>OW386291.2:129383737-131783737 GCA_936432065.2 Rutpela maculata | reverse complement strand
CATATTAGGCATTTTTTTTTTTAAAGTTCAGAATCTGAGATGAGAACTGGAGACTTATATCAGAAACTAGATTAACAATATAAACATTATAATTAAATATGCCGAAGCAGCACTGTCGCGTGATATGAAAACGAATTTAGATGAACGTTAATACTATAACATTATAAAAAAATCATATGCACAATTCGGGAGTGAAGTGTGATGGCCTCCCTTAGGTGATTATTGCCCTGGCTAGGGCAATAGACATCACCTGCGGGAGAAAATCATGCACTTTCTTCTCTATTGCTATTGCAGTCCTCAAAGTTTTTGTGTAGTAGACTGCACTTGTGGTTGCCATCTCAAGTGATAGTCAATGTAAATTCACAAGTACTTAAATTTTTGTACTGCTCTAATTTCAATATTTTGTTGATGATCTGTAATTGCTATTCTGTCAAAGGTAGATAGGTTGGAGATTTGAAAAGTTAAAGGCACAGAAAGTGTTTTTTATAATGTATCGTTAGTCTTTTTACTATCAAAATGTTGTTTTACTTTTAGCATATCAACTTTGGTTTTGAGATCTTGCAATCTGGCCGACAAAGAAAATACCTGGAAAATAGATGATAGTTTCTTTGATATTTTAGGTAAGTATATCGTTTGGATATAAAACAAGCTAAAAACGTACTCTTCGCCAATTTACTGAGCTTTTTATATATAATTGTTACACATTCTATAGGATGCTCTTCGCAGTTTTCTTATAAATAATGTTAGTTTTGGGTCTGTCCGTCCGTCACGTTTCTTGTAAACACGATAACTTAAGAAAGAACAGTCCGATTGTATTGAAATTTGGAAAGTAAGTTAGTGTTAGCTAGAGGAATAACCCTATTGTTTTTAAAGAAAATCAATCAATGAAGAAGAAAGTTATTAATCATTTAATTTAAAAAAATATATTTTCTTAATTTTTATCGTTTGTACTTAAATAGAAATCTCGCGAAATGTTATCTCTATAATATATTTTTTTTTATTTATGCATTTTGCTAATATATATTTTATAATAATATATCTAGTGCGTTGAAATATGATTCTCGAATGATATATATTACAGACATTCAATGTTTGTAGCAATGTGTGATGGTCCAGTGGCTAAAGCCTTTCTTTGCAATCCAAAGATCCTGTGTTAGAATACCAGACAGGTTGGGTGTTTTTTTTTTTCAATTTTTTTTTAATATATTTTTTTTTCACAGCAAAGTTGGTATCACAAAATTTAGGTCCAAAAACTAACATTATTTACAAGAAAACTGCGAAGAGTATCCTATAAAAACAGTTATATAAAGTAAAGTGGCCAAGATACCTACGTTTTTAGCTTTTTTTTTTATTAACTATTTAACGTCGGCCTATTTCCGCTACCAGGGCCTATCACCGACGCCAGGAGACGAGCTACCCCCAACCTGGAAATTTTTGCCGAACCTTTTCCCTTAAGAAGAGTAGGGATCTTTTACTTGCCTAACATTTAATGGACAAGGGACCGCCTGCTTTACATCCCCTCCGAAGGATGGTATATCCACTACGTAATCTTCTTCTGAAATTACGTAACTTCCGCGTATACACTGATATGCAAGCCGCTAGAAGGTGGGACGAGAACGCTGTATTTCCCAAGATGGGACCCCATCCAAGTACTAACCGCGCTCGACGTTGCTTCAACGGAATATCGACTGATATTCACATTGAAGTCGCCTCTACGCTCGCCCCCACGTTTTTAGCTTGTTAATTGATTTTTTCTTGCAACTCAAATTGCCTATTTGATATCGATTTAATCTTGTTTAAATATGTTACTAATCTTACCTTACTGATTCGTTCTAATATTTTTCCGAAATTTGAAATTCAAGATATGGGTCTGTAATTTTTGACTTTGCTTTTATCTCCATTTTTATACAGAGGCATTATTATCTCTTCTTTAAATTCAGAATGGTAACTGCATATTTAAATTATTTTGTTATAAATATAACAGAATGGCTTAGTTATATGGTTCTAAACTTGCGATTGTTCCCGTTTTTATGTCTTCCTTACCACGTCCTTTATGTCTTTTTAATTGACTGTTATATTTTTTAATTTCCGCTTCATCGATAGACTGAAGGAAGAAAGAATCTGTATGACTTATAAGAGCCAGTACTGGTGGGGATCATTTTATTATTTGTGCATATTTTTTACCTACATTTGAAATTTCTTTCCTATCTATTTTTATTTGTTATTGTTTACAGCAATATATTTAATGTCAGCATCATTTTTTCATTTCATTATTTGTAATTATTTCATACCATACCATAAAATTTTAGCATATTTACAACTTTCTGATGTATTAAATTTTAGATATAGTTATTTTTTGTTTTTGCAATTAACACATAGTCTAAATAAATAAATAACATAGTATTGAAATGATATTTTCAAAATAAATAAATTATTAATAATATCACTATTGGAAACTAACTCTATGTTTTAAAATCTGGCGATTGTGCTGGCAATTCAAAAATAATGCTGACGATTTGCAAGAACCGTTTACTTTCTTACATGAAGTGGACGAAAAAATATAATAAACCACTGTAGTTTCCTTTACCTACAGCTAAAGCTGTGTTAATTTTAAGGACTTAAATAGTTATGATTTGAACTAAAGCTGCTTTCTGTAAATGGAGATTCTTATAAATCACGACTTACAATAAACTTATTTTAAATCGTAAGTTATTACGCTGGTTTGAAGGTATTGTATTTATTATCGTACTAAAAGTCTAGACACAATAAATCTAGTGAAAGGAATAATTATTTTATATTTTGAGTTACTAGATAATTATGTAGTTGAACTGGTAATATTTTATGTAATGGTTCGTTAGCTGTCAATTCGAAATTTATTAATAGAAACAGTTGGACTATCTTACCTCATTATTTTAACAAAATTAATCTAATTCTAGTAATTGTGTCGTTGATTAAAATTTAAGTTGAAAAGACATCATCATCATGTAGGGAAACAACTCAGGTGGATTGTTTTTCTTCAGCCCTTCATTTGGATGTTAAAATATAAGTGAATTCTAATGTGATCGGGAACACATACAATTTTGTTAGGAAAGGTGCAAAATTCACCGTATCTGATATGTGAGATTGTTAGATTCCATAGCGTTCTACACTAAATGTAGCTGTAACAGAAAAGAACTGATGTTCTAATACTATTGAAGTTCTTGTATAATTGTTGAATAATCCATAGGTCATTCTTCACAGTGTTTTTGAAAATAAGTTAATTCTCTAGGTACAATTGCTACATTTTCTACTTTAACCACCTCTCGATGATTGGCAAAACGCATGTTATACCAAGTGGTATTTTAGTTTTTTCATTTTCAAACCACTGGAACATATATTTCACGCATTTTATATGTTCTGATATTTATTAAAATTAGAGTTAATGAATGATGTATAATACCAAAGATGAAAATATATTGACAGTTTATTTAAAATGTTTAAATCAAGATTTTTTACCTTTGGTGGAAATTTAGTAGATCATAAATATAACAAAAATGTGAAATCATTGTGAACGTATAATTATTATACAAAACCCACCAGAATGCACAGATATGCATAAATAAAAGAATGTGTAAGTTGTGATTTGCTTAATATCTAAATAATATTCTCTTACTAGCTAGCTCTAGCTATATATCGCGTATTTAATACGAGCAGGTATAGATCCAGAAAATTCTGGCAAATACGATACATTTCTGTGAGGGTATAATAATATAACACGACGGCGTATCTGTTAAAGGCAGAATATATAACAAAGTATCAAATATCACTTAAAGTAGTGATCACTAATAAAATTATGAACAAAATATACTAATCACTTAAAGTAGTGATCACTAATAAAATTATGAACAAAATATACTAAAGATAAGTTAGTTGGTCTCCTGTTAATGCATATGAGGAAACTGCTAATATATTGCTACTAAAGTTATTTTGATCAAAGACTGACCTCAAAAATAGGCCAAAAATCGTCAATTTTCTAGCTCTCGAATTTTGCTTCAAACTAGGTGCTAATTTATTGTTAATAATGAAAACATCCTGAATACAAAATTTCAAGATGAGCGTATGTTTGGTTTTGATTGTGGTATGCGTGATGCTATCAAAAAATACACACCCCAACAAAAAATGAATACCCATCAGCTATGGCAAAACAATCAAGATATTCTTATTATTTTTGGTTCATTTCTATTAAGAAAGCTTAGAGGGTTCAAGCTTTTTCGCCAGTTATTGGAGCTTTTATGCAGTTTTGTATAATATTGGGGTAGTTTTCATCCTCTTGAGGGTGTGTCTCAATTAATCTGTGTAAGCCCTAGTCAACACCTTCATTCATGCATTTAGTCAATGGACTTATACTATATTTCTGTTAATGGAAGCTCTATAACTCAATAGCGTCATTTTTTCCTATTTTCATCCTTATATAGGGGATGTGAATGTGATGTGATGAATTAATCAATGGATATATGGATTTGTCGATATTAGATATGAATTCTACATCGAAAAATACTAATATCTTGAGTTGGTAAAAGATATATCGCAAACTCTAGTTTAGTGCCAGGCAAAATATTCTTTGTCGATTCACGAACGATACAGATTAATCACAATTTTGATTACAAAGCGCACTTACACAACTGTTCAGTAAAGTAGCGGTTGTATTAACCTATTAATTTTTTAAATGGAAAATTAATAATATTGAGGTGCAGAGATGAAAAAATCGGCCAAACACCTTTTTATGTGTTCTTAAAATTAATTATCCTCATGAAAAAATTAATTACGTATAAATTATACCCAAAAAGTTTGGAATATTATGTAAATTTATGTAAGAATATTATAAATAGTTAGATGGATGCTGTCAAAAATATGTTAATGTATTCTGCATGATATTACTTAGGTAGTTTATATTATTCTTGAGATATTAAGATGATTATATTCCTGTGATATAACTTCGGCTTAAATAAATATTTATAATATCCGACTGCAAATCCCTCCTTAATTGTATAAATTAATTGAATTTCTTTAGCAAATAAACACATGATTTTCCTGTAAAAATATATCTGTAGATATTAATTATGAGTATTAAGGTTTGGTTGCCTTATAATTGCTTCATTAGTGATATTAATTTAGTTTTTATTACCTGATGATTAGACTCAGGCGCACAGCGATGAATTGATTAAATTTTAATTTACTGTAACATGTCACAAAGCGTTCTTAAAGGTAATTTGTTGAATATCTTTTGGTTATTAGAATCGTGCAACACACTAAAAATGTGTCTCACCATTTGACTTAATTAAAACAAAATTTATAATTTTATTCGATCGGAAGAACACCAAAGTATTTAATACATCACTGCTGTTGGAGACACCAAAGGGATTTTTTTCTGTAGATAATGTTTAACGTTTAGAGAATATCATTTAGGTATTATGTAAATCATAACTTACACACTTTTTTATTTACTATGAAATTACCTACTTTCTGTATATTTGGGCACGCTAATATTCTAGTTAGGTAAATACACTCATTATTGGAGAACCAATTAAAACAACTACTCTTCTAGCTAGATTCTTAGCATTTTAAAGCAAACAAAAAATTAAAAATACTTAAATCAAGAGTAGGGATCTTTTACTTGCCTAACATTTAATAGACAAGGGACCGCCTGCTTTACATCCCCTCCGAAGGATGGTATATCCACTACGTAATCCTCGTCCTGAAATTACATAGCTTCCGCGTATACACTGATATACAAGCCGCTAGAAGATGGTACGAGATCGCTGTGTTTCCTAAGATGGTTCACCCCATCCAAGTACTAACCGCGCTGCACGTTGCTTCACTGTTGTTACCTTAATATACTACTTAGGAAAACACTTTAAAACACTCATAATTGGAGAACCTATCGGAACAACTACTCTTCTTGCTAATACTGACAAAATATTGAATTACATAATAGGATTCCTAGCATCTTAAGGCAAAAAAATATATTAAAAATACTTAAGTAATTCACACTTCTTTATTTAATATGAAATTATTTACTTTCTGTATATTGGTACCTTAATCTGGTTACGCTAATATACTACTTAGGAAAACGCTTTAAAACACTCTTCATTGGAGAACCTATCAGAAGAACTACAATGATGAGTGTTTTAAAGTGTTCTAAGTAGTATATTATTTTTGTAAAATAAGCAAGCTTCCACAGAACTTTGTTTCAAGTCACAACTAGGCTTTTTATCAATTTACAAACACGGCCAGTCTCATCTTCAGAGAGTTTCGGCTTCTCCATGTAGATTTTTTCGCCTAACACGCCATACAGAAATGCAGTTTTTACATCAAACTGAGAAATATGTAATTTTTCTTCAGCTGTAACTGCTAGAACAGTCCTCATGTAATCGAATCTAGCCATGGGTGCAAATGTTTCTTCAAAATCAAGTCCAGCTTCTTGGGTAAAGCCTTTCTCCACTAATCTAGCTTTGTACCGGACGTTACCCTCAGAATCATCTTTTGTCTTAAAAACCCATTTGCTTTTCACCACTTTCCTTTCAGTAGGTAGATCCGTCAGCACCCAGGTGTTATTTTCATGAAAAGATTGCATCTCTTCATCTTCTTCTATTGTTGGACAGATACATGCGTCAATATTTCCATTACAGTTGTGTGTATGTATTTTTAAAATATGTTTTTCGGGTTGTTAACAGCTGAAGCGGAAAAAGTAATAACATGGTGTTTCAATGTGTTGATACTTAAGAAGCTGAGAGATAACCACTCTAACATCGCACTGAGACCTATTTCCGCCCTCTTGTACCATCTGACCATGTTTCAGCATAAAACAGCAACGCGGTATCATCAGCATAAGAGATAACACTACACTCTACCAATAAACTTCCAACTTCATTTATATATACTAGGAAAAGAATGGGCCCCAGTATTGTACCCTGGGGGACATCAGTTGTTATTATCTCTCCATTACTTGTGGTATTATTTAATTTGACTTCTTGTATTCTATTTGTGAAGTAATCTTCAAACAGTTTTAGTGGCCCTAATTCCAACACTTTCAAACTTTTCAAATAGTGTTTTACGACACACCGTGTCAAAAGCTTTAGCTAAATGACAAGTATATTTCAGAATATTTTTATACAAGTTTTTTTTTATAAATATTGCAGTTATTCCGTTTTTACCGGGCGCTGAATAATTACTTCCACATCCAGTAGAAGTATAGTAGCGACAAAAAAAATTTTGAAATTTTTTATTGTTCAAATAGACTTAGAATGTCATGGAACATCGAGATTTTAAATTTGAGTGAAAAAAATTTGTCTGCCTGTCGGTCTGTAACTTTTTTGTGCGCACGATTACTCTGGAACCGTTTAAGATATTGACATACGCGTATGTATTTTAACGTGATCTGGAACTAGATTATATTTTCATCTTCTTCTGTCGAAGGGTTGGGGGGTTAATTGGGGTAAATTTGGGGTAAATACGTAAATCAAGCAGGTAAGAGTTCATAAAATTGGTATTTAGTATATACAAGAGAAGCTAAGGTCTCAAAAAAATTTTTGCCATTAGCCACCCTCATTATCACCACAACCCCCCCCCCCCTGACTATTCTGACTTAGGATTCGATTTCAGCGGGTTCATAAGGATACACTGGTCTGGTCCGCAGGCCAGACCACTTTTTTTTGTGTGGCTGTGGTCATTAAATAAAAAAAGTAAAATATTTATGAAAAAAAAATGTCTGCTATGAATGATTTTAAATATCTTGGAAATTGGTTCTATATACATCCAAGAATGTGTAAAAAAAAATTCCGAGTGGCATCAGCTTTGATTTAAATTTAGTTGTAGCACACCGTGAGGGTTTAGATATATAGAATTGTTTGACAATTTTTTTAGGTGAAAATGTCTTATTTATGTTTGCTATATGTATATACATATACGTGTCAATTTAGTGTTCAGTATTTTGCGTCAATGTCAATAAACTTACTGTCTGAAAATTGTGAGTACATTTTTGAGAATCTAAAATTTGGACTTAAATACTTCTCTGCATAATCCTTCAAACATATTTTCGTCCCCTTCGTTGCTTTCATAGACTTTCATAGAATATCAAACCTTTATTAACCTAAGCAAACCCCTACCCGTACCCCAAGAATACAAAATTTAAGTAGTCATACTCTCATAACCATCCTTTCAAATGTTGAAAATGAATCAAGAAGTAAATGATGTAACAATAATTGTGTATCTGACATTTTCCTTCTTTTTCGACCTGCCAAATTGGAAAACAATGAATACCAGGTCAATATTTTCATCGAATATTTTAAAAAATGGCGCCAATTTTCGCACTTCTCCAAAAAAAAAGCTCGGAGCTTCAAAAATGTAATAGATAGGTGTTTTTAAATGTAGCGTATTTTTTTTGCTGATGTAAATGACAGTTAAAAGGATGTCGCTTTTGCCCCCCCTCCCTTACAGCTCGCCTGCGAGTAGTACAATTTCATAGGTTAATACAATTTTCGATGTATTTTTTTGTGTTTTGCAAAGCTTTCTTGTATATTTTCTTTATCTGATATATTTTTAGAGCTACGGGCATTTTTTGGAAAGAGATCGAAAATTGATTTTTTAAATATTCACCTTTTGGTGAAAAATTTTATCTGGAACATGCCAGATACTCAGTTGTTACATTTTATACTTCAAGAATTCCCGATATTAGAAAATGCTTCCAGTTTAATAGATAATATAGAAAGTAAATAGTTGCAATTCGTTTTTTAAAAATAAATTATAAAAATTACCACATTTTAAATAAATAATTTGTGAATGAGTTCCCACCTTGTGTAAGATTCTCCATTATAGTTTATCTTATTGCCTCTGTTATCTATTTATATTTATTTGTTTGTTATTTACCTAATTCTAAAAATGTGTATATCAAATATTAATAAACAGCATCCAGAATAACGGATGGAGAAGCTGATTAAAATATATGGAATATGCTGGAAATTCTAATTCAAAATGCCCTAAAAGAAACCAGAAAATAACAATAATTATACATCGTGAAAATGTTTAAATTATTACTAACCGACTTAACCCACGTTTCACCAACAACTTGAAGTCAGTTTAAAAAACTAACAGTAAATCTGGTTATTACAAAATAAGAGCCAGTTACAGATAATAACACTAACCTTTCTTTATACATGCTGTAAAACCAGAGATGTTATCTTCGGAATCAAGAAAGAGCTCACGGTTCCAGCAGGAGTTCACGTTTTCTGCATTTTTATAATTCGTATTTCACGATGTTCGTTTTATTGCGTTTTTCTCGCAACCCACAAAATATGTAACTTCACACAATTTTTTAAAATCCAACTGACGTCGTAAACAATGTTAACCTTAGGTTTAAAACTATTTTTTACTCACTTTTTAGAACCACGCGAGCAGTCTTTTAATTGCTAGGTTTAAATTAAGTTAATTCACCTCCACAATTATTTCACATGCACTACTTGTCGACGTTTTGTGCGTGTACGATTTTTTCTGGTGTAAAAGAGGAATAAACGCGATCCTCGACTCTTCACGTTTGCTTTTAGAATAAGCAGACTGGTGAACTCTACAGGTATTAACTCCCACCCTATACTTCCAGTCTTTGTCGCATGCTGCGGGCACGGTATTTCCTTCTCTCTTTTAGCACCGGACTCTTGCAGACTTTTAATAACGGTATATATAGTTTATATTTGTTTGTATATTTACTAATTATCGGTCGCTTGTCTATTACTGAAACCGTCCGGAGACCTGAATTGACAGCTTGGATAACTATGAATGATCTATACTGTCAGGTATTACGACTGGTATTAAGTCACCTTCTTTCTTTTTGGCGGGACCGTTGATGCACGATGGTAAAGAATATGTATCTTTTATTTTATGGGTCAGTCGAATATTAATATGTCGATTAACTGGTTGGTTTGGTGGATTGGCTGTAATGCTAATTTTTTTGGTCTTGGCGCATCCACCATTATACAGCATGTGTAAAATTATTGAAACATGACCGTAACTTTTAAAATATTGATTGTACAAAAAAACCCTTGGACAGGTCGATTTTTAATTTAAATTGCGCAACTTTTGGCGCAACTTATAATTTATAATTTTTAGTTTTACCAACTTGAACTTTTTTTTTTCAAATAGCAACCTACCCTTTGTGATACCTCAAAAGAAAGGTATTTTAATAGATTATTCAACGGCCTAAAGAAATCGAAATCTGTCAAAGTGATTTGCTTCCCAAACGCATGCAATATTTTTTTTTTTATTTTCAAAATTTTAAGGATGGACATGTGAAGTGTCAGAAAATAATTGTACGATAGTTATTCTGTGAATCTTACGTTATGGAGCGTTTAAGCGAACCTCGAGGTTTTAACCTACCAAAATCTGACAGACCTATCACAGCAACTGATAATGAAGAGGTAACATTTTATTGCCTGTGGAAGAAGATCCACGGCAGTCTTTACGGAAACTTGCTGATGATTTGGATCTTTGTCCAAAGTCAGTGAGTAATATTTTCAAAAAAAAGAAAGAAGCATTCTCTTTTAACATCGTTTTATTAGTGACGATGTGACATTTTATCTAAATGGAGCAGTTCATAGGCATAATTGTAGCTATTGGTCCAAGAACAACCCTCATTGGATGCAGTGGCGCAGCCAGAAAATTCATCTGGGGGGGGCAACAGAACCGGCCTCCCCAGAGGATGAGAAAAATTTTTCAGAAAATGGTTGAAAACGGATGTGTATGTAGATTACTCTATTAGATAATATTGGCATTAATTACAAAATATTTATTTCAAGGGATAATTTAGATACTGCTTTGTACTGCTTCTTTATTTTTTGGCTCATGGAAGATGGTTTGGGGGGGGGGGCATTGCTCCCCCCCTGGCAGCGCCCATGACTGGATGTTACCTTTGCATACACAACGGCCGCAAAAAAGTAATGTGTGGTTGGGTATGATTGGACGTCATTTTATTGGACCATTTTTTACAGAGGGTAATTTAACATCCGTAATTTACCTGGACTTATTGATAACCAAATAGCTTCCGCAATCGCTAAAATTTTTCCGGATAATAATATACCAGTAGCCGATGGCGTATGGTTCCAGCAAGCTCCTATACACTCTAGAGGATGCAAGACAGTACTTGAGTGAGGTGTATCCAGGCCGATGGATAGGCAAAAGAGTCAATCGAATGGCCAGCTAAAACTCCTGACTTTTTTATGGGGTAATTTAATCATCTATCACAATAGACCAAATAATTTGGAGGATATGAAAGATAGAATACGGAAAGAGATTTGTCGAATACCCCAAATGACATTCCATAACAGTTTAAGACACTTTCAACGGCGACTTGGACATTGACTAACTGTTAACGGAGCTCAGTTTGGACATCTTGTTAGATAATTTGTTAATTTTTTTTAAATAATAAAGTCTATTAATCATTCTTTACCTTAAAAAAATGTTATTGCATGCGTTCGGGTAGCAAATCACATTGTCGGATTTCGATTTTCTTTACTCCGTTGAATAGCTTATTGAAATACCTTTCTCTTGAGGTATCACAAAGGGTAGATTGCTATTTGGAAAAAAAGTTGGGGTAGCTAGGGATGGGGGTGTGTAAAACTAGAAATTATAAATTGCACCAAAAGTTGCGTAATTGAATACAAAATCGAGGGTTTTTTTTATACAATTAATATTTTAAAAGTTACGGTCATGTTTCAATATTTTTTACACAGGCTGTATAAAATAAATAGAACAACCTAAAAACGTACGCTTCGCCTGTTCACTGAACTTTTTATATAATTGTTACACATTCTATAGGATACTCTTCGCAGTTTTTTGTAAATAGTGTTAATTTACACATTTTTAATTTTATAGTACGAACTTAGTTGGTAAAAGACTCCATGTAAAATAAAGTAAAAATAAAAAAAAACATACCAAACCCCTTTTGGGTTTCGAACCCGGGACCCTTGTATTCCAAGTCAAAAGCGTAAGAACTACTCCACCACCTTACACGTAAAAAAATGTAAATTTTTACATTATAAGACACGAGCTAAAATCATATTTTCACGGTTCTATATTACACTATGAAATGTATATTTGTAAAATATATAAATATTTAGATACCAAAGTGAAATATCATTCCACCAGTTATCTATTCAATTACAAAAACATAAAAATAGAAAAAAAAAATTCAAATTTAAATCATTAATAACATTTTTATTTACCGATCGATTTTGTTCAAAAACAATAGGTTTCTTCCTCTAAGTAACACTAACTTACTGTCCAAATTTCAATACAATCGGATTTTTCCTTCTTGAGTTATCGTGCTTACAAGAAACGTGACGGACGGACGGACAGACGGACATTTTGAAAGTTCAGAATTCGTTCACTAACATAATGATATGAAAATTTTTTGTCTGCGAGCGATATTTACTGATTTAGAAATGTGCCGATCAAATACAATATACTCTTCGTTTTTGCGAAGAGTATAATAATTGTCTGTATGTCCTGAAATAATTATAATAAAATTATTACCTATAATAATTTAATTCCATGCCGTTTTGAAGGATTGTACGGGGGCTATTCCGAGTGTGCGTGCAAATTTATGACCTCTGTTGTCCTGGTAGAAACACCGTTATCTTGAAAAAATAGTTGAGTTTCGTTTTCTTGATGATCTCGCTTCCTGTCAAAGTTATGGAAAAAATACAAATACAGTTTTGTAGAGCTTAGTGCTTTATAATCCTGATCCTTTTACTTTTTTCCGTAAGATTGATATTTTACGATTTATAGAGCGAGAGAGTGAAAAATTATTGTTATCAATCATTTTCCGCATCTTTGGTAAGTCTTACGTTAAAAATAGGTATTATCAATTTGTAGGGCATTAATATTTATACTTTTACAGCACTGCAAAGTGCGTCAGGTAGACGCAGATTAAAAATTTTTTTCTACGATTGTGCTGAAAGTCAAATTTTCTAACTTCAAAATGACTTCAGAAAATATCACTTTGCCGTACGTCGTGCGGCAAAGAATTTACCACACGCCTTAATTACATCTTCACACACCGGAATAAAATAGTGTTTTACGTTAAAGAATTTTATATTACTTACTGGTAATAACAATTAAATTCTATAAATGTACATTAATTACACATGAATTGCAATTACAAAGTCAAATTTTCTAACTTCAGAATGACTGCGGAAAATGTCACTTTAAAATTTTGGAAAAACTTAAAAAAAGGGAAATAACTTCACAACCGTAGAAAATAGTAGATTGTAATACAAGTGTGGCAAGGGCTTCATTGCAAAACGATTTATGAAAGTAGGAACACGAGCGCAGCGAGTGTTCCTATCATGCGAGTTTTGCAATGAAGCTTGCCACATGTGTGTTACATACAATTTTTTCTAGGGTTGTGGAGTTATTTCCCTTTTTTAAAGTCTTTCCAAAATTTTAAATTTTCTGCCTGTCAGATTTTATTTAAAGTGTGACATTTTCCGCAGTCACTCTGAAGTTAGAAAATTTGACTTTGTTGTGTAATTAATGTACATTTATAGAATTTAATTGTTATTACCACTAAGTAATATAAAAGTCTTTAAGGTAAACACACTATTTTATTCCGGTGTGTGAAGATGTAATCAAGGCATGTGGAAAATTCTTTGCCGCACGGCGTGCGGCAAAGTGATATTTTCTGAAGTTAGAAAATTTGACTTTCAGCACAATCGTAGAAATAATAGTATGTAACACACATGTGGCAAGCTTCATTGCCACACTTGTATTACAATCTACTATTGTTAGTAGAGAGCCCGGCTGGGCAAAAGGTGTCACCCTGTGGGGGTTTGGAAACTAAAAGCTGCGACCAGTCTTATTTAATAGCTTATAATTAATTGTGTTTATGTGTAAAGTTGGCCAAAAATTGGCCTGGGAAAAAGGGCGTTATTCAAAATTTTCGAGATATTGACACTAAACAATTGTTACAGATAAAGTAAATATTTTAGCGTGAAAATTATCGAAAAGTCCGTAGCGGTTGCTCCAAAAAAAAAAATTTAATAAAAGGAAAAGCATTGACGCTTATGGAGTTTTAAAATTTTGAACGTCCGTATCTCGCTTCGAGAACCTAAAAAAATTGTAATTTTTCATTGAATTTTAGCGTTCAACAACCGATATTTCGAAAACGAGCACTTAAATCAAAAAATACCTCTCTTACAATATTGTAGAGTAGAGTTTCCCGCTTACAACGGTATAACTTTTAGAATTATTGGGCGTAAGATAGCGTAGGAAAATTAATAAATGTAAAACAATGCACAGATCTATTTACATCGCGGCAGCCGACCGTCGATCTCCCTCCCTTACGTCGCACGGCCCGCGCGCTCCAGTTGTCTATATTCTGCGAAGACTGATTGTAACTTACAACTACCGTGGTTTGCATTTTTAGCTTTATTGTCTTTTTTGTTATTGATTTTTATTTAACAATATTACTTCAAATGAAATACCAAGAAAACAGACAGTGTGTTATAACGAATTACAAAACGTACGTATTACACTTTCTAGTTATATTATTCTGAATTCTGACGCTACAAGTTGTAACAATCTTAAAAAAGTATGTGAATAAAACGGGACAAATTAACAATATTATGAGGTAAAGGAAGCAACATGCTTATGCATACAGTGTGTCCACCGATGGACTTGCGTGTAAGCCTTTTTATTTTTGAATTCACAGCCAATGTAATTTACACAAAAATTTAAAAACAAAAATTGGCAAAACAATTAGTTATTGTCTATGTGGATGAAACTTTGTATTAAGACTGCACCTGACATTATTTACAACTTTCTTTATAAAATTTTATTATATTCGCGATACCGTTTTCCCTGTATTCCTAAAGAAATATATACAAAAATTGGTACTAGCCACTTAAAATACTAATCACTAATAACTATCAGTTTCGGTTTCGTCAATCGTCATCACCTTCAACATGTAGGTATAGAAGAAGCAGGCAATTTCACTGCTGCATTTACATTGAGGCAGCATTTTTGTCCCAAGCATCTGCATGATCCTGTCCAAGAAATACCATTTTTTCTACAAGTACACCATTTCTACCTGCATTTCTGCCAAATTAAACTTTCAGGAATATATTTTCTAAAATAAAAGTACAAATTTTTGAATGCATAAACTTCCGGAATGTTGTCCATATTATTAATAATGTTATACAGAACGGAATATTCGCAATATCCTGTAAATATTGGATTATCATATTGCTTGGAAGTCTCTATATATGAATGCAGAATTTCATCTTTTGGTGAACATTTTGAGGGCAATATATGTCTGATCTATTAAACCTTGTTGACTCAATAATTTGAACGTCATCACTGAAATGCATCTTTAATTTATCAATTAACTGCCTCTTTGATAAGTTTCCTCCGAGATCTGTATATTGACGAAACAGAATATCCATTTTGTTTAATTTTGTTTAATAAACTTACTTAATTCTTTATAAAGCAATATTCCAATGTAATCTGTATGTTTCAGCATTTGAAGAAACTTGAAGATCTGTACCCTTCTTTAATACCCTCCAAGAATTTAAAAAGCATTTCGCGTGATATTTTATTTCCATAGCAATTAAATCATTATCGCCAATGCGTTTCATAACAGAGCTATCATTTTGGGCTAAAATTTTGATCTTACTTTCGATATTAAAAGGCAGTACTTGTGATACATTTCGGTCATTACGCTTCTTTTTACAAAGCACACATGTATATTAAATATTCCTTTCGTACTGAAACTGGAGGTTCGGTTCCGTAAACTTCAGATTCCTCTGATAGCATTTCCTATTCAAATTTTCAGTGCAGCAATTCAATACTTTTTTTACTACTACAGTAGCACGATTTGTGTCAAATTAATAATATTTTGTCCCTATTTTCAGTGTTAGCAATATCTTGACGCAAGTGAATATTGCTAGATTTATACATACTGTCCTTAATTTGTAACGTTTGTCTTATACTTTTTAACGTTTTCTCAGAGCCCTTTACTAAGCTACCAGAAGATTTTCCACAAATTAAACTGTTTTTAACATCTCACTTTCGGATGTTGAACTTCCACTTCGGTCCATTTTTAGTTGCGTGGAAAATCAGACTAAAATGACGCCTATATTGTTCTTAATTTAATTTTTAATTTTAGGAAATTCCACTTACCTGGACACTGAAAGTAATTTTTATATGATTAAACTAACAATAGAATAACAAACCTGTAACTTAGACATAGAGTTTTTAATAGGAAAGAATTTACTTTCAACTGATAAAACCTTCAACGCTACTAATATTATGTAATATAACCTCTATGGGCATAGTGTAGCAGGCATATTGCCGCCCCATAAATCATATAATATTTTAACTTAAGCGTGAATGTCCGTGGTAGATTTAAATATATTTCTTAAAATTGCTTTTTAATTAAACACAACGGTATGCAACCAGAGTTACGCTTAAAATCAGCTTATCTTTATGAGTGGAGAGGGTAACGAAGCGAGGCGATTTATACGCACCGAAAAAGAAAGCAGAACGATTTCGTTTTCCGTTACTCGAGGTTAGAACTTCGATTGCTCGATGAACCTTTAAATAGTGATGTATTTTCATTAAAATTTTTCTTGAAGACTTCAACATCAAAAGGGTTGATAGTCCCTCTTCTTAATTATGAAGCAGGCCTAATTATCTTCACCGGTTTAATCCGTAAGTAATTTATAAAGAAATAATTTTTTTTTGGCAGCGGCCATTTTACAACTCACGCTTACACTTCATTTCTTTCCAGGGTTTTACTATGGGGTAAAAAAAAAAATATTTTACTATTGGATAAAAAATTTTATTAATGGATAAACAATTTTCATATTGAATCCAAATAATTTAGTTTTGGACGAAAAATGTTAGTATTGGACAAAGAATTTTTGTACTAGATGCAAGTTTTATTATAAAAATGCAAATCTTCTAAAATTGGAAGCAAGTTTTATCAATCTTGGGATGCACATCGTAGTTATGCATTGCTTATTAACGTCATATTAAATTTTGGGTTGGAAACAAATTTTGTATGGAGATCGCGACGATAGTATGGTAGGATAGTTGGGATTTGTCCTTATGGAATTTTTGGAAGCGTCGAATATGGTATTGGAAACTTCTAAACCTGATCCCGAGCTCTTCTAGAAACCAACAATTTTATCACTGTGGGTTGGATTTCACCAACATCATCCCCTACTAAAGTCACCATTTTCATTCACAGAAAAATTCCAGATAAGTGTCACAAATAAGTTTTTTTTATCTAACGTTTTTATATAAATACTTCATATTTTTACCTTTTAACATTTTTAGAGTTTTGAAATATCATGTTCTATTTTTTTAAAAAAAACTATTTCTATTTTCAATTTTATTATTAACATGTTTCAATGAACAGTTAATATATACTACTTTTATTAAGGTATAAATTATCGACGTTACGTCTAATTAAAAACAAATTATATGAAAGGTTCTGTAAAGATTTTGTGATCACAACTTCTACGAAACATTTAGGTATAGTTATATAATAAAATTTGACTTTTAATCACCATATTGTCGGTTCATGTTTTAGACAATATCATAAATAATATCTGCATAACATTTTATCGTCCACTCGATATATTTTTTTTGTATATAATTTCACTTAATTTTAAGGCCTCAGTTTAGTTGTTTTATAATAAAAACACACCAAGTTTGATTGATTTATAATAAAATCAATTTTATAATCACATTGTCCACTTATTTCAGGTATTTTGATACAAACCAAACTTTACAAACCAAACTTTACAAACCAAACTTTACAAACCAAACTTTACAAACTAAATATTCCGATATAACTTACTGTATTAATTATTTAATCTTTGATAAAAAATTGAACATCCTTTAGTAATATTCAGAGGTATTAATCTAATCTTGACTTGTGCTAAATTTGAATTATTAATTTACATTTTTTTTTATACAACTAGTACTTTCCCTAAATTTTGATTAGTTTATCTTTCTTATAATCAAACTTCAGTTTCAGTGTAAATTATAATTATAGAAAGATTGGCGCCCCGTTATTCTGGAAAACTTACCATTATCTAAGTGAAATTAACATCTCTTTAAGATAAATTTATAAAAACATCTATCATTTATTAATCTTTATCTACCTAACACGTAAAACCATTCGTAAAGCATTTTCTTACCCATGACTCATCTGCCGAGTCTCTGAGCTACTGGGGTAGTAATATTTTTTCTTCAAATAACATAAAGTGCAGTAAGACTCTCAAACACTTGATGAAAATTAAATTTTATTGAACAGCGAAGAAATAATGTTACAAAATGGCGCCCAACGTGGGGCCCGAACCCACGACCCTGAGATTAAGAGTCTCATGCTCTACCGACTGAGCTAGCCGGTAGCTAGTAGAATTTATAAAATTCTAGTTTTTATTATTAAAATTAACAATAGAGTAAAGTTTGTGTCAGAATAACTGATAAGTGCAACAACAAATTTATTTAGCAGCAATTAACTTTGAAGATTTTAATATAACCTTCGAGTAACGTTAAAAAATAATATTTTTGTATATGTTTACTGCCAGTTAAAACCTTTTGGTTGATTAGTAAAAAGGCATAAATGATATATGAAACTTGGAAAATTTTATATGGGACACTTCAATTTTGGTAATAAATTTTTGTAACTTCGAAGTTTGTCCTATAATTCATATTTATATATGAATACGACAAATATTGGGCATAGTTACCCATGAGTCGATTTTGTTTTTATTATTGTCAGTTGACGATTAAGGGAATACGCAGAATTGTGTTTTCCTAATTTGTGGAATGTTATAGGTTTCGGACGGTCGACGCCGTTGAACCACTTTTTATTAAAAAGGTATTAGCATTTTTTGCTGTATGTTTCAGCTTGACACTGAAATATTTGAGTTTATTGAATCATTTAAAATTCATTTAGTTGTGTATTTATAATACCAGTAAATTAAAAGAATTTAATTTACATTGCCTTGAGCAGATAGGCATATAAAAAGTTGTTTGTTTCAACTTCAAAACTTGACAAGAAATAACCATCAGGATATTTGGGAAATTTAATAAGTGTTTGTAATTTAATTAGAGAATCTAGCTAGACCATTTATTTTTTTTACAAAACGCACAATTTCTTTATTATTATACTTGTTTGCGATTACTTAATTCTAATACATATAGAGTATTATATATTTTTGTACAATGGAGACCTTTAATATGAGAGTAAATTATTTAACTAAAGAACAGATTGACTATGAACTATTAATTAGAGACATAAAAACAACAAAAAAAGAATTAAGCACTAAAAGAAAAATGTTGAGAAAACTGTTAGATAAGGAGGCATTACGTCACATAGAATATGAATATAATCTTTTTGATTTTGATGTTGAAAAAGCGGCAATTAATAGTACAATAGAGGAAATTCGTGTTCTTATCGAACAATTCGAAGGTCCGGAGACAGATTCCGGGTACATTCGAATAACTACTTATTTAATTCATCTAATACATAGGGTTAATAGAATTCCATTAACCAGTGAAGACGCTGATTTGTCTGTTTATATTTCAAATTATAAGGATGAAATGAGGGCCACTACTCTCGAGCTGGAGGCCTTAATCTCTGAAAAGGTACAACAACCTAGCGCTGCCGAAATTGCACCAACTAATTTAAATTCAACAGTATTGCACAACCAGACGACCTTTTTTCCGAATATTTTACCAACACCTAGTAAAACTGTACCAGTGTATAAATGGGACCTAAAATTCAGTGGGGATAAAAATAGTAGCGTAAAATCTTTTTTAGAACGAGTTGATGAACTTTGTGCCTCAAGAAATGTTTCAAAATTAGAATTATTTAATAGTGCATGTGACTTATTTAGCCACAATGCTTTACTTTGGTTTAGATCAATTAAAAATTCAGTTTCTGATTGGGATGCTTTAGTAGCTTTATTAAAAAGAGAATTTCTCCCGGTAGATTATGACGATCAATTGTGGACAGAAATTAGAGGTAGAACACAGGGTAGAAATGAATCGATTTCAATCTATGTAGCGATAATGGAAACATTATTTAATCGTTTAAATAAATCTGTACCTGAAAAAACTAGGTTAAAATATATAAAAAAGAACATGTTACCCCACTATATTAGTCAATTAGCTTTAACATCAATAGAAACAATATCTCAGTTAATCAGTTTATGTAAAAAAATTGATGAGGCTCACTCATTAAAAAATAGCTATCGGCCGCCTCCAAATCATTGTTTATTAGAGCCTGAACTTGCTTATAAATTAGAACAACCAACTCAGTCATTTTCTCAAAACAATGCTCAGTCTCAACATAATTTTAAAGGTAAAAAACCAATAAGTAAGGGAAGACACTACCCTAAAAATAGTCAAAACATTTCTGCAGTAAATAATAGTCAACCTTCTGGTTCAAGTACTTATAAAAAAATAATTTGCTATAACTGTGGTCTTGAAAATCACAGCTTTTATGATTGTAGAGCTCCTAAAAAGAAATTCTGTTTTAAATGTGGAAAACAGGGTGAAACCATTAAAACATGTTCGTGTTCAAAAAACGAAGCATGAGGGTTGGAAAGTCGTACCACTCCCAATCTAAGGTGATCAGGTACGGTAATGTAAATAAAACTAAAATTTTTTATAATAATGTAAATTTAAAAAAAAGCTCTGTAAGTGAAATTAAGTTTCAATTAAATTCTTTTGACAAAATTTAACAGAATCGTGAATGGAAAACTTGGTTAACCAAGGTTTCAAATTTTTATCGTAATAGTAAGATTTCTGAAGTAAATATCGCATCGTTTTTTTTGACAAAACCCTTTGATAATAGACCTTATGTTACAGTAAAAATTTTTGATAAAAATATAACAGCTTTATTAGATTCCGGAGCAAATTTAAGTGTCCTAGGAGGTCATTATTTGGCTATTTTAGAAAAATTTAACTTAACAATAGATAAATGTGTAGAAACGTTAGTGACAACAGCTGATGGAAATTCTCAAAGTGTAATAGGATGTGTTTATTTGCCAATCTGCATTGACAATATATGTAAAATACTTAAAGTTCTAGTAGTACCTTCTTTAAAGCATAAATTAATATTAGGCAGTGATTTTTGTAAAATATTTTCAGTAGAATTAAATTTTTTCAATAATTCTTGGTCCGTAAATTGTAACTTGAATGATGTAGAGATTTGTGCTTTGCATACAGTATCAGAAATGTCACCTTGTATAACTACTAAACTTACTAAAGAACAACAAAGACAGTTGATAATATTTATGAATCTTTTAAAAGTATTTCGTCTGAAGATACTTTAGGGTGTACTGACAAGATTTCGTTAGATATAGATACGGGTGATTCTAAACCGTTTAAAATACGACAGTACCCTATGTCCCCCTTTATGATGAATATTTTAAATAAAGAGTAAGACTCTCAAACACTTGATGAAAATTAAATTTTATTGAACAGCGAAGAAATAATGTTACAATATTGTGCATTAATATTAATACATAAGAGTAATAAATTACCTATTTAATCTAAGCAGAATGTGGACAACTGGAGCGCGCGGGATGCGCAACGTAAGGGAGGAAGATCGACAGTCGGCTACCGCGATGTAAATAGATCTGTGCATTGTTTTACATTTATTAATTTTCATACGCTATCTTAAGTCCAAAAATTCTAAAAGTTGTACCGTTGTAAGCATGAAACTCTACTCTACAATGTTGTAAAAGAAGTATTTTTCGATTTAAGTGCTCGGTTTCGAAATATCGGTTGTTGAACGCTAAAATACAACGAAAAATTACAATTTTTTAGGTTCTCGAAGCGAGATACGAACGTTCAAAGTTTTAAAACTCCATAAGCGTCAATGCTTTTCCTTTTATTAAATATTTTTTTTTTAGAGCAACCGCTACAGACTTTTTGATAATTTTCACCCCAAAATATTTACTTTACCAGTAACAATTGTTTAGTGTCAATATCTCGAAAATTTTGAATAACGCCCTTTTTCCCAGGCCAATTTTTGGCCAACTTTACACATAAACACAATTAATTATAAGCTATTAAATAAGACCGGTCGCAGTTTTTAGTTTTCAAACCCCCACAGATTTCAATTTTAAGAGGAATTTTGCAATGCGAGCTCTCTACTATGTCGTGGTTTTACGTGGGGCTGAAAATTATTCCAATAAAACTATTTTCCACACCACCATAGAGGTAAAGTTCAAGGCGCGTCTTTGTTACGTGGTGCCCCCAAGAGTCCTATTCCACAGTCTGTCCGCATTGTAACATATTATCTCCTTTCTTAATATGTTATTACATTCTGTATTTTTTTATGGTCCTGGTTGAATCTCGTCCATATCTTCTTTGACACATCCCTAATTACCATTTCTTTATTTTGAATGTGCCCAATGTCCGCTTTACATGTTTCTTCCATGACCATCTTCATCGCATTCGTTCTCCTCAACGACGTTGGGCACATTTGGTACATTTTTGCAAGTTCGTCCCCACAGTTTTGGCATATGATGGAATACTTCGTGTCTGCTTTGGGACAACCACAAACTGCTCCAATTTCTCGTTACACTTGTAAGATATTAATTTGAAAAGTGCTGATGGTACCGGATCAACTGCGTTGATAATTGGTTCGAGTTCCTGGTCGGTTCTGCGCCAGCCTCATTTCTCAGGATTTTTGCCATGTCTTCACCTGATGATGTGTTCTATAAGTGTGTTATCGTGCTGCGTTTTCTGTTGGTGTTAATGTCGAAAGGTTGAATTTGCTTTTTTAATTGTTTTCTGAAGTGCTTGAATCGTAAAGAGTTTATTGGTTTTTTAGCTTTGTCGCTTTCATACTAAGTAATGAAAAAGCGTTCCCTTGCCAGAGCAAGATCGAGCCTACATTTTCAAGTTAAAATTGCAGCATTTCTTGCAGCTTTCCATGCTTCTAAAGAATATTAATGCATTTTTCCTTTTCAATGTAGATGTAGTATCACGTCCGCTGAAGGCAAGGAGAAAGAATATATTGTCGGAAATTGACGAATCGTGTTGAAGGCTTGCTGGAGAGTAAAGTTTTTCATGATTTTTCTCTATTGCTGGTTTTCAGAAATACATGTTGAGGGATACTGCGCAAGTCCAGTTAGCAAAACATGACATTTTTACAATTTTTACATGCTCTATAAATATTTTTAACGTAAGACTTACTAAAGACGCCAAAATCGAGAAAAACATTATTAACTTTCCCGCGCTATAAATCGCAAAATATTAATCCTTCGAAAAAACTAAAATGACCAAAATTATAAGATGGCGGCGTTTCCACCGGGACAACAGAAGTCAGAAATTTGCATACACTCTCGGGATTGACGCCCCCACCCGTATAAGCGCTTAAAATGGAATTAAATTCATTTTCTTTGAAAAAACTCCTACAGACTGGGGTAAAAGCAGTTTTACTTTTTGTTTGCATTAATGATGTCTTAATATATAAATGTCAGTGGTCAAATAACGAAAATTCTTCTTTTTGCGGAGTAGCAATGGTTTATTTGGTATCAAAATTGTGATAACTCATTTTGTCACTAGAGTAAAAAATTTCAATATAGTGAGGTAAAACTAAGCATCAAAATAGGTGAATAAGGAATTCTCTGGCTGCAGCAATTTTCTTGTCCTGATTTTCTTTAAATATAATAACAAGTGCTATGAGAAGTTTTGAATTAGCTTGGTCCATTGCTTCTTGTAGAATTTAAACAATTTGTTTCAACGTTGAAATTTTCTGATACTTTTCGTATTACCTTTGGTCCTAGTCATAGCATCGCAAAAATAAAAATACCAAATTGTGAATAAAACTAGACAACAAATAAACTTTCTGAAAATTTTTTTCGTTTTAGGTATTCGGCAACGCCAGACTCAAAATTCCATTCGCATTGGTAATAGTCTTGTTAAAAATACCTTAATAGTATTTTAAGGTAAAATTGTTATAGAATCTAACCTACGTAAAATTCACTGGAAGCTGAGAGACACTGCAGGTATATTACAGTTTAGATATGTACATCTTTGCATTTTTACGTTCTTAATCTAAAACCTTTGGAACATTTTACTTCAAGATCATATTAACACATATTTCATATAAAATATGTGCAACTAACCCCATTTTCCGAATTAATGCCCCGCCGAGCGCTGTATTACAAATTACAAGCTTGACCGCCTTAATTGCAATAACTATGTATTGTCACAACACGCTAAAGCTTCGATTGCAACAAACACCAGCCGAAAGACTTATTCCTACTCAAAGGTAGTGATGCGCGATATAGGGGTGTCCCACTTAAAATTCCCGGCGCCATTTTCTCGATAACCAAAAGTGATATTTGAATTCTGTGAAAGGTATTTATTAGAATATATAAATGACTTCAGTTTTGAGTAAATATGGTTATTTTACAAATTGAAGTAAGAACCTAGGAACGATGAAATGAGTTGGATGAAATGGAGAATTATATCCTGAGCAACTTTTATAATATGAACAATTTTCGAAAAATCACTGGTTCTCGAGATATTTGAATTTCAATATAATTTTTTTGAATATAAAAATCGTCATAACTTTTTTAAAATACATTTACGACAATAAGCCCTTTGGGACATTTTTCAGAGCGAATCAGGCTCATTTAGATGGTAATGAAACATTTATTTCAAAACATAAAATAATTTTTTTTTCAAGTAAAACAAAGGTGGGGCTGCAACTGCTATTTGGAAATTAAAGATTTTGACATTTTTGTTTATTGTGTATTGTCTAATTTGTGCGTCATGTTTATGTTGTATGTTCTACTAAATTTTACACTATAAATTGTAGACATATGAAAAAAAAAATGGGATTTTTACTTGAAAAATTACATTGAAGTTCAAATATCTCGAAAACCAGTTATTTTTCGAAAATTGTTCATATTAAAAAAGTTGCTTAGAATATAATTCTCCATCCCATGAAATTCATTTCATCGTTCCTAGGATCGAAAAATTTCTTTGCATCGCAACGCCATCTATACCTCAATGTGTAAAATAACCATTTTTACTCAAAACTGAAGTCATTTATATATTCTAGTAGATACCTTTTACAGAATTCAAATATCGCTTTTGGTTATCGAGAGAAAATGGCGCCGGGAGTTTTAGGCCAATCTAGATATGGATGCATAAATAAGAGTACTGTGTACTTTACTTTCGACCTTGTCAATTGTTGTTCCTATTTCTAGATCCTTTTTTGTTTGTTGCCACGGTACGCTGATGAGGAACAATAATTCCAAAACATGTGTTCGTAGCTGCTCGGTGTATACGGCGCGATTTTCCTTCTTATTTTTTTGACCCTACTAATTCCAGCAAATGTAATCCCGCGTGCTGTTTAGTATTACAAGCAAATAGTCAATTTTGTTTTATTTTCTGAACCCCCTGGACATCTAGAAATCGCGTCTGATTGGTGCAATTCCCCACTATCATAATCGGTCTAGTAAGAGAGGTTATTTTATAACCGTAATCCATAAAATGTGTATAGAAGGTTCCAAAATTACACAAATTACATTACAAGTAGTAGGAAATACAAAATGGTTGTCAGGAAGGACGTCGAGGGCGTTGGGGGAGTTGGGGGCAGGTGGTGCCAAATTTACTTGAACCTCCCCAAAATTGGCATTTCTATGAAAATAGACAGGCACAGTACCACAGAATCACTGATTTACTCAATTAATTCCTCTCCCTCTCTGGGAACACTAACATAAACTGAAGTACATAAACTAGTTGATACTTAATATCCAAAGTATAAGGAATTCAGAGTGGGGCTGATTTTTTTTTAATACAAATGAGTTCTGATATGAATATATTGATTAAATAGCTTTATGGAATATATCGCTCACTAAACGAGTTCGTAAGTTCTAGAAGGCACAAAGTAACGAACATATAATTGATGAATGACCGCCATTTTTGTTAATTTTACAACCGTAATTGATTGGTTCTGGAAGCATAGAGTGAGGTTGGTTATCTCTATGCTATTCCATGACTATAGTGTGGGCAAAAAATTGCAGTAGATTTTCTCCTGCAACTTCCTTTTGAATAAGGTCTAACATCACCTATATTATAAAGCTTGATCTGTGGTGTATACAACTGGAAAACAAACTTTTCAACTCCTAAAATAGTGTCCCCAACAAGACACTTCTTTGTTTGAAAATCTGCCTGTTATAGCAGGAAGAGAATTTCTGTTTTCATAATTTATTATTGAGATAAGTGAGATTAATTGACAGGTACCTGACAGCTTTTCCAGGAACCCACATAACTGAGGTATCGTAGCAAAGGTGTGGAAATCTTATAATCAGGTAGCCCGCGACTACGTTCACGTGGAATTTTGAAATTAACTAAAAAGCTCCTTTGTAAACGACGCGCGACGTTTGAGGTAGAATTTGCAGGGACATATACAAAGATATTGTTTGCATTACTGGTTACTGACACGGAAGAGAGCCACGTAGAGCTGGCCGAGGGAAACAAATTTTCTGGAATGTTCTAGAATTCTCTCGAATTTTTTTGGAATATTACAGAACATTCTGGAATATTTTAGAACGCTGACAGTTTTTCTGTAATGTTCCAGAACGCTCTAGAATTTTCTGAAATATTACAGAATATTCTGGAATATTTCAGAAGGCTCTCAAATTTTCTGGAATATTCCAGAATACTTTCGAATTTTCTGGAATATTACAGAAGTTAAACTAAACCGATTTTCATAAAATTTGGCTGAGTAGTAGGCCAGTAGTGTAAAACCAAAAAAATAGACGAATCGGAAATATTTGCTACAAAAGGTTTTATTGTTTGTTGCCTAATATGACTATCCTAGGTTTTCCTCCCCCTGCGGAGTTGTGTTTAAGTGGTGGGGGGTAAAAATGTACCCCCAAAAGGGGTATTTTTACGGCTTTCAATTCTGCGTTGAATGATACCAGACGCCTATATTTTGGACCACCCGTTTCCATACTAGTGCTCATCAAAGTTGGACAAATTTTACATATTTATGAAAAATGTGTTATTTACACCATATTAAACATAGTACTATAGCACTCCATTATACTAGTCATGTACTTAGTAAATATATAAAATATTAAAATTGTAGAATATATAAAAAGATAATATTAAAAAATGGTTTCATATAGAATATTATGAGATCCGGTATATGGACTGGACTAAGGGCTACGATTTTTAACAATAATTTTTGTTATTATGAAATATAATCATCCCTAATTGATTTCAAGAATTGTGTATCTTACCTTGCCTCCATCTTTATATCAGTTGAACGGATCTCATAATATTCTATATGAAACCATTTTTTAATATTATCTTTTTATATACCTATTCTACAATTTTAATATTTTATATATTTACTAAGTACAAGACTAGTACAATGGAGTGCTATAGTACTATGTTTAATATAGTGTAAATAACACATTTTTCATAATTATGTAAAATTTGTCCAACTTTGATGAGCACTAGTATGGGAACGGGTGGTCCAAAAAATATGCGTCTGGTCTCAATCAATGCAAAATTTAAGGCCCTACAACTTTTAATAGGACTACGTTTTCGATATTGTGAGTCCTTTTCGAGATATAACCGTAAAACTGCAAAAATACCCCTTTTGGGGGTACATTTTTACATCCCACCACTTAAGCACAACTCCGCCGGGGGGGGCACCTAGGATAGTCATATTAAGTAACAAATGAAGCCATTAAAACAATAAAACTAATGAATCAAGTTTAAAATAAAGAAAAAAGAGTGAAATAAAGAAATTTTATTTCACAGTGTGAAATAAAACTTATTGATTTCTATGGAAACAGCAATAGAATTTAGTCTATTTTTACAAAATTATATTGTTTTCTAATTTCGAATGGCGATACAAAAAATTTTGTATATAACTCAAGACTAAAATGTGTTCTTTTTTACTCGTAAACGCCCCACTTGTAAATTAAAACACCATTTTAGCCACTTGTTATATAAAATACTGTTAAAGTACAGTGAGTTTTCATAAGATATTTAATAGTGAATTTAAAAATAACAAAACGAATCAATCAATGTTCTGTTATGCGTTTAACACTATTACTTAAAGCTAAAAGAATGGAATTTGGAAAGTATACAGTGTGTATAGTGTAGTCGAAATTACCTTTAAAATATAATCTGATTTTTGTCAATGACAAAAATTGTAACAGGCATGATACAATGGGTATAAAATAAATCTCTAGAGTGGTGGTAGAGTTTCCTACACGTTTCCAAGCCAAAAAGTCCATTAAAGAACGATCGGCCAAATTCACGGGAGGTGTACTACGCCAAAATAGAAAGGCTATTAGGATAATGGTGTTTCTTCTGACTGGACACCGTAGGCTTAATAGACATGAGTCTAATAGACCTGGCAGAGGGTGTAACTCGCAAATTCTGTCAAGAGGGAGAAGAAACCCCAGTACATGTTATGCCATTGTGAATGTCTATCTACACTGAGATTCCCAGTACTTGGCAAGGAAAAACCAAGGGCAGACAGTTATACTAAAAAGCTCTTTTCAAGGGTATGAAGGGGCGCGAGCGTAGAGGCTTCTTCACTGTGCTGTATTTCGACCGATCTCGTTACTGTCGGCGATCTCCAAGTTGGTGGAGAAGGTCATCCTGTAACGGTTTGTTGTCGGGTAGCTGGTTCGGAGATTAATCAGGGTCCAGATTAGTTAATAAGACAGCCCAATAAAGATATAAACAATTTATTTACTTTTTCAAACAGGTAATGTGTGGCAGTGTTACATAACATACAGGTACAGGTTATATGTCCGTATCTTTTACGGTTCTTAAGACAACATTTTCTATTATCTGAGAGAGAGAGAGAGAGTGTAACGGTTGCGATGCGACGTCTCTGGCTTTGGCGGCGAAACGGCGCCGGGGAATGACTAACGACTCGAGGGGTCCCAGTTCAACACGCTGTAGGATTCCCAGGGTCAGATTGCATTCGTTCCGTCATGTTTGCGTCGGGAGATGCACAAAACTGCAATATGTCCAGCTCAGCACGTTGTAGACAGATTGGCAGGATTATCCACTCTGAATTATGTTGATTTGCGGCCGGGCTTTTATATCCGAGAATCCTTGCTTACTGGTGACGTAGAACTGCGTATAGTTTAGTGTCGTGTGCAAATCCATGCTTCTAGACGGGCGATGGGCAGGTTTGCGGGCCGTGTGCACATTGGTGTCGTGTGTAAATCCGGAATCTTAGTAATGGAGCAGGAATTTAAAGAATGCTTCATTACACTCCTGGTCAGACTAGACGCTGCCCAGGGGCACTGTGCAGCAGGTCGTCAGGATCGTGAATGACGTCAAGGTGCAATGCAACCTCGGGAAGAGCACCGCCATGGTGCTCCTTGATATTGAGAAAGCCTTTGATAACGTGTGGATCCCGGGCTTACTCTACAAGCTAAATTCATTGGACTTCCCAACGCACATCACGAAACTTATTCACTCCTTTCTGTCAGGCAGATCACTGCAGGTCAGGGTGAATAACAAAGTATCAACTCGGCGGGACATTTGCGCGGGCGTCCCCCAGGGGTCGTGTCTGTCTCCAAAACTATACAACCTATACGTCTCCGACTTCCTGGAGTTCCCGAATTCAAATCTTGCCAAGTACGCCGACGACACGGCCATGTATGTGCACTCGCATAATGCGAAGGCAGCCAATATGCTGCTGAAGGCGCACGTGGCTCGTGCCACGGCCTATTACAAGTGGAAGATTCGGATAAACGCCGAGAAGTCGGAATCGATCCTATTCACGCGCCGCTTCACTGAAAACCGTATTTTAACGCCACTTTCGATCGGGGGTAGAGAAATTCCAATTAAGCGATGCGTGAAGTATCTGGGGATGAACCTAGACAAACGACTGACATTCAACATTCACATTAACGAGACGATTCCCAAGGTCTACTTCATGTCCAGGAGTCTGTATCCGCTCCTGGCGCGGGATAGCGGACTCAACAGGACCAATAAAAAGTTGTTGTATACGATGGTAATCAGGGGCTATCACATACGCGGCGCCGGTGTGGTGCAGCATCCCGGCCACGACAATGCGAAAATTAAAAGTACTAGAACACAAATTTATGCGCCTCATTTCAGCCTCTGATAGGTACACCTCCGTCAGAGATCTCTGTGCACATTGCCACGACATAACCCCACTAGTGGACTAAGTCCAAGAAACGTCTCAAAAATTCTATCAGTTCAAACTGGACGGTACCCCGCTTACCCGCAACATCACTCAAATCAGACAGCATAATGCCAAACTTTTCAATATAAAACACCCATTACCATACCAGGCGTTGCCTATCTTCCGGCAACTCCCTTAGCCACACTCTCTCCTACGATAACCTAACTTTCCCCTATCTTTATCTTTCAACCCCTTTCTCTCTCCTTTTCATGTTTTTGCAATTTTGTTCTTTTATCCTCTTTGTTGTTTTTTTGTAATTTTTTGTCCCTAAATCCCCTTCAGGCCGAAACTTATCCAAATCCTAATTTTTTAAACCACAGATTTTATCTTTCCGTCTTACCTACCTTGTCGCGATCGGACCGCAGGGCCGTCATTTGTTCGAGCGGTTTTTTTCGTTCAGTTTGCCCGTCTCAATAACCAAAATTGTGTAGTGCGCGTTCGCCAATGTTTTTAGTGTTGTGTTTATTTTTAATTTACTTTTAGGTCCATGCGGACAATAAAATATTTTAACCTAGTTTTTAAGTCCACCTGCGGTGGACAGGAGCTTCTATCCCCTCACTCGAACTATCTCAAAGCTGAATCGGGCCCACCCCGCCCAGCCCCACACCCACCTCGACGTTACCTGTCATATATTGTACTCTTAATACTGAATAAATACTGTTGATTGATTGATAGATTGATTGCTGTATTTCGATACTCCAGACCCCTACCATACCAGGCGTTGCCTATCTTCCGGCAACTCCCCTAGCCACACTTCCTTCTACGATAACTTACCCCTACCCCCTTACTTTTATCTTTCCTCAACTTTACATATTTCCAATCCCTCTTTCTTCCCATTTATGTTTGTACAATTTTTTTCTTTTATCTTTTTTGTTGTTTTTGTTCCCTTTTTGTCTCTCGAAATCCCCTCTAGGCCGAAAACTTACCTAAATCCTAATTTTTTAAACCACAATTTTATTCCCACCCTACCTTCCTTGTCGGCGATCAGACCACAAGGTCGTCATTTGTTCGAACGGGTTTTTTCGTTTAGTTGTGTTCCCCGTATCAACAATCAAAATTACGAAGTGCGCTCGCCTACGATTTTAGTGTTCTCAGTGTTGTATTTATTTTTAAGCTACTTTTAGGTCCATGTGGACACATAAAAATTGTAATCTAGCTTTTAAGTCTGCACGTGGCATACAGGAGATTCTCCCCCCCCCCCCCCCCGAATTTACTTCCAAGCCGAACCGGATCTACTCCGCCCAGCCTCACACCCACCTCGGCGATGTTTGTCTGGCTGGCTTCGGGCTAGGATCCGGTGAGGCACATAAATGTATAAAACTGTTAATAAATTGTTTATTGATTGATTGATTGATTGATACTCCAGTGGTTCAGCGCGGTTAGTACTTGGATGGGTGAAATCTATCTTGGGAAACACAGCGATCTCGTCCCCACCTTCTAACGGCTTGCATATCAGCGTATACGCGGAAGCTATGTAATTTCAAGACGAGGATTACGTAGTGGATATACCATATACCTTCGGAGGGGATGTAAAGCAGGCGGTCCTTTGTGTATTAAATGTTAGGCAAGTAAAAGATCCCTACTCTTCTTACGAGAAGAGGTTCGGCAAAATATCCAGGTTGGCGGTAGCTCGTCTTCTGGCGTCAGTGATAGGCCCTGGTAGGGGAAATAAGCCGACGTTAAATAAATATTTTAAAAAAAGTTGTGAAGTCCGATACAAAAGACAAAACTGAATGAGGACCCTCTAAGTAAAACTAGAACAGGCGCCCCATAATAGATTCACGGGGGTTAGAGCCAATTCAGTCAGCTCCTCTTTTAGAATCTGAATCTGAACTTCAATATAACCATCGCAGCTGAAACATTGGAGGGAATCACAGAAGAAACAAAAAATAAAATTAATATTTCTTTATTGCATTTTCAATTTAAATATTTGATACATTTTTTAATAGATATAGCACCTTTATAATCTTACACAATAAATTAAATATTTTTTCACACAAAACAGTTATACTGCCAAAAGAGACGTAAGTTAAAAATACTGAAAAATAAATAAAAATATTGCATGCTTGGCAAGAATTATATAAAATAAAAAATAGTCGAATAAACTCTTCTGCTGTATTAAATACAAAATATTAAATTTTTCTGACACTATTTACATTATTTTTGAAATTCAGAAATAAAGATTATACTGCAACTATCATGTAAAACCTGTAAAAGTAATGCTAGAAATAGAAATAACAAGAAACAACACTAATATAAGGCAGTTTTGCTTCTGAAAATATACAAATCAGCAAAGAAGACAAGAATTATTTGAAAACTATGATTTAATGTGATCGGAATTTTTGCCTTATTTGCAATAAATCTATTAAAGCATTGACTAATATAGTAGTCTACCACCTCTGTATAATTAAGGGAAAAATGAGAATAATCTCAGGAAAAAACTATGTACCTCAACTGAAGATGGTGGAAGTTTTGATGCGGCAATAGTTTACAGTAACTCCAAAACACTAATTATTACCATCACGATCCTTTCGGCAATCAATTATGCATCATCTGGAGTCAATTTTAAGAAAGCTTTTTTGATAGGTAATAATTTAAATCATTTAATAAACCGGCAAAGAGGACTGTTTAATACGCCGTCCAGCTTATTTTCGACACATGTGAAAACCCTATAAAGGTAGAACACTGTTATTTCCTATATAACTCATTGAAAGTCCATCAATATCATATTTTTTCAATATTTTTGACTTGCAGAATCTGAATTTCAAAGGTCCGAAACCATATATCTAAATAATTTTAGAAATGACCATTTTTGGGCCGAAATTGGTAATTTTTGGGCCCTTTTATGTATGTACCAAAATTTAAAGTACCAAATACCCCTTTATTTTAAGTTCTTTTATTCGCAGAATTTGTATATAAGTATCACAAACGAAAAGGTCAAAGGGGTACGAACTACGACCATTTTTTGGTTATTTTTGGTCATTTTTTAGTCATTTATCTGCTTGTGAACGATTATTTGTGCGCGAACTAATTTTTTTTTTTACATATAGGATCCGAAATTGATGATTCTGAAACGTAATAGTCCAAATAATTTTAGAAATGGCAATTTTTTTGCCAATATTGATATTTTTCGGGTCCTGCTTTGCGTGCAACAAAATCTAAAGTACCAAAACCCATGTACTTTAAATTCTTTTATATAAGTATCACAAAACGAAAAGATCAAAAGGCTATGAACTGCGACTATTTTTTGGTAATTTTTGGTCATTTATCTGCTTGTGAGCGGTTATTTTTGCGCAAACTAAATAAATAACCATGTATGTCACGTTTTGCAATGTTTTTTGCACATATAGGATTTAAATTTCATGGTTCTGAAACCTAATAGTCTAAATACTTTTAGAAACGCCAATTTTTGGCTAATATTGGTAATTTTCGGGTACTTTTTGTGCAAATTCCTAAACTGAAATAAAAATTGGCCATACTTCAAATTCTTTCGATTTTTAGATTTCGGGTTCAAGAAATTCGGACTCTGCATATCAAAAAGCATTACAGAATGTGATATACATGGAAACTTATGCAGTTTACGCACCAATAACAGTGTACAAGCAGATAAATGAAAAATGACCAAAAAAGTGGTTGTAGTTCATAGCCTTTTGACCTTGTCGTTTTATGAACCTATATTCAAATTCTGCGAATAAAAGAACTTAAAATACAAGGGTTTTGGTACTTAAGATTTTGTTACACACAAAATAGGACCCAAAAATTACCAATATTGGCAAAAAAATGGCTGTTTCTAAAATTATTTGGATTATTAGGTTTCAGACAGCGGCGGCTGGTGAAATTTCAATATTTTTTTTCTCGTCTGTGGCGCATGGGACCCATACGAAATTTGGGAAATAACATCTAGAGAAGCACTTCTCTAATGACCCCTAAAAAATTTTGAAAAAGCAGTTTGCGAAAAAATTTTTGAAAATTTGCTAGCCTCCCCTGGGTCTAGGGACCCCTGTTTACTTTTATTTTTTTTTGTCATATGCATTTGACTTTTCATAAAAATGCATCGACAGATTTTAGAGTTTGTGAAAATATTTTCATTACTAACTGAAATACAATGAACTGAAATTTTGTAATTTACAATTTAACAAATTACAATATTTCAATTCGTTGTATCTCAGTTAGTAATGAAAATATTTTCACAAACTCCAAAATCTGTCGATGCATTTTTATGAAAAGTCAAATGCATATGACAAAAAAAAATAAAAGTAAACAGGGGTCCCTAGACCCAGGGGAGGCTAGCGAATTTTCAAAAATTTTTTCGCAAACTGCTTTTTCAAAATTTTTTAGGGGTCATTAGAGAAGTGCTTCTCTAGATGTTATTTCCCAAGTTTCGTATGGGTCCCATGCGCCACAGACGAGAAAAAAAATATTGAAATTTCACCAGCCGCCACTGGTTTCAGAACCATGAATTTCGAATCCTATATGTCAAACAAAATTCTAAAATGTGACTTACATGGATACTTATTTAGTTCGCGCACGATTAACCTTTCACAAGCAGATAAATGACTAAAAAATAACCAAAAATAACCAGTAGTTCGCAGCCGTTTGACCTTTTCGTTTGTGATGCTTATATACAAATTCTACGAATAGAATAATTAAAAGGGGTATTTGGTACTTCAAAATTTTGTTACATACATAAAAACGCCCAGAAATTACCAATTTCGGCCAAAAAATGATAATTTCTAAAATTATTTAGGTATATGGTTTCGAACCCTTGAAATTCAGATTCTGCAAGTCAAAAATCATGACAAAATATGACACTGATGGACTTCCAAGTAGTTATACAGTGTGTCCCAGGATAGATGTAACAAGAGGATGGACCAAAAATTTTGGAATTTTCAAATGGTATTTGGGATTGAGTCCTGCTTGTTGTAAAACTAAAGTATACCAAAAATGACTTGATTTGGTGTTCTGCAGGGTGTTTTATAAGCAAAGTTGTAGAAATCACCACTAATAAAGTACCTTTATTTTTCAAAATATGAAAAAATTCCACTAAGAAAAGTTATTTAGAATGCAATTTTATACCCCTATACCAAATTTCAGGAATATAAAATTATTTTTTTGAAACTCCCATTTTTTCAATAAATTAGTATTTTATTTTGAACCATTCAATTAAAACTGCATAGAAATTATTTTTTGTGAATTAATATTTAAAGTTATGTAAAAGCTAAAAGTAGGCTATGAGAAAAGCAGTGGATACACATTTATCATTTATTATTGACATATATGTCGTACTTAGTCAATATTATCTTTAATTTCTGTTTCCAATTAACGAACCAAGCATAAAAAATTAAGTGAAAAAGGTACTCACAGTGCGTGAAAAAATTTATATTGTGCAATACTACGGAATTGCTAAGAGAAGTGGTAAGCCAATTTAATTTGAAATTTCCAACCACTGCTTTGTCACGTACTCAGGCTATGAGAATAATTAAAAAATTTCTGGCTACTGGTAGTGTTCTTAACATGAAAAGAAAAATAAAAGCATATGATGAAGACAATGTTGGGGCTATTATAGCTCATGCCTCTGTTATAGAAAATCCTAGGATGCCACTAAGAGAGAGATCAGCTGTTATTAATATTAGCAAGTCTGAACTCCAAAGAATTTACAAGGCAAAGAAAATTAGGCCATATAAAGCAAATTATAAACATACGCTTGAAGAAGGAGATGACGGCCGTAGGTTGGATTTTTGTTTGACCATTGGAGAAAAAATCAAGGAAGAGAGATTTTTTCATCATTTCATAATTTTCTCAGATGAATCCACATTCACAACCAATGGTGTTGTTTCATCTCAGAATTGTCGGTTTTGGGCTTCTGAAAATCCAAATTTTAGAATTCATTGTAGAAGACAATATTATAAAAAAAGTGAATGTATGGTGTGCCGTTTCTTATCACGTTGGAGTTATTGGACCTTATTTCATTGAGGGGAGATTAAACCAGCACACTTATTTACAGCTTCTTGAAAGATTTTCTGAAGAACATTTAAATATTTTAAGAGATATGCCTTTAGTTCATTTTCAAAATGATGGTTGCTCTGGGCACTACACAGAAATGGTTAATCGGTGGTTGAATTTAAATTTTGGAGAAAATTGGATTGCCAGGAATGGACCGATCAAGTGGCCGGCGAGATCCCCAGACCTATCAATATTGGATTTCTTTTTATGGGGTCGCCTCAAGCAGTTGGTTTACGCTGAACCACTTCCTAACGATGTAGCAGTATTGAAGCAGAGAATTACAAATGCCGTAAACTCCATAACGTTAGATCATATTCGAAACAGTTTTAAGGACTTCAGGCGAAGGATCGAAATGTGTGTGAATGTGGGTGGTAGCTACATCGAATAATAAAAAAATTGTAAACATTGTTTTGTATTGGTCAATAATTAATTTGTTTGTGAATCTGTTATGTTTTTGACATTTATTACTTGTTTTACAATTAGTTCGATTAACATTATACCTTCTTACATCTCATATATTCAATTTTTTATTTACCAATAGCCTACTTTTTGAAATGATTAACATTTGCTCCTACACAACTTTAAATATGAATTGAACTCTTCATTCGCAAAAATGGGAGGTTTCAAAAAAATAATTTTATATTCCTGAAATTTGGTATAGAGGTATAAATGTGCATTCTAAATAACTTTTCTTAGTGGAATTTTTTCATATTTTGAAAAATAAAGGTACTTTATCAGTGGCGATTTTTACAACTTTACTTATAAAACACCCTGTAGAACACCAAATCAAGTCATTTTTGGTATACTTTAGTTTTACAAGAAGCAGAACTCAATCCCCAAATACCATTCCAAAATTCCAAAATTTTTGGTCCATTACACCTCTTGTTACATCTATCCTGGGACATACTGTATAGGAAATAACAGTGCCTAGATTCTGCTTTTATAGGGTTTTCACATTTTTTACAGACTTTTGACAGCTGTCATGTGTCAAAAATAAGCTGGATTGCAATTTTCACAATTCTTTATTAAAGTGCTCAGTGTTACGAAAATTTTGTAATTCTTTTAAATTACAAAGGAGGAGCGAATTTTGATCTAAAAAACTCGTAAATGCCACACCGTGGCGCCGTCAATAAAGTGTGTTGCCGTGGTCGTCGAATTTGACTTAATGCCATGAAAGGTTACTCTTTTCAATTTAAGTTTATGTTTGTCCCTCGAAGATGCCGACTTGATTGACGAAAGTTTAGTTTTAATCGACCCCAGACGATGTCGAGTTGATTGTCGAAATGATCTGTCTTAACATTGGTACATTACTTCAGCGTTTACGTTCCTCACATTTTGTTCCATATAACATCAAAGAAAATCAAACTATATGACTACACCTTTTAATGAGTGTAATTTTGGACCGTCTCTATATTTTATCAAGGAGTTACGATATGTATGTTATGATTCCAAGCCGCATATGAAACAAATGTGACACATAATTTTTTTTCCCGAGTGTTGACTATATGTTTTTAAATCTTCAACTATTTTCCTATACTCAAAAAATAATACATGATATTCAAATAAATAAATAACAATCAGGATATTTTATCCTTGGGAATGATGAGATAAACCCAAAACTGTCAACAGTCAAAAATAAATAAATTTAAAATATTTACAAAGCCGTTACTTATCCTAATATTCACAAATCATTAATTTTGAAACATTCAGTCTTCCAAATAATGCACTTGAAAAGGCACTGGGTTATTTTTTATATATAATATATACCTAATATTTCTATTCATGTAACGTGTCAACTGACACAGCTAGGTCTCGGTGGTTAGTAATTCGAGCGGTCGAGGACATCTTGTTGGAGATTTCTTCGTACAAGTAGTTGAGAACTTTCTTGACTTCAGTATTTTGTGCAGGCGCTCTCCTCTGGGCTTCCTTGACATCGTAGAGAGAACTCTCGTAGAGTTTAAGGTCCAACTTGGCTTTTGCTCGGGCATAGTAAGCTTCATACGATTCGGGTTTCATTTCGATTACTTCGTTCGCTAAATCAATCGCATCTTGTGCTTCCTGAGAAATAAGACATTTTAGTTAGTCATCAGTATACAAAACGTTCTTTTTTCAATATATACATCGACAAAACTTCTATAAAGTTAGGTAATGCACCACTTACGTTTAATTTTCTTTTACATCGGGAAAAGTTCAGTAAAAAGTTTATTTGCAGCTGATGGAAGGCTTTATTGTGTTCTCCTTGGTCGTCCGTAGGGAATTTTTTCAGGGCATATTGGTAGCGGTGGGCAGCTTCTCTTAATCTACTCTTACGGTACAAAATGTTGCCGTCTTCCAAAAGTTTATTAAGTAGTATAAGCCTGAAACAAAAATCATAATATAGAGAAACCATAGGGGATACGAAAAATTGCAAAATATGATTTAGTTTCTTCAATTTTTATTATGGGTATATTTTATGAAGACTCAAGGTACCAACATTGCTTTGGAGTCAGGAGAACAGAAGAATATAACGGACCAATAGGGAGAATCTAAGAAACAAAAATTCTTATCTACAAGACGTCTTGTAAAGAAATTGAGTTACATACTGATCACAGTAATTGCAAGGAACATTTCCGAACAGTAAGAGTGATGACAGTGGTGACATGTAAATTTAAACCCAACACGTGATCAATTAAGGGCTCCACCAGTACGCTAAGAACTAAGATAGGGATCAATTTTTGAGATTTGGCTCCAATACTTCCAAAAGTTTTTCCAAAGTGATCATTCTAAAGCAGAAGATGACTTACAGCATGATTATAAAGCAAACTTTTAAATACGAAAATAACAAGTGGTGGTAGCCATATAAAAACTAAACACTGACGATGCAGCTGGGGCCAATAAATCACGGTCAAAATGATTAAATAGTTGGTGAAGATGACTCAGAGAACCTCAATTTTTGTACCACTACATAAGAAGTGAGGGCCAGATGTTTGTGATGACTACAGATTATTTTTCTTCTTAGCTGGCGACGAAAAGTCGCTGAGGCACTCAGATTCTGTGATCCATTGTGCTTTAGCTACAAAATCGAGAAATTTACTCTCATTTCCTCCAACACAGGAAAACCAATAACGAAGTATTTGCGCCCCAAGGACATAAGACCAAGGCAGTTGGTTAAGATGTAAATGGGAATTTCCTTCACTTCCACAGAGCTGCAGTAGAGATTGTCAACTGCCCTGATGATATGCAGGTGTTTACTGAAGTCATGTCCAGTCAAAGGACACATCACGATTTGGACATGCTTTCTGCTTGTGCGCAGGATTTGCTCTGACGCTTCGGCAAGGGTAGTGAAATAAAGAGCTTTGCTTGCTAGTTGGGAGGCACAGAAGTCAACAAACCGGGAACGTATCCAGTTTTCTACTGTTTTCTTGGCACTTGATCTAGGGAAACAGAGAGTCAGCTTCAGACACAGCTGCTGAGAGCTGTCCCTAGCCAGAGCATCTACCTGCTCGTTACCTCCAAGCACCCAGAGAAGTATGATGAACCAAGTTCGTATTTCTGAACCAATTTGGTCCTAACTGATGCAAGGTCCTTATATATGGCATTATTATATGCCATTATATTCAGTTTAAGATCTATGAAGCATGATCTGCTGGATTATATCACAAATTTTTTGCATAGGATGCAGCAATAGTTTTTAAAAACTTAACCATCGAAAAAACATTTTCTACTTTTGATTGAGCCTTTAGGAAATTTAGTACATTATTTGAATATAATATCTGTCAAATGGCAACTGTTGACATTATGATAGTTCTCTTCTTTTTATCGTACTAAACATTACTGTGTAATAGATTGTTTAAAGAGTTTGCAGGTTCTATCAGCGAACTCTTAGTCAACAAAATTAAATAAGTAGGTAACTTGAGAAATTAAGGAAAGACAAATATTTTGAAAATATTCTATAAAAGTATAATTATATCCAAATACATTATAATTGTTTGAAACAATTTCAAAAACATCAGAATATTAATGCAAACTAAAATTTCATTAATCAATAATTATTGTGCAAATAATATCGAAAATAAACAATAACAATCTCCAAATATATGTGATACTTTATTTATGCACTTATGGAGTTATTCTTCGGACCATATGAAGAAGACTTGGGCTTTTAATTTGAAAATGAATTATTATTTGGTACTCTCTAGACAATTTTGAAGAGGGAGCTTGTGTGAAATTTTTATTTCGTACTTAAACAGCATATTATGGCAGATTCACGAAAAAATATTATTTTTCCATAAGAAATTCATGGGAAACTACTATATATAGTCTTGGAGACACGTGTTAACTGATTTTGCTCAATTTGGAAGACATATTTTTTTGGGAACAAATCTTATGGGGGGAGGAGGTGAGAAAAAATGTTAAACTTAATTTTTTGATTCGCCCAGGTATTCACTGACAAAGTTAACCAGTCTGCCGCTTAACAGGTGTCATACTCAAAATATGGTGACTTCTTTTTTAATCCCTACAAGCATAACACCGTCATCTAAGTTCCAACTTAATTATATTATTTACAAATAGTTTTTCTACAATACTTACATTATTTCTGGTTTGCCTGCAGCCATGGCCCATGTCGCTGGTCCCAACTTAGCCCCTTTCTTCAAGAAACATTGGACGACTTGGATGTTCCGACAACCTATGGCCCTATCCAAAGGACGCATACCGTTAATGTCGACGTGTTCAATAATAGCTCCTCTATCCAACAAAAACTGAACCAAGGCCTGGTTCCCTTGGAAGGCTGCCAAGTCAAGTGGGGTACGTCCCGTTTTATCGGTATGGTTGATATTTGCACCACGCTCTATTAAACTTTGTGCTGCTTGCAATTTCCCCCTTAAGCAGGCCCAACATAGAGATGTGAGACCTTCACGGTCCTCTTTGTTAATGTCAGCTCCTGAAATATGCAAAAAATATTGGTATCATACAATGTTAGAATATAGTTTAAATACTGTACAAAGTTTGGTAAAATAATGCCCGAACTGTGCACGCAACTCATAAGAAGCAGTATGAGATTTTCACAGCTACATCTTTTCATGTTTTATCTCTGTTTCACTAAACCATGATTGTAGAGGGTGACGAAATTAACATGAATGTAATTGAATAGCAGTTCGCGCAATTTTGTGATAAACTTAAACAGACAGCGACTGAAATATTTGAACTTCTACAGCAAACTTACGAAGAAGATGCTACTTGGTGCATCACAGTTGGGTCAAAATTATGCAGTAGTAGCCAAAAATCGATATTTCAGAGAGTAATAATAACAATGGAAAATTCCACTTAAAGTGAATTCATCCTGGAATCCCATTCGGATCAACCGAAATTTTTACCTACCAGACAGACCCCAAATGTGACAGTTTGTTTCATGCTTATTCGTCGATCATTCAACTTGTTCTATTACCAGTCTTAATCGTGCAGAGATCGTGTTTAATCTACATTTGGGTAAGGAGGAATTCTTCAGACAAGTAATTTACTGCATGTATATTGTCAAAACCGCGTTACCATATTTAAAAAATGTATTTTATTCGGGAGAATGTTATACTGAAGTTTTTGTAAAATTAATCACCCTTGGGTAGAAAATTTAAAAAGCCTGCTTTGAAATTAGAGGTCTCATAGACAACGGACGCTCTTTAAAAACGCTCCTAGTAATTTGCGTAATTACTCGGTCATAAGCTGATCCAATAGGACCAAATTATGTTTGTTGTGTTAAGTGAAAAATTCTACATAAAGTGATACATATTAGCATAACATCAGATGTATAACTAATAAGATATATAGCTAATATTTAATTAATATCGGTGATTAAAATCTCCCAGTGCATAAATTAGTAAAAACACATGGCAACAAGGGGCATCGAGAAAGCCAATCCAAACCACCCATGAAGCAATAAATCATAGTGAAGTACAATGAGGCATAATATACCCCGATATACCAACAAAAATACACAGGGAATACACACATAAGTCTTTTCACTTCAATTTTACCACTTAACTTTATTTATACTTTAAGTACTTGAAGTTGCTAGCCTAGACAGTCTAAAGAATTTCTTAGGCAAATAAATTTTGACGCGTTTACCCCCAAAAGGTAATGAATTAAAATTAGCAGGGCAATAAAAACTTTTCTTCCAGCAAATATCTAAACTAAACTCGAGCTAGCCAGTGGCGTACTATTAGGTTAATAGTACACCGTGCCAAAACCGAATTTCTTTCAGCACTCAACAGAAATACACGCGATATAAATTTTTCCAAGAAATAATATCTCCGTTCATCGAGAAAAACAAACTATCATGGGCCCTATTCAAACGGCTGTACATAGCCATCATACTGCCAACTACAATATTAAAGTTCTATCAATTGTACCAAATATTCACTAAAAGAACACCAGTGTTACGCGACTATACTGCCAAAACAAATATTTAACGAAAAGTTTAACATTTAGTGTCAAATCTTGCGAATTCGAAAAAAATCTTACCTCTATCGAGCAACAGCTCCATAAGCCCCAGATGCCCTTCAGACGAGGCCAGCATCAATGGAGATCTTCCAACGGCATCACACTGTTCAATAGCAGCATAATTCTGGATCAGTCTTTCAGCCACAGCCCAATGTCCTTCCTTAACAGCCAGCAGCAGAGGCGCTAATTCTTTCTTGTTAGTTGTGGAAATACTAGCTCCTCTATTAATAAGAGCTGAGCAAACAGCATGGCAGCCGTTCGCAGCAGCTACAGTCAAAGCAGTCTCCCCTGTAATCGTGTCAGGAATGTCAGCGTTCACCTCAGCCATATCCAATAAATACTCCACGATTTCGGTATGACCTTGTCCCGCAGCTGCGACCAGGGCTTGTTGTGCAGCTTCCGTCAATCCAACATCTTCTGGAGTCTTGATTATCCAGTCACAAGCGAGAAGGTACCCTACGACGTTGAGGCAGCCGTTGCGGGCGGAGTGAACCAGGGGACAGTAACCTGCAGTGTCGGCGTGGCCAGGGGATGCCCCTGCTGCGATTAGCTGTCTGACGACGTCACAGTGACCCTTGGCTGAGGCTAGGGAGAGAGCAGTACAGCCCTGGCTGTTGGTTAGCTCCACGTCGGCACCAAATTCAAGAAGAAGTGATACCATGGGTACAATGCCTTCGTTGGCATACATACATAAAACAGGTGCGTTGCCTACAAATAAATAAATAAAATAGTAGATGTCTCTAAGATGACATTTCGTTTTTTTTTTGTTATTGTATGGTAGGGCAGGTAAATACTGTATAGTTTAATTCAACTATTAATGATAAGTTTAATTTTAGGAATCTTTCTAAGATACCACCTTGATTGACAAAACACACGTCGAAAGCCTCTACTCCACCATCAAATTAATATTTTTGCAATATTTAGAAAAAAGTCATTTATGGAGTTCAGTGGGAGGAGGAGGTGGGAGCGAACGGATGTGCGTCTGAAACTCTCGCACTTAAAACGCGAAAACATCACGACAACTGCGTTAAATTTGATAACGCTCTGGTGAATTGTAGCTCAAAAAATTCCGCGTAAATTGATGTGTTACAACAAAAGAACAAAGTTGAAATAGAATTAATATTTGAAAATAACTAATACAGAGTTATTTAGTGGCAATATTATTTTGCACATTTCGAGGGTCTCATTCTTCGTCTAATCCGTTAAGAAACTTTTTAGAACGGTACTCACCTAGGAAGTCAGTGATGTGGTTAGGGGAAGCTCCTGCCAGCAGTAGTAACCTGGACACTTTCACATTTGGATTGTACATGTTCCTTAAGTGACAAACTGCGGCCGAAACATTCTCAGAACTTTCTGTAACCCAATTAGCTTGTAGATCTCTAGAGCTAATGTTCGGTAGTGACATATTCCTATAAACGTGCGCCTTCAGAATGTGATGTCCCAATTCTAGAGTTTTTTCAGGATCTAAGGGAGCTTGTACTCTAGATAACCTAAAGGCTATGCCAGCATGTCCAGATCTGAGGTCACAGAGGAACTTAGTTGCTTCGTTCTCATCGCGTCGTATCAGCCACTCCCTGAAGGATGGATGGAAGAACATGTAGGTATTGTCTAATCTCTTCACTAGAAATCCGGAAAGTAGTTTGAACCTTTGCAGAAATTCACTCCAAGGCAAAAAATTATCCACTAGTAATGAATTCACCGAATAATAAATCTCCAAAAGGGTTAGTGGATACAGCGCAGACAGACACACACTTAGTATATGTGTAACTTTTTCAAAGGAACGAATGGTGGGGAACCTCAGGTTAAAGTGAAGGAGATAGATTTGTGCCAAAGTAACTGGAAGTACTTTGTAACCGGAAGATTTTGCGACCAACTGACCTCTTTCTAAAAGATCCAGTGTCAGTTTAGCAAACAAAAAGGAACCTTGGCTTAAGTTCAATAAGTGCTGGGAGAATTTGTGTTGAGACATACTTCCACTTTCCAATTTTCCCGAAGTGGACAAGGTGATATTACTCTGGATACTGGGGCTATTTTGCAGCCTAAAGTTGATATAACCTAAAATATCTTTCTGTATGTTTTCATTTGCTTGGATATTATCCATCGATATTCTAGTGTAAGGCAATTGCTTTGTAACATCTAATAGTTGTGTTCTAACAGTTGCCACGATCTTCAACCAAGAAGGAAAACTAGGCATGTGCTTTACAAGGAATGTTGTGATAGTATCACCATGATCAGGCCTGTGGTATTCCGCCTCACAAAGAGCATCCACCAATATCACACAGTTAATGTTGTCGATTTTTCCTATTCTTCTCAAACTAGCTAGCGGTTCTAGAATGCCTCTAGTCAAGGCTACATCTGGATTGGCAATACATTCTTTCAATGATAACACAGATTGGAGGTGCTGTTCACTTAACAAATGTTCCCTGTAGGCGACTAACTGGGGAGCCTGGCATAGCTGAGCAGCGAGAGAATGGATAAAGTCAGGTACTAGGCAAGTGTTGTTGTTATCGGCCTGGCAAAAGTGATAAGCAACGATGGTACTAGCCAATTGGCGTATTTTTTCTGAAACGAGATCAATTTGATAGTATATACTTTGGGGACTTCGAGAACGGTCTGGTGAGTGGATTGATTGGTACACAGGTTCCTTTCTTCTGCCAAAGCAACTATACTCTACCAGTTGTAGGATAAGTGCAGTCTTTCCTGTTCCAGGATTACCTGTAAGGAGCACTCCAGGACTCGAAGAACCTATAAAAAAATAATTAGTCTGGTTTTACTGAATGGATATTAGGTAGTTTAACTTACTGACAATGTCTTCTATTTCTTTAATAAGCCAATGCCTTCCAAGGAACAAAGGGTCCGGTTCTTGAAGGGGAACTTCGAAAAACAGGGGTTTTAAGGTGAGCTGAGGCGTTCTGTATTGAGCAAAGCGTATTTTTGGGTCTACAGGTCCTTTTATAGTACCTGTTCTCGCCGATCTCCTTATACACGTTCTCCTATTTCTGAACATGTTGAGATCTTCCACTGGACCAGGCTGAGTAGCTAAAAATTGGTAAGATGCAATTCTGTAATACTTTTATTTGATTTGATATGGTTTATTTAAACCATCAAGGTTCGTAAGCTCTATTACAAGGGATTCCCCTGTCTACAAAATACTTACTTGTGACACTATGCCTTCGGCTAACAGGACTTGAACTGCAGTTGCTTTGTCCCGACATCGACATTGACATCAAAGACGCAACACTATCTGAACTAGGATTTGTTCTGTGTTGGTCCTCAGAACTTCCTGTGAGAGTTGACACAGGGCTAGTGTTGGTTGACAACATGGCAGTGGTTTCGTAGCTAGCCAAAGATGAACATGATTCATGATTTCGGCCCTGCGTTCTTTTGGAACGCCGCGCACCATCGCCTAGAAGTAAGCCTAGTCTCATGTACATGTCATTTTCAGATGATTTCTTATTTGGGGCGGGTTTTAAAGTGGCTTCATCATCTGAAATGGAGAATTTGTTAGTAATTTCGACTCGACTAGGAACTCACGTTGACTACTCATTCAATTAGTGCAGAAAAAAGAACAAAACGGTGTTTTAATTAAAATTTGTGCAAAACATCATTTTCTAAACATTCAGAAGGATTTTGTCAGCAATAGAAGTTGTTGGCTACTATTTTTTAATGAAATTTTAATTTTAAATTAGGATACAAAGCATTTGATTTAATAAAACCAGCACCTGTTGGTTTGTTGCAAGGTTTTTGTTTCCAATTTTTCCATTGTTTCAATTTACAAGATCCAACAGGTTCCCAAATATTTTTGTAAACAGTGGTTGATGACCTCCGAACTTGTAAGTTATTTTTCATTCTACAATAATACTCGTATTAATATTGTTTTTTTCCGTAGTGGAAATATTTATATTTAATTAAAATTATCAGCAAAAAGAGATTATTTTTTCTAGCAAATTAACGTTAAATAAACTGCTACATTCGATAAATAATGACATTTTCATTAGAAATATAATTAATGCTAGTTAATGATAGTTAGCTCATGTTAGTTTGTGTGTCCAAATTGACTAGTTGACTACCCAACTGACCTTCTTCGTCATTGACTATATCCTTCTGCATATTTAATAAATTATAGATTCAGTATTATTTTTAAGCTAATAATAATCAATGCAGTGCTAATAACATGCTAAAACCAAAAAAACGGCGAAATTAAAAAAATCAAGAACTAAAAAAAAATAAACATCAAAAAACGATATAACTGTTCGTGCCTGAGACTAGTTGATTCAAACCAGCGCTTGCGCCTGTGGTTCCTGCGGTCCACAAAGAGCGAATTTTTCCCAAAACTACGCTGGGCCAGTGTCTTCCTTCATTTGATGTTGTTGACGAGGTCATTGCCGCTGTAGAAACCCAATTTAAATTGGTCATATTAAATTTCATTAACAAAATAATATAATTTATTGAATTATATTTCCGTCATTATTGATATGGTTTTTGAAATATTATGTACTTTCCCGAGTGTTTATTTCTGAAGGAGACGGATTAATGACAGTTTGCAATGTCCTCCCCTATGATGAAACAATATTCTTATATTACATAATTGTAGGAAAGTTGAGAGCAATGACCATTAGCTAAATATGGTGACATTTCCTTTAATTGCCTGTAATAATACATTACACAATTTTGTCAAATAGAGTTCCAGCAATAGCGGCATTAACAATATTGATATAAGTATTCACACATCCAGTGGAAGTATAGTAACGCAAAAAAGGCAAAATTTTTATTGTTCAAATAGGCGTAGAATGTCATGAAACGTCCAGATTTTAAGTTTGAGAAAAAACAATTCTGTCTGTCGTTCTGCCTGTAACTTTTTTTGTATGTACGATTACTCTCGAACTGTCTAGGTTACTGACTTGAAATTTGCTATGTATTTTAACTAGATCTGGCACTAGACTATATTTTGATCTCATTCTTTTGAAGGGTTTGGGGGTAAATTGAGGTAAATCGGGATAAATAGGTAAATCAAGCAAGTAAGAGTCCATAAAATTGGTGTTTAGTATATACAAGAGAAGCTAGGATCTCAAAAAAATGTTTGGCATTAGCCACCACCCCCATTATAGTGAGGTGACTTATTGAAATTACCATTGCCTGATGAATAAAAGCACCAAATTTGGTATGAAGGTACCTCAGGGTATACTAATAAATATTAGCCTAGGAGCCCTTTGGAATTCCTAAAAACTTTCATGTACAGCATTAAAATCCAAAATGGCAGACAAAATATCACATGTGAGTATTTCCTTTCGAGGTACCACTACTGCAAAAACCATAAGAAGTGGGATTCTCTTGCGCTCTTCAAGAGACCAAAGGATAAAGCAACATCTCAGCAGGAGAAGAAGCTGAAAGGGCTTCAGAACAATAGGGAACTATTTAGCCAACTATATATATATCTATGCAGAACCGGGAATCTGATTTGGATGAGTTTTTTGCGCATGAGATACAGTAATTCCCTTCTTCAAGTTCAGACTTTGGTAAGCTTCATTTGCCAACCAACAAGGCTGGAATACTGCAATGTCTTGAGCAGCCAGGTCAACCAGAGACTCCAAATTTCTGGACGGTGTTGTCATCGTCCACTGTCTGCCCACTACTAGTGTCGACTCCTTCAATCAGTATGCTGATAAGATATTTCAACCTTACCTTCAAAAGCAGCTGGAGAACGCCAAAGGTTAGATGTTGTTTGGAACATCTACATTTCATACAGTTTAAAGAAGTTTACTCGGGAAAAAAGGTGAGGGGATTCGAAGGAAAGTGTCTGGCAACACCAAACTGCCATGAAATTGGATGGACATTCTCCGTGACTCAATGAACAAGAAGGAATTGTTCAACTTTTTGATTTTCAAGGTTGTCAACTGGCCACCAGGCAAAGATGTATATGTAACAACAGGGAAAGCAGTTGCACAAATCAGTTCGAACACATCCATGGAAAACTGAAATCATGAAGAGGCAGACACGAGGCTTGTGGTTCATGTACTCCATTCATTACAGCAAAGGGCAAAGAGTATCTTTGTGCGTACTGTAGACACAGATGTGAATGTCATTCTTGCTGGCACATTCTAATAGTGACTCAACCTTTGGCCGATATCTGGATGGCCTTTGGCACGGGCAATCATTACAGGTTTTACCACATCAACGCTATCAGTGCAAGTCTTTGGGAGCCAAAATCACGAGCACTACCTGTGATTGCGGTACAACCTCCTCCTTCAAAGGTAAGAGTAAGAAGTCCATTTGGGAAGCATGGCAAGCATTTCAAGACGTCACTGGTACATTTGTGTATTTGGCAACTCATCCATTCCAACTGCTGAAAGCCGACTATGATCACATCAAGAAGCTGGAACGACTGACTGTTATTCTATATGATAAAACCTTACTTTCAGCAGTATCAACCAGATAAGAAATCAGCTTTTCTGTCAGAAGAATCGAGCAATGGGATAAACTTCCACCGACTGAGAATGCGCTTCTTCAACATATTCGAAGGGCAGTTTATCAAGCAGGTATTTTGTTTGGAATAAAGTTTTAGAGTCATGGGTACCAGTTTGGACGGCAATGCCAGAGGTTTCCCGATCATGCAGGGAATTGATTAAATGTTCCTGCAAAGGAGACTGCAAATGTGGGAAAGCCAATCTGGACTGATCACCACTTTGCAAGTGCAATTGTAATTTATTTAACTGTTGCATACTGAATTCCATTGGATGAACTATAAATATTTTTTTGTTATTGGGAACTCTTATCAGCGTTACATTTGGACTTAGATATTACTATAATAAATCATATGGATATATTTTATTGCATTTTATTTAATACTAGTTGACCCAGCAAACGTTGTTTTGCCATATATACTATAAATTTTTGTCCAAAAAATAAAAAGAAAATTTCTGGATAGGGCCACCCTCATCACCTAGGGGTATGAAAAATAGCCTACGGTATGAAAAATAGCCTCTCAGACCTACTAAATATACACCAAAAATTTCATAAAGGTCGGTCAAGCCGTTTCGGAGGAGTTCGATAACAAACACTGTGACACGAGATTTTTATATATTAGGTGTAGAGTTAGGTGTATAGTGTACTTAGTTGGCTTAAAGCTGTAATTCAAAATTAACAGTATAATAGATTGTGTTAAGTGATATTTTGTCGTATTTGTCGACCATTTTGGATTTTAGTGTTGTACATGAAAATTTTTAGAAATTCCAGAGGGCCCCTAGGCTAACATTTATTAGTATACTCTAAGGTACCTTCATATCAAATTTGGTGCTTTTATCAGCCAGGTAACGGTAATCTTGAAATACAGCTCTAAGCTACCTCACTATTATAAAAGGGGGTGAAAAAAGAAAAAGTGTGATTTAGTGTGTGTACAAGAACCAAAGATCCCAAAGTATTTTTTTACTTCATCCACCACCGATGTGGGAGATCGTTTTATTTGTTTTTGGGGTAGACGATTTCAAATATTATTAAAGTTCCATAAACAATTATTTCCACATACAATTTTCTTTTCGTTATGAGAGACTTGGATGGAAAATCTGGATGTGGAAGTAGCGGTTCCTTAGGCAGCGGTTTTTTGTTGTTACAGATAACCCCGATTTTAGTTATACAGCTATTATTCGTTTAAATCAACACCATAATAATGTACATATTTAAATGAAATATATGCAGTAATAGCTAGAAGATTATATTAAGGAAGCTAAATTCTAATTTTGGAATATGGGAACCATTCTTAAAGAGAAATGAGTTAGTACAACAACGTGCTATGTTTTCGCCATTTTATCGATCTTGGAACAGCTTTTGACAAAGTTAAACCATAAAAGCTCAAGAAGATTTTAATCGCCACATGAATGGAAAGAAGAGAAAGGTGAATCATCTAGAATCTATACCGGTAACAGAGGGCTACTATCAGGATTGAACCCCAAAATTTAGAGAGGCAGTTCGAGAGGATCGCATTGTCTCCTTCATATTCAATATTTCAAAAAACTGTGGAAGAGTTAAATGTTGAATTTCCCAAAGCCATTTATTTTTTGAAAAAAGAAAGATTCGATTATAGATGAACCTTGTGAATATAAAGCAACCCATCCGCAAGCGACACAGTGCTGTTGGTACTGAGGGAGTTTTCCCGGAAGTCTAGGGAAAAAATATTTTCTACAACTTTGAGGCTTTCACAATAAGTATGCAAAAAATTACATTCGTGTTACGCTTCATTCTTTAAAAATTTTGATAAAATATTCACGAACTTTAAGGTGTTTTGCATTCTCAATTTGCTGTGGGGTTGTTAGTAACCCTTTAATTTAGCATTCCACGAATTCATATGTCAATTCTACGCAGTTTCAGGAATTTTCATTTTCCTTTGTTTTTTAACTTTTAGAAATTCAGTCACATTACTAGAAAGTGAATATCCATCGTACTATAATTAGCCCGAGGTCGATATTGGTTCTTCCAACACAAATTATATGATGCTTTATTTCTAAGAAATACAGACATAGCATAAATATAAGTATCCAGATTCAAAAGAAACTAGAAACTCAAAGAATTATTCAGGAAATACGTCTTATTAGTTTAAGGACACCCTGTATATAAAAAAATTATAGCATTCTGAAATATTCTGCAGTTTACGTGGAGTCAAAGGTCGGATATCTGCAGGCGTCATACGTGGGATAGCACATATCCGCTCTGTGGGTACTCTTGTCGCGACAGTCGTGGTGGGCAGGTAAAAACATATCCCGACGGCAATATTTTTTGTAGGAAATGTCTCCAAGAATCAACAGTAAGAAGGGAGGATGGCTTCGGTTATTAATAGACAGAGGGGGAGTCGGCGGTCGGAACACATTATAACGAACCTGCTTTATACGTACCTGTACCTACTACCTATTTATTTCTGTTTGATTTAAGTAGAATATAGAAACGAAGAGGGTGTTGTATATTTGAAAAACAGTTTAAAAATATCGATTAGAGTGTTGGAACTGAGATAGGAGACATCATCATGTAGATTCAACTTAAAAAGAATTAAAACGGGAGAATTAAAGCAGATTTTATCAGATTTCACATTTCACTTCATGCTTAGTATTTTCGCTCGAATGTATTGTTTTGGAAATATTGACAAAAAGAGAAAAATATTACAAGTTTTCCCAGGAAGTTGTAATATTACGCCATTTCTTCAAACGAAAATTTCAATAAATAAAGTATATAAAACCTTAATATACCAGAATTATTAAATTGAGGTAGGCAATTCTGTAAATTTACCTTTTTGCAATACATGAAATCTAAATTTATTTTTATATTGTGCCATCATTTAAACTGCTATAAAAAATGCGATAATGGTGATAAATTGACAAGTCAAGCGGCATTTCAAAGGGAAATTATCATTTTCATAATTCAGGTACAATATTACTTCCACATCCAGTGGAAGTATTATAGTAACGACGAAAAAATTTTAAAAAATTTTTATTATTCAAATAGGCTTAGAATGTCATGAAACGTCGAGATTTTAAGTTTGATCGGCAAAAATTTCTGTTTGTCGGTGTTTGTAACTTTTTTTGTGCGCACGTTTACTCTGGAACCGTTTAAGATATTGACTTGAAATTTGGTACACATATGTTCTTTAACGAGATCTGGAAGTAGATCTTTTGATCTTGTTCCGTCGAAGGGTTGGGGGGGGGGGGTAAATTGGGGTAAATTTGGGGTGAATAGGTAAATCAAGCAGGTAAGAGTCCATAAAATGGTATTTAGTATATACCAGAGAAGCTACGGTCTCAAAAAAAATTTTGGCATCATTACCCCTCCCATTATTAATGGGGATGACAAAAAATTGTGATTTAGTATGTGTACAAGAACCAGAAAAAAATATTTCAAAATATTTTTTTACTTCATCCACCCCCACTGCCACCCCCCCTATTACCACCTCCACCCCACTACCGATGTGGGATGTGGGGTATAGTTTTATGGGTTTTTGGGATTTCAAATATTATATTATTAAAGTTCCATAAACAATTATTTCCACATACAAAATTTGTATTATTCGAATAGGCTTAGAATATCATGTAACGTCGAGATTTCAAGTTTAAGCGAAAAAAAATTCTGTCTGTCGGTTTGTCTGAAACTTTTTTTTTACGCACGATTACTCTGGAACCGTTTAAGATACTGACTTGAAATTTGATACACGTATGTATTTTAACGTGATCTGGAACTAGATTATATGTTCATCTTGTTCAGTCGAAGGGTTGGGGGATAAATAGATAAATCAAGCAGGTAAAAGTCCATGAAATTGGTATTTAATATCCCACTTAAAACTCCCGACGCCATTTTCTCAATGACTAAAAGCGATATTTGAATTATGCAAAAGGTATCTTCTAGAATATATAAATGACTTCAGTTTTGAGTAAAAATCGTTATTTTACACATTGAGGTGTAGATGGCGTTGCGATGCGAAGAAATTTTTCGATCGCAGGAACGATGAAATGAGTTGCATGAGATGGAGAATTATATTCTGAGCAACTTTTATGACACGAACAATTTTCGAGAAATCACTGGTTCTCGAGATATCACTGGTTCTCGAGATATTTGAAATCCAATATAATTTTTTAGAATATAAAAATCGTCATAACTTTTTTAAAATACATTTTTGACAATAAGTCCTTTGGGACATTTTTCATAGTGAAATCAGGCTCATTTAGATGGTAATGAAACATTTATTTCAAAACACAAAATAATTCTTTTTTTTTTTTTCAAGTAAAACATTGGGGCTGTAACTGCTATTTGGAAATTAAAGATTTTGACATTTTTGTTTATTGTGTATTGTCTAATTTTTCCATCATGTTTATGTTGTATGTTCTACTAAATTTTACACTATAAATTGTAGACATATGAAAAAAAAAATGGAATTTTTGTTACTTGAAAAATTACATTTAAGTTCAAATATCTCGAAAACCAGTGATTTTTCGAAAATTGTTCATATTAAAAAAGTTGCTTAGAATATAATCCTCCATCTCATGCAACTCATTTCATCGTTACTGCGATCGAAAAATTTCTTTGCATCGCAACGCCATTTATACCTCAATGTGTAAAATAACGATTTTTACTCAAAACTGAAGTCATTTATATATTCTAGTAGATACCTTTTACAGAATTCAAATATCGCTTTTGGTTATCGAGAAAATGGCGCCGGGAGTTTTAAGTGGGATACCATGTATACAAGAGAAGCTATAAGGTCTCAAAAATTTTTTTGGCATTAGCCACGCCCACTATCACCACCCCCTCCCCACTAACGATGTGGGATAACGCTTCATGGGGTAGACTATTTCAAATATTAGGTATATTATTAAAGTTCCATAAACAATTTTTTCGTTGTCAGATACTTAGATGGGAAATCTGGATATAGAAGTAGTGATTCCTTGGGCAGCGGTTTTTCTAAATATATTTGTTAACTAATAAAAATAAATTATGTAACTAATTATTTCATAAGAAACACAATTTATGAATATAGATTTTTCCTAAACATGTACTTTTCATACATTTTGGGCTATAATGAAGTGAACTTTCATCCTACGGCAACAATAAAAATACAAGTTACTGGAAATAAATATGCCTCCCATTTTATGTCAGTCAATTATATACGACTGAGCAATTTTGAGTAAAATGCAAAATGAAAACAGCGAATAAACTCTATTTTGGTCAATTTTCAAAGTACAGTAACAGAAAAGCCATTTTAATTGTTTTCTTATAAGCCTTAACAATCTGAGAATAGCTTTTTGCTAAAAACAATTTCTTTACAGTATTTAAAAAAAAAATTGTCCAATTTTAACATACAATGATACAAGAGACAATAAAGGTGCAAGAATTACAAATAATGACATATGTAAATATAATTTTTTATATGGGTGATTTTTATAGCAAAAGGTATTAGCATCTTCAGTTTCTATATGGTTTTGGACACTGCTCTTATCCCAAAGCGGTGGAAATCACTCTCAAATCGAAAAATTTAACATTTCAAAAGTATTGCTGACTTATTTTTGAAACATAGTACATTCGGGTTTTTTTTGGGGGTAGCCGAGTACGAATCTGGAGCCAAAATTAAGAAATCAAAATGGTGGCTCCAATACAGCGAATGAAAATATTTTCTAAAGCACGCTCTAAATGAGCAAACAAAGTTAAGCATTAGTATTAAAACAGTATTTGAGATTTTCTACTGACTAATTATAAAATAGCGAAAATAAAGAAGCACACTTCTCTCGGTCATAACTTCTTTCTGCTATAGAAATTTAAAAAAATAATGAGAGTTTAATTAATAACCTTCAGTTTTAGTTCTTAGTATTTTTGATGATATTTAACATTTAAACTTCTTTAGATCATATTAACGAAAAGCAGTTATAGTAACAAAAGAACGACGTATTTATTAAAATAATGTGAGATGCATATTGTTTCGGACATATCTTCTTTATTTCTTATGCTACAGAACTAAAAAAAAAACATTTAAATACTAATTGGTAGTTTTATTTTGGTGGTTAATTTTTTTATGTATTGTTTCTGAGATATTTTAACATTTAAGTAACACATTTACACAGGTCTACAAAACAAAAGGTCTTGTCCTAAGGTTTTCATCTAATTTTTCTGAAGTATTTTAACGCACTGAAGTCAATATTGGACAAAAAAAAATTCTATAGTGTTGGTTTTCATCTGCCATCCCCTAAAAAGGACAAACAAAACCTTCTTTGGTCTTGTTTGTCCTAAGGTTCTGAACTTCATTTTGACACGCTAAAGTCAAAGGCCGGTTTTCGGCTCTTTTTATTTTTGGTAAAAAAATTTCATAAGTGGAATTGACATTTTATTAATAAGTAAATTAAAAATCCTTTTAAAACTATTTTATAGGAGCATAAAGGTTTATATTAGTGGAGAAGAGGGTGCTTGTCGTTGGGGTGTTGCATAGTAGTAGGGGGAGCTTACGGTGCAGTTTATTCAAAGGAAGTATGATTTTCAAGTTCAAAAACATCTAAACATGTGTACTAATGTAAACTGGTTCTTTAATAATTCAAATTCTGTTTGGGGTGGAATAGATTAGATATTGAATATATATAATAAAAAAAATTCGAAATTTCTTGACCAAAAATAAAAAGGGCCTAAAAAATATTTTCTATAGTGTTAGTTTTTTTTGTAGAACTGTGCTATTAATCCTACAGGTATTTAAAAAGAAATCAAGTTAATCCTCAGCGTATAAGCTTTCTTTTCGGTAGCTAACATGTTTTCGCTAAATGTAATAATTTCCGAGGCGATGTACTATCATTATACACGAAAAATTGCATGGAATCCTCAAGGATTGTTTCAGTTCCAAGTTTTTTTTTGAGTGCTGCCTTCTAAAAAGAAGTGGGCATCTACCATCATTAAATAAGCCAGCCCTCGCATAGAAACGATTCTTTGACACATTGCCTGAATTTAATTCATATAACAAAGTTTCAAAATTAAAACCTCTAATTACTTAACTACAAAGCAGCATCATAGACTCCTGTGAAAAAGATCAGCTACAGACTTTCTTCAAATAAACAACTAATTTTAATTTGCGAAGTATAAAATCTGATTTCAGCCTGGAAAATTCTACGATGCTATTTTATATATTAGTAAAATTTAAAACATAGCAAATCTTATAAAGAAAAACGAATGTGATGCATATAAATTAAACAGGTTTATTCTAAATATTCTTCAATCGCATTAATTTTTGTAGAAAAAATTGTGTGTGAAAAATTTAGTGTAATTATTTGTAGTCTGATCACTAATCTCAATCTTAATAATATTTTTCTTGTTCAAAATGAAACGTTAAAATATGTAGATAATATCTTGAAAAATCCAGAGATAATTCAGTTGGTTGAATACTCGCAATAAAATAAAATTGATATAGATCTAACAAATAAATTATTTTGAAAAAATGCTACTCTTAAACTTTATCACCTACCAGATAAGGCTGCGTCTCCTTGCTGCCTGGCATTTCTGTTCACAAATGGACTCCTGAGGGCCTTGGGACTTAAAAAGAACTTCCTCCTTGATTGTGGTGGAGTCGGACAACTCTGGGTCATGACCCCTTGGTCCAAGCGATTTCTGGGGTTGGTAGGTCGTGTCTTTGGTAGTTTTTCCGGGTGGCCCACTTCGACGCCAGATGTTGATAAATCTTGGCGGCTCTAAAAATAGACATTGATAAGGTTACTAATAAATAGAATGCGGATTGTATGCATTACATCAATCATTACTGACATTGAAGCAATTGTGAATCCAATTGTAATCTCAAAAAATTTATTTCGAGATTACAAACTGTGATAAGTGCTTTTTATAGTATACTTTTCCATGACACTCTACGTTATAAGTGCGCTGTTGATGTTATTCTTTATTTACAATCGCGTTCTTATTGTAGGCCAGACATGACAAAGATTTTCTAATATACAGGGTGGCCCACGAAGTTTTCGCCAGTCATCTCGAAAACTATTTAAAGTACAATTTTGAAATTTGGTGATTTTAAACAGTGCAATGGGGTGTCCATTTTTGGCATGAAAGGACTTTATTGCAACATTGCATTTCCGACCACGTGACATCAACTTCAAATTTTTAAATGGGACACCCTATATATTACTCCATTTTTGTGAAGACCTTTCTAATACAAATTCAACGATGTCATAATTGTCAGGTTTTTTCGGCACTACAGTAAAGATAAAGAGGTTTTTATGAACATTTCTTTATTTTTATTTAAAAAACGTAGATAGCTTAGAAACAAAAAAGTATCCTTCCAACAGAAGACATCGCACTTGTCAAGGGCTGTCAATCAGTATTAGTAGATTTCTTTTGTGTACAAGTAGTATCAAGACTATTATGCCTTTACATTTTACTTATGACGAGTATGTCAATATGCTGCTCATATACGACGAGTGTCGAAAAAATAGTAGGCGTGCTTGAGACTTGTACAGAGAACGTTTTCCCAACCGAAGAATTCCAAGTAAAAATACTTTCGCTTATGTGGAACAGAAATTAAGACATGGTTCTTTTCCTAGTGGAAAACAGCAAATTCCACGCATAAAGCCTATTCAAACAGAGGATAACGTAATTAATATTCTGGCTTATCTTCTAGTAAATCCCCATATCTCAACTCGATGTCTTGAGCAAGAATGTGGAGTAAGTAGAACTACAATCCAGAGAGTATTAAAGAACCATAAATATCATCCTTTCAAAATACATTTAACGTAAGGTTTGACCCCTGCAGACCCTGAAAGAAGACTAAATTTTATTGCTGAAATGACAGTAAAACTCGCATATGACCCATTATTTTTAAATAAAATATTGTGGACTGATGAAAGTCGGTTTCACAACAACGGTACCGTTAATCGACACAATTGTCACTACTGGTCGCCTGAAAATCCAAAATGGATGCGAGAAACTAATTTCCAGACAATATGGGGTGTAAATGTCTGGTGCGGTTTATTCAACGGCCGCTTGATTGGGCCGTATATGTATGAAGGAACTTTGACCGGCGTAAGGTATTTAGATATTCTCCAGAACATGCTTCCCGCTTTACTTGAAGATATTCCCATAAACGAGAGAGAGACGATGTGGTGGCAGCAGGATGGTGCACCTCCTCACTATGCCCGGCAAGTTACGACATATCTTGATACTACTTTCCATGAAAGATGGATTGGGCGAAATGGTACAATACATTGGCCGGCTCGTTCCCCAGATATGACACCGTTAGATTTCTTCCTCTGGGGATATTTAAAAGGTTTGGTTTATTTTACACAGCCTACAGATTTAGACGATTTGCAAAACAAAATCAGAGCAGCGTGCCAAACTCTTACACCAGAAATGATTAGAGCAGCATGCACTAGAAATCTTTTAACAAGATTTGAGCATTGCCTTACTGAAGATGGACATCAATTTGAGCATGAACTGTAGAGATTTTTCTACTTATTTTGTTTTTTAATTATACTGGTGTTCTTTAATACAATTTTTTAAAAATCCGTCCATTCATTTTACAGCTCATATTGTCGCCGTTTCACACAAAACTGACAAATATGGTATCGTTGAATTTGTATTAGATAGGCCTTCACAAAAAAAGAGTAATATACAGGGTGTCCCATTTAAAAATTGGAAGTTGATGTCACGTGATCGGAAATGCGATGCTGCAACAAAGTCCTTTTATACCAAAAATGGACACCGCATTCCACTGTTTAAAATCACCAAATTTCAAAATTGTAGTTCAAATAGTTGTCGAGATATCGACTGGCCAAAACTTCGTGGGCCACCCTGTATATTCAGGGCTCGTCGCTTAAAGAACTCCGAGAGTACTGCACCCTGCTGGGCTTGTTATGCTCTCCCTGTCCTGATTCACTTTACTCAGTTTAGTACCCCAGAGCCACTGATCAGGTGATATGGATCTGAAATTGGGTGAATATTGATAGTTTCCGAGTCTGCCTGTGTTGGCCCTAGATGTTATATCCTCTGCAGGCCAATGCCTTGCATTTGAATATAATATAATCCACCATTTCTGATTTCCGTCCGCACTTTCTCTACAGGAAAGTCTCCTGTTAGAGATCCTGTTATAATTTTAAATTGCATTCTGTTCTTATTGAGCACTTCTGCAGATTGTTTTGGACATGGTTCTTTGTTGAGTGTTTTCCTATGTTGATGTTCATTCAGTGGTTTTTATGATCATTCATGATCATTGATAATCCCTCTGGCTGAGATTTTGGTGATGCCCAGCAATGGTTCTGGTCCAAAGAATGTGTTGGTTGCTCCTTGTCTAACAAGTTCATCAATTCTTTCATTTTGGTCTATTGGAATGTCCTGGCACCCAGAGGAGCTTAACCATGTTCTACTCATCTAGAATTTTGAGCTCCTCGTGGCAGTTCCATATCAATTTGGTTGACACCTTGTTAGGGGCTAATGACTGTCTGATACAGTAGAGATCTGATGATTAACGTATCGTGGACCAACATTCTCCCGTGCATATTCAAGTATAGCCAGAATTTCTGTCTGTAGTACAGTGGAGTGTTATCCAAGAGAGAGGCTTATACTCGCCCTTGGCCTTACTCCACGTATTCCTGCTTCAGCTCCTGTTTCCATCCTAAATCCGCCAGTGAGCCGGGTTAGGCTTTTCGTAATATGTCAGGAGCTCCGGTTAATCAATTCTTCCTATCTCCAATGGTGATATTGAAAGGATTATTAAACGAGATTTTTGGTATCATGTTCAATAGAGATTGTTCTACTAGGCTCCGTAGAAAATCGGGTCGTTTGAGTTTTGTAGACAGTTTATAATTATTCTTCCCCTCCCTTGGATCACTATGCAATGTGGGGGGAGGGTTGATAGAGCAGAGATACAAAGCAGACTAATTTAGGCGAGCGACAGAAACGAATCCAATTTAACGAATCATATCGTTGTTGCCAAATTAGGCAGCAAACGTGCTGACGACATCGATGGCTGCCACAGTCGCTGCTGCATTGTTCTTTACATCCTCTTATTTCAACATTCACTGCGGCATCGTTGTAAATGTATCATGTCATGATTGTAATGCATTCTATTTTCACGTGTTATTGTGGATACAGGCATGCTTGCATGCATGACGCATTACCAGCTGTTTCGAGGACACAGAAACGTATGAAGAAAGATCAAAGTCGGTAAATGGCGTGTCGTACATGGTACCCAATCTGTGGTTAAGGAAAAAAAATAACTTTTTCGTACTACTAGCTCTGTAAGTATCATTTTATGACGTCAGTGTTATGAAAGTGTCACTTACAGTCCATAGGCAAAAAAGCACAAAATTTACTTTTATGCCCTAGGGCAGTAATAATGACGTTAAATAATAATGAAATTTTGGCACCAACGAAGCACACGCATTTTTGGCTGCCTCCTGAATGTCGACACTTTCATCATAATCCGTATTTTTATTGCAAAAGCTCATGTAAATAACTTGAATGGCGGAAATTATTATGAAGTTATCAATTTGATAACTTATTGACAGTAACTATAGCAGAAAGCAAACACACTCCAATTAGAATATAAGGCAACTAATAAATGAGTTCGAGAAATCTTGAAATATAATAATTTTGAATGAATTTTCCTAAAAATTATAATATTGCTAGTAGTACGAGTATTTACAAGTTTCGAACATTGCAAACCTCAGCCCTACGGGCTTCGGTTTGCACTGTGTTTTCAACCTGTGAAATACACTTACAAGCCTTGGTACATACATAACTAACTATATAACCCTGTGATTTCGTATCAAGAATCGAGAAAAAATTATACGGAAAGCCAAAGCTTCGTATCTTTTAGTTAAAGAGATTCTAGATTCATTTCTGCATTTATGATTTATTATTTTTTTAGTTCATTAATTCCTTAACCCCTACCTCAACAGGCTCATTTCCTGTATTTTTCAAGAGAAACGCGGCATGCCATCTCACATTGGTACTCAATATCCCTGACAGTCGTCCGACAGACATTTTTAAAAAACCACTTTTGGGTTTATGAGACTTGAAAAGGTATATATATCCACTAGAAATTCAAAAATAGAATGTTTACATGATCAGAATACTTCCTATATACGGGAAATTAAAAATAAGAAACGAATTCGTTGTCAATAGATTGGGAAATTTTTGGAACATTGGAAAAATAATTTTGGTCACCAAACTAAAATCAGGTCGTTTCCAGAACTATGGTACCAAAAGCATGTTCTGTTATTTCAACATCTATACTTGACATATTAAGCAAAAAGTGACAAAATTACTTTTTATCTAATTCATTTACTTCCTCATCCAGTGGAAGTATAGTAACGACAAAAAAAATTTTAAAAATTTTTATTGTTCAAATAGGCTTAGAATGTCACGAAACGTCGAGATTTTAAGTTTGAGCGAAAAAAAATTTCTGTCTGTCGGTCTGTCTGTCTGTAACTTTTTTTGTGCGCACGTTTACTCTGGAACCGTTTGAGATATTGACTTGAAATTTGGTACACATATGTACTTTAACGAGATCTAGAACTAGATTATATTTTCATCTTGTTCCGTCGAAGGGTAGGGGGGTAAATTGGGGTAAATTTGGGGAAAATAGGTAAATCAAGCAGGTAAGAGTCCATAAAATTTGTATTTAGTATATACAAGAGAAGCTAAGGTCTCAAAAAAAAATTTGGCATAAGCCACCCCCCTTACCACCCCCACCCCATTATTAAAGGGTATGAAAAAAAATTGTGATTTAGTGTGTGTACAAGAACCAGAAACCTCAAAATATTTTTTTTACTTCACCTCACTACCACCCCTTATCACCACCCCCACCCCGCTACCGATGTGGGGTATCGTTTTATGGGTTTTTGGGGTAGAGGATTTCAAATATTATATTATTAAAGTTCCATAAACAATTATTTCCACATACAAAAATTTTTTCGTTGTGAGTGACTTGGAAAAGAATCTGGATGTGGAAGTAGTGATTCCTTGGGCAGCGGTTTTTATATGGTATCACCGGATATGAATATTTTATACTGTTTGCAGTTGGCATGGATAAAGTCTGTGCCTCATTCTTCTCGCTCTTTTAATCAATATTGCATTAAAAGCTAATTGAGATTGTCGTACCCAGACTATGATTTAATCAAATAGGTATATTAAAACCCTCCAAAAATTGGTATTAATTAATAAATCGTAGTTGAAAATATATGGTTGTACAAAAATATACTTAATTCGAATATCGAATAAATAGTGGAAGTAAAGAGTCGAAAAGTATGCAAAATCGTGCTAAAGTTATGAGACCTATCCCCCATCCCTCCGTTTTTGAGGGTGCTGAATACGATGAAAAAAGTTTTTGGTCATGCTCACCCCCTTTAACGGTCAAAAATCACCCCTTTTTGCTTATTTCTCATATGACAGCTTGGCATCGACTTTTTGCAGGGATTCTTTCTTTTTTCATGGGGATATAACAGATGGGGATGATTTTTATGAATTCTCTGAACGGTCCATCCCACTAAGATCTCAGTTTTCCAAGAAATACGTTCTTAAAGGCGATTCTCTGGCATCATATTATTTCAAATCCTCTCATTTTTTGGTCGTATCAATCGGAGAGACGACCCAATAGAACGGTTGGTAATTCAGGAAAAAACCAGACGGTATGAGGAAAAGAAAGCTTCCTTTAAAACGTCGGGCTGATGTCACCAAAGTGCTGATGAGTAGGAGCCTTAACGAGGCCCTCTGGTTGCCTAACAGGCAACCACGACAGATGCCAAGATGCTGTCAGACGTGCCATACAACAAAGTGAGACCAACTGGAATAATCACCACATAAATGTGAATGTAATGTGCTGTATTCTAGCAAAATATTAATTAAGTAGGTATTGTGAGTGCAACCTACTCAATAATTTTGGTTACCGTTAAGAATCAATGGGCCTTATCTGGTTTTTAACTTGTAAGACATTAAATCTTTGCACCCTATCCGACCTTTACCCTCATCAAAAAAATGATCGATAATATTAATATCAAACATAATTTGCAATAATAAAGTAAATATCAACACAAACGATAATGAATGGAAAAGTCAGGAGATAATCATGTCGACATGTATTTTTATAAATTCGTATCGTAAACTAAAGGAGACGGATTTGATTTTGATAGATCGCTTTCTAGGAGAAGAACAATCAAGTATTGTTGAGCGTTGTATATGAGATGCATTATGGGGACTTAAAAAACGTGTCTCCATTATGTGTTTATTTATAAAGCAAATGAAAAAAGTAAAAATACATATACTGATAAGTGATAACTTTAACTGCATTACTGGGAATCGGTACAGATAATACTTATTTATGTTAAATTATGAAATACACGGATTACTGATAGCGCAACAAAATATATAAATACATGTATTATCTAAAAATACTGGGTGCGCCATTCAACTTGAGACAGCAATCTCGAAAACGATGCATTTTAGAATAAAACACTTCAAATAAAAGTTCTTTATTGATGAGGGGAAACAAAATAGTGATACTATTTTTGACCTTGACCACATTTTCAAGGCCATTGCGGGGTCAATTTTATTTGTTCAAATGGAAACCTATATTTTTTCTTACAGAATCTTAATCTACTTAATCTACAAATTCTATCTGAATAATATTTTTATCTGACCATTATTTTGGGCATTTGGCGTATAACTTCCATACACATAATATTATTTAAGTAATCAATGATGTCATTCTGAAAATATAAAAATATATCATTGTCTGACCAACATTAATAAAAAAAAAAAACTTTTTCCCTTATATGAGAAAACTCTCCTCCGTTAATCTAGTTCCAGATCTCTTTATAATTCATAGCTGTACCAAATATCAATTCAATATCGCAGGCCGTTTCAGAGTAATCATGCACACAAAAAAAGTTACACAGACCGACAGATTTCTTTTCTCAAACTTAAAATATAGATGTTTTATGGCATTTTAAGCCTATTTGGGCAAAAAAAATAAACTAAATTTTTTTTATTCGCTACTGTAATTCCACTGCACAACGTGGATGTGGAAGTAAAAAGGGCAATTCTCCTTACCACCACGACAATATATCACGATCACTTTGACAGCAAACTTAACAGATTATTTAACTTATTGAAGCATAAAACACAAACAAAACTCAGTTAATGAGACCGAAATGAAAAGTCGGATACAGCGACGCAGGTGTCATAGAATACGGCTGTAAGGCTGGCGATTGTATGCGATCACATACGAACACAGTAGGATCGCCCCTGTACAACCTCGGATCGTCTTTAGACCGCCTTGGATCGCCTCGGTAGAACATGAAAAATCGTCCTGTCACTTACTCCTCGGCATCAACCTTTAACAAATTAATTTCTTAAAGCCTGGCCAAAATAAATCATAGTGCGTATTAGGCAATCGAAAACGTCACTATATATGATTGCAACGCTGTTTGAAGCATCATGCCTTCCAGCGGCAGCCAAGACGCATCACGCCTCGCGCGTTTGTTACATTTATAAATGTAAAGCACAATACAAAATATATAAAATACAAACTTCCCCCCCTCCCCCGTTCATCAATTTTCATTTTCGAGAAAACGAAATCGGGGCTTATTAAGTCCAGCTGTTGTGGGGCAATTTAATGCGGGGGGGGGGGGCTGACTGTGATATGTTTAAAATCTCCTCAGTAACCGAGCATTTCTGTGACGTCACGCTATTTTGGGGGTTTCAGGGGAATGAACCACGTATGTTTAGACCATCATGGGGCAACCAGTGTATTAAGAACATCTACAAGAAATAATTGAACTCAAATTAATGGCTTTTAAGCAATAAGAACATGAACTTATTAGCTAATAAGTTCATGTTTGAATAGCTATTCAACATAGAGAATGTTTACAAATGCAAGTTGCAATTTCACATCGTCAAAGAATTTTAATTAAACATAATGCGGATTGGTAAATAAATCTACAATATTGAGGGGTAATGGAAAATTATTATAGCCGAGATTATTGATTGTTGCAATATAATTAATGCTGCATGCTTTGCATTAGCAGCAAAGCAGGTAGTTATTATGGCTAATTAAGCATAGAGAGAAGAAAACGTGTGAATTTAAAGTTGAAATCAATTTATCTGTATAAATTGAAAATTATGTAGATTTAGAAAAAGCAATTACAGTAATACGGTAATACGGTAATAGTTAATTAATAAACTATGTTTCTTTAAATACTCAAGTAATATATTAGTCCATCCGTCAGGTAGATTTGGGTGGAATTAACTCGGGAAGTTTTGATATTTGATGTAATTCTAGAGACAGGTGTCTAGTACTAAGATTCACATTTTGCACAAAGCAAGCGCTGCCCGATCTAATATTTCATACAAACATGATTTTCTTCCAAGTTTCATATGAGAAAAACGATATCAGCAGACGTGAAATAGAGTATTGCATTAGTTTGTGTTGAGAGAAACTTGAAATTTATCATCAGGTGGTTAAAAAAAAAGAATACGTTAGCTGTGGCATTAAAGATACCGCGCGCTGTGAGCGCCTGGACGCTGCGGTGCACTTCCATGGTTTCGTCAGCTGACACTTTTTAATTGTTTTTTTATATCGTAAACTATCATATAAATGAATTTCAGCTTTGTTGAAATAACGAATTTTCACGTCTTTTTCATACATATTAACTAGGACAGCTGACAACCTTCGCTCTTACCCTATGCAGCTGACACTTTTTTTTTCATTTATATTACATAAATAAACTATTTAAAGTTTAGTAGCCTTGTTGGATTGCCGCGAAAAACGAAATTATTTTACCGGATGCGCAGCCTCCCACGCCCCTAATCTCCGTGATTGAATAACTGACACCCGATTCTTCGATAAGCAATGAAAAAACATCCTGTACTGAAAAAATTAGCTTTGTTGAAATGATGTGATTTTTGACGCTACCTCCCGGACCATAAGTCCGTTTGAACAAAAAAAAATTTCAACTTTATTTTACTGTTATTATGCTTCCACTCCAGTACGTGGATGTGGAAGTAATTAACATTGTACGGAAGCTATTGTCATTAATTGTAGGGTGCATGTACCAGTTTACTACAAACTTAAATGAAATTCATTCAAATCCCTTCGAAACTTATTGTCTCGTCAAGAATTAGTTTAATTAGAACCGGAATTTTAACGAGTCTTATTGAAAAACTAATGTCAACAGATGCAAGTAACACTAAGGAAGTTAAAATTATCCACTTCCTTGTATTTCAGCCCCCTGCAGTTTATTATAGGTAATAAAGAGAACTAGTAGCAACTAGAAACTGCTATTTTTAGTCTAATAATTATAGTTAGCAACAAGTCTTTTTTTAAATATTTATAATTAACTCGCAGCTTTCTAAAGGAAGTCAGTTTAACTTGTATATTTCATTACAATATTTGAAAAAATAATCTTAATGTCATTTCCTTGTATGTTTCACATTCATTATAGAATCGAGCATGTACCAATTGATTGTAACTTTTTCATTGTATCATATACAGGCTGTCGTTATTACAAGGGCCAATATTTAGGATCACATTCAGGACATAAAATAAGTAAAAATGGCCTATCTGGAAACACTTCCTGAGACACAGTTCTGTAAAAAAAAATGGACGTTTTAAAATCAGATTTACAAGGTGAGTCGATATTGCGTTTTCGGTTTTACAGGTCTTGCACTTACTAAAATAAAATGAAACCAAATGTAAACATCATACTCTTCGTGGGATTATTGAATTCTATATACAATTATTGAACACTCCAAAGAATACTTTTCACATTTTTTTTGAAAAATGTGAATTACTTCCATATTTAATGGAAATATAGTAACGCAGGAAAAACTTTGAAATTATTTATTGTTCAAAATAGGCTTAGAATGTCATGAAACGTCGAGATTTTAAATTTGAGCAAAAAAATTCTGTCTGTCGGTCTGTCTGTAACTTTTTTTGTAAGCTCGATTACTCTGGAGCCGTTTAAGATATTGACCTATGTATTATTATATTTTGATCTTATTTCGTTGAAGGGTAGGTGGTAAATTTCGATAAATGGGGTAAATAGGTAATTCAAGCAAGTAAGAGTCCATAAAATTGGTATTTAGTATATATAAGAGAAGTTAAGGCCTCAAAAAATTTTTAGCATTAGCCCCATTGCCATTCCCACTACATTATAAAAAACATTTTCTTTACTTTACTTTATAAATAATCTGTCAAAGTTTAATAGATCTGTGATTATTATTTGCATCGGCAACACAATGTATATATTTAAGAAAACACATTTTAGCAGTTACTATCAATTAAAAGTATTACAATGAAATGTTCATTTATTGTAAAAACAATTTCATGCAATTTCTGTTTTACAACAAAATGAAATGTGTGGTAATAAATGAATTCCATTTTTGAAATAAACTTAATCTGGGATGTATACTGCGTATTTATGGAAGTGGCACAACATAATCAAATAGATTTTTTCCGTAAAGATGGGCATGGCAAGTTTCGCAAGTATGGTGTTAACTAACTAATTTATTATTCTCCAGCGAATTATACTGTCATTCAATATTTTCAGACAGTTAATCACTCCTCTTTTACGAATTTTATTTCAAAACATTGAATTTTAAAAGAGATATTAATGAAAAAAGTGAGTTTTATACACACAGGGTGTCCTATAGTTAAGTGGCTTTTTTCCAGGCAGCGAAGAAAATGAGTCTATTGCCTACAAACGGTTGTTCAAACTTGGCTGAAGTTAGGTCATAGTTATTTGCTAATTCGAAAAACTTTAAGTAGAAAATATTAAATTCGGATAATTTATTATTCTCTTAACGTTTCTGTTTTGCAACTTTATTTAAATATTCTGGTTTGTAAAGGTAGTTACGAGAAAGGTGAGGGTTGATTTCAGCTGTATTTTTTTGTTTTTTTTTTTTAATATGGACGAAGTAAAAAAAACATTTTGAGGTTTTTGGTTCTTGTACACACACTAAATCACATTTTTTTTTCATCACCTTTAATAATGGGGGGGGGGGTGGTAATGGAGGTGGCTAATGCCAAAACTTTTTTTTAGACCTTAGCTTCTCTTGTATATACTAAATACCAATTTTATGGACTCTTACCTGCTTGATTTACCTATTTTCCCCAAATTTACCCCAATTTACCCCCCAACCCTTCGACGGAACAAGATGAAAATATAATCTAGTTCTAGATCTCATTAAAATACATAAGTGTACCAAATTTCAAGTCAATATCTCAAATGGTTCCAGAGTAAACGTGCGCACAAAAAAAGTTACAGACCGACAGTCAGAAATTTTTTTTTCGCTCAAACTTAAAATCCCGACGTTTCGTGACATTCTAAGCCTATTTGAACAATAAAAATTTTTAAAAATGTTTTGTCGTTACTATACCACTGGATGTGGAAGTAAAAAAACCGCTGCCCTCACTACTTCCATATCCAGTTTTTAAATCCAAGTTTCTCACAACGAAAAAATTTTGTATGTGGAAATAATTGTTTAAGGAACATGGAACTTTAATAATATAATATTTAAAATCGTCTACCCCATAAACCCATAAAACGATATCCCACGTCGGTAGTGGGGTGGAGGTGGTGATAGGTAGTGAGGGTGGATAAAGTAAAAAAATATGTTGGGGTTTTTGGTTCTTAGCCAAAACGACAGAAAACATTTTATAGAGAAACCCACAAAAACTTGCAAACTGAATAATTTTCTTTTATGAGTTCGTAAAAGTGTATAGAATAATATCTTGAAAAGTTTACATTCCGCTCGGATACAGAACATAAAAAAAAATGAAAAAATTTTTTTTTCATCTATTTTTTCAAAATTTTTAAATTAAGTCAGGGTAGAAAAAAACAAAAAATACAAGTGGATCTTGAACCTCTAAAAATTCTTAGCTGTTCTATCGAGTAAAATAAAGCTTTTTTCTCTTTCTGATTTACACGTTTTAAACATTTTTCTTAGTGAATAGGAGGATAAATAGTGAGTCTGGAGGGAAAATATAAAAAACCGCTGCCCAAGGAATCACTACTTCCACATCCAGATTTTTTTGTCAAGTCACTCACAATGAAAAAATTTTGTATGTGGAAATAATTGTTTATGGAACTTCAATAATATAATATTTGACATCCTCTACCTCAAAAACCTATAAAACGATACCCCACATCGGTAGCGGGGTGGGGGTGATGATAGGGGGTGGTAGTGGGGGTGGATGAAGTAAAAAAACATTTTGAGGTTTCTGGTTCTTGTACACACCCTAAATCGGTGGGGGTGGTGATGGAGGTGGCTAATGCCAAAATATTTTTTTTGAGACCTCAGCTTCTCTTGTATATACTAAATACCAATTTTATGGGCTCTTACCTGCTTGATTTACCTATTTTCCCCAAATTTACCCCAATTTACCCCCCCAACCCTTCGACGGAACAAGATGAAAATATAATCTAGTTCTAGATCTCGTTAAAGTACATATGTGTACCAAATTTCAAGTCAATATCTCAATCGGTTCCAGAGTAAACGTGCGCACAAAAAAAGTTACAGATAGACCGACAGACAGAATTTTTTTTTCGCTCAAACTTAAAATCTCGACGTTTCGTAACTTTCTAAGCCTATTTGGACAATAAAAATTTTTTTAAATTTTTTTGTCGTTACTATACTTCCACTGGATGTGGAAGTAAAATTAATAGTAAAGAAAATTTATAATTTAAAAAAGCGAGTCATCGTTAACTAAAAATTATAAACATTCAAGGGCGTTATCCGGTATTGGTGGCCGAATTTTTAATAAACGTAATCCTTTAAAAATTTATTATAAAATGCATTAATTTCATTATATCAGGTTTCTGCATTTAATTAAATTTAATCTACAGTTCCCACTTGTTCTCTCAATTCACGTAACTGTACTGATAAAGTACAATTTACATTTCTCAGGTGTTAAAAAGCATTACATTTTGTAGCACATTAGGCGCATACTAAATAAATTAGTAATTATCTATTCATTTATTCTATATGTGAATACCTGTTATCTGATTTACACAATTTTTGTTTCTAGAGGTAGGGTAATAACGTACTTAATCATGAAAAGTCAAATGTTTTTTTTATGTTAAATATAGAAGTTTACCGAGTCATTGTAGTCTAAGCTCCCATGGCACAAAAAGGTGCCCTATCGAACACCTCAAATTTAAAAGGTAAAAATGATTGGAAAACATGTAATAAACATGTTACGCCCACCAGACTAGTAAAAATGTGTTAATTATTAGTTTTAATTAATTTCTGAAATGATGAAAAAATGAATTTACTTTTCAAAACACCTTGAAATTTACACAATTTATGGTAAATATTGTATCATTTTTGAAAAAAATTGGCTGTCTGGCAATTTTTGTTATTAAACATCTGACAGACCTTTTGTCATAAATTATTTTTTTCATGAAAGTACACTTCATAACACCTCCTTGGTTTTTGTTTATCAATAAAGATTAAGATTAAGGAAGGATACTCCTAAATACGAGGTTCAAAATTAATACTAATTTTTTTATAAAGGTGCGTTCACACTGTCCGAACATGAGTAAACGAACGAGCACGGTCGTTAGTCTTGACAAATTATAAAGCTGTTTCCATTACGGAAGTAACTATTCTAACAATTGACGGCGAGATAAACCTATAAACAGCTCGCAAGATTCTTTTTGCTGGCAACTACTTGCATAAAGTATTACATAAAAAATAGTACCTAAACGGCCGAAGATCAAGCGTCGATGTAAGCAAGATGAATATAAACAAGAATTATAAAAATTTAAAATGATAAATTTGTAGAATATCTCACACCGTCAATACAAATAATATATAATATGCCAAATGCTAATGTGTGATGTTAACATACTAAAGACATCATAACACAGATATGGTATGTTATTATACACAATTAATACGAGAAAAAAATATGTTTTGAATGGCTATTTAATTAAGTTCTCTAATATATTAATTTTGTCAGTTATAGATGATGAAATATTAATATAATATAGCCCATGACTAAGCACTTACTACTGAATCTCTAGCTTATTGATCAGATCTCCATTAATCAAAATAATTCCGAAAATATTTTGTAAGAAGTCAAAATAACATATGTTTTCTTGAATATGAATTAAATGAAAAAGAATAAAGATGTAATAAAGAAATATATTTAAAACAATGGAAATTTTATTCTATTTTATCTCGGTAAGTTTAAGAATTATAATAAATAAAAATGTGTGCATTTTTTTTAACATTGCTACCAGCCAAGGCTTGGCATTCTCAGCATGCAAAAAAAATATGGATATTATTTTCAGGATTTTCGATTGGTCCTAGAAAACTGAGACACTAATAATCAAACTAAAGTTACTGAACGAGTTCATGTTTTAATTATTGCAATGTTAAAGTCGATCTAGATTATCGATCTGAACCTCGAATAGAGCCCCGCGCCGAGTTTTGTTTCTACGTGTTGATTTGAAAGGAACCAAACATTCGTCAACATAAATAACTTAATGTTTTTTTTTTATTTAACGTCGGCCTATTTCCGCCACCAGGGCCTATCACCGACGTCAGGAGACGAGCTACCCCCACCTGGAAATTTTGCCGAACCTCTTCTCGAGAGAAGAGTAGGGATCTTTTATCTGCCTAACATTTAATAGACAAGGGACCGCCTACTTTACATCTCCTCCGAAGGATGGTATATCCACTACGTAATCTTCGTCTTGAGATTACATAGCTTCCGCGTATGCACTGATATACAAGCAGCTAAAAGGTGGAACGAGATCCCAATGTCCCAATATGGATTTCACCCATCCAAGTGCTAACCGCGCTGCACGTTGCTTCTACGCTCACCCCAAAAACTTGAATAAATTTTTAATAGAAATTCTATTTACTTCCGAAGAGAAGCATTGCAATCGTAAAAAAAAAACAGTATCTAACATTTCTCCGGATTTTCGTGTTTCAGATTATGAGGTTATAATTTTCATTAAAGCACCTACGCTCAGAAACCGAATAATGTATATAAGCACTATTTACTTAAAGAATAACTTTTCTATTTTCTTCCTCAATTAGTAGCTGAAGTTTCTTAAGTCAAATGACTATTTTACCTTTCTAATAAACCTAACCGACTTTTATACAGGGCCAGGGCCGAATAGTGAAAAATTTTAATTTTGGCTATTGGATAACAAACACCCTATATGAGGTATCGAACTAAAATTTTGTACAGGGGTATTTGAGACAACTGCGACTCGAATACGCTATCCAATTTTCCCATAAGAAATTGCCTAATACACGATATCGAAATTTCGACCCATTTATGAAAATATGAAAATTACAAATTTTTCAAAATAGTCACATAAAGCTCATATGCTTTCTAAACTTTTTGTTGAAGAAGAGCCCACTCACACGACATTCTATCAACCAGGGGCATTTCATCATGCACGTTGGATGGCCAAAGCCATTTACTGTCTAAAAATATTTTTTTTCCAAGATCAGTTCCAACTAACTAAAAAAGAAAAAATAGGTATTGAAGATATATGTCTCTTTATTGTAAAGGTTTATGTAAAGGCCTGGTTTACAGCGTCATTTGCTAGTAAAGCACCGCTTCATGACTTAGACTTTTGTAAAGAACTCATTAATTATCAAAATATTGACAAAAAAATATCTCAAGCCGCAAGTAGGAAAATAGTGAACCATTTGTGGTACCTTAATTCAGTAAATGTTGGCTTATCTTTCTTTGATGACGATATTTCAGTTACCACTAAAAGAGAAATGGTTAAAGCTTTGAATAGGAAAGCACCAAATTAAGAGGGTATTAAACGACTTATGATTAGTAACATTACTGACGTTGAAAACAAGGAAATTCAGGACTTCATATGCGAGAACACTAAACAGTTTTTTCAAAAATTAGGTTTGTCTATGGAATTTTTGGAAAATGATCCAACAACATGGAGGGAAAATGAAAGTTATACCCGATCTTTCAATATTGTAAACAAAATTAAAGTTGTAAATGATGCCGCTGAGAGAGGAATCAAACTTATTACTGACTATAATGACATTTTAACAAAAAATGAAGACCAAAAACAGTTTTTACTCCAAGTTGTAAATGATTATAAATCACAGTTTCCAAATGTAAAAAAAGAAACCCTGTCGCATGCTTTGGCCTAGTGCAAAAAATATTGTTTTTATTACTATATGTCTTGTAGATTTAGGATAATATTTGGTACTATGTATGAAAAAAACGTTCCATAATAAAATACACAAAGATAAAACGAGAGTTTTATTTCAAAATTTTCTAGTCTAGTTTTCTTAGACTACGAATTTACAGTAGTATGACACATGTCATAGTCACAACAGATAATGTCTTTGATATTTGTATGACTTGATTAGTCATTCTAAAGATAAATGTTGCTGATTAAAAAAAAAACAATGCATCAACCAAAGAATGTAAATAATTCCATTTACTTTTATTATTGCATAATAATGCATTCTGCGGCACCCCTTGCCTTCAATTTGCCTCAATAATATTTTGAGAGGACTGTTTTTTCTTCAAATGGAACCATCTGCAGGGGTGAGAAATAAAAAATTTCGATTTCGAAAAAGATGGGCCACCCTAATCTCCATACATATTGATGAAGAAAACTTTTATTAATGGTAACTTGTATGTACATGAGATATACTGAGTACTGTTACTGAAATAAGTGTTTTAGTATTTTCCTTTAGACGTTTTTTCACACCATGTATAACGAACAAAATAATTTAAATCTAACTATTCAACAAGAAGAAGTACTACACCACACTTGCATTACTTAAATAGAAATATTAACATTTTCTGAATACGTAGGTATGGTATTACAGAAAACACTTTAAATACTTGTTTTTTTCAAACGAAGATCCGAGTCAACCTTAAAAGAATGTCGGTTTTAATCACATCCTGTATTTATAATAACGAACCAACTCTAATCATAAATAGCAACTTACATACGATATATTTTCTTAGTGAAAACGACTTAAGCAGGTATAAATTGTAATGCATTTGTGACTTTCCTGGTTAACGTATGTTTAATGTATCCATAAGCCGTTATAAAATATTCTACTTGATATCTGCAGTTCAGCTACATGAACCATATATATATTTAGTATCGCATATCAAAAGATTATATGTTGCTTTTATTTGCTAAATACTAAACTGCTAAAGATATGAAGAGATTTTAATCTGTGAATACAAGTTACGCTCTTCTGCGATAAAATCGAGCTTTATACCAAAGGAATAACATATTTGTGTTCAGTGTTCTTTTATAGAAGAACCCAAGAGAGCAATTATATTAAATGTCGCGTCGGATTAATATTGTGAGACATTTTGTGCAACAATACTATACAGAGTGTTATGCAGGTCGATGCAAACCTTTTAGGAGCTCATAGAATAAGTTTTTGAATTATTTGACAGCTTAGGTGGCTTCATTTTTTCATAAACTTTGCTGAAAAAACATAACTTGCCATGACATTAACACTTTTTGCAAAATAAAAATCGCATTATTAATTTTTACTTCATCTTTAACGTATTGAGCAGAAAAAATACTCAATAGAGCAAGAGAACAAAGTAACACCCCGCATTATTGCGTAATTAGCATAGAACTATGGATCTTCGATATTTTTCCAAAGAAAACCCAAATTGGCGAATAGTTTGAAAACCGTAAGACTTTGTATTAAGGTAAGTATGGCTAAATAGATTCTAAATAACGTATTCTATCAGCATATCGGCTCCTAAAAAGTTTGTATCGACCTGCATAACATCTTGTATAAAGTTCTGATTCAGTTTACATTTTTTTATTGGATGACCACCCTTTATACTTTTATTAACAAAAAGTATATCAGATTTTCTTTCTGGCAAGAGTAACACCATTACTATTTTCCTCAGTCGTGTCGTTTTTCTTTATTTTTTTAGATTGGTTACCATGTATATTTTTCTATAAAAACATCAGATTCTTCCTCAGTACTAGCACCAAATATTTTCCAAATAATATTTTCCACCACCGTTTCTCAATTAACTATTTTTGAGGGTGTATATGTTTTACTAAAAGTATAGCATATTTCTCCTTCGCAGTTGTATTACCTACTTGCTATATATTACTGTTCGGCTTCACAATTTTTTAATTAATTTTTATTTTAAGGGTGTCCATCCTGTATGGTTTTCACTAAAAATATATCCCATTCTCTGTTGGCTATGGTGTTAACTACCAACCTAATATGATTTTTGTCCGTTCAATAGTTTTGTAGACAGACATCAGACCGATAGATGGACTGGCAGAACTGAAAGGCATTAATCCTGCATAGTCCGAAACTTGAAAATTCGACGAGATCTCGGAGGGTGATTTCTTCACAGTTACAATACTCCCCTTTGATAAGTTAGAGAAGTAAACATAATTTGTAATAGTTGATTTATATACTTGTTTATTATTGATAATACATATCTAGTATTCATTATTCAAATTATATATTTTAAAATGGTGAAATTATATTAATTAAATATTGAAATAAAATATCAAACTATTTCTAACTTGTATTTCATTCAATATAAAAGTCAATACTTGTTTTATATTTTAAGGCTTAAGAACAGTTAGCCATGTATGGTTATCTGAGGTCTTAACAAAAGTACTAGGTGAAGAAACAACCTTTTTTGGCAAAGTAATTGACAGCTGCTGTAATAAATTATTTGTTATTAGTTAGATTTTTATTCCTAACTTATTGCATTTGGCGCCCAACGTGGGGCATTTAAAAACTGGACTGTCTCATCACAACTGTGGGAGATTTGGCTATTTAATATCAATGGAATTATTTTGACTAGACATATAGAATTTGGTTAAAAATGATCTATTTGTGGCAAAACCAATTCAACTCTCGCCCGCTGTAATACATTTTTTATATTCCTTGTGATAGAGGCTTGGTGCAATTATGGCATGTAAAAATTTTCGGAAAAAACTGATACTATAAAAAAGAGATAATTTTTTAAATAAGAAAAAATAAGCGAGCCGTCAACGTAAATTGTGTTTCATCTGCTTAGTTAAAGAGCTCTTGCGAATACGTTGGTTTATATAACAAAGAAACCTTTGTAGTCCAGGTATTGTATTTGATTATATTAATTAATGTAGAGTTTAGCACTTCCTACAACTCCTGAGTATATTTTCAGCTGACCAAGTAGTTATAATTTTGAATAAATCGACAGTGCCTAATGCATTATCTAATTTATTTTATTCATGAATAAGTATGAATAGCTTTAAACGCACATGCATAAAAAATGAACCTCCTAAAAATTGTGAAATAAAATTTCACCGTCGTACAGTGGGGCAGAAATTCGAAAACGTGGCATTTAATCGTAAAATGAAACGACTATATGTTGTTGACATATGGCAAGACAGCATATCAGTGTATCATTTGCACCACTATCTAACTTAATTCAAGGTCACCTCCACCTCCATGCAACTGTTGTTGTTAAGTAGTATTTGCGTATGCTCGATACGCTAAATTCGATAGAACTTTTAAGTGGACAAACTCATTTATATCTGTAGTTTTTGACTTAATTAACTATGGACCCAATACAGTCAGATATGCACTCAATATACAGGGTGTTTCAGCTAAAAGTCCCCGGGTCATTATCTCGTAAAATAATAAAGATACTTAAAATTTGTAAATCGCGGATAATTGACACCAAAAAAGGTCTTAAATAACTGCAGTTAGAATTGTTCCTTTGCAGTGCCCAGAGATGGCGCTGCGATGAGAAATTATTTTTCGATGGCTGGAACTTTGAAATATGATTCATACGATTAATGCATACATTGTGAATAATTTTGACTATGTAAGATATTGTGTAAATACTAGCCATTTTGGAGCTACATGAATTTATTTCTCCATTTTTTTGTCTCTGTAAATTTTGAAAACTTCTGTAACTTTTCTGTTTATCATTTTAGAACACCAGTTATTTAGAACTTTTATCTTATTATATTCCATACTTCTTATATTATTACATATTTTGAAAATTTTTACTAATTTCAAATTTAAAAGATTAGTTGCATTTGAAAAATTCTGAAAATTATAAAAATTTTCAAAATATGTAATAATATAAGTAGTATGGAATATAATAAGATAAAAGTTCTAAATAATTGATGTTCTAAAATGATAAACAGAAAAGTTACAGAAGTTTTCAAAATTTACAGGGACAAAAAAATGGAGAAAAAAATTCATGTAGCTCCAAAACGGCTAGTATTTACACAATATCTTACATAGTCAAAATTATTAACAATGTATGCATTAATCGTATGAATCATATTTCAAAGTTCCAGCCATCGAAAAATAATTTCTCATCGCAGCGCCATCTCTGGGCACTGCGAAGAAACAATTCTAACTGCAGTTATTTAAGACCTTTTTTGGTGTCAATTATCCGCGATTTACAAATTTTAATTATCACAGCCACCATTATTGGAATACATAATTTTCAAATTTTTCTTCCAGAACACACGCACTTTTTTTTGTTTTCAATAATACCAGAAACCTGTGTCTATTAAAAATGTTTCAATTATTCCCGAAGTAAGCGTTTTACGCTGCCATATTGAAATCGCCATTTTTAATTTCTACATTTCAACGTCGGATTTTAAATGTACACCCTCAAAAACCCTTATATACGATTTTTTTAAGAATTGTTACGGAAAATAGAATTATTGCCACGTTTTCGAATTCCTGCCCCACTGCGCCAAATTTTGCAAAATTTTGAATTATTAAAATATTGTCTTCAACTTTTGCTCACCTTGCACTAGATGTAGCTTGATTAGAATAATATGAGACCACCGCCGAGTCATACCTTACAGTTTGAGAAAGATTTGTATGCCAATTCAGAGTCATAATTTTATAACATCAAAAAAAAAATAAATAAATAAAATAAGAACTAAACTAATAACATTTTGTTTCCATCTCGCTTTGTCTTTAGTGTTGTGTACCACGTATTCAAACATTATATATTTTGTGCATCACAGTGGATTATTTTCAATTGAAATGTACTTGAACTATCTCTGTGTTCTTGCCAAATAAAAATAAATGGCTAACAAAGCCGGAAAATGTCACCTCCTATTTTTGAAATGTTTATTTATTCATCCACTTTTATTTTTATATAAATGCAAGTCATTAGATCCGGAGCATCTGCCTCGAGGATGGTTCATATTTATGTTTTCTACTAAAATAATATTAGCTGAATTAAGTACATAATCTGCTAGTTTCATTCCGGGCACGTACAATGTAAACCTTTCGGGCTTTTGTAACATGCCACAAACCGTGCACGTTTGTGACTGTGACAGACGATTGTTAAAATAATAATAATAATACATTGGGCGTTCTTGATTACATTAAGCAAAGTACCTATTTGAACTTTTGCGCTTTTACTATTTTTATCCATTCTTAAACGAATTTTAAATTAATTTTATCGTCACTCTATGACATCATCTTTACCTACCTAGATAGCCCGGACGATAGAGAAAATTTTATAGTGAAATCTCCAAAAACTAATAAATTTTTTTTTATGAGTTCGTGAAAGTGTATAGAATAAATATCCTGAAAAGTTTACATTCCGCTCGGATGCAGAACATACAAAAAAGTGAAAAAGATTTTTTTCATCCATTTTTTCAAAATTTTGAAATTAAATCAGGGTAGGAAAAAGTCGATAGACCACGTGTTTACGAACAAAAAATGTCCTAATAAAATTTATCGCTGAAGCCACGGTATTCCTGGAAAAAAATAGTTAAATAACTTAGTCACTCTGCATGGACAAGCGCATGGTTAAATGCATACTATGGGAACCTCTCAAAATTCTTAGCAGTTTTAACGAATAAAATAAAGCTTTTTTTGTCTTTCTGATTACACATTTTTAACATTTTTCTTAGTGAACATTTAACGAGTAAAATAAAGCTTTTTTTCTCTTTCTGATTACACATTTTTAACATTTTTCTTAGTGAACAGGAGATAAATAGTGAGTATGGAGGGAAAATATATAATTATGAACGCATACACAGACACCACACATAGCCGATGAATCACTCGCATGAATTTTTACGTGCCTTTATTGTATTGTATTTATTACAGGTACACCTATCCACATTTCAGCTATATCCAATGGATTCCTTATACATTTGTTAATGTATTTTGGAAAAGTTCCAGAATTTATATTCAAAACTATAGAGAGTTAGGATGAACTAAACGAATTTGTGTTTGAACATTCGAAAAATATACATTTTTTCCGAAATAGTGATATTTTATTTCTTCCAATGGGTCAAGTTCTCGGCAGGTTACAGGAAATTAAAATGATTTGAGATGTATTTTTTTGAACTCACGTTACTAGAACTTAATAAATCATAAAAATCATGAAGTGTACATACTTTTCAACAGTTCTTAATGAAGAAAGAATTTTTTTGAAGGACTTGTTTAAAACAAAAAAGTATCGGAAAGCTACAATTTCCATCTTTTAAATGAACCAACACTCTTATAGATTGAACAAATTCTGATTTAGTGACATGTAATTCAGTGCGTCGGTGTCACAGTCATGCGTATTCAAGCGTGCACGTGTTTTCGTAAAAGCTTTAATTTTGCACCCTTGCATTTTTTCATTAAAGTCCAAATTTTTCGAGTAATTTAAAAAAAACGTCTAGGAATACCGATTTTAGGGGGTGAAAATTGCAGTTTTCAGTTCGCAATATCTCGAAAAATATGCATTTTAGCAAAAAAGTGTATAAGACCTTTCTTTCTTATAATTTGATTCTCTACCAGGTTATGTTTATTTTTTTATGAGACAACCCCCAAGAAGAGGTGGGAACCACCCCTAACCAGAAAGCAGGAAATATGACAATATAAATTCTTATTTACAAACTTTATGAAGCATGTTGAAGAAGAAACATTTGAAATTCATTACATCGTTTTCGGGCTGGGATTTAAAAGCTTCACTTACCGTACTATAATCATACATTCAAAGTATGAGGAAAAAAAAAAAAATATAAAATTCTAACCTGCATAAATGTCGTGAAGTGTCCATTGGTTTTGACTTTGGTTCTGAGCTGCATCTTGTCTGCTTTCTCAATTTGAATATGCGGCGTTTCTCCATAAAGTGTGATTTCGGATCCTCTCAGTCCATTGCATCCTATGTCTTTTTTTTCCGGTCCGTCTGAAACCGAAGAAACTTAATAAAGCAACAATTTCCTGATCAATTAGTCGAGATTGCTTGCTTTCTAATATAATAACTTAATTTGTAATAAATTTAAAAAGCACCATAATTCATATTTAGCATCATGTAACGGTTTATAATTTCGCCAACGAGCTCAACAAATCAAAATTTGACAGCCATAAATATCATTAATTCGACCGATCAAGGTAATGGCGAAATATGCATTCATGGTAAGTAAACACACGCCTTGTAGCCCCCGGCGATCGTAAACCTCATTTTTATTGTTATGCAGCAAAAATAATGCAGAAATTCGTTCTAAATAATCGAATAAGATACATTTTTGTTAAAATCCTCAATTTTCATGTAAGGAATTCAGTAATAGCCAGTAATGTGAGATTGCAAAATAGTTTTAGTTTTTGGATTAAACTAAATTATTAGAAAACATAGGTATATCAGTCATTGTTTTTATAAGCATCATTAACAGAAATATAATTTGATAATAGAATTTCTAAACTCTCTTTTCAAAAATGAAAATTTTGAAAAGAGTGAGGAGATTTCATTCATTTTTAAAAATACTGTTAAGTTAGGTTTATATTACTTATAAAAACATATACTACTAACATATTTTGTAACAATTTAGTTTAGTAACACTCTTGAAGTAGTTTGCACAAACTTCGAAACACTTAAAGCTTGCACCTCAATATTAGTACTTGACACGGTTTTTACTCATTTTGGGAGCTTTATTACTGAAGTTTTCAGTTGATTCCCATACATTTTTTGGTTCTTCGAGCCGGATAGAACGGTATTAATAATTTTGTACTTAATTGTATATCAAAGGCGAATTTTATAGGCACATTCTATATTAAATACACGCTTTTCTCATTAAAATTAACTACAGTCTACATTTTTTTGTAAATGTTCATTTTGAGAGCTTCATTATTGAGATTTTCAGTTGATTCCCATACATTTTTTGGTCCTTCGAGCCGGATGAAGCTCCCAAAATGAACATTTACAAAAAATGTGGACTATATAGTCCTGTCAATGAATGACTCCCTTATTGAACGTTCATTGACAGGGCTAATAGTTAATTTTAATGAGAAAAGCGTGTAACATAAAAGAACCTGGCACAACGCGCAGAAACTTTTCTGAAGAGTGAAAGTATTCACGCATTTTAATATTATGTGCTAATTAATAATAATTATATTGACGCTAAAATTAAAAATTGGTGTATATTGGTGATCATATTTGCTTGTTCGAAGGTCCAGCATCGGCAAGTGCCGGCCGGCATTGCACATCCATCTCACTGCAAAAAGGTAAGTTTATGTCACACGCTTTTCTCATTACAATTAACTACAGCCCACCTTTTTTTTTGTAAATGTTCATTTTGAGGGCTTCATTACTGAGGTTTTCAGTTGATTCCCATACGGGTTTCGATAACCATTTTTGCATCATCCGAAGATGATTGAAACATCTATTATTTTATTAGATACTTTGGATATTATTTTTGGGAGAGGATAAGTGGTAAAGACATCCAAAGAGGAAAAAGGACAAATGAACTTCATTAATCGTAGCTGCTTCGCCCTCAGGATGTCTAGCATGATGACCATTAGCTAAGAATATTCTCAAGAAAGCGCTTTGTTATTCCCAAAAAAGCGCATCAAAATCAAGAATGCTTTGAGTTAGGAAACCACCGACATACAGACAAACATACGCGTTAAATGCATGATACCCGTTCTAACATCGGGATTAAAAGTAACAATTTTTATATTTTTATAGAAGTGGATTTCTAAAAAATTGCGAAAGGATTAGCTAACTTTTGAAATTTTTATTCCTCTGTTCTACCTACTCCTCTATTTTGTGGTAGTGATGATATAAGCTGTTGCCTCTCTCGGTTAATAGCTCTCTCATTAGTAAAAAAAAGACGCATAAATTCCTGGTGCGTCGAAAGTTATATGCACTTTTTGGCACGTTTTCACGGATTTTCTACTTAACTGCTTAATATATCTTGTTCTAGTAATCAAATGGGATTTTAAAAATAGTAGCTTACTTGAAATAAAATTCTCAAAAAATATAGACCTGTCCGATATCTTGGACAAAAATAGAAAACACCAAAACTGACCGAAAGAATCGAAATTGAATATCACCAATTTCACCAAAGTTGGCAAAAATAAAACTCATCTATGGTCAAATATAATGCACCAAACCCGGACGCTGTAAGTCAAATAGAATGGTCAAAGATGGCGGACGAAATAAAATTTTTAATTTTTCGTCAAGTATCAAGGAGGCATTGTTAGTCATTTTTTTTTCTTTGTTCTCGACAAAGAGTATAATTTTTAGTCTAGTGTTTTAGTTTCGGTATATGGATAATCTTGTATAATAATAATTTTTTGTTCAAGTAGATTAAGTACATCGAGTAAAATTATTTTAGGTCATATTACAAGATTTACTTGACTATTTTATAACACCAACGTCGGATTAACACAGAAAAAAATTACACTTAAAGAATAAAAAACTACTACAATGACTGACAGTAGAGTTTTATAATTGCACAATTAATGAGGCTAATTTTTATCTAAAAAATGTACGAACCGATATCCATTGTGAAAGAAAATAGTACGGTAAGGCGGCGTTTTACAAAAAGAAAAGCACACGTCAATCAAATTGATATTATCTTTTGAGTGATCAATGGACCACCATTACAGATATGTATAAGTGACAGTCATAGGCGTGCAGTGCATTTTTATATGGAAAAAACATCAGTACAAGAAAAACAAAAGTACTTACACAATATCACGTAATTTGTAAATTAATTATAAAAACGGAAGCTACGTGACAAATTTGTGTAGGTAAACAAAAAGAAAAATAGGTCTTATTTTATTTTAAGCGTCTGAAGAAATTGGGAACATATATTGTTGTCATAGCCAGTTTGTAGTTTCCATATATAAATATAAATTCTTTGCAGTATTTCTGAATCTTGCTAACGTACTTGATGGGGTATCGCAATATATTATTTTAAAGATTGGAAAACATTTGATTATCAGGCTTCATTCATTTAGTCATTCTTGTTTTATTTAGAGAAAAAATAGTTCGAGTAGTGTGTTAATAACCTCAAAGGGTATGAAATGAACTAGCCAGAAATAAGCCCAAATCACATAGAACATCGTGGTAACGAAAGGGATAACCACTTCGAACTTTACAACAACTGTTTTTGAATCTTACTGGCCTTGCAAAGAGGCAGAAACAAGCATATTGTCAAATCGTATTGCTACTAGACTGAAAATATTAATTCTCTATATAAAATAAAACCTGATAACCGAGCAAAATCTAATATGATAAGTTTATTAGAACATATAATTTTAAAAATAAGATCCTGTCACACATTACCAGTCTAGAAATATATTAAATCACATATTGCTTATGATCTACAATGCTTTAGTGGAATCTATAATTAAATAAGATATACTCCAGTCATTTTAGACAAAAATATGGCTTCTCTAACAAAATATATCCTTCATTTTTTTTTAAATGGATTTATTTTGGTGTTTTAAAGAAAATATTAAAAATCGGCAACGAGATTACTACGGGATAAAAAATTATTCAGGGTCAAAGTTCACAAAAAACGTTTTTTTGCGAATATCGCGCTTTTTGTGGCTCGGAGGCCAATTGAGGTTATTATGAAAATGAAAAATAATGAAATTCCGCACAAAAATGATCTCTTCCGTTTTTTATGTACAACGAACGGTTTAGACAAAAATGTGCTTCGAAGTTTCCGCGCAAGGCATAATATATATTTTTTTATTTTGATTAAATTTTGGACTTAAGGTTTTTGGACAATTCTGAACAAGTTTCATTAACAAAATTTTCCGACAAAAAATGCCTAATATGATTTCTTGATTTTCTCCGCATATTTTGGTACCGTAGGTGGCTTTGCATTTGTAGGAAGCGAATATTTTTCTGGCCATAAGTAGATCCTAAGTTATTCTATACTTAAGTAAAATTTGATTCAAATTGAAAAAAGAATAAAAAAGTTGGTGTTAACCATTTCAAGTGAAACACACTGTAAATATATAACCAATAAATTTTAATGTGAAGATTTAGCGAATATTACTGTATATGACGGTAAATATATATCGGATCAGTTAAAACATAAAACATAAAACAAGCAGGTATTCTATGCATGGACTATATGAAATGGAGCATATTATATGCCCTGCACATTTTTGCCTAAACCGTTCGTTGTACATAAAAAATGGAAGAGATCATTTTTGTGCCCAACTTCATTGTCTTTCATTTTCATAATAAACCGTTTTTTGTGAACCTTGAATAATTTTTTATGCCGTAGTGATCTCGTTGCCGATTTTTAATATTTTCCTTAAAACACCAAAATAAACCGATTTCAAAAAAAAAAAATGAAGGATATATTTTGTTAGATCAGAAAAGTCTAATTTCACTGGATTAATATTATATGTACTGGAGTAGGCATTTTGTACGTATTTCACGCCCAAAAATGATGCAATCATACCGTATCTATGTGATAATGCTAAAGCTTGGTAGAATATACACAACAGAACACTTAGGGCACCAAAAATATCCTTTTGTGGCTGCACAATAATAAAAGTGTTTCTGTTTCCTATGAGTAGAGCTGCGACAAATAAGACGGAGGGGCGAAGGGAGATTTTTACGACTATTTTCTTCGATATCTTTGTAATGTCACAGACTTGAGACTTTAGCAGTAATTTATCGCCTCAGTGAGAGATTCCAATCTTATCACCTGATGATCGTTCTTGAAGCAGTTGTAAAATTGCTTTCGAATTGTGTGATGTCATAACTGGACGGGTAAGTTAACTTTTTGTTTTTTGACATGTGATTAAAGGTGTGACAAACAAAAGCTATAGAAACGAGGGGGGTATTTTTGCGATTATGTTTTCGATATCTTGAGCCGTTTACGAGTTGTAAGGACCCTTTGTCTTTGTGACGTCATTGATGGACTCCAGACTATTTAGCAGTAATTTATGACTTCTCTCGAGAGGTTCAAAACCTATATCTGAATTCTAGGAGGACCTGGTGGGTGGTTCAATGACTGGTAAGGTGGGGTGCGTGATCGAAACTATCTGTCTACACACACTTCCAGTTTCATAATTTGTAAATTAAGAAAAGTGAATCTGAACAAATCACATGTTGTACACAAAATGGAATTACAACCAAGATACGAGCCCTCATTATCAGAATAGAGACCTATTGAAATTCATTATTATGAGCCTTGTAGTTTAATTTTTGGTAGCAATTATTTAACAAAAAAACAAAAAAAAATAAATACGCCGATGTAAGTCAATATGTAAAACTAGTTTTCCTGCGAATATATCCAAGCAATTGATTTATTATGATAATAAAAAACCGCTGCCCAAGGAATCACTACTTCCACATCCAGATTTTTTATCCAAGTCACTCACAACGAAAAAATTTTGTATGTGGAAATAATTGTTCATGGAACTTTAATAATATAATATTTGAAATCCTCTACCCCAAAAACCCATAAAACGATACCCCACATCGGTAGCGGGGTGGGGGTGGTTATAGGGGGTGGTAGTGGGGGTGGATGAAGTAAAAAAATATTTTGAGGTTTCTGGTTCTTGTACACACACTAATTCACAATTTTTTTTCATCCCCTTTAATAATGGGGTGGGGGTGGTAATGGGGGTGGCTAATGCTAAAATTTTTTTTGAGACCTTAACTTCTCTTGTATATACTAAATACCAATTTTATAGACTCTTACCTGCTTGATTTACCTATTTACCCCAAATTTACCCCAATTCACCCCCAACCCTTCGACGGAACAAGATGAAAATATAATCTAGTTCTAGATCTCGTTAAACTACATATGTGTACCAAATTTCAAGTCAATATCTCAAACGGTTGCAGAGTAAACGTGCGCACAAAAAAAGTTACAGACAGACAGACAGGCCGACAGACAGACAGACAGGCCGACGGACAGACAGACCGACAGACAGACCGACACACAGAATTTTTTTTTTCGCTCAAATTTAAAATCTCGACGTTTCGTGACATTCTAAGCCTATTTGAACAATAAAAATTTTAAAAAAATTTTTTGTCGTTACTAGACTTCCACTGGATGTGGAAGTAATTAACATAAATCGTAAAAAAGCCTGTTGTTGCATATTATTAATAACACTAATTGTTAATTGTTGCAAACGGTTTTTTAACACAAATTTGTGTTTTTTTCATAAATATTAAATAGAAAATAGAAAACAAAAGGAATTATTTTTTAGTTGTTTATTTTTTATATTCATTCTTTTTTGTTTAGTAAAAGAAAAACGGATGTTCTGCTCCCAACACGTTCCACACTTCGTGAATTCTTATTTTTATCCCCTTGTCGTGTCATCAGTAGTTATCGTTTCTAACCGCCTATGCATTGTAGTGGGAACAGATACGTCTTTCTTTTCCTAATTTATCTGTTCTCTTTTTTAAACCAGTTTATTTCAGGACCTATATATAAAACTACATTTATTTGCCGAATCTGTATAGTCCAATCAGTAATTTATATGCAAACAAAATCTGGAAAACATCTTTTATAGGTTCTAAACTTTATAATATTGCCTACAAATATTAGATGTATTACCAATGTAAATTATTTACCAATACCAAATATCGTATATGACCTTTGCCAGCACTATTAAACAATACGTCAATAAAAATAAAAACAGTTAATAATTAACCTTTTCTTAATTAAATAAATATAGATTGAAAATAATCAACTCAGCAGTTCTAGAGTTCTTATGGTTTCATATTAGCTATTTATAGATATTTTTCTGGTAAAAATAAAATACGTTCTTATAGAGATTATTTTTTATTAGGGTTTCTTTCTTACTTGATGGTCTCTGAATTAATGTTATAAGAAAAATTACTTTACTTATTCAATCTTCCTGAAACAAACTGTAAATGTATAATTAAAACTCAATAAAACACATTCCTATGAGACGGTTGCGAAGGCACACCCTGTATTGCAACACGGTAAAATTAATTGAAAAGTGAGCTGTCACTAATATGTCATGAGTACTGCGAGAGTGATATGCCACAACAAAACCGCACCGTCACTAATAAATATCCAGAATAAAGCCTTAAGAGCATATACCTGTTGTGAAATGGCCCTTAGGCCAAAAAAGCAATCAACAGCTAAATTACTAAATTACCAGAGTACTATGGGACACAAAAAAATATACTTCTTTTTCGTATTTCGCTGTCGGTAGTGCAGCCGAACCTTGTTTGATTGGGAAAGAAGTAACCTATTTACAATGAACGTTTATTTGTTTATTAAACAAACAGTTATTTTCTATGAACAAGTTGGCTTGAGTCATGGTCATGGTTTGATAAATAAGCGATTGATTAACTGATTTTAATCATAGTGATTGCTGTACGGTTTGAATTGGCTCTCAAATCAAATTTGTAGCAGTAAAAAAATTACAATTGAATTAACATATTACTAAACGCAAGTGCATGTTCCAAAAACTGTAAAAGTTACAGCGTACAACAAAATAAAATGCTTCATTAGAATATACTAGTAATTATTTTAGTTTACTCAAATACTTTTCTCAAATAAGTGTATAAATATATATCTTTGGATTATAAGGAAAACAATGTGCACAATATGTAAAGTGCGACTGTCAATAATAATATTATTTTAAACTACCCTCTTCAATGAAACCAAAGCCAAATAAAACAAAAGCATTTACAAATATAGCAGTCAAACTTTTTAAACTTTAATTGATGCACGTGTTTCGACATCTATATCCATGCAGTGTAACTTTTTAAAAACTTAAAATAAACTGTCAAATATTGCCTTTGCACTTTTAAGTTAAAAATAATATTAATTCTGTACATAAAATGTATATTGTCTTTCTTATAATCCAATAGGCAACGTGGTATAGCCGGGGAAGAAGTTGTTTAAAAATAAATATTCTAAATAACTTTCAGAATATCCGTCTGTCCGTGTGTCAGGTTTTTGTAAGTACGGTAATTTAAAAGCAGAGAATTTGATTGTATTGAAACGAAATGTGGATGATAACTTAGTATTAGCTGAGGTCAAAAATCTGGTTTTTGAAGAAAATCGATCGGTAAAAGTTAAACATTTTAATAAAAATTAAGTGTACCCAAATAGAGGTACACTTTATTTAATAGGGTTGCGAACTTCTACAAGAACCAAAAACTGCATAGTATATTGACGTACGTTTCTACGAACAAGCTGCCATCATCGATAGATGGCTAAAATTAAAATGTATATCAATTATAACTAAAAATTACTTTTTTTCAAAAATCAGTGAAGAACTAGGGCAGTTATGTGGGTCAGAGCCCCCCCCCCATGTGATATACTAATTTAAATCTTTCAAGTTACCGAAGTAACTCACACCAGAAGAGTGTACCTACAGCTGTTCTGTCTGATTTTGATTTGATTTAGCATTTACGACAGGCATTGCTGCCTCTCCTGAGAAACATACCCAGTGGCGTGCCCAATTTCCCCACTGAGGGATCCAGCCAGAGGAATATAACTACATAATATATAACAACTGTTTAATATTCGTAAAAATTGCATTCATATTGAAACCTTTACAAACAGAAAACATCCAGCTGTTTACCAAATGATATGTTTAGTAATACAGGTTTTTCTCTTTTCTTTTCCATGTAAAAATAAAAACACAACTACAGAGGATCCACAAGAAACATTTCACAAAAGTATAACTATTTAAAGCCGGCATATCAAAAAATTAATTTAATTAGTGAAGAATGGTCAATTTATATAAAAGCGGCATCTTTATTTTCCAGGCCCTGTCATGTCATCTGCATCGAAGACGACGCTTCATGTCTCGTGCGTTTGTAACGTCTTGAAATATACTGGGTGGTTCCTGGGATCACTTTTAGGTAATTTTTTATCTGCAAATTGGATAGCGTATTCGATTTGCAGTTGTCTCAAATACCTCTATACAAAATTTTAGCTCGATACCTCATATAGGGTGTTTGTTATTCAATAGTCAAATTTAAAATTTCTCATTTTCGACTGGCCCTGTACAAAAATATCAAAATTACAAATTTTTCAAAACAGTCAAATAAAGCTCATCGAACACTCAAAAAAAAAAAGAAATTAAATCGATCAACTCGTTCCAAAATAACGGGGTGTTGCGGTATTAAATAACACACACTGTATATATTTTATATATCTTATTCTTACAAAATTAAAATTTGTTTAAAATGTGCTGAATTAAATTATTATACTCTTCGCAAAAACGAAGAGTATATTGCATTTGGTCGACACATTTCTAATACAGTAAATATCGCTCGTAGAGAAAAAAATTCATATCATTGTGTTAGTGAACGAATTCTGAACAACTTTCAAAATGTCCGTCTGTCCGCCCGCCCGCCCGTCACGTTTCTTGTAAGCACGATAACTTAAGAAAGAGGGGTGGATTTTTTTTTCCAATTTTTTTTTCACAACAAAGTTGGTATCACAAAATTTAGGACGTCCAAGAACTACCCACCTCTGCTAAGAATTCTATAGTATGTTCAACAATTATATAAAAATTTCAATAAATCGTCGAAACGTTTAACATTTACATTTAGTTTGCAATTGCTGTAACTACGATATATTCAAAATTTATTAAAATCGCCAAGGGAATAAACAATTTAATATGAATTAAAATGGGTTCCAACTTAATTTGTCCCAAAGTGAACGATAAAAGAGCTCGAAAAAATACATTCCACATATATTCACAATTCAAAAGGCATACGATTTCATATCCGAAACTTTAAGGGTTATTCATTTAAGTGTGTATGGGATCGTACTTAAAGGCGTGGATTAATAATATCTACATGTTGGGCGTACAGCGAAAACAAATCAAACATTAACTGCACCCCTCATGACTAAAAGATCTTGTGATACCTGGATTAGTAATCTACACTTTAGAGTGAGAAATAAATAATATACAAGATGTCAACGACTCATTTAATTAACCACACATGATGATTTCAATATACATAAATCAAACTGAATGTAAGTATATCCAGCATTGGACTTACTGATTTTCCATATAATCGTACATTGTTTAGTATTTTCTTCGCAGTTTTTTGAAAATGAGTTAATTTAGGTTGTTGTTGGTTGGTTGTAATTTTAATCATCTTTCGACGATGCCATCTTGATAGGCGAAATTTACCTATATTATGCGATTTTTTTGCAATATTCTTTTATAATACCATATCCACATCCAGGGAAAGTATAGTAACGACAAAAATTTTTATCATTCAAATAGGCTTAGAATGTCATGAAACGTCGAGATTTTAAGTTTGAGCAAAAAGATTTTCTGTCTGTCGGACTGTAACTTGTAACTGTAACTGAGGAACCGTTTATGATATTGCTTAAAATTTGGTACACGTATGTATTTTTACGAGATTTGAAACTGGATTATATTTTCATCTTATTCCGTTGAATGGTTAGGGGTAAATTGGGGTAAATGGGGGTAAATAGGTAAATCAGTCAGGTAAGAGTCTCTGCCCCATTACTATCCCCACCCCATTATAAAAGGGGGTGAAAAAAAATGTGATTTAGTGTGTGTACAAGAACCAAAGGCCTCAAAACATTTTTTTTACTTTATTCATCCCTACTCCTACTACCACCCCCCCTATCACTATTCCCATCCCACCGATGTGGGATATCATTTTATGGGTCTCTTTACATGTTCATATGTTTGTAAAGTTGATGTTTTAAGCCTTTAAACTAAAGGTTTTTTTAAAGTTTTATTTTTGCAAATGAAAATGATTACTAATAAAGTATGTATTTTTTCTATAACATTTAAGCTTGAAAAGAAAAAAATCACTTCTTAAAGTAAAAATCGACTGATTAAAATCAGCTCAACGTTCTTGCAATCTTATAAAAGCAACTCTGTGTTAGCTGAGACACGCCGTTATCAAATTGTAACTCACCATTTTGTGTCGTTGAAGTGTTTATGGAACATAGTGGGCAGACCTCATTGGTAAACATACAGGAGTAACATCGCTCATGTCCACAGTTATCAATAAGCCGTCTCTTTTTACCCTTATCAAAAGGCATATCGCAGCTCGGGCAGATGGTACCAGCCGAATTCTCGGTATCTAGTAGTCTTCTTATAGCTGCCAGATCTGAAAAGAAAACGTATTTTCACATGTCGAATTTAAAAGAAAATCTCCCCTCACGGGGTTATTATAGGTTGAAATGTTTGTAGCAATTAACACAAATGTTGATTAACAGTAGAGTACAGGTAAAGATTGAAAAAAATGACTGTAAATCGAAAAAAATTTTTGTAGACTTTAAACTTTGGTTATAAGTTTCAGATAGGCCAAAGTTCACAAAACAAAAAGGTTTAGGAGTTTTACGGATCCACGGGAAAATATAGGGAGTAAAAAGAGGTATTTTTGATAAAAAAAAATCGATTTTTCCTCCATTTTCTCGGGAAATATGGCATTTACAAAAAATAGTTCAAATAAAAGTTGTTTCTGGCAAAGTTTGGTGTTTTTAAATTAATTTTATAGCGATAATTAACGGAAATACGGCCATTTTTCGATGGGAGTATGGCGGATGGAATTTTTTTTTAAAACAGGTGTTTTAAAGGGACGAAACAAAGTGAGCATCTAGGTGATGCTATATATATGAACGAAAAACGGCATTTTTTAAATAAAAATTAATTACGCAGCAATTACAATAATAAAATGCCGATATTTTGTTAAAAAATTAAATATCTTCGAAAAAATCAACCCTACACAAATATATAAACAAAATAAATTTATTCGCAGTTTATAAGCTTCATTTTTGATGTCCACCATATTTTCTCTTAAAATAATATTTATTGAGATATTTGCAAAGAAACCAGAATTACGTAAAATCCCTTTACAGTTTAAAATGCATTTCTTTGTCTAAAGCATTTCTAATGCATTTCTTTTTCTTTTTTTTTATGCTATAAAAATAGGAAAAAAACCATTTGAAAGCCTAATAGTTTTTTTATTTTGGTTAGGTCATTTATTTTGGTCATAGTTTCTGAGATATTTAACATTTAAACTAAATACTTCGTCTTATAAACGTTCGGGCACCACGTTTAGACTTCCAGATCTCCGAAACCATCAACTCTACAAAAATTAGAAAAAACATCCTTAATTTAGTAGCTTTCTTATTTGTCTCCAGCATGTTTTTGCTCAATGTAATACCTTTCGAGTTATTTGACGAAAATGTATTTCAAATACCACTTTTCAAGCTAAAATCCCATTTTTTTTTTAGTAGTTATAACTTATATTTATCAATTGATATGAAAAGTTGCATAGAACCTTTTCTTTTTAAAATTTAATTCTCTCTCAGCTCCACTGTTTTTGTTTTTTTTTTAGGTGCCACCCCCTGTAAAGCGGTGGCATCCACCCCTTATAAATTAGCAAGCCCTCGCATAATATAGGAACTTATTTTTTCTACGCATTTACTATTAAGCTGCCAAAATTGAACGAGAGCTGCCAAAATTGAACTTGCTGCAAGAAGTATTTAAATACTCGGTATTTAAATACCTTCTAGTATTTAAATACTTATGAGGTATTTGTAAGTACATATTTGCCCAGCTCTGGTCAACACACGTCTATTGACAGTCGTTAATATATAGAAATATTATTAAATTTATAATTATCAGTCTGTTAAGCTACTCCATAAACTTTGTCGCTGTCACATTCATTAATTTGCCCTTAGGGCCGCCGATATTTAACAGCCATATTTTCCGAAAAAATAGAAAAAATGCTTTAATTAAAAAAACCCTTTTCACCCCCTATAGGTTCCCGCGGATCCGTAAAACTCCTAAATTTTTTTTGTTTCGTGAACTTTGGTCTATTTTGAACCTACAGTTTAAGGTCTTCTCAAATTTTTTTCGAGTTACTGTAAAATTTTCCTGTACTAGTAAACTATGTAATAATTTTTCTGTTTCACGGACATTGTTTAGAAGAAAACGTATGTGGCAGAGCATCCCAGTAAGAAACACAGAAAAAATAAGAAAATGCCACAACCAACATTTAGACAATAAATATGTATTAATTTTGTAATATATTTTTCGTGTCAGCAGAATACCTGTATTCCATTTATTGTTGCAAATTATAAAGAGTACGTGTATTTATAATCCTATAAAATAGATCCTATCTTGAGAGAATGTTAAAATAATAATGGTTTGCCAGTTTTCAATTAGCCTGAGTGTATTAGCAGTATAATCAAACCTTCAGTTAGTATTTTATATTGTTAATATTAATTTATGACATCCCGTGGCATAATTCCTAGAAGAATAATTACGAGGTGATTTACACAGCTATTCATGTAAAAGGGGCAATAATAATTATAAAATATAGTTATCTTCCATATAATAAACATCTCTTCTGGCATATCAGGAATGACCGAAAAAAAATGTTAAATGTCGATTTAGAAGGTCACGTTGTACTGTTAACCTGAATATGATATAATTAAATTTATCAGATTTGAGAGAAATCAATGGGACATTTTAATGGGAGGATAAATTTAGCTTAACGTCAATACCGCCAATAATTGCAGCTGGGTTTATAAGCGGGACTTTTACAACATTTTATTGGAGTCTAATGGCACTTACACGCGCCACGTCTGCGGAATTAACACAAATCACGTAAGACGTTGAATAAATTGATCCCGGAAACTGTCAAAGTTGTCACGTAATGCTATACTAAAACGTAGACCATTATTAAAAAAAATGTGTCTTCTGGCACTTTACCTCGGAAGTTTTTGTGAGTTACTATATTTTGCATTTAGGTACTCTACGATGTGAAATGCGTTTAAAAATTGTTTTGTTTTTAATATTATCTAGATATACTAAAACGAAAAAAATGAAAGTAAAAAAAAAATAATTGTCTTAAAAGCTTGTCGCGCGCTTTTAAGAAAGTTAATTTTAATTGTTTTTTTATTTTTATATATCAGAAAAGAAAATTTGTAGAAGCAGAAATACAAAAAGAAGAGCACAAACAGCAGAAACACACCTACACCTACACTGCCCATCCCCCACTCCTGTACCATGCGTCATGTGGCTCTCTCTGCTGACAACAAGCACGACCCAAATCGAACCCAGCATCGGAAACTGAGGAGTCAGAAGACTCTGCAAAAGAAGATTCGAAGAAGCAGAAACACAAAAAGAGGAGCATAAACACTCCATATCAAGACAACACATTTCACAAGAAGAATACCTACACCTCCCATCCCGTATTCCTTTACCATGCGCCATGTGGCTCTCGCTGCTGGCAACAAGCATGACCTTAGTCCAACTCAGCATGGACGTAGCAGGCCCAGCTGTATAACCCTGAGAGTGGCAGCAATGCCTACCGCACGCTGGCAAATCAATCAGTCAGTCAATCATATATGCATTAAATTAAGTTTTTTTTTAATAATTATTAGCAAATGCACCAAAGAAAAGTTTCTATAATATGTTAAGCTAATTTATGGAGGATTGCCACCCCCAAGAAAGAAAATAATATAGGAGCTGAAAAAGAACCATATGTTGAGTAGAGGTTATATGCAATTTTTCATAAAAATCTCTAAATTTTTTTAAGTTATAACGGCTTTAAATTTGCGATTTTAGCTTGAAAAAAGAAATAGTTCAAAACGTTTCTCGTCAAATAACTCGAAAAGTATTACATTTAGCAAGAAAATTCCAGAGTGAATTTCTTTTCTTTTTTTCTAATTTCTGTAGAATTAAGGATTTCGGAGATTTGGAAGTACAAAGTTGGCGTCCGAACGTCATAAGACGAATTATTTAGTTTAAATGTTAAATAGCACAAAATCTATATCACTTACATTAAAAATGCTAACGACAAGAATAAAAGATTATTAATAACGCTTTCAAATGTTTTTGACTGTTTCTATAGCGTAAACAAGAAACAAGATATAACAGCAACACTGTGCTTTACATTTCTTAAATAAAACTTAACCATTCAATCACAGTAAGTAGTCAGTAACAAAGAAATATAATACTTAAACACTGTTTCTCGATAACATATAGCATGAACTAGAAGCTCAAATTTATTTGTCCGTGCAAAATTCACTTTAAACTATAAAGGTATTTAAAAAAAACGTTACATTTTTGTTTCTTTGTAAATATCTTAATAAATATTAGTTTTAGCGAAAAAATAGTAGATATCAAAAATAAAGCTTATAAACTGGGAATGACTTTTATATACAGTAGTTTCAAGAAAAGTCTAATAATGGAGCGAGACCCATCAACAAAAGAGAGTCAGATGAGTGGAGAAGCATACAAAATAGGTGACTACTCTCTAAGAAGAACGAACAAACTGAAGAAATACCTAGGAACATATCTAACGAATCAACTGAAAAGGATAGAAACAGTAAAGGAGAGAATAAAAACAGCATACAGTCACAAGAGCAATTATACTGTTCATTGAGAAAAATAAACTATCAAGGGGCCTGACCAAACGGCTGTACATAGCCATCATACTGCCAACAATGACATATGGAGTAACAAACACGGCAACAACAAAAGCCAACAGAAGAAGTTTGAGAAGAGCTGAAAGAGACATCATCCAATTACTCAAAAAAACAACAGGACGAAAACAGCGACATAAAACATCAACACTACTAGAAGGGAAGACAATCACAAAAAGGATAGAAATGTACGCAATGAAGTACTGGGGACACGTCCAAAGAAGGCAACCAACACACCTACTGAAGAAACCACTAACATTGAACAGCAGCAAACTAAAAATTGGGAGACCATGTTACACGTGGAAAACAACAATCGAGAGGATCATGAACAAATTGGGAAAGGACCAAACATACTGGGAAAGAAAAGCGAGGGGAAAAAATAAATTCCACAAAGAAATCGGAGCGATATATACTCTACCAGAATCAGAAGCCTCAGAAGAAGAAGACTTGTAGAAACAGAAGTACAAAAATAGGAGCACAAACAGCAGCGACACAACGCGATAACATATCTCACAAGAAGACCCAGAATAGGCAGAAGTCCAGAACCAAAAATACAAAAAAAGGGAGCTTAAACGCACCCTTACGATACAATGCGGTAACGCATCTCACAAATACCTACATCCCACATTCTTTTACCATGCGCCATGTGGCTCTCGCTGCTGGCAACAAGCACGACCTTAGTCCAACCCAGCATGGACGTAGCAGGCCCAGCTGTATAACTTGGGAGTGGCAGCAATGCCTACCTCACGCTGGTAAATCAATCAATCAATCAGTAGTGGCATTTTAAAATATTGAGTCGATACCAATGTAAGGTAGAAGAGAAGAGAAATGGACAAATAATATCCCGAGAAGAAACAGATTTAACCTACGCTATTTCGACTTTTCTCTTTAGCGACTTTTAGTCGCCGGCGGAATTCTTAACATGCTGAAGTGCCTGGCATCAATGTTAATATATCGCTTTCTTTCATGTACATTATTTTGCTCTTTTTATTTCACTTTATTATATTATAGATTTCTAGGTGACACTGGTGTATATTTTATATAAGATTAACAGTTTCGGAGATTTTAAGTTTAAAGATGGCGTCTGAACGTTTATAGGATGAAGTATTAGTTTAAATGTTGAATACCTTGATACTTGTAAAAAATTCAAATGACCAGAATTAAAGATTTATCAAACTTTAAAATGGTTCTAGAAAACAAAGAAGTTATGGCCGAAGTTATTAAAAAAAAATTGCACAAAATGTTTTTCGTTAATATCATCACTTAGATGCTCCACTTTTTTCCGTCTAGAATACTTGCTTTATAAAAAATTTCCGTCCGCCATTTTTGAATTTTCTACTTTTGACTTCAGATTCATAATCAGCGATCACAAAAACATAAATATAATATGTTTAAAAAATAAATCAGAAATACTTTGTCAAATCTGAAATATTAAATTAGAGGTGATTTTCACCCCTTGGGGTGATTTTCACCCCGAGCAAGTGTCAGGACTGTATAAAAACTGAAGATGATACCTTTTCCTACAATAATTACCCATAAAAATAATTACTATTCCATACGAGATTATTTCTAAATTGCACATATTTTTTACCTCTGGGTACTGTATTCTCTACTTGTTCCTTCGTGTCTATTTGGCCCAATTTTGGACTTAGATCGGATCCATAGCTGCTTTGTTATTTCTTCTTTAGGATATGTGGCGCGGTTTCCTTTTTATATTATTATTACTAAATACTATTCTCCCAAAAAATTATTTCCAACGATATGTCACGTATACGGAAAAAAATATTTCTCTCACTGTTTATCAAACAGCACTACGTAAAAAGAGTATTGTCTTTGTGCATATACTGAAGCCATTCCTAAATTTTCCTTTTTTAACCGATTACGTCAGGAGGAGTAGTACAGTGGTAGGTCTAATGTCCGTTAGTTTATTTGTACGTATTTTTATTTCCCGATAAGTTTACAATGTGCTTCATCGATTTTGATAATTCTGCTGTTAATTGATTTGTCACCCGGGTGTGATACTGGATATATAATATTTGAAAAAACCAACAAGGCGAATAGTGGGTGGCATATTGTTCAAATCGAAAATGGAATACTTTTCAAATCTACCAAATTTTGAAAATGTTGCAGCAGCATTAAAATATCGACAAAATGCCTTTGCTATTTGTTTATATTTATTTGCAACAAAAAATATGATATATGAACATGATGATGTATGAATATGAAAAATAAATCGTAAGATATATTTCAGTTACCTTATGTCACGAAAAGTCGTCACATAAATTTTGTTATCAGTAATAAATACTGTGAGACATAAATCTTTTTTAATTCTGTAAAATGCACTTAACATATCGCATAGTTGTTAAAGTGCTTCAACTTTAAATATCAAGCTTGTTTACCAATAATTAATGGCATTTTTTTGCTTTAATATACTTGGAAATTTGGTCATTTTTATCGCGAAAGATGTTTAAATGCAAGAGCGGAATGCCACTTTCTCTTGAACCAATAACCTTTTATGCAACTGTAACATTATTTTGGAAATTTAACGGGTCCTTATTATCACATATTCAATATTCCAACTTTTATTAACATTTACGTTCATATTAATTCATGTTATTATTAGCTATTAGCCCGACAATTTATTAAGTAAGAAGTACAGGGAACTATAAAACAAGTATTAAAAAAAATATGTTTTTAATAAAAAAAAGGTTGAAAACATATTATACTGGTGCCATACAAAAACTATTATTTATGCCCACTACAAATTTTGCTAGAGATGTACGAACAACTGAGATTCCTCACAGCATATTTCTTTCATATGTAACAGAGCAAGAAATACTTTTTATTATAAAACATAAATTAAAAAATAAACATTCAACTGGACCCAGTATTTTAATTTAAAAAATTGCTGAGTTTATCGTTAAACCTTTAACTCACGTTATAAATGAATCTTTTAAAGAACGAATATTTCCTTCTATATTAAAAACTGCTTTGGTCTCCCCAGTTTTTAAAAAAAAGATGACACCCGTAATTAGTCCAGAGAAATGAGTAAAAAAAGTACCATGTTCGGGACTGTGACTCATCCAGGCAGAGACCACGATTTTTAGGTAGTATAGGTGTCAATAAATGAAACCTATATAAAATCTGCGGTCGATTTTCTGCATATGTTTATTTACAGCCCTTTTAATGCAAAAAAATGGAAAAAACGTGTTTTTTCACACTTTTTCACCTGCCAGTAAAAAGTAAACTATCTTACAGATAAATCAAATGAATCACCTTGTAGGAAATTAAAAAAGCTTTAAAATGGCTGTTGTTAAATGTCGATATAGTTAATTGTTGCTAAGATAATTGAAAAATGCGGAATTTTATTCAATAAACAATATCTTGTGTAAAAAACAATCTACTGTTTTGTCCTTGCGTAAATAGTTGACTCTCATAGTGCTTAATATCTGGTAAAAATTTCAAATCGATTCGTCAAATAGTTTTTGCAAAATTGCATTAATTTATCCCAGAGACCTTTTTTTTGCAACCCCACCACGTCCAGAGAAATCAAAATACAATGATTCTACGGCCTCCACCTGAAAGGGAAAGACTTGATTTACTAAAATGCTTTGTTAGATATCGAAAAAATTAATTTTCAGACCTGCAAAATGACGTTGCAAAAGAACTCAGATTTTTACCTTATAAACAAATAGAATAATTTTTTAACAATTGATTGTAGAGCATCGGTTTTTCAATATTTGAAAAGCTGATATTTTTACACGAATTTTGAAAAAAAAAGAAGGTCCTAGGTCAATTTGGGGCAAAGTTAGCAATTTTTTTTCAAAAATTCATAGCTCCTTTGTTTATAATAATTAAGAAATGTAACAAGCGCCATTTTAAAGGGGAAGAGTTCAACTTTTAGTGTGTATGTGAATCGACAAATATTCTGTATTATTATAAATTACAGCGTTATTTATATCGAACAATGTGTTTCTTTTCACACTTTACAAATTCTATTGTTTATAATTTAATATAACAGTAATTTATATATTTAATTGTACACAAACCTTTCCTATAATTTTCAATAAGAATAATACAAAAGTTTTGATAATGTATAAAAATATTTTTTTGTAAAATGTTTAAACAAATTACAGGTAATTATTACTCTCTTATTATTTTGGAGCAGATGTGTTGAACCATAGAAAGTTTCTACTGTATCATACAAACCATGATACATGACAAACGCTGTCACTACATGTACATTCACACGCGTGTTGTATACTTCTACGAAGGAAGTAATGGTTTGTTTTATTATTTATTAATAATTAATACGCAAATTAATAAGAGCACTTTTCATAAATTGTATGGTAATTTTGCATTTGAAAAATATCTTAAAAATGTAAATTATATCGAATAGAGTGTTTTTATTTTATAAATCTGAAAAATTCAATTGTTTATAACAATAAGATATATATTTACGTGTACATAAGCCTTTTCTACAACTTTCAACAAGAACAAAACAAAAAATTTTGATATTTTGCAAACAAAAAAAATTTTTTTTTAAATGTTTAAACAAATTACATTGTTAATATTAATGTTAATAGTTTAACGGATTGAATATTATTAACGTACGCAAAAAGGTACCCCAAATTGAAAAAAGAAACATCAAAATCGGTTAACAAACACCAAAGTTATGACTTATGTGGTCAGTTTGAAGATGCTGTTTCAATTTTTGAATGCGCGGATTTGAGGGTTCCCCCTCCACAACCTCCGAGCTAAGTTGATTCGAGCCTCATTTTAGAAGCTTTGCCAACAGTTTTGAGAAAGTGCAATCATTTTCAAATTTTTTACACTAAAAGTTGAACTCTTCCCCTTTAAAATGGCGCTTGTTACGTTTCTTAATTATTATAAACAAAGGAGCTATGAATTTTTGAAAAAAAAATTGCTAACTTTGCCCCAAATTGACCTAGGACCTTCTTTTTTTTTTCAAAAGTCGTGTAAAAATATCAGCTTTTCAAATATCGAAAAACCGATGCTCTACAATCAATTGTTAAAAAAATATTCTATTTGTTTATAAGGTAAAAATCTGAGTTCTTTTGAAACGTCATTTTGCAGGTCTGAAAATTAATTTTTTCGATATCTAACAAAGCATTTTGGTAAATCAAGTCTTTCCCTTTCAGGTGGAGGCCGTAGAATCATTGTATTTTGATTTCTCTGGACGTGGTGGGGTTGCAAAAAAAAGGCCTCTGGGATAAATTAATGCAATTTTGCAAAAAACTATTTGACGAATCGATTTGAAATTTTTATCAGATATTAAGCACTATGAGAGTCAACTATTTACGCAAGGACAAAACAGTAGATTGTTTTTTACACAAGATATTGTTTATTGAATAAAATTCCGCATTTTGCAATTATCTTAGCAACAATTAACTATATCGACATTTAACAACCGCCATTTTAAAGCTTTTTTAATTTCCTACAAGATGATTAATTTGATTTATCTGTAAGATAGTTTACTTTTTACTGGCAGGTGAAAAAGTGTAAAAAACACGTTTCTTCCATTTTTTTGCATTAAAATGGCTGTAAATAAATATATGCAGAAAATCGACCGCATATTTTATATAGGTTTCATTTATTGACACCTATACTACCTAAAAATCGTGGTCTCTGCCTGGATGAGTCACAGTCCCGGCCAAAACCTCATTTCCCTGGATTAAATATGGAAAACTACTGAGCGATATCTGTTCCTCCTGTAATCTCCAAAATATATGAATCAGCTTCTTAAATTTTTTGAAGTAAACAACGTTTTAAATGATGGACAGCATGGTTGCCGTTCTGGACACTCGACTATTACTGCAATTCACTCTCTTTATGAACAAATTTTAGAGGCAGTTGAGGCGGGCGAAAGTCCGACTGGGATCTTCTGTGACCTCAGTCGAGCATTTGACTGCGTTCAGCAAGATCTATTATTCAAAAAACTATTCGAATATGGAATAAGAGGTAAATCATATGATTGGTTCGCCTCCTATCTTAGTGATAGAAAACAGATGGTAAAAATACAGTATACAGAGCAAAATCAAAAATCTTTTATACATCAAACATACTAGATAATAAAGTTGGAGTGCCGCAAGGTTCTGTTTTGGGACCTATACTGTTTATCATTTATATTAATGAACTTCCAGATATGCTTACTGTGGCCTTTGTTTTATTATACGCTGATGACGCCACTCTTCTTCTCTCTGATAGATCTCTCGCTATACTTCATAATAAACTTAATACTACTGTCACCCACTTATGTAGTTGGTTTAGTAGTCACTCATTATTTTTTAATGCTTCTAAAACAAATTATATGACGTTTAATACGCGTCAAAATAATAATATTACTTCTATCCTAGATATTAAAATCAATAACGTGAATATTGAGGAAAATAATTGCACAAAGTTTCTTGGCATAGTTTTTGACAATACACTTACATTTAGTAATCACTGTAGCAAATTAGTTAGTAACTTACACTCTAAATGTTTTCAAATTAGGACGTTGAAAAGTGTTTTGGACACGTCCGGTTTATTAATATTTTATTTTGGACAAATTCAATCTAGATTAGCTTATGGCATTACTCTATGGGGAGGCTCCTCTAGTGTTCAAGAAGTATTTATTGCGCAAAAACGCATTATAAGATGTATAGCGGGTGTACCACCAATTCATTCATGTCGTAATCTGTTTAAACAATATAAAATTCTGCCTCTTCCGTACCTATACATTCTAAAATTGTTACTATATGTATACAAAAACCAAGGTAAATTTGATAAAAATGAAATGATTCATTTTCATAATACACGTCACAAAAAAAATTTCCATATACCAACTAAACGTTTAAATATATCATTAAAAGCACATAATATCCTCGGACTGAGATTATATAATAATCTACCAGAATCCTATAAAAACTTAAATAATGTACGTTTGTTTAGGAAACATATTCAAGAATATCTTTTAAATATGTGTGCATACTCTGTTCAAGAATATTTTGAATAGTTGTTGATACGAGACGTGCTTGTATTTTATTATTATACTCTTCGCAAAAACGAAGAGTATATTGTATTTGATCGGCACATTTCTAAAATCGTAAATATCGCTCGTAGAGAAAAAAATTTCATATCATTGTGTTAGTGAACGAATTCTAAACAACTTTCAAAATGTCCGTCTGTCCGTCCGTCCATCCGTCCGTCCGTCCATCACGTTTCTTGTAAGCACGTTAACTCAAAAAAGAAAAGTCCGATTGTACTGAAATTTGGACACTAAGTTAGTGTTAGCTAGGGGAAGAACCCTATTGTTTTTGAACAAAATCGATCAGTAAATAAAAATGTTATTAATGATTTACATTTGAGAATTTTTTTTTTTTATTTTTATGTTTTTGTAAAAATTTACATTTTTTACATTGTTTTACTTTATTTTACACTGAATCTTTCACCAATTAAGTTCGTACTATAAAATTAAAAATGTCTAAAACTAAATTATTTACAAAAAACTGCGAAGAGTATCCTATAGAAATTGTAACAGTTATATAAAAAGTTTAGTAAACCGGCGAAGAGTACGTTTTTAGCTTGTTTTAATATGTGATTATTTGAACAATTCTCGTGTACACTTTAGATTAATGTATATAAGTATGTACCTATAATATGCACGCGTATATATTTAATTTATACAAGTACATACTCTGGTACTGTTATTTTATTGTACAAATTTGACTTATCCTATAGCACACTGTATTGCTCTTACTGGATCAATAAAATATTCTGTTCTATTCTATTCTATGCAAAACTTATATCATTAACATTTTATTTTGTTATAATTAAGAGGTTTTTCTGTTCTAGATATATTGTTAACTATATTACTAATGTAGGTGTTATTATTGATGTGTCTTTAATACACAGCGTGTCATATTTTTTATGCACCCCCGTCCATAAAATTGCATTTATTAAACACTAAATAATCAATAATTTGGAAACATATTGTTTTTCGAAAAAAGTCATTCCTCATTTTTTCTTTAAATTCACTTTTTCTACCACCTCATGAAAAAGTAGGAAACATCATCTACTCCAATGCGAAAATGCGAAGCTATAGATTGCATTAACTCGCCAAAATTGATATACAATAGAAGAAAAATTATAGGTTCAATTTTTTTTATGGAAGTTAAACCTAACAGATATCGTGAAGAGATAATTTCCTTCATTGATCAGCTTGATGCCAATGAAAGGGCTTTTGGTTTTCTTGAAAAGGATGTATAGCAGCAGAAAGAATTAATATAGTGCAAGTCATTTTTCAGAATCGTTTAATTATCATAACGCTGAATATGAATTTCCTGCAAGATCATATGACGTTACTCTATGCGATATTTTTTGTGAACTTATAAAATGTCTAACCTCTCAAGTTAATATTCATGATATTGATCATATTTAAGTCAGCATTGCAAAGATAATCGAAGGAATCAACAATCTCATTCTACATTCTGCAAAATGTTCTCCGTTCCGTTTAAAAAAGGGCTCAGAAGTGTGGGAGCATCTGTTGCCAGGATATTGTCGAGTTTATATTAAAAATAAATGTACTCGTTCAATAAAATTTTATTAATCCATGTCATAACACAAAGAAGGAATAACTTAATATGATGCATCATATGACATAGAAAAAGACCCAAGCACAGCGTTCACATTTGCATAGGCATTTTGAGGTCATTTCTTTAAAGCTCCTTAATTACGCGCCAGTTTATAAAAAGACTTGCAAAACTTATATTATCAGTTACATGTGTTTAATATGTTTACACTTTTCAATATTAACAGCTATCACTTACTCCAACTATAAAACAAGTATTAAAAAAAATATGTTTTTAATAAAAAAAAAGGTTGAAAACATATTATACTGGCGCCATACAAAAACTATTATTTATACAAAACTTATATCATTAACATTTTATTTTGTTATAATTAAGAGGTCCTTCTGTTAACAGTAATATTTTCTAGATATATTGTTAACTATATTACTAATGTAGGTGTTATTATTGATATGTCTTTAATACACAGCGTGTCATATTTTTTATGCACCCCCGTCCATAAAATTGCATTTATTAAACACTAAATAATCAATAATTTGGAAACATATTGTTTTTCGAAAAAAGTCATTCCTCATTTTTTCTTTAAATTCACTTTTTCTACCACCTCATGAAAAAGTAGGAAACATCATCTACTCCAATGCGAAGCTATAGATTGCATTAACTCGCCAAAATTGATATACAATAGAAGAAAAATTATAGGTTGAATTTTTTTTATGGAAGTTAAACCTAACAGATATCGTGAAGAGATAATTTCCTTCATTGATCAGCTTGATGCCAATGAAAGGGCTTTTGGTTTTCTTCAAAAGGATGTATAGCAGCAGAAAGAATTAATATAGTGCAAGTCATTTTTCAGAATCGTTTAATTATCATAACGCTGAATATGATTTTGCTTCAAGATCATATGACGTTACTCCATGCGATATTTTTTGTGAACTTATAAAATGTCTAACCTCTCAACTTAATATTCATGATATTGATCATATTTAAGTCAGCATTGCAAAGATAATCGAAGGAATCAACAATCTCATTCTACGTTCTGCAAAATGTTCTCCGTTCCGTTTAAAAAAGGGAGTGTGGGAGCATCTGTTGCCAGGATATTGTCGAGTTTATATTAAAAATAAATGTACTCGTTCAATAAAATTTTATTAATCCATGTCATAACACAAAGAAGGAATAACTTAATATGATGCATCATATGACATAGAAAAAGACCCAAGCACAGCGTTCACATTTGCATAGGCATTTTGAGGTCATTTCTTTAAAGCTCCTTAATTACGCGCCAGTTTATAAAAAGACTTGCAAAACTTATATTATCAGTTACATGTGTTTAATATGTTTACACTTTTCAATATTAACAGCTATCACTTACTCCAACTATAAAACAAGTATTAAAAAAAATATGTTTTTAATAAAAAAAAAGGTTGAAAACATATTATACTGGCGCCATACAAAAACTATTATTTATACAAAACTTATATCATTAACATTTTATTTTGTTATAATTAAGAGGTTCTTCTGTTAACAGTAATATTTTCTAGATATATTGTTAACTATATTACTAATGTAGGTGTTATTATTGATGTGTCTTTAATACACAGCGTGTCATATTTTTTATGCACCCCCGTCCATAAAATTGCATTTATTAGACACTAAATAATCAATAATTTGGAAACATATTGTTTTTCGAAAAAAGTCATTCCTCATTTTTTCTTTAAATTCACTTTTTCTACCACCTCATGAAAAAGTAGGAAACATCATCTACTCCAATGCGAAAATGCGAAGCTATAAATTGCATTAATTCGCCAAAATTGATATACAACAGAAGAAAAATTATAGGTTCAATTTTTTTTATGGAAGTCAAACCTAACAGATATCGTGAAGAGATAATTTCCTTCATTGATCAGCTTGATGCCAATGAAAGGGCTTTTGGTTTTCTTCAAAAGGATATACAGCAGCAGAAAGAATCAACATAGTGCAAGTCATTTTTCAAAATCGTTTAATTATCCTAACGCTGAATATGATTTTCCTGCAAGATCATATGACGTTACTCCATGCGATATAAAATGTCTAACCTCTCAAGTTAATATTCATGATATTGATCATATTTAAGTCAGCATTGCAAAGATAATCGAAGGAATCAACAATCTCATTCTACATTCTGCAAAATGTTCTCCGTTCCGTTTAAAAAAGGGCTCAGAAGTGTGGGAGCATCTGTTGTCAGGATATTGTCGAGTTTATAGTAAAAATAAATGTACTCGTTCAATAAAATTTTATTAATCCATGTCATAACACAAAGAAGGAATAACTTAATATGATGCATCATATGACATAGAAAAAGACCCAAGCACAGCGTTCACATTTGCATAGGCATTTTGAGGTCATTTCTTTAAAGCTCCTTAATTACGCGCCAGTTTATAAAAAGACTTGCAAAACTTATATTATCAGTTACATATGTTTAATATGTTTACACTTTTCAATACTAACAGCTATCACTTACTCCAACATTAAGTATCTATGTAAACATGAAATAAAAATATTTAGATAATTATTTTTATGTAATCTTTTAAAATAGTAGTATGCTTCTTAAAGAATTTTAATTAAAAACAAACTCATTTGCTTCAATTTTCAAGATATAAGAGCCTTGAAAGAACTAGATAATTACAAATTTGGCTATCAGCTCACAAAAATTCTTATCTGACAAATTACTGTCACTTGGTGATTTGGTTTGATTTTAACAACTTTCTTCCTTGTCTCAATTATTTTAAATATTTATTTCCATAATTTATGTAAAACAGTGGCTACTATAAAACAAAATTGATGCTTCCGTTTAACGAGAACCCATTTAATGGGATATAAAATCCAAAACTTTCTGCTTTTTCAACAGTAAACGTCAATTAGTGACTTAATGTGTGATTTACAACTTTCCTTTTTTCTTAAATTGTACTATTATTAGTCCTAGTCAAACTTAGCCATCCAGGTATGTTTATTAGGCATGTTTTAAAAGCAATAAAACCGAAACCAGAAAAACATTGATGTACTCTTTGATTTCCATCATTTAAGTGTAATTGTAATTTATGTCCCTCCTAAAATCCCCTAATTGCTTCATTAAAGATACAATGTTGGATAAGATAGGACTACAGTACATTTTACTTATTTATTTTCATGATAAACATTGAACATGATCAAGATCTGAGGTCAATATACTGTATTGTACCCATAAAATTTGCCTGTGGAAACAAAACTGATAAATTATTTGTGAAAAATATAAAGCCACCTAATTATAATTAAATATCTTTGCTATAGTTATCTGATTGACTTAGAAGTAGTTCAAAGAAAGAAATGATATTTTTGTGCTGGCTAAAGTTGGTATTTCTTGCTTGAAAAGTTGACAATCTGTTGTATGTCGCATGACCCTGCACTACTTAGTAATAGCAAGCTAAATGCTATTAGCAAATATTAACATAATATATGAATTAACAGACTTTGATATAAAATGTAACCATAGTTCTCTAAAAAGGCCACTTTTGCTTCAACTGTTTGCTTCCAAAATCAGTTTGATATTTTTTCTAGTTGTGTAAAAGATATAAAGCAACTTAATCATAATTAAATATGTTTACCATAGTTATCTAGCTGACAGAAGCAGTTTAAAGAAAAAAAAATCCTTTCCTTCTGCTGGTATTTCTAGTTTGAAAAGTTGAATGTCGGTTGACACTGCACTATTGATAAGCAAGTAAAATGCTGTTAACCAAAATCAACGTATATGAACAGTTTTTGATATAGAGTGTAAGAAGACTTGTGCTGCAGCTATTTTGTCTTCAAAATCTACTTGGTGTTTTTCTAGTTCATGATTATGAAAAATGCATAGCACACGTTTAAAAATAATACGTACAAATAGATTGGTCATGGAAAAATCATCACATAAGGATGAACTATATAGTATCCTTATATATTTTGGCCCACTGAATCCGAATCCAAAGAAGATTAGCTCGATTTTCACCCATAACCCCAAAAAACACCCGTAAATACACAAAGTAAATACAAAAAAGTAGTCTGTCCGGCAGATCAGACCAATGCAATGTATTCTTATATATTTTGACCCGCTGAATCCGAATCCGAAGAGTCAGAATTTTTAGATTGGCTCGTTTTTCATCCCTAATCCCAAAAACACCCCTAAATAAAAAAAGTGGTCTGTCCGGCAGATCAGACCAATGTATTCTTAATATATTTTGGCATAGAACTTCTCATAGAAGTCATAATGGTACATTCTCTCATCCTGTCAGTCATTCCTTTCAGAGTTTGCATTTTAGATGACCGCATTTCATGATAAATGTTGGAAGAAAAACCGCTGCCCAAGGAATCACTACTTCCACATCCAGATTCTCTATCCAAGTCATTCACAACGAAAAAACTTTGTATGTGAAAATAATTGTTTATGGAACTTTAATAATATAATATTTGAAATCCTCTACCCCAAAAACCCATAAAACGATACCCCACATCGGTAGTGGTGTGGGGGGGTGGTAGTGGGGGGGTGGATAAAGTAAAAAAAATATTTTGAGGTTTCTGGTTCCTGTACATGCACTAAATCACATTTTTTTTTCATCCCCTTTAATAAGGAGGTGGGGGTGGTAATGGGGGTGGCTAATGCCAAAAATTTGTTTGAGACCTCAGCTTCTCTTGTATATACTAAATACCAATTTCATTGACTCTTACCTGCTTGATTTACCCATTTACCCCAAATTTACTCCAATTTACCCCCCAACCCTTCGACGGAATAAGATGAAAACATAATCTAGTTCTAGATCTCGTTAAAGTACATATGTGTACCAAATTTCAAGTCAATATCTCAAACGGTTCCAGAGTAAACGTGCGCACAAAAAAAAGTTACAGACAGACAGACAGACCGACAGACAGACAGACCGACAGACAGAAATTTTTTTTTCGCTCAAACTTAAAATCTCGACGTTTCATGACATTTTAAGCCTATTTGGGCTATAAAAATTTTTTAAAATTTTTTTGTCGTTACTATACTTCCACTGGACGTGGAAGTAAAAGTAAGTATTACGTTTATTTTTTATGTAAGCGTAAATGTGTCTTGGTACTTATTTCGATACATGTAGTTCTTGTCTATTAAAAGTTAGGCAAGCAAAAAATTCCTGCTGTAAAATTTTCAGGTTGAGGGTAGCTCGTCTCCTGGCGTCGGTGATAGGTCTTGGTAGCAGAAATAGGCAGACATTAAATGAATTGTAAAAAATGTCTAATTTTTTTACCTCAAGACAACTTAATCATATATATTAGATAACAGTATCGACGTTTGTCATCTCGACCCACTATTATGTAAAAATGTAATTATTAAACACAGTTTATATTTTCAGATAACAATAATATAGATTAGTTCAAGAAAATCTAATAATCCAAACATAACATATTGAAGACTATTCTTCAAGCCAGGGAACTCTGCGGCTAATAATAATTGCAAATAACTTAAAACTGTACATTCAGTATGTAAAGTGTCGCCTCATAAACATAATGTAAAGATTGTTAATTAATAATTATTAGCGGCTGTTTTCGCAACATCCTTTATGTTCACTTCAGTGAGGTTTAATTAAATTTTCGTCAAATTAATTACGGCACCTTGTGTACTTTCGGGAATGCAGTTCCATAATGTGATTACAAATGTGCAAGTCATGACAAAATGCTCATTTAATGCATTTTGAGACCTTTTATGTTAAGCGACAGGTCGCTTTCGTTTTCACAATAAAGCTGCAATAGCTTCAAAAACAAAGTAACAAAATGTTCAGACCCTAGTCAGTGTATATATATTTAATGAATATTAATTAGAGAGCGGTGAAATAGAATTGCAATTAACAATAATTAAATTCTTTTGTTGTAATAATTAATATCTGAAGTAGCCTATGTCTATATTTGCTTTTTTATTGTCTTATTCGATGTATTTAACATCGGTCTATTTACCGCCAACCTGGAGATTTTGCCGAACCTTTACTTGTCTAACATTTGATAAACAAGGGGCCGACTTACATCCCCACATTTATATCCCCCTCCCCCCGAACGGTGGGTATAAAATTGCTGTATTTACTATAAATAAGTATAATCCATATTGGTTTTATTCCAGCTAACACTAACTTACTATCCAAATTTAAGTGCCATTGGACTTTTCTTTCTTAAATGAAATAAAAGGATCGGATATTGTCCTAAACAGACAGATCATTAGTTCTTTGTGTAGTAGCAAATTTTTGCAATGGTAATTTAGACTTGGTGTCTCAATTATGATATAATTGGTAGAAGTTAATAATCTAAACTGTCCTTGACATGAAAACTACAGAAAATGTAATAAATAATTTATATAAACATTGACATAATTTTAAATATTTCAACTGTTATACAGAGCTGTTGATTAAATAAAAAATCTAAAAATCTGGTCTAACACAAAATCTTACCATACAGCCGCACTTTTTTCGAAACTGTTTTTTCTTAAATCAAATATTTTTCTAATATAAAACTTTAATCCTGTTTGATAAAATTATTTATTTACGTTCAAACAAATCGAGGCTATCGCTATATTTGCTGATAAATTTTGCAAAACTGTGAATTAAGCTAAATTCCATAGTAAAGTGTTTTTAAGTTGTCATACTTATTTTACGTTATCATACACACAGCGACATAGAATTATTATTGATAACAAGTTTTTTAAATCACTGTTATGATATTTCTATTGAATTGAATAATTTTCTCTACCCATTGGACACTTTTATTTACAGGTTAATATTGCACAACTACAAGCTAAGCATGAGACAACTCATGAACTATACTCTTAACAAGTTTCACATCTAGAGCCAGACTAACATATCAAAAGATCGAGAGACGGATATTTAAAAAAAACATTATTGTAACCGTCATTTTTAAGTTAAATGACTCTTAAAGTTTATAAAAACTTAATAAAAGTAAAGTAAAAAAACCTGTAAAAATATATTATTTTTGGGATGCCACGCAGTAAATATTTCACTAAAAGTATAGACTTATTTCTGGACAATTGTATTAACTACCTGTCACATCATAATCATCATATAATTTTTTAGACATAGGACCAACAGACAGACAGACAGACAAACAGATTGACGAAATTGAAAGACCTTAAGTTTCTTAACCTACATAATTTGAAACGCGAATATCCGAAGAATCTTTTTCACGATTACAATACTTCTTTTCGGTAAGAGCGGATAGTAAAAAGTGTCTAACTAAATTACTTTAATTTTTATCAGTTACATATTTAACAACGGACAATCAGTTCCATCATCAAGGTGTAAAATCAATAACTTTGCTATTTGTGATAGATAAGTATTTACATTACATTACTAAGAGCTAATAAGTATTTTTTTGCTTTTGTAGTTAGTGAGGAAACTTCTTCGATCAATTTCTGCTAAAATATGAAACGACAAGAGACAATATCAAAGTAGTATCACCTGAGAGAACTGCTGTACAATACAGTGTATAGCTGTTGTGAACTACTTATTAAAAAGGAAAAAACAAAAAATAAAAACAAGGAAGTACCTACTTGAAGTGATGTCAAGTACGTGAAGTGTGAAATATGGTGCACACGATTTTTTCCAATGGTGGTGTCATTTGTATGGTCCGATTTGAATATATTGTAAAAACCGAAGGCGATATACTAGATATTGTTTCAAATTTTTAGGGCTGTTATGTCAGCTTAGCAAATTCAATTTTGGGCAAATATCTAGCCAACGATTTTTCCTCCTATTGGCAGTATATTAATGTAGGTATAATAATTTCCGTTTCAAGAAATTTTTTTATACTCTAGAAGATTTAAAAATTATTTAAAAAATTGAATATAAAAAGAAACTTTAAAAAACAAGCTTTTATTATTATTTAAGTGTATTAAAACTAAAAAAATAAAAGTAAAAAACAATTAACTACCTTAAAAGCTTACATACAGGCATTAATGGTGATATTGTATATGGCCCGTGTCTAAATCAAGTCAATACTTACAGAATACAAAAAGTACAAAATATGTGTATTAGATTTATCTTTAATTTAAGTAGGCGAGACCATGTATCTGATAAACTAAAAACTTTAAAATGGCTCAATATGGCCACAACGAGAAAATTTCACCTTGCATGTTTCACCCACAAATTGATACTTACTTCAAACCCATCTTATCTAAATGAGTGTCTATTACCACGATCGGCTTATCACGACCGAAATCTTAGACATCTTAATAATTTAAATATTCCCCAGTATAGCATGACATTCTTTAAAAAATCATTTATATATGCAGCATCTACTCTTTACAACTCCATTCCTCAAAATTTTAAAAATCTTTCATTAAACTCTTTTAAAATCAATTATAAAAAGTATTTATTAACCCAGTAAACAAATCATGTTTTCTTTTTATTTAATTAAGAAGTAGTTGTAGGTAATTATGGATACGTTTTTACGTTTACGTTTTTATTTATATATTAGTTTGTAAAGTTTGATATTTTTACTTTTTTATGTATTTTGTAATTTTGCATTTTTTTTAAAATTATTATATGTTAATAATTACTGTATGAAGCACTATTATGTAATAATTACTATTGTATCTGGTTGAGTGTAAGAGCAGTCTTTGGACTGAACTCCGCCTAATAAAGTCACTATTATTATTATTATTATTATTAATTTTGTTTGACAGAGATTGTAAGTATCTAAGTAAGTATTTTTATTTTAATTTCCATTCACGCGATAAGCTTCTAAGACAAATAATTTTTTTTAATTTTATTTTTTTTTTCATTTTAGTACACTTAAACAATAATAAAAGCTTATTTTTAAAAAGTCTTTTTACGTGTAATTTTGTTTTAAATTAGTTATGCCTTAATTAGTTTTATATTCATTGCGTCTTCCTTACTTAAAATAATACCGGACCTTTGCCTTTTCTTAAAATACAACGTCTCAGTGATACACTATTCGATCAAATTATAGTGTTAAAACTAAAAAATTCGTAATATGCGTCTCCGAAAATCCACAGATATCGATTTTCAGTCCTATCGGATAATAATTGAAAATAATGGTCCGCCATCTTGGCTCCGCCATTTTGATTTTTCAATTTTGATTAAAAAATCGTATCCGCATCCCCCAAAACCCAGATATTGAATTTCAGACGTATCGGACCATAAATTAAGAACAATGGTCCACCATTTTGACGCCGCTATTTTGATTTTTCATTTTTTTCAATGACATTGCATTGTCAAAGGGCTTAAACAAGTGTGGAAAATTTCAGCATGAATAATAGGAAGTGCGATAAAATTCCATCACAAATTTTGAACCGGAAAGACAAAGATACAAACATTTCAAGTTAAATAAAAGCTTGTAAAAATACGTTGAATTCTACAAATTAATTTTAAGAAAGCAAAATTATTTGTTCATCATAACTACTCACATTATAGGCTCAATTTACTTCGAAAGTAAAGAGGTTCGTCGTCTGCTTTGTGATTAAAGTCTCCAAGTATCACTGTTTCTAGAAATGGAATAAAGTTTTGAATTCAGAACTGTGCTTTAAAATGCTAGGAATCCTATCATGCAATTCAATACTTCGTCAGTATTAGCTAGATGAATAGTTGTTTTGACTGGTTCTCCGGTAATGTGTGTTTTAAAGTATTTACCTAACTAGTATATCAGAGTGCCCAGATTAGGGCAACAATATACAGAATGTAGGTAATTTCATAATACATAAAAAAGTGTGATAGCTGTAATTTGCTTAATACCTAAATAATATTCTCTAATCATGATGGAAGCAAATAAATGAAAAATAATTAATTGTAAAAATAATAACTAAATGTTTCTATTATAACTAGTCTCTCTGCAAGGCTACCCTACTGTGTTTTTTCTGATTGAATATGTTTTATTATTATTACTGTTTTTATTATTATATGGTTCACAACACAGAATCTTTTAATTGCCTTTTAAAAGTATGCATATCAGTTTTACGTAGATTAGTACTTAATTGATTATACCCAATCACTCCTTTAAGAAAATTTTGGGAGATACATTGATAATTTATTATTAGTTTGTTTAGAATATTTCATTTTCCTGGGGTATTGTAATCGTCTATTTCTCATAATTTTGTTAAAATGTTTTTTAAACAATCTGAAACACGAAGTCTTTATTAATTATATGTACGAAAATTAAAACAATATAATAAAGAAAACTTTCTATATTCATCCAATTTTGTCATATATTCTAGTGTAGATACCTACTACATATAACTACTACATATATAATATAACTACTCTTCATTGCTCCATTTTGTAATATTTGTAATCGCTCTAGATCGGTCTGTAATTGTGTGATTTCTATAAAATGTTTCATCAGTTTAAAATTAAAAAAAGAAGAAATCTGTTTATTCTTATTTGCACAATTCCTCTTTTTTGCTTTTAAATGATAACTATGGGTTCTGAATCCTCAATTTTATTTACTTTATTTGAATTTTCCCATAAGATCCGTAAACTTCAGCGGAGGCCAAGTATTGTAATAGCCTTTGGCCTTGATTCCTGCCTGATAAACTTCCAAAGAATTACATTAAATCAGTTTTATTGTGAGCGCGAGAACGTAAATTGGAGATTACGGTTTTCAAGCCGTTATTGAAAACGCAAAAACAGATTTATTTCAGTAAAAAACCACTTCGCACGTATTGCAGTTCTTTTATGATGGTGCAGTATTGCCAATCTCCGCACTTTCACTGCCCTACTACAGCCAAAGCCGCAAATTAACGGTATACGCAGAAAAAAATCGCCGACTACCATGAAAAAAATAATTGCAAATGACTTGCAGACGCTCAACAATCGCACATGAGATTTATTAATTAAATTACAGAGAAGCTAATTTTGCACGCAATAAGAGTCCATCAAGTAAATGGGCTGGCAAAAATGGTTTATTAAGTACGTTCTCTCAGAGAAACGGTCATATTCGTCGCAATCTGACAAAATACGAATTATAAGCATGAGTGAGGTTTTATGCTCATCTGTAAATCCACCAGATGTCTATCGAATAAATGAATTCATTCGAGACTTCAAAAACCGGCTACTCTATGAAACAAAGAACAATGTTAAAAAAGGGTTTTTGACCCATCCGTGGTAAAGTGTAAAAGCCATCTTTATTTACTAATTTTGGGGTGCTGAAAACGAATCCGTCATCCGTTTTGGCAAAAAATCTCGGGAACACATTAAAAAACAACCCTTATTTGGGCGTGACATTGGAATTGATATTAGTCTAAATACTAACTTTCGATAATTAAGTAGAAGAAGAAGTAAAAAAATCAAATTCACCGCTTTAACCCTCCTCGCCATTCCCTAAGAGGGTACTACATAACTACTTATTTACAAAAAAAGGGCTTTTTTGTTTCATCCATGGTAAAGTGCTGGGGTGGTGAATACGAATCTGTTATCAGAACTGGCTGAAAACATCGGGAAGACAGTAAAAAACAACCCTTTGGGGAGTGGTATTGAAATTGATATTAGAACTTGCAACAAAAAGTTATTCTTTAGTGCAGGAAATTCTTTCAAAATACTCAGTTTCGTTAGGTAAGTAGAAAAAGAAACAAAAATTATAAATTCACCCCCACCCCCCTCGTTTCCCTCACCTTTCGTCACCCATAAGAAAAATGTAAGTTACAATATATAATATTAACGGTTATTTATTTATTTAAAAAAAAAAACAAAACTTCTCGTTAAATGGCTATTATAAGGTTATAATGTGATTACTTCTGAATACTCTTACACCCATCCCCACCAATTCAGATGGTGGATTTTATCTTTTTAGAGTTTTTATTAGTTTTAATTGCCAGAGAAATCCCTAATCACCCAGTCTGATTTTTTTTTATCATAATAAGGTGATTTAGTCAATTCAGATGAATATTTCTCAGACTATCCAGAAAATATTACTTGTTTTTTATATTAAAAAATTCCTTAAATATTTAAATAACTAAATAATTTTTTACTATAAAAAAATCAAGCAACATTTTTTAAAAAGAATATTGACACCCTCCCTAGAGGGGTAAGAGATATTCAGGAGTGATCTGAATTGGCCAAGTTACTTTAATATCATAAAAAACCATCCAACTGAGTATTAGGATTTTTTTTGTAATTAAAACCGATCAATATCCCTGAGAAGGTTTCCCTTTTAGGGAAAAGGAGGCATATGAATGTACTCAGAAGTAATCATTATTATATTCACCTTAATGAGGTGTTCTGGTTTTTTATTACTTCCACATCCAGTGGAAGTATAGTAACGACAAAAAAAATTTTTAAAATTTTTATTGTTCAAATAGGCTTAGAATGTCATGAAACGTCGAGATTTAAAGTTTGAGCGAAAAAAATTTTCTGTCTGTCTGTCGGTCTGTCTAACTTTTTTTTGTGCGCACGTTTACTCAGGAACCGTTTGAGATATTGACTTGAAATTTGGTACACATATGTACTTTAACGAGATCTAGAACTAGATTATATTTTCATCTGGTTCCGTCGAAGGGTTGGGGGTAAATTGGGGTACATTTGGGGTAAATAGGTAAATCAAGCAGGTAAGAGTCCATAAAATTGGTATTTAGTATATATAAGAGAAGCTAAGGTCTCAAAAAAATTTTTGACATTAGCCACCCCCATTACCACCCCCACCTCAGTATTAAAGGGGATGAAAAAAAAATGTGATTTAGTGTGTGTACAAGAACCAGAAACCTCAAAATATTTTTTTACTTCATCCACCCCCACTACCACCCCCTATCGCCACCCCCGCCCCACTACCGATGTGGTAGAGGATTTCAAATATTATATTATTAAAGTTCCATAAATAATTATTTCCACATACAAAATTTTTTCGTTGTGAGTGACTTGGATAGAAAATCTGGATGTGGAAGTAGTGATTCCTTAAGGGCAGCGGTTTTAAAAAATATGTAAATAACTATATAGTAGTTATAGTAGCTTACAACCTTCTCGGGGGGGAATGGTGAGGAGGGTTTAAGGGGTGAATTTGGTTTTTTTACTTCTTTTTCTACTTAATTATCGATATTTAGTATTTAGACTAATATCAATTCCAATATCACCCCCCAAATAAGGGTTGTTTTTTAATGTGTTCCCTAAGATTTTTCGCCAAAACGAATGACAGATTCGTATTCAGCACCTCAAAATTAGTAAAAAAAGATGGTTTCCACACTTTACCACAGATTGGCCAAAGAAGCCCCTTTGTGTAAATAAATATATAGTAGTTATAGTAGCTTCTAGAGTACCTTCTTAGGGGTGGTGAGGGAATGGTAAGGAGGGTTGAAGGGGTGAATTTGGTTTTTTTATTTCTTTTTCTACTTAGTTATCGAAATTTAGTATTTAGACTAATATTAATTCCAATGTCACCCCCAAATAAGGGTTGTTTTTAATGTGTTCCCGAAACAGATTAGTTTTCAGCAAAAAAGCCCCTTTTTTAACACTGTTCTTTAAATTATTTTAGACGATTTTATTTATTCAACATATACAGGACGTTTTGTTAGTGACCTTGATATAAAATATTAGAGAATCGATCTATGTCGAAAATTCGAGAATATCGTTAAAAAAGACGAAAAATGTTAGGAACGATCATTTTGCTCAAGAGTGGGGCTACAATAGAAAACGACGATTGTAAAGTTCAGTCAGCACACTAAATTTTGACATTGTCAGTTTTTGTTTTTAGGACTAAGAATCTAGATAAGAGATACAAGAGATTAAATAACCGAATCTGATATTTGGAATTTCAGAAACTTTACCACACGTAATGAATCAAAATGTAAGGCGTTGGACATATCTCATGTAACACGTTTTGTAAAACCGACACAGAATTTGTACTGTAATTACTTGTGCAAATTGTCCGAATAATTTACGTTGATGAAAAAAAATTCACAAATGACGTAAGATATTGATTGACCTCAATTATTTTATACGCAAGTGTTAATATAGTAAATATACGGTACTAATTTTATATTGTTTTTATTTATTAACGTAATATTTACGTAGCACATAATTTTAATTTTTACGAGGTGTGAACTTCAATTAACATTTTCTTGATTACTATGTTCGCCGCATAAAAAATTACTTGTATATAGTTTCAATTAACATACGAATCGCAAAAAATATGCTACACCCAGTTATAATGGAGTAAATGTATTGTTTGTGTAATACTATATACAATTGGATAAAGTAAATATGTACTTCGAGTTTCGTTAATAGCCATGAGGGTATTGCCAGTGATATTTTTTCTAAAAATGCAGATAACCCATATAAAATATAAGAGAATATTTAAAATTTGTTACAGCACCTTGGCCACGTTTTCGGATTTTATTGACGATAAATCCCGATGCCTGCAGTACACTCTCGCCGAGACCGCTCGGCGAATCTCTCTACTTTCTGTATATTGTTGCCCTAATCTGGGCACGCTAATATACTAATTAGGTAAATATTTAAAAACACTCATTATTGGGGAATCAATCAAAACAACTACTCTTCTAGCTAATACTGACGAAGTATTGCATATGTGCATATATACAAAAAATATAAAATTGAAAATCCTTGGAAACCAAGAAGATGGTGGATGAAAACAATTCATCGAAATAGTGAGTGTTGAAAATTTAAATGTGATTTTAATTATTATTATTTACCTCACTGTATAACAATGAAACATGCCTGAATTAATAAAGGGTGTAGCCGGTTAAGCATATGAAAAATGCCCATAAAGGAAATTACATGAAATGGACATCAAAATATTCCCTTGACTATAAAAAAATATTTGTTACAATATTATTCCAGAAATCCAAATCGATAAAATTCTCAGAATATGTTAGTTATGCAGAACGGCAATCAACCCCCTCATCTGTAGACTAATAACCCAGCCAGACCATATTTTTAAATAAAATTAATAAATTAATAAGCAAATTAGCCTTATAAATGCTTCTAAACTATGTATGACGTTTTAGGGCACCAGATTTTAGGTTTCTCAGGTTAAGTTTACTTAATTTTTCTCCAAGAAGTATGGTTTCCAAACGTTTTTTTGTGTAATGTAGTACAAAAATTATGTTAACAATGCATCATCGGAATGACACAGAATGGACTCTCGTCATCAGAATGACCTAATTACTAACAGTCATTGATATGAAAATAAACAAATGAAAACAAAATAGAACAAAATTGTAATGTTTAATACATATTTAAAAAAATGAAATAAAACAAGAAGTTACAAAATCTACTACGTACTACTTATTAAATATTTCGTTAAAAAGTGTGTCAATTTCATCGTTATTTAAAACTTTAAAATATTTTGATAAAATCGGAACCGGTGCATCTTTTAATTTGCTCAAAATTCCAGTGCACTCCAGCTCCTGCCTATTTTCCATATTGGGCCAAAAGAAAGTTTTATTGTTTCGGGCCATGAACGAAACAAGAATCTTGGTATCAATTTCTGTCTGTTTGTGATTAATTCGTGCACAGAAGACACTGCACTATCACCCACTTTTTGTTCCGTGAATTTTGAACACCCTGTATATGAGTTAAATTTGAAATAAAAGTCACTTTTCACGAGAGAAAATAAAATAAGTTTTTATTTTTGTTCACGTTCTCACAATACTTGATTTTTGTTGAATAGAACTTAATTAGAGCCATTAGTTAATTAGTACGATTAATTAGAACGACTGGATAAGCACTAGAGTAAAAATTTGCCTTTGAGTTTTGTCGCGTTTCGACGTAATATATTTTTTTCTGAATTCATCTGGAAGATCTTTATGGTCGATAATTTTCAAATTTTTTCGTCAATTAGGTAAGTTGCAACAAATTTTTAATTAACAATTGCCCTTTTTGCAAAAATTCAGCTCCCCCAGACAAGAGCAAGTGAGAATATACTAGGTGCCCTTGGCCTCGCGGCTTGTGTTCCCTTTGACTCGTGGCCAAAAAACCGACACAAATCGGAGCGTTAACGAGGCGAGGCGAGGCGAAGCGAGGGCGCACGGGGCGATGCGAGCGTAGCAAGTACACTCTCGCCGAGGCGTTGCGAGCGCAGGCGAGTGCATTAACGAGACAAGGCGAGGGCACACGGGGCGATGCGGGAGCAGCAAGTACACTCTCGCGCTCGCCTGCCCTCGCAACGCCTCGGCGAGAGTGTACTGCAGGCATGAAATTTGGTTGAAAACGAGAAACCTATTTCCATTCATAAGGTTATTTTTTTATAATAGTGTGTGTTATTTAATACCGCAACACTCCGTTATTTTGAAACACGTTGATCGATTATTTTTTTTTCTTGAGATGTAGTGCTCGACAATTAGGCAATTTTGTATCAGCAAATTGGATAGCGTATTTGATTCGCTGTTGTCTCATATACCTCTATATAAAATTTTAGTTCATTGTCTCATATAAGTGTATCTGAGTATCTGAGTATCTGATATTCCTAAAGTCAAATTACTACATTACCTTTTGAGTAAACCTAACCGACTATTATACAGGGCCAGTCGAAAAGTGAGAAATTTTAAATTTGGTAATTGAATAACAAACACCCTATATAAGGTATCGAGCTAAAATTTGGTATAGAGGTATTTGAGACAACTGCGAATCGAATACGCTATCAGTTTGCCGATAAAAAATTGCCTAATAGTCAATCTCGAAATTTCGACCCATTTAGAGCTTAGTAGGCCTTGAAAATATGAAAATCATAAATTTATTAAAAGAGCCAAATAAAGCTCATCGAGCACTTATCTCGAAAAAAAAAAAAAAAAATAAAATCGGCCAATGCGTTCCAAAATAATGGTATTGTGGTATTAAATAGCATACACTGTATAACACACCATATATAGTAGATAAGCCCCAAATCCAAAGCTGTTTGGTAGGATGTCACACATTTGAAAAACATAGACAACATCCATTATCATTACCCACCGACATTGTCAGTGTCGGAACTACATAATAAGCAGTGTGATCAAGTGTGCTTCTAAAACGCTTTAGCCCGCTACACTTCCTTGCCGATACAGTATTTTCTAGCAATAACGGTTATACTTGGTCCTGAGTTATCTCACTGAGAAAAGCTGCTCTCCTCCCATCACTATTGAAATTACGATTTACGCTCTTCTTTGGTCGCTTACATCTTCATTCTTTTATCTGCTGTCTGCTGTTTATAAACAAACGCGACAATCGTCACTGAAGATATTCTGCATCTCTTTCATTTGTTTATACCTGCTCTGAGTCTATGAGCATGTCCTCATTGGCAATGAGTAAGCACCATATAGGATGATACCAACATATTCCAAATACAATTATCAATGTGTATAAAGAAGCCATGATCTTCCGCTGTAAATTAAGTCTCCAAAAATTTGCCCCCGACTTTGTGGTTGCAAAATCTAACGGCAGTCACGGTCTTTACTCCTTCTTTCAACACCGCAATCGCTGACGTTTTTATCACAGATTTTACTTCGTCTGGTGTATCTATGTTAAAAATTTTAACTGTAGCATTTTTTTGCAAATCACTATAAATCAAGAAGTATTCATATTTATCTAAGTATTACGATGTTTGAATTTACAACACTTTTAATCATGGTATAAATCAAACACAATCCCCTTCAGTCTGAATCTATCAGTTCGTGAATAAGGCAGCAGCAGCTGACGTCACAACATGGCGGCAACAGCGGATTAGAATGTAAGGAGGCAAAAAGGCATTTGATAAGTAATCTGAGGTATTAGGGATGTTTTAGTGCGTTTTTAAACGTGTCTCTTGTGTAAAATTAATTGTTGGTGTTTTTGATCTATTCTGCATGTGGTGATTTCTTGAACTGACTTTCATTTAGAAGGAGATGTACCAACTAAATTCGAGCCAAGTTCAGCTTGATTCAGGATCAAAAGCCAAGACTACGATTGTTACAACAATCGTAACCATGGATTTTGATCTTGGTTTGAACTAAGTTGGTACAACTCGCCCTTATTAGTGTTTTATTTGTGTATCTTAAACAGCGTGTTATTCTGTTTCATGTGAAAAGTTATTTTAATCTTAAAATGATAAGCGATTATAACAAAAATCGCCTGATTATATTTCTAACATTTCAAAAATATGAGTAATTCTTGTTTTTAGGTTCGGCATTGTCAGAGAGTCTCAGAAGCATCACTTGAATCATGGGTTGTATCAAAACCGGCTTGGTGGCGCAGTGCTTAAGGTATTAGGCTTGCGACCACAGGGTCCCGGGTTCGCACCCTGGCTAGGGTATGGATGTGTAGTGGCGCCTTTCACGTGTTGCCCAGACGGTAGCAGTGGGCTAGACTGCGGTTATGTGAGAGACAATACGGTCAGCTGCAACAGATGGCAATGTCGCAGGGAATGGGTGTTGTGATGTTGTCTAACTGTGTGTGTCCATCCTGGTTGAGTGGTAGAATAGCCTAAACTTCGCCAAGACATTAATATAAATGAGGCGATAAAAAAAAACATACGATGAAATCTTATGAGAAATGCCTCTTTTTGTCTCCTGGTTATCTGTTTATGGAGCTAGCTTGTGACGTTTCCGCTACTACCCTACTGTGAGTACTTTTTACAGTTGGGTAAAAAATCGTAAATGAGTACTGCAGAATTTAGTATTTCTCCTACAGCGAGTGTTTATATTCTTACAGTGAAACCAAAATATGTATTTAGGATTATCGTAAATAAAAAATTTAATGCAACTGACCTCATAGTTTATTAACAAGAAACAATGGTCAATTTGTCAACGGGCTGTCATTGTTCACTAAAAACTGTTGCACCAAACCTATTTTTAAATGTCACTATATATTATTTATATGTAGCGTAACTATCTGCCCATAAATTAGCATACCATTCGACCATGAGAAACAGTTACATTTTAATAATATATTCCATTTCTATAATTGCTATATTTGTAATGTAATTTATCAATATTGTTGGATTACAAATTTACTTCCATTTAAAGAAATCCACGACTAAAACTTGTAAGATTATTTTATTTCACTTTCAAATCATGACATAATTAAATCACGGCACAATGCTATATAATTAAAGAGAAAAGTTAATTAATATCAATACAAAAACAAATAAATGTACAACAAATAAAGTAAATTAAACGGAAATGCAATTTTCGAAACAACATTGTCAATGTTCGGATATTTTTCACGCCTTTGTTAATTTTTTTTTTAGTATGTGTTCATTAATTCCTTTCTTAGATATATAGTTTCATTATGTAAAGTAGTTAAATACATATTAGTATTATTGAATTAACTATTTGGCCGATGTCAAGAAAATTTCGAAACCTTGGTTTCTCGTATATACAGTAAATCCCAATTTTATGGACTCTTACTTGCTTGCTTTACTTATTTACCCCCATTTACCCCCCAACCCTACAATGGAATAAGATCAATATATATACTCTACTTCCAGATTTTTTATCATACATACATGTACCGAATTTCAAGTCAATATCATAAACGGTTCCATAGTAATCATGTGCATCACAAAAAGAGCTAAAGACAGATCAACAGTATGTCAGACAGAAGATTTTTTCTGCTCAAATTTAAAATCTCGACGTTTCGTGACAATTTAAGCTTATTTGAACGAAAAAAAGGTTTTTTTTTAGCGTTACTATACTTCCAGTCCACTACGTGAATGTGGAAGTAATTGGGAGCAATTGCTGGAAACTTGTATTTCGGATATCTCTCGCCGATGCGACGGACACATAATGTATGTTAAGTATCTAGACAAACATTTCTAATTATTTTTTTTTTTTTAATTTCTTAAACATGTTAAGGGGAGTTGTGCCTTCGAAGCGAACGATATGTGCCTGAAATGCTCCCACTATAAAAGCGAAAATACCGCGTAAAGCTTCGTCAAATTTGATAAAGCTTAGGTGAATTGTAGCTCAAAAAATTCCGCGTAAATCGATACGTAACAAAAGAACAAAGTTGAAATATAATTAATATTTGAAAATAACTAATAGAGAGTTATTTAGTGACCAGTGCTGTGTATACAGAAACGAAAAGAACGTAAACAAACAATCGACCCAACACAGGCAAATACAAGCTAACTACCCTTTTCATTTTTAAGTAGCTTACCAGCTAAGTATATTTATGAAGTGCTTAGGCCCATCAAACCATTGAAGAGTAGACATTTGTCGACAAGTTTATGGGGGCAATAAATTGTTGAAGCATGGTCATGATATCCCTCTCTAGTTAATTATTTTTTAACCATTATAAAAATATTCAAATGAATCTCATTTGGATTGTACCCGAAATAATCAATAACGAATTGTTCGTAAAGTATGGTCCTATAAATTTCTTATGTTAACACCTTGTAGCTCTCGCTGCCGACAATAAGCATGACCTAAATCCAACCCAGCATCAGAAACAGAAGAATCAGAAGACTCAGCAAAAGAAGACCTGAAGAAGCAGAAACACAAAAAGAGGAGCATAAACACTCCATATCACGACACAACTCGGCAACATATTTCACAAGAAGACTCAGAGGAGGTAGAAGTCCAGAACCAAAAATTAAAAAAAGGGAGCTTAAACGCTCCCTCACGATAAATACCTACACTTCTCATCCCACATTCTTTTACTGTGCGCCATGTGGCTCTCGCTGCTGGCAAGTATGACCTTAATCCAATCCAGCTTGGACGTATCAGGCCCAGCTGTATACCTGGGAGTGGCAGCAATGCCTACCGCACGCTGGTAAATCAAGGAATCAAACAAAAGCTAATTTGATTGGATAAAAGTATTTCAAGTGACATTGGGTGACAATGGTATCACAAAGAAAGAAATACATGAAGAAAAGACCTTTAAACGCTAATTTTTGGGCAATATAATAATTCACATCATAAACATACTTCGCGCTAGATGCTAACAGGAATTATTCATACAATTTATATAATTGACCATGCTGAAGACCAGAGTGTGTCGTGAGGTGATAACTACTACAGAAATCGAAGGAAAATATTACCCGACCGCTAATACGATATGATCATGAAAGCTCTCAAATTCCCCAGTAGCTATATCCATTATATAAACGCAATGGTCAGGATAATTTACTGTGGCTTGGAAACAGGCATTTAACGTCATCATCATACAAAATCCTTTTTAAATTTTTTTGAAGAGCTAATAACATTATAGTACAACAAATACAAATTGATATTTCAACCGTTCTTTGTTGTTTCAGTTTTAAAAAGAATAACTGTTTTATGCACATTGGAATATCTGTATATGTACTTTAGAATGATATTTTATATTTTTGCTTTCATAATTACTGAAAAATGTTATTTTACATATTTAGCACATAACTTTCTTACAGTCAATATTTATTATTTAATATGAAAAAAGAAATATAGATTCATTAGGTATATATCTATTCTGTATTTTGCTGATTTAATTCTGATAATTATAGTGTACTAAAAAAAGCTAATAAATGACATCATTAGTGAAAAACGTACCTAAAAACTAGTTAATTAAGGAAAAATAATATTTGGAATGTAGATGTCTCTACTGTCAAGAAAACCTTACATATTTTTAGAAGAAAATAAATAATAAATAAAAGGCACCAAATAGAGACGGAAGTTTTCTGTAAATATCTTTACAAATTTTTTTAATTTAAAAATTTCAATCGAAATTCGGTACGATTTTTTGGAAAAGACGCATTTATGTAAAGAAAGTTTTAATTTGAGCCCTTATGGACCTGATGGTTACTATTTAAGTGAATTCGAAGCAACGGGCTAAATACCAAGTGATTTTTTTACTCGTGCTCACTATTATTTACAGTAAATATAAACGGCGCCATTACAAATCATTTTAATTTTTATGCGATAATTAAGAATCGAGTTTAAAAATTAGATAATGACAGCTAATTATTATATGTTTTAATTAGCACATTTCTGTGCTTACTAGTAAATATATGTTTATTCTATAATAAACAACATAAATAGAATACCAATCCTTGTTCAAAACATCAATAAATTCCAACCAATAAACAAATCAATTAATTTTTTTAAAGATGAATTACTCCTGATAGCTTTGAACCTAATTTTCCAAAAATTTTATCTTAGATGAACATCTTAATTAATGATATGTATTATCGTGCATCTGAATGCAGTTTGAAACGTCGAAAGATATCAGCGTTTTGCATAATGCCGTAACGACTACCATTTTATCTCCTCAAAGTTGAACGGTAAATGGGTTTTAATTATACCAATCGAAGAGTTAACATTTGAAACGGCAATTAACTATGCATTGTGTTAACTGTATAACTTGCCGATTGTGTAACACACCTATGCGGTTGCGCTTTTTCGAAAAGAAAAAATCTAAATGTTTCGATCTCGCAAAACAAAACGGTTGCATAACCGAGTAAACAATGGAATATGAGGTGTCCCATTTATCTTGTTCTCGGTTTGATGTCTTCTTTCAAAACCGCAGAAATTTCACGCTGTTACATAAATTGTCTGATATAGGAAGCAAAAATGCACTTTCAGACGATTCGTTACGAGTCCAAGCGCTCAATTTAACTCTATATTATTTTTAATGTATTTTAAAAGTAGGTAAGTACTCATACTGTTCGAATTGGTATTCATTGCCTTTTTTATACAGGGTGTTTCATCTAAAAGTCCCCGGATCATTATCTCGTAAAATAATAAAGATATTTAAAATTTGTAAATCGCGGATAATTGACACCAAAAAAAGTCTTAAGAACAGTTGGAATTGTTCCTTCGCAGTGCACAGAGATGGCGCTGCGGTTAGAAATTATTTTTCGATTGCTGGAACCTTGAAACATGATTCATACGATTAATGAATAAATTGTGAATAATTTTGATTATGTAAAAAATTTTGTAAATACCAAATTTTGGAGCTACATGAATTTTTTTCTCCATTTTTCTGTCTCTGTAAATTTTGAAATCTCCTGTAACTTTTCTGCTTATCATTTTAGAACACCAATTATTTAGAACTTTTATCTTATTAAAATCCATATTTCCTATATTATTACATATTTTGAAAATTTTTACTAATTTCAAATTTTAAAAATTAGTTGCATTTGAAAAATTCTGAAAATTATAAAAATATGTAATAATATAGGAAGTATGGAATTCAATAAGATAAAAGTTCTAAATAATTGGTGTTCTAAAATGATAAACAGAAAAGTTACAGGCGTTTTCAAAATTTGCAGAGACAAAAAAATGGAGAAAAAAATTCATGTAGCTCCAAAACGGCTGGTATTTACAAATTTTTTACAGGGTCAAAATTCTTCACAATTTATTCATTAATCGTATGAATCATGTTTCAAAGTTCCAGCCATCGAAAAATAATTTCTCACCGCAGCGCCATCTCTGTGCACTGAGAAGGAACAATTTTAACTGCAGTTATTTAAGACCTTTTTTGATGTCAATTATCCGGATTTACAAATTTTAAATATCTTTATTATTTTACGAGATAATGACCCGGGGACTTTTAAATGAAACACCCTGTATAGTACAGTAAATAGAGGTAAAAAAAATATGTAAAATTTCGGAAAAGTCTCATATGTAATGATAATCTTTATCGGTTATTATTGTTTCTATATGGTCCGGACACTTGCTCTTACCCTCAAGAGGTGAAAACCACCCCTATATATAGATATTTAATATTTGTAAAAGTATTACTGATTCATTTTTGAAACATGGGATATTTATGTTTATGGGATCGGTGATTACGAATCTGAAGTCAAAGTTAAAGAATTCAAAATGGCGGCTCCAATATATATATATATATATATTTTTTTCTAAAGCAAAAATACTTTATCCTATAAACGTTCGAATCTTTAAACTTAGATATCTCCGAAACTATGAAACCTACAAAAATATCAAAATAAAACAAATTCATTCTCAGTTTATATAAGCTTTACTTTTGATGTCTACAATTTTTTCACTAAAACTAATATTTATTAAGATATTTGCAAAGCACCAAAAATTTTACGTTACGAGAATATATTTCCTCAATTACTGTCTACTTATATTAACAAAATAGCGACGATTTTATTAAAGAAATGTGAATGAACACATTATTTTTGTCATAACTTCTTTGTTTTTGAGTTAATCCCAAATCATTCGAAAGCCTAATTAATAGTCTTTCGTTTTGGTAGATAACATTTTTGACGTAAGTGCCACCATCTCTGAGATATTTAACATTTAAACTAAATACTCCGAAACCATTGATTCTACAGAAATAAGAAGAAGAAAAAAATCATCCTCGATTTAGTAGCTTTTCTTATTTGTATCTAGCATGTTTTTGCTCAATGTGATACTTTTCAAGTTATTTGACGAAAATAGTTTTTAAATACCTCCTTTTTTAAGCTAAAATCCCAATTTAAAAAAAAAAACAATTTCAACATTTCAATACCGCCCATACTTTGAGTAGCAGCTCGTGTGACAGTTTTGACAATTTTCAGTCAATTATGATTCTATCATTAACCTATTACAAGCAAGGGATTGAGAAATATAAAAGAAATATAATTAAAGAAAAAAGTGAAATAGTCGATAATCAATCTGATGTTGCTAACGCTTTTAACATTTTCTTTAAAAACGCTCCACTTGATATTATTAATAAAATACCACATAAGGATAGTGAAAATACTTGTTTCAGTAATAAGATAAATTATCAGCATAGCACAATAATTTTAGAACCATATTCAGAACCAGAAATGTGTAATATCACAAGAAATAAACTAAAAAATCTCATCACACATCAGGACATGACGATGTACCCTCATTTCTCATTAAAAGAGTAATGAAGGAAATAATAAAACCCTTAGTTTATATTGTAGACCTATCATTTTCTGCTGGAGCTTTTCCAGAAATTTTAAAAATTGGGAAAGTTATTCCTGTTCATAAAAAAAACAATATACAAGAGTTACAAAATTACAGACTAGTTACCATACCTTCACGGTTTTCAAAAATTATTGAATATTGCTTTTTAAACCGATTACTGATTTTTTTTTTTTGAATAAAAATAATACACTTTCACATAACCAGCACGGATTGTTAAATAATAAATCAACTCATAGTGCAATGCAATAGTTTTATGAAAAGATAATAACTTATGTCGAAGCAGGTGAATGTCCTGTTGGTATCTTTTGTGATTTAAGCAGGGCATTTGACTGCATCAATCATAAAGAACTTGTCTCCAAACTTTCTAAGTACGGGGTAAGGGGTCTAGCCTTAGACTGGGTTGAATGTCGCAAAAAGTATGTGTCAGTTACCAATATTACCCGCAATACAATTGATTCTGTTAACTCGGCATCTGCAGAAATTAATTTGGGCGTGCCACAAGGGTCGGTATTAGGTCCCATATTATTTTTATTATATATTAATGATCTGGATGGTTTGAGTACTTTAACAGATTTTACTTTTTACGCAAATACATCTATTATACTATCAGGTAAAAATGTTATTTTAGAGATGAAATGTGGATATTTTATTGAAAAACCTTAGTAATTGGTTTAGTGAAAATTCTATTTATTTTAATGTTGAGAAAACACAGGCATTAGTGTTTCACAATAGACAAAAGAAATGTGATTATGCAAATATTCAACTTGATAATACGTCATTATCAACAAGGACGTCCAATGTAACATTTTTGGGTATAAATATTGACAGTTGCTTAAACTGGAAAAGTCATTGCGAATTATTGATAGCCAAATTACATTTAGTTGTTTATCGGTTCAAAAATGTAAAAATGTTTTAAACATGGCTCAACTAAGGAATTTATATTTTGCTGAGGTTGATTCTGGGGGGTTTCCACCCTATCAAATAATGTATTTTTAGCCCAAAAACGTGTGATAAGATGTGTGGTAGGCTTATTCACAAGAGATACCTGTAAAAATACATTTAAGGACTATAATATATTGACACTTCCGTCAATTTTCTTTTTGGAGCTATGTTTATTTGTCTTTAAAAGCAAGAGTAAATTTGTTTGAAACAATCATCTACATAATATAAATACCAAGCAAAAACACGATCTAATTAAATGTCTCCGTATATCGTAGAGTTTTTAATCACCTCCCTGTGGAAATAAAACATTGCAAAAAACTTCATCATTTAGAGAGAAACTTAAAGTATTTTTAATTAGCAAAACCTTCTACAAACTAGAAGAATATTTTAATATGTAAAGTGCTCTATGATTTACTTCTTTTTTAAAAGCTTTTATTTAACTTGCAATGTTTGTTTGTTTGTGTGTTTGTATGTGTGTTTGTTAGTTTAGGTCAAATCTTGCAAGCTGAATTTCGACTAGTTCTAATTAAGCTTGAGCTTTGAAATTTAGCACAGGTGTATAAGTCCGGTGACAATGCAACATAGTATAGCCATTATCGGTCTAAATCCAATAAGGCGGACGTCCCAAGATGGCGGATTGGCTTTTTAGTCACAACCCCCTTGATATGGGTGTCAAATGAAAGTAAAATACGATAAACAATGTGAGGTCATTCTAAATCCAATATGGCGGACGTCCCAAGATGTCGGATCGGATTTTTAGTTACAACCCCCTTGATATAGGTATCAAATGAAAGGGTTTGACGAGCAAAATACGATAAACAATGTGACGTCATTCTAAATCCAATATGGCGGACGTCTCAAGATGGCGGATCGGCTTTTTAGTCACAACCCCCTTGATATGGGTACCGAATGAAAGGGTTTGACGAGTAAAATACGATAAACAATGTGACGTCATTCTAAATCCAATATGGCGGACGTCCCAAGACAGCGGATCGGCTTTTTAGTCACAATCCCCTTGATATGGGTATCAAATGAAAGGATTTGACGAGTAAAATACGATAAAGTGTGTGACGTCATTCTAAATTCAACATGGCAGACGTGAGAGAGGTGGGGAAGGGGTGAGACGAGGTGGGAAAGGGGTGGGAAGGGGTGGAAAGAGATGGGAAGAGTGGAAAAGGGGTGGGGAGAGGTGGAAAAGGGGTGGAAAGAAGTGGGAAGTAGTGTTAGAGTGTGAGAAGACGGGAGGGGGAAGGGGTGGATGGCGGTGGCAAATGAAAAGGTTTTGTCTGCCTGTTTGTGAAATAAGTAGACTAAAAAGTAAAAAATAAAATTACAAAAAAAAAATATTTTTAAGAAAAAGCTTTTATTTGAAAAAACTTCTAAAATGTAATAGTATATTGTGTATTTAGGTGTTAAAGCAATACATTCCCGGACGACGATGCAAATTGCTGGCCGAGGCGCTAGCCGAGACCAACAAGCATCGAAGTCCGGGAATGTGCTTTCACACCGAAGTACACATACTATTTTTTCTGAAATCACAATCAATATTATCATAAATTAAGGAATTTGTATTAATGCATAACATTTCTTCATCACAATCTAACTGCTTACTAATAAATGCAATTTTAATGTGAGTTGGTTTGTCTGCGTGTATTTATTTACTGTCCAAAATATACATAAAAAACCGTACGGGAATGCTACTTTCCCGGCCTAGGCCGGGAAAGTAACATTCCCGTACGGTTTTGTTGATCATTGCTTGGCAACGGATCTTTTCCGGTCTGTTTTCTGATAGTTTCTTAGCAATGGACTAAAATACTGGAATTGTGCATTTTTCGATTTGATATCGCGCCGAAAATGTAGACATTGCCGATCGATTTCAGAAAAAAATAATTTTTTAAAATTTTTACACATGGAAACTAAAAGCTTTGGGGGCGGTCAATTGAGCAAAGTAACTATGCAATAGCGCTATATGACCTCCCCCAAAGCTTTTGGTTTCCAGGTGTATAAATTTAAAAAAAATATTTGTACATTTTAGTAGTTTTTTCAAATAAAAGCTTAAGCTTAAAAATACTTTTTTTTAAATATTTTATTTTTTCTTCTCTCTTTTAGATATTAAGACTGACTATTCCTATACAATATTATAACATATTGTCATAAAAGGAAAATAAAGTTTATTACTATATTATTAAAAACAATTTCACGGTTTGTAAATAGCTCAATACTAGTATGTTATTAGGCTAATAGTTGTAGATTGTATGTCAACGACAATGTTTACAAACTTGTTGGACATCATAGTTGGTAATATTTTGACAGTCGATAAAATCCAAATTTATTCTTAATGACGAGATCTAACATACCCCCAAGGCAGATATTTGCAATGAATCATTTAAACTTGACGCCTACATCAATTTAAAAATATCTGTATAGATCGCCATGTAAGGTGTTAAGAGTTCTCTAACAAATCTACCTTGAAATATAAAATTCTCTGAAGGAAACGCAATTATATTAGGTAATATTTAGACATTTTTATAACTGCAAAATTTGTTTAGTAGGTATTTTACAACTTAGTCATGTAACAGTTTACTTTTGCTGCACCCCGCATATATTACGTAAATTTAGCATTTCCTTATGTTACTAGTTTTTAACATATACAGGGCGTCCCGAAATACCGGTTATAAACTTCTAGTGCAGATTCTACATACCAAACTATGAGAAAAGTTCATATAAATACCCAGCTACCTTCGGAAGCATATACGGACATATGTTTACAAATAACTTTGATTCATAGTTTTGCATGTAGAGTCTGCACCAGAAGGTTGTAATCGGTACATCCGTACACTATGTATAAAGAACTGCGTCAATAAAAAGCGGAGAGTATTGATATGAAAAAAAATTCCGAGAGTAATTTAGATCTTCAGAGAAAAGCAATTAAGTTTTGAGGAAATATTGCACCTTATTGTTGATGGTTTGATAAGTATGTGTCACGGGATGACGACACGGACACTAATATTTAAACCACAAATAACACTTGACACCTGCATTTAGCAATGAGCTGCTAGCCCAATCAAGGCTACAGAATAACTGACTTATCTACTCTAGTAATATATTTCAAATTGTCCTATCGAGACATAATATCTATACAGATTACTCATAATTATATAACACTTCCATCCGCTGTATAATGATAATACCGAGCCTCACTTAACATATGTTAATTATTATATATGGTTCTCTTTTTTGTATATTTGACTCATAAAATACAGTTTGTAAAAAGACATTTTATTTATACAGTTAAATGTGATAATTAAATATATTTAAAATTTTAAAGTTATTTTTGATGTATTGATGTATTAAATCCTTTTAAATACTTTTAGATAATTCTACGCATTCTTGGATATACATCCCATCGTTTTACAACTTTTTACATATATTTTTATTGTTGCACATTCGTATTGTTGTACATCAATGAAGTAGTTACAATACTGGGCATGGTTTTGGTTATACCTCTTTAGACAAAACTGAAAACAAGATAAGTTTAATCTATACCAATGATATTATTTTAACTTGTCTATTCTGTTGTTTCTCTTCTGTAGATTTTATTGGCTGGCGTTCACACATAGCTTGCTTTAATAACAATTCATTTATCTGTTTATTCTAATATAATTTTTAGAGCAAGCCAACGTTTTCAAGAACATTCGAATAAGGAATAACCGTCTCTATTAAATATTATACTGCAAAATTTTCAACTGCTGGCAGGTACAATTTTCTTCAATAAAAAAGCGTACATTTACTTTTTGCCTGTATGCGTCATGCTTCACATCCATAGCAACTATATTTTTAATGTTTAAATCTCAGCATTCGAGGAATATTCACAAACGTCAAAAATAAGTCATCTCTATAATAATAAAGTAAATTAATGCATGGACAATTAATGGAAATCATGAAAACTCGTTATGTTGGAATAGGGTCGGTCCATTAGAAACCTTGCGGAGCATGTGAACATTAATAAATTTGCGATATTTAAAGTAAAAAAAAAAAACGGTGGGAGGTGGAGCAAAATGTAAGAAGATAAGTAAGATCTGGCCGAATACTAATTTCTAATGCAGATACCGATATGACTCTTGTATATTATTTAAGAGAAATTTTTTTCTACAAGCACCACAGATCCTGCAGTTAATTTAAATTTCCCGGATCACGTTCGACAGCTTGTCGAAGAATTCAACATTCTGACTTAAAAAATCATCAGAAATTAGCGGTAAAAAAATCATTCACTACTATACTTGCCAGATCGCGTTTACTATTTGCAATTAAATCATGTGATGAACAGTTTTGGCAGAATGTCAGGTTTGGTGACGAAAAGGTTTTTTAATCCACATACAATGGTCACTCTCGTGTTTATAGACCTAGAAATACACGATTGGACGAAGCCTATGTTCATCCGATAGAGGGAAGTCGGATATTTTCAGTCTGAGCGTAGATAAGTTTTCGATGAATGGGGGGAATGTTGGAAAATAGAAAGGAAAATTTTGAAAATATTTTGAAAAGTATAATGTTACCATCAATGCGTCATTTGAACCCCCAACAAAAAATAAAATAAATTTATGGGTGGTTTTCACCCCATGAGGGTAAGAATAAGTATCCGGACTATATAGAAACTAAAGACGATACCATTTACTACAATAATAACCCATAAAGAAGAAGAAGAAATTTTACATATTATTTACCTATAGGCACCGTACTATTATTAAATTTTTGTTCTTCATAAACTGTTAATAATAAATATCCACCTTGTCCCAATTAATGAGTTCCCAGTAGTTTACTTTACTTCGAAAATAATGCAATAAATCTAGCAGATCTCAGAATAAAAACACTTCCCAATCAGGCCCAATTAACATAGTCGTAGCAGAACCAATACATAATTTACTTGTGGCGAACAACGAGGGCAGAGTGACCTCAATTTTCCGCTCACCACAACTAAGCTCGTTCATCACAGTCACCTGTGTTGCCTCCTGCCTCACCTCCTGGGGCTCGGGGCCGCAGCAGCGCCAAGCTGACTGCCTAGCACACTAGAAGTAAATGCTAGGAGTTAATAGTTCATAGCTATCACGCACTGTATTGTCTGGGAAAGTTAGCGTTGCCACGGCAAAAAAAACTCAGCCGTGGGATGGAACAAGTCTTGAAAGTACTATTCTTGATTACTTGATATTTCAGTTTGTTTCTTGCACGGTTTTGGAACTGTTAGATTAGTAGTAGGTGTTTTTTTATTTGGTTGAAGGATGAAGCAATGAATAATTTCGACACCAATTTAAATTAAATTTTGGGTAAATGTTTGAAAAATGCTAATAGTTCGGTAACAATATTAAATATAAAGGAAAATATAAAATCATTGAAATATAAAATCATTTTTTACTTACTCTTCCAGGAACGCAGAGCAATTTTTTATAAAACAGCAAGAAAGGGCGAAAAATAAGTTCTTTGCAAATACAGTACAGGAAAACTTTACTTGTAACTGGAAAAACATTTGTGCAAACCTTAAACTTTGGTTATAGGTTCAAAATAGGCAAAGGTTCTCAAAACAAAAAAGTTTAGGAGTTTTACGGATCTGCAGTAACCCATAGGGGGGGTATTTTTAATTAAAAAATCGATTTTTCTCTATTTTCTCGGGAAATATGGCATTTACAAAAAAATAGTTACAATGAAAGACGAAATTGTCTTTAATTTGGTGTTTTTAAATTTAATTTTATAGTAATAATTAACCGAAATACTAGAGGTTTTAACTTCAGAATAATGTCATATGAATTAGATCTCGTTCATTTTTGGCTGCTTAATAGTAAATGCATAAAAAAAGAAGTTTCTATATTATGCGAAAGCTTGCTAATTTATAGGGAGTGGATGCCACCCATTTTCAGAGGGTGGCACCTAAAAAAACAAAAAGAAAAAACAAAAACATTGGAGCTGAGAGAGAATTTAAAAAAAGGTTCTAGTTTTCATATAAATTGATAGAAAATTTGGGATTTTAGCTTGAAGAAGTGGTATTTCAGATGTGTTTTCGTCAAATAACTTGAAAGGCATTACGTTGAGCAAAAATATGCTAGAGATAAATAAGAAACTTACTAAATTAAGGATGAATTTCTTTTTTTTCTAGTTTTTGTAGAGTTGATAGTTTCGGAGATCTGGAAGTCTAAAAATGGCGTCCGAACGTTTATAAGACGAAGTATTTAGTTTAAATGTTAAATATCTCAAAAACTATGAGACTTAGGCCAAAAACGCTAATAGCCAAAACGAAAAACTATTAATTGGGCTTTAAAATGATTCTTTTCCTATTTTTATAGCATAAAAAAGAAAGAAGTTCTGACAGAAGCAATGTAGTTTTTTACTTTTTCTTTCTTAATAAAAACGTCGCAAATTTGTTAATGTAAACATATATTCCCATATACTGTTTTTCGTTAATATATAGTGTGACCTAGACACTTAAATTTTTTCAGAAAACTTTGCCAGAAATAACTTTTATTTGAATTATTTTTTTGTAAATGCTATATCTCCCAAGAAAATGGAGAGAAATCGATTTTTTTTATTAAAAATCCCCTTTTTACCTCCTATATTTTCGCGCAGATCCGTAAAACCCCCAAACTTTTTTGTTTCGTGAACTTTGGTCTATTTTAAACTTTAATCAAAGTTTAAAGTGTGCACAAATTTTTTTCGAGTTTCAGTCATTATTCTCAATCTTTCCCTGTACTAAATAAAATATCTCAAAAAATACGTGTTTTAGGGAAAAATGTTACAGAATGTTTTAAAAGTTGATTTGAGACTTGTCACGTCAATTTACAATAAAAATTGATCATAATAAGGTGGGGTGGGTGGAGCAAGTATTTTGAAAGTTCAACACTATAAAGGTATTTGTCAATTTTTACAATTAATTTTTTTTTTATATAAATATTATTTCGGTATTAAAGAAATCACAACTTGCACACCTCTTTATTTTTTATTAAATGTGAAATTATCTACTTTCTGTATACTGGTGCCTCAATCTAGCAATGTTAATATACTAGTTAGGTAAACACTTTAAAACACTCATTATCGGAGAACCAATCAAAACAACTACTTTTTTACATGATAGGATTCATAGCATTTTAAAGCAAAAAAATATATTGAAGATACTTAAATCATTTATTAAATTCAGTCATTCACACTTTTTTTAACACGCTTCTATTAACTTTATCTGCAATATTGTAAACAAATTTTACAACTCACTTTTCACTCACTTCTAATTATCGTATCGATTTGAAACTTTGCGAACTTAGTAGTAGAATATAGTACCACTGACCTTGTATTATGATGGAGGTGGGAGGTATTTATAGAGACTCCTAATGGGCATAGCACCGGCGACTCTGCCATAAATTAGAATTTTCCGCGACAGGAAGAGAAAATAAATTATAGTTTAATACATTAAAAAACGCACTTTTATGAGTAGCGCACTAAAAAGTTAAAAATTATTATAAGGTAATTAAATCTGAAAGCGTAGGGCGCACTTATATGGGTGGGTAGGTAACTACATTATATTTTGTTCATTTTGCCTCAAACCGAAAGTTCCAGCCCCCTCCAAGACTATTTTTAATACCCTAGTTTTACACGTATAATATCCACAAAACTTCGTGTTTTGTAAACAAAGCAAATTTTATAAGATTTATAACTCTTGAGGCCTGCTGCAATACGAACTGTACTACTTCAGTTCAGTTATTTCATTCTCTCTTGCTAAACTACAATTAAAGCGAATTATACACGATAGTAAAATCTGTCATCCTAGTAATAAATAATTATCCTTTCTTCTCTCTCGTCTAACGCAATTGTGTAAGTTTGATTGCAAAACATAAAAATTAATTATTTCACTACCTTATTGTGCTCGTCTTCTCAGTCAGACGAAGTGAGAAACAAGTTCTAAACTACTTCTAATTGCAGTAGTGTACCATACTTGTGCGCGCATTTCCGATTAATGCTAAAAAATACATAATATAGTAACAGTTGAGTCGATCTAAATGCAGTGATTTAATGCAATCTTGTTTTTACACGCATAGCAGTATTATCAGAAAAGGTAATAATTAAGAACCGCGGACGACTATTAGCAAGGTATGGTAATGGAGACGAGACAAATGCGCAATTAACTATGTAGGTGACACACCTTGTATAAGAATATCACAACACATCGTAAATGCTCCTATCCTAACTCGTTTGTCTTCTGAAACTGATGCAGTTGTTCTGTTTTTACGTATCCTTAGACATACTGGGTACTTCATTTTTCACACATTGAATAATCAGCCATTGCAGCAGAGCAGGTTTATGCAATAACATACCAAGGCGTCTTAGAACTTTATGTGTTTAAAATAAGAAAAGTAATTAAATAATTAGTTCAGGATAAATTTGAACTGCTGCTGGTACGTCAGTTAAGGATGACTATGATTTTCCCTTAGTAAGAATCGTCCTCATGGCCAATATAATCTTGATTTCATGGATATTTTCCGTCTTTAATTATATCTCCTTAGATAAGGGAAATATTCGACAATTTCTCTATTCAAGTATATAGGGACAAAATCATAAAAAAACATACCTAATACGAAAAACTACTACATAAAATGAATATTTGCATTTGTAAAATTTATTTTATATTTATTTTTAAAGTAATTTATTTTTATCCATAAAAGCGAGATGTTTAATATTCTCATAAAAAATTACCGAAAATATCGATATTGGCTTAGTTTTTACACAATCTGTAAGTATATAAAGAAATTTTAGAAAGAAAAATATATCTCTGCTCTCATAACAGAAATCTTAATTAACAAGTACTATTTTATTGCATAATTTACAAAATTTTGTCGATTTAACAAAGTAGGTCGATTGAATTAACACAATTTTTACTAAACTTTTGTTAACCAAAAATTGCTATTTCAGCAATACGATTTGAATGAAAATATAAAAAATTACGTTGCAACAACATAGTGTTATTAATTTAAGAAATGATTTGTTAACCCCATTTTAACAAAATATTTTATTGAACCTTCAAAATATTTTTTTAATCAACAAGACTATTCTCTCGGTACATTTGACTATTTATTCTCTGATATTTTTGCATGTATTCTTCATATTTGATGAAATTTTCTTTAAATTTTATCACAATACTTTACTCGAATTTAACCAGAATTACCTCATACTTCACTTAAACAATAATATTTCTTCTCAAAAAATCTTTAAATACATGTAAAAGTTGAAAATATATAAATAAAAAATATTACAATTAGGTAACAAAATACACACATTTCAAATACCGATGACATCACAATGGTAGTCTGCAGAGAAGTTCATCATAAAACCATGAAAAAATGAAAAAGGTAGAAGTGGGTCTCTCTTCCATGTTTACGGACACAGTTAAAGTACAGCGTTCTTCTCCTCTCTATTTTTATCCTAATTGCAGATAAAGATCCCCTGAAAGACAATGAAAGAGACGATTCTTGTAAAAAAAATGGTTGATGGATAAACCAAAGAACGAAACTGGCCGCTTCAAATGAACTAAAGATTAAAAAACTTTTATAGAGAGCTGTGCAACTTATCTCAAGAGTTTGGAGACCAGAAACTATAGGCAAGAGTAAATGCTGTTTGACATAGTCGGGTTTATGTTATTTGGCAATTTCAGAAATTAATGATAAACACAAAGACATAATAAGAACAGAAAGGGCAATACCGAAATAAATTCAAAGGAAAAATGAGCGGAGTGCAGGTTATAACAGATGGCCAATAAGGATGTAAGAAAAAACGTTACTATGCGCATAATAACTAAATCTGTAACCTGAACTTTGCAATTTTATTGGCTCACAAATCTACTTCAACTAATAAATTATATTAGCTGAAAATGTATTCGCTGAGAATACAAAGTATTACTTGGTATATAAATACATTCCACTGAGAACTAAAATCACCGTCAGAGAATATAGATTTATCATTCACTGTCAACTGCCATAGAAAATAGATAAGTTTAATACATCATTGTTAGTTGTCACATTATATAATAGGTAAAAATGATATAAGGGAAATTATTTAAATGCTGAGGAAGGATTCGATAAATCAAGAATTTATATCTGTAATTTATAACACTTTTATTAGATACAGGGCATATCTTGCATTAATATGTGTGACAAAAGATTGCTTGTGTAGCACAAATAAATAAGCACATGTTATAGTCACAGTATAATTTTTGCATTTTATATTCACGATCCTTACGTTCTAATTAATGTTACTTAATTATAATTAGTCCATAGCTATTTAGCATAATTTATTGCGTTTTTTTCTTCCTGTAGTTATATTCATGTATCTTTAATCTGAGTTTCAACGGTATTTTTGTCCCTCCTATGTATGATGCTCGGTATTATTATTATTAAGAACGCGAGCGGATATCGAAATCCGCAGTACTCAGGCTTGTCGACCCATTGTACGTTCGCGACGTATAGGATCACCTAGAAGAGACCAGCGCCTTCCACAAAGGACAGTAGTCTGTTCCAGGGTAGATCTCGTAGTTCCTCTAGATGCAAAAATTGCCTCTCGAGGTGCCTATACCTTGACGCTCATGCATAGGATATGAGTGATGGTTTTATCCTCAATAGGATTATCTCTCAACCTCATTGCATATAGGCGTTAGTTCAGGGGACAGTGTCCTGTTATTAGGCCCACCATCCGTCTCATTTTTTCTCTATCGACCCCAAGCAACCACTTTACGGTAGAGGCTGCCGAATGCATGTGGCGTCTCAACTGACTCATTCCGGGGGCCTGAGCCTAATAGTTGTTGAACTGTGCCGCGGCCCAGTCTCGCCGTTCTGAATGAATCAGACTCCTTGGCCTGGCTCAGGGCCAGGGAAGGGAGTTTCCGCTCCCTCTCCCGCCAGACGGTCTGCTTCTTCATTGCCCTTCATACCACTCTATTCGGGCACCCATATGAGTTCAACCGAGTTGCGTTCACAGAGCTCAGTAAAAATATTTCGACATTTCAGCACCAGCCTAGAGGTCACCTTGTTTGATTCAAGGCACCTCAGAGCTGCCTGGCTGTCGCTGCATATATAAATATGTTTATCTGCGAAACTTCTGCTGAGATTTTCGCTTGCGCACAGTAGTATGGCATACACATACTTCTGCAGCCGACCAAGTGGCACCGATATACAAGCCATTGGTTTGCATCCATGTATGCCTGCGTCCGTTCTCTCCTGAGTCTTGGATCCGTCTGTATATCATTCCAGACCACTGGCATTCAGAAGATGCGTTGCTCGTCATGTTCCACATTCCATTTCTGAACAGTCTGTTTGCTGCTTCCCTGGCTTCAAGCTCCACTTCAACGTGCAAGAGAGTGAGTCCATCGCTATCGTTAGAGTGGTCCTGATTGTACCTGGACACGCTAGTCTGATGCTGAATTTCTACAAAAGCTAAGAGAAATCTGAGAAAAGCCGGAATGGACATCGTCGAATTAGCAAAAACAATAGTACCAAAGGAACCACAGAAAGTGAAGTACACTGTAGAAATTAGAAACGGAGAGTTCATAAAAAGGGAACATTTCACATATTCCTTTACCATGCGCCATGTGGCTCTCGCTGCTGACAACAAGCATGATCTCAGTCCAACCCAGCGCAGACGCAGGCGACTCAAAGATGTGCTTCCGATAGGCAGCAGTGCCTACCATATGCTAGTAAATCAAATTATATCAAATATATCAGAAATAAAAGTTTATACGAAACACTCATTTTATCTAATGATGAAATATTAAGGTCGCACATACAAAATTTATTTATATTCAGATTATTATTTAAATATATGTATTATGTCGAATATTATAAAATGTCAGTAATACAGCAATTGCTATTAATGTTTTTACATAATTTAACTATGTCTAAATTAATAGTTTTGCTCTTGCTAATAACGAATATTCTCTCATTCTATCATCTCATTAGGCATTCGTCTTTTACATTTTTTTTGTCAGTGAGTCCTTGATCGAGTCCCACTCCGTAATTGCCAATATTAAAAGAGTTAAATACGCAAGACATTATATATAGTACAATTTACATATTGATATGAACACCTGCATTTGATAAAACATGTGTTTTATTAAGATTAAGAGCTATTAAAGACCATTACGTTCATAAAATTAAATCTGTGTCAACAGAATAACGTTACTATAGCAAATAAAAATCTGCCGAACATCAGCTCAGCCTTGTAAATGGCTTTGTTGATTTTGTCCATTTACACTCTTGATTTTATTCGTTAACTGTTAACGATCGTTTAGTGTGTTGCGATGATTGCTGAAGAACCAATACAATAAGTTAATAGCATTTTCTCCAATTTAATTGACATTTATTTGTAAATCAGGCAGCTCGCACTTGAACGGACGTAATTAACTGCAACTTTTTACAAGTGATCATTTCAGTGAGAAAGGGAATGCCAACGATCAAAATCTATATTTTTAGTTAAATCATTTTTCATCAAATTTCTGCATCGATTTATGCTAAATTTGAGTGACCTCAAAATCGCCCATTTTCTAGCTCTCAAATTTTGTTTCAAAATAAGTGCTAAATTATTGTTAATAATGAGAAGATCCTGAATACAAAATTTCAAGATGAGCATATATTTGGTTTTTAAGATATGAGGGATTGAATTTGCGATATGCCTGATGTTATTAAAAAATACACATCCCCACAAAAAATGAATACTCATCAGCTATGGCAGAGCAATCAAGATATTCGTAGTATTTCTCGGCACAGAATTCATATCTAATATCGACGAATCCGTATATTCATTGATTAATTCAGAAGGGCCAAAAACATCCCCTATATAAAGATGAAAATAGGAACAAATGATGCTATTGGGTTATAGAACTTCCATGAACAGAAATATAGTATAAGTCTATTGGCTGAATGCATAAACGAAGGTGTTGACTAGGGCTTACACAAAGTAATTGAGACACACCATTAAGAGGGTGAAAACTACCCCAATATTATACAAAATTGCATAAAAGCTCTAATAACTGGCGAAAAAGCTTGAAATCTTTAAGCTTTATTAATAGGAATGAACCATAAATCTGTTACGACCTAGTACACGAAAACAATCCACTACAGGGTAAGAAATTACTCCTCATCTTGAATTACGAACTTAAGTCAGAGAAAAAATAGTGAATGTACCAGATATCGCATTTTGATTGCAGTAGGTATGAATGTGGGACGATAACTAGAATTTTTGTAACTATTTTATGACACACCTGGGGTAAGAGAACTGGTTGACTGATGGGAGCTACTCTGTTAGGGGTAATATAAATAAGGCAAAAAAAAAAATGAATAATATCATTTTTTATTCTTTTAATAGTTGATGGTCTTTGTTTTAAATTTGCTTGTAAAGGTCTATACTGAGCATGCTCAATATGTACTGGGTCATCCATAAATCGACTTAATGCCGTACTTGTTTGTATATATCAATGTACTTTTTAAGTTAGAATAAATCTGGGCATACTGCACGCATAAATGGTCCTGAGGATGCCTACAGATTCTGGCGAAACGCCAACTATTTAAAAAGTTGTTTTCTTTACACTTATTACCGAAACTCGTCAACTTTTAAACATCGATTTTTATGTCTTACTTCCATAAATATTAACCAAGCTTCCTTAATAACAAACAAACTTCAATACTGCATATCCTGTTCAATTTTTTTGTACAAATAATTACGGTCCTTTGTATGCAACAACTGTTAAAATTGGTTCACTGGAAAACTTCCCTGGACAAACATTTGGCGCCTAAGGTGGGGCAAAACTTGGATCCATAAGGCAACATCGTTACATAAATAACAAGAAACGTGACGGTTTCTAACGCACATATTTCTATGAATAGTTAATCTTTATCTTCTTCTGGTATCGCATTCTCTAAGAATGCTGGAAAAATACTCTCTCGCTGGTTTTCGCTGCCTTGCGAAAAATAAGCTGAACTCATTGCGGTTGCCACCGAATAGGTGTACGGTTTCTCATTCCGGCCACCCGTCCATTAGTAGACCGTGCTGACCGCCACTTAACTTCTAAAATGAAGTTTTACCGACTTGGCGCAACTACGATGCTTCCCTAATACTCATATAGGTATATCCCTAAATGCAAGTAATACCGTAGGTAAATTCTAAGGAATTACAGGTGGTAATAATTATTTCCATTATTCAGTGGAATTGATCAGAAACGGTCTCGAGTTGTCAGCTACTGGAGTCTATATATCCACGGTGTCAGAGGCTTTTATGTTCTACCTGTAAATGCAATAAATTTGTTAACTCGCAATTCGGGGAGTGTGCAGAAAGTGACTAGTCGAATTATTTAGCAACATAAATATTAGTACTTGTAGTATTAGCCAAGAAAGACAACATGTTGGCAACACTCAAAGTGTTCCTTTTCCTTTAACAATTGTTCAAGAACTTTCACGTATTGTTGCTCTGTTAAACTAAAACAAACTTACTTTATTATGTTGTAGTATTCTGGTATTTTTTAAAATCTGTCTCTGACAGTTCTACATTTCCTAAAATATGGTTTTGAAGACTAAAGAAAACGTTATTCAAAAGCTTAAGATGACCGATACACATCGATAATCACGAGTTACTTCAAAACGGTTTGATGTGCCTATAAACAGAATCATCTCTGATATATCAATTCTGTTGGCAATTTAAAAGTTTCTCACGTTTCCGATTAGATTGTGCAATTCAGAAAGCTTGCAATTTTAATTTGTGGTATTTGCAATAACTAAATGTTTTTATGGTACATTTAAAACATACCATGAAGCCTCGAGTTTCTGAGAAAGTGGTGTGGGTGTATTTTTCTAAAGGAATGGGTTATATCTCGGAAATCTTTCCCACAGAACGTAGCGATTCATGTATAGATACTTACTATTATTGTTATAACTACGGCATTCTGGCAGTCCTAACCACAGCTATTCACAAATTAGTGTAAAACGGTTTATTGCTTACGTGAGATACATTATAACGCATTTTTGCAGGAAGGAAGTAATAAATCTTAGATTCGCTATTTAGAAAATACGTAGGTACGCTCCATCATTTATATGAATATAATTGTACGTATATTTCTCCTAATTATGCACAATATAAATGATGAGATTTTATTTTGACATTCTCCTAATTAAAACATGAAGACCCCATGTCACGGTTTAATGGGATTCGAGTTAGTGAGATTATCATTATAATGAGGATCATAACTGAAATGCATTGCCTGTCACATATAATCAGAGATTTTTGTAGGCCCTAAAAGCATAATTTGGCCTCGATCGCACACCGCGAATACTAGTTAAAAAGAGTTGACATTCGGAATTAAAAAAATTTGTGACATACTGATGTGGCTAGCGTTGAAATTCTATTTTATTTAATATGCATTTGATTTTATGGGTACACATAAAGACATGTGGAAAAGAGTCTTATAGCTTTTCTCACTAAAATAGAGAGTCATGAACCATTTTTTCAGCTACAAAAACCGAGCCCAAAATCACTAATAAACAATTTTTTTGTAAAATTTTTTTTTGTCTATTAATAATTTTTAGACAATAATAAGCTTATTATAAATGAAAATGGTTAGACTTTTTTACGACTCGTTTGGTTCACGAAAAAATCTTCAATTTCCTCCTTTTCTATTCACAGATTTTCAATTAACTGACTATTGATAATAAGATCAATTGAAAGTATTAATACATTTATCTATTTATTAATATACAACATTATCGAATGTACCTTAATACTCTCCTGCTCTACCTAAAAAGTAATTGCATCGGCACCACTTGTAGTGCGACATTTAAAAAGTATTTAAAAAATTACATTTTTAACTTGTAACATATTTTTCTTACGCTTGATTGTTCAACTGTTTTTATACCGGGTAATTTTTTTAGTTGGTATTAGCACCTTTTCCTCGCTTATTATTAAAGATAGAGTTTTGAAATTTTGCAGGCATACTTAGTGACATTTTTTGCATCTAATACACTTTTTAAAATTTTTCTAATATTTCCCGCCCCACCGGAAGTGACGTTAAATTTCGATTTTCACATGAAACATTATAGCTTTTCCTTTGAATTTCAAAACTAGATTTTTTAGTTAGAATATGTAAAAAAAAGTATTAGGTTAGATAGGAAAGTTCTTGAGATAATGCGATTTTAAGGTTTCAGGTGTTGATAATCACTAAAAATCGAGTTACCTATGGAATGATTTTGTGGCAGATTGAAATTGCCATCAAAACGCGTAGTAGGCGCATGTCAAGTCAATAGAAGTTTGCGTTGTGGTCTTTAAATTTAGCATTTCAAACAATAAAAAACAAACAAAGCAATAAACGTTTTATTTCAAATAGTGACAAAAATTTAAACATGAAGCTGCAATAACAAGGAAATTATCACAAATAATTTTCAAATAAGCCACCATTTTGATCTAAACACTTTTCAACTCTTTTCTTGGCCCTTTCTGTTGTGTTTTCAATAAACTGGGGGTTCATTTTTTGGCAGATTTCACGAACACGTGCTTCCAAAGACGCTCTTGTTTCGCGTTCGAATTCATAAACATTATCTTTAATGTGACCCCATAAAAAAATCCAATGGATTGAGATCCGGAGACCTCGCTGGCCATCTACTCGGCCCGGAGGTTCCGATCCACCTGTCCTCAAAAATAACTGTTAGAAGACCGTCCATCACCCTTGAATTGTGAGGTGGAGCTCCGTCTTGCATAAAATAAATTTCTTTAAGTGCTACCAAAGGTAAATTATCCAGATAATTTTCTTCCAAGAAAGGCAATATGTTTTGGGAATAAAACACTGCATTGAGATTTTGATCATAAACAACAGGTCCAATCAGTTCGTTGTTAATAAGCCCAACCCAAACATCGAACTTCCAAACTATCTGAAAGTTGCTGGATTTAGTTAAGTGTAAATTAATCGTGGACCAGTAGTGTGCGTTATGTCGATTGAAAATGCCGTTATTGGTAAAACTGGCCTCGTCACTCGAAATTACTTTGCGCCAAAACCCCGGGATCTTCTTGATTTTTTATCATGAACCATTCGCACAACGCAGTTCGTCTGGGAAAATCTCCAGGAAGTAACTTTTGACGTACCGAGTATTTGTAAGGATGCTGCCCGTATCGTTTCAATATTTTCTGGATGGAGGAATATGATATGTCAAATTGCACTTCTAGTTGACGAATTGAAGTACCTGAATTTTCCGTAACGGCCAATAGAATATGCAATTCATTATCCTCTTGCCTCGTCACATAGCAAGTTCTGTTTTGTTTCACTTTAAATTGTCCTGAAGTTCTTAAATTTGTAATTATTTTTTTTTTAAATCGACGATCAAGTCTTCTTTTCTCGGGATATTCTGCATTGAAACTACGACAAGTTGATAAATATCTTTGACCATTTTGGTTAAAAATCATAAAGATGTTAAAGAAATCTTCGTTTGTATAATCATTTTCCATTTTTTCACTAATTTTTTGTGAACTGAGACCAGAAAACTTTGAAATGCTAAATTCAAAGATGACAACGCAAGCTTCTATTGACTTGACATGCACCTACTACGCGTTTTGACGGCAATTTTAATCTGCCACAAAATCATTCCATAGGTAACTCGATTTTTAGTGCTTCTCAACACCTGAAACCTTAAAATCGCATTATCTCAAAAACTTTCCTCTCTAACCTAATACTTTTTTTACATATTCTAACTCAGAAAAAAATCTAGTTCTGAAAATCTATAGTGTTTCCGTTGAAAATCGAAATTGACATCACTTCCGGTTAGAAGTATGCCGGCAAAATTTCAAAACTCTATCTTTAATAATAAGCGAAAAAATCACCCTATGAACACTTTTTCTGTATAGTTCGAGAGAATTCTGGTTAAATATGGGAGATATCTAAATAGTACAATATGAGCAATTTATCACAGACTATACTAAAATATTATCCTTGAATTCTTCGCCTAATAATATTGTTATATGAAAAATTTTGTTGTTTTAAAAAACATCATCCGACTGGGTGAAAATGGACGAAACCACTTCTCTGGTTATATATGTTATTTAGATTATTCATTAAATTTGATATTCCTAAGAAACATACATTTCTCAGAATTTGTTTACGAAATGAGGGTCAATTTTGCTGTCGAAACGTACTAAAATCATTAAAATTTACCGTTAATTCAACTTTTAATTAACTTACTAGTTCCTTTAACATTAATAACACAATTAGGAGCTAATAATAATGATTCCCATAACATTTTATTTCCTTAGAGAGAATAAAGCATTCTCATCCACTTTCTCTATGTTTAAAATAGATTGACCGAAGTAAATCCGTGTAATTGCCATTACATTTAACTAATGAAATGGGAAACCATCTGGGCTGTCTAAAATTTCGACTAAATTACTGTGGCGTGTCGTAAATAAAACACTTCACCACAGTCATTAACACTTTGAGGTTCACGCATTCAGGTCAAAGTGGTGTGAATATTTGTGTTTGTTATCAGAAAATTAATTACTTGAAGGCATTAAAATTTTTATTGTTAGAATTGCTATCTTCTCAGTTACGTGTGTTTAAGTATTTCTCTTTGACTAAATAACTAGTAGACATATCACATAAAACAGTTTTTCATTTTATTTCCGCTACTACAGTCAAAGAAATAGTATGGGTAAATTCAACAAAAAAAAAATGGTTAACTAACAATATCGTTAATTTTGATAAACCAAACTATATTGATGGTATTTTTAAACAAGAGGTGATTGTTATTTTAATTAATAAAAAGTTGTCGTACCACAAAACAAACATTAACTTAAAAAATAGATGAATAAGACTATTATTTTGTTCGTCTGACCATTATTTGGTTGAATTCTGTCAAATTAAACTAGATAATAGTATATTTTATTTTTAACTATTATCGAATTGTAATTCTAACCCAGTATTAGTTCGCTGTACTATTGTACTTGGTAGCCATACCAATATTATTGTCGTCTTCTAGAAGTTCTAAAAGAATTACCATAAAATTTGCTGGCTTACCACATAGTCTATTACAGAAATTATTCCCAGATGACGCCACATACAAATCACTGACAATAATCAATCATGCATTATCTTACACTCTTATGAATTTATAGAAAATTAATAACATGATTGCAGTGTTCAAATTCTCTCGGGGATCATCGATATATTTGGATGGATCTTATAAACGATCTCTAATCTTTGGTTTGGGTGGTCTGATATCTCAATACTGAGATTTTGGCTAACCAAAAAAAACTTCATCATACAATAAAGTGTAGATCAACCTAAAAATTAGTTGGTGAACAAAAAAACAAAGTCGTTGTACTATTTAATTGTAGACCAAATTGAAAATGGTTAGTGAACATAAAAAAATGTCATTGTACTATTTAATTTGTTACAAGAAGATATGATTATTAAACTACTATTTGTTTACGAAAACAAATAAAGTTGTATGACTATTCTTTACTGACTGATTTAACTATGAAACTAGATAGGCGCGATTTCATATGCTCTTTTTGGTTGAATTTACCTATCATTTTCTTTGAGTGTAAGGTCAATCACCGATACCAGGAGACTAGCTACCCCCAGCCTAGAAATGTTGCAGAACTTCTTTTCTTTGTTATCGAAAAAATACACTTTGTAATTTTGACAAAAAAAGAATTTGGCATATTGTTATCGTGCTTTTTTTAATTCGTCAATATTTGTGCATTTAATACCTAGTTAGGTTATTTAGACATCTAGAAACATACATTTGTCATGTCAGAAAATTTGGGGGCGGCAATATGTTTGAAATTGGTAAAGTAGACAATATTTTTATTTTTAAAGTATCCATTTAAAATTAAAATATTATACGATATGACGTGTATATACAATATTTACTAGGTGTTAATAAATGATTTATGACATAATAAACATCAAGTTCAATTACGTGGGAAAGGTCCATTGGTTGGTTGAAAAATTTAGGTCAATAGTCATTTGGTGTTATTAACTAAGAAAGGACATCTATTATTAAGAACTGTTGTGATATCAAAAATTTCAGTGACACAAATGTGTACCTTGCAATGTATTTTTAACTTTTTGAAAATTACCATTAGATTTGTCTCAAATATAAAAAATCCTTGATAAAATCAAAAGTGCACACCCTAAAAGTTGTTTTGTCAAAAAAGAACTATGCAGTAGCGGATTTCCAATCATCATAGTAGAAATCATAAACTCACATGAGATTTTCTCGACAACTGGTAATCCTAGAATAAAAAGTTTCAAATAAAAAAGTTGTCACCATCCTTTATCTTTATTTCATCTCAACATACTCGATATCAAATTTCAAAGTTGAAAAGTTTCCCGCTTGCTATACGTACCCTGCAAATTCTCTCATTTTATTGACATAGCCTTAGACAATATGTAATGCCTTCTACATTTATAGAAACTTGACCTTCATATTAATACAGTTTATTCACAAATATGTAGTGATAAAACGGGAAAAAAATTTGAAATGATTTCATCATTCCGTGTTTGAATTAGAGTTAGACGAAAGAATTAGTTATTTAGGTAACCAGTTATGAAAAGAGTAATTTTATATGACGAATGTAATATTTGCCAAAACGAGCGAGCGAGTTTTGCAAATTACATGAGTCAAGTAAAATTACTGTTTTCATAACATGTTAAGTACAAAATTTTATCTAATCCCGCTCTAAATTAGAAAAGAAATGACAATTTATTTCTAATGCTATTTTGCGGTTCCCATTATAGCTACGCTTGCAGCCGTACAAATAAATTCTGTGTTATCGCTTTACCTGAGCATTCGTACGGATTGACATTTGTATAAACAAACTTTACTTGTCAATCTGCAGAAATCTTTGAAGTAAATTAAGTCGAAAGTAGTTGATTCAGATATGTATATTAAATCTGATGATCTGATATAGAAAAATTGATTAATTTAGCAGTAAATTCTATAATACCTGGTAAATAAGAAAGCAGGCATGAAGAAGTATTTAACAAATTTGAAAATTGGTGTCAACAAATTAATAGGTTCAATAATCAGTTACATAACTAGTTATGCAATGAAACTGACAGTTAGAAAAATGTGACGTTTCGTAACGTCAAAAATGCATTTAAATTTTGACTTTTAATAACGGGATTAGATAAAATAATTTTATTTATACAATAGACGTCGAAAATGGGAGAAATAGCCCGCGAAAACTCTTGACGGTGTTAAATAATTATTTACCATAATCATATTACCCGACCGATCATTGTGAAATTGAGACGAAGTGATTAAAAATAATTAAAGTAGATCCGCTAAGGATTGCGACCTGTAGCGTGCTTCCGTACGTACGTATGTCTAGGGTGGCCCATCTTTTTCGAAATCGAAATTTTTTATTTCTCACCCCTGCAAATGGTTCCATTTGAAGAAAAAACAGTCCCCTCAAAATATTATTGAGGCAAATTGAAGGCAAGGGGTGCCGCAGAATGCATTATTATGCAATAATAAAAGTAAATGGAATTATTTACATTCTTTGGTTGATGCATTGTTTTTTTTTTTAATCAGCAACATTTATCTTTAGACTATTCAAGTCATACAAATATCAAAGACATTATCTGTTGTGACTATGACATGTGTCATACTACTGTAAATTCGTAGTCTAAGAAAACTAGACTAGAAGTTTTTGAAATAAAACTCTCGTTTTATCTTTGTGTATTTTATTATGAAACGTTTTTTTCATACATAGTACCAAATATTATCCTAAATCTACAAAACATATAGTAATAAAAACAATATTTTTTGCACTAGGCCAAAGCATGCGACAGGGTTTCTTTTTTTACATTTGGAAACTGTGATTTATAATCATTTACAACTTGGAGTAAAAACTGTTTTTGGTCTTCATTTTTTGTTAAAATGTCATTATAGTCAGTAATAAGTTTGATTCCTCTCTCAGCGGCATCATTTACAACTTTAGTTTTGTTTACAATATTGAAACATCGGGTATAACTTTCATTTTCCCTTCATGTTGTTGGATCATTTTCCAAAAATTCCATAGACAAACCTAATTTTTGAAAAAACTGTTTAGTGTTCTCGCATATGAAGTCCTGAATTTCCTTGTTTTCAACGTCAGTAATGTTACTAATCATAAATCGTTTAATACCCTCTTGATTTGGTGCTTTCCTATTCAAAGCTTTAACCATTTCTATTTTAGTGGTAACTGAAATATCGTCATCAAAGAAAGATAAGCCAACATTTACTGAATTAAGGTACCACAAATGGTTCACTATTTTCCTACTTGCGGCTTGAGATATTTTTTTGTCAATATTTCGATAATTAATGAGTTCTTTACAAAAGTCTAAGTCATGAAGCGGTGCTTTACTAGCAAATGACGCTGTAAACCAGGCCTTTACATAAACCTTTACAATAAAGAGACATATATCTTCAATACCTATTTTTTCTTTTTTAGTTAGTTGGAACTGATCTTGAAAAAAAATATTTTTAGACAGTAAATGGCTTTGGCCATCCAACGTGCATGATGAAATGCCCCTGGTTGATAGAATGTCGTGTGAGTGGGCTCTTCTTCAACAAAAAGTTTAGAAAGCATTAAAAATTCTTTATAATCATCACGAGGCTGTTGCAAAGTTAAAGCTGCATTTAGAAACTTTACAATTTCGGCTTTAACTGGTTGTAAAATGTGTTTAATTTTTGATACCTGAAATCCAGTTTTTAGTTTATTTTGATCTATTTTAGGCCAAAATTCCCTAAAACGTTTAAATAGTGGCACATTTGGACCAGATGAGGAAGGCATTTTTGTGTCAAACACACTTCTCAAAACCACTTCAAAAATATGATGTCTACAAGGAAAATATAGAATATCTCTTTCTAATTTTTGTTGCAATAGTGTGGCTGCCCCATTTATATAACCCATATTTGATGCTGTTGTATCACAACACAAAGCTATTACCATTTCGTCCAAATTCCATTCACAAAGCACATCATAAACTGCTTCAGTCTGTTCTCTTTCAGTTGAATTGGGCAAAGCTGGTACTCTAAGTAGTTGTTCAATATCTCCACTAGTAACTAAGATAGCAAGTCTATCGATATTTCCCATTCCACTGAGAGAAGGTAAAAGTTTTCCATCCCAATGGATGAGTGGGGCCGGCAATTCAGAATTATCGAAGGCAGTTTTTAATATTTCAGCTCTTTCTTCGCGGATGCGTTGTCTAGAGCGCTGAAGTGTGGTTCTGCTGATGGACAAAGATGTGGTGACATGTCCTAGTGCTTCTGCTACTGCCGTCAAAATATGGACTCCATACCTGTCGCTTATTTTGCAAGCATCAAATGCAGCGGCTATTTTTGGTGTGATGATGTTACATGTTCCATACAATCTCCTCTTTTTTGGCTGTGACGGGCCAGGCTGGTCTTGTAACAACTCTTCTTGGGCTTCGATTATTTCATCTTCATTTTCGTTGGAGTCGGCTGAATTACTACTTGATGATGGACAGGTGACTGTTTCCTCTAATCTAGCTTTTTCTTGTTGACTTCGTTGCATTCGTTCGGATAATTTCTGTAATTTCTCCTCAGCTGATTTTTCTTGAGAAGCAAGTTGGTAATCAATACCATGCATAAATCCAGGGCGTCCCTTTTTTCTTTGGTTAATTAAAAACTGCTTATCTTCATGTACTTTCATCAACTCCAATGCATTTGCATGAGAAATGTCAAAAAGATCGTCCAATTTTTCAACGAAATTTTTTTCTTTACCTCCCGCACTGGCCCTTTTAGCCGATTTTTGTAAGTTCCTCCACTCTGCATAAAGTTTATCTAGTTGTTTAACACAATGAAAATCCTGACGTGTCGGAATGCGAGCTTTATCCCAAAAAACTGACACCTCTTTTATTGTTAATTTAGCACTTTCATGTACACTTAGCTTTACTTCACGAATGTTATAAAAGAGCACTTGTAATACTTGTCTATTAGACGGCAATGTATTGCCAATGATTTGTAACGAATAGTGTCCAACTAAGTAAATGAAAGTATCCTTTCGTAAGGATCTAACATCAGCCATCGTTAAATGTTTTTTCAAAAAGGAACGTATGCTAGAACTTATAATGTCACCACTAAAACACAATTGCAAACTGACATAAAAACCTACCGTAGGTGCATTATATTTCTAAACTTCCAAAACAAATAATTTCTAGGAAATAATTACACCAAAAAAACATTATGAGAAAAGAGGTAGATATTTGTATTTTAAGTAAAATTTAAGTGTATTACCGTAATAAAATCTTATCTACAAATTTCTACCTGAATGCGGCACGGGTTACCGTTCACCGAATTATCTGAAGCTTTGACATAAATTATTCCTAGTGTAATAGTATATTTTCGTGGGGTGAGACTTAAAAAATACGCAAAAAAAATTCACCCCCTGTAGAGATGGGCCACCCTAGTATGTACGTATACAGGGTGATTTACCATGATATGCGGAAAATTTAACACTAGGTTGCCCCCACCGAATGGAGTTAAAAAAAAAGAAAAATAAAAAAAAAATATGATAAAAAAAATTGCCTTATTTTTTGTAGAAATGCTCCGCCAGTGACTTAAACCAATCTGACGTAACGCGGTACAACCATATCACTTCCCCTCCCCCTTTATCAGACCTGGGATTGACACTATTGACAGCAAAGCTGGAGAGGATAGAAGTGACTTCTTAGTTTTAATCAAATCACACTACAAAAATAGCAAAATAAGTTGAAAAGACATTGACCCTATGCTAGTGAACTCTACAACAACAAGTAGATATAAGAGATATTTACTTAAATCCGTCGGTAACACAAAAACAACAAACTTCGGCGGTACTTTGTAGCTGCCGGTGTCCTGATTGTTCAACCGAATGCAAAAAACGCGGCACTTTGATAGCACACGACAGCTTAAACTTTTTATGCCAAATAAGGAAATGTAAACATTTTCGATATGTTCTTTCACAAGTAAGTTCATCGCCCTATTACTGACCACAGCCAAGTAGCAGTATCATATCTTTGCAAGTTTTAATGCAACAAAAATTAATAAATTACCTCGGATAACTTTAAAATTTTGAAGAGACTTTCCCACATTGAAGACTAGTACCTACACCACTTTTATCAGTGAAACTGGGCGGGCGCTGACGTGCTGAGCGCGAATAAAGTACACACCCAGCGGGGTGTGCAAATATACTTGAAAGTAGAATGTAGTATTTATTGATATTGTGTAATACTATTTCGAATTCAGATATGTAAAAAATCTCAGTACAGACAATAATCGGTATGAAGCAATCAATATAAATACTTTTTTTGCATATTAGCTTAAAGACAACTGAGGAAAAAAAATAGTTGTTTTTATGTAGGTAAATTTATAAAAACGAGGCCGCCTCTACGAATATTTCTGTAGGATGTTTCTGTTTTGTTGCAGGTGGACATGATCAACAGACCACAACTTTAATTTTACAAAGCAAGCAAGTGCAACAATCGCTCATGCATATCTGATGAAAGTAAGTTTCAATTTTTATTAAATAATTATTCTGAACAGAATGTACAATGGTATTTTTTTAATGCGCCTGTTTCACATTTCACCGAGCCTAATCTTTGTTAAAGTTGCGAATTTTTTATAGGTACTATAAAGACGTTTTTATGATCGCTATAAAAATTAACAGTCAAATATATGCATTCGTTCTAGATAATTTTAGCAAGTGTTGGACTGGCCAAGAAGAGCAATGTTTTAACAAACAAACAAAAAACTTAAACTTTGATTAAACAAAATATTTATAAAATGTGGAACAAGCCTGTAATTTTTAAAATCCGATTTGTATATTTATTTTTAATGCAGAAAAAAATCGATTTGTACTTGACATAATTTTGTATTACACTGAAATAATTCTGACATACTTCTACAATGCGTTTTATTGTCACCGAGAACCACTACAGTCCCTTACTAAGTTTTACTTCAATATCGTAAAAGTATAGTATCGGTAAAAAAATGACTTTGTTCGAATAGGCTTAGAAGGTTATGAGAAGTCGAGGTTTCAAGGTTGAGCAAAAAATTTTTCTGTCTGTCACACCATCTGTCTGTCTGTAACTTTTTTTATGCGCACGGTTACTTCGAAACGGTTTATGATATTGACTTGAAATTTAGTACACCTACGTATTATAACGAGATCTGGAACTGAATTATATTTTGATCTTATTTTCTTGAAGGGTTGGGGGTAAATTTGCAAAGCAAACAAGCAATAGTCCATAAAATTGGGATTTATTATCTGTATGAGAAGCTAAAGTCCCAAGTTTGGCATCAGCCATCACCACTATCCCCCCCTCTCCCCATTAACACCCCCACCTCATTAATAAAAGGAGTACAAAAAATAAAATTGTGATCTAGGGTGTGTACAAGAACCAAAAGCCTAATTTTTTTTGACACCCCCTTTAATAATGGGCTGGAGATGGTAGAAAGTGACTTGTACAAGAAATTTGGATGTGGGAGTTAGTAGTCATTCCTTAGGTAACGGTTTTACATTAACTTTCATCAACATAAATTTGATAGTTTTGTAACGCTGATCAAAAACATGCCTTTTGCCTTTCCTAGGCGCTTTGACTTTTATCCCTTACTGGATTTTAAACTGGGGCAACATTGAATTTTTAAGTCAGCCTTTACAACACCATTATAATATAGATAAAATAGAATGGAAGAACAGAATTTGAGCACTCTTCTCAATTTTCTGAATCTCGCCCATTATTTACTATGTATTTGTAAATAAATAAAGACCTTTATTATTATTACCTATTATTATTAACTGAATATTTCTTACTTAATACTTTTTTTATTTTTTTTTCTTTCCTGAATTGAATTAGGAAATCACTAGTTAACTTTAGGGTTAAATTTTGTTTTATCTTAATTAAAAATATATAAGGAAACAAACGACTTGCGGGCAATACACGACTGACTGCACCACACTCCAGTTGACTGGTTCCATTGCACCCTAGTCGGCGAACTCCATTGCACTTCACAGTTAGCAGTTTCATAAGACAGTGGCGTAGAATCTTTCGGATACATTTTTATAATTTTTATTTTTAATTTACTTCAATGGGGTTTCATATTTATTATGCTCTTATTTTTGCGCCAAAGTTCTGGTAACTAAATTTATAGCTCGTAAAGTAGGAGGGTTAAATTAAATATGTCCTAAATGTACCTATTCACACCTAAGCCCACAGGTTAGGCAAGGGTAATTGGATTAAAATAGATTAAAAACCGTCAAGTAGTTTTTTATTTGAGGAATTTATTAAGTTGAAGCTATTTTAAATACTGGAATAATACAACAGATACCTTTATCTCGATTTAATTGTCACTAAATTTTTCAATAATTCTCAGAAAATCTCTTGACTGGAAAAACCAACATAAAAGTTAGTAATCTGATACGAAATTTGGTACATTTTTTTATCTGAATCCTAAATATAAACACTTATTGCATTGGTGATAACACTGGCGCCTCTGATTACATTCTTTATTGATTGCAAAAAAGTCGTACGTTGTTTTACTATTATTACCTAGTTAATGAGCGTAAGGAATTTATTATATTGATTTTAAAAAATTACTTATTCAATTATCATTAAAATTAAAAATTTGTTCATGAAAGAATAAGACTAAAGATACATATAAATCGTTTATAACTGTAGCTGCAGGAATAACGTTTTCAGTATTCAAAATTAGTGGCAATCGAATGTTGCCGAATGAAAAATATTAGTTTCTTAATGTGCTATACCGGTCGCAAGATTAGTTCAGTTCCTCTTTCTCGTTGGTTTTTCTGAATAAAAATTTAACATTTTGCGATATAATTTGTGTTACAAAAAGGCATATATTTCAGTTCTTGGGTGGAAAATTTCGCTTTCGATCGAACCGGAATCAACTTTAATTTTTTAAATAAATGGAATTAATTAGGTGTCCATTTAAAAAGAAACAATTAAATTTTATTTCTTTATTTTTTCGAAAAATAATATTTCAACTCAAAATGGTAACTTTTGCACGAAATAAACTTTTATTCAAATGCTGCCGTAAAAACAATAATTAGAATAATAAAACAACATCAAATCCCTGCTACCTACCTACTTACTGACTAAATTGTTTGAAAACAGTGTTTGAATAGCCAATTTAGCTCTTTCACCGATTCTGTCACCTTTTCGAAATACATGCGAAAATATACCGAATGTTATTTAAAACGCAAAATCGAAACAAGTTCGGTTAGTTCGAAAGTGAAATTTTTTTACGGAAAAATTTCTGCACATTGAGCGCAGGAGGGTGGAACCTTCGGTGAAGTACTGCCTTTGAAATAGTTTTTACAAACACCAAGACATTTCAACAGTACACTCAAATAAGTACTATCACATTTGGCGCGCGTTTCACTGACTATGTTAGCATCATCTGGAGATGACTACAACTAATCGTACGCCAAGAAGTGTAGTCAGTAGAGGAATGCGAGTACGCAAAAGTGGCGCAGCACGTGTTTAGAATACGTGTAATATGGCAGTGTGCGCCGGCTGAGAGCGGGCCGCTCCACTTTTAGGAGCCCGTACTCGCATTCCTCTACTGACTACACTTCTTGGCTTTACTTTAAAGTGGGGTTATTGATACCTATTCAATGACTGTTGTCTAAGACATGTTGGTACTTTCATTTTTGAGATAGGCCATATGTTCTTTGAATCTTGTTACAGTTGGACATTTTGATCGTCCAACATACTTCAAATTACAATGCTTAAAACTAATTTCGTAAATTCCGGAGGATCCGAAACTTAAAGGGTATCCATTACTTTTAGCTATCTCCTTAATTAGTGCATTCTCTTTTGCAGATCTCTGCTCATTCAGAGGGAAATTTAGATTGATTAATTGTTTTATTAATTTACCAGCATGCGGTAGGCATCACTGCCACTCCCAGGTATACAACTGGGCCTGCTACGTCCATACTGGGTTGCATTAGGGTCATACTTGTTGCCAGGAATGTGGGATGGGAGGTGTAGGTATTTGTGAGATACGTTACCGCATTGTGTTGTGAGGGAGCGTTTAAGCACCCTTTTTTATGTTTTTGGTTTTGGGCTTCTGCCTTTTCTGAGTCTTCTTGTGACATATGTTGCCGCGTTGTGTCGTGATATGGAGTGTTTACGCTCCTCTTTTTGTGTTTCTGCTTCTTCGAGTCTTATTTTTCCGATGCTCTGTTGGATTTGGGTTATGCTTGTTGTCAACAGTGAGGAGTAGGAGATGGGCAGTGTAGGAGTGTGTGAAATGCGGCAGCCGCATTGTATTATGTTCTGATTCCTCGGTTTCTCATTTTGGTAGAGTATATATCGCTGCGATTTCTTTGTGGAGTTCATTTTTTCCCCTCGCTTTTCTTTCCCAGTATATTTTGTCTTTTCCCAGTTTGTTCATGATCCTCTCGGTTGTTGTTTTCCACGTGTAACGGTCTCCCTATTTTTAGTGTAGAATTTAATGTAGAATTTTTCACTTAACAACGAGCGCAAGTTTGACCTGAAAAACCTCACTTGATAATTCACCTAAGAAAATATTATGACCATACTTTAAGAATAATGCATTTGATTCTTACGGGTGTTATACTAATATGTACCACTCTATGTAGAATTTTTCACTTAACAGCGGTCTTTGTCACCCTGTTTTTCACTTCATTGCAAACGATAAATCAAGAAATTGAGACCCGTCATTTTGTACCAGGGACAAGTTGTAATGCATGTGCTGGTGCCTGTTCTGTATATATTAAATTCCATCATGTTTTCAGTATTTCTAATTACTAATGTATTTAAAAGTGGTAATTCTCCATTGGTTTTTATATCATATGTAAAATTTAAAGTAGTAAAACAACAATTTAATTTTAGTTCTCCAACATTTGTATTGAATACTCCAAATACATCATTTACATATATCAACCACATCATAGGGGCTTGAACTTTTCCTTCGAATCTTATGAATAGGCTGGCAATGAAATATGACAAAAAGCTTCCCACTTTCATGTTGCTAGAATTGAAAAAAATTTTACTTCACAGAAAAATTAGTAAGTCATTAAAGTCATTATAGTTATTAAAGTATCAAGGATGTTATAAGGATAATAACGCACCGAGGTCGGCAGTGTACTTCCCGAGGGCCTCTGGCCCGAGGGAGTGAACGTCGACCGAGAGCGTCATTATCCTATAACACCCGTGGTGCCTTCAACGTTTAATGTCCTACAAGTCTGTTAATTAATTCGATTTTTTTTGACATTTATGATTTATTAATTTGACATCTATTATGTTCAGAACGATTTGATTTAAAAGAGAGTAAAAATCAAAATTGTTTGTAAACACCGCCGTTGCATAGCAACGCATTTTGTTTGTCAATAACGCTATCATAATTTACTTGTTTTGGGTTGTGTTATAATTTTATAATGCCCTAGGGCGTTATAGATATTCATAACGCCCTAGGGCGTTATTTTTCATTTAATGTATCTCAAAATAGGGTGATTATTGTAAAATAACAGACTTGTAGGATATTAAATTCCTTAACAACCTCTTGATTAACATTATTTAATTGTGATAAGTCTCTAAGATACTCCAAGGTTTGTGGGCTTGGTACAATTGGAAACAATAAATCAATAGAAATGCAAAAGAGGAAACCCAAGAAATTCAAAATATTGTTCTTAATATCACAAATTCAGATTAAAATTTAAAATTTTTACTTTTACAAACAACCTTGAAATTGGAACTAGGCTAATCCCGGTATCACGAGGCATAATTCGTTTTTTTTCCGATATCAGCTGAAAGACCGAAAATTTCATCAATTTCCTAATTGTATAAGTTATTGTGAAAACTTTAAAACAAGAGTTGCAAATTCAAAGATTGCACGAGAATTCACCTTATTAGTCTTCATAGTTTATGCAAATATTTTTCTAATTATCCTTCACAGTGCGTTCTTTCAAAGTCGTTAGTGTTACCATTCCTTGATTATATTTCATAAATTCTAACCGTTTTATTTACTGGTAGCATTATAAAAAAGTGTAAGCTAATAAGCATTCCAGTTTAAATTAATAGCGATGCACAGATTAGCCTGACTTAATGAAGAACAGCTTCTAATCTAGGTTCTAATATTAAAAGTAAACTTCACTAATTACAGGTTGGCATCACCTTTCTATCATACTTTACAGATTTCATTAGTGATACGTTTATAATTATACAACCATGATTAGGTTACATTAATAGCTTAATGGATAACTACGGACAATGTTTTTCTATGCCGAAATATGAAAAATTACAGATGTCTTCATAATGAAGAACAGGATAAGATTAGATTCTGAACGAATATATTCTAGATTTTTCTTCATTTTAAAAAAATTACCAGATCAACAAAATAATATACATGGTACATTTAAAATAGACAATACATAACATACAAATGGAATTAGACCTAGCCTAATATTATTTTTTAATAATGTTTATGATGATAGTCATCCACAACGACATATATTTTGTTAGTTCTCACCAGGGGCGGACTGACAACAGTTTAGCGGCTCTGAATCTTAGAACTCGCAGACCACTTATTAGTCTATTAGCCGGTCATCTTGCCAAGCAGCCGGCGCCAGCGGCACACTATTGGAGCGGGCCACCGGGATTCGTCCTGGTATCCCGGTGGGCCAGTCCGCCCTTGGTTCTCACTCAGAATCGCTATTAGTCGAGTCAATGAAGATTATCACTTCTTAATTCTCAGCAACAGCTCCAATTTTGATCATTTTCTTTAAATGAGTATTTTTTAATACTATTCAAAATCAGAAATATCCCAAGTGGCGCAAATACCCTACCACCCCCTTCCCGGGGGTGGAAATTATTATATTCAAAGTGGCCGCAGACGTCCATAGAGGAATACATTCTAAGAAACGCTGAAACCGAGTCAGATTAGCTCATTTTTCAGTTTTTCAGACCAGTGTATCCTCACCAAATACATATGAATACATTGGTGTGGTCCGCCAGACAGATCATTTTTTTTGGGGGGGGGGGGAGTTTGGGGTGTAGGAAAACGAGACAATCTGATAATTCTGACTTCGGATTCGGTTTCAGCAGGTTAAAATACATAAGGATACACAGTTTGGTCCGCAGGTCAGACCACATTGTTTTTTGTGTGGCTGTGTCATTGTCAATAAACAAGAAAAGTAAAATACTTGTAAAAAAAAATTCTGCGATGAATGATTTTAAATAGCGTGGAAATTGGTTCTACATACATCCAACAATGTGCAAAAAATAAAATCCGCGTGGCATCAACTTTGATTTAAATTTGGTTGTAGCACACTCTGGGAACTAACCTCGAACCCTCAAGAAAATTATTAAAATTGGTAAATTTAAAATGGCCGCCATTGTTTGCAGTTATCTTAACGAAGCCGTAGAGGAACACAGACAATACGGACATCTTGCTAGTAATTTTATATATTAATAACTTTTCCTGATATTAAAACGAAAATAAATGTTTGTGGATATCTAGTATTTATTTTTTTCAGTAATTGCAACACGGATAAATATTTTAACTAAATCTCTACATAAACTTACTGAATGTTATTGATGATTTGTCAATAGCAAGTTTATATGTCTATCTGTTGCCGGAGTTTAGAGTCACGACGAAATCTTATTTATTTCTGTAGTTGTATTCGAAATAAAATTAATGTATCGACTGAAGCAATAAAATTATAAAATCCGATTTGTTTGAATACCCTGTGGATAATAACCAACAGTTGTTTCAAATAATTAACTTTTATGATTGTTGGATACACACGATTCGTTTTATTTATGACGAAATATTTTTCTTTGTTAAGAATTACAAATTATATGCAATTGCAATACAAAGAGTATAAATCAAATTGGCTTTAAAGTTTTATAGCATCTTGATAATTTAGTTGTTTTTTAGTTAGTTAAGATAAAATACACTAAAATTAAAGGTGAGGTAACATTAAAGATAATATTATTTAATATTTTAATATCTGTGATAATAAATCATCCAATATTCTTGGTAGTCCATAATAAATAATTTTAGTTAGTTGTGATCGCAAATAATTATAAAATCAACAACTGGCAAGTATCCCTAATACGTATTCTCAATCAAGCCAATCAAGGCACACAAAATTAAAAAAATGGTTTCTTCTTCTAACCAACCAACTTCTCTCTGTGTATTTTGATGCACTGAATTCGAATCCGGAGTCGGATTTTTTTGTAAGTCGCGAAAATAACCTAAAAAGAAAACTAATTATTGGTTATTTTCGGGATTTACTAAAAACTGGTGGGTGATGGAGGTAAATAGACACCTGATTCATATTCAGCATGTCGAAGTACATAAGGGTTGCCCAATGGAGTCCCAGAAACAGATCATTTTCCACTTTTTTTTGTGTGTGTGTCTGTGTAATATATTTTCATATGTGGTTTTCTATAAAATGGCGGAGGATCCGGTGATATTCAAATATTACACAGACACACACACACACAAAAAATGTTGTTCTCGATCCGTTGAAAAATAGAACTCACGGCCGGAAAGTTATCTCGTTGACACCCGGTATATTGCCTTCAAAATCATTTTCAAGGGCTCAGCTCTGACGAATGGTATAATCGCCCTTAGAGACTTTTACAGTCAAGAATAAGCAAATTTTCATAAATATTATTATCGTCTTTAATACTTTCAGCCCTAAAAACCAAAATTATTAAACATATATTTTAAAGACGAATTTGAACCTTTGCGTTCCCGTTGTCTTTGTATGTAGTTGAGATTAAACATCCTCAAGGGATGTGTCCCTAACTCACCATGCGTGGTATGCGGTTTGTTGATATTGTTTTATACATATTTATTTAGTTGTTTTACTTCGTGCAAATTGAATTTTTAATCAGTATATACACGTATTAAGTTGAATACATCTATTTGTATTTAAGTTTAACTTCTCGTGCGATTCTGTGGCCTAGATAGGCAACTAGTTTTTAAGAAACTTCACAAAGTTCCTCACGTCTATTCAGAACTTCCATTACATCACAAAATAAACGAGGACTAAGGTCCTAAGGCGTTTTTTGATAGTTCTAACGAAGACACCACCAAACGTTGCAGAAGGTACGATTGGCGCCTTCAGCATTTAAATTTGTAATGTAGGGTGGGAAGATTACCCATATGCTCAGTGGGAAGAACTCTCAAAAACTAGACAAAATTTAAATTTCGCCGGAATTACATTAAAATTAGTAGTTCGGTACTTTCAGATGTCTAATATGATGTCAAAAGTTAAAATTTCAAGATGGCGGATTCAATATGGCCGCCATAATTGCGAAATGTTACATGAAATTTGGTACATAGAAATTGTAAGATCCTTTGATAACGAGTCTGAAGCTTGAAAATTCAAAACGACGAATATTTTGTTGTACTATGTAGAAGCAAGATATCACCAAAATGGGTAAAAATTTTTTTTAAAGAAATATAACGACTTTCAAAAAAATAAAAAATAAACAAATAAAAAAATCAAACTTATTTTTAACCGACTTCGGTATCGATATTGGGTAATAAAGTTCAATTAACTGGGCGACGCGCGACGGTGATAATTTACGTCACAACTTATAGTGACGTTTGTTTCAAGGCGGTTTAATTTTTTTGAAAATTTCCTTTTCCAAAAATTTGATTTGAATGAAATGCCTCTTAAATTTATTGGATCGTTAACATTTTCTTTCAGTGCTTCTCAAGTATGTACATTTTAATTAGTGAACTGTTACAGGTCTAAAGCAATGAGAGTTGGGAGCACCGTGAAGGATTTCTCGAAACGTGTCTACCGAAACATCTTGTGCGAGGTTTGTCTAATACATTGTAACAATCGTTCCATCATCACAACAGGGAACCAATATCTTATTTATGTGCCGTGTTTTTTAATATTTTTAACTACATCAACTTGTTTGAGTGAAAATAACACTGTTCATCAAGAAAATAAAATGCGTGCTGTATCAACCATGTAATATGTATACGTGAGAAAGAAACAAGTTTTAATAAATGAATAATTAGAGAACTCTATTTGGATGAGGTTTACTCTAACATTTCTTATGCGAACTAAAATAGTCCATACCCCCTCGTACTATTTATCTTTTTATCTCTTGATTGAAACCTCCGATCAAAGAACTTATTCCTAGATACATAACACCCAGTACATACCTTGCTTGCTTCTAACGTAGTCATATTTTACGTCCATTAAAAAGGATAGATAAACATAATATCCCATAAGCAACAGTGGCGGGTATGTGTAGAAGGGTAAATATTTTCATCAAAATGAATTATTGTAATTCCTGCATTACATGCTCTTTATACAACAATGTGATGTAGGCATTACAGAAAGATAATGCTTGATATATTTCAAATTTAATTACTCTAAACTTTGAAACATATCTATCCATCTTGTTACAAATCTATAAAATGTCTCATCATTCATAAAAATTACATTTCTCTATTCTTTCTGAAAGTTCATATATAATAAGAGGGTAAATATTATACATATATTTACATGGCAAAATTGTAATTTGAATATAGGTCATTATAATTTATTATATTTCTGTACTATTGAATGACATATTTAATAAACTCACCACAAATTAGACAAGCCTCAAATTCAATGTCAAGATTGCCTGGGTGAAGTAAGAAATTTTTTTAAAGAATTTGGTTCTTGTACACACACTAAATCACAATTTTATTTTTTTCATCCCCTTCAATAATGGGGGGAGGGATGGCTAATGCCAAACATTTTTTGACATCTTATCTTCTCTTATATATACTAAATACCAATTTTATGGACTCTTTCTTGCTTTATTCACCTATTTACCCACATTTACCTCAATTTACCCCCCCAACCTTTCAACGAAATAAGATCAGAATATAATTTAGTTCCATATCTCCTTAAATTACATATGTATTCCAAATTTCAAGACAATATCTTACTCGGTTCCAGTGTAATCGTGCACACAAAAAAAGTACAGACAAAACGACAGAATTTTTTTTTTGCTCAAACTTAAAAAATCTCGACATTTCATGACATTCTAAGCCAATTTGAACAATATTTTTTTACGTAACTATACTTCCACTGGATGTGGAAGTAATAGCAATGAAATTAACATACCGCGCACATAACGTGTTGTGTGTTTTTGTTTTTGTGTAATTTCCATGCACTGAAGTTTAGCCAACAAAATAAATATGTATTTATTAAAATAACGACAATATTGTACCTATTTTATGTAATAATTGTTGGTTAAATTTTCATAATCCTTTACATAACCGCGGATTTAACAAATATAATAGGTAGAGAGTACACATGTTTTATTCTAAGGGAATTATGTGTTGAAAGGATAATTTAATTGCCATTCACCTTATTAAAACTGTAAACAGAACTCCATCATGTTACGTCTATGGTCTATGAAGTTTATGCTTACTTATGAAACGATTGAGTTACTTTTTTCCAAACGGTTTTAGTGGCGGACACGTTAAACGGAGATTCAGATAATCGAACTTAACCGATCGAGACGTTACGAATAGATCGATTAGCGAATCAGGAAGTAATGGGAAGTTTGCAACTGAAGTGTCTTAGACTGTGACTATCTCAGCAACAAACAAACCAATACACATTATGTGTCTAGTTTGCTAGCAATAAGTTCTTTGATAGGAGAGTGAGACAGAAAAATATATAAAGTTGACAGTTTACGTGATCGTCTAGATTTTTGAAAGTAGTTCCCAAATTTACGTTGTGATAGTAATTTTATTGAACAGATTCTTTTATAAAGTTTGGATATTACTTATTTCTGTTTACTGTTTGATTTGTTTTAGGTTTGAAAAATACTCCCTTAATAATTATTTATACTTTTGGTGCCCTTTTATTTCTCTGCCCTTTATTTAATAATGATTTCATTATAATTACAGTGTTTATTGGATCATTTCACAATTATTTCTCAATTACTAGTCAACTATCCTAGGATGGCAAGTAGCCGCGCTGAGAGAGAAGAAATATCGTCACTGTTGAACAGAGACAAACAAGCTTTTTAAGTTTCTTAAGCTTCTTAAGCTAGCTAGTTAGCTAGCTAGCTTAAGAAGCTTGTTTGTCTCTGTCCAACAGTGACAATATTTCTTCATTCTCTGAGTGGCCACTTGCCATCCTAGGATGGTTGACTAGTAACCAAATAAATTGGCCAGGACATTCGAAAAATTTCTAAGAGTTGGCATGAGGATGAGATTTGACAGTTCAATGAAATGCGATATTAACAATTGCTTAGCAAAAAAAGATTTTGAATATTAACTTCTGGTGTACATGCTATAGTTAAACCATAAATACATAAATTAATATCAGACTTGCTATAAATTATTATACATTGTAGGTATATTCCCTTATGCACAGTTGAAACTCTACACCACAATAAGTTTACGATTAAATAAAATTATTATAATTTAGAGCCTGTTCAAAGGATTATTAAAAGTTGACGCCTACTCATTAATAAACTAATGATTTTATATTCGGTTTCTACGATTAAAATGTATAGTGCCTACCTAATAAGGATGTATATTTTAATTATTATTAGGCGCTGAATATTTCAATACGACACTATACAATTTATTACCAAACTATGTTATCCTTTTATACCTTAATTTATATCATTATTTGTTTTATAAAAGTAATTAATTTGTATTCGAAATTATTTTTATGCCTAATCAGCCTACGCATTATCGATATATTTTATGGAAAGTTTGGGACATCGCAATATTTTAATAATTCCTTGGGTCGCTTAATTATTTATATAAGTAATCTATCAAATTGAAACCGTGACCTACTGATGTACTTCAATTGAATTGATAAGGTTATGGAATGGAAGTTAAATATATTAAAACTACAAGCGTTATTTGTTTGATTAGTTTGTCTTAGTGCTTGTTCGCTAAAATGATACAAAGTTAAACCTCCCTTCTCCATATTATATTTTTGTTATGTATAATTAACTTACTGCAGGCCTTGTAAAGTTAGTTGGACTCTGTTTGGATGATTTTACTGGGCCATAGCTGCAAAATTAACACAATACATATAATGTAACTATATGTGTAATTCTTCGTCAATTTTTTAAATAACTATTATTTTTTACTTCAATATAACTAAAATTACAAAAATATTTTAATAACGTAAAAATAAAAAAATTGAACCACCTTCAATAAAAGACCACTAAAAATTGTAAAAATTGCATCCATAGTACATAATAAATTAGCGAATATATTAAACACTGCTACGAAAAACTACCTTTCAGGAAACAATATGAGGCGTAATCTTCATATTTTGACCTATTTTCTATTCAAGTCGAGCCGAAACGTGCAACTTTTTTTCGTGTCTTTTATATGCATATGATAGTTGAAATTTCAGATAAAGTTTTGAAACGATTAAATTGAACATAGTTGCACTTAATATACCGTGTGTCCCAGAATTATGTTAACATGCGATATCTCCGTTCACTCAAAGAAAATGATAGGTGAATTCAACCAAAAAGAGCATATGAAATCGCGCCTATCTAGCTTCATAGTTAAATCAATCATACAACTTTGTTTTCGTAAACAAATAGTAGTTTAATAATCATATCTTCTTGTAGAACAACAAATTAAATAGTATAATGACATTTTTTTATGTTCACTAACTATTTTCAATTTGGTCTACAATTAAATAGTACAACGCGACTTTGTTTTTTGTTCACCATCTAATTTTTAGGTTGATCTACACTTTATTGTATGATGAAGTTTTTTTTGGTTGGCCAAAATCTCAGTATTGAGACATCAGACCACCCAAACCAAAGATTAGAGAAGGTTTATAAGATCCATCCAAATGTATCGATGATCCCTGAGAGAATTTGAACATTGCAATCACGTTATTAATTTTCTATAAATTCATGAGTATAAGATAATGCATGATTGATTATTGTCAGTGATTCGTATGTGGCGTCATCTAGGAATAGTTTCTGTAACAGACTACGTGGTAAGCAAGCAAATTTTATGTAGAACTTATTATCTATCTATTTAACTAGTTTGATTTGACAAAATTCAGCAAATTATTAGTAAGATGAATAAATTATAGTCTTATGCACCTATTTTTTAAGTTAATGTTTATTTTGTTGTGTGACAATCACCTTTTGTTTAAAAATACTATTAAATATACTTCAATTTAACAAAATGAACAATATATATACTATTTTTTTGATTGATTTAACCCATACTATTTGCAAACAAAAGCGCTGATGCGACGTCTTCATCAATTCATCAAAGTGGATGGCAGAACGATGTTATGTTTATGTAAACAGAACTGCGGGTTAATTCTACAATAATATTTGTTTATCTGTCAATTATAATAGTAGAGCAAACTGCTATTGGGTTTACAATTACAATTCGACAATAGTTAAAAATAAAATATACTATTATTTAGTTTAATTTGACAGAATTCAACAAAATAATAGTCAGACGAAAAAAAATAATAGTCTTAATCATCTATTTTCTAAGTTAATGTTTGTTTTGTTGTACGACAACTTTTTATTAATTAAAATAACAATCACCTTTTGTTTAAAAATACCATCAATATAATTTAGTTTAACAAAATTAACGATATTGTTAGTTAACCATTTTTTTTTGTTGAATTTACCCATACTATTTCTTTGAATGTATTTGAAAATATAAAAATATAAAAAATCTGCAATCGTCATGAAAGACTCCATCTTATGATGCTCCTGGAACCATGTTGCCTCTTGTGACACCGAGACAACCCCCAACATGTTTTTTAAATGACACCCTGTATATATAGGACCTGAAATCGTATCCTCACGTCATTCTGAGCACAGTAATGCCCATGGTACCTAATAAGTCGCGACTAAAAAAACACCAGACACACACGAGGTGAAATTTGGAACCTTCCGTTTTTTGAATTCGGTTAAAAATATTCCCGACTTCAGAAGACATAAATAGAAGGCGTACTGCAAAATAAACATCTAAAGATGACCATAACCAATTTAACAATAACATATTGTGTCCTAATTACCTACTGTTTGTGACTTCTCAATACTAATTCAGAAGTAACAAAAAGTAAATGAGTTATTTTTACATTACAAGAAATTCCAGTTTCATTCAGAGTAAAAACAGTCGGACGAGAAGTTAACTTCAATAATATAGCGTATCCTGCAGAGCTTGAAAGTACCGTATTAGAAATGGACCATATATTCTGCAGTTTAAATATTGTAAATTGCAGTAATGGCTATCATGGGATTAAATAGCATCAACAAATTATCTAAGTTGATAGCTTGTATTCAACATTATGATGTTATTTATAACACCCTGGATATGAAGTTTTTAATACATGAAACTCATATCTATGAATATTTGTGTGACATTGTCGTCGTAGTTATTATACAAATTGAAATATTTAAATTCTTATTACAAATTTTATGGCTAGTTTTATTACATCTGTTTCAATTAATCAAATAGATATATTATAACTGGATGATAATTTTTAATAATTATCATAGAACTTTTTTTGCAAGAAATTCGTTCATGACATGCTGAACTCAAATATCAAATTTAAAGTATGTGCATCTGTTTGTGTGTAGACCATTTCTTGTAAAAATGATAACTTCTGTATTCAAATTTGAAATATATGTAAAATACCATGCTAGAATTATTCTTCCTCTTGAAATCGGGGCAAGTTGATCGCCAGAGATGTGCAAACTGTCGTGTTTTATACAAATCATGTTTTATTATAATTTTAAAGCAAAGTGTTACTAAAAATACTAAGATATACAAGATATCGAAACTTCACAGTGTGTCTTTCAGGTTCGAAAGAACTTTACGTAGGCTAAATACTAGTCAACCATCCTAAGTTGGTAAGTATCCACACAGAAAGAGAAGAAATATCGTCACTGTTGGACACAGACAAACAAGTTTAAGCTAACTAGCTTAAGAAGCTTAAAAATTTTGTTTGTCTCTATCTAACAGTGACGATAGTTCTTCTCTCTCTGCGCGGCTACTTGCCAACATAGGATGGTTGACTAGTAATGCAAAGTGCGGCAGTCAGTAAACCGATTTGCATATCCGTAAGAAGAAAAAATTACAGCATGCAAAAACATGGTTTATTGTACAATAAAACTTAGATCACGCGTACAAAATATAAAATAAGGAAGCTTATGAGTTACAGTGTTTAAACTGCATACCACCTTCATCAATGCACTTTTTTTAAAGAATTCCGGAGAGTGTTGAATTCCTCCTCAATTCTCGTTGCCAAATGTTGGATATCACGTGGTGGGGGCAAATACTTTATCCTTGAGTATTTCCCACAGGACAAAATCGCACGGCGTAAAATCTAATGACCGAGGGGGCCACTCGATCCTTCCTCTACTCCCTATGCAATCGCCAAATTTCGTGAATGCGCAGTTTTTCGACAGCGTTAACTGACTTTTACCACACTCTGTATATCAATTCCACTTTAAAATGTCATTAAGATAGTTTTAAGGAGACTATTACGAAACGAAGTTGCAAACGGAACACTGTTGTTCTCTCTCGTCTGTCCGCCCGTCTGTCTATCCAGCCGTAGCAGAGCTCTTGCGAATAAAACAGTATAATAAATAATGTATAGCAATAATATGGGTGGGCATTTTTGTCAAGGTATGTTTTAAAATAGATGAGATATATATATCTATTTTTCCCGTCAATACTTAACTGATATTAATTTGAATATTGGCCCAGCATCATAATTTAAAATTTATGAATGTGTCATTTCTAACGGACCAATTGTAACATATTTAAGAAAATAAACATATATAAACATCATTACTTTTTAAATTTATTTACAGATTTATATGCAAAAGTAGCAGATATTACAAACTATTCATAGCTACCCACTGAACCAGATATAAAAAAATATTCTATTGTCAACTTTTTATTATTCAATAAATTAAAATTTTATATAACAAGGTAAGGTTCGATTTTACATTATGCTGTTATCTGCATAGAATTTAAATAAACCTAGAAATTTATGTGTTGATATTTTGCCACTTTTGAATTATAATGATATTGGACCACACGGATAAAGAAAAAATATTTAATCATTAAATCTACAAACTAAATTTTTTCTTTTTAATGTAGCTTTTTATTCCATTCTATAATTTCGGCCATTTTCACATGAATTTTAAATCTATTGCACTGTGTGATAACTATTTGTAAGAGTAACTCTGTCTGACGTGTGTATAATATTATAATTTTTAACATGAATAAATCTGTCTATCTATCTATAAAATAAACAGAAAAACAAAACACAATTGCTGTCAATTTATTTAAGTTTTATTAATTATTATTCTTCGTATAAATGAATTTGATAATTATTTGTTACTCTTACATCAACTCTCATTATATTAACAACAATTTTGGGGCATTATTATTTCATAAAAATACACTGTCAATGTTCTAACGAAACTTGTGAAGGACAGGTGCTCTCGAGCGAGCGTAAAAATACTTTGTCGCTCATTGTCATGGGAGCCGAGCGCAAAGTGACATTCACAGCTCCTAGGCAAACATCAAGTTTACGCTTTCAAAATGTGAGCAAAAAAGCCTATTTTATATGACGATTTTAGATAAAATATATTTAGCCTAAATACATACTCCTACAAATATTCAGATAAACTAGAAAAGTTATTCTCCAATAAAACATTTTGAAGCTTATTTTGGAAGATTTTGATGTTCTGACTGAGTCTTATTTCCTGAAGTACCTTACTGAAATATTTAATTCCCATGAATACCGAGGATTTTTGAAATAAAGATCTATTATGTGCAGTTAACTGATCATTACTTCGTGTATTATATTTATAAAAGTGGAGGTTTCTATTAAATTTACCTTAATTTATTTTCACATACGTAACTATTTCAAAGATATATAAGCATATAAATGGCAACAGATCGGTTTCTCAAAAATTGTACAACACGATTGATATGTTGGAGCTCCAACTATATTTCTTACAACTCTTTTCTGGAGCCTAAATATTCTAAAAAATGACTAGAAGTCCTTCAAAGCGCACGAATTTACCAACTTAACATATTCCTGAAAAATTAATTGAGCTAATTTGCTCAATTGATTTATTATTTATTTTTGATAAATGACTTCCATAGATTAAAGAACTTTAGGAGTAAGGCTGTAAACGGATATATATTTGACTCATCATTTACAAATATCAGAAATTATAATGGTCCCAATATGGACCCTTGCAGTACACCTATCGACAAACTGAGGTCGAAATTGCTTTTTTTGGAAAATTATATCCTTTTATGCTATATCGAGTTTTCTTAGACATGAGCGCATTTTTTTAGCAGTTTAATTTTTGTATTTTTATGTTTGTTGACGTCTAAATATAGTAAGAAAAGGATAAAATTTTCCAAAGAAAGCCATTTTGACCTGTTTGTCGATGTTTCTCGTGAAGAAAACGTAATTTTTATTTATTGTAGCGTTAAGTTAGTGTCCTGTATTTCACTAAAATAATGAGAAATATAAAAAAAATATAGTTAAATTTTTTGTCATATATTGGGATCAATTTTCTTAGCTTATCGATACCCCTCCTTTCTTTAATTTGAGATGAGAATAATCAAATCAAAATATTCGCATTCTAAATATAAAATGATGCATAATTTCAACTTAAAAAGTGCATTACTCTTGGAACAATTATTATATACATTTGAAACAAGAATATAATGGGGAATTTCAGTTCAGTCTAAATATTTAAAAACCAGTATTAATATGAAAATATAATATATTTAGAACTTACCAGTAATATTTTAAACAATTATTTCCAGTTCGTTGTATTTTTTAAAGCCCCATAAGTTTTAGTCTCAAAAAGTCACTAAACGTTTTGTGACGTAGACAAACGTAGCAGAGAATTTCTTTGATTTACCGCTGACGGTTGCAAATACTGAGTAATTGTTATTTTCTGCCATAGACTGACACTTGTCGCTGTCAAAAAGCAATTAAAATTCAGATGACAATTAAGAATTTTAGGTTATCTACTTCTTCTCAACTCCTTGGCCAGGGTAGGTATCCTTTTTATAGTAAGCCTAAAATTTTTCTAACTACTTTTATATACGTCATAAATTTTTAGGGGAAAATATATAACTAAACTTTAACATTTTTTTTCACGTTTATATTGCTTTAAAAAAAAATTAAAAAACACGGGTCTCTTCTTTTAATCTAAATAACTCATTTTTTAATTAAAAAAAAATTGCCGAAATTCCCCATTCTTCTTTTGAATATATGCATATGATTGAAAAATTGATAATATCATACATTTAACTTAAATGGAGTATAATCAACTAGAAACATTCATATTCTTCATTGAAAACTGTACATAGTTTTAAGTTAAAAATCTATTAGCCTTAGAATAAGCATTACATATATTTGAAATAAATAGTAGAATTCTTTGTTTCTTTATATGTATTTACTGAAAAATTCAAGAAAAGTAAGTGCTTAACTTGAGAGAAGTATATCCAAATCGAGACATTTATATTCTAAATATAACTATGCATCATTTCAACTAAAAAATACTTTACTTTTGGAACAATATAATAAATACTTTACTATTGAAACAAATGGACATTTATATTCTAAATATAACTATGCATCATTTCAACTAAAAAATACTTTACTTTTGGAACAATATAATAAATACTTTACTCTTGAAACAAATGTAATATAGATTTGAGAAAAGACTTTCTTTAAATATATACTCATTTTTGAAATTTGATCATATATTTAAGTTAAACAGAGTATGTTGAAGCCCTTTCCAAGTTCACGGTAAATGTTAGTAGATAGATCTGCTTACAATTTGCTGACTTAGTCCTACCACGAGTCTATGAGAGTGATCGCCCGGAAATTCGTATAGGCAATCAAAATATAAATGCTCCACCGCAATATCATTAGACTTTCTTGAATTATCAGGGGTCAGGGGTCAGATGATGAACGAATAATTAAGTAAGTTAGTTCTTGCTGTGCACATGAATTGACTTGAAAAATTCAAACAAATTATAATATTGATTTAAAAATAATTTTGCTTTAAATTGAGACCAGTTATTTTTTTGATTAAATATATTATATTTAAATTTATATGTATTCTTACTTTAATTTGAATTTTATTTTGATTTGAAATATTCAATATTATTGTTTTAAATAAAAGGTAATTTTAAATGAAACGTACAATTTATTTACAAAGATTTAACACAATTTTAAAGGAAATATATTTAAAACGAGGAATAGTGTTGAAACAATAATATACATACTTTTTTTATGTGTGATACTTCTAATGAGTTTTGAATAAACTTACAAATATACTTTAATAAAGATCAAACTGAGCACTTTAAGAATGGAACACATTTTTTTTCTGGTTCATATTTATATGAAACATGTATATGCAGAATTTACGTCTCTATAAAATCAAGTTTTTTTTTAAATACCACCATTTTTTTTATTTGGTATAAAATGTTTTTTATTCATTCTTACGCCATTAACCGCCCTTAACCTTTCCCCATCTGACTCCAAATGGATTGAGAAATAAAAACAGATAATTTATTAATTATTAAGAATACCCATACAATTTTTATATAAACATTATTAATATATATGTACCTATTTATTTATATAAAATTCCAGACTGATACAATGTAACAAGTGCATAACTAGGCAACATTCCACAGCGTAAGATAAATAAAACAAGTTTTCTATTACATAAAAAACGTAATAAGATAGTGTAGTTTTTTGTATGCATGATACATTTTTTATAAATTTCTATATTACATGAATATAATGATGTAAATTCCTTAACTAACGCTCAATAAATAAATATCTAGTAAATGTTTCTAAAAAATTAACATGTCAATATTCTCATAAACATTAAGTTACTATTAACCAATAAAGATTACTATATTGTTGTGATTTTAATCGTTGCAAGTCATTATAAATTCTAATTAATAATGTCGTATTAATTAAACAAATTGGTTTTACAGTAAAATTTTAATCATTGATTTGATTTTCACGTTCAAATCCTATACTTTAGCGTTCAGAGAAGATTTTATTCCACTAAAATATTTTGATTTTGTTCACGTATATTGAATTATTAACTTGCAACAAACCGTTAAGTAGAATCTTCCTCAAATAAATTTTCTGGTGAAAAATATTTCTAAACGAAACGAAAAACTATCTATAAGATGTTATTTGTAGTTTTTTCAAAATAATATAATTTTTAAGTATAATTTTAAGCATTTTAAATTTTATTCATGTGCTGATGATGTCAGCTTCATTGTCGAAATGCTAGCTATTTTTGTTTTTATAGAATTTTATGAAAAATTGCGGCCGCTTTTAGGTACATTTGCATTATTGAAATATTTAATAAATTTTATATTTACTGATTGTGTCTTTTCAAAAACAATATTGCTCTTCTTCTTATGTGACAAATAGACAACCAGACAGATAGAGAGGAGAACTTTTGAAGGATATGCAGTGTTCGAAGTCTAATTAATATGAAAAACTTTTTACTAAAAATGTAAAAGAAGCATTCTGATTAAAACTAATACCTAAATATATCCTCATATTTATTAAAATGAGATTTGTCACATTCATTTGAATTTATTTTGATGCTGAAATTCGATTGTTCGTTCTACGTCTAGACGTATTTAATTTATATAAATTATTTGTTTATTTTAATTCTTAGATGACAACAATAATTACTAGTAGTTTCCTGTTAAAAATAATTGATTTTTTTTAAAATGATTTACCTTATATTTTATATAATTTATATATGTTGCAACCCATAATTTTGAAGAGTTTTTTTCAAGTCTGTGGTTGCAACCACATTGCATCATAATAGGACAGTTTATGAAATGGAACCAGATCGTGTAATCTTAATTTGTTCCCGATATGGACATCTTTTGTGTCTAGTCTAGCTCATGAACTGGAAAATTTATTTCTTAGGTTTATATGAATTTTTAAAACTAAGCAATCTGTAAAAGGTAAGCATTCAGTTTGTAAAACCCTTAACAGCCTTTGTGTAATGCATAAAATCATAAATAATTCATTTAATGCGCAGATACCGGTAGGTACCTATCTCGATTATACTTGTGTTTGGTAAGAAAATTGAAATTATTTTAAAAATTCGTTTGTCGAAATATTTTGAAAAATATTCATTTTTGCATTACAGTAAACAAAACCTGTAAGACTGTGGGTGATATAGTGTAAGGCTTTGAAGAGAGTAAACATACAGTAATTACGTTATGTGATCTCAGCAAGGCCTTCGACTGTGTGTCTCATACTTTTATCGTCGAAAAACTTAGTTTCTATGACTTTAGTCTCCATTAAAGTCATATCTGGGGAATAGGTAGCAATGCGTCTCATATGACAATATAACACCTTTTAGAAGGAAATAACGCGGAGTGCCCCAGGGATCTGTGCTTGGACTCTACGTATTTATAATTTATGTAAACGATTTATTCCATTATTTACTCCTAAGCAGCAAATGTATTTGTATATGTAAAGTAGTCAAATGAAAATATCTGTCTATATCTGTAATATTAAAATGTTTGAAAAGTATTACAGACATGGCAAATTGTGGTAATATATCATATTAAGCAAAATATTCATTACTCGATGTTAATCCAATTAACATCTAGTCAAAAAGGCATACACAAAAGTCAAACAAGAGAGATAAACGAAATTTAACATGCTAAAATAGCAAAGTACATTTAAAAACCTAACCTTCAAAGTTGTAAATGGTCACTTATAAGTTTGTGGTATATTATATCCAGTAAACTATTTTTAAAAATTGTTTAGGTGCTCCATGGCTAATTTTACTAATTGGACGATTCTCATGTACAGACTCAGTAATTTTAAAGAATTTCTTAAAGTGGAGATGTACAGGGTTATTCATTATATTTAGGCCACCCTTTATTATCGCTATTATTAGAGATAGAAAAAAAAGTTTCAGACAAAAGTTGTAGGGCTATAACTTTAATAAGTTGATGAAAGCACAGTGGCGTGCAGAAATTGAGAGGTATACGAACGGAAATTACAATTATTACAGTAGTCTATGAAAATGACAAGTATTCTGTTATTAAATCTGTCAGAGTTTCATATAATAACAGAATACATGTCATTTTCATAGACTATAATAAATAGCTTAAATACTATTTTCAATGTTCAATAACTCGAAAACAGTTAAAGGCGGGACTATCATATGTCATATTTTTGAAATCAGAAAAAAAGAATAATTCAAAAATTCAACAATACACAGCGCGCGTTCCATTAAAAAAAATATTATTGCTTCTTGTACCTCAATTTCTACACGCCACTGTGCTTCCATTAACTTATTAAAGGGGTTCAGTTACAGCCATGCAACTTTCTCCATAATAACGATAGTAAAGGATGGCCTAAATATAATGAATAACCCTGTACATATTCTCACAGAAAAAATATTCTTACCATGCAATAAAATTAAAATTAAACGACCTGGTTCTAGTTTAAGACGAGGATGTATATTTCTTGAACTGGACGCCATGTAGTTATATACAAAAGTACCAAGGGCGGATCTATGAGGGGGGGGGGGGGTAATGGGGGTAATTACCGCCCCCCCCCCCCCCCAGACTAAATAATATTTAATAATAATTTCATTTTTTGAGTGAATATATAAGATAATTTGCATATTTTGTATATGAAAATATTCTGAGAAATAAATTTATTTTTTAAATTTTCGGTTTGTTTGTTCTGACTTAGATTTATTAAATAAAAACTGTTTCCAATATTTAAAAAAATAATAAAAAATAATAATAATAATTATAGACCTTTGTGCTTGTTCTAATGATATCGTTAATATCTTAATATTTACTTTTACTCGAAGCAAGTGATTACCCCCCCCCCCCAGAAATGTGGCTGGATCCGCCCTTGAAAAGTACATAAAACTGTTAATAGTAAGAGATAACCACCCATCATAAATAGGTCGATTTTCGCTTATTTTATTGATTTTGAAAGAAAACATTGTTGTCGACAAAAACTTGTGAACTGGACAAGTGAGTGCGAAATAAACATTATGGGAAAATTATGTAGGTATATATAAATTTTACAATGTATTTTATACAGCCATTTTGCTCATCGATGTCAATTCAATTTCGATAATGTTACTGGAAGATAATACTTTCAAGTTTATGATCTGTATATTATAATATATTCTATAATTTATTAAAGCACCACTGGAAATCCTTGTTATTCTCTGTCTTTGTGTTTGTTATTTTCGCCTACGCGGTAATAAACATGATTTTTTACATTGTCATAGCATTTCTCTAGAAGACTTTTTCTTAATTAATTTTATGTTTACAAGCCCTCGCACTTAGTGCCAGTACGTAAACTACGTGATTAGGAAGATAATGGATAATTATGTACTTTTAAGGTTGTTTCTTCTTGATATAAAATAATAATTAGCTTCTGTCTTAAGCATTTTGCTTATTTTTAGTGTTTTTGCTAATTAAATAATAATTGCAGTAAAAACGGTCATATATTATCTTTTCTTTAACCTCCCACATTATGACTTACCATTGAGCAACAAAGATTTTATAAAGGTGTCAAAAGTTATAAAAATTGTAAAATCATTAATTACTGAAGCACTCACAGACATGTATTTAATTGGATTATTTGTGTATATTAAAAGAAATTTGTGCTGTATACCCTTAAACAGAAAATAAAAATAGAGTTTCTGATACTGCTGTTTCGGAACTATCATTCCTCATCAGCGCTGAGCGCGATATGAAATGGAATAAATGAACCAGCGCACAGTACTAAGCCCTCGAATTCAGTTTATTCTGTGAGACAGGAAATTGTCGCAACACACACAATATTAGTTGTATTTATTAATTCTGTATAGTAAATGATTACATTATTGTCAGATTCAAATGAAAATAAATAATTAAATGAAAAATGAAATAACTAATACCTAATAGGTTACATTATTTTAATATTTTGCTACTTAGAATAAAAAGCTCTTATGGTGGTAGTTTGTTTAAATCTATTAGAATCGATTCCTTAGTTCTATATATCAACGATATGGAAAGAAACGCTTAGAAACTAAATATTTTTGCTATATTTGTACTAACTTAGCTAATCAAGTAACAACAAAAGCAAAATACTTAAATAGTTAAAAAATAATACTAATTTGGATAATTCATTATTTAAAGAAATTAAAATAATATATTCAGAATACATAATTATTACCACATATCGATTCATAACAGCAATTATCATAACCACCTTTCCAACTATAGGAGCACATTTAAACTTCTCTCGGCGCAGATTTTAGATACCAGCCTTTTAGAATGAATGGGTGACCACTTTATTCATATCTAGTTAGCTGTACCTAATAAAATTTTCAACTTTCAACGCCCACTGCAGTTGCATGCGTTTAATTCATATATCCGCAATATTCATTCAAGAGAAACACGGTTGGGAATATGAACGAACGCGTGGCCAGGAGCGTCTCAGAAAAAAATTAAAGGGGCATAATAACATGATGGGATAAAATCTGCATCAACTATGTGGATAATACATGTTTAGGGTCATACGCTTGAGGAAGTTGTGAACACCCTCTCTCTCATCTTCTGTTTTGGTCCGACTTGCACCAATTTCATGTTGAATGTTAGATATTGCAAGAAAGAAGTCGACAAGTTTCGTAGGGGGAACTCTTGTTGATCTTCTATTTTGGTCAGACTTGCACCAATGGTATATGAAAGAAACGAATGTTTTTCTTTGAAAGTTATCTGCTGAATACCCAAAATAATAATTTTTTTTTTTTGACAGTAGTATTAAGGGGTTTTTGCATATTGATGAAATCGTTAAAAAACTTAACAAGTCGTGCTTTGCGCTTAGAGTTTTGTCACGTTTGTTTGACACATGGACTCTTAAAATGGTCTACTTTGCAAACTTCTTTCCACTGCTAAGTATGCAGTCAAGGTATGGGGTAGATCCTCAGACCTCTACAAACTATTTAAAATTCAAAAAAGGGCACATTGAATAATGTACAAATTGAAGTTTAATGAATCGTGGGCACTTTAGGGAAATCAAAATACAATACCAGGATTATATGTATACTCTTGCTTACTATATCTAAAAAATCATCAGGCTGATTTTAAAATGTTAAACATAAACTGTGATACTAAACACAAAAGCAATTATGCATTTCCGATGCACCACTGTCCTCACTTAGAAAGGACCATTCTGTTCAGCTATCAAATTCTTTAATATACTTCCTGACTTAAAAATGAAATCCTTCTAAAGGATTTCAGAGGACAAGTTTTTCCAGTATATCTGCAATATAGAATCACATTCGATTCAAGAATTCCTTGATTTTTAACAATTATGATTATTTTTAAGTTCTATCGTTTTATTACTCTGTATGGAATTTTATCTTTATTTTACAATGAGCCTAATTGCTATATGTCTAGTCTAATTACTTTTCATTGTTTACCACTTTTTGCTGACCTGTTTTACATGCATATTTTTTCTTGTAATATGTCACATGAAACTGAATAAACTATCTATCTAACTATTTGTATGTATATAAGTTTCAATGGCACTAGTATCAAACCAACTAGCCAGTCATTTCTCTATCTGTTTAGATTCCATATTATGCAGTATACCAATATACTAAAAGAAAGTAGTCTGGCCTGCGGACCAGATCAGTGTATCATTATGTTAAGCGCGGGGGGGTAACGGGGTAATTACCCCCCAAGATTCTGTAAACCATCAACTTTTGTTTTAAAATGTTACGATTTTTGTTAATTTTGGGAAGAAAATAAATTTTAATGGGGTAATTACCCCCCCCCCCCCAAGATTGTGTAAGTTAATAATTTTCGTTTAAAAATTTTATAAATTTTATTTTTTTAATTTTAGGACGAATTTTTCCGGATTTCTCCCACCCCCCGCTTTTCAAAAAAATTTTGGGACCAAAATTTTTTTTTTCGGATTCCCCCTTCCGCTCATCAAAAAATTTTGGGTTCAAAATAAGGATACACTGATCTGGTCCGTAGACCAAACCACTATTTTTTGTTTTGAGCGTGTTTTTTGAGGTTGGGGGTGAAAAACGAGCGAATCTGACAATTCTGACTTGGTATTCGGGTTTAGAGGATCCAAATACATAAGGATACACTGGTATGTTGGTGGAGGGATGGTTTTTTGAAGAAAAACGAGCTAATCTGACAATTATGACTTTGGATTCGGTTTCAGCGTGTCCAAATACATAAGGATGCTCTGATCTGGTCCGTAGGCCAGATCACTTTTTTGTTTTGGAGATGTTTTTTTGGGATTAAGGGTCAAAAACGAGCGAATCTGCCAATTCTGCCTTCGGACTCAGTTTCAGAAGGTCAAAGTACATAAGAATACACTAGTATGGTCCGCCGACCACTCTTTTTGGGTGTAAAAAAAATAGAAAGATTCGCGCCAATATTGTCTCTCTAGGTAAATAAATAACAACAAAGAAAAGATTTCTCAATGTCTACCACCTAATTATTTCAATAATAATTATCCAGTTACCTACGACTCATCTTCCGAAACTCTGAGCTACTGGCGATAATAATAATAATAATAATAATTTTATTTACCTCTGGTTGCCACAATAAAGTGGATAAGGCAAGTCAAAAATTCACATAAAATTTGTAAAATACAAACAGATAAAGAGATACAATACATATGATATATAATACCACAGAATGTAAACAAAAAAAAAAAAATCCTCTCGAGATACATTTTTAGATTTTAGAATCTTAATTTATTAATTTATTTTATTTTTTTTTAATTTGTTGATTTACTTATCGACGTTCTATTCATAAAAATGGATTAAGCAAAAATTAATTTTCAGCTATTATTGAGGAAGTTTTCAAACTCTCTTAAATTATAGAAACAGTTTTCTCTGAGGAACTTCTTTATTTTAATTTTAAAACTTATGATCGTTAAATGTTTGTAGTTTGCTGGTAATAAGTTGTAGTATGTGCACCCAGTATATATGGGTGATTTTTTTAAGTAGCTGTGGTTAAAGCAATTGATATGTATGTGATTTCTAGTCCTAGTGAGATGTGTATGTATGTTGTTATTAGTTACAACTTGATTTTTATGTTGGTGCAGGTAACATAATTGCTTTAACAAGTAAATTCCAGTTACTGTTAATATCTCTTTGTTTTTGAAGCTATGTCTGCACGATTCTTTATAAGTTAAATTAAACATAAGTCTAATTATTCTTTTTTGAATTATGAAGACGCGATCGATCTCAGTTGCTTGTCCCCATGATATTATATTGTAGGCGATAGCAGAGTGTACATTAGCATAATAGACACTTAAAAGTGCCTCTTCGTTTAATGTTTGTTTTAATTGGCAATGGAAAAATACGATTTACTTAACTTAGTGCAAACATTATATATCTGATTGTTCCAACTAATCCTGTAGTCTAAATAAGTACCAAGAAATTTGGTATTGAGTGATATTTCAAGAGCTGTGCTGTTTAGGTTAAATCTCCACTCTTTATTAGGATATTTCTATTTTCCTGTAAATTCCACACATACCGTTTTGCTAATGTTAATAATTAAATGATTTGAAACACACCAGTTAAGAAACTGTTCCATCACTCTGTTCACAGTGGAATTTAAAGTTTCTTTACATTTATCCGAAATGATTATTGTTGTATCATCCGCATACATAAGAACTTTTGCATCTTGTATGTAATTTGACAAATCATTTATATACAACAAAAAGAGTAAAGGCCATAGAAGACTGCCTTGTGGAGTACCTAGCTCCACTTCAATTTCTTCCGAAAACATATTTTCAATATTTACGACTAGTTGACGGTTAGTAATGAATGAAATGATCCACTGGTTTACATTTCCCCTATGAAGCGATGAACCTTGTTTCCCTATAAAGAAAAACGTTTGTAGTAACTTGCATGTTTTATTTTCGTAAAATAACGGTTACAATTACGCAGACACCAAAATCAATAAATCCCAATATACTGTTATTTTATATATAAGTTATTGCCTTCAAAACATATGTATCTCATTGGGTATAAGAACCAAACATCCAAAAAAAAACCGGTGCATTTTTCTGCTGTAATAAATTCTGCGTATCTGGTAGCTTTGGCCAATAATAATTTAAATACTAATAAGATGCTGTGAAATCTTGAACCCTAGCGAGATATTATTTGTCGACTCGTTAAACGTCTGTCCATGTTGGTAAGAGTTAAAAATAAAAACTGGTCACAGCGAGAAAAATACTGTTTAGAGATGAAAATATTTACATACATGCAAGGACAGTTTGTTTAAATCTCAAAAAATTATATATTTTAAGACAAATATGGGCAAGATAAATTGCTGGACAAGTTTATGAATAAATTATATTTTGTAATGTTTCAGACAGGTTCGTCGTCGTAAAGAATAATATTACCTGTTAGACAATCTATTTATTAATCAAGACATGCAGTTAGTTGTACAGTCCAGCTGAGAATGAATGTTAGTGACGAAAAGAAATTAGTTTCTCATTCGATGAAGATATAAAGAGCAGTTTTTATTTAGATGAGAAAATTCAATTTCTAAATAGTCTCTGAGGCGTAGAATAATATTAACATTGATAACACAGGCCTACAAAAAAAAATTTTTTCGTGAGCGGGAATTAAAACCCAATTTTCTTTATGTTTTTCAGGGCGAACACGAGTCAGAATAGCATGTTTGTGGACGAATTTTCGAAATGAAGGTCAAAATTGGACGAAAATCATGAAAAATCGGGATTTGTCATATTTCCAGAAATGAATAGGCAATTTTGGGAGACATGAAAATATCATTTTTAGGAGAAAATACAGTATTTTTCAATGTATTCCATTACTTGATAGAGCCTAATGTACCGTGAGTTCACTTTGGACTGCACTATTATACAAAATTTCTGAAGATATTGCTCCCAACGGTGGTTTATAAACAAATTAATGTAACCTGATTCGGGATTGTACTTGTTATCGCGGTGCCGAGCAGAACTGCACACGCGGGAAGAAATTTTGTATAATAGTGCGGTCCAAAGTGAACTCACTGTACAAGAGGTTTTATCAATAGAATACATTAGAAAGTACTATATTTCCATGTCTCCTAAAATTTTCTATTCATTTCAAACCTGGAAATACGACGATTTTTCATGATTTTCGTCCAATTTTGACTTCTAGCTCGAAAATTCGTACACAAACATGCTATCCCGATTTCAGATTCGTGTTCCCAAAAAACATAAAGAAAAGTGGGTCTTAATTCTCGCTCACGAAATTTTTTTTTGGGCCTGTGTAATTTTTGTATTTGGAAGTTATCATCTATGAATACTTCTTTAACCATGATATACATTACAAATATTACATAGAACAGATGTAAATTTTTCTCTAGTAATCGAATGAATTTTATCAATTGCCTTTTCAAATATCGTTTCTCATTTCTCTTGTATTATTTTTACATATTTTCATATAGTTAAAATTTCATATTTTAAAGTTGTTTTCAAGAATGGAAGCAAGAAATAGATCCTACTTAACGAATTAATTCAGAGTTTGACCTGTCGCATTAGAATTTTCTTCTGGTGATATTCTGTATTTTGATATGCCTTTAAAATCTGGGTGGTTGATATAATAAATTATATTCAAAATACCATTGACAAGCATCACTTTGAAAATTCATTTTGGATTTCTCTTTGAAAATTTAGCTTCTTATTTAATTTACTTTATACAAAGTAGATCACCCAATCGTAAGTTAATATTTCCTATTTCAGACAAAAAAAAAATACTTTGCAGAAATTGTTTTTTAAACATCTTTTGGAGGAAATGGGGCTTAAATTAAATAAGCCATAGTTTTCAGAAACTCTGTTGGAGAGAATTTGAAAAGTAATTTGTAGTAAACTTCGATTGTGGTAAATATGTCTATTTTTTATATACCAACATAAGTCAACAGAGTCTACAGTTTAAGTTAATAAAGCCATTTTTAACATACTTAACTTATATTTTACAATTTTAACAATCTTTCTTAAAATCAGTCAAATGTGGGAGAATAATAACTTAATTATTAATAGTAATAGAAACTTCATTCTAGTTTTCTATAAATTTATTCCTTGTCCACATGACTTTTTTTAAAATTTTCACACAAGATTTTCGGAAATAAAGAGGAGGGGGCGATTAGTAAAAGTTTTTAATGAGTATGTTAAGAAAAAAATTAAAAACATATTTTTGGAGACCTTTCAAACGATACCCCACTTGCCTGAACCATTTCTTTAAATTCCACATCTTGACCAACAAAAAAGCCTAAGAACTAAACTAACTAAAAACATATTTTTGGAGAAACCTCCTGAATTGCCTGTGGAACACCAAACTATTTGTAAATATTCAAATTTCTAGCTATAATAGTTTCGGAGATAAACCAACTGGCAGACGAATGAACGGACGGACAAAAAGTCATTCTGTAAGGGTTAAGTTTTTCATTTTTGAATACGGGACTCTAAAAAAGTTAAAATGTGCTGTTATGAGAGAAATAATGCCGATAGTCATAGCATTTATAGCTAACGACATTGAGATGTATATATTTTTTCATATCTGTTTAATATAGGGTGTTCCAAAGTGTATTAAATTTGCTGAATGTCGTAAACTTCTCCAAGTCTTTCTGCAGGTCTCTATAATCGCATAAAACATTTCTTTCTTAATAAGTTTTTAAATTGTCCACGTACATATTTCAGATGGGACAAAAATTTCTCAAGAATACTAAATTAAAAGGCCCCAAATGAGGTTCCTGGGGAAGCTATGTCAACATTAGATGTAAAAGTATTTAGTACGACACTCTTCAAAGTTTTTTGAAAATAAGTTAATTTTCAGGGTTACGTACGCAAATCATAAGATGACTCGTTTATCCGTCCCTCCCTGTGTTTGTCATTGCGCTTTATCTTCGAAACTATTATAGTTCTAGGAAGATAAAAGTTCACATGGAGCTAAAGTTTGGTGTTTCGCAAGTAGCTCATGAGTCCATGAGTCCCAAAAATATTTCTTGACGCCTTTTTGTGGGTTCAAATGTTTTTGAAACTTTTTCTTAACTTATTAATCGAAAATTTTAATTTTCCTTTATTTGCTGAAATTAAAAAAAAATCTGAAATATCTGGGAAACTATAGCGAACTTTTTATTGCTATTAATATTTAAAATAAAAATAAAAGTTTATATATACTATATAAATAAACGGGGCTGTTGGCAAGATCGCTTCCTTGTTATTATATTCTTCGCAAAAAGGAAGAGTATATTACATTTGATCGGCACATTTCTAAAACCGTACATATCGCTCGCAGACAAAAAATTTTCATATCATTGTGTTAGTGAACGAATTCTGAACAACTTTCAAAATGTCCGTCTGTCTGACCGTCTGTCTAACCTACTGTCTGTCCGTCACGTTTCTTGTAAGCACTATAACTTAAGAAAGAAAAGCCCGATTGTATTGAAATTTGGAAAGTAAGTTAGTGTTAGCTAGAGGAAGAACCCTATTGTTTTTGAAGAAAACCCATCAGTAAATAAGAAAGTTATTAATCATTTAATTTAAAAAAAAAAATGTTTTCTTAATTTTCGTCGCTTGTACTTGAATAGAAATCTTGCGAAATGTTACTTCTATAATATATATATATTTTTTTTGTTTATGCATTTTACTAATATATATTTTATAATAATATATCTAATGCGTCGAAATATGATTCTCGAAAGATATATATTACAGACATTTAATTTTCGTAGTAATGTGAGATGGTGCAGTGGCTAACGTTTTGTCTTGAAATCCAAAGAAATGCGGTTAAACTCTCTGAGACCGTCTAAAATATGGATTAACATTTTCTGAAAATCGTTGCGTCACCCGGCCGTTGCGTCATTCCGCGCGCTTAGGCTCGTAATTTTACGTAGCGAACTCTATATTTGTTAAACAATATGAATGAGATACGATCATAATGAAATGTACTGATAGCTAAATAAAATAAAAATTGGTAAATTGGCAGTCCAAAGATCCTGTATTCGAATCCCAGACAGGTTGGATGTTTTTTTTCAATTTTCTTTCATATATTTTTCTCACAACAAAGTTGGTACCACAAAACTAACATTATTTACAGGAAAACTGCGAATAGTATCCTACAGAATGTGTAACAATTATATAAAAAGCTCAGTAAATTGGCGAAGAGTACCTACGTTTTTAGCAGGGGCGGCTGGTGAAATTTCAATAATTTTTTTCTCGTCTCTGGCGCATGGGACCTATACGAAATATGGGAACTAACATCTAGAGAAGCACTCCTCTAACGACCCGTAAAAAATTTTGAAAAAGCAATTTGCGGAAAATTTTTTCAAAATTCTAGCGACTCCTGTTGAAAATTATTTTTTTTTGTCATATACATTTTACTTTTCATAAAAGTTCAACAATAGGTTTTGGAGTTTATGAAAATATTTTCATTACTAACTGAAATACAACGAATTGAAGTTTTATAATTTGTTAAATTGTAAATTACAAAATTTCAGTTCATTGTATTTCAGTTAATAATGAAAATATTTTCATATACTCCAAAACCTATTGTTGTACATTTATGAAAAGTAAAATGTATTTGACAAAAAAAAATAATATTCAACAGGAGTCCCTAGATCTAGGGGGTCAATCGAATTTTGAAAAAATTTTTCGCAAATTGCTTTTTCAAAATTTTTTACGGGTCGTTAGAGGAGTGCTTCTCTAGATGTTAGTTCCCATATTTCGTATGGGTCCCATGCGTCAGAGACGAGAAAAAAATTATTGAAACTTCTCCAGCCGCCCCTGGTTTTTAGGTTATTTAAAATTTAGTACCTTCATACTGGGCTGTTTTCACGGATAGAGAAAATTTGATTGTTCAAATTGTACTCGCGAAATTGGCAAAAGTTTGAATACTTTATCCTGAGTATAAATTTTTTACAGTACGAAACCCTCACCGCGCGAGTCTGACTCGCACTTTATCGGTTCTTTTAGGTATAATTACAATGTTTTTAATTTTAATTTCCCCATGATGTCAGTTTCGTTTTCGAAACGCTCGTCGGTGTACTATGCCGTAGAATCATACCAAACCCTTCTCATCTTCTTTATTAAAATTTACCGGTTTTTTTGGGTATACCTGCTATGTGTTTCATTTTAATCTCCCGATGATGCCAGTTTAGTTTTCGAAAGGCACGTCAGTATACTATGCAGTAGATTCTTATCAAACCCTTTCCATATTTTTTATTAATATTTTAAATAACTTTTATTTTTATTTGTACATTTTTCGCCCTGCAGCTAATACCAACTATCCAAATTCCAATATGATCAAATTTCTCATCTTTAAGTTATTGTGTTTACAAGAAACGTGACGGACGGGCACATAGATGAACAGACGTACAGACGGACAGACGGGTATTTATACAACTATTTAGATGACTAATATGATTTTTTTTTCTACGGCGGTATTTACGAGTGCCTTCGAAAGGTATAACAACGTTGTAAATAAAATTTTGAATGTCTTGCCTCGAATTATTCACAAGATTTAAATAAAGACGCCAGTTTATTTTAATAAATTCCGTCTGCGTTGAGTTGTGTTTAAAAATTCATGCAAATACCGACCGATGACTAAAGTTGCAAAATTTCAAGCACGCCCAAAGATTAGCCATTTAAACCCATGAAAATTCGATAACTAATTATATAAAGATCGCTACCCAGTGTGCACAAACCAAAAACATAAAATAAACATTACGCTCTGCCTACGGCAATCGAATCCGATCACTCTCCTTCGTCTGAGCGGTTATAAAACAGTAAAATATAACATCCGGTGGAGCAACCGATGACTTTAGAGTAAGTATCGTTGCGTGAGAGGTACTTTATAATAAATTTAGCGAGAGACAGGGGTGCAAGAAGCAATTTTGACCTTGCGAGGCTGAGGGCATCCAAAGACACGGGCACCACTCCTGGAGCCCACATACGTCGCCCACGGGACTGCCCACGTTCACACCTGTTAGCCGGTAAGACAGTCAACTCGACTATCGACTCATTATTACTGAAAGATACTACCGACTCTCGATTTTAGAATTAACTTACAAAGTGGCCCAAAAAATGCAAGAATATGATCGTGTGTAGCTGAAACTTTAAAATATTTTAAACAAAGATATTGTCACACTTAATTCTTCATTTATTTTATTTATACAATATCGTAAAAATAGAAACAATTCATAACTAAGTTGCATAGTAATATTTTAAATTGTTATTTTGGTTCAATACCATTGTTGGTTGTTATTTTGGTTCAATACCATTTGAACACATGTGTAACTGCGCTGTGTGCACAAGGTTATATTTATAAACAAAATCAACATTGAACTTTTAAATACCAACTCATCATTTATCCGGAGTATTTAATCAAAAAAGTAAATGGGGATCGGGAAGTGTTCATCCGGACACCAAAGGAGTGTCTAGGCAGGGGAGTATCTACGCAGGCACCGAAAAAGGCAAGAGGCGCTACCCATTGAAAGCGTCCCCAAGATCCCTGATGCATCGCGAGTTTACATCCCAGATTGTTGAAGTTGTACTGTCATTGTTTTATTTTGTTATTTTATTAAATGAATATCATTGGAGTCAATAGAGGCTGAAAATATGCATTATTTCCTAAAACCTTTTGATATCACTTTCACATTGCTTAAAATAAAAAGTTATAAACATATAATCGTGAGGAAATTGTTTATTAACTATTTAAACAAAAAGAAACTATTTTTTTTAACAAACTTATTTTAAGTTAAAAAATTTTAAAGCAATTTAATTCAAATTGACATATAAGGGGGTTTTCGAGGTCGCTGAGACAGATTATGATGTCAAGAAAAAGGGAATTCAAAATGGCTGATCCAATATGGCCGACTTCGATCAAGCAATAAAATAATTCAAAACACTATTCAATTAGAAACACAATTTAAATATTCACATAAAAAGTTAACTCAAAAAGAAGCTGAGAAAACGTGATATTGTACATACCGTTACAAGATGATCTGTAGAAAAGTGCCCAAGACTACTTTTACAAAAATAGCGCAGCGTGCGAGACAGGTGATGCGTACTGCTTGCCGGGAAGATGTTGTTTTACTCTCAATCTCTTTCTATTATTCAAGCATTATAATTTGACTCATGGCCCTGTGCCACGTGGATATTTTTAATATGTTTTCGATATTTTAAACACGATAAAAATTGTAGAAACAATCAACACTGAGTCGATTTACCGAAAAAACCTGATTTTTTCAATATTTCGTGAAAACTATAGATTTATATTCCAAAATTTTTTCATCATCAGATTTATTTATTTTGAGGTCCTATTATAAACGTATGCTGCATAGGTAGGCTAAATATTTTTTTTTACAAAAGTTATTAACGTTTATTTTACCCATAATTTCACGAATTTTAGATTGATTGATTGATTTACCAGCGTGCGGTAGGCATTACTGCCACTCCCAAGTTATACAGCTGGGCCTGCTACGTCCACGCTGGGTTGGACTAAGGTCATGCTTGTTGCCAGCAGCGAGAGCCACATGGCGCATGGTAAAGGAATGTGGAATGGGAGGTGTAGGTATTTGTGAGATGCGTTACCGCATTATGTCGTAAGGGAGCGTTTAAGCCCCCTTTTTTTGTATTTTTGGTTCTGGGCTTCTGCCTATTCTGGGTCTTCTTGTGAGATATGTTGCCGCGTTGTGTCGCTGCTATCTGTGCTCCTATTTGTGTACTTCTGTTTCTACAAGTCTTCTTCTTCTTCTGAGGCTTCTGATTCCTCCGTTTCTGATTCTGGTAGAGTATATATCGCTCCGATTTCTTTGTGAAATTCATTCTTTCCCCTCGCTTTTCTTTCCCAGTATGTTTGGTCCTTTCCCAGTTTGTTCATGATCCTCTCGATTGTTGTTTTCCACGTGTTACATGGTCTCCCCATTTTAAGTTTGCTGCTGTTCAGTGTTTTCTTCAGTAGGTGTGTTGGTTCCCTTCTTTGTACGTCTCCCCAGTACTTCATTGCGTACATTTCTATCCTTTTTGTGATTTCCTCGTGTAACCTGGTCTCCCTGTTTTTAGTGAAGAATTTAATGTAGAATTTTTCACTTATCAACGAGCGTAATTTTGACCTGAAAACCTCATTTGATAATTTACTTAAGAAAAATATTATGTAATCAGATTCACAACACTATATTGTAACACCCACACCGTCAAAAAATATGCAATACCACAAAACACACTCCTATTAAACTAGACACCAACAAAAAGTCAGGATCAACAACACTTCTCTGTGATACCTCTCCTCCCCTCCATTCCCCTCTCCTTTTGATCCGCTCTACCGCACCACACCAAAAACATTGCACCTAGCTCTGGATCATATACAAAACCAATCACCACTCACAAAATCGTCAATCGCACGTCCCGAGGTATGCATCACCTCTCAAACACTCATCCTTCACCTAACTCAAAAACTGTATCCTTCGCACTCTGTATCCAGACCAAGTGATGGCACACAAAAAGGAATGTGTTTTCTATGTTTTCTCCTTCCAAAGATGGCCCAGCGCTCCACACAGACAATTCCCGTCGCCGTCGATCCCTCGCACCAGTAGCCAATGTGTCCTCGCTCCCGCGCTTCGCAGTAGATACATCATTCTTGTGCTTCCGGAGAGCTACTATCTCCCGTTTACCGTTTACTGTTACGGTCCTAACCTTTTTAAACTTTTTAATACATTTTCTCAGTCCCACCCTAGCCGCACAAGAAACATAAACAATTTGTATGTTTCCATAGCATGGATGAGGCTTTCCAAATTCCAATGGCACCGAAACCAAGCCAATGGCCACCAATTCCATCCAAATTCCCATTATATTCTTAAATTGCTTCAATTCCACACAGTGCACTGTCACCCTGATGGGGCACGCCCCTGGCCAGACTCATATGTAAATTTGCTAGAAAGGATTATTTATTGACTTATTTTTAAATTATTACACTTGACAATGAGCGTAATTTCGACCTAAAAACCCTCACTTGATATTTTACCTAAGAGAATATTATGACCATATACGTTTGATTATTAGGGGTTCAATTTATATTAAATTCGCCTGAGTATTTTTAATAATTATGAAAAAAGATTATTTGAAGGTTAACAAAAGAAATTTATATGACCATACTTTACAGACAGATCAAATTCATTTGAATATTTTTATAATGGTTAAAAAATAATTTACAGGTTTACAGAGGGATATCATGCCATGCTTTAATTTATTGCCATAAACTTGTCGACAATGTCGACTCTTCAAGGGTGATGGGCCTAAACCCTTCAATGGTTATAAATACACTTGTCTGGGAAGGTACTTAAAAATGAAAAAGGAGGTACTTATCTTGCTTTTGCCTGTCTTGGGTTGTTTGTTTAATTACGCTCTTTTCGTTTCTTAATACACAGCACTGGTCACAAAACTGTATTAGTTGTTTTCAAATATTAATTCTATTTCAACTTTGTTCTTTTGATATGAGGTATCAATTTGCGCGTAAATTCTTGGGCTATAATTCACCTAATTTTTATCAAATTTCACGGCAATTTTGCGTTTATAGTGGGAGTGTTTCAGGCACCCAACCGTTCGCTTCGAAGGCACAACCGACTGTCACCCATAATTTCACGAATTTTAGAGCAAAAAAAAATGTTCTTTTTATTTTCGTAAAAAAAGGAGTTAATTTAATTTTTAAGGTAAATCCCCTTGAAGCATCTTAAAGTACAAACTTCAAGCTTTAAAAATCGCACATTACAGAGATCTAAACACACGATTTAAACCAGAGAAATAGGTGTTAAAGTTAGTTATTATATATATCAAATTTTATCATTTTCTCAAAATTTTGATATTTGGAAGTGTACACGTTCAAAAATAAATTTTTGAGACTTTTTCACCCATCGGATCTTTTTATACATTACTTCAAGAGTAAAATGTGGAAGACCCAAGTTTATATCTTTAAATTTTTAGAAATGGTAGAACTTTTACCTATTTCATCGCAAATCTCTTTATGTTTCGACTTCATATACCGTGCGTGTAGCCGCGCGATAGGCATAGGGAGTAAGAATTACAACATCGCGTGTGCCAGCTGGCTGAAATGAAATAACTGAGAGCTGGGATGCTCCGCCCGGCGGACGAATTTACGGCTGTGTTGTCAAATCTCTCGCGCTACGTGAATGTACATGCCTAATGGGCAATTACACGCACGGTATGTACTATTCCTACATACATTCATCTGTATATTTAAAAATATATAATCCAATAGCTACACATTTCTTCTTTCATTTAAGCTTTTGTGAGGTCAAGTTCATTAATTATTTCCGTGTCTCCGTGTTCCATTTTCGTGCGTTAAACAAAAAAATCTGGAGCCTACATTTTTGATCGTACAAAAAAACTTCTTATACATTTTTTATGTGAAATTTCTTGTACTTTAGAATAGCGCAATTGCTTTTTAAAAGAAAAAAATATTTTAAGATATATTTGACAAAGACTGGTATTTTGCTACTAATTTGTTTAATAACAAACTACATTCAAGGACTATTGTTGGTAACTTTTGGTATGTTGTTCCTGACATGTTCAGAGATGTATTTTCAAAAGTTACCGCTTCCCGGAATTTTTACGAAGTGAAAATCTCTACTGACTCCACTATATTGTTTTATTAGAATTGGTTGGATTCAATTTGCCGTTTCCAGATATTCCTAATTTACAGTCTTAGCACGTTTAGGGCGTGGCAATATCTTAAACAAAGTAGTACCTTTTATGATGTATATTGACAAATTTTGACGCAATTAACTATAAGGACATTCGAGCTATACCTAGCATTGACAAAAAGTGCTCGCAAGCAATAAGCACTCAAAAAAGTGCTTTTTTGAGCAGTAAGCACTGTTAATAGTAAAGTGGTCACGGTTACTAAGCACTCAGAAAAAATGCTATATCACAACACTAAGCACTTTTAAAAAATTTAATAAAAAAGAATAAAGGTCAATAATAACGACGTAGAATAACAATGTAGGAAAATAATGTCACAATTTGCTGAGTGCACTATGTACATATACTTTAATAAAATGTTGCTGTGGATTTGTTACAAGAGTATCAAAGTGGAAATTACTTTTTCGTTTTTTTTTTATAACTCGACTTCTGTCCTATACTGATTTTCACTAAATTTAGTAGGGAATTATTTTAAGGAAAGAAAGAATATATCATACCATATTTTGAGGTAGGGTACGCCATGCGTATATGTACAATTGTACAACCTGATGAGGAATTACTTAGTTATTTTTTTAGGCTAAATCATTTCGCACTTCTGTCTAGATAATATGCTAACGGCATAATTACTTCCACATCCAGTGGAAGTATAGTAACGACAAAAAAATTTTTAAAAATTTTTATTGCTCAAATAGGCTTAGAATGTCACGAAACGTCGAGATTTTAAGTTTGAACGAAAAAAAAATTTCTGTCTGTCGGTCTGTCTGTAACTTTTTTTGTGCGCACGTTTACTATGGAACCGTTTGAGATATTGACTTGAAATTTGGTACACATATGTACTTTAACGAGATCTAGAACTAGATTATTTTTCATCTTGTTCCATCGAAGGGTTGGGGAGTAAATTGAGGTAAATTTGGGGAAAATAGGTAAATCAAGCAGGTAAGAGTCCATAAAATTGGTATTTAGTATATACAAGAGAAGCTAAGGTCCCAAAAAAAGTTTTGGCATTAGCCACCCCCATTACCACCCCCACCCCATTACTAAAGGGGATGAAAAAAAATTGTGATTTAGTGTGTGTACAAGAACCAGAAACCTCAAAATATTTTTTTACTTCATCCACCCCCACTACCACCCCCCATCACCACCCCCACCCCGCTACCGATGTGGGGTATCGTTTTATGGGTTTTTGGGGTAGAGGATTTCAAATATTATATTATTAAAGTTCCATAAACAATTATTTCCACATACAAATTTTTTTCGTTGTGAGTGACTTGGATAAAAAATTTTGATGTGGAAGTAGTGATTCCTTGGGCAGCGGTTTTTTTACGTGAAATTGGAAAGATTGTATTTGTAATGTAATATAACACGATTACTTAGGAATGAATCTGACAATACCAACCATTTTAAAGGAAAGAAGAACGAACCATCGTTAAATATTTAGGCCCATACTCAATTTATAAAAAAATATTAAAGTCTATTTGAAAAAAGTTGAATTAAAGTAATTTATTTTATAACATTTTCCTAAGAATTGGTACATGTTGGTTTTAATATGTTGTAGATTTCAACTTTTTGATCCAAATCTCTCATGGCCTCAACTCGATCTTGTCAAGTTTCTGAGATCAAACTCAATAAATGTAGAAGAATGACCTTTAGACAATTAAAACATTTTCGAATTCATGATTTTCTTCATACATTTTATATTGTGATACGTTCTAATAGCCCTTTGTAATATTTTGCACTAAAAAGATTTTTTTAAAAATAAGATTGGCGTAGAAAAAAGTTAAAGTTCGAAAAATCTGGCGAAGCGCCGGGACGGGAATGCTAGATAAAGATAACAAGTGAAAAAGTATTCGGTCAAATTGGCTAAAACATTTTTATATAAACTATGCGTCTTTCTGATGAAAAAAACTTTAATTGAATAATTTTCGGAAATTGCTCCTTTTACCTCTAATACCCTGGCAATAAATTAAAAGTTCGAGAAGATACAAAATTTTACAAGAATTTGTAGCTTAAGTAATTCAGTATACAGTTCAGTTTCATAACTTTACCTTAAACTAAATTTTTATATTTTTTGCCTACTGTTCATAACTAGAAAAATATTAGAGGTACTTTGAAAATCATAAATTTTTTCATATTTTTTATCAGTAAATTTTTTTTTATCAGGGAATCTTTCTAGAAATTTCAAATTTGAAAGTGATTAAAGAGATAAATTATAATTTTGTATCTATCTTCATCATATAAATTACATCTGGTTTAACCAGTCTCCAACTTTATTGTTTTAAATATCATCCTGCATATTTGAACGATTTCTGTGATAGATATTTATTTTTACTTTACCTGGTAGGTTATAAAACTATGGAAAAAAACGAGAAAAATAGCTAATTTATATAAAGCTGGACTGATAATAGACTGACAGACAAATTAGTTGTTGACAAGAGTACATTTTTTAAATATTTTTGAAACGGGTGACTTAAGGAATATGATTTCATTAAATTATGTTGCCACGTTATATCGAAAACTTTTTTTCATAAAGTTGGGTTTTATGATTGGAGGAGGTTCTTTAGATAAACTATGCCGTACTCCGTATGTACATTATTTAGTACAGTAACATATATAATTTCATTACCTACGCTTATGTGTGCTTAATTGCAGTCTCATGCATTTTATATATAATGGCTTTAACATTTTCATATTCATAAGGTATCTGCTGTTAAAAATATTCAACGCTCGTATAGGAATTTTTAATTAAAAAATATGTTGTAGGTGTGAAATTGTTCACAATATTTTCCTTTCATATTATTTCCGAAGAAATTTTTAGTCAATATATGCTGAGGTTGCTGATTCGCTAAATCTTGAGGTCGCTTATATCTAAATTTCAAAATGTTGGTTTTAATAGGGTTGACTTGAAATTAAAAAATCACACAAAATTGTAAAACACTTGTAGTTCAGTGGGCCTAGTTTGGGCCCCGAAATAGGAATCAAAATGGCGTACAATGGCGTAAAATGGCATTTTTAAGATTTAATATTTTCATATCTGGGAACCTTCTTGACCAAAGAGAAAATGAAGTTTTTCCTTAACTAGAGTTGCGCCACACACATGCAAGAAGTTTTAATGTCAGCGGGGGCTGTAACGGGAAGTTAAAAAATCACAAAAATCCAAAAAAATAACAAAATCAAAAACATATCTGTTAACTCATTCAATTTTAAGGAATTCATTTTAACTTTAAACACAGAAATAAGTATGCAAGAAAATTGGTAGATAGGTATTCTACGAGTAGGTGATACTGAATCTAAAAATTTGAGAATTCAAAATGGCGAATCCAATATGGCTGCCATAATAGGCCCCTTGCATGTGCAATATATTTTAAATTAATTTATATATATTATTATTAATATAGTGTTATTAAACATTAGCAATTATCAAATCTGTTTTCATAATTTCTAACTGGAAAATATTTAAATCACTAGCTAATATCCGGGAGAAGAGGCGTGTCTGAGAACACACTCATACTGGACGTGATGACATCTAACAATAAATCTCTGCGATTCTGACATATAATTCGTGTGCGGTTATTTCCTAAAATTATTTAGTTGTATTCGGTCTGTGATATTAAACTATAATGTGTATTTAAGTGTGCCATATTTAAAAGGGTTTAAATTGTTTTAAACATGACTGAAATAGGTTATTTTAAAGGTCAATCGGACAATTTACGCCGTACGCCTATCGGGTGTATGTATGTATGCGTCACAAAAATATTCATAAATAAAAACTATAAGTCGTAGATGAAAATTTTTTTTTCAAAAACTTCTGTATCTTGGCTTCAATTGCTTCACTGCATGTATATGAAAATTTGCAAAAATAAAATAATTAGTTGCTTAGTCAAAATATGAGTACATCCTTAGCGAAGTGATAAGTTCATCGTTATTTAAAGAAAATAATAAACAATAATCGATAGAAACAAAAAGACCATTGGAAGCGCTTGTTTGTTTGCTTGAATTTAAAAAAATAAAAAAGATCGATAGCTCGATTAAATTTGGAGATATGGTGTAAATGTTAAAAAAACACGATTTTTATAATCAATCAATTTTTCAAGTTTTTCGAAATAAAAAATATCTGTACCACAAAAAATACCGTAAATAGCCATTTCTTCTGTAGAATTGTTGACTTAATAAAAACTATAAGGTCTGGTCTGGTTCTACGCTGATTTTTGTTTCACGCTAGCGCTGTGGCGTCTCCTGTTACATGACGTCACGCGTTGTTTGTGCGCCTAACGGATTTATTCAAACTTTAATGTTGAATATCGTTTGTAAAAGAGAAAATAAGAAAAAAATCCTTTACGCACTGTGTTTTGTATTAAATAAAGATTCAAAAAATACTAAAATTATATTTTTTGCAAGAGGCCTATTGCAATATTTTTGCAAATTTATATTAAATTTGATAAATGGTGATTTCAGGATTCTTTGAAAACGAGATGTTCAAAACGACGGCCACTAAAAACAATGCAAAAAAATTTCATCAAAAAGTTTTTTATCGTATAGAGACAAAAAAGTTAAAGTTAATTTTATAAGCTTTAAAAAAGTTCTTAGGTGTTGTTCGCTAAAAGCAACAATTTTTATGAGTTAAAAACTATTTTTGGTACGATTGTGCTGAAAGTCAAATTTTCTAACTTCAAAATGACTGCAGAAAATATCACTTTGCCGCACACCGTGTGGCTAAGAATTTGCCACACGCCTTGATTACATCTTCACACACAGGAATAAAATAGTGTGTTTACCTTAAAGAATTTTATATTACTTACTGGTAATAACAATTAAATTCTATAAATGTACATTAATTACACATGAATTGCAATTACAAAGTCAAAATTTCTAACTTCAGAATGACTGCGGAAAATGTCACTTTAAATAAAATCTGACCGGCAGCAAATTTAAAATTTTGGAGACTTTAAAAAAGGGAAATAACTTCACAACCGTAGAAAAAAGTAGTATGTAACACACATGTGTGCAAAACTCGTACTTTCATACATCGTTTTGCAATGAGGCCCTTGCTATTACAATCTACTATTAAAATAGTAGATTGTAAAACAAGTGTAGCAAGGGCTTCATTAGTAGATTGTAATACAAGTGTGGCAAGGGCTTCATTGCAAAACGATGTATGAAAGTAGGAACACAAGCGCAGCGAGTGTTCCTATCATACGAGTTTTGCAATGAAGCTTGCCACATGTGTGTTACATACTATTTTTTTTTACGGATGTGAAGTTATTTCCCTTTTTTAAAATCATTCCAAAATTTTAAATTTGCTGCCTGTCAGATTTTATTTAAAGTGACATTTTCCGCAGTCATTTTGAAGTTAGAAAATTTGACTTTGTAATTGCTATTCATGTGTAATTAATGTACAGAGTTATTCACTATACAGGGTTGGGCAAATGTGTGAAAACAGCCGATTTCTGGCTAAACCATAAGTTCGATTAAAAAATACCCTTAACAGAAGTTTTTGTAGTATTTTTATTCTATTCAGTGACGTACTTTGATTTTCAGCAGCTATCCAATTTTTTGAGATGTGACGTCATCGGCAGTTTTCTTAAATGGATGACCCTATATATTGTTACATTTTCAGATAGACAATTTTTCATCAATTATAGTGATATAGGGTTTGGTGGGTGTGCGACTTGTGGTTTTTTAAATATAAACAAGGTAGGCTACGAAAATAATTATATTATTGTTTATTCAATTTTGACATTTCAAACCTTTGACATTTCAAACCGTCATTCCATAGCAACTCCATAGCAACAACTGTAAATAGTTGTTTATTCACTAGTAAAATAAAAAGTATTCTCTTCTTTTATTATTTTTCATATAAAGGGAAAATATTTCGATCTTTCAACCTCACTATAACCCATTTTGATTGAATAAATGTTAATAATGACGGTTTGAAATGTCAAAATTGAATAAACGATATAATAATTATTTTCGTGGCCTACCTTGTTATTTTTCTTTTACTTGTGTTTTGACACGCATGTCTCAATCATCTGTCAATAAAGCAGTTTATTTGAATTTTGAATGTCAAATATGTCAAAAAGTATTTAAGATAGACCTATGCAATGTTATATATTTGAATATATGAGGTGTTCCATTTAAAAAAACATATATTTGTTTCGTATCACGTGACCTATACATGATATTGTTTTTTTTATTATGCTTCTTTAAAATATAGGTAAGATCCTACAACTTTTATACGAAACTTTTTTTTCTATTTTCAATAATAACAGAAATATAGGGGGGGGGGTCAATATATAGTGAATAACCCTGTACATTTATAGAATTTAATTGTTATTACTAATAAATAATATAAAATTCTTTAAGGTAAACACACTATTTTATTCCGGTGTGTGAAGATGTAATCAAGGCGTGTGGCAAAGTGATATTTTCTGCATTCATTTTGAAGTTAGAAAATTTGACTTTCAGCACAATCGTAGAAAAAGTTTCTTTATTAAATAAAAAATGAGGCAAGAGTAAAAATCATATGATAATTCACTATATGAAAGAGAACCATTTTGGTCCCTTTAATATTATATCATATTTTATCAATACGTGTTACTGTCTGAGTACCAGTATTTCCAGTATAAAAGAATCTAATAATTTATATTATTGTGCAAGGCATGTTAAATATATTAAATTTCACTGTTTTTTATATATATTATGTATACATTTTTTAGAATCCGAAGTACTGGTTTCTCCACGCACGAGGAACTTCACGTTAGCGCTAGTCAATGTCAAACCATATGCCATAAATATCGTTAAGTTCACATCACATATCATATAACTGCTTATAAACCGTGGCAAAATACGTTTGCCGTCAACTGAAAATGTCAATGTACATGTTAAAATAATTAAATGATTCCTTCGCTACAAATCAAAAAATACCTGGTAGTATCTTCACCTCTAGTTAATATACGTGAGAAACGTTTTTAAAGTAATCAGTCTTCTTGTTTTATAGATTGTGAGGAAACAAGTTATTTTGGTATTTACTCGAAAAGATTTGACTGTAGTATTGTAAAATTATATATTTACTTGATAGTTCAGGAAAAATTATTTTCAATTATATAAAAATGCATGGTTGGCTAAAATTTTAGGTACACCTGCCAGACGTGGAGAAAATAGGGACGGCAGTGCGTTTTTGCAGACATATTGGTAAATATCTCTTATGGTGGACCATTAAAAATGTATAAACAATGTTTTTTTTTATAGGTAACTAATAAATTCATCTTAAATTTGGTTTTTTCTTTGTTTCGCCACTATAAAAAACAATCGAGATACAACTTATTGAATAGACGCATAACTTTATTATCTTAGAACTTGTAGAAGTTGTAATTAGTTGAAAATAACTCAAAATAATACTCTTTATCAAAAAGTATTACTGTTTACTTTTGGTAAGTTATCAAAATACCTTAAATTTTTGTTTGTTTTTGTTACAATATAAACTAAAACTTTTTAATTATGTCGTACTAACTGAAAAATGAAATAGTAAAAAGAGGGGGAAATATTTTATAGACTTTCCAAAAAATTCGATGCACTTAAACAATAAGCGGTGGAAATTTCGAAATTATTATTGGTTTTCAGCCATTTGAATAAATATTATGCGCTAAAATTTAGCACAAAGGTTTAGTTTAATAAGGGGCACCACCAACATTTGTTAAAATCGATGCATTATTACGTTATATTTCTCAAACTGTTCAAAAAAGTCCACTTTTGGTGGTTTTTATTTCTTTTGCAAATTAATAAATTACTAAAAATTTTTTCATAGTTAATATTATTCAAAATTTTATTGCGAACAATTTGGTATATTTATTTTGGGGAACGCTAACAAGGACCGGAGATAATAAGAAAAATAGCAACAAATTTCAGTATTGAAAAATAAATTGTTAAAATTTTACAAGAAGCAATGGACCGATTGAATTCAGAACTGTTCATACTACTTAATACATAAAACAAATTAAAATAATAAAATTGCTGGAACCAAACAATTCCATTCAAAATTTACTTTGACTCCACTATATGTCCCAAAAAAATAATATTTTGTTTAAAGATATAATAATAGTAGATTTTTCTCATTTAATATGTATTTATTTATTTAAATTACGTCATGCCATGTATTAAGTACCCATTTTATAACCAATTTTTATCAAAAAAAAAAAAAAAAAAACAAATTAAAGGTAATTTTAAAACCTTTAAAAAACTGTAAGCAACTTTTTTTGAAATAATCAATACTTTCAGAATTATTTAATACTAGTGCCTAAGCAGTACAATTATTAAACCTCTAGGAATTTCCGACTAATTCACCTGACTATTAATAGGTTTTTTGCTTACCGCCTGAACAAATATAGTTATTTATGTACCAAGGGTCGTATGTGTCTGTTTTTTGGTCGAGAATAAAGTTTGCAATCCGAGGATCGTAGGGTCGAGGTTTTCAAGTAATCGAGATCAAAAATCCCACTGTACGACCCGCGGTGCATATTATATTTTTTGTCATGAATCATTAAACTAGGGAAAACTTGAGAGAAACTAGTGGAAAGCTATAACTATTTGAGTAAGAGTTCATATTTGCTAAGAGTAAAGGTAGTAATATCCATGGCAACCGTCAATAAAATAAATTTAGGACTCGGATTCTATTCAAATAACAACTACTGTCAAGATAAATTAAATAATATTATTATAATAGCTCTGAGCATTTTTGAAAATAATGTCGTATATAGAAGATATAGCAAGTAAGGCTTGTCTGGATTTACTTCTAAAAATGTTAAAACATTTAATTTGATATGTATTATATAAAAGAGAAAATTCTCCCAGATTTACTTTATTTCCCTAGGGACGTTGTGAAAAATTACGACCCGTTGCCAGTGGCAACAAGTATTTGGTACATAAAGCGTCACTTACGATCGACAAAACAATGGAATTAGAGCATAGTTACGAGGGAGGTATGACAAAAAAGCAATATCTTGTAATAGATAGTCAGATTTGTTGTTATATGTATATTATATTGATTTCTAAATATTCATATAAATATAGTCTTAATCCATTACTCTCTAAGTACACAATATCAAAATCATCCCTAAAGGAATGGTTTTCTTCTAATAAATGGTTTACTTAGGCAGAGTCTTTAGGTTATTATTTTTATGTTCAAGATGTCGTTTTTAATGTTTCTTCCAGTTTGTCCAATATACGTTTATAAGAAACGTAGGCACAGTAAAGAAAAATTGAATGTTTACTTCAGATGTTACCGAAAATTACTAAAAATGATTCTTTCAGTAAAATTCATATTATTTTAAAAAAATGTAAAAATTGCAAATATTTTCATAATTTCCAAAATTTTCGCAATTTCTAAATTTTGTAAAAGATTTAAGTAACGTGATCCAATTTAATTATATTACCATTTATCATACAAATCAAGGCTGCATTAAATATAAGTTACAAGAAAAATAACCGTCTACCGACTTTGTTAAGCAATTGATCGGTGGGATTTAAAATAATCGTTTCACGGGTGTCTGGTTTCTTCCATGTGTGTGAAATGAGACAAGGAAGTGAGTATTTACTTCCTTTTCTCAAAATTAGTCACCATTCATGGGTTTATTTATGGAAATGTCTCAGACACTACATGATTTATATAGCAATAAAAACGATAATTATAATTATTACACCTACAAAGTATACAGGAAACATATATTGCTATCGCTATTTACATATACATGGGTATAAATGTTTTTTGGATTTATTTTATAATTTGAATGGCATTATTATTGCCTTCATTAGAAGCAGAAAATATAAAAACAGTTGAGAAAACTTATTTCATATTTTTCATCGCCACATATTTTCAAATATCTGCAATACATATGTAAGCTTTTTCCTATTTCTTTAGATATTTGGATTGGAAGAGTGGAACATCAACACGGCAGAAAATTCACCTCGTTTAGTAATAGTCAAATTACTAAGACGCTGTTTGTGGTGCATTTTATTTCTTCTCAAGTTCTTTTTCGAAGTCTAATAGTACTTGATTTGGTAAAATAATTCTTTAAACGTCGTGTTTTTTATCTCTTGACGATTCGCAGTCTTTCCCAATGCCCATCATTCATTATTTTGTTTGTTTGTATAATACTCCGTAAACTCTTTTTTCCATCACAGAAAATATAATTCTCTCCCGTTATTTTGCAGCCCTCTATCTATATATTTTTTAACAGTTCAGTTTTAGTTATACATATTTTTGGGAAAAAAATAATGCAGGCAGGGGGGTTTTATATAAATACTCTTCTAAACCCACTAATCGAAATTCTATGCATTTCCTACCCAAAAAAAGTTGTGCCAAAAACGACTTGGTTTTGGCATTTTTTTCCCTTCAAAATCATCAATTTTACAAAACAAAATTCCAAATAAGAATTATTAAGCTTGGTGCAGTTATGTATAATTTTTTTATTTCGGCAACCCTAGAGACATCAATTGTCCAGTACGGATACTTGTCATTGTGGTCCTGATATCTAGTGATAGTTAGTGATTTAAACGAAGAAGTGGAGTAACCTTGCTTAGCCTGCCTACTTCATCATTTGGCATATTCCTGAAGCTAATATAACAATTACGTTGATATACTGACTTTGCTGCTGGTAAGTCTGTATACTCATTAATGACAATTTCACTTATTTCATATTTTTCATCGCCACATATTTTTAAATATCTGCAATACGGATGTAAGCTTTCTCCTATTTCTTTAGATATTTGGATTGGAAAAGTGGAACATCAATACGGCAGAAAATTCGCCTCGTTTATTAATAGTCAAATTACGAAGACGCTGTTTGTGGTGCATTTTATTTCTTCTCAAGTTCTCTTTTTCGAGGTCTAATAGTGCTTGATTTGGTACAATAATTGTTTTAAACGTCGTGTTTTTTATCTCTTGACGATCCGCAGTCTTTCCCAAAGCCCATCATTCATTATTTTGCTTGTTTGTATAATACTCCTTAAACTCTTTTTTATAGTGCATCCTTTTCCGCAATTTCCATCACAGAAAATATAATTCTCTCCCGTCATTTTGCAGCCCTCACGACACGGTCGTACTACTCCATGAATTCTCGAAATGTTCTTGAAATTTTGTTAGTTCAAAGAATCTACATTACATTACAATTTAATAATAATGTATTATTTTCGTTCATTCTATTGATGTCAAAGAGGGCACCGAAGTCGTTCTGGTTTAAGGTTTCGTCTATGCCTCGCAAAATTTTTAGAAAATCATGAGGGAAACTTTTTGTGTGAGGTTTTCTCGTGGAAAGTCCTAAACGGTTAACATTTTAAAAGGGGCGGCTCTGCCTAGGCGACCGTCCATTTACTGGAAATTTAAGGAACAAAATAAAATTACTTGAAATTGTTCATATTTAAAGTGCTAAAACAACCATGGATACTACTTTAACTATTTTCACTGGGACCGATCATGATAAAGTACACCAGACCTACAATGATGCCGTGCATGAGTTATGCGTATTGCAAAAGTTCAACGCCATTTCGTATTTTGTGTCCCTTCTTCTTTTGGCTCCCAACCCATCAGTTTCGGCTTGTTCCAATATATTTCTCCATCTGGGTCTATCTACTGCTCTTCCTCAGCAGTTTCCTGCTCTGAAGGTCCTTAGGTCTTCTTTCACATCGCCTATCCAGACGAGTATCCATATTTTCTCGGAGCGCCCCTTTGGCCTTCGAGCTTGGGGTTTTCATTGTAGAATACTTTTAGGGTTTTTCTTTATACATCCTGTTGGTGAAGTTGGCCCCAAGATAATCAAATGTCACGTCGTGACGCTTTCAATTTCATTACGATTTATATTAACGTTTGGTGGACGTATTGGAGGATTTCTGCAATGTTTTATTTTGGCTTGATTCACTTGGAATCACCTCTATAAAGGGCTGACTCAGTGAGACAAAGCAATTGCAATTATTGTAATACCATCTGCGTACCTAAAGATTCGTGTAGGTTTGTTAACAATGCTTCCTGATCTGTCGATGGGATAGCTGCTTCTAGCACTATGTTGAAAAAAATTGCCGAGAAAGCGTCGCCTTGTCTTACTTCAGAATGAAATTTAAATTCGTCACTATGCTGGAGCTGTTCTTTGATAGTCACTGCCGATTCTGCTATGTCAACTTTCAGCAATCCCTCGAGGGTTGATTAAATAAAAAAATGGCAATGACAAAAATTGCAGATAATTGCATGCTTAATAATTTTTATTGGTAGTTTTCATTAAATTATTATAAAAATGTGGAATTAAAAAAAAGTAACTTAGTTTCCAATGAACTGATAGAATTGGTAAAAAAAACATGTCGGAATGTCTCCACATGATATTTATAGATGACTCTGACTTTTTCTCTGACCTATTTTACATTTCCTATATTTATCAAAGAGCTAAATTATAGACCAAGTTTTTTATACTCACTCATACTGAAGTCGATATCCTATAATTTACATACCTGAAACAGAACAAATTATCGGTTAACTTGGAAAATTAAAGAACAAGTATCGATAGATATTTCTACAATAACAGTCTTGGTAATGTTTTTGTCTTATTTTGGTCAATTAGATTCTGAAGAGTTGATCGTTACGATAAAAATATCTTTAAAAACTCATATCATCAACAGTATAATGACATATAAATGCAAATCATTCGCTTTCATTCCAGTTCTTTAACGCACCGAATACCGAACCAGGTATCAAACTCGTAGGCTTGTTTTTGAAGCAATATCGTACTTATAGGCCAAACAATCGCTAATTTACCTTGTTTATCCGTTCGAAGGGAGCATTAAAACTAAATAAATAAAGATTTGATGTGATAGAGAACATGAACTGCGCCTTCAGACGAGAAATTAGAAGTCCCAGAAAGCTGGGACTTCTAATTTCAATATGTCTAAAGTCCCCATCGATCCGAGTGCCGCAAAAAATTTTACGCGGGGTCAAAGGTCACCAAAAAACGGTTTTCTTGAATATCTCGTTTACGGTCGCTACAGAAATAATATTGTTTATCAAATTTGTAGCTTACTGCATTCTGTGCATTATCTTTTTTATTATAGGTTCTTTAAAATGTTTCTTTCACTGCCAAAATATAGACCAAATAATTTGTCGAAAACTAAAACAGTCCTTGAAACAGATTCCTACCCGAAATATTTCTATGAACCTATAGTTATTCAAAGAATATCAAGATATTTAAGGTTTTTCAATAAAATTATTGAATATTTAACCATTCGAAAAAAAAAATGTAGTAAGTGAAAAATATGTTGAAGGCACTTGACTGGATTTCAGGACAAGGCGCTGTATAGTATCATAACTAGTTGGTCCGTTGTATTAATTCAAGGAATAAATAAAAAAGTAATAGAAAAACTATATTGACCAATGAAATGAGTATCAGATATGAGTCATTTTTTTTATTGAAAGCAAGTAATCATAATCTCATAGCTTTTATGATAAATAATTGCATGGCACTGGGTCATTGGCCGCAGGATTTTAAATACTCTAGTAATACCAATTTATAAAAAAGCGATACCAACATAATCAGCAACTATAGACCAATTTCTCTAATAACAAATTTCGCCAAAATATTTGAAAAACTCATAAAAACTAGTCTCACTTAAATAAATGTGAAACACTATCCAACAACCAATACGGTTCTAAAGAAAAGAAGTCTACCGAAGATGCTATATTAGACCTAATATCAAATATAAACGCCTCTCTAGACAAAGGTACACCATGTTTATGTACTTTTATTGATCTGTCCAAAGCTTTTGATACAGTCTGCCACCCCCTGCTCTTACAGACTTTGGAAGACATTGGAATATGAGGTGCATGTTTAAAATTATGTAAAAATTATATATCAAATAGACACCTATGCGTAAGAGTAGGAGGCGTCTGTAGCAATAATTTAAAAATAGAATATGGTGTATCACAAGGTACAGTTTTGGGGTCTGTACTATGCACCTGTACCTATTTAAATGATTTATTCACTTTACTTAACGCAGGAAATATTATAGGATTCGCAGATGACACCGCAATTGTTTATAAAGCCAAAACACGATTTGCAGAACATAATAGAAAATGATTTGTCAGATATAAAAAGCTAGTTTGATAAAAAATTATTAACACTAAATCTAGATAAAACAACCTACCTACCCTTCAGTTGCAATAAATTAAATACACCATCTTTTAAATCTCTGAATATTGATATCCAAGAAAAAAACCACATTATACTACCCGAAACTAAAGTCAAATATTTGGGAACAGTTATTAACCATCACTTAAATGGGATTTACATATACAATTTGTCGTTAATAAACTTCAATTTATTTTATAAAAATTTCGACAATTATGTAATGTTCTTGGACAGAAACAGATGAAATCTGTATAACTGTATATTATGCATTAGTTGAAACACATTTGACTTATGGCATTTTGGCCTGGGGTGGAACGTCCAAATTTTCCAAAAAAGGTTTTTGTAACTAATGTTACATCAAAAATTGTCCCATTCGAGCAATCTGGTTTATAGTGACGCTAGAGTTCTTGACATAAGACAATTATTCTATTTCAATAGCAATATAAAGTATCATATTCATAAAAAGCCCTAAAAATCTATAGGACAGAGATCTTTTGCATTCTTAGGCCCAAAATTATACAACACTCTTCTTGAAGTTCTGAAAGAGAAGACCTTTTCTCATTTTAAAACTAAATTGAAAGCTTTTATATTATCTTTACCAAGATATTAGAGAAAATTTTGGTCGTAATAATACCCGTGAATAAAATAAAAAGTGATATAACTGGAAGTATCTGTTTTTTTCTTATTTGAGCCTAATACTTTCGAAATTCAGTTAACTGTATTGACTCAAATTACCTTTTTGTGTCTAAATTTTGTTACCGATAACCAGTTTTGTTCATAATTTAAAGAACAACGGTCCTAACAAGATAAATAATATTTATGACACCATTGTGAATGAGGTACTGTGAGTTACGCGTGACGGTCGTGAGTGGCATGAGATGGTTGTGAGATTCGTAAAACGGTCTTGTAATTGCTGGCTGAGGTTGTGCCAAATTTTTGAAAATAGAAATAATATTTGAGGGTCAGATCATATGTATTTTAGCTAGTAGGAACCAAATATGAAAAAATATACAAGTTGTCCCATTTAAAAAATTTGATTTTCACGTCATTTGCCTCGAAACCGGAAGTCAGAAGTTGGTTTTTTACATCATATAATTGGAAATTTCATCACATATCGCTACATCAAATTTGAAAAAAAAGCCATTCAACCATTCAAAAGTTACAAGAGTGAAGGAGAGTAATGCCAATGAAATTTCTCATGACCGTCACTAGAATCTAAAGACCATCACACTCAAATTTATGTCATGTGACGGTTATGAGTGAAGGCCGCTAGACAAAAATGACTAAGAATTATATTCACCCTAAGCTATTATTAAAGTAAGGTTAGGAGAAAACAGTGTACTGTATACCTCAAAATAAAAACGTATTTGGATATTAATAAGTTGATAAATGCTAAAATACACAACGTGACGGTCATGAAAGAGAGCACAGGGCCATATATTAGACTTACCATATAAATTACTGGAAATTCAAAATGTTTTGGGAAACAGCACTTGGTTATTGTACCTCTCATGATTTCACAACTAAAATTAAATTTCGATGTGTTTCTGAGTCGCTGGTAGTCCTAGCATTCAACTTATTAACTAATAATGAGCGTTGTGACGGTCGTGAGTATTAACCAAGTTACGCGACTTTAATAGTTTATATATTAAAAACCTAGACTTTAAAACATGAAAGTTGTATCTTGCCAACAAATTTTGGATATTTTGTAATAATTATAGCAGAGATGGACACTAACCATTTCTCTAATAACAAAATTTCAGCCAAAACAAGTGTCAATCTGTATGGAGTTATGCGTGACGGTCTTGAGTTTTAGGAGTAAAAACAGCCAATATTTTATTTTTGTCGTAATTTAGCTCGAGTTTTTTATTATAACAAGGCGCGGTAAGACTCATCTAAGCGAATATTGGACACGGGTTGTAGCTTGAACCAATTTTTGATCAGTAAGTCACTAATATCATGAATCGACCATGCTTTGTAGAACTGCCCAAGCATACTGCACAATGTACATGTATGGTTTTCATATTATATAATTTTATGTGGTACCTATTTATTTGTATTATCTTCTCGAAACAAATGTATTATTATATACTTATCCAGTAACTTTATTTATTTACTCTTATTTTTTTACTATTTCCAGTGTACATTTGATACTTGTAATTGTAAATAAATAAATATTATTATTATATTAAGCAGTACAGCATTTTTCTCATTATTGGAATTAACACTTGATCGAGACATACGATTATACTCAAACATATGAGGAAAGAATTAAAAACTAAGATTGAAAAAATCGAACGCATCGAGCGTAACTATCATTTTTTCAATTACACGTTTGGAATTACATTAAATATACCCATTTATCACAATGTTCCGTTTGATTGCATACTGCAGCAAACGACAGACATTGAGGTCAGACGCAATGCATATAGATAATTAACCAAAATTAATTATACCAATTTAAATTTAATAGATAAGATACGTCAACGTCGCATTATTGCCAGCCCTATGCTTTTAATAAATCCAATCTAGATTCCAAACAATTTTAAACAGCTTCCATTAAGATCGGTACATACTTCAATAATTCATTTAAGAGAATCTACAAAAGAAAACGCGCACAAAAAAAGTCGAATAAATCATGCACTGCCTGAAAAGGGAATAATACCGGCTATTTAAATTTACATATGCGATTTTAAAAAGCTTTCTTATATGCTTAAGGATAATTAATGTTCGTTTTATCAATACCATATGATTCATAGTTTTATCTCGTAAATTATGCTCTTTGTTAAAGGGTAGTAAAGCAGTTTTAGGCTTTAATACACTTTTATTTGCAACCTACGCGGTGTATTTACTGCCAGATTTATGTTGGGGCATGCCTTTAAAGTGAACTTTCATCTATATTTACAGCTTGATCGAACATTGGGTGCTTATAAGCCATACAGTTCTTCGACTTCCGTATATAAAGCCGCATTTTAGAGACAGTAATGTCGGCATTGCAAGAGATTGCCGTTTTATGTTATAAAATTAAGATTACTTATAATCAGACGCTGAAATGTTTTAAAAATATCTTTCCTTCATTTGCTGAAACTTTACACGGGAAATATTTACCGTACTTCGTGGGTGGTTGAAAAAGTGTCATTATTAATTTTGATTATTTTATTCATATGTGGAATACATTTTTATTACGATAACGCGTAGTTTTTCTTCAAGGTGATGAAAGCGAGCAGCAGTTAAAGATGATATAGACTCTAATTCTGCCAAGCAGATGAGAGGAAGAGGAAGCAAAAATGAATTTCTTCTGTATGGGTATAATTTTGGAGAGCAAGAAAGCTCTGCTTTAAGTCAGTATGGTCTTCCAAGTGGATGTCTACTTCATCTTAATAGTGACAAGTAAGATATGGAGTAGAACATATACTATATCTGCTTGACAGCAGGCAACACTTAAGATGTCTATTTTCCTAGGATAATCTCATCCCTGAAAAAGGAGTGTGCTAATTCTCTAGAGGAAATAATCTTGTATGAGTTACGCAATGCGATGGAGTTCCAAAAAACGAAGAAACGGATGAGTTGATTAAACTTTGAGCCAATGCTCTGAGTCTATTTTCGGCATCATGCATGATTAGCAAGGGCACGAGGGTCCGCAATGTGTAAGCCTACAGGACAGTGTAGGCGTATTGTGTGGCGAATATGTTGGCCATACTATCTGTCGCGTACTGAGTTCAAACCCCATATTGTCAGTACCCCCAGCTGCAGTACTGACAATATCACTTTATAATCTAAAAAAAATCATAATGCCTCCAGCCCTATTTAGTGATTACTTTATTGTATGATGAGACATATTATCGAGACACTTTGAAGTGGAATATATTATTTATAGACGTGGAGAGAATTTTTTTTTAAATTTTAATTTTAATATTTTAATAATAATAATTTTAATATTTTTTAACTTTGAAATGTGATGCATGTTTTGCCGATCATACAACTTCTTTTTCTTCTAATTCATAACGTATTGTCCGATATTTTGAGATTCATGCTAGTTGGTCTCGGTTTGCTGTATAGTATGTTCAACAGCATCATGCTAACTGTCATACAACTTATCATGCAATACAATAGAATAATCACTAGTAGCCCAGTCACTTTATACAAAAAAAAAACTCCAAACCCCTAAAAAATCCAACCTAAGATTTTCCAACGGGATTCTCTTTATTTTGGCGTCACAAATAATTTCTTAAAAGTCCATGAAGCCAACTGGACGGATTACAGAAGGTCAAAGGTCACGAAAATCAGTTTTTCTCAAATATCTCGTAAATTATCGGTTTTACGTTAATTTTGGCTATCATAAAATTTGTTCGTAAGATAAATCTGGTTAAAAAAGGTTCTATACAAAATTTACGTAGAACCAATAGTTTTTGAGATATTGGGCTGATGCAATTGTGGATGCAGAAATGTGGATGCAGACTGCCATGTTCCATAGTGTGTGGCTCTTGCCGGAGCCAGTCGTATGTCAATACGATGTCCGAGGATACAATCGTTGAATCTGAGCTCAACGATGATGAAGCCGACCTCATTTCATTATTTTCCGCTGAGATGATTGTTGATGAAGATGAACATATTGAAGAAGGGGTAATAGAAGAGATAGATGGAGACGAAAAATAAGAAGTCAGCAAAGACGAACATTAATCAACAAAATTTTAATATAACTTGTAACATAAATTAGGCTTACAGGGAACACCATGTAAAAAAAAACCTATATCTCAAAAACTATTGGTTCTACGTAAAGGGTCTAGCCGTACTTCCATGGCGAGACTGTCCCCAATAACCTATGTTATATTGTAGAGGGCGCTAATAATAGTTGATCGAGTAGATATTAGCTCTATATCTTAGTTAATTGAGGAGCTATTTGAAAAAATGTGTCGGGAGACGACTTTTCTTCAAAGCGATATATTTTAGTTAATTTTTAAGCTAGGAAAATAAAACTAAATGGCAGTGTTATGGTACACTTTACAGTTTATTTTATAGCATTTCCTATGGGCCAAGCCTAAATAAAAGTATTTAAAAAATGCAAAGAAAAATTTTGTCAATCGATTTCTATCAGATCTAATTGAATTACCACTTTGAAAAAAAATATAATAATAGTCTATGTCTTGCCTAACAGCATGCCAAGTTTCATTAAATCCAAGAGGTGTAACATGCCGAAAAAAAATTTAAAGTAAGTATACTAACTACCTTACGACCACTATGTTGACGCTTTTAATTTGCATTACATTTCAATAGTTGCGTTTTGACAGCTCATAAAAAGTATATTAATGGTTGGTGGTGTCAACTAGCCTATTACAATGTTTTTTTGATCTACTTTTATAGTGAACTGTAGTCAGTCTCAGTTAAGAATGCAGTTGTTTTCGTTATGAGCGGAACACAGGACATGGAAATTCCCAAGTAAGTAAGTGGAATCCCCCTGACTCAAGCCAGTTGGTACATAAAATAAAAATTAACGGTTTAAATCGGCTTTTATTTGGTATTTTTCTTTTATAAATACATTGAAATTATTTAATTCATATTTTACAACATATTTTATTTAGAGTAATGAAAGCTCATTATAGACGTAAATCCGCTAAAAATGTCAAAGCGTTATAAGAAATGGGTAAACCTACTACTTGCTTGTGCTCGATATCAGGCGAGCTATTCTCCCAGGTAGCAGGGTGACGTCATTATGACGTCTTTTAAAGGTGATTTTTCGTCGCCGACGTCATTGTCCCAATAAATGACGTACCAGAGACGTGATATTTATAACGTACTTCTGACGTCATCATGAAGACGTCAAATACACGTTTCTTTTAGGTCATTATTTTGACGTCATTAATAAATGACGTACCAGAGACGTGATACTTAAAACGTACTTCTGACGTCATCATGAAGACGTCAAATACACGTTTCTTTTAGGTCATTATTTTGACGTCATTAAAATGACGTGAAATAAATCATTATAAAATAAAAATAAATATAAGTATTTACTGACTAGTTCAATTTTCGCCACATAGTAATAATAATTTTGTATTACTATTTCTACAGCTTTTAAACATATTTAAATAAAGATGTTCAATGGTTCAGTGAGTTAAGTGTTAAGGTTGCGAGTCCAAAGGTCCGCGGTTCGATCCCTGCACATTCCGGCTTTTTTTTTCGTCAAAAACTTTATTGATAATTGTGGAAAAATATTGTAATGAGAGGTTTGCATCCCTTATCGCAAAATTCACTGATTACCAATACGTCATATTGGCGTCATATGTATGACGTCATTGGGCTGTGACATTGTGCCGTCTTTTTCACGTCATTTTTACGTCATGCTGAAGGTGAAATTGACGTAATTAATGCCGAAAAACGACGTCATAATGACGGCACCTTGCTGCCTGGGCTTGTCTCTGCCGTTCTGAATTGTATCTTTGATCTCTCTCGCGCAGCGCACATCGCACATCGAAGTTTATTTTATTGTTTTATGATATTTATGAATATTAATACAAAAGAAATTGTACTAATTGTTCATATATTGTTCGGCTATTTCCTTCCATTTTTATTAAAATCAGACTGCTATAGTTATATTTATTTCTTTTGTTACAAATAAGTATTCACAAACACGGTATCGCCTCCGCTAAACGCTGTGCGATGTGCGAAGCTCAAGTTGTTGCTTTCATCATTCTCATTTAAGAGCATGGTTCTATTTAATTTTATTGTGCGATGTGCGAGGGGCGTCGATATGGCCACTCTCATTTAAAATAATGGTTTATTTAATTTAAGTGTGCGATGTGCGAAGTGCAGCCATGCACTTACACGGAGGTTATGATATTTGTGTGCACATTTTAGGCGGGTATATGAGAGAGATCAAAGATACAATTCAGAACGGCAGAGACAAGAACAGCTCGCCTGATATCGAGCACAAGCAAGTAGTAGGTTTACCCATTTCTTATAACGCTTTGACATTTTTAGAGGATTTACGTCTATAATGAGCTTTCATTACTCTAAATAAAATATGTTGCAATATGAATTAAATAATTTCAATGTATTTATAAAAGAAAAATACCAAATAAAAGCCGATTTAAACCGTTAATTTTTATTTTATGTACCAACTGGCTTGAGTCGGCCATGGGGGGATTCCACTTACTTGGGAATTCCCATATCCTGTGTAAACTATTCGTGCTCCGCTCATAACGTAAACAACTGCATTCTTAACTGAGACCGACTATAGTCACTATAAAAGTAGATCAAAAAAACATTGTAATATTCTAGTTGACACCACCAACCGTTGATATACTTTTTATGAGCTGTCAAAACGCAACTTTTCCAAAGATTAATGAAATGCAATGCAAATTAGAAGCGACAACATAGTGGTCGTGTAAGGTGGTCCACCTACTTAAAAATTTTTTTCGACATGTTGCACCTCTTGGATTTTAATGAAACTTGGCATGCTGTTAGGCAAGACATAGACAATTATTATATGTTTTTTTCAAAGTGGTAATTCAATTAGATCTGATAGAAATCGATTGACAAAATTTTTCTTTGCATTTTTTAAATACTTTTATTTAGGCTTGGCCCATAGGAAATGCTATAAAAAAAACTGTAAAGTGTACCATAACACTGCCATTTAGTTTTATTTTTCTAGCTTTAAAATTAACTAAGATATATCGCTTTAAAAAAATGTCGTCTCCAAACACTTTTTTTCAAATAGCTCCTCAATTAACTAAGATATAGAGCTAATATCTATTCTATCAACTACTATTAGCGCCCTCTATAATATAACATAGGTTACGATATAGGTTCCTATCGGGGGCAGTTTCGCCATGGAAGTACGGCTAGACCCTTTTGTATAGAGTCTTTTTTATGCAGATTTATCTCGCAAACAAATTTTATAATAGCCAAAATGAACGTAAAACCGATAATTTACGAGATATTTGAAAATAGCTGATTTTAGTGATCTCTGACCTTCTGTAACTTTTGTAGCCGTCCAGTTGGATAAAGTTATATGATATAATAAGTAACTGTTAGGTAGGGCTATTCTTTCTTTATTAATTTAGTGATTTTTCGTTGGAATAGATGAATTAGACTTTTTCTAAACAATGGCATATTATGTTTTAAAGTGACATTACTGATTAACCTTATTAGTATGCAAGTGTGATCAGAAGTAAGATCAACACATAAAGAATATATTTTTTTGTTTTCATGTATACCCAAAATAACGTTTCTTAATAGTCTTTAATATCTCAGAGACATTGTATTGATTTCTTGTTTCTTCTCAGTTGATAATTAATAGTAGACTATTTCTAAAAGTATTATTAAAACAATTAGTATAATAATAATTTTAATTATAGTCTACCATTAATTATTATCAATAATCCATGCACAATATTAACCTCATTTCATTCATTGTTTGTTTATTGTAACAACTAGATATAAACTGTTACTTTTGAATTAGTTGTTTATTTATGCTTATTTTTTCAGTCATCTGTATTGTTATATTTTGATATTGTTAATGTATTATTTATAGGGTACACGATAAATTACCCAATTTATTTTTCCAGTATTTGTAAAAATATTAATTTCAATTAATAAATGGAATGAAATGAAAAAAAAAAAATTAAACCAGAGGTCGAAAGCTTCTTTAACAAACAATCAATTTAGATATCAAACCAATCAAAGTGGCTGTAGTATATCCAATAATTTTACTCAAGGCAAATAAACTTACGCGACTTCAAGGGAGATAAACAATCACAGGACAATATTATAAATATAATCCATCCAATTGTTGTCTTAAATAATCCTACAGTACTCATTAAATTGTCACTTGCAAATCGTTACTTAGATACAACAGCATAGTTTAGAGAATTTGCAACAACACACAGTAAATTATTGTAGTCTTACGGCAAAAGATTGATGAATTTATTGAAGGCTGCGTAAATAAACAAAAGAGATAGTCACAAGTATGCTTAATCGCACTATCTGTTACTTCACGGCTTAGGTTATCAATTGTTTATTTCCAACTTGAGGAAAAGGAAATAAACGCCTATAAATCAAAGCTTTCGAAATCTTGTCAATAAATGCGTATTTGTTTGTTGTATAAAAGAAAAATCAATTGGAGAAGCAATTGTCTGCGGAATATGTATGTATTGTCTTCACGCAGAAAATGAGAAGCGATACTTTTTGTTATATTACGTGAGGGTCAAAATAAATAAAATCATTAAGTATATATTATTAGTAATATAGAGCATTATCATACAAATTAGTCCAGACCAAAGAGTACTTAATATTTCTAAAAATATTCAGGCATTAGTGAATATCCCTGGCATTAGGCATTATAAAAATTTTGTTCAAAATATCCAGAGTTCCATAAGCAATGATTCAAAAGACTTTCATTAACAAAAGCATAAAAACTACGATACCTGAAAACCATTTACATGATCCATCCATGGAGTTCAGAGTTCAGTTCAATTGAATTTTCTTTTGTAAAACATTAATTACAAGAGATAAGCTCTAGTACATCTAGTCCACTGCATTTAGGATTTTTCTTCAGACCAATTCATACAAAAGCAAATGTTGGTTTTCCAGGTAGGTTTGAGTGTCCTTAATAAGGTCTCAAAAGTCCCCGAAGTGGGAGTGTAAGGATAAAATTTGGCAACGCTGTAAAGGGCTAAAATCGTGCTCGTAAACGAATTTTTCGAAATATCTCGGTTTTCATTGCTTCCACGACAAAAATACATCAGGTCAAAAAAAAAGCTATGGAAATTCTCTATAAAAAAGATAGAGGGTCTTTTTTCGTATACGCAATAGTTTTCTTGTATTGAATTTGAACTTATGGGATATTATGGATAATTTAAGTACTCTATTCCACACCACCCTTGAGGTTGAGTACTAGGCGCGTTTTTTTTATGTGGTTTCCCCGGTAGGCCTAATCCACGACTGTCATACTTATTGAAATGTTGTCAAATTAACAATTTCCTTCTTGTCCATTTTCTCCTTCTATAAATTCATCGATTCGTTTTAGGAAATCCGAGTCAATCTGAGAACTTTCAGTCTCTGCTTCAGTGTCGGCATCTATTTTTGACGAGTTTTCAATCGGTTCAGCATTCAAGCAAGATTTTCCATGGCAGTTGCCGCAAACTGGTGAGCAATTAAGTTCCAACCTCCGACAGCCACACAATGGTCCACAACCTTTCGTGCAGTTGCAGAAAATCATCTTCAGAAGGCAATCAGGCGCAGGAAGTTGGGATGTTGTTTTTAGCCACAATATGGTGTCTTTCAACATCCATCCCCACTCTTTAGGATCCAATACATTACCCAACCATTTCTGTACTTGAAAATAAACATGAAATAGATACTGTTGAGCTGCGTCATGAGTGGGTGGTAATGAATTCAATTTCACTGGTTTGCTTTTGCTCACAGCTTTAATAAAGCAAGAATACCGATAGTTATCGATGGAACCTTCTTTAACTGGAGCATTATAGATTGCGAGGATAAATTTTATCCCATTCGAAGTAACTATGTCAGGAGAAGTACCAGTCTTGCTGAAAATTTCAGCAACAAGTTTCAAGTCCTGCCGTTTTTTCATCACTTTCAAAGCTGCAGTCTTGCCTTTATTAAACAGAGCAGATGTAGTGTCACACCCAGAGAATGCGTGCAGAAACAATATGTGATCTCGAATATCTTTATGGTGATCAAAGCTTCGTGAAGAATAAATTTTTCGTTGGACCTTCCCTCTGCCTGGTTTGAGGAGAAAAATTTCTTTATTAATAGGTGTACGAGCAGTTAAAATTATAAGAAGATCCACATCTTCCCCAACCACAACCGTAGTATTTTTACATGATTCCTCAAGCGCTGTTTCGACTATCAAAATGGCATCATCTTCAGCATGTCTAACAATATAATTATTTGCTTCAAACTTTTCTGTCAACATTGAAATTAATCTGGTTTTATTTTTATTATTGGCAAGGAGCTTCTCTTGGTTTACAGTTGCAACCATCTGCTCATCAAAGTAAATGTCAACAGATGAAGCTTTTGAGGACCGGCGAAGCTGCTCCATAGCCTTCATACTGTTGCTAATATTTTCATAACCATCAAAAACAATAATAGAGTTCGAGCAAAAATGATTTTGCACATAATTAACATATGCTTGGCAAATAGCACCATAGGTTTCATGTTGATGCCATATAACTCGGTGCAAGATATAAGTGGCATTTTGAAGATCTGGTTCAGATTCAGATGGCTGGAAATTGTCATAGAAATCTGACTTGTTCGTCTTGCGCATACCAACTTCGTCAAAGAGTGACACCGGATACGGAGCTAATGCATACTCCAAGTAGGAGCGAAGCTCTTCATTTGTTCTCTTCATGACAGTAATCCTTTGAAACAACAATAATGGATCAATGGGCATTGTGGTATCATGGACTTTAACATTGCTATTGACAGTTAATAGTGGAAGCACTCTATCTGCACGTGAGAATTTAATATCACAGAAATTGTTGCCAATTTTTTCCATAGCTTTCTTTTTGACCTGATGTATTTTTGTCGTAGAGGCAATGAAAACCGAGATATCTCGAAAAATTCGTTTCCGAGCACGATTTTAGCCCTTTACAGCGTTGCCAAATTTTATCCTTACACTCCCACTTCGGGGACTTTTGAGACCTTATCAAGGACACCCGAACCTACCTGAAAAACCAACATTTGCTTTTGCATGAATTGGTCTGAAGATGAGGCTTATTTTTCACTAAATGCAGTGGACTAATCATGGTTACAGCTGTAAGTCGATTCCATAATTTGCATTCATAATTCCTTAGAGAGTTAGACAAAATTTCCTTAAAAGATACAGGCAAGTTGACCAAAATACCATTTCATGGGATCATTCGGTTCACACGCTGTTAATGCGAAGTGCGAATTGAAAAATAAAACAAGATTTAATTAATATGCGTAAATAAACCTGGGGGAATACAAAAAGTATTGTCCACTTTTTAACAAACGTGACAACCTCTATTAACAGACTTTAAAACTTTCATAACATTCATAATAACAATGACCGATTTATAAAAACACGGTAGTTAGTTTATCTTATCTAATTAAACAGTCTACCTTCATAAAAAGTATGGAACGTGTTGCGGTTCGAAATTTAAATTCATAACGTTTGGTTCTAAAATACCTTGAACTGCGTTTAGTCTACTTAACAAATCAAGAAACGTCAAAATCTATTCGAACTACTCATATCTGATGGAACAACGTATTAATATTTATATTACAAATGATAGCAAAATCATTGCAGAAGTAAAACTCGTTCAAGAAATTATTCACAAAAGAGGTATAAGTGGCAAATGGACATATCCAGATTCACCGGTTTTAGTACTGGCAGTAAAATTAAAAGCTTTTCTCTATTTATTCCGACAATTTTTGAGACATTTGTTTGTTTTCATCCTCACTACTGAAGTCTGAGAAAATTGTGTAGGCAATTCAAACCTAACATAGCTTGGATTTATTCACGTTGCGACAAAACAAATTGTCCTCGTGGGACACGTTTCTGCAAGGGTACTCGACCTGAATTTAGACCTACCTTCTTAAAATTACACAGGTCTGCGAGGTTTTGTTGTTGGGCAGATGGGGGTTATTTCCGAAGTAATTTTTCGGACTGAACCCGAATCTGGCCTAAGAATTGGCCCACCATGTCGGGATTTTGAAATATTTTAGGTTAAGTACTTAAAAAAGGGCATTTTTGTCTACTTTTGAGGTTACGTATAGGATTCAAAATTTTTTTTCAGCTTATTTCTAATAAATACATCATTTAGTACTATCCTTCCTCTTTAAAATAAACTTTTGAATTGTCATCTACGATGTTTCCTCGCAAAGTTATAGCCATTTTAAGGTGACGTGAATTTGAAACCATGACCCCCTTCAACTCAACAATCTTAACCAATAAAATTGCATTATTTATTCTCACACTTAGATTGGTTTCCAGAAAATCTAGGCGATGTTAGCGAAGAGCAAGGGGAGTGCTTCAATCAGGACATCACAGAGATGGAAAGAAGATATCAAGGAAAATGATCTACCTCGATGCTAGCTGACTTTTGCTAGTCTTTTCAACATGATAATCCTAATGCCCTTCATAAAAGGCGATCTGATGCTCAGGTCTTTGGAAAACAAGAAAAAGGGATTTCATAAAAATTCATAAAATTCCGGTTTCAGGTTGTAGGGTTTTGAATTTCGGAAGTAAGGTTTATTATTTTGGGTTTATGCCTATAGCCACCTCAAATACTTAGTGATCCTTTGGGGTTCTAGTTCTGCATCACATAGAGTTTTTATCCAACAGAAAAGAATTATTCGTTTAATCTTCTCCCTCGGTCATTTAGAATCATGTAGGTCAACTTTCACAGAAAACAATATTCTAACACTGACGTCCATATTAATTTTTGAGGCCGCTACCTTCGTACATGTTAATAAAAGTAAATTTACATTGGGAAGTAATATTCACTCTTACAATATCAGATTCGCAAATCCGCACTACAACTTAGCACTTTTTAGAAAAAGTCCTTACTATACTTGCGCAACCGTCTACAATAAACTACCGCAAAGAATAAAATCCTATGAGAGTATTCACAAGTTTAAAATAAATTTAAAAAAGTTTCTTATAACCAATTATATATTACATTACGGGAATATTTTGACTTGAACGAACGGACAGACCTCTTACAATCATAGTTATATTTTTATATGTGTGCATATCATGATATCAAAATGTTTTAAAATTAATTGTAACAAAGACTTTTCTCTTTTATTGCTTTCAGACTTTGAACTTTTTATAAATTTTATAGACGCCAAATGTTCTGTTATAGTTTTAGCCTATTATTTTGTTTATCCTATTTATTATTGTGCTTTATTTTATAAATGTGTATGTACTTCCGTCTAATTTATAAGCAATTATTATTTACATATTATGTACTGTTTTGACTTGTCATATCCATTTGTTGGCAAACTGGAATCAATAAATGTATTTTTTTTTCGCGTCCGCGATGCTGGACAGTTCTCCTGTGTCTCCGACATTCTCACGGGAGAAGCGCCAGCGAAGTATCCACAGCCACTCCCCGCATCCCGCAAGGTTAGTGACTGTAGATTCCAGATTCGTGTGCCCTAAGAAGACGAAGGGACCTCCGGATAACTGCCTTCTGCATTTGGCCTGCCAACCACTCGGCTGACTTTTGGCAGGCTGGTATGGCCTTTAATTCCGAAAGCAGCGTAGGCCTCATTCCACCAAGTACACCGATTATCAGGACGATCATCTTGACCGAGTAGTCTGGGTATAGCACTCGGAGCTCATACCAGAGATCTTGGTATTTAGTGCGTTTTTCCCCCTCCTTCAAGATGATGTTTGTCTTGGCAGGTGCCGAGAACTCGATGACATACATCATCTTGGTTTGGTGGTCGAGGACTATGTCAGGCTTGTTTGACTGAATTTGCCTGACCGTCGGGAACGAATAGTTCCTGTAAATTCGGCATTTCTCGTTCTCGACCACGGACTCGATCTCTCCGGGGACGTAATAAATGTATTATTATTATTATTATTATGGTTAAAGACTTTTTAAGTGTTCTGATGTTAGAAGGGTTCTGGATAATTTTTTCTTCGGTTCCCTTTGGGGTGAAAGCCAGGTAGTTTGATATTGTATAAGGATAGTTTTCACCCTCTTAAGGGTTTGGTCTCGATACAATTTGGGGATGCGTTGGTTGTTGCCCCAAAGATATATATTTTGTAATCGAAAATTTGACAATTTGTCCTTTGACGCATTGGTTAAGATTATTGCGTTTTCCTTTCTGTTGTGTTATATTTGATCTGTTAAAGAGCTCGGTATGTTTTCCCTTTTGTTGTGTTAAATCTTGATTTGTTTAGAGTCGTTTGGTTAAGATTGTTGGGTTGTAGGGGATCATGGTTTCAAATTCAGAGGTCTTAAAATGGTTAGAACTTTACGAGGAAATATCATAGATAACCATTTGAAAGTTCATTTTAAAGAAAAAGGATAGTACTAAATGATGTAGTTATTAAAAATAAGCTGAAAATTTTTTTGAGTTCTATGCAGAACCTCAAATGTTGAAAAAAAATCAATTTTTAAGTACTTAACACAGCTGCCCAACAACATTCATGACCTCTTTATTCGTAGACCGTGTTATTGATAATTTTCAACGAGCTAGCGTTATTAGTATTGATATCATACACAAGACTCGTACAAGGTTTAAATTGTCTGCAAAAATATACGTATGCTCGATCCACTCACGAACGTTAATGAGTGTACCAACGTTCATTAAACAGTCAAATATTGACATTTCTCTTATTTGTATTTTCTTAAGAGACTTGACCGTCTGAACGATGCTAAGTTTGTTCTGAGATAAATGAACAAAAACCACAGCTAATAATGAATTCTGTGGTCGTAGCTGGACTGTAGGTCAGGTACTTAACTTAAAATGTGTTTGTTTTCCATTAAACAAGTTAACAGTCCAAACAAATCTAACAATTTGAATTTAAAAAATGGAAGTACATTGTGTATAGTTCTCTGATATATTTTCATATAGTTTTATTATGGTGATAGAAGTTTTTATCTTTTTACTTCCACATCCAGTGGAAGTATAGTAACGACAAAAAAATTTAAAAAAATTTTTATTGTTCAAATAGGCTTAGAATGTCATGAAACGTCGAGATTTCAAGTTTGAGTGAAAAAAAATTTCTGTCTGTCTGTCGGTCTGTAACTTTTTTTGTGCGCACGTTTACTCTGGAACCGTTTGAGATATTGACTTGAAATTTGGTACACATATGTACTTTAACGAGCTCTAGAACTAGATTATATTTTCATCTTGTTCCGTCAAAGGGTTGGGGGGTAAATTGGGGTAAATTTGGAGTAAATAGGTAAATAAAGCAGGTAAGAGTTCATAAAATTGATATTTAGTATAGACAAGAGAAGCTAAGGTCTCAAGAAAAATTTTGGCATTAGCCACCCCCATTACCACCCCCATTCCATTATTAAAGGGGATGAAAAAAAAAATGTGATTTAGTGTGTGTACAAGAACCAGAAACCTCAAAATATTTTTTTACTTTATCCACCCCCCACTCCCACCCTCTGTCACCACCCCCACCCCACTACCGATGTGGGGTATCGTTTTATGGGTTTTTGGGGTAGAGGATTTTAAATATTATATTATTAAAGTTCCATAAACAATTATTTCCAGATACAAAATTTTTTCGTTGTATAACTTGGATAGAAAATCCGGATGTGAAAGTAGTGATTCCTTGGGCAGCGGTTTTTAAATATTTTAGTACGCCATGCGTCGATATTTTTTCTTTAATTTATTTAACGTGACCTATTGCTGTGAGTAAGGTCATTCACTGTCGCTAGGAGACGAGTTATTCTCAACCTGGAAATTTTGGCGAACTTCTTCTCCAACTTGCCTAACATTTATTAGTTGAGGGGCCTCTGAATATAATATTCATTACGTAATCGTCGCCTGAGATTGCGTAGCTTCTGCATTGAAGCTGATCGGTTGCACCACCTTCGCTTAACTATATGAGTACTAGATAGAAAGTTTTGAGATTGGAGTTGATGCAACTTATTCAAGATAAGAAAATTAAAAAGAAGATGAAATCATCCAAATGGCTCATTGCTTTGTTATTTTAAACGATTGGACTGTGTTGTTATTTTCTTTAAAGCTTTTGTGAATAAAGTGACGTATTTCATTACGCAGGAACTTATGAACTTATTGATAATATTTCTACAGGTGAAAGCCTTATAGTACAGTACCTAGAGGTTTTAACTTCGGAATGATGTTATATGAAACGAATTTCGTTCATTTTTGGCAACTTAATAAATAGTAAATATGTCAGAGAAAAGTTTCTGTATTATGCGGCGGCTTACTAATTTATAGGAGATGGATGATCCCTTTTCAGAGCGTGGCAATTAAGAAAAAATTAAAAACATTGGAGGTGAAAGAACATGCAACTTTTCTGTAGTAATATATTAAGTCCATTAAAAATTATCGAAAATTCAGCAGAAACTGTTTGAGTTCATTTTGATGAGATTTGACAAAAAGTGCCCTCGACTGCAATTTTTCAGTCAAATCTCATCAAAATGAACGCTTTGAATGCTGAATTTTCAGATTATATTTTAATGCACGAAATAATTTATTAGACTATTTCCAGAACAAAAAGTAGAAAAAGAAATATTTTTTATTGATATTGATTCAACTGACGTTTTAGCTGTCAAGTCTAGTGCAATTTTCGCTGGCTGTCATTGTATGTAAAATTTTCACTTGGAATGCAATTTTCACTTGTACACTCAAAGAAATAGTATGGGTAAATTCAACAAAAAAAAATGGTTAACCAACAATATCGTTAATTTTGTTAAACTAAATTATATTGATGGTATTTTTAAACAAGAGGTGATTGTTATTTTAGTTAATAAAAAGTTGTCGTACAACAAAACAAACATTAACTTAAAAAATAGATGAATAAGACTATTATTTTTTTCGTCTGACTATTATTTTGTTGAATTCTGTCAAATGAAACTAGATAATAGTATATTTTATTTTTAACTATTATCGAATTGTAATTCTAACCCAGTATTAGTTCGCTGTATTATTGTACTTGGTAGACAAACCAATATTATTGTCGTCTTCTAGAAGTTCTAAAAGAATTAACATAAAATTTGCTTGCTTACCACGTAGTCTATTACAGAAATTATTCCCAGATGACGCCACATAGAAATCACTGACAATAATCAATCATGCATTATCTTATACTCTTATGAATTTATAGAAAATTAATAACATGATTGCAATGTTCAAATTCTCTCAGGGATCATCGATATATTTGGATGGATCTTATAAACGATCTCTAATCTTTGGTTTGGGTGGTCTGATGTCTCTATACTGAGATTTTGACTAACCAAAAAAAACTTCATCATACAATAAAGTGTAGATCAACCTAAAAATTAGTTGGTGAACAAAAAACAAAGTCGTTGTACTATTTAATTGTAGACCAAATTGAAAATGGTTAGTGAACATAAAAAAATGTCATTGTACTATTTAATTTGTTACAAGAAAATATGATTATTAAACTAGTATTTGTTTACGAAAACAAATAAAGTTGTATGACTATTCTTTTCTGATTGATTTAACTATGAAACTAGATAGGCGCGATTTCATATGCTCTTTTTGGTTGAATTTACCTATCATTTTCTTTGAGTGTGGTATGTTAAAATCTGGGAATACAGGAAATACTTAGGAAATAATTGGAAATATTCGGAAATACTTAAGAAATAATTGGAAATATTCGGAAATACTCGAAAAAGTTTGGGAATAACTGAGAATACTTGGAAATAACTGAGAATTTTCAGGAATAGTTGGGAATAAATGAGAATACCTGGGGAATAACTGAAAATTCTTGGGAATACGTGGAATAAGTCGAAATAGAGGGTATTCCCGGAATACCTGTACAAAATTTTGAGAGTGGCTGACCCCTTGGAATTTACTTTCCAAAGATTTGAAATTTACAAAAGTAAAATCTCACGTAGTTCAAATTGTAAAATATTTTCGTAATACACTCTTGCCAAATGCTTGGTAAAAAGGAAAAGGAGGCAAGAAACTAACATTACCACAAGATGTTAGATGGAATACAGTTTCAGACTGCCTCAAGGTTTATGTCACTGAATAGCCCTTCAAATCTGTGAAGAACACAAAGATGATATTGATGCATTAACATTTGAAAATGTGTCGAATATTCAGATCAAAAGAATGGCCGAAGACTTTTTAAAATTGCTGAAACCAATTTCTGTGACAACTTGACAGAATTCAGCAGATAGGTGCCAGCTTGTTCCATGCAGTTGAAGAATGGAAAAAATTGAGTTTTTCATAGTTTTGAAGATGAGGATAAAAATTTAAAGCAATGTCACATATGTTTGAAAGGAGATATGATCAAGCTTTCGCACCATTTCGCTTTTTGGCATATTTGCTATCAGAAATTAAAACAAAAACCCGCTGTCGAAAGAAGAAAGAAAGGCTACTTTAGATGTAGCTTCCCAACATTTTGCTGGCACAGGGTTATTGTTAATAATTAAGTTGAAAGCGAAATCCTATCCGTTCTGAGAAACAATGTTTTCAGAAGAAATATTACAAAATGTTAACGTAGTGCAGTGGTGGAATATCAAAAAGATATTCCACAAATTAACAAAGTAATGGATGTGATAATTTCCTTTCTGTGTGCCGTTGCTTCTTCTGCAGACGTGGAAAGAACCTTTTCTTCATATGGACTTGTTCATTCAGATATTAGAAATAGATTGGGTAATGAAAAATCATCTAAATTGGTCTTTTTCTTTAAACGTTATAATACTTAATATGTCTTGTTTCGTACTGTTTTTATTTTTACAAGTTCATATGTTTGTTAAGTTAATGTTTTAAGCTTTTGAATTAAAGGCGATTTAATGTTTTATTTTTGCAAATAAAAATTTATAACATTTAAATCTGATAGACGGTAATACTGATATAATTAGGATAGCTTTTATTCAACTTCTCTTTTGCATCGGTCTTTGACTATTCGTAGGGTGGGTTATGTTCCTAGAAACATTTTAAGGGATTTTTACGTGGTAAAATCAAGTCATCAGCAATGCGCTCACGGGGAGATAAAATACTACATAAGCTCCTTCACTAGTACCTACTTAATATTATATGCCTACTTAATATGTAAATATATAGTGTGTCGATAGAATTTAGTTTTAGTTCCGCTCCTCCCTATTTTCTTTTTATAAAATAAAGAACGCAACTTTTCCTTTTAGGATAATAAGAATAAATTTGCTTTCGTAATATATTTCAATTTATGATGATTATGGTCTAGAATTCCATCTCATATTTAACTGCAATGCATAAAAACAACTCGTTCGGAGCTAGTCTTCTTAATCTCTCTTTAATACCTTGTTTATAATTTGTTGTACACGCAGACCTAACGTTTTTCATGAGAAAGATGCTCAAAAGAGACTGTGGAGTCGGTCCCATCTCTAGCTGTAGATGTCTCTTATATCACCGGATATCGTCATTATCCAACTCTTCAGCGCGAAGCTAGCTAGTAATTACAGAATATTACTATTGCCGTCCGAGACATATACGGATACAAGTTTTACCCGACCAGTCCAGACGACTTTAGAATTTATTATAGCTTGGGAGTTGCATTTGAAATATTAACGTAAAAGTAGGGTATTAATATATTAATTATGATGTTTCAGTCGTTAGGTTGGGCGAGCTGAATACCAGTAGAATTCAATTTTAATACGTATTACAATAATAATAGTGTTATGTGTCCAACAGTAATATATAAGAAATTATAGGGTATAAAGTGTACAACAACAAAGGAATTTAAAATATGCTGCTTTACGTAAAAATAAAAAATAATAAATTAAATGATGCACATAATATTATTGTATCGTTTAAAAATGATTAGTTACGCATTTTTAACTGACTTCATAACTTCCATAAAAGGAGGAGGTTCTCAATTGGACCTGTGTGTATTTTTTTTTATTTGCTCAAAATTACTAATATTAATTTCTATGAAATGGCGAAGTCGCGGGATAATTTAATTTTGTTGATTGATTGATTTACCAGCGTGCGGTAAGCATTGCTGCCACTCCCAGGGTCTGCTACGTCCACGCTGGGTTGGATTAGGGTCATGCTTGTTGCCAGCAGCGAGAGCCACATGGCGCATGGTAAAGGAATGTGGGATGGGAGGTGTAGGTATTTGTGAGAAGTGTTACCTCATTGTGCCTTGAGGGAGCGTTTAAGCTCCTTTTTTGTGTTTTTGGTTTTGGACTTCTGCCTCTTCTGGGCCTTCTTGTGAAATAAGTTGCCGCATTGTGTCAGGATATGGAGTGTTTATGCTCCTCTTTTTGTGTTTCTGCTTCCTCGAATCTTCTTTTTCTGAGTCTTCTAATTTCTCAGTTTCCGATGCTGGGTTGGATTTGGGTCATGCTTGTTGTCAGCAGCGAGTGCCACATGACGCATGGCACAGGATTGGGGGATGGGCAGTGTAGGTGTAGGCAGTGGAGTGCGTTGCCGCATTGTGTTCGTGATGTTTAATGTTTATGCTAATCTTTTTTAGTCTTTCTGCTGTTTCTGCTCCTCTTTTTGTATTTCTGCTTCTACAAATCTTCTTCTTCTTCTTCTAAGTCTTTTGAATCCTCCGTTTCTGATTCTGGTAGAATATATATCGCTGCGATTTCTTTGTGGAATTCATTTTTTCCCCTCGCTTTTCTTTCCCAGTATGTTTGGTCCTTTCCCAGTTTGTTCACGATCCTCTCGATTGTTGTTTTCCACGTGTAACAAGGTCTCCCTATTTTTAGTTTGCTTTAGAGCTTTCTTCAGTAGATGTGTTGGGTCCTTTCTTTGGACATGTCCCCAGTACTTCATTGCGTACATTTCAATCCTTTTTATGGTTAATTATGAAAAACCTCTCTTGAAAATTTACTTAAGAAATTTATATTATGACCATACTTAAGAGTAATTCATTATTGATTATTACGGGTTTAATTTATAATAAATTCATTTGAATATTTTAAATAATTATGAAAAAATAATTACTTGAAGTACATAAGAAAATTATATGACCATCTTTTAAGAACAATGCGTTATTGATTATTTCGGGTATAATTTAAATTAAATTCGTTTGGTTATTTTTAAAATAATCATGAAAAATAATTTACTTGAAGGTTTACGTAGGAATATTATGGCCATACTTAGATAATTTATTGTCCTTTCATAAATTTGCCGACAGCTCTCGACTTTTGAAAGTTTGAAGGACCTAAGCACGTCTTGGTTTATGTTTCTAAGAAAGTTATTTACAAATAATACGTTAATAATTAACAACACTTATCTGTGATACCTTATTACTTCTCTTCTTTTCCTTTCCCTTTTTGGTTTGGTTTATTACATTATATTAAAGTCACTGTGGAGTTTTGGTAATTAATCACTATCTATATTTCTCACAGAACCGCAAATCACACACACCAATATATGTATTACTTTTCAAAATTTTTTGATAAAAAATTCAAATTCCGTTGGAATTGCATCATAATTGGTTGTTCGATATTTCAGGTGTAGCCGATAATAAATCTGATGTCAAAAGTTAAGAATACAGAATGGCAGATCCAATATGACTGCGATAATTGCTATTTTTTTGCATAAAGGAGGAGGGTCGATTTAGGCGGTTTTTGCCCCAAATTATTTTTGGATTAAAAAATCAGAAAACATTTTTTTAATGTCTACTGACAATAATAAGTCGATTTTATCCTGAACGGACGATCCCCCAATCCCCTAGCCCCCCCCCCCCCCTCAATCCTGAATATGCCATCACTTGCTAAGAGCGTTCTTGGGGAGATATATCGTTTTAAAACTTATATTTGCTTGATAAAATACCACACTACTACTCTAACTCCCTTTTAGGGTGGAGAGGGTGGTTTTACTATTTATTCGTCTGGTGAGCAAGCTTGGATATTTTGTATTTATATTTCCCGCAAACGAATAAATAGTAAAACCACCCTCTCCACCGACCTAGTGGGGGGAGGGGGGTAAAAAGGGAAAAAATGATAAGTGTGAGCGGATACAGTTAAAAGGGAGTTAGTGTGGTAGTGTGGCATTTTATCAAGCAAATATAAGTTTGAAATCGATATATCTCTCCAAGAACGCTGTTAGCAAGTGATGGCATATTCAGGATTGAGGGGGGTGGCTAGGGTGGTGGGGGATCGTCTGTTTAGGGTAAAATCGACTTATTATTATTAGTAGACATTAAAAAAAATGTTTTCTGATTTTTTCATCCAAAAATCATTTGGGGCGAAAACCGCCCAAATCGACCCTCCTCCTTTGTATTTGTTCCGTCCTCAGCTACTATTTAGCCTTTTTTATTATTTAATTTTTAACTGTTAATTATTTACTATAACTATAACTATTTACGGCTTACTTTAAGTAAAAATAAAATACACTCCGCTGTCGTTCATTTTGGCTCACCCTGTAGCTTTCCGCGCTAATAAAAAGAGATTTTTTGTGATACCTTAACATTCAATTCGCTGTTCAACCTCGTGTCACCGCGGACAAGTGTCTTGTATCGCAAAAATAATTATTATTAACTACCCGCTTTGTGTTCCATTTTTTTGGAAGTGAACATTTGATCTTCGAATACTACATTGATTGCTGGATTCCCTATCTGGAGGCCTCCGGAAGCTGGTGACTGGATTCGGAGAGGATTTAAGGTAGGATCCATACAAATCTCTTTTTCTATACCGCGACAGTCCACTATCTCTCTCGCTCTCATTATTATTATAATTTTTTTTTAATAAACATAAACTTTTTTACCACCGCCCAAGTTAGCGGATTGATCTCAGTTCGCTAACAGTATTATTACTAACTTATTCGTCTTGTAAAAGTCGACGACGATTATTAAAAATTTGAATAAAATAGTTGTAATAATACACGGCTTTATAGCAGCTGCTTTACTTTTTGTTAAAAAAAAAAAAAAAAAGGTTCATGATTTTAATGCCAGTTGACAAGGCCCTATTTAGGAAGGAGCTAACTAAAACATTTCTGTATTCCATATTTGCTTTATGTCATTAGTTAAACCGAATATAAATCTTCATAAGTCCTTTTAAGTTAGGCCTTAAAGGATTAAAAAATTCAACAAGCATCACAAAATGAACTATCTATTCCATTTTCAAGAACAAATATAGTTTTTGTATTACATTGTGTAGTAAAGTATAGCTACATAAATTGAAAAGTGTTATACCAGTTGAGCTTTCTACCAAAATTTCTTGAAAATAATAATTTGTATAATATGAGAAAAAATTATTGAATTTTCACCTATAATAAAAGAAAGAGAGTACTGCACAGGTGGTTCGCATGAACACGTTTGACAAAATACACAAAATGAAACCTCAATTCTGATTCCACTGTAAACTGTAGGGCCCCGTCTCATTTACTCAGACAAATCTAGATTTCCTAGACATAAGAGGGTCAATGAGGTGACATGGAGGGCAGTTAAAACACATTTTTTTTTAATATTTAGATTTTCCCAGCGCTACGCGTACACTGATAAAACAAATCTTACAACTGTGGTAGAGAGATATATCGAAGGATCGGTCTTTAACTAAATATAATAAAAAAGGAATTTTTTTTCAAAATTCGATTTGTTGGAATTTCAGTAAGCTTTAATTTAAAAAAAAATGGTTCACTGTGCACCGCTCCGCAATAATACCTTATTGTTAAAAAAAAAATATTTATATAAATTGTTTTTTGTTATCATCGCCAAATTTGCGATAAAAAAAACTTCTTTCTATTTTTGCCAGACGTAGCGTGATGAAACTAAAGTAAAACTACTGTCGAGTTATAATCTACATTTTGCAAGGATTTCATAAAAATCGCGTAAACTAAATCAGAGTAATTGAACATATATAGAGAAAATAAAAATAAAATTGCAAACCTCCTCCTTTTTTATTAATTTATTTTTAAATTCAGTTAAATAACGACAAATACAAATTACGTTATGAATCAAAAAAAATATTTACTTAAACAAATTGTTTGCTCAAAACAGATTAATCAACAGCAACGTTTTGCATTAATAAGTGCAAAAAAATCAGCGGAGGTGTTTACAACTATTATACCTGTTACATCATCGTACAACTATTTGTTATAAAATACATGGTTCATGTGACCTTGTCCATTATTCCATTCCTATAAAACTGGAATCAAATCTAATTCAGTATTCAGTAGCCGAACACGATCTCGTGAATTGCAAAAACCTTAGAATGCAAATTCAGTTCAACGTTTTTGTTCCTTTGTAGTTGTGTAAATGTATTTAGATAAAATGGTAAAAATAATATATTTATATTTAGTCAGTAGAGTAGAAGAAAAAATATTTGAAAAAATGTTACCACCTTCAAAAAAAGGACGTTAAAAATGATGAAAATAAAATTTCATCGTCACGTCACCCATTTCATTGAATCTTATTATGTAATATCGATATCGAAGTCTGTTAAAAATACGTTTAAATTCGTTGTTTGCTCATTTTTACACATCCCAAGTAACAATTTAAATGCCAACAAGTATTTATCGGATTTTATCACAGATTTAAGAAGGTAAATAAACCGAACAGGGTTTTATTATTTCTTTTGTGCATACCAATTTATCTGCAGATAATATATACTTAAAAAAAGGCCTTCAAGTTATCTTTAAAGCAATTTGTTAAACCTCTTTGCTCTTTAAGACCTATTGGTTTTATAGCCACTTAATTATTCAAAACCACAATAAACTTATTAAGTTTTATAGTGGATTTTAAATATTTTAAGTTTTGTGGTAGACATCTATAAATCATTAGGTTTTACAGGAGTTTTAAAATATGGTCTTTAAGTACTCTTTACGATCAAGCAATAAAACTAATAACTCTTAAGTAGTCTTACCATTAATATATGTTATCATAAATAATATTTGCTTTTAACGATAATTGGTAAAGTTTCCTTAAAAACCAATAATTTTGTTGGTAGCTTTATTAAGCTACGTTAAAAATTTTTGGTTTTTATAAAGCACTTATAAATCCTTTGGTTCCCCCACTTACAGAAATAACGAAAATTTAATGATCGCACACTCAAAAACACACGAAATAAATAATGTTTTTTTAGGTTATGTTATCTAAGCTAAGTACATTTGAATTAGAGATTGTCAGAGACAAATCTTAAGGGTTTTAAAGAAGAGTAGTAAGGCTCGGTAAAGTCTTACGAGCTTTAAAATAGTAAAAAAGTGGAGCAATTGGAATTTAATAAAACCTTTTGTTTTATAAAAATGTTTCCTAAAGCCACAAGCTCTTAATAGGGTATTCTATAAAAATAAACGGTTTTATTAATTTTTCAGCCATGTTTTTTTCTGTTAACTATGGCAGACATGTTTGAACAAAGTTGGGGCAACAGTGTTTAGTTATATTTTTCTTATTATTACTGTTTACATTTAGCCTGCAGATATTTCAATCGAGGCAGACATATTTTATTACTTGGCGACATTTTCTGATTTAGACAGTTTAAGTGCAACAAGTTTTCGACAAAGAATTATTAAAGATACAATTATTTATGATGTTTTCAAAGCAGGATTAAAATTTGATTGCAAATACTAACGGTTTTAAGAAGATTTTATAAAAGGTTTTATGGTAGACTTGAAAACATCTTGCAGATTTGGGTTCTAAAGTACTATTGGTTTTATTGATAGGTTCAAGGAAGATATTTATAACCTTTATAAAAGGTCAGTTTTGTTATATAGACTTAATAACCTCTTGTAGATTGCGATATAACTTAAATTGTTACTTGGGATACCTCAATATATATATTTGTTATGTAGGTAATAAGGTTCGAATTTTATTTTTTAATTTCTAACGGCCTTTTGGAAGGCAGTTCAATCTTTTTGAGAATTTTTCTCACCCTGTTTATTTAGCCTGTGCCAAAAATAATGAAATATCATAATATTTTACAACGCACAAATTTTTCAAGTCATATTACAAACCAAATAACTGACTATCTTGAGGTAAACAATATGTTTAATTCTACCTAATTTGGCTAAAAGGCTGCATGTCCCATCAAATATTAATCAACACACACAACTGTTACAATAGCTATTTTCTGACTTATATACCATATCATCAGTAACTATTAAACTTTTAATGCTGTAATGCGATAGTTTAAGAGTAAAACGGTAGAAAACCTACAACGACCTAAAATAAAAAAAGTAAATTTAACTTATAATGTGCATTTCAACCATATCATCAAAGTTGGAAGAATTTACCTTGATGATAATGAAGGTCAATAAATTAGTCACGCTTCGGATGAGGCAGTGTGGCATTATTTCAATAATAATTTTTTTCACGGTAGCCAACAGTTAGATGAAACTCTGATGGCGCCTCTATTTTTACTTTTCCATGGTCATCTTCTTCAGCAGTCATTACTAGACAAGTTCTTCACATGATGGCTGGCTATTATTCTAGAGGATTATCGCGGTTACAATGAACTCAAGTGTATTCCTAGCGTTGGAGAGTTATAAATAGTGAAGTGAAATTGACACAACTGTCTAGAATATTTTGTTTACCTGCTCTCGTTTTAGTTTCACTAAAAAAATTTTAAACGCGTTTTTATTAATTATGCTGTCACAGCAGAAAAATAAAAGCGTGATTGATTTATCAAAAGCTTATTCAATAGTTTGAGGTCTTTCAAGTTCAAGTTGATGTACCGCAAATCTAATGTTGAAATCGATCTCAGCGTATGTCAAACCCCACATAATCGAGTTTTGAGCCATTTTATGAGAAAGCATGATTTGTCCATTTTACCACATGGAAGGGTGGGGCGTATCAAAAATATAATATTCATAATATTGTACCGTCATAGGCAGTAAATTTGTACAAAATTTTAGATTTCTAACCGCCTGAAAAAATTATGTGCAAGATTTTTTGCTGGCAATAAAGACAAAAACAAATTTAGTTAAACAAAAGCGTGCAATAATGACATTAATTGTAATCCAATGTATGTGTCTGAATTTAATTCGACAGTCTGTAAATCTCGTTGCAAATGTAAATACATTGGGATATTAAATGGCATTTAGGTTCATTTTTTATTTCATTACACAGACACACAGAATAAAAAAAGTTGTCTTTTTATGGCAGTTCATTGGGTAACCCACTATTGGCTACTATTTTTTTGTATATTGCGAAAATAATCTAAAAAAAATTCATAATTTAGATTATGTTCGTGATTTACTAAAACGGATACCTTATTCGTATTCACCATGTCAAAACACATAGGGAGGGGTGTTAATGTAATAAAAAAGGATTTTTTTTTTCAAAATTCTGGCTCCGAGGATTTCTTGCAATTTCGGTAAGCTAATTTAAAAAAATCATTTATTTCCGACAAGCTACGATCAGTGCACAATGGGCGGGACTCTCAAAACCAAACAGCATTCAAATTTGGTCCGAATTGCATTAAAGTTGTTAGTTAGATATTTTAAGAGTAGCTGATGCTTAGTCCGATGTCAGAAGTTAAAAATTAAAATCCAATGTGGCTGTGATAATTGCAAAAATTTAGCATTTTACATGTTTGGTACATGGAGATTTCTCTGGTAATGAGTCTGATGTTAAAAAATAAATACTTAAAATGCCAGATATTTTCTTTTACTATATAGAAGAAAATAAATAGAACACCACTAAATAGGAAAAGAAAAAAATCAATCATCTTCAAGAAAAGGTAACTAGGAATTAAAACAATTTGAAATAACATTTAACCATCGTCGTCCGGTTAGTTTAACCTATTTATTTATTTAACGTTTAAAAATGGAGGAGGTTTCATTTCGACCCGTATGTATGATTTTTTTTTCTTTTTTATATGTATACAAACATTATTCTGAATTGACATAAGTAAGCTACGTCTAGTGCAAGATGAGCAAAAATTGGAAAACAAATTTTTTGTTGAAAATATTGCAATATATGAAGAAGTCGCTGGTAATAATACAGGCCCACAGAAAAAAGTGGTGTGTGCTGGGGTACTGACCATACCTATCCCTTATATTTTGAGCCGCTGAACACTAATCTGACCTTCGTTTTACACCATCACGTTAAGATTTTCTTTTAACACCAAGAAAATTCGGTTGGATCGTAATATTGCTTATTTAAATCAGACTCCAAAAGTGAACTTTAAAACTTCAACCCAATAACCGCATGGCACTTCAATATTGACCACATAAATTAAAGAAGCCGTAAAACCTCATAACTCTTTCACCACATAACCCTAGAAATCCGATAAAAACAGTAGGGAATCTTGAGTGGGGAGTTAATGAGATTGTGACCTCAATTCCTTGTACTTGAGTATCATACATTCACACTTCATGATCCCATAACCTCTTAACTCTGAAGATCCAACGGAAAAAGAAGGAGATTCTAAGTAGGGGAATTCATGTTATTGGGACATTAGAATATTGGAATCAAGCACCTTATGGCGCCAGCCTCTGTCCTCATAACCCTATAGCCCTGAGGATTCAACGAAACAATAGGAGGCTCTCGATTGGGACATCAATTAGATTGTGTCCTCGGGGAACCTTGTTTCCAAGTAAATCTGTAACACTCCAGCAGCAAGCCCTTCTACTACATAAACCAGTAACCCCGTAAACTCATATCTACGTAACTCTGGGGATATAATAGAAGAATTTGAAGAATCTGAACAGGAAAATTCATAAGATTATGTTGGATTATTCACAACGAATTCTATTAGACATTGAAGTAGAAGTAATAATGATTAGGAAGTTGGAGGAAGCTTCGGAAACCGTGGGCCTAAGTATGAATATCCTGAAAACCAAGGTCATGAGTCCCGACAATAGGTCAGACTCGATAACCTCACACTTGAAGTGGTTCGAGAGTACGCAATATCAATATTGACGACAACCAGACCACAGAAATCGCCAGCCTTACGTGACCGGCCTTGGGAAAACTTGCTCACAATCTCAGGAAATCGGACACCCCCATTAACCTGAAGCAGTGTGTCTTCGACGCTTGCATACTACCAGTTACGACTTACGGCATCGAGACTGTATGCCTAACACAGAACAGGGCACGCCGATTTCGGGTTTGCCAATGGGCAATGGAGCGAGCGATGCTGGGAATCAGCTTGAGATACCAAGTTAGAAACGAGGTCGTTAAGGAAAAAACAAAAGTCGTTGACGTCATTGAACGGATCGCCACCAATAATGGTGCAAGGGATAACATAGAGGCAAGCCCTCAGGAATTGGATCTTCAGTGCTTAGGATAGAGAACGACGGAGAAATATGAGGGAGGCCTATATCAGGGAGTGGATTCACACGGGCTAAAGAAGAAAGAAGATTGCTTTTGAAATGATTACGTTGTCGAATATCTAGTTGATTCTTGAGTTAATTAACTATAGGTCATTCGGCATGGGGTAGCAATTTTTTCATCTACAACCTAAGGGTATGGATATGCCAAATATGCCTCGCTGCTCATGATGAGTTAGCGATTGTGGTCCCGGTTGCGATCGAGGTGGATGTCGATGATGAGAGGACATACCAAAGAAGTTTTTCCTTTCAGTTTTGAAATTTTGTGAAACATATAGATGAGTGAAAAGGTGCCACGTGAATTGAGTGAGCCAATCAGGTGCTAATTACCCTGGTGCCTTCCTTTCTACAGCCAAGGAGAGACGAACTTTTTGTATTGACCCCCCATATCGCACTAGACCTCAATTTAAACTGCAAGGCTGAATTGCTGCTAGCATTTTCGATATGATCGGTCACACTTAAATCAGTAGGATTGTTTTTGCAAATTGGTGACATCGATGTAGCGATCTCCACCGCGAACAGCCATTCAGTTTCGGCACATCCGCACCCTCGTGGGTAATAGATAACTTAAGTCCAGGACCTATATATTAACAGTAGCAGAAATATCCATTCTTGGTGCGGGTGTATCAAAGCTTGAAATAATTATGCCAAATCTAAGTATTTGTTAATTTGGTGTATCTATAGCTATTCACCACGCAAATATACTGACTGGAAATAAAAATATTTACCCCGCCTTTGCGGACTTTTATGACTCATTTTCTTACTGTGATAAATAGGGTGTTAGATCAGAATGGATTGAACTTCGTCATGAAGAAAACAGTATTGGGTATTTACGTAACAATAGTATCACTTCTGGAGACTTCAATATCAAGGTGTCGAATTTATAAGACGTCTTCTATTTCCACCGTATTTCAGCCTTCTGAGGCTTTAGACTAAGGACAGAATCAGTATATGGTAATGGCAAGAGATTTTGTGGAAAGGCTAGTGGGGAAAGACGGTTTGTCGAAAAGTTTGCCGATCAAAGCAACCGACAAAGAGTACCGCTACACTCCTCCCTCCTTTGTTTTGCTATATGTATTTCCCGAACTATATAACTTTCTTCTAGGTTATGTTCGTGAGAATTCAAAAGATATTGCAACGTATCTTGAATATATCATTCTCTCTTATGGAAAGAGGGCAATTGTGCTACAAAAATTATATTAGAGAGGATACGAACTTCAAAAGGCACCAAAAATTGAACAATATTGGAACTCGAGCGGAAATTCTACTTTCTTTTTAACTATACATCACACATCTTTAGTTTCGTAATTTGCTTTTACCAAATTTGTTATAGTTATTCATTAGGAGATTTTGATCGTTCTCGATATATGTTATTGATTGCAAACAGTAATGACGCTGAGATATGTTGAAAGACCTGAATGTTACACTTGCTTTTACTTATAATTGTTTGAAATAAGATTTTGACTAGGCACTAATCTAGTAAGTGGCTCATCTCAAAAGGAATGATTATCTATATGGCATTAGTTTTAACATAATGGGATATAAGCAATTTTATTAAAATGAGTTTATTAAGATAATCGATTTAACATGTTGTGTTTGTCAGATACGTTTAAGTTGATTGATAAATCAATAGAAAAAGAATCGTTCTTGAAAGAAGCTTGTTTAAATCACTTAAAACTTTGTTGAAAGTATTTATTATCAAAAAGCATAAAGTTTAGAGATTATGTCAAAAATGAGTAAAGGAAGAAAGATTTTAAAATATTTTACATAATTTTTAATATCCTCCTTTTGGAATAGTCTACCTACCTAAAAATTAATTGGGGCTTTTAACGCTGTTAGAGATTGTGATTCTAAAAATGGTGATCTAAAATAAACATTTCGAAAGCTTTTTCGAAGAAAAGATAAATGATTAACAATTAAAATTAAGTCGTGACTCCCCTACTCATAGTCCGTAATATGGAAAGCTCGGGTAAAATATTACTCACTTCGAGAAAAGATGTAAATGGTGACTGAGTATTAGAATTTCTGACACATTCTTGTTATGGCAGAGTGTATCTCATCTCGCGACATTTTTACACATTCTGAGGTAGAGATAGATGTTACACTGACCCTGAAGGTATGATCTGAAGACAATTACAACTTTTTTAAGCATGTATCCTGATATATTCGTGCGAAGAACGCATATTTCTGCTCAGTTACTTTGTATAAACAGAATACAACTTTTATAGGTATTTTCTATTAGTATTTAACGTGGATTGTAATTACAGCAATTATTTTGCATTTGCATTTCAGGTTATTTTAATTTTCTATCATGCTTGTTGAAAAGAAAATGAAATCTGTATACATTACATTTCTTTAACGTATAAAACCCAATTCTGTTTTATACTCTTATATCTTTTAGCTCTAGCAAATAAAAGTTGCACATTTAACGCTTTGCTTATAGCAGCAAAGAAAAAAATTAATCGAATTTGTAATTATGAGATCATAACTTTTCAATAGCTTTGATGATATTTCATATAAGCAATTTTGATAACAATATACTACAAAAAATTTCAATTATTTTAGAGACCGAAATAAAATCTCGGCAACGTATAATTTCATACTCGATTTCATACACTGACTTCGGAATATGATATTTATTATATAATCCAGAAATACACAACTGAAGCAATCCTACATTCTAGAGATCATGATAGAGGGCTAGATAGAGACAATTTTTTAAATTAAACGCTTCGTCGAGTTTCGTACAACTTTAGCCCACAGGCTAAAACAATGCACGCAATGCTCTATTTACAAGAACAAAACGTGGGACAAAAAAAGAAATTCAACAAAGGTGACTCATTGGAACCAAGGATGAATTAATTATGTTTTAAAAACCGGTGGTCGGGTCACGAATTCTGCGAATGTTGGCAAACTCACACGGAACCTGTGTTACCAGCTAGTTTTTTCATATAAACTGTTTTGTGAGGAAGTAAAAATTATCATTGTTTGGGTTCACGAGATGTGTGACTAAGCCGAGCTTAAAAAATGGTCCGGTCTCGCATCTACTCTCTAGACCAAACTGATTTGGACATCGATGTATTCATTAATAACTTTTTTATTCGTTTAACATTTCTAATAAATGTTGGATAAGTCGCTTGTTTAAAAAAATTCATTTGCACAGCTTTATTTTTCTAATTGTTATATCATAGGGAAATTATGGTAGTTACGACAAATGTTTAAAGTAGATATGTAAAATATAATTTTTTCCGTTATCCTAGGGTTAGTTCACATGATATTGAGATTTGATGCTTTTGTAATTTGGAAAATCGCTTATTTCTTTAAATGACTGATATAAGGTAAGAAAATAAAACGTATTATTCAACTAAGAAGTCATAATGGGAAGCAGTCATAACAACAAAATAAAAAGTATAATAATAATGCATAACATTTAAAATACAAATTTTAAGTAAAAATGTGAGCATACAGTTTCTACAAAATTGGGAAAGAGGGAAAAAATAAATTTGTGATTTAGAACCGAAGGCCTTAAGGACTCATTTTTTTTGGCGTCAGCCACCCCCATCTCCAGCTCCAACCCCACGTGGCATATCGTTTTATGAGTTTTTAGGGTAAACGATTCAAAATATGATTTTATTAAACCCCTAAAAAAATACAACCTAAGATTTTCCAACGGGATTCTCTTTATTTTGGCGTCATAAATAATTTCTCAAAAGTCCATAAAGCTAACTGGATGGCAGGTCAAATGTCAAGAAAATAGGTTTTTCTCAAATATCTCGTAAATCATGGGTTTCACGTTCATTTTGGCTATTATAGAATTTGTTCGTGAAATAAATATGCATAAAAAAGTCCTATACACAATTTACGTAGAACAAATAGTTTTCGAGATTATTGAGAAAACTCGGACATTGTGCTGCATTCGTTTCCGCACCACCTATGAAGTAGAATGCAAGGCGCGTTTTTTTTAGGGGGTTCCCTATATGCCTAATCCATGGGTTACAAGTTAAATTATAATTGTGTTGATTATGGTTCGTCTTTGCTGACTTCTTCTTCTTCGTCTCCATCTATCCCTTATATTTCCACTTCTTCAATATTTTCATCATCGTCAACAACCATCTCAGCGGAAAATAACGAAATGAGTTCGTCTTCATCATCGTTGAACTCAGATTCAACGGTTGTATTCTCGGACATCGTATTGAGACACGACTGGCTCCGACAAGAGCCACACACTACGGAACATGGCAATCCTATTTTTCTGCATCCACAATTGGTGCCACAACCTTTTGTGCAATTGCAGAAAATAGAATTGAGAAGTTCATATGGTGCAGGAGGAATCAGAGTAGTTGTTGGCTCTAATAAATTATTGTTTACAGTCCAATTCCATTGCTGAGAGTCTAAATCTTTCCCTAGCAAAGTTTGAACCTGGTAATATACCCTGAATAGATGTTGTTGAGTAGCTGCTGCTGTGGGTGGAAGTGACGATAATTGCACACAAAGTACTGGATACTCTCTGAAGTGCAGTCCGGGTTTCGATATTTACATGGTTGTGAAACAGCCTTGTTGAACATCACTGATGACATTTTGAGAGGAACAGGCCAAAATAATGTTACAGTTTTGGTACTACTTGACTAATCTAAAGCATTCGATACGATAAATTACGAAATTTTGTTTTCTGTGCTGAAATATATAGGTTTATCTGAGAAGGCGGTAGAATTTTTTCGTAGCTACCTAAACAGCAGATCACAGAGGGTTAAAATCGACAACACAGTGTCTGCTCCTCTCAGAGTGTCCTGTGGTGTTCCACAAGGATCGATACTAGGTCCACTTTTATTTACTCTATACACGTCAGACTTTCAAAATGTCGTTAAACACTGCAATATACATTTTTACGCCGATGATCAGTTATACCTCTCATTCTCCCCTGATGACATAGCCGAAGCGACTGATGCCATTAACAAAGATATTGAAGCTCTTGTGGCAAAATCACGAAGCCACTCCTTAAATATAAATGCCAGCAAAACAACAGCTTTAGTCTTTGGACCTCAAAGTGTCAAATGGCTGTATCCAATCAACTGAAGCTAACTGTAGAAGGTCAACAAATTTCGCCAGTTGAAAATGCAAAAAATCTGGGATTAACCCTCGATTTTAATCTAAAATTTCGAATACATATAAATAACAAAATCGCCGTGGCATATGCTAATCTAAAAATGATTTATGTTAATAGGTATTACCTTAGTAAAAAGGTTAAAATAATTCTTTGTGAGGCTCTTGTTCTGTCACAGTTTAATTTTGGTGATGTTGTGTACAGTCCCTGTTTGGATGCAGAAAATATACGAAGAATTCAGGTCGTTCAAAACTCCTGCTTGCGGCTTATCTTTGGCATTAGACGGAGACAACATATTTCTCACAAGCTGGATGATATTGGATGGCTTAACATGTCTATGCGGCGCCTACTGCATTCAGCTTGTTTGTTTCACAAAGTCATCACAAACAAATTGCCTAGTTATCTAAGTAAAAAAATTAAATTCAGATCTGATGTACACAATATAAATATCAGATTTAAAGGTACCCTTACTCTACCATCTCATCGATCAGAAATATTTAAACGGTCGTTTACTTACCAGATAACCAGAATATATAATACCATTCCTGACTCTCTAAAGTTATATCCTCTTCCTGCATTTAAACATAAATACAAAAAATATCTCCTTAATATGCAGAATCATTCTTTGACTTAGGTAATAGGACATTTCACATTGTATATAAAGTTTGTTTCTAATGCCTTAATAGATCGTAAAACAAAATATAAGTCATTTCAAATGTACTCATATTAATTAAATCACCGTGTTTAAATAAATATTTAAAAAATTAATTTACTCAAAACTTGAAATATTAACGTCACTCTACTGATTGTGACATACTATTTTATCCAATTAGGTGCTTTATCTGAAAATTTCTACATTACTTGACTTAAAAGTAAATTTTACCCGCGTTTTAGATATTTTAAATAGTGCTGAAATTAATGATACGGCAAATAAACACCTGCTGATTTGGCAGATAATGTTGTGACGTCACATTTTTTTTATAATAATGAGAAAGTACCATATTAAGGCATGTATGGAAATGTTTATATATATTTTAATTGGTTTGTTATATTTGCTCTTTTGAATTTAATGTTTTAATATTGTTTTCCCGCTTAAAATGAAAAACAGGGTCTGTGTGTCTTGCACAGACATCTGATCTTCGGCGATTTCCTGATATATGTGTATTTTTTATTTATGTTATTTTATACAAATCTCGTGTAACATGTTTGGGAAATAAAGACCATTTATTATTATTATTATTATTATTATTATTTATTAGCAAATTTTTTGGACAATTTTCTATTTTGAATGCCGCCAATGCTTCCTGTAAATCTGTCTATTATTTGTAATGTTTTAAATACATTTATTTTTCCTTTTCGAAATAAAGCAATGGAATGTTAGAAAGCTACTACTAAAAGCCCTTACTCTTATTATTATGAAGAAGTGTCCATTTCAAGGACACCTCAGACAGAAATTATGCGGATATATATGCATAAACGATGTTCCTCTGTATTCATAGGTCTTGTTATCTATATACAACACTACGTATATAATAGTGACGTATGCTCTTTGCTCCGAAGTTTCTCAGACCAATATCTCGAAAACTATTTGTTCTACGCAAATTTTGTATAAAACCTTTTTTATGCATATTTATCCCACGAACAAATTCTATAATAGCCAAAATTAACGTGAAGCTGATAATTTACGAGATATTTGAGAAAAACCGATTTTCTTGACATTTGACCTGCTGTAATTATTGTAGCCGTCCAGTTGGCTTTATGGACTTTTGAGAAATTATTGGAAAATCTTAGGTTGGATTTTATTAGCCTTTCAGGTAGGCATTTTTTATGTATAAAGTCACTGGGTTGTAAACAATTGTTTCCATATAGTAGGGTGTAAATAGAGTATCAAATTTATTTCAGTTGTAAGAGACTTGGATAGAAAATCTGGATGTGGAAGTAGTGATTCCTTAGGCAGCGTTTTTTTTTTTAGAATATCCATACATGTTGGACCTGCATATCTGCCTTTTACAAATCTATCGGTGTTGCTATTTACTAAATATGTTGTTTGTATTAGCAATTGGATTACACATTATTTCTCTATAATTTTGGATATACCTTTCTTGAAATCGTTAGATCACATAATTATTTTTTATACATAATCCAGAGAATCAAAAATATCATTCAAATTGCTTAATAAATTTAATGAAACATATATATTATACATTAACAGTTTGTTATTACTATACTGGAGTTATGCTGCAACAAAAATAAGACTTATAAAATATGTATGTACATCCACAACCATAACAAATATTACACTTCCAGCTTCCTGGTCCCATCGTCGTGTAAATATACAAACAAAATGTTATGCGCAACGTAAATAAACAAATGGTCGAGCAAATGTTAGATATAGAAGCATATGGTAGAGGGGCGATGACGTGATTGATAACAATTTCAACTAAAAATTGTAATTTATGAATGGGGGCGCCACCTGTTCGGCGCGATAATTTCTATATCTGTTTTTTTACTCATCGGAGAAGCCAAAAACGTAAACGCAAGGTGTTAAACGATAAATGTTGATTTATGGCTTCTTGGATAATGCAGAAGCATAGTTTGAATGGCGTCAAACAAAACCAGCGATAAACTTGTCTGGGAAACGTAAGATTGGTGCGTGAATCATAAAGAATATATTAGAAATCAAGAGGAGCCAATTTGTTTTATGGAAATATTTGTCAAGTGGCTGTGGGTAATGATTTATAAATGAAAGTTGTGTTAATAACAGCTAATAACGAAGGAGGTCTCTTCTAAAAATAATTATGATACCTGAAAGTAATACTGGAAAAATATATAAAACGCTAACCTATAATGAATATTTTCTGCAGCAAAAATAGGACGTCGCTATAAGAACTTATCTCTGTAAAATTACCTCTACTATATCTGTGCGAGTTTCTAAAAAAATTATAATTCAACGGGTTCTAAAACGTTTTGGTATGTATACCTAACTGAATAGACGCTTGTGAAACTTGTAGGAAAAAAAAATCAAGATCTAAACTAACACTAAAGAGTAGGAGTTATTCTTGTTTACAAAGTATGGCATTGCATACTTTCCACTATATCCGGCAATTCCAAAGTAGACAATCAATGAGTAGTTGTCCCATCTATAGTATTTAACAAATAAATTGTGGCTCCTCCTCATATCACTATACCATACTGAAGGTGCCTCTGGATCAGGATATAATACAAAATTTGTATTTATTTGAGGTTAAATACTTTCACTATTTTGTTTAAATTTGTTTTAGAGAGGATCAGTCTTTTTTCACAACAACAGGCGTAGTGACTTGATCACCAATGTTGAATAGAAGTGTAGAAAGACTTGCAAATGAATTTGTGCAAAGAATAGTAAAGATGTCAGTATGTGTCCATAGCGTTCATAAAACCGACTCGATATTCTCTTATTCACCCTGACTTGCCAAATAAGTTTTGGCATGAAAACTATAACTGCTCCCGAAAATACATCACAACGATTATCCGTTTGAAATTTGGACATGCATGTTATCCTGCACACTTGTTTAAAATAAAGATCTACAGCTCTGATGTCTGCGAATATTGCAATGTCACAGGTGACCTGGATCACATATTCTTTGAATGTACAAGACACGCAGAAGCAATTGATACATTATATAACAATATAATAAAATATGGCAACATCCCTACCCCGTTCAATATACTATATCTGTTGTCCTTAAATAAAAAGAAAATTTTTGACTATCTTATGGATTTCTTGGAAGAGACAAAAACTAAGTTATAGGTTAGCTTTGTTTCCTTTGTTCTTCACCTTCGTGTTATAAAAACCCTCCTAACCGTGGTCTTATTTTGTATGTTAGAAAAATGCCCTGAAAGACCCCTGGGCGAGAAGTTTGTGACCTATGTACATCCTTTGTTTTGTTTTTGACAGTAATCAGGTAGTTTAATGGTTATTGTTTAGGTTAGATGTAGATTTGTAATTTCTCTTGTTGCTGGCTGTATGGCCTCGGCCTTTATGCCAAAAAAAAAAAAAAGTATGTGTCCATAGGCCAAAACCAACAAGAATTTTCGAATTCACGTAGATTTCCTTAAAATGCCGAGCAAAACAAAGAACAAGCAGCAAGTTCGGGCAAACACAGTGGCAGAGGACCTCAACAAGAAAGGCAGAAAAAAATAGTAATCTTCATAGCTGATAGGCTTTTGTTTTTATATTACCAGTGTATATCAGCTTACCATCACTCTGACTGAGCGCAAAAAAGTTAGTGAATAATGTGGGTGTAATAAAAACAGTTTAATGAAAATGTTTTGTTATTTACTCTTTAAATATAGGAATACGTATATCTATTTTAACTTTAAAAGGTCCAGCTGAAATCACAGACATGACAAATGGTACCTGCAATATTTAAATATGATTTATGCGAAATATTTAATCAAACTGAAGTAAAAATAAAAAAGATAACTTTAAATTAAGAAAATAAAAATAGTGTAAATAAGTTCTACTCTTTGTCCTTCGTAATTAGTCAAAAGGTTATAGCAATTAATATACAGGAGAGGATTAATTTTAATTAATGAATTAAAAGATTATGGAGACAGTTGGACTGAATTCTTATTGAGTTCTGGCTAATACTTAGCCCTACTGATAAGTTATGCTTTATTATACTCTTCGCAAATACAAAAACGAAGACTATATTACATTTAATCGGCACCTTTATAAAACCGGAAATATTTCCTCTAAAGAAAAAAATTCATGTAGTTGTGATAGCCATCGAATTTTGGACAACTTTCAAAATGTCGGTCTGTCTGTCTGCCCGTCCGTTCAGTTAGTGTTAGCTGTTTTTGAAAAAGACTTCTCAGTAAATATAAAAGTTATGAAATATTTTTAGAAAAAAATGCACATGATGCACGTAATTTTACTATTCATACTATAAATATGAGTATAGTACGGGTTTTTCAGTTTTTCTAAAGCCGCAATGGCCGTCCATATAATCAAACGCACTCTTTTGAAATATATCATTATCTATTTCTTTAGTTAAGTACAGTAGTAGAAAAGAATCGTTAAATTTGTTATACTGACTAATGTTTCGTCAATGAATAACATCGGAAGATGAGTATAGTAATTATACCTAAAAAATTAAAAAAAACTTATTTTAGAAAAATTACGAAAAATATACTATACAATTGTAAAGAAAATTCAACAATCTGATGAAGACTATAACATTTTCATCTAGTTTATCACGTAAAAAAATAGGCTACATGTAAGTAATGATAGTTGATGATATGTTAAAACTAACTGTTTAATTGTTGTTGAAAGATATTTTTCACTTATCACTGTAAAACTAACTAGTTCAACGATTTCCTACAACATTAAGAAATTACTCTGCTTTTACAGCAAATATAAAACTATTGTCTCTAGATACAATTATATTTCACAATTTTCTCCTTTAACAATTACAAAACACAGATAGATTCCGTCTCTTGAGCGATTGAATCACAACGTTTAAAGAAAGTTTTTTTCCTCCTATCCCCTTTCAGATCCTTATCAGTCGAGCTGTCGGACCGCACTTCGTTTTCTTGTGCTGTGCTAGTTAGACGGGTATCAATAACTAAGTTAATGTGTTAATGTTTTCTGTAATCTATGAAGTGATTCATATCCAGTACACTGGCAAAAAGTAAGGCATATCTATGTCTATGTTTTGAAATGCAACACACATACGTTAAATTACTATTAGCCTAATCAGTCACATGATAAATTTGATTATTCGTTTATTTATTGTAAACATATCCACAGGAAATAAACTTTTAGTTACAGATATTTGTGTGAAGTAAAACAAAATAAAATAAAATGAAACGAGTGTTATTATAAATGCAAAAAAAAAAATAAAACTATGATAAAAGGTCAAGTGTCCCAAAATACGGAAATACCTGCAATATAGATCCAGTATTACCAAGAAAATTGTATCATCGACAGCATCTCAGTTTATTCAAATTTTCACTTAAAAGTTACTTTCTACCCTCTGGACATAGAATGAGGATTTTATAAAAAAAAGAAAAAAAAACTAGTGTACTAAACACTTCCAAACTTTCAATATCGACAAACCTAAAATTCGACAGCATCTGATACTCCTACTTTTCTGAAATAATCAAGAATCATCTGTGGTTATTACTCTAAAATCTTACTTGGAATATAAACTAGACATTAGCCATGAAGGTAAGACCAACTAATGTAAAAAGACACACAGAGCAGAAACTGGTCAGACGAGAAGTAAATGGATCAAACAATACATTTTACAATAATCCAGTAAGGAGCCTAATTGAAAAAATATTTGGGAGTTCCAATATGGACTTACATAATGACATAAGTTTTGGAAAGACCTATTGCTAGGTTTGAATAATATATAGCAGAAATTTATTTTGCATTACTAGTATTATTTATAATAAAACTCATTAAAGTGTTGTCCATTAAAATTACAATTTGTTTCGGAGTCTATTACTAAAGAACTCAAATAGCTGAAAATTCTTCACATTATTAATACACGTGTTCTTAAAATTGATCATGGTCATCTACCTGTGTTATGTAATTGTTGAAGGAGAAAATTGTGGAACATAATTGAAAAAATAATCGACCTACTTGAAATTCAATTAAAATTATATGAACAATTTTCTTCGAAACAATTACACCCCATACTCCCTCCAAAGATGTACTTTAGCACAACACAACAGAAGTGAGGTCCGACAGTTCGACTGGTAAGGATCTAAGAGGGGATAGGTGGGAAAAACTTACTTTAAACGTTGTAACTCAATCGCCAAGAGACGGAAACTACCTGTGTTATGTAATTGTTGAAGGAGACAATTGTTTATATAATTTAAATTAGACTTCAGGTAAAGTGCTTAATTTTGCAATTATACATCTAAACATTGCACATTACCTGAAGTAGTGCCCTCACACTATTTTGATATTTCCGAGAATATTCATCATTAATATTTTAATACCGCTCAACTGTTGATTAACTTGACTTACTATACACATACTAATATCATTAACGGTTCTAACGGTCCTTTAGGACACATATTCGTAACCATTGTATTTTCTGCTTCCCATTTAAATCTTACACCAATTAGGTATAATTGTTGAAGTTCTGATTCGTTGCTATAATTTTCTCTCTTATACTATTTTCAATCAATTAGACTTCTATTTGCTTTGTTTTGCCTACTTAATTATTCTCTAGCTGCATATCTTATTACAATGAGACAGGTTACCTATTAAATGGTATTACATTCATTTTGCTACTTGTCTGTCACTTACCTGTCTACCGCATATTTCTCATTATCAGATACGGCCAGTCGATGTTGTCTAACAAGAGACTTGACATGCCTTGATATGATCAAATACAATGGTGGAAATTTTGTTTCAATTCATTTCATTTCTTTAGCCTGGTTTTAGTATGCTCCATTCTGTAAACCTACTTGTACGATTTGTATACAAATAGGTACATTTATGCACCTGCTTTTCTTAAGGATTACCGTTATTTGTTTATATATTTAGCTTAGAAAGAATTTGTTACTTGTTGGCTGAACTGAAACACGGGAGTTCTATTTATCAAATAACGTAACCTGGTGGATAATGAGATTATTTTCACTACATAGTAAAAAATATGGGGTCAAGCGCGAGTCAAACTCTCATGTCGAAGGTTCCGTATTAGTCCGGTCGAATTATCACGAATAGTATTAAAATGTGGCGAAAATACATAACCACGATTTTATTCAAAAGATATTTAACTTTAATTGGATTTTTTTATGCAAAAAAAAATTTCTATTTTTTCAAATTAAATTTTCACCACATTTTTCTGAATAATGACCATATAGAAAAAAATTGTAAATATTGAACAACTATCGAAGAATAGAATTTTTCTTCTCATAGCAAAATCTGACAGAAAATGAAGTACTTATAGCCCCTTTTTTTAAAAAAAAAATGAATATATCAAAAAATAATGCAGATATCAATCTGAAATTTTTGTCAGCTGTTCCCTCCTATATAGCACATACTTTAGTAAAATTTCAAAAATGTTTCTAAAATATTGCCATAATTAAAAATTTTTTTCAAAATTTCGTTTTTTTTTTAATTTACTCCTGACCTAATAACGCTATTTTAATGTTCGGGGGCTCATTTTATAGGTTTTTTTAATACCTATAACTTTCCCATTTGAGCTTTCCTCTCAGGTTATTAGCCTTCTATTTAAACGCGCAAAACCGACTTTTCAACTTTACAACCCCTTTATCCGGTATGACATCAGTTGGCAAACTATAAGGGCTTGTTTTGGATGTCCAACCTATCAACTTAAAACAATAAAATCGTGGTTATGTATTTTCGCCGTGTCAAATTACAATTCAACTGAATTATTGTAACAGTTATTTTTCTACGACTGTCTTCGAAAACGACAAATAAAGCACAGTAGCTATGACTTGAAACTCTCTTTTTTCACACGATGTGTGCAAAAATCCTAAAAACACAGCACTGTCATGTTTTTCACATAGTCCTATCAAAAACAGACCTGATACCTTTTATTTGTATTTTTTGAAGTAGGTTAGCCTATTCAGGTTCATAGCAACCGACTTATTTAACAACTAAACATCAGTTTTGAAGTCTTCAAACCACATCACTTTTAAAGAAGTTTATTAAAAATGGTTAACTCTGCAGTCGTAGAAAAAGTATCGTAGACAACACGTTTGAAAACATCTTTTCACACTCATTCGACTTGTGGAACTCGCCTGTATCATTCATGTGAAAAGATTCGTTCTCGAAACTTGTTTAAAATACTATTATGTAACGAGGGTCGTAAGTGCACTTTTTTTGCCGAGACCCGCAGGGTCGAGGTTTGCAAGTATTCGAGATCAAAAAAACCCACTGTACAACCCGCGGTGCATATTATATTTTTCGTCATACCCACGAATCATTAAACTAGAAAAAAACTTGACAAAATTGGTGGAAAACTATAATTAAATTTGAGGCAGGTTCTCTTCTATTCAAATGACAACTACAGTAAGATAAATTAAATCATATTATTATAATAACTTTGAACATTTTTGAAAATAATGTCAGATATAGAAGATATAGCAAGTATTTACTTCCAAAAAAGTGAAAACATTTAATATTTGTTATATAAAAGACAAAATTTTCCCAAATTTACTTTATTTCCCTAGGGATGTTATGAAAATAATAATAATAATAATAAACATATCTTTTCAAAACATATGGAATATTTGAAGTTTTATTATTGACTTAAACACTAATAACAATATAAAGTTAGGTACAGTTTTCCTTAAATTTCCCATGGTCTCTTATATTTCAGATATTTTTCAGAATACTTTCGAAAATACAGATAAATTGATTATTTTCGGCGACAACATTCCACTGGAAATTTTATTGTTAATTTTTATGTATTATGAAAGAAATATTTGCGTCCAAAAGTTTCTGGTGCGTCAAAAGTTATATACACTTTTTGACGCGCTTTCACGGATTTTCTACTTATCTGCTAAATATATCTTGTACTGGTAATCGAATAGGAATTTTAAAAATACTAGCTTATTTAAAATAAAATTCTTAAAAAATATAGACCTGTCCGATATGTATAAGTCAATCTGCCATCTTGGAAAAAATAGAAAACACCAAAATTGACCGAAAAAAATAGAAATTGAATATCTTTTCGATAAAAAGTAATTTCACCAAAGTTGTCAAAAATAAAAATCATCCAAGGTCAAATATAATGCGAGCAAGGTGTGGTTGTCTGGCTATCTCCGGGTCAGGTTTCGGGGAGGCCATGTTTGTAATTTTAATACAAATAAAGCTTTGTTGACTTGACTTGGTGAAATTATTAGCGACCTTTAACGGCTGGCGCGCGGTGGTTCGATTTTTTTATATCACACTTTGAAGAGTATGTCCCTGTCACCAATGGTCCTTGAGTGGTAATATGTTGTTATATTGTTTGGTTTTGTCGTGTTAGGTTAGTGATATCGTGATTCTGCATTTTAGCGGGGCATCGGAATTTTTGCGAAATTTTTCAAGATGCACTACACTTCGGAGTCGTAGGACACGAATCTGAAATCAGTTTTCGGTGCAAATGCATAGTTTTCCAAAAAATGTTTTTAAAATTTTCCACCATAACACTCACTCTCCGTCACTGTAAACACTAAAAAACCATCAATTTCTACCGATTTCGATCTCGTGTTCACGATGAAATAAATGTTCCTCAGAATAATGCACCTTCTACGCACCAAAAAATTGCTTTTTCAAAAAAAGCAGTAAATTATTCAAAACTCTATAAAGAAGGAAATAAAAATTCATCAAACTGTCAAACTAAGTAATGCGCACGTGTATCCTTACTTTAAAGTTGTGTCTAAGGTATCGAGCAAAATCAGTAGGCGATTTTTGCCCCTCTGATTTTGAAATGTTTTTAAAATTTTTTTTTGGAAAAATTTTTAGTAGGTCAAGGTCGTTTGGCGAAAGTTGTTTGGGCATTCCTAGGAGGGCAAGGATCATTTTTGAATATTGCAAAAAATGCATTGTTTATAATTAATTTTGAGGGTTCGTTTTTGGTTTTGCAAAAATTTGCCCTTTTCGAAAAAAAAAAATTGTGCAAAACCAAAAAACAAATGCTCAAAATTAATCATATACAATGCATTTTTTGCATTATTTGGAAATGATACTTGCCCTCCTAGGAATGCCCAAACAATAACATTCGCCAAACGACCTTGACCTACTAAAAATTTTTGCAAAAAAAAATGAAAAAACATTTCAAAATCAGAGGGGCAAAAATCGCCTACTGCTTTTGCTCGATACCTTAGACTCAACTTTAAAGTGAGGATACACATGCGCATTAGTATGACAGTTTGATGAATTTTCATTTGATTGTTTATAGAGTTTTGAAAAATTCACTGTTTTTTTTTTATGAGAAACCTATTTTTTGGTACGTAAAAGGTGCATTATTCTGAGGAACACTTGTTACATCGTAAACAAGAGATCAAAGTCGGCCGAAATTGGTGGTTTTTTAGTGTTTACAGTGACGGAGAGTGAATGTTATGGTGGAAAATTTAATTTTTTTGCATTTGCGCCAAAAACTGATTTCAGATTCGTATTCTACGATCCCAAATTATTGCATCCTGAAAAAATTTCGCAAATATTCTGATGCCCGGCTAAAATGTAGAATTACCAGCGACATATTAAGGTTAGGGTTAGGGTTTTACATCTAAAAAAAAAACATCATGTCTGAATGGAGATAACCAAACTCAGCAAAGTAAAAACAGTAGCATCTATTCAAGGTTGATATAGTGATTTATTAATTAGGCAGCCGTATAATTACTTAATGCGATCAAGGCATTTTTTTATTTGGGCAATTTAAAGTAGCTTATAAATTAATTTTAAGTTAACTTCTCTTATGATTTCTGAAAGTGATAGTCAGTTGCAAAACATAACCAGAGCAAATTAAATACCGATTAAGACAATAATAACTACTATAATGATTTATTCTAAATACCTACATAAAGGTGTGTTAATTACTAGGTAGGTTAATTAACTTTAATCAAGTTTTTGTCAAATTCCACGTAATTATGCCTTAATAACCTTTTGTACTATCTAAAATACAAATATTGCAGTAGTTGTCATAGTAGCTTTTATTTTTAAAGATTTTTGGATAATTTCTTTTTCAAAATTTAGTAAATTCACTTTTGTTTGTCGTCACCAAAAATCAAACCTCTTCATCAAGTTGAGGACCACGTAAAGGAGGATGTTAAAAAGTGGCTAACAACGGAAACTGAACACGGTTTATGGTAGCATTTTTTCCGTGGAATGTGATGATGTATTCGGTTTTACGGAAAAACGGTGGGAAAATGTGGAAAAGTTAAGAAAATACTTTACAAAGTCCTGTCTGAGATTTTCTCAAGTTAAACTTTTAAGATCTATAATCTTTTATTCTAGATTATGGTGATTTATTTTAGTATTTTTCGCATAGAATATGATCCTCTACTTCGCTTGGCCGAAAAATGTCGAGAAAATGCGGACATATTAAGAAAATGCTTAAAAATTCACAAATTCGAGCCTGCAATATTCACAATTTAAACTTTTTCAGATTCAGAGCTTATTACTCTTGATACATGACGAGATTTATAAAACCACGACATGCAGCAAAAATGGCAGGCTCCATCTAGCGGCTAATGTCCATTACAATCGAAACAGCAGTAGCCCTGACATGGGCTTAGTTAGTAGATATGCTTTTAGAGGGCAGAATATTTACTAGTGAAATATTTTTGTCGAACTCCTCTATACGTTTCCTTAAATATATAAGGAATAAAAACCAGACTGCAACCAACAGCTATTCTCCGGACTAATGCCCCGCCGAGCGCTGAATTACGAATTAGAAGCCTGGCCGTGTTAAGTGCTATAACTGTGTATTGCCACAAAACGCTAAAGTTTCGATTTTAATAGACTAATAGAGGTGTCTATTAACATCGAAACTTTAGCGTTTTGTGGCAATACACAGTTATTGCACTTAACGCGGCCAGGCTTGTAATTCGTAATTCAGCGCTCGGCGGAGCATTAGTCCGGAGAATAGCTGTTGGTTGCAGTCTGGTTTTTATTCCTTATATATTTAAGAAAACGTATAGAGGAGTTCGACAAAAATATTTCACTAGTAAATATTCTGCCCTCTAAAAGCATACCTACTAACTAAGCCCATGTCAGGGCTACTGCTGTTTCGATTGTAATGGACATTAGCCGCTAGATGGAGCCTGCCATTTTTGCTGCATGTTGTGGTTTTATAAATCTCGTCATGTACCAAGAGTGAACAAATGCCTCGTTCCAGCCATCTCAGACCTACCTTGCACTGACGAGAGCCAATAGCTCGAAACTGCAGTCTGCAAGTGGTATAGGGTGGCTGGCACGAGAGCTCCTTTAAGTAGGAATAAGTCTTTCGGCTGGTGTCTATTAAAATCGAAACTTTAGCGTTTTGTAGCAATACTCAGTTATTGTACTTAACGCGGCCAGGCTTGTAATTCGTAATTCAGCGCTCGGCGGGGCATTAGTCCGGAGAATAGCTGTTGGTTGCAGTCTGGTTTTTATTCCTTATATATTTAAGGAAACGTGTAAAGGAGTTCGACAAAAATATTTCACTAGTAGATTTTGTGAGTTTTCAAGCATCTTTTTAATTTTTACGCCTTTTCCCAACGTTTTCCCGTATCCTACGGAAAAAATACTACAAGAAACCACCTGAATCTCGCATAATAAGCTATTGATCTTAAAAAGTTTAAATTTTGAATATCACAGAGTCGAATTTGTAAATATTTGGGTATTCTCTAAATTATTCCGCATTTTCCGGACATTTTTCGGCAAGGCGAAGTAGAGAATCATATTCTACGAGAGAAATACTAAGAAAAACACCATAATCTAAAGTAAATTATAATGGATCTTAAAAATTTAACATGTGAATATCTTCAGACAGGCTTTGTAAATTCTCAAGCATTTTCTTAACGTTTCCACATTTTCCCGCCATATTTTCGCAAAACCGAATACGTCATCGCATTCTACGGGAAGAATGCTATCAAAAAAAGTGTTCATTTTCCGTTGTTCAGCTTAGGCTAAAATTAGCCATTTTTTAACATCCTCCTTTAATCTGTCTGTTCTACAAGTAGACTGAACGTTTGTAGAACATACAAACATTCAGTCGGATGTCGGATATCGGATGGGCAAAAAAGTGGTCAAATAAAAATGTATGTTAGTTAAAATCTTATAATATAGTCGAAAAAAAAAACATGTTCCTACCTATTTTCTGATTTAGGTAAAAGTAAAAATTCCCATTCACAAAATACGTTACGTTACGTTATACAAGATATCATTCTATGAAAAAACAAGGCGCGCCAATGTTTGTTCAGTGAGTATAACATACATCCATTAAACGGGGTTTTGAGTTATTTACTAGTACTCCGCTCCATTGGACTAAATTGATTACGATTTGCGAGGTTCCATAGAACATGAATACCTATGAAATATTACTTTATCTTGAAAATTATATACTTTGTGCAGCAGCGAATGTAAATTTTCAAATGCATTCATTCACTACGGACGTGAATAAAGTTAAGTGGAACAAAACGCAACACTTTATTTATTGGATACGAAGTAGAATGGTTTTTAAAAGGTTTATCAGAGCTTGTGTATCGGCTTTTATATATTTCTCGACTGCATGGAGATGTTAGAATAACCGTATACAGACTGGAGACAGGTTATATATGTATTATTGTAAAGAGGATTCAAATGAAACTAACTTCCTAAGATCCAAGAAACATTTTTTTCTTTTGTTGCGTCTATAAGCGGTATAAAATTTATCATATGTCCCGTTGTATTTTTTATCAAATAGATATCATTTAGTAACCGACAGGGTGGTTAGAGAAAAAGTTACCGTATTACTTAATATCGTCATTGAAGTCTAGTAAAAATACCTCGAAAAATACATTTGAATTTGTTATTTGTTTATTTCTACACCGACCTCAATACCGATATTAAGTATTAAGGTTCAATTAATTGGGCGAAGCTGAAACATTATTTCATAATTTTTTGAAAGCGGTCCATTTTTTTTTCAAAATATATCTTTTTCATCCTTCCTCTATTTAATTTTTACACAATAAAAGAAAACATCCGTAGCTTTAAATCTTTAAGCGTTAACGTCATTATCAGAAAATCTTGAAATCACCATGCAACAAATTTTATGTAAATCTGCAAAAATTTTACAGTTTTGGCAGACATATTGAACTGGCCAATTTGAATTGTTAACTTTTGACCTCTGATTAAGTATTAGTTTCTCTTAAAATATCTATCAATTTTGATGCAATTCCGATGAAAACTGCTGATAGTTCTTAGGATCTGTAACATCCTTGCCTTCATAAAAGAAGAAAGAGCTTCCTGCAGTTAGCCATTCGGGAGCTTCCTCAGGGTGTCTTATGTTTTTATTGACCGTTGCTCTTAAGCTTTCATACAGGGCACTAAAGTGTTTTAGTTGCAAGTTTTGTACCATATCTAGTCCAGAGGCTTTCCACTATATGTCTGCTAATTTATTATCAATTTCGTCCACTGTTAAGTTCGACTATGCATCGCATTCACTCTTTCGGTGCTGCCTACGATCTACGGAACATTCTCATTGTGAATCACTTCGTCCTCCAGGATTCCACGGCAATAATCTCCAACGTGTTGCTGGGAAGTCAGTGCCTTTACTTGAGTATGCTGGTCGTTCATTTGGCGATGGATATTTTTGCCGTCCTCTTCAAAGAGCTTTTGTGTTGGTAGAAGTTACTTATTTTGCTATATCCCCTTAATCTCCTACAAGTTTATTTATCTGAACTGAAAGAATTTGCATCATCACTGACTGTCAAGCAGCTCTCAAATCTCCGAATGCAGTAGAGATAAGTTCTAAAACGGTAAAAGACTGCCTTGTATTCCTGGAGAAACTGGCGGAACACAACATTATACAACTGGAGTGGACGCGAGGACACCAGGGCAATGAAGGCAACGAGAAAGTAGATAAGCTGGCCAAAGAAGGCGCAAAAACAATCTTGATCGGACCCGAGCCATCCTGCGGAATATCATACAATACCGCAAGAGGAATGGTAAAGGAACTATTGAGTCAGAAACATAACTTGTATTTGACCGGGGCGTCGGGGATAAGACAGTCACTGGCGGGCCAAGACAAAGACCAACGAATTGCTAAAGCTGAGCAGAAAACAGCTGAAATGTGCAGTGGGAATCCCAACAGAACACTGCACACTGAATAGACACCTAACCAACATAGGTGTGAATGCCCAGCCTTGGTGGCTGGGAGGTTTTCATACTTCGGGGGACCAACCGTGACCCCGGAAGAAATAACCAGAGCTTCCATTGACCGTACACTCTCCTTTTGGAGAGGAACGGAATTAATGGGATAACGAGGCTATGGGGTACAATAAGCTTCAGCTTCAGTACGGCGGGGTTTCTGGCACTGCAACCCATGAGAAAAAAAAACACTAGAAACGCGCTCGTAAATTTCTGTTTTCGTATAGAAAACATGGGATTCAGTGTTCGAACTACTGTTAGGTGCAACTCCAATACGAATATTTTGAAATATCCCCTTAGACACGGAGGACAACGGCGTTTATTCAGTCATAAGTAACTATTACATTACAATACATAAAAAAAAACGAGAAAAGAAACGAAAACGTTTTTGGTCAGGGGCCTAGAATATCAAAAACTGCTATACTCCCAATCCGATAAGCAGGCATCTGCAACTGTCACTAACATTAAGTTGTATGATCTTGGATAGTGTCCGAGGTCATTCCTTAAATCGCAACTAGGTATATACTCTAGACTGTTATTTCTTGAATATATAAAGACGGTACAAGGAGTCTGATGGTGTTTTTGTCTTGGTCCAAATCGCGTTACCACCTCCAAATGCGTAAAATATTATTTGGCAATTGAATTGTAAATAAAGCTGTATAATGTGAATCATGTAAGATGAATGCTGTTAGGAATAAATTATATGTCGTTAATCTAGTCTCCATGATTCTGGGGGTGTTAACATAATAAATCGAGAAGGGCAAGCCTCGTGGGCCCAACAACGTATTTTATGAACAATTAAAGTGATGCATTCTATGGCGATGAATATTCATCCATATTTGAAGAGGTTTCAATTACGTAGACAGCCGAGAATTCGAACCCACCTACTAAACTTATAGAAATAAATCATCTATTTACTTACCGGAGAGATAATTATCGTCAAGCACACTATATATTCAGCTTATTGTAGACGCTGCATGTCCGGGGAATAATTCTATTTAGAGTGATTATTAAAGATCAATACTTTTATGGTTGTCTATGGCCTTACAAACTTCCGACTTCAATGTTATTGAGCATGTGTAAAGTATGTATCAATGATGTCACCTGGGGCATTAATATGTGTGGATGCCTCGCAGCAATCGTAAAGCTTTGTTTTAATCGCCTAGCACGACGTGGGAGGCGATAACTCAAGAGCATTAACAATCTAGTTTTCAGTTCCAATTACGAGGTCATAGCTTTTACTAACTTTTTGTTAAGATGAATGCCCCTGCGTTACGATTATTATTGCTATCGTTTCTGTGGATCATTATTTATTCAAAACAGCATTATTTAAATAATTTTTATTCTTCTTCGATGATGTAAAACGAACACAATGAAGTAAATATTTCACCACTATAAGAATTTTTATAAATTTTAAAGTAAAAAATCTATAAACTTACTAAGAGTTTCCAAGAATGTGCAATATATCTTCCAGAGAACAGTTCACCCTTCAAATGTGGTTTTGATCCTAAGAAAACCTTCCTTTTTCTTTACTATTATTTTTAATTGCTTAAGTTTTTGATCTTTGACGTATATTAGGCCCATATCGTGCATCTGTATAATCTAAGTCGTATCGTCATATCGGTAATATTAACATTCTAAATTCTGACTGAATAACATCCTTTGATATATGATGGTATTTATATACAAACGACAACTGTCATTGTGAATAACTCAATTATCTATACGTAATAAAATAGAAATGAATGGAGCCCTTGTCATCTCAAAAATTCCCTAGCATTATGAAGGGAGCTTGTTATATTAATATGGACATTAAAATGCATTCAAATGATGAGGCATTTAATCGAAACAACAATAGGTAACAAATATAGTGATGGAGACAAATGAGCCTGAAAATCATAGTTGGATTCATGCGAGGAACAATTCAAAAAGTTCACATGCTCAAACGAAGCATGCATATGGGTATAATGTTTCATTTTTGAGAAGACGGTTAGGAGTTTTTAACTTAATTAATTCATTTTTATTCATAATATACAGAAAGTAGGTATTTTCATAATAAATAAAAAAGTGTGTAAGTTGTGATTTGCATAATACCTAAATAATATTCTCTAATCATGATAAAAGCAAATAAATAAAAAATAATTAATTCTAAAAAATAAAATTTATAGCGCAGGAATTTTAGTCAAAATATCGCTTCTACCCGGAATTAATTATTGTAAAGCTGAAAATTTCCAGAATTGTAGTTTTGGTTCAGGACAACACGTAGCAAAAAGTCCCCGACTCTCCCCCGTCGGTTTCCCTGTTTTTTCGGAACAACAAGGGCTTAGTCGCAAAAATTGCAGAGCTGGCTTTAAAGTGCAACAGGAAGATTGTTACTGGTCCGACTTGGGTCGAAATGATCATAAAAGCTTCGGAGAAGCATACCCGTTCATATTTCAGAAATGGCGCCATTGCTGATAAATGAAGACTCGGAGGGGAAAACATTTCTCCAATAAACATTTCTCTTCATACTTTGGGCTTTCCATTGGTATATCTACCTTCTCTGTAGCGTCACCCGTTACGGAGTTACGCCACGTCGCAGCGGCGACACTCGGACATTTAAGTGCGTTCATTGTTGCGTTTATCACGTCTAGTCTAAACAATCAAGAAGGCGCAAGACGAGCTATACCCTTAGTTTTTTAACTTTGACAGTTCTCTAAGTGTATGCATTACCTAGTTCATTGGTGCGGCAAAAATTGAGTGATCTTAGTTAATCCATGTAGCACAGGAATTTTAGTTTTTGACTCGGAATTAATTATTGTAAAGCTGAAAATTTGCAGGATTGTAGTTTTGGTCCAGGACAACACGTACCAAAAATTCCCCTACTCTCCCCTGTCGGATTCCCTGTTTTTGCGGAGCAACGAGGGCCTAAGTCGCACAAATTGCAGAGCTGGCTATAAAGCGCAGCAAAAAGGTTGCTACTGGTCCGATTTGGGTCAAAATGATCATAAAAGCTTCGGAGAAGCATATCCGTTCGTATTTCACATGTTTCATGCATATTTCGTTAATAATTTTCCGTTCTAGTGCTGTCAAAACTTCAAAAATTGAACAAAATTCGAAATGGCTCCATTGCGGTTAAATGAAGACTCGGAAGGGAAAACGTACTCGAATAAACATTTCTCTTTATACTTTGGGCTTTCCATTGGTATGTCTACCTTCTCTGTAGCGTCACCCGTTACGGAGCTACGCAACTTTGAGGGCCTGCGCGCGGCGGCTGCGCCCGCCATGTGCAAGGTGAAGCTGCTCTGGCTGCGCTGATGAGACCAGTTGCGAATTCCTGTTTATATATTATTGGTGTTTTATAAGATTTATTGAATGAAATTTAACTTGTCAGACTCAGAAAATTACTTTATTCGGATAGACAATTGATATTATTTATCTACTGGGAAGTAGGGTCGTCCAGATCATCATCCATATCCACGACTGGCTGTTTGTGCAGCTGGATTCTCTACAGGTTCGGCACATGATGCTGCAGTTCAGACCAGAGTTCCTGCACTCGCACCGGGCACCGCAGTCCACCTTGCAGCGCAAGAAATTAGCCGTAGAAGGCTATCGGGAGCTGGCTACCTTGACGTCTAGCCATTGTTGGATCTGCAAAAAGCACATGCACATTAGTCGAGTGCTGCAAGCTTTTCGGGAGATTAAATCCTCACAATATTCTCCCTGACTCCTCTCCTCTCCTCACCTGGAGGACTGGGGGTGGAAATTAGGACTCCAGGGCCTGGCTCCGATTCCTGTTTCTACCACAAGGCAGCCAGCTCCCGATAGCTTGCTACGGCTAATTTCTTGTGCCTACAAGAGGGACTGCGGTGCCCGGTGCGAATGCAGGAACTCTGGTCTGAACTGCAGCATCATGTGCCGAATCTGTAGAGAATTCAGCTGCACAAACAGCCAGTCGTGGATATGGATAATGATCTGGACGGCCCTACTCCCCAGTAGATCAATAATGTCAATTGTCTAGCCGAATAAAGTCATTTTCTGAGTCTGACAAGATAAATTTCATCCAATAAATTTTATAAAACACCAATAATATATAAACAGGAATTCACAACTGGTCTGCGTAGCTCCGCAATGGGTGACGTTACGGAGAAGGTAGACATACCAATGGAAAGCCCAAAGTATGAAGAGAAATGTTTATTCGGGTACGTTTTCCACTCCGAGTCTTCATTTACCCGAAATGGCGCCATTTCGGATTTTTCTAATTTTTTTAAATTTTTTAAAATTTTTGAAATGTTGACAGAACTAGAACGGAAAATTATGAACAAAAATATGCATGGGACATCTGAAATATGAACGGATATGCTTCTCCTAATCTTTTATGATCATTTGGGCCCAAATCGGACCAGTAACAACCTTCCTGTTGCACTTTATAGTCAGCTCTGCAATTTTTGCGACTTAGGCTCTTGTTGCTCCGAAAAAACAGGGAAGCCGACGGGGGAGAGTAGGGGACTTTTTGCAACGTGTTGTTCTGGACCAAACCTACAATCCTGGAAATTTTCAGCTTTACAATAATTAATTCCGGGTAAAAACCTAAAATTCCTGGGCTATTAGGTTCTATTGAAAGTATACGTATTATAAGTACGCACAAAAATATTCATTTCAATAGGATCATTTTAAGAGATAGGTCTCGGTAAAGAACTATGAACTTTGTGAATAAAATTATTTTTTAATTTCTGCCTCTAATTCTTCTTCAGTCGAAATACAAAGTATTTTTCTCGTCTGTATCGTGTCAGAGTTTCGTATTATAATTGAACTGGAATTGGAAAGAGGCAATAGCATCAAAGTAATATAAAAGAAAAATCAAGGTTGGAAAAAATCATGATTTAAAATAAATTAAAAATTATAATTAGAATTTTTTTTATTTGTGGATTTAAAAAATGAAATAATTAGAATTTATGAAGAAATTTGAACCTTATGACCTACAATAAAATATTTAGTTTCAATGGCTTCAATTTAACCACCCGGAATTGGAAATAATCACGATTTGGGATAGGCACTAGAAACGAAAACCTGTCAATGCCACATTCTACAGGAAAAATCCTGACGAAAGTTGCAAAACTGCCGCAGGCATGTATTGGAGTGGTGATGCTATTGTTTCAGTTTCTTTTCTAAGATCATGTCATGTCTTAGTTTTTAAAGAAACTTGTAAATGTGGCAATAATTAAGATGCAAGAAAAAAGGATCCTGTACGGAAATATTTCATTCATGAAAAACCGACAAGAACAAAATTAATATTTTATATAAATTATATAATAAAAGTAATAACACTATATTATTTAAATTCAGACAAGGGGTTGAAAACGTTGTTTTTAAGCAAAGAACACTAATTTTTCAAAAGTTTTAAGCAAAGTACTCAACGAGGATCACATTTTCGAAAAAGTTTGTCATAACAAAAAAGTTTGCTTATAAAATAGCTAAAATAATCCATGAAATAAAAATTTGTTTAGGCTCATCTTTGCCGAAACACAGTTAATGTTAGGTGCATTTGAACGTAACCCTGATAAAGTCACGCTCTTCAAACAGTCATAACTCTGATTTAAAAAAACTTTTAACATTTACCTTGAACTAAATTAAAGCTTCTAGTAGCTTAAAATTTTTTTTTTGGCAAATTTTGATATCTGCAAAATCAAAAATGATATAAGGAAAATAAAGGCAAAATTTTGTTTTTTTTTTTACACAAAATAATGCCTGTTTTTGGTTCCAGTAATTTCCAATTGAAAAAAAAATCCAAATCGTGTTCTATTATGTACATGCTCAAATTTTCTTGACCATAATGCATCATGCATTATCTAAAAGATGTTAACACCAAATGTATTTTGAAAATTTTTGAGAAAATGAATTTTTTTGACTTAGCACGGAAGCATCTTAACTGAATGTTACTACAAACAAAGAATTATGGCTTTTCTATTTTTTGTTAAAGGTAATAGCTTATGAGATAAAAGTATTTGAAGTTAACTCTTACGTTTTTTTTTTAAATTGACGCATTTAAGGTGAATATAGAAACCGCTGCCCAAGGAATCACTACTTCCACATCCGGATTTTCTATCCAAGTCACACAATGAAAAAATTTTGTATCTGGAAATAATTGTTTATGGAACTTTAATAATATAATATTTGCAATCCTCTACCCCAAAAATCCATAAAACGATACCCCACATCGGTAGTGGGGTGGGGGTGGTGGCAGGGGGTGAGAGTAGGGGGTGGTAGTGGGGATAAAGTAAAAAAATATTTTGAGGTTTCTGGTTCTTGTACACACACTAAATCACATTTTTTTTCATCCCCTTTAATAATGAGGTGGGGATGGTAATGGGGGTGGCTAATGCCAAATTTTTTTTGAGACCTTAGCTTCTCTTGTCTATACTAAATATCAATTTTATGGACTCTTACCTGCTTGATTTACCTATTTACTCCAAATTTACCCCAATTTACCCCCCAACCCTTCGACGGAACAAGATGAAAATATAATCTAGTTCTAGATCTCGTTAAAGTACCTATGTGTACCAAATTTCAAGTCAATATCTCAAACGGTTCCAGAGTAAACGTGCGCACAAAAAAGTTACAGACCGACAGACAGAAATTTCTTTTCGCTCAAACTTGAAATCTCGACGTTTCATGACATTCTAAGCCTATTTGAACAATAAAAAATTTTAAAAATTTTTTTGTCGTTACTATACTTCCACTGGATGTGGAAGTAAAACTGCGAGAAAAACTGACTGTGTACTGTTTTGACCTACCTGACCTTATAGATTACAAAATGCTTTTTTTATTCTTAGCGTTAATGGAAATGGAGATATGACCGAAATAAGCAGCGCGCCTCATTTCAGTAAATTTCGATATAGCTCGTTTGGCGGTAAAATCTCACAATATTTTCAATTATAAAGGAATAATAATAATTTTGATACTTTTTTGATATTCATGGACATTTCTTACGTCGTTGGACATCGCATGCATGTATGTATTAGGAATTTTAAAATTCTTACTTCAGATTCGCAATCAGAGATCTCAAAAACATTTTTTCAATAAATAACTCTTAATACTTCAGTCAGTGTTAAATTTTGAAACTCGGAGGTTGTTTTCACTCACCCTCTTAGAGGTAAAAGCACATTTATTTCTTTTTAATATTTGAATCCGCAAAAAAATGCCCAAGCCGCTCTAGAATTACTCCGAAGTTTTTTTTGACACCTAGAGACTGTACTAGTGGAAAAAACTTTGAAAAATGTATTAAACCGTCAAGAAAAAAGGTCACTAGAAATTATGAAGTAAAATTTCACCGTCCGCCCAGTTAATTGAACCATATTGCCTAATATCGATTCCGAATCGGTGTAAAAATAAACAAATAACAAAATCAAACATATTTTTTTTACCGACTTTACGATTTTTTCAAAACACTGAAAATCTAGGAGTGTACAATAATATTCAAAGTGGCACAGCTTGGATAAAGCCAATCCTTGCCTAATTAACTGTATAATTTTGCAGTTATTCTCTTCATGTAGCCCTGCAAAAACATGCATTTAGCTTTGGCTCAACAATAAACAAAAGTATTTATTATCGCTGCCGTTTAAAATAACTTACACAGTTAAATCGAGTATATATGTCATCGTACGACAGTTCACATTCAACGACAGTTTGGCAAACTTACCCAGAACACTGAGGCTGAGGCCACTTCCTGGTCTGCTCTTATGCAGTTGGCTCGTCATGGCGTTATTAGTCTTCTAGTTTCATAGCAGACACACTCGCGAGGGCACTGAACTATCACTTCACTTAAAGCTACCTAACACTTCACACTATAGTACAACGTGGAGTGCTCTAAACATCTATTGTTAGTTTTCTTTCAGTTACTTTTCTTTTGTCCTTTGCCAAATAATAGCCAGGCGGCGATCGACACTGACAATGAAGATTTCATGGTTTTAAGTACCTAGAAATTTTAAAATGAAATTGTCACATTGGGTTCCTGGAATTGGTATACTGGTGACAATATCCTATTAGTCAGAATAACATTTTTTTGCCACCAGCAAATTATGCCTTTTGTATATGTTACTGTATTATGGGAAGCGAAATTCGACCTAAAATGTACCAATCTCTAGGTACCTTTTGATAGGTACTAATTGATCTACGTTATTGAAAAAAATATTGTTATTTTACTGAATCTAATATTTTTTAATCATATCGACTAATGACTTAGTGTTTGATACTACAGATCCACCTCGAAAAATGCCTTCCTTTACCCCCCTTCAACGGGAGTACTTGTATCCACCTATCTATATTTTTTCCTCAAAAACAGCAGAAGATAGAGAAATGACCTTGACGCCATTCAATGACCCTTATTTTATCTTATGTAAGGAAGGCCCTACAGCAACAAAAATGTGGGGTGAGAATGCCTCTAAAACGCCCCAATAAATCAAAATTTTAAAAGATATGTAATAGTCTTTTAATTTTTCTATTGACTTATTTGATAACAGAGGGTTTTGCGAAAACGGGGCGGACATACATAATATACATACATACACGTATAATATAATGCTGATAAACTGAAATTATGCCAATAGGCGTTGCTTGAGGTATAATCATGACATACTTTATATTATTTGCATTCAATCAGGTTATGTATTTGTTGGCGAGGAATGGGATGTGTGAAGTTTTTTATCTGTTTTTTAAAAGCATATTTGAAATTTATGTTTCTTATCTTTTATGGTAAAGTATTGTATAGTCGTGGTCCTAAGTAGCTAAAGCTTTTTTATTCAACAGCTTTGCACATAAATAGTGGTAGGTATTCTAAGTTTTTTTTTTCATGTGTCATGTACATGCTCATGTTTTTTGGGTTGTCTTATTCAGTGCTGGTATGGATAAAAAACAGCTGTCGAGGGTCCATTAAATATGTGTCTGATGGGTAAAAGTGTCCTTTATTAAATATGACTATTAAAATTATCTTTTGAACAATTACTAAATTTCAATATACTAGAGCTTTCAGTTATTTTGTGTCCAGTATATATTTTAGTATTTTAAACTTGTTTAATAAACACTGAATGTTCTTGATGACATAATTAATATGAATGTCCCACTTGAGGTGAGGGTCAATCATTATCCCCAAATATTTTACTTTTGTGGCAGCATGTAACTATTGTAAACGCATTTTCAATGTTGAGGTTTTCGAAACGTGGCAGTGTAGATTTATTGCACGTTATTGGTTAGTACACTGTTTTCTCAAAATTAATCGTAAGCAATTTGTGATTGAACTAGTCCTTTATATTTTTTATATCCAACTCTGCCTTTGTTTTTAGAAATTCTCAGTTGTCACCACTGTAAAATATTGCTGTATCACCAGCGTAAGTGATTATAGTACCGCTACTTTGAACAGAGAATAGGTCATTTAGGTATATATTAAATAACACAGGTCCCAACACTGTTCCTTGGGGTACCCTGTCAATTTCTTTTTTCACTGAATATATTGTTTATTTTGACGTACTAGTATCTATTGGAGATGTAACTCTCAAAGAGTTCTAGAGCTTTGCCTCTAATTCCTAACTCCTCTAAAGAATCCACAAGCAGTGTATGACTTACTGTGTCAAAGCCTTTTGACAGATCTATGAACATACACAAATAAAGCCGCCAGTAGCGTGCATAGAAAAAGCAACTCATGTAGTTACATTAGAACTTGTTTTTACTAACAGTATGTTGAAAACTTAATATTTTCACTATTTCTTATTCTGTAACGCTTTCGGTAGAAAAATTAATGGTCTTTATATTTTATATCCCTGGGTCATTATCTCGAAAAATAATAAAGATATTTGAAATTTGTAAACGGGGTATGAATTGATATAAAAAAGACAGCAAATAACTACGTTTAGCATTTTTCCTTCACAGTGCACAGATATGGGGCTGCGGTGCTAAATTATTTTTCGATAGCTGAAACCTTAAAATAATTTTGCTTATATAGAAAATTTTGTAAAAACCAGCTCTTTTGGAGCTACATGAATTTCTTCTTCATTTTTTTTGTAAATTTTGAACTTGACTTTTAAGATTTTATTTAATAATTTTAGAACATCGGTCCTTTTAGAACTTTATCTATATTATTATATATTTTGCACTGTGTACCTACTGCGAAGGAAAAATTTTAACGGCAGTTATTTACTGTCTTTTCTGGTATCAATCATATGCCATTTACAAATTTCACGTATCTTCATTATTTTTCGAGATAATGCCCCGGGAACTTTTAAATTAAACACCCTGTATATAGCGAGGTACAAATATCCCCCTTGAGGGGGGGGGGGGGTTAGGGGGAGCAATCATAGTTTCCCTAGGTGGGTTTGTTCGAAAATTTGCTTACTTTGACTTGTTTTATGAATAGTTTTAAAGATTTGCTTTTACTCAAAAGTATCGAGACATTTTCGAGTAGCAAGTCACTACACTAATACAACACATTTGATATATTTTTTAAAAATAATTAAAAAAACGTTTATTTACGTTTCTTCTACTTAAAATGTGGTTATAAAAATCATGACGTAAATATAGGCTAAAAAATAATGTTACCTATAGAAAACATATTATGCAAATCAAGTATATATTTCTGCATATATCATATATCATAACCTGTTATTATCAAACTACTGCGGTCTTTAACCTGATTTAACTATTAACTTGTAATGAATTAATTATAATTAAGAACAGCTTCGTGAGAAAAAGATATAATTATTTTGCCCTAATGCAAGGGTGCGCAAAGTATAATGCGCCAAATTACACACGACAAATTATACGGGAGATACACGGTGCGTCCTTAATTTCAATTATTATTTTTTTTTTATTCTTTTTTCTCTATATCCAGAGCATCGCCTACTAGGATCGTTGGCTGGATATAGCTGGACGTTGTACGGATTAACAATTATTTATGTACATATAGTGAAGTATTTATTTGTTGTAATTAGTACTTAAGTTAATAAATTAGCGTTTAGTGTTACCCTGGTGCTATAATTTCCGGATCCACGGTACAGGGTGTTTACAAAACACGTGACAGTATTATATTCAATTATAATATTATATAAATAATCGACTGGATTTTCTTTCTATTCAAATACGCTGTTTATTACTTTTTGTATTACTTTTTGTATTAATAAAACAATTTTTTCCGAAATATAACTTATTTTTTAAATTTTTCTCAAAACAACAATCTTCTTTCTCTATAAAGAACACCAATTTTTTTAGGTTACTACAGGAATGATATTTAAAATGAAAAAGAAATTATATATAATTTATTATCAAGTATTATATTTTGTTTAAGTATTTCACAATAAATATGATGAGTATTGTTTATTTTTGAATCAAGATTATATTTATTTACATTTTCATTAAAAACAAATCAAATGCGAATATTTATAGTATTCATCATTTACCTGTGAATTACTTTTTTAAATGTACAAAAAACATATCTATAATTCCTAGCTATTAAAGTCAGTAAGCTAAATTTTTGTATAACCAAACTGTGGTTGTTCGTGGATTATAATGTATAGATGTATTAAAGTCGCAATAAATTGGTATACAAAAACTATATGTAAACATACTTTTCGACCACTTATTCAAGGTTTATAATTGCTGAATATTCTATAGACTATTTTCTGCCGTACTTTTAATATATTTTTTTAGTGTAATTGCTATATTTATAATTTCAACCACCCCTCGATGATTCCAGCTTGATTAACAAGTCGTTTGTTAGGATACCAAAATTTTTTTATTCGATTGTTGCAGTGGTAATTAAATGAAGTGTTTGGTTACGTAAGTATACACTATTTAGCTATTACCAAGCTATTAAAACATACATACATTCAATTACATAATACATACTTCAGACATAGATATGCATGTACCGTGTTTTTTGTGTGTGTGAGTGTTGCAGTTTATTTATATTGTTTGTTTTTAATAAGTTTATCAGCAATGAAATATACATATATCAATCAATCTATTTAAAATGAGTAGATTATTTCGTTTCTGTTTATCAGAAGAAAAAATCACGAGATTTATTGTTCTCTGTTAGATGATGTACTTTGTTCCTTATAAAAATTGAATACATGACATTTCCGTTACTTTTACTCTTCAAACAGCGGTAAAAATTATTCAATTATGATTTGACATAAAAATGTATTTCAAGTTCATAAAGAATTTACTAGAAGTTGTCAGCTATAAATGAAATTTGAAAGTTATTTAGTTTGCGTAAAAAACACGAAATTGAAATTTTATCTGCGACCTCGATTATCTTTTATGAATAGAAACTGAGCAAATAAGAACAGATGACAAATAAAAAATATACCAACTGCATTTCACGTTTTCAAAACAATAGGAATGACACAACTAGTGTGGTATGTTATTAATTAAACATGTTAATGAGCTAAGAGATCGTTGAGATATGTGTCTATAAATAGAAATACGGTTTGCATCCTACTACTTAGGCATTATATCATAACCTCGTCTTTATTGCCTTTATTATCGATATTTTTTAAGCATGTCAATTAAAATTTAAATAAGATCAGTATAATTTAGTTAACGCGAGACCGATATTTTAACATTGATCTAATGATAATTTAAATAAAGTTAATTATATAATTATTTAAAAAATATTTAACAAATAATTTTAATGCATGCCAAGCTTTCCGATCATGGATTAAATTATGTAAATAAATTTCATTAATAAGGCACGTTCTCATAATTATACCTAGAAATGAATGTATTCATACTTAATGAATAATAGAGAAAATAAAGTTGGGGAAAGCCCCTAAATATCATAATTAATAAATAATATATCATATAAAACAATCAAAATTAGGCAAATATAATAGATACTGAAAATCTTTGCTAAATTCCAACAATGTGATACATGGGTACAATACCACAAAATGATATTTTCTGTCTCTGTTCTGGTTTAATTTTGTTCTTGATTTATTACTTGCATATCCCTTTTCTACGCTGCGGTGAGTGCGCACAGTAATTCCAGAACATTTAGTGTCCGTTGTTGTATTTTTGTGTTCGTCTTTATTATGCCACCAATTCGCCATGCATATAAAATAAATCTCATTTTTATTTTAACCTGTGAATGTCGTCAGCTTTTGAATATGTTTCGCGTCTATTTCGATTTGGCCAAATAGTGACATTTGTGAGAAATGTTATTTTGGGTAGTAAGCAATTCTCAAAAATTATGAAAGCAGCAATAAAAGATATTCTTAAATCTAGACATTTTTGCCTAGTCAATTTAGATCACCAGACACAGGTGTTTAGGAAAAGACACTTGCAGTTAATAGACAGTTCGTTTAGTTCTTCATAGGCTACTGCAAATCATCAGTTTTGTTTTCTGGAGGTTTATGGAGACTTCTCAAACTGGGAGTTAGCCAGGGTATACGACAATTATTAGATAAAAATTAATTTTTTGAGAGGAGGAGAGGATATGGCAGAATACGGTCCTAAAGAGTCGGGGAAACCAGGTCATTAGCAAGTCTGACCTTAGTGGAATTCGTAGTATTTCTATCATGCCAAGTATTGTTCATCTGTATTTCACCACCGAATCTCATATTTGAAGTTGTCAGTGTTGTCCATAGATGGTCCAAAATTTACCTTCTTATTTAATACCTCACAGTCATATATTTTTAATGTGTTTGCGCGGTTATCGTTTGCTCGGACTACAAGCGTAATTTTCATTTTGTTCCAATTTACACTTAAACCATAATCAGAGTTTATTATCTGAAGATGTCCAGCAGCTATCTGTGCTCACATTAGCTTTATTTTTTAACCATTAATTATTATAACTGTCATTTTCGATTATTCTTCAAACGAATCACATATGCTGGTACAAGAAGTTCTGAATGATCTTGTTCATGACTTGACTTTATTAAAAAAATGCTTCTTTGATAAATTCAAATCATGAACATCAATTAGAAAGAAGGATTATGATCAAGATTAAAGGATCTTTTGGAAATATTTGACAGAACGAAACCAAATTTTGTGTTTTCCGTTTTTATTTAAAGAATATTTCTGTAAAGAAAATGAAAAGAAACATGTTTTGAAATGATATTGATTCAGTTATGGAAATCTACGGCAAAATTTCGTATAAAATATTGTTTGCAATACTAGAACTTTAATCTTTAGATATAATATTGTAGAATATTTGTATGGTTCTTGAGAATATAGTACAATTTAGTTCACAAAATATTTCAACATACTTAACGGGCCACTACTAAAAAAAAAATTGCAAGCATCTGGTTCCTTTAACGTTACATGTGTCAAGATATTTGAATGTTCTTTTTTGTAATAATCTTTCGTCCATGTCTTCTCTTTACATAAAGCATCCTTGACACTAACGCTCAAATATAACCCATACATATGTTACTTGTTCATACATTCATTCTTATATCCCTCGTTTAATCACACGCTTTAATATATTGCACAATATTATACAAATTTTAATAGATTCTCGGGCCATATGATAAAACGAATTAGTTGAAATCTATTCATCGTCCTTTTAGTCTGGGAATCTGTTTAGATTAAAGGAATCCCGCCCCTTCGACAGGTGTCCAGAGTCATTTGCGGAACAGTTTCGAGCTAATTGGCTCTCGTCAGCGCAAAACAGACTCAGACACCTTTGACGATCCACAAAGTTGCGCCATGCTTCCGGCTTCCGCCTTAGGACGCTTTCCGCGGTTTGTGAAACTGTTTTCCTTTGTTTTCTTGTTCATACGTATATATGTCATGGGAGTCGGTTCGACGGGTATTGCCCCATTTTTGTTTTTTTTCCTCATATTTTACAATATTGTGTTTATTATGGGTAGGGGGACAGGTTGTATATGTAATCAAGAGATGGGTATAAGGGGACGGTTACGAATTTTGCTGTTGGGGGATTTTTCAGAGTGGGATTGGTGTGGGTAACTAGTTTCTGTGTGAATGATGGTATAAGTCTGCACAAGGATGAATTGTTCAAGCCTGTAACCTCCCTCGGGAGATTTGCAGGAAGTCTCAGGTTTTTATTTGGGGCAACCTGAAGATAAATATTCCTAGATATTCTATTTTACTCGCCCACTCAAGGTGTTGGCATTTGACCTTTAATTTTGTGACTGGGTGTGGGAGAAGTCGGCTTTTGGTGACCGTTAAGACCTCGGTTTTTGCAGGGTTAACTTTAAGGTCCCATTTCTCAAAGAATGTGGTGGTTTTGTCTACTTGGTGTAGGAGGACATGTGTGAGTAATTCGGGGTTTTGGAGGTTGCTATGATAGCGGTGTCATCTGCATAGATCGCGTAGGTTACCCGGTGGTCTTTGAGGTTAGGGATGTCATTGATATATAACAAAAACAGTAGGTACTGGGCCTAAGGCGGAACCTTGGAGTACTCCAGGATGAGGTTTAGGGATGATCATTCCTGGTTTACTGCCACTCGAAACTGGCGATTAATATACCCTGGTATTAACTGAACTTTTTGTAATTATACCATAGAAGGCTATAATTAGATATTACGTACTAACTAAAACATGTAAAATTCATGTCCTTTTTAATTGTTATATGTGTAATACCTATGCCTCAGCCGGGAAACGAGGGTAGTGATAAACTGAACTGTCAATAGTGTCAAGCGGTACATATCATTGAGCGACGTTAATTTCGTAAGCCTTTTTGAAAATTACTTTAAATTACACTCCCTCCAAATTTACGCCAATAGGATTTGTAACAAGCAAAAATAAATCAGTATACTACAGTTTTCTATTTTTTTCGCGACATTTTTGACGAAGTGCTTCTGATCGTGGCAATATTTTCTAGAGGTCGTAATTGTATTTTATTGAGACTAACATTGAGTTCATCAAATATGTGAGTACTAAACCGTTATAAAATCGCACTGGAAAATGTTGACTAGCTCCTAGACTATTAAGAATACATGTAGGATTATTTGATATCTTTTTAACTGCGTTATACAATACCTACTGCTTTATATACATATTTTCAAATTAAAAAGAACGTGTGTCTTCGAAGCAGGTACTATTACTAGCTAACAAGATATAAAACTCCCTACCATGCAAGATATTCAACAAGTAACATGACTTATGTCGTAATATTTTTTACCACTAGAAAGGAAACAATCCACGATAGTATTTTAAGTGGTAGTAAAAGTATCCTAAGTACTCCCCATAAAAGTTGTTTTTTAAGTAGGTATAGATATTTTAGTAACATGCTAGACAACGTGTATCCGCTATTAATGCCTAGGCATTGTAATAAATAAAAAACTTCTTTACGTAAGTGTCGACATATTGTTTTATGTTGAGAAGAAAACAATACTATAATAATCATAATATTGATGTTTATTTTCATTAGCTTGTGGTATATTAATTTGACTATTATTCTGCACTAAATTATACAGGTCACTGCAATGACCTGTAAGTATTAAAGTTTTTTACACTTTTTACTCATCACGTCAGTTAACAGGAATTTAATGTACGCGAATAATAACACATGATGTTTATTTAACCATGAAATAGGTAATACAGTTTTGATATAAATAATATAAAAAAAGAAATATACAATAATTTGTACTAATTTGTAACTAATTTAATTTAATTATTCGATCGATTTAAAATTTTGCACACACCTAGTAGTCCATACCAAAGTTGCAAAAACCCCAAAAGTGCAAGGGTAGCAACAAAACATGACTAACCCCCCCCCCGTTTTCGAGGACGGCCAACACGATGGTGATAGTCGCGCCGTCCCTACCCCCCTCGAACTACCCGTAAACGCAAAAAACCATCCCTTTTTTCCATTTTTTGTTGTCAGGCATGCGAGGACTTGGTTGGATCGGGTTTTTTTTGAGGAAACTAAATATGTTTTGTAAAATTTCACCACCAGACATTCTAACGACCCACGGGGGTTGAAACCACCCCCTCCCTTAATACCGAAACATACAAAAAACATCCATACGTACTGAAAATTGTTTTCTACACGTTTTCAAGGGTGGGGAACACGATGCTGATATTATTTAACCTACCACCTCCAACCAACTATCTCTAAATGCATAAAACCACCCCTTTTCTCCATTTTTTGTTAACAGGCATGCGAGGACTTGTTGGATCGGGTTTTTTCTGAGCAAACTTAATATGTTCTATAAATTTTAGCAACCAGACATCCTAACGACCCCCGAGGGTTGAAACCACCCCCTCTCTCAATCCTGAAGTGTCCCTTAAAGAGAAGGTTTTCAAGGGTGGAGAACATGATAGTGGCATCAGTTTCTCTCTTAGTCCTCAAAAACTACCCTTGCATGCCCAAAACCATCGGTTTCTTATAGTGAGATCACGAGCGCTCATTGGATCAGGTTTTCTAGGGAGATAATTCTTTTTCTTGCAGCTTAAGAAGAGTTTGATAGGACGGGTTATGCCCATGCATATATAGTAGTGTATGTGCATAGTCGACTTTTTTTATTACTTATATACTTATTTTCATATTATGTACATGATTTTTATTCTTATGCTAGACATGCGACATAATAGTATTGTAAGTATTGGAAAACCCCCGATCCAACAAGCCTCGCATGCCTGATAACAAAAAATGGGAAAAGGGGGTGATTTTATGCATTTGGGGGTAGTTGATTAGGGGTGGGAGGCTGAATAATATCAGCATCGTATTCCCCGGCCTTGAAAACGTGTAGGAAACAATTTTCAGCAGTTTGGATGTTTTTTTGCATGTTTCGGTATTAAGGAATGGGGTGGTTTCAACCCCCGTGGGTCGTTAAGATGTCGGGTTGCGAAATTTTACAGGACAAATGTTTCCTCAAAAAAAAACCCGATCCAACAAGTCCTCGCATGCTTGACAACGAAAAATGGAAATGGAGGAGGTTTTTTGCGTTTAGGCGTTTGGGGGTAGTTCGAGAGGTAGATCGAGGGGGTAGGGACCGCGCGACTATCACTATCGTGTTTGCCGTCCTCGAAAACGGGGGAGTAGTCATGTTTCGTCGCTACCCTTGCACTTTTGGGCTTTTACACTTTTTTGCGAGTTCGTATGGACTATAGTTCCGATGACAATATAATAATCAATCATTACGTTCAATAATTAATTAATGGTATTAATATTATTTAATCATTGTAATTCGAGCCTTACGGAAAACCGAACCTAAGGAAACTGTAATAGATTTTATGCCTGTTGTATATATTACTCCTTAACAGGTGGCGCTGTCATCTGAGATTGCGAATTCAGAATTTGAATGTTACGATGGAAGGGTAATGAGTTTTAGTCAATATTATTTTGAAAGAGATCGTTCATTTGAATGAGTATACCGTTAGCTTTCGAAAATTTAACATGTATAGAATAAAAACGTTTAAAAAAATTTGTTCATCAAAAATGCATTAAAAACATTTTTTTCAACTATCTTAGTACTTTTTAAAAATTAAAGTCACTTTTTCTCATCTAACTTTTTCAGTATACTAGAATAGTCAAAATTTGGGAATTTTTAAAAAATGTTTAGTCAGCCTCCTCTAGCTGAAAAATTATTGTTTAGTGCATCTTTAATAAAAAAATTGTTTAATTTTTTTTAAATATATTTTTATTTCATCTAGCACTTGTTCTAGTTTCATCAGATTGTGTTGTTTGTAATTTTAAGTGATAGTGACGGTCTGCATATATTATCATTATAGAAAAAAATATGAGTAAAAGTAATAAGTTGTTTTCTATCCGATTCTCTCTCTGGAATATGGAACTTAAAGTACAAGGCTAAGTATTACTTTCCATCGATTTGAAACACATAAACAAGCCTTGAAACAAGCAGTCGTAAACCTTTTAAATAGTAGTGATAATTTGATCATTTCGAATAAATTTGATAAGAACTAAACCGAGCGTAATAATGATAACAAAAAAACCCAGGTAATATAAAGATTCTGAGTGTGTTTATTTTTATCTGGATGATAAAATTTGTGATATACTGCTTACGAGGAAATGTAGAGTTAGCAATAAGAGAATAAAAATACACATGATCCACTTCTATATACATACCTACCTCGATACCTACTTACTTTCTATCGATAATGATAAGCCACAAATATAATTTTGATAACATGTTTTCTATTTTAGTTCATTTTGTCGTACAAGCCTCAATGACATAATATGGTGATTTACAACAGGATGTCATTCATCTAAACTAAACAAATCATTTCTTATCGTTAGTTTCCCACCGGACGTATCATTGGGCAGCATCAATTATATTATTGTGTTCGTTGTCAAATTTATCATACAGGTATATTTTATAATTTAATGTAATAAAATCGATGGGGTAGGAATTTTAAGTTGTAATAACTGATGATAACACGATCTGAACTTAAAAGTTTAGCATACAGTACCTAGCAAAAGTAATGTTCCCGTAGGTAGGTATGTGAAAACAAATTTTAGATTCGCTATATTTAGTGAGGTGGCTTATTGAAATTACCGTTACCTGGCAGATAAAAGCACCAAATTTGGTATGAAGGTATCTTAGAGTATATGTACTAATAAATTTTAGCCTAGGAGCCTTCTGGAGTCTCTAAAAACTTTCATATACAGCACTAAAATCCAAGATGGCTGACAAATACGACAAAATATCACATGTGTGTCTTTCTTTTCGAGACATCACTACTGCAAAGACCATAAAAAGTGCGATTCTCTTGCACTCTTCAAGAGACCAAAGCATAAAGCAGCATCTCAGCAGGGGAAGAAGCTAAAATTCAGAACATTGTGGAACTAGTTAGCCAACTACATAATATATACGTATCTATGCAGAACCGGGAATCTGATTTGGATGAGTTTTTTGCACATTAGATACAATCATTCCCTCCTTCCATTTCAGATTTTAGTTAAGCTTCATTTAGCAACCACTAAGGCTGGAATACTGCAATGCCTTGAGCAGTCAGGTCAATCAACCTATGACTCCAAATTTCTGGACGGTGCCGTTATCATCTACTGCCCACTACTAGTGTCGACACCTTCAATCAGTATGCTGATAAGATATTTCTACCTTACCTTCATAAGCAGCCGGAGAGTTCCCAAAGATTAGATGTTGTTTGTGACCCATTCCAGACAGTTTAAAAGTGTTTACCCGGGAAAAAACAGGTGAGGGGATTCGAAGGAAAGTATCTGGCAACACCAAACTTCCACGAAATTGGATGGTGATTCAATGAACAAGAAGGAATTGTTCAAATTCTTGACTTCCAAAGTTGTAGAGTTCAACTGGCCTCCAGACAAAGATGTATATGTCACAACAGGGAAAGCAGTTGCATAAATCGGTTCGAACACACTCGTGGAAAACTAAAATCATGAAAAGGCACTAGGCTTGTGGTTCATGTACTTCATTCACTACAGCAAGGGGCAAAGAGTATCCTTGTGCGTACCGTAGACACAAATGTGATTGTCATCCTTGCTGGCACATTCTATGATCTAATAGTGACTCAAACTTTGGCCGATATCTGGGTAGCCTTTGATATGCGCACGCATTACAGATTCTACCACATCAACGCCATCTGTGCAAGCCTGTGGGCAAAATCACAAGCACTATCTGTGTTTCACTCATACTCTGGTTGTGACACAACCTCCGCCTTCAAAGGTAAGAGTAAAGTCCATTTGGGAAGCACTTCAAGACGTCACTGATATATTTATGTATTTGGCCACCCATTCATTCCAACTGCTGAAAGCCGACTCTGAACACTTCAAGAAGCTGGAACGACTGACTATTTTTCTATATGATAAATCCACTCCTTTCGGCAGTATCAACCTAATAAGGAAGGAGCTTCAGAAAAATCGAGCAATGAACAAACTCCCACCGACTGAGGATGCGCTTCTTCAACATATCCGAAGGGCAGTTTATCAAGCTTTGGACGACCAGCACACAAACACAGCAAGTGATTCCTTCTCCACAGAATTTTGCTTGTAATAAGGTTTCAGAGTTATGGGTACCAGTTTGGATGACAATTTCAGAGGTTTCTCGACATGCAGGGAATTGATTAAATGTCCCTGCAAAGGAGACTGCAAAAACTGCAAATGTGGGAAAGCCAATCAAGTGCAAGTTTAATTTGCAAGTGTAATTTATGACTGTTGCATACTGAATTTCGTCAAATGAATAACTATAAATATTTTTTTTGTTATTGGAAACCCTTATTAGCATTATATTATGGATATATTTTATTGTATTTTATTTAATATGTAAACTACTCCAAGTTGGGTGTGCAGTGTAATTAGTTGGCTTAAAGCTGTAATTAAAAATAAATGTTTCAATTTAATGGTTTAGACGGTGGAAACCAAACAGAAGAGTCAAGGAAGGAGCCCCCCTATTCCCCAACTATTCACCACGATCCTAGATCACGTCATACAAAGGATAATAAATGAAATAGCAAATTTTAATGAGGACATAGGAATATAGACAATCCCGATCATACTAACATACGCTAGTATGGATCGATCTTCCTTTAATCGCCACATCAAAAGCCAACAGAAGAAGTATCAGAAGAGCTGAAAGGAATATCATCCAGTTACTCGCAAAAGCGATGAGAAAAGAATAGAATGTTAGCAATGAAGTACTGGGGATATGTCCAAAGAACATATTTACTAAACAAAACGCTAATATTGAACAGCAACGAATTAAAATATTGAGACAATGCTCTATGTGGAAATTGGATCGTGGAAGGCCCAAGCAATGATATATGCTCTGCCAGAATCAGAAACGTAAGATACAGAAGGCTCAGAAGAAGAACTCTAGAAACAAGAACATAAAAAAGAGGAGCATAAGCACTGACAACAAACATGACCCAAATCCAACCCAGCGTCATAGCAGCTATGTTTCCCAGGACTAGCAACAATGCTTGCCGTACGGTGATAAATCAAACCAAATAGAATCATAATTTCCTAGTGAACTCTTGAAGTCAGGAATGCTTTCTTATTCACAAAGTATTGACAGATGTTTTGAGCATCGAGCTCATTTTATTTTGATCACGCTTATTACCGTCTTTGCCACCTGCTAGTCCTCTAGATGTCCATGTTGGAGTTCCAGACTTGTATATTGATGACCTTAGATCCAGAGAAATGATCTCTAAGGAATTCCAATTTTAGTTTCCTCTCCCGTCTTTATATATTTGTCACTTTCTTTTTCTAAAGTGATTGTAGAGCTTTTAGAAAGCATAGTGTTTATTTTGACACCTTTCGCAGTTTAGTTAATGTCGTCACAGTACTACAATTCTCATTTGAATCCCCTCAAATTCTATTAAATTCAGTGAGGACCCGTGTATATTCGTCCCACTTTTCTGATCCCTTGACCACGTTGTTTTTTTTTTCCTAATTTAACCTAATACGCTCAAAAATGATTAAAAGTATTTCTAATCGCCGACCATAAAATATATTCCATAACTTACCAAACGCAAAACTAAAGAAACAAAAAAAAAATGAAAACTGTAGCCTCTGATCGAATTATAAAAATGTAAATTCATAAAGAAGTGGATATTTAATCACTTGGCAAGTTTGCTTTATTGTCAAAATAATACCTAACAATCACAATCACAAATATACGCTTACTTTCTCTCGAGGTTTTTCCAATGTCTGACTTAATATCTAATCAGACGCCAACATACATATAAGCGATAAGGTTATCATGCGACATATGCGCTATGCAAATTGATAATTTTATCTAACAGATTATTTACAAAATCTTATGCTTGAACTTTCATTAAACTCTGATGTTAAGGGCAATAGACTAAACTAATATTTATCAATTCTTCTCTACCTTTTTCTTAAACAACACTGAAAATCTTAGATATATTATATCAACAGTAACCATTGTTAATGGGGTCGTATGATTAACTGAGTAAAATTTGATCAAAACATCTAATTATACTACAGATTATAATTATAATAATTAATATTTTAAAATACGTGTTCACTTCCCATAATACAGTACAAAAATAATATAGTAATAGACAAAGAATGAGTCATTTTTAACTTATTTGATAGTAGTGAATTAAAGTTGAAATTTAACAATGATGATGTTTAAAACAGATTATAATGACAAATAAAACGCGAGCAGTATTATGTAATTCCTGTTTTGTTGCGTGTTAGATACATTTTTTTGCTGGTTTCTAATGGCAGCCAGAAACACAATCAGATTTCATCAGCTAGTCATAACGTTTCAGGATGAGTCTATCACTTTTTTTCTATTTTGCCAGAACATGAATAACTTAAAGGTATCAGAAAAATAAGGAAACGGATTGCATAGTTTACACTAGTTACGTATAATATAATTCAGCCAAGACTTAGACCAGAGAACAAATTGTTGGGTGACACAAAATATATAAAATCATTATATCTATGTCTGAAATAGCTACATGATGAAGATCTAAATGCCTTGTAGGAAATTTTAAAAGAGAACATGACGAATAGCATCGGGAGCATGTGAAACAATCTTGGATAATAGTTGAAACTTTAACTGAAGCACCAATCAAGAAAAATCCGGAGACTCAAGTTGTCAATATTTGCTTTGGAATAGGAAGAAACTGAGGGACGTGAAGAATTCAGTCTCTTCAGTATCTACACGTTAATTTGAACCTAATACGTGGTCAGTTAGGTACTTCACCGGTATTCTAAGAACTGACAGTCACCAGCTTACTGAGGTTTGAAGTTAAAACTACGAAAAGCTTTTCGAAAGTAAGAATTCTGAGGAAAGAGATGACAGGCAGTAGGACTACGAACTTGAACCTTCAGTAGCCAAAGTGGAGGCAGAATATTATGTGCCTATGTACCTTTGTTTGATAGACAATCGTCTCTTGACAATGTTGGATGAGGTGGGCTATATTACACTCAGATTCTGGTGTGTATATATATTATTCCTACTGTATGAAGAAAATTCCATTTTGGCGACGGTCGACAACAGAAGCTCCGACAACTATAAAGGTAAAGGCGTCAGACATGGCTGCATACTGTCACCAATCCACTTAAAATCTATAGTGAACAGGTAACGCGATGCGTACTGAAGGATTGGTGGGGTGCAGTAACTGTAGGCGGTACTTCGATTTTTAACTTGAGATTTACAGACAATACTGCCATAGCTGCAGCAAGCGAAAACGAGCTTACAGACATGCTAGATAACCTTCAAGCAATAACCTCAAAGTAGGGATCGAGTATAAACTATTACAAAATGAAAATTAGGATTGGAGAGTGAAGCAATGAGACCAACTCAGACACAAGGTCACTGTGACTAGTAAAGAAGATAGTTTAATGGAACCCATCCCAAGTAACAATGTGTCGTCTTTATAGCGTCAATTTTTGGCGGGATTACCTTTATCATGACGTATATAGGACGTGAAAATGATAGTCGTAAATCACAAATAACTGATGTCATACTTGCGACGTCAATATGACGTATTGGTAATCATTCCTTGGGCAGCCTAGCAATTTGAGAAGTGTATTTTGGTTTTGCGATAAGAGACACAAACCAAATTTCACTATAATATATTTCCGCAATTAATAACAAACTTTTTAACGAAAAAAATCCGGAATGTGTAGGGATCGAACCGCCGACCTCTTACGCAACGCTTTAACTCACTGAACTACTGAACAGATATATTTAAATTTACTTAAAAACTGAATTGTTGGAAATAGTCAAATAAAAAATTTATTTCAATTTATTATTCAATTATATTATATTCAATTTAATATATTATGTTATCATTAATCTTTCATTGAAACCAAAGGCGCTTCTGAAACCGGCGGTGCCTGATGAATGCGTTGCGCAATTTTAGTCGGAGATCTTACTTCGTTTTTAGAAAATAAATAAAGTTTATATAGTAGAATGCCAACTTTGTATAATTTATCCAAAGAAGTTCCTTTTATATGTACTGTAAAACATAGTGTGTATTCTCGGTATATTTCCATATGAAAAACTGTTACTTATATTCGGCATCTTTTGTTTGCCATGCCAAGGTGTAATATTTATGTTCACTTTTTAATTAATTTATAACGTGACTTGCATCACTTAACAATGACATGTAATTGACGTCACCATGTTATCCTACCACATCTACCCCTAAAAATGACGTCTAGATGACAGCATTTTTATAGCGTCAATATGACGACTCTAATGTCACGTCATTATTACGTCATTAACTGGTCGAATGACGTCTACTGACGGCAGATCACTGTAAAACGACGTCATAATGACGACACCTTGCTACTTGAGTTGTGGACAATATATTGAATTTCATGTTTATATTTTGAGTTGTATTTTATATATCTCATTTATAGTGTTTAATAATATACAATATATGGAAACGTAACAAACGCGCCTTCATACGGCCGGTGGTATGCCAGGGGAGAAAATATACAACTCATGCATTTATTTATTGAAAGGACTTTTCTTTGAGTTGAAATGTATTTTAGGTTAATGTATTAGGTGACTATGGGTTAAAGGAGGTATGGATATGAAACAGATGACGTTATGGTTCACATAACGAAGTTTTATTACCACTCTTAAATTTTATTTCGAATTGAAACGCAAAGGCATTATCGTGTCATAACTTACGTACCTATATTGGTGTCTTTTTATACCCAGTTTACGTTTGGGGTTCTTTCCGAGATGCCTTTTAAGGAATTATCTATCCTACTTTATATCTGAAAGTTCGCAATTAGAAAGTGTCAGCGTAACTGCTGTTTGTTGTCATACAATAGATTTTCCACCTATAATACGGATAATAACAAAGTTAATAGATATTACATGGTCTTTAGCAATGCTTTTTAACTCAAACTTCACTGGAAACTGTCTCATATATAATAATTTACTAACAGTAAAGCCTGTTAGAACATACCCAAGAATTTTTACAATTAGAGGGTAATAAACAAATGAAAGTTTATGTGAAGTTTGTATGTGCAAGCGTTAAATTAACATTTACAGAAAATGATTAAGATTTTAATAACAAAATGGCTACATAGTAAAATCTGTTCAGTGGCGCACAACACAGGGCTCTTGAAAATGGTTGTAATAGACAACGAGTAAAACTAAAAGTGGTAACAAAACTAAATTTTAATGTTAACAGGTACTCTCGCAGGTACCTGAGTTAAGCAGGTATTTTTACCCTGCTTCCGAGGACCAACTTCATACAGGGTCATTCACGGAATGAGACGTTTCTTGGGATCTGTCGAGTTTAGAAATTTGAAAATTGGGATGAGGGGGTTTTTGGATATGGCGGATCCAACGAAAATATTTTCATGCTTGTGCTACTTCCGCTTATACCGGATGTAGCACCTAACTTTGTTATTTTAAATGGAACACCTTGTATTTTATTGTATATTTCGATTCCTCATAAAATTTTAGCTTAGGTTTATGTACCATAATATACTCTTAAACAAAAAAGTCGAGTGCGAGAAGGCTTTGTATTCCCATGCATTTTGACCTGCTGAACACGAATCTGTTTTGCCCGATTGGCTCTCTCATTTTTCCTAACCTCAAAAAACACCTTAAGAATTCCCGAAAAATCTCAAACAAGTAAATAAAAAGCTTAAAGGAGCTGACCACTATATCCATACGTATTTTGGGGCGCTGAGGCCGAATCTGAGGTCAGAATTGGCCAATCAGTAAGGAATTTTGACATAACCTCAAAAAACACTTACAAAATGCCCGAAAAATCCCAAACAAGTAAATAAAAAGCTTAAATGAACTGATCACTATATCTATACGTAATTTGGGACACTGAAGTTAGGTCAGAATTTATGCGCGATGATCGAATATCTTATAAAATCCATATTTAGGATGAAAAAGTACCCGTAAAATGACGTACCTGAAGTTTCGAACGTTCACTTGAACGAATTTCATATGAAAAGGAAAAATTAATCGACTCAGGCGTGCAATTTTTCTGATAATATTTACTGACAACGATAGTATTGTTGCCAGCAAATATTACTCAAAAAATGGTACGTCTAAGTCGATTTGTAATTTTTATAAATTTTTCCTTTCCGTATGAAATTCGTTCAAGTGAACGTTCGAAACTTCAGGCACATGTAAAATGACTAAATCATTGCCCGAAATTGACTTTGCTCTACATAATATTTGAACATATAATTTCCGACGTATTTTCATGGGCTGAACACAATACAGTAGTCAGAATTAAAGCGAAATTTGCAAACTTCATAGAAAAATATCATTTCAGCATATATTCTCTTCAACCCTAGTAAGCGGAGATGGGTAACTTTTAAATTTTCAAGTATCTAAAGCAGGGATTCCCAACAAGATTTTTTCAAGGACCCCCTCATCGGTCGCTATACTCGTATACCTTAAAAGCTTAAATTTTTCTTAAAATGAAGATTATGTAGAATCTACCACTGCAAGTCAAGTAAAATACAAAACAATTGAATATCTGAGTGACATTTCGCGGACCCCCAAGACATCGTCCGCGGACCCCTAGGGGTCCGCGGACCACCTGTTGGGAATCCCCTCGGGAATCCCTGATCTAAAGGAAAATATTACCGAACAGTGACATTTTTAGGAAAAATTTTTCGGCGAAAGTTTGCTCTGTTGAGAGAGGAATATCGTTTAGACTTAACATTTACCTACACCCTCCTCCCTTAATGATTTTTTACTCTTTTTTGAGCTGTTTAGAATTGCATAGTTTTCTTTATTCTGTTTGATTGTCATATGCCATTTGTTTCTTTTTCTATTTTTGCGAGTAGGACACCTCCACGTGGTGACGACGGGCAACTATTTATTTCGGCCTAAGTCCCTAGGTAAAATAAAATCCGTCACAGCAAAAGTAGAGAAAGAGTTTACGATGCAGGGAAGGGAACCCCCAGTATCGGCGGTCAGTCAGGTTGGGAAAACGGGACCGCGGGCGTCGTCATCACGCAACCGCAGCTCTAGTGAAGTGGGAAACTTGGCTTTCTATAAGTATAGGGCTATAAGAAATAATTTGTAGAACTGTGTAAATAATGCGAATTCCTTCTGTTTTGTTTGTAGTAAATTCGAGGTTCCGAAAAATCGAAAAAAAATCAGCGATAAAATAAAAAATATTTAGCTAAAATCTATATATGATAGGTTTAAGTATATTTATCAACCCTTCTTCATTATGATAATATAAAAGCAAGTGTTCCTTTCGTTATGTAAAATATTTTCTAAAGTCTTTTTCTCTTTTTCTGTATGAGCTAGATAACATCACTTGATAATAAATTGTCTTTTTTTATAATCGCCGCTAAGTATTCTTCCGTACCATTAGATAGACCAAGATTTCTAATAACATTATTAAGTTTATCATTTCACCAAATATTGGGAGTTTTAGTTCTTATCGAACATTCACATTTACTATCTTCATATCCACTGTCATTTTCTTGACTTTCGGAACAATCAGTTTCCATTAACCTCTTTTCAGCATTAATTCCGGAAACATTTGTATTGCTAAAAAATAACACTCTTCACAGATTCCAGGCTCCTTCCATATTGTTGGATTTTTATACTTTACTTTTTAACGTTCTTTCCATTTGTCCAACATCTTATAACGTATGATGCAATGTATCATGGAAAACCTGTATCCATTATTTCCATACTATAACATATTAGATAAATAATTTTTATTTTATCGTTGATTTTTTTTTAATATTTCGGATCATCGAATTTACTAAAAACAAGACAAGAATTTTACACAAAGAACTTTGAACCAAGAACTCTAAATCTAACAAAACTTAAGGCAAGAACTTTGCACCAAGAACTAAGTAAATGTAACATATTCTAAGACAGGAATTTTACACAAAGAACTCCAAATCAAGAACTCTAAATCTTAATACCTAGTTCCTGCCTTAGTAACTTAACCAGTCCTTGTCTTAAGTTATAATAGGTTTAAGTTTTTAGTTTAAAGTTCTTGTCTCAGGTTATGTTGGGTTCATGGGCGGAGCCAGGGGGGAGCCATGCCCCAACCCCCCTCCAAGCCGTCTTCCATGAGCCAAAAAATAAAGAAACATAATCTCTATCAGTACAAAGCAGTATCCAAATTATCCCTTGAAATAAATATTTTGTAATTAATGCCAATATTATCTAGTAGAGGAATCTACTACTCATCCTCTGGGGAGGCCGGTTCTATTGCCCCCCCCCCCCCCCCGGATGAATTTTCTGGCTGCGCCACTGGTTGGGTTAAGAATTCTTAGTTTAGAGTTCTTAGTTCAAAGTTCTTGGTGTAATGCTCTTGCCTCAGGTTATGTTAGTTTTAAAGTTCTTGGTTTAAGCTTTTAATTTATTTGTTTTAGATTGTTGGGCATTTTTTAGGTGTTTTTTGAGGTTATGTCAAAATTCCTAACTGATCGGCTAATTCATATTCAGTTTCAGCGCCCCAAATTACGTACAGATACAGCTAGATACGTATAGATCAGCTCATTTACGCTTTCTATTTACTTGTTTGGGATTTTTTGGGTATTTTTAAGGTGTTTTTTGAAGTTAGGAAAAATGTAAGAACCAATCAGGCAACACGGACATAGGATTTGTGTTCACTGGGTCAGAACGACTTTTTTTTTGTGTGCCGATGTTATTTAACTAAGAAAAATATATGTTTAAAAAAAATCTGGAATAAAGGATTACAATAAGCATTTGGTCTATAAATAGACAACAACCAAAATTTAATTTGAGTTTATTAGTAAGTTATGCAATATTTAAATCTCGAAACTAACAAACCTGTAAATCTGGTTGTAAACGTTTCAAAACATTGTCCAGCAAAATCTAGGTAGCGTCTCATAAATCAGTCCACTGCATTTTTCGGTAGACCAATTTCTGCATATGGGCAGACCACGCCGAACCAGATAGCTAAGAGCATTTTCGGTTACTAAATCTGAGATTTAAATTTTAAACCGCACATCGATTCCAGAATACTCAACCCCAAGCAACAGGTGTTTCGAAACTCTGAATTTTCTATATTGTGGGTAAAGCACTTTTGGTAAAACTTTTAGTGTGGATAAGAAACACCAGAAACAATATCGTACACGAAAGTCCTGTTTCTGTATTTACATATTTATAAAAGTTATGATAAGAATGCGAGAATTCGGTTATAAAAACCTACAAAACGGGACGCGGTAGTTTCATTTTGTTTGTTTGGCAGTAAATGCAATTTTACTGTACCCAGATTCAAATTAGAAATTCAGGTTTATTTGATCTTGATTCTTGTTTTTATCAAATGTAAATCAATCAGGACCACTCTGATTAATTTACTAATAAGTTAATCAAAAGTGAACGGCAAATTTTAATTAAAAAGCATTGTTGACCAATCAGTTGTTTTTATAACGAGTCCTAAATTCATGTAAAACGGTTACAAGTAAACAATGTTTTTGTAAGTACTATTAAATCCGAAATTTTTCATAACATAATCAAACGAACCAAAACTATCTGTTAAAAATGACCCATTCTTTGTCAGAAAAATTTAAAATAAAAATTCTTACGTTTGCAAATTATCTTGGTACTCCTCTCCACAATTGATAAAAATTCCTTAGATTACGGACACAAAAGTTGATAGTTGTATTAAACAATCACTTTTATCACAGTTAATGTAAAAAAACTAAAAAGCACAGCTTAATCCTAGGCACTAACTGTCTTCACTTGCTCTTTAATTAAAAAAAAATGAATAGTCTGTTGCTATCCCCACGTTTACCGCCGTAACTCATTCAAATTCATCAAAGCTCGTCCGCTAAACGACAAAACTGACAGTGGACTGAGTTCGGAGAACGGAGAAGTGCGAGGTAAAAGCTAAAGCAACAAAGCATTGTTGTCAAATGTTGTCACTACACAGCAGACTTGGGGATTTTAAACATAAAACATTTTAAAAATAAGATCCTGTATTAAAATAACGGCGACACATACACCAGCACATTCAACATGCTTTTCTCTAACCAAATTTGCACCATTTGGAGATGGTGTATAATGAAAATGTATATTACATAATTAAATAAACAAAATTAATAAAACTCATAACGAAATAACATTTGAATTTTCAAAACTTTATCTTCACATCGAACTTGGAACTATTTATAATTTAGATCAAGCAGGAATTCAACTTCATATAACTGCCCAGACAGAAAATCTAATTGTAGTGCGAAAATAAGTACGTGGAGTAAAATATAAAGATATATAACAATTAAAATAAGACAAGCAAACATAACAGTGATCCAAATATTATTACTTTAATACGGTATGTCTTAAATCTGCAAGAAAATAAGTTTGTATTATTATATTAGTTGGCATATTAACATTATTGTAAACAATAATAAATTAATGTATGTCACAGGTTCTTTAACATAAATTATTTTGAGAATTTTAATTTAAAAAAGAACATTTATATTAGTATGAATTATTTGAAATAAATAGCCATTTTTTAATGAATATTAAGTATATCAATTTCGTGTAATTTAATGAACTAATAATTACTATGTGTGGAATAAAATAACGTACAAATGATAGCATGTCCCTGTTTTTCTAAAATATCTATAAATTAGATTTGCTTTTACTAATTTTAAATTTATTTTGTAACCACATTGACTACAGTATATTTTTTAAAAATCTGGGAACTTTCTCTTGTCCATATGACAACACTGTGAGTCAACGCAGGGCTTCGGGCTCTCAACTTTGCAGCAGACCGATATTCAGACTACAAACAGCGTTGGGTTTATCTCCATCCTTCTAATGGAACTGGAAGTGTACTTTTTCGCCCATGGTTTACCACTTCTTATCAGATGAATACACTCAGACTTAAAATAATTGAATTAACACTCTTCCTTTCGTGACAGATGGCGTCAGATTAGGCATACCAACATATTTTTTATGATTATGGTACGATAAAATATTTTTTTGGTGAGAACAAAATATCGTAAATGGTGAGAAGTTCCAGGTAAATGTAAGGTTTGGGTAATGAAATGAACTGTGTACCTGTAAGTTAGGACTTTGGTTGTATCAGAATTGTAGATGAAAGTCGAGAAGAAAATTATGGGGTTATATGTATTTTATGGAGTCAGGTAGGCTACATCTTTACGCATAGAAAATATTTGAAATATTAAATAATACATTAAAATTTGTAATATGTAATGACTAATTGGTTCGTTAAATGTTTCGTCTATCATATCCCCATTTTCAGAGGCGCAGCTATGGCAGGGCAAACCGGGGCCCCGGGAGATCAAAGGCTCCAGCCGGCGCCTGGTTTTTCTCGGATTTCTCCCACCGCTCATCAAAAAATTTTTTTCTGCCCCCGCTTATTAAAAAAAATGTTTGGATTTCTCTCCTCGCTCATCAAAAATTGGGATGAAAAAAAATTTGTTTTGAATTAGGATTAGGTATTAAGAAAATATTATAATAGGGGCCCCCAACAATTTTTTGTCCTGGGCCCCATGACGTCTAGTTACGCCACTGCCCATTTTTATACAAAATTATGACATCATCCAAAATTTACCATGGCTTTGAAGTTGAGATCGGAGATTAACTCTTCTGGAATGTAAAGCCCTTGATGATTTTAAGTAAAAAAACCGCTGCCCAAGGAATCACTACTTCCACATCCACATTTTTTATCCAAGTCACTCACAACGAAAAAATTTTGTATGTGGAAATAATTGTTTATGGAACTTTAATAATATAATATTTGAAATCCTCTATCCCAAAAACCCATAAAACGATATCCCAGAGAGGTAGCGGGGTGGAGGTGGTGATAGGGGGTGGTAGTGGGGGTGGATGAAGTAAAAAAACGTTTTGAGGTGTCTGGTTCTTGTACACACTAAATCACATTTTTTTCAATTCCTTTAATAATGGGGTGGGGGTGGTAATGGGGATGGCTAATGCCAAATTTTTTTTTGATACCTTAGCTTCTCTTGTATATACTAAATACCAATTTTATGAACTCTTACCCGCTTGATTGACCTATTTTCCCCAAATTTACCCCAATTTACCCCCCAACCCTTCGACGGAACAAGATAAAAATATAATCTAGTTCTAGATCTCGTTAAAGTACATATGTGTACCAAATTTCAAGTCAATATCTCAAACGGTTCCAGAGTAAACGTGCGCACAAAAAAAGTTACAGACAGACCGACAGACAGACCGACAGACAGAAATTTTTTTTTCGCTCAAACTTAAAATCTCGACGTTTCGTGACATTCTAAGCCTATTTGAACAATAAAAATTTTTTTAAATTTTTTGTCGTTATTATACTTCCACTGGATGTGGAAGTAATTATTTGTTCTTTGCAGTGTAATGCGTAACAATAAAACTAAAGCTCAATTTACACCATTTGCAGCTTCATCTTTCCTTAACGTTTTCGTTTTGGTACACTTTTTTTATATTTGCTGTTAATGAAGATATACCGAGTGGAAAAAGAAATCAAACATTTTTATTTTTTGAATGCATTGCTTTAGCTACTTAGCCGATTGAAATAAACTTGGCGTCATTAATTTAGTAGACTAGAAAACCCATAGATTCAATGGAGTACATGAAAAATCCAAAAAAATTTGGGATTTTCTATCCTTGTTTAAGATAAAATACAAAAAGAGTGCCAAGAACGACAATGTTAAGAAAAGATGACGCTACAATTGGATTTAAACGTAATTTTAATTTTGGTGCTAGTGATTCTCCTAGGATGTTTGAAAAAAAAACATAGATTTATTGTTACGTCATATATTTAAAGAAAAAATATTTTTACTTAAAATCAGTATGTGTTACATTCCAGAAGGGCTAATCTAAGAAACAAAACAAAATCGGACAACCGGTAAAAAAAAATCAACTTCAAACTCATGGCAAATTTTGTACGATGAGATAATTTTATCCATGAGTGTACAAAGTTACATCTTACTATTTCATTAACACAGTTCAGATCGTACGAGCTAGAAAGACGAACTTTTAAAGAGGTGTAAGTTAGGTGCCAAGACCACCTACTGAGAAATAATATTTTTGATAGCCACCTCCAGGTGAGCTAATTTGCAGGGGGTAACTGTTTTTCCCAAACCTTTCCAGCTACAATATTGAAATTTGTTAAGAATGTGCACTACGTACCTAAGCAACCATTGAAAAAGTTTTTTTTTTTTTTTCGAAATTTGACTCCAAAGAAGACTGAGTTAAAATACGAAAAAAAAATGTCAGTCTCGAACCTTCAAAGCTAGAATCGTAAAATTTAAAGAAGTTGCCGCTTGCGTCTTCAAGTCATTCTCTTAAATATATTTTTTTTCAAAATCTTCAAATCTAAATTGTTTTTTCCCATTGGCGGTTATAGTTATTCATGTACCAAGAGTCGTAAGTGCGTTATTTTTGGTCGAGAATATAGTCTGCAAGTTACAGTCTGCAAGGTTTGCAAGTATTCGAGACCGAAAAATCGGATTGTACGACCCTCGGTGCATATTATATTTTTCGTCATACCCATGAATCATTAAACTAGAAAAAAAAATTGAGTCAAGTTTCAGATTTGCTGAGCAAATAGTAAAGGTAGCTTGCTTGGAATATCCGTGGCAACCGTCAATAAAATAAATTTAGGACGCAGCTTCTATTCAAATGACAACTACTGTCAAGATAAATTAAATCAAATTATCATAATAGCTTTGAACCTTTTTGGAAATAATGTTGGATATAGAAGATATGAGCAAGTACGGCTTGCCTGAATTTACTTCCAAAAAACTTAAAACATTTAATACTTGTTATATAAAAGAGAAAAATTTCCCAAATCTACTTTATTTCTCTAGGGACGTTATAAAAAATAACGACCCGTTACCAATGGCAACAGTATTTACGATCGACCAAACAATGGAATTAGAGTATACTTACGAGGGAGGTCTGACGAAAAAGTTATAAAAATACAAAAATAAAAATTTGTCGATTCCAACTTTTATTCGTATAAAAAAATTATATGCATTAATTTTTTATGTAACTGTAAGGAATTCCCACCAAAAATTAAGCATAAAAGATGAACATGATCACGAGTGGTCAGTCAATGAGTGGTCAATTCGTAACACATTTTTGCTTGCCTTAACCAACGGTCATCCTGAGAGAGAGACTGTAGAAAATCGGAATTATCTTAGAGAAATCAACGAGATATCAACTCGATCGTTTAAATCTATACTTGCATACAAACCAGTATAAAAAAGTCAACTTTGAAATTTCGAAAAGCATTGATATAAGGAAACCCATTAAACTCTATAGACAAAACAATATCGATCAACGATTTTCGTTTTATACGTGTATGTGTTGGTTACTACACAATTATTGGAAATTTCCAACAACCGAATTTATATTTAAAGACAATCAGTGCATGCACGATTAGACATAACGTTTAATAAAAATTTTTGAAAATAATATACATTGTTACTACACAATTATTGAAAGTTTCCAACAACCAAGTTTATATCTAAAGACAATCAGTGCATGCACGATTAGACATAACATTTAATAAAAATTTTTGAAAATAATATACATAATTAACACAAAATCACAATAGAATATACAGAAAAAGGAGAACTAGACAATGCCAATGATAACCCGAAACCTGCCACTATGAAAGGAGCAAATTAAAAACACGAAAAACAAACAGCTCTATTGCTACCAATCAGTCTGAAGTAAATTATATATCCATGTTTTTTTTTTTTTTTTAACTATTTACCGTGGAAATTTTGCCGAACCTCTTCCCTTAAGAAGAGTAGGGATCTTTTACTTGCCTAACATGTAATAGACAAGGGACCGCCTGCTTTACATCCCCTCCGAAGGATGGTATATCCACTACGTAATCCTCGTCTGAAATTACGTAACTTCCGAGTATACACTGATATACAAGCCTCTAGAAGGTGGGACGAGAACGCTGTGTTTCCCAAGATGGGAGCCCATCCAAGTACTAACCGCGCTCGACGTTGCTTCAACGGAATATCGACTGATATTCACATTGAAGTCGCCTCTACGCTCGCCCCTATATATCCATGTTCTGTTTCCAATTTTCTTATATTGCTTATGGGAATTAAACACTTTAGTTTAAGCTTCTTGATTTAACGTGTCATACAACAAAGGGAGACAGACTGCAATAATATGTGTGTATTAAGAAATATTATGAAATTTATGAATTCACATTAATTATATACGTTTGTTCATTAAATTTTTGTGATAATATGAAACAACTATTCTATTGTCTATCTAAATCGCGAATTATGCCTAACTAGTCGTGTTGTGCAATTGATTCAGTAACATCCACTATCTACACATTGATTTCCAAGAATTTTGTTATTCTAAGTATATTTATCATTTGAACCGTAATATACAGGATGAGTCATGAGGAACTGTACATACCGTAAGTAGAGGCACCTAAGACGAATACCAAGTGACCATTAAAAAGTGTTTGTTGGATTGCTTCGTATACGATAGTTCACCTTGTATATGATTTATCTAAAACTTGATATGAAATTTGTATTGGACACAAATAGGTAGTAAAACCTGAGTATTTCAAATTTTTGTCACACTCTGAAAAATTTTTTTATTAACGATCAATTTTCAAGTCAAATGAAAAATTTGGCAAAATGGAATATTTTAATGCATACTAATATTTATTAATACAAAAATTTAGCTAAAAAAATAATATCTACATAACTCGTGCCTAGGTTTAATAAGTACCATCATTTTAATCAATTTCCAGGCCAGGTCTTAAAAATGTAGCTGATGTGGTTCATCTGAAAAGTTGCCTTTGTATGGGATTTCTCCAATTAGTCAAATTGCTTCCAAAAAGGACAGAAATAAGTAGTCAAATTTGTGTTACCTAACTTTCCCCCATTTAAAGTGTCCAACCTAAATTTTTAATGAGAACTAAATTTTTTGAAATATTTTTAAAAGCCATCATATTCAAATGCAAGCATTGAATTTAAAATGAATACAACATACGGATCTACGTCCTTTAGTCCTTTGGCTAATTGTAGAAATCACATACAGAGGCAACTTTTTAGATGAACCACATTAGCCACATTTTTAAGAACTGGCCTGGAAATTGATTAAAATGATGGTACTTATTAAACGTAGGCACGAGTTATGTAGATATTATTTTTTTTTATCTAAATTTTTGTATTAATAAATATTAGTATAGGTACATTAAAATATTCCATTTTGACAAACTTTTCATTTGACTTGAAAATTGATCATTAATAAAAAAATTTTTGAGAGTGTGACAAAAAATTTGAAATATTCAGGTGTTACTACCTATTTGTGTCCTATAGAAATTTCATATCAAGTTTTAGATAAATCATATACAGGGTGAACTATCGTATACGAAGCAATCCAACAAATTTTTTTGAAACCGTCCCTGGATTTTTTAAATTTTGGTATGTATGATGGTTGTTAGGCAACAGTGTACATTGTTGTAAAAAATGAGACAAATCGGATTAACCGTTAAAATGTTATGACCAAAATAATTTTTGGGCAAAATTAATAAATCACTCTGTATGATAGTAAAGAAAGGGAACAAACACTTTTTAATGGTCACTTGGTATTTATCTTAGGTGCCTCTACTTACGCTAGAAGTATGTACAGTTCCTCATGACTCACCCTGTATGACTAACAATTATCCAAATAAAATAAATTAGGAACATTCGCAAGAGTAAATGTGGGATGCTGCAGATAATTATTTGACCAAAATAATTTCAATATAATTAATTTAACCAATCTGTATATTTTAGAGTAAACTATATTTTGTTTAGGTATAGTTATAGTAAAGAATATTTTTATAGGATTTATCCAACAGGAATATGAATAATCAAGAGACCCTGTCTAAAAAATATTAATTTTAAAAAATTGCATTCACTTGATAACCTACGTCGTTCTGGCTATGCTAAAAATTAAGAAATTCTAAAGTGAATTTATTTACAAAATAACTATCTACTAAACCAATAAAGAGAACCTAATTAAAATATCAATTTTTAATCTTTGTAATTTTATAACAACCCATATCTGGTTTTGCTAGAGACAAGGAGTTCTATCTAAACCGAATTTATTTACAAACGTCTTACATCTTACAAACATTTTAATGTGTTTAATTCAACAGGATTCATTTCGACAGATTAAAACTATTATTTTAATTCTTCTAAACGCGCAATCTTTGAAACGTCTGCTTTTTGCCCTGTGTCTTTCTGAAGAGTTCATAAAAAGGACGGAAGGCGTACGTTTCAAAGACTAAGCGTTTAGAAGAATTGAAGAGCTAAGTGGATAAAGGTGTTATGTGACATTTTTGAAAATTTGGAGATTTCTACACAGACAACTATTTTAACTTATAATCTATCATTTCAATGAGTTTTTGGGATAATAAACCTTTCCTAAATGCGTTTTAATGTTTGATAAAGGTGTTATGTACATATGGTTTTTATATAATTTAATGAATAAAGGTGTCATGATCACATACCACCTTTATCCATTACTGTGCGATATTAAATTGTTTTAATCCAAAACATTTTACTTTTAAAGTTGTGTTATATTGACATTAATGTGACAAGTTGTGTTAAGTGTTTCTTACTATTATAGTGAAAATGGCCAGTCGTAGTAAACTGATATTACAAATGACAACGAATAAACGATTTCATGAATCATGTAAGATGTTTATAAATTGGCTGATATTTGGAAATAGTGCTTATAGTGTTTTAATCCATATATTCATTTCGTTCAATTTCGAAATGGTATGAGATGGTACAAGAGTCGAGATGGTACTTGAGTATCTAATTGCTGTAAACACATTTATACCTTTTGGCAATTCAGCAGAAATCAGTCACATAGTGGCAATTTCTTCCCAGGCAAGTTTTAATAATGTTTTAAAAACAAAACATTATCAATATAAAATGCAATAATAAAATACGAATTTACCAAAGTATTCTAGCAAATTAGTCTGTAAATCAGAAATACTGGAAAGTGACGCTTTGCGGTGTTGATTTTTGTACAAACATTTTTATGCTGACAAGTAGAAGAGGGCTGGACCGTAGAAATTTGTATGACAAGAGCAAAACTGATATCTGGTATGGCTTCTGCCCACCCAATATTTTGAAAGAGCATTAAATTGTTTAAGGCAAATCTGGTGAATTCCGAAATTCTTGCGGAAAAAATAATAAGTATGATAATTACGCCAATCAAGTCAAAGGTCATTTGGGTTTGTAAGGTTATCGTTTAAGAATTACAGGGTTCGCTATGCTTACATCTATTGGGTTATCTGTGAAAAATCCCTGCCTACCCAATAAAAATGCTGAAATTACGTCCGTAGTATTCAAAATTGTTTAATTGAGATCATGGAATGACTCACATTTTTTCTCAAATGTGATGCTGGAAATAATACTAAAGAATACGGAGAAAATTACAAACTAGCTTTCGAACAACAAAAGCGTGACGGAGCAAAAGTTACAGTAGATAGAACGATTTGCTTTCTTACTTTAGATCTTCAGCAAACCATGCCGCTGCCAAAATTAAGTACATCGAAAGCATTTTACCTTCGTCAAATGTGGTTTTACAACCTTGGCATACATACATTGAGGAATACTGAAAAAAAAAAAACGTTCTTTTTCACATGGACTGAAGATATGGCCAGCCGTGAAAGCCTAGAAATTGCTTACATACCTTTTCACAAATTTACAATGAATATTTCCAGGAAAAGATCGATCACATTATAATATGGCCCGACTCCTGTGGTGGACAAAATAAAAACTTCAATATCATTACACTTTACCAGTTGTTGATTTTAAAGAGAGAATTTAAAGTTATCGACCATAAATTTTCGGAGGTGGGACATTCATATTTAGATTCAGACAGAGACTTTGGCAGAGTCGAGAAAATTTTAAGGAAATATCAAAACATCTACGTTCCGGACCAGTATCGAGAAATTTTAAGAACTCCCAAAGACGCCGTTATCATAAATATGAAGAATCATTTCAAGGATATTGATGGAATTGCCTCAAAACTCAATTTGTACAACAGGAAGAAAAACTTGAACAATGAAAAGGTTTATTTTCGCGACATAAAATGGTACTTATTGGTGCTACTATTACATCACTAGATGAAGTGACTCCATTTTACGAAGTCGATATTTTAAAGAAATGGAATATGCATAAGATAAATTCCGACGGTATTGCTCTAACGGTGTTTAATGAAAACAAGGTCAGCCTAAGTGTAGGAAAACTGGCCAATCTTAAAGAAAAATTACCATTCATAAATGAATGGTAAGGCCGTATTATCACAACATACTTGGAAATGACCAAACTGTGGCTCAAAACCGTAGAACTGTCCGACTACCTAAAAATTGTACAATGTTTTAATGATTATAAAATATGTTTAATTTCTTAACACTTTTATCACTAATTCCTTATTCATTTCAGAGAAACTTATGAACGGATAAAGGTGTTATGTACATTAATTTTTTAAAATTTTCGAAAATAATGACAACTGACAACTTTAGTTATTTGTCTCTGAAAAGAACATCAAATGTCAATATCATCGCAAAATGCAAGCTATATAGTCGTTATAACAAAAAAGTTCTCGCCTAAAAACTTTCGAGTTAAATTACTCAATAACGTGTTTTTGTGACATAACACCTTTATCCACTTAGCTCTTCAATTAGAATGATAGTTTATAATTTTGATTTCTCATACATAATTTTTTTTTGCTGTTTGTGAAATCTTATAAAAAATATTCCACACTGTATACTGTGCATTTGAATAGCATCGTCCTACTTTTGTGAAACGATATATATATTGCCGATAATATTAAACGAAGGTGGGTATTTACCTTGTACCATAATTAGGAGTACGAGATAGGTATAAAGAATACAAAATTTGATAAATTGATACATATACTAACAACAAATACTGATATACCTTTCTGATAATTGAAAAAACAATAAATAATTGGATGTGCAAATCCAAAAATAAATAGTTCAGTCACGAATTCATGTACGTAATCATCTGCGACTGTTATCTGAAATAAACCATTAAATTTCTTATCGATAATTTAAAAATCGATGAGCGGCTTACAAAAGACAAATGAAAGTGGCAGAACATAATATTATCTACTTTAATTACATTAAAATAAAGTAATAAATTCAAAAAGATATGGGAATATTATAAACAAGTGGAATTACTAAAAAAGAATATGCAATAAAGATTGAAATTGATGAAAAGAATGAGTTGTTTGTGCTCGAGAAAAATGAATCAGCGTGCATTATGAAGATAATTAGAACGCTAACAAACTCTTGGAAAATCATTATTCAGGAACAGAGGAAGTTGAATACTAAATATGTCAAATTAACGGCTGGAATTACAAGAAACTTAAACAGACATACTGGCTCATGATAACGGAAAAACAATTTGAAAATAAGAAAAACTGTACTTTTTTCATCATTTTTAGTGCGTAAATAGTATATTATTCAAAGTTATACACTAATTAATGAACTGCTTTTGATTAATTATTAGTATCCATAAACAAACAGCGTGAGTTATAATGCGTGAGTTATTATAACTCACTAGGCACAGAGCCAATAACCATTATCTTCATGCCTAGCCTGTCCAATCGACGTAACGCGCAACACACGAAGGTGGAGCTAGGGAGGTAGTGACAGATTATTCGCGTTAATATCTATAAAGATTTTCTGAAATGTCACAAAATGCTACTTTTGATTCGTTCGTGCCGAGCCGAATTTTCGAATTTCGCGGTGCAATTTATGATCAGGAAGATTTCCTTTTTACGTCGCTACATCGTACGGCCGTCCCAATGGTGTTTTTCGAAAAATATGAACGTGTCAAGATTGCATGTTTTTGCAATTTTTTCGACTTCGAAATGTAAGCTGTTTTTTGTTATTTTTCGCAGATATCTCCGAAACGGTGGGAGTTAGCTCGAAATAAAAAAGAAGGTCAAACGAGTATTTTCCATTACGAATCTTCTGCTACTATCAAAATTTTCATTTTTTTTTTCGTTTCGGAGATAACTACTGAAATGTTGGTCAATCGCAAATTTTGAGCTTCTACGGTTGGCAACTTTTTAATCTTGACTCCTACTCCAAAAGACTACTCTAGTTAACTTAAATAGAATTAAATTTGCTAAAACTGCTTTTTTTATTTTTTGAATTCCGACAAAAATGAAGAAATTAAAGGGGGCGGGATTTGGGACTTTTTTTTTTTCGGTAAAATTTCTCCATTTTGTCACCATAATTAATCGGTAATTAACTGAAATCGATCTCATATACGATGTTCACTTAACATCATGTACTACTTTGATGCTTCGTTAATATCGGCCCTTCGAAGCAAAGGTTTCTGAGAAAAATTATTTTTTTAAGATTTACATACAAAACTTGTAATTTCTTACATTTCCTCGAATATCTCGACAATTATCGTTTTTTTTTCGAAAAATTTGTAGACAGCTTATGTAAAGAGAATTGATTGAGCTTTTTGATGCTTTTTAAATGTTTTTCTAACATAAAAAACTAGACTATTGACCGAATATGCGCTCCGGGCTATTGCAGTTCGCGGAGAAGTTTTGCATTTGCCGCCGCGTAATATTAATCTACAAAGCTGATTTTTTGTCTACAAGCAGTTTATGCACTATTTCGATTAAAAATTACATTCTACCTCCGCTTAAAGGTGGCTAAATCTTTGAATACAACAAATATAAAAGGGAGAACAAAAATTAACTTTTACAGTTAACTTTATTAATAACAAACTGAGTAATTTAAACAAAATTTTCTCAATTTAATATTTATTGTTATAATCGTAGATAAAGTATAGTATTCAACTTGCGGTAATGGTAATAACTCACTTGATGAATTACAGCACTCGCCTACGGCTCGTGCTGTAAACCTTCATTTGCGTGAGTTATTACCTACATTACTGTTACCTCCGTTATTAATGGCAACGCACAGCCGTCTAAAAAGTCAAACTTGAATGTCATGAAATGAGTTAAGAAATGTCATGCTTCTCCGACGTTTTCTGTTTCCGCGAACTTTGACCCCGTGTAATTGACCCTGCCGCGGTCAACTCGATAAGGAACTGTCACACATTATTAAGAACCCTAATACTAAGGTGCATGCAAAAATTCAGCCCATTATAATTTTTTTTCAGCTTGCAATTTTTTTTACTGCCGATTTTTCCTAGATTCTGTTATACCTACATGAATTAATCAGTATATTATTTTTTGGCCTCATCAACCGGAGAGAGAACTATAAAGAATGGTTAATAGTTCAGGGAAAAACATATGGCAAGAGTCGAAGAGTATGCTGGATGATGAAATGCAAACAATTAGTGAAAGTAATTGGCAAGTAGATCAAATCCAGTGCAGATCAGAATATTATGTATTCGTTATTATGTGTATATTTAAAAATAATAGGTAAGCAAAATAGGTAATTTAGGTTAGCATTAGATTAATTAGAATGTAAGAGAATCTAGTCAGCCCTTGCAGAGAGCAATAGAACTTTAGGACGAAGAATGTATATATGTTTATAAAGTAACTAGCTGACTCAGCAAACGTTGTTTTGCCATATAAATTATAAATTTTTGTCCAAAAAATAAAAATAAAATTTCTGGATAGGATCACCCTCATCACCTAGGGGTATAAAAAATAGCCTACGACCTATTCTCAGACCTACCAAATATACACCAAAAATTTCATAAAATCGGTCAAGCCGTTTCGAAGGAGTTCGATAACAAACACTGTGACACGAGATTTTTATATATTAGATAAAGATATGGTGTGAAACTTAAATTGAGTATCACTAAGCTCTCCCTCGAAAGGACGAATTTTCTATGGCGATCTTGTCAGTCTAGTAAGGCTAAATAAATAAAAATCGATTGGATGGACTGGGAAAAGAGAACTTGATTAGAAATTTTGAGAAAAACATTTGGTATGGAAAAATAGTAAAATGAGAAGCTCACAGGCAAAGGAAGAAGTTATAATTGCTCAAGCAGGAAACAGCGGAGGTAGTACAAATGGAAATGTAGACGGATTTGGTGCAAAATTAGCTGTAGAGATGGCAGTAATTGGATTGCAACATTAGAGAAGAAGATTAGAACAGAAATCTCGAGAAGCCAAATATTACATATGCAACTTCTTTTCTCTTTTAGCCTTTAGGTGGGCATAAAAGGAGAAAGCAATTCCAAAGGTTCAATAGAAAATAAAGTAATCATTATTGGAAATTATGGGAAAATAGCATACAATTATGGAATACGTACAGATGGAACGCCAATGCAAAAAGGAAAAAAAAAAGAATTAGAGATTAAGGAGAAATATATGTAAATGTACTATAATATTACATAAAGACAAGGTTAGTCAGTTTAAGACTTTACAGATGAGTGTAGTTATCTACTACACTCAGTTGACACAGTGCGAGGTTAGAAATTTTAAGAGAAATATAGATAAAGATAAACAGCAAAGGCGGCAAAATTCCTAAGTAACTAATCAGAAACTTGTAGAGTTAAATAGAATAGAGAGTTTACTAATTAGTTTGAAAGCGAATTTTAATAAAAAATAGATCCGGAAGTAGTTGATCGAATTTAAGGGTTATAGTAAGGAGATAGCTGAGATAATATTTGAGTGTCATAGTATATCAATAGATAGATTAAAAATTATTTTAGACAACGTAAATAGTAGTACAGATTCACTAAAAGTATGGCGAAAAAATTTGATTTAAGAACAGCGGCATCTTTATTGCCATCTATCCAAAACGTTGGGCCGATGTCACCAAAGAGCTGTTGGAAAAGAGATTCGGTGAGGCAACAGAAAACAGCGACGGAATATGTGAGGCAGATGGAATTGATGTACAGCAATGGGTGGCCTAGTAGAATATTGCATTAATGAAAAACATCTGTCAAGCCACCAATAACAAGAAGAACATATTATAACTCGTCAAAAATCTTTCGTAGAAAAAAATTTGCACAATTATTTGCATAATTTCTATTAGGCTTAATATTTTCATTTCAAATTTGGCACATATGTTAAATAGTACAATAACAATAGAATACTCTCTGATGAAATTGGGTCACATTCGTCATACAAAGCGATTGCTAGAGGCATGCTAGGGACATATACCACTAATATTTATATTATTTATTAAACACCTTTCTTCGGTGTCAAATTCTCAAAATGTTTACTTTTTGCAGACGATTTTAAAATTTACAAGAAAATTGAAATCGAGATTGTGCGAGCCTTCAGAAAGATATTGACAGTATTTATAAATGGAGTTGTTATTATACACTTCGCAAAAACGAAGAGTATATTGCATTTGATCGGCATATTTCTAAAACCGGAAATATCGCTCGTAGAGAAAAAATTTTCATATCATTGTGTTAGCGAACGAATTCTGAACAACTTTCAAAATGTCCGTCCGTCACGTTTCTTGTAAGCACGATAACTTTAGAAAGAAAAGTCCGATTGTATTAAAATTTGGAAAGTAAGTTAACGTTAGCTAGAGGAAGAATCCTATTGTTTTTGAAGAAAATCAATCAGTAAGTAAGAAAGTTATTAATCATTTAATTTAAAAAAAATATGTTTTCTTAATTTTTGTCGCTTGTACTAAAATAGAAATCTTGCGAAATGTTATCTCTTTAATATATTTTTTTGTTTGTGCATTTTACTAATATATATTTTATAATAATATATTTAATGCGTTGAAATATGATTCTCGAAAGATATATATTACAGACATTCAATTCTTGTAGTAATCTGTGATGGATCAGTGGCTAAAGTTTTGTCTTGCAATCCAAAGATCCTGTGTTCGAATCCCAGACAGGCTGGATTTTTTTTTCAATTTTTTTTTATATATTTTTTTTCCCCCAACAAAGTTGGTAGCAAAAACTAACATTATTTGTAAGAAAACTGCGAAGAGTATCCTGTAGAATGTGTAACAATTATATAAAAAACTTAGTAAATTGGCGAAAAGTACCTACGTTTTTAGCTTTTTTTAAATTACGATTTAATTTAAAAAAGTGTTTTATAATAACAATTACTCGGAAAAAGGAGCTCATTGTGTTTGATTACAAGATAGATGACGCGAGTTTAAAAATAATTAACAGCGTAAAAGATTTAGGTGTTACGTATGACTGTCATCTGACATTTTCCGTGCCGCATCGGCAAATCGTATGTTCGGTTTTATAATGAGACACACATCCCCTTTCACAAACTCTAGAACAATTACAACCCTGTACTATGCATTTGTAAGAACCAAATTTGAATTTGCATTAATAACACAGTCACAGAAAGAAAAAAAAGTTCTGTCAGCGGAAAAAATTATATGGATATGGTGTATTTTTCAACGCTGAATTCGAATCCGTAGTTAAAAAAAATCTATTGTGTCAGTTTTGTTTTTTAGTCAAAAACATTCCTTAAAATGATGTAAAATCGTAGAAATAATGTAATAACTGTTAATAAAGTGTGAAAAATGGTAGATGTTTTGTAGTAAAGAATATTTTCAACCACAGTAAGCTATTTCTATACATTAAACCGAAATTCGCCTTTATGGGGGTGCAAACTACCGCTAAAACTCAAAAGACGCAGGTGAGTGTAAATAACATGTGCAAAAGCCAAATTTTTGTCTCTCTTAGTGCAAAATGTTTGACTCTGGTGCAGCAACTAGCCATTACTCTCAAAGAGTAGAGTCTCAACGCTATGGAGGTTTCAAAACGGGAAAAAAATCAGACATTTGTCGTTTTAGGCATGGTGAACAAGTATGGAGTAAACTCCACCACCAATACATGACACGAGACTACCCTTATAGGGTGGTCAAATGTTATATGCGGGTGCTATTAAAATTCGGAAAGGGTTAAATACTTGTAGCTCATTGTGCCAAATATATAAATCTGATACGACAGCCACCCAATCTTCTTAATAAGGTTGAAAATCACCCCCATTGTTCACCCTGCCTAAAACTACAAAAGCCTCATTTTTCCCAGTCTTGAAACCTATGAGAGGTGGGGGTAATTTTAACCTTCCATGGGGTTGAGTCTCTACCCTCTGAGAGTAATGGCTGGTTAACGAACCAGAGTCAAATATTTTGCACTAAGAAATACAAATATTTATTGAAATAGCTTACTGTGGCTCGAATTTATATTCTCTACTATCGACTACAAAACATCTGCCATTTTTCTCACTTCATTAAAAGTTATTACATTATTTCTATGATTTTACACCATTTTAAGGAATGTTTTTGACTAAAAAACAAAACTGACACGATATATCCTTTTTTGGACTCGGATTCGGATTCAGCGTCGAAAAATACACGAAATCCATATAATGTGGTCCGCTACACGTGTGGCTGTGTAATTTGACAGTCACAATTTACTTAAATGCACTTGAAAAAATACAAAATAAACTCGTTAGATATCTATATTATAAAAAATACCATATCAAACCCAACAATAATTTGGTTAGATCTGCACATTTGCGAATTGAATTTAATATATCTCTTGATATGAGACGTAAGGTAGCGATACTCATGTTTTTATATAAATTTATAATATAATAGTTTAATTAATAACCGGAACATTTTAGCATTAATACCATTGAATGTACCGTCAAGACGAACTCGCTACGCATTAATGTTCAATGTACTTACCAATAGCAATTAACTCCACCCCTGCCCCTCCATGATTCGACATTAATACTCTTATAGATTTAGATTGGACCCTACCTCTTAAGAAGTACTATAGCATTGTGATCACACATCTATGTTATTTGTATGTATACTTGTGATACTGTGCAATGTATATGAATAATGCATTATTTTTCTATACCATGTAATCAGTAATTTACTTTACTCACAATAATTGTTATCTAAAAATGCTATCCTTGTAACTAAGCCGATCAGGCCTGTTTAGATATTGTTCGATAAATAAATAAATAAAAACTATGTTTTATTATAATTTTAGGGCAAAATGTTGCCTAGGGTTTTTAATTAAGCACCGAAGATCCGAAGATATACAAGATATACAAGTGCATTTCTCAAGTTCGAATGAACTTTACATATATTAGGTGATAATATCAATTTTACTTTATTTCTAATAAGATTAATAGGAAACAAATGAAAGTTGTAGTTGGGCGTTGTCGACGGCAAATACCTGTTTGAACAATTAAATTAAAAATGTATTGGCTCTATATGTAATTTTAGTGGCACCATACAATAGTGAATTGTATCATATTCCATCAGAATGTTAATTATAACTTTTATCTACTCTTATTAGGTTATATATTAATTAATGAACTGCTTTTGAACAATTAATAGTATCCATAAACAAATAGCGTGAGTTATAATGAGTGAGTTATTATAAATCACTAAGTACAGAGCCAATCACCTTTATCTTCATGCCTAGCCTGTCCAATCGACGTAACGCGCGCAACACGTAGTTAGCTCTGTCCGAGAGAAATTCTTTTCCGATACGGTGAAATAGAACGGCCCATTATTATTGAGAGGAGGAAGGTGATTTATTACGTTTAAATAGTTTCGACGTTTTCAAATCAAGTTAAGTAATAATTGTGCCAGAAATGATGAATTCTGTTAGTGAAGATGAACTAATATGTAAAGTAGTATTACTATGAGAAGATGACTGCAAAAAATATGCGCAGAAATGAGTTTGAGCGCTCCATCATTCTAAGCCAATGAGAAAGAACTACGTGACATTCAATGTCAACACCAGTGGCGGCGGTGCCCTACAGTAGAGCGACGGCGACGGTAATAATAATAATAAAACAACTTTATTAGACAAAGTTTAGTACAACTTACTATTCTTACACTTCTCCTGAACAAAGGTTACTCGTAACAATTGGAAAGTTTTAATCTACTCCATTTTCACAGTTCCTTGACCGCGAAACTTTTATTGCAATTACCTCCAATTAAAGAACTAATATCTAGATACATAATTGTACTGATTTATATGTTGCTGAGATAGTTGCAATCTAAAGCACTTCTTCCCATAAGTTCTTGATTGGCTAGTCGATCTATTCGCGGCCGATTCGGGCACGATCGGTTCAGTTGGATTATCATAATCTCAGTTTGATACTTTTGACAGTGTCCGCCATTAATGTTAATAAGTGTTTTTCGATCAAAATGTGGTGAAGAAGTCTTTTTATTTTAAGTTGTGATTTGCTTAATACCTGAATAATATTCTCTATTCATATTTACACAGTTTAGTGACAATATATTTAGTGCAAAATGGTGAAATACTGTGCCGTTTGCAGAAAGCAGTTTAGAAAAGAAGAAAATCGATCGTTCCATAGTCGTAACATGATGAAGTTCAGTTTACAGTTATAAAGTGAATAGAAATTAAATTTTAATATCCTTTCAATACATATTTATCTTACTATATTATCTTACTGTAATATCGTATGCCTACATCACGTTGTATAAAGAGCCGGTAATGTAGGAATTGCAATAATTCATTTTAATGAAAATATTTACCATTCTACACATTTTCTACACACACAACGCCACTGTTGCCTATGGGATATGATGTTCATCTATCCATTTTAATGGACATATAATGTGACTATGTTAGGAGCAAACAAGGTATAGAGTGAAAAGAAGCCTGTTACGTATCTAGATATAAGTTCTTTAATCGGAGGCAATTACACATCCCTATACCCCAGATAAAGCTATGCCACTGGTAAAAATATTCGCGCATTTTGGCTCCGCCCTGTCATCTTCTCATAGTAATACTAGTCTACACCACCAGAATGAAAACAAGTACTTAGCTAATGGTACAATACATAATTTATTACCCGAAAAATCGCAGAACAAATATAAAAGTGTGTACAAAAATTAAATTTTACAGTTAACTTTATTCATAAACAAACTGAGTAATTTAAACAAATTTTTTTCAATTTAATATTTATTGTTATAATCGTAGATAAAGTATAGTATTCAACTTGTGGTAATGGTGATAACTCACTTGATGAGTTCCAGCACTCAACTTCATCTGCGTGAGTTATTACCTACATTACCGCTCGTTGAATAATATACTATTGCTTATTTAATCTCACGTATAGATATTATAATTTATCTGCAAAGTTTCGATTCCTTGGAGTTGTGTAAAACGATAAATGATACAAGGATTCACGATGCCATTGTACGTATTCATATTTAAATAGTTATCTTGTCGGTAAACATATGTAGACACGTACACTTATCCACAGAAATATATTTTTTGCGTGATTCTAGTTCATAATGTCAGCAACGGATTTCAGAGCGCTTAATAAATCCGAATATAAATCACCTATTAGTATTCATTATGTCATATATAAAGAAAGACAATCAAGGGAGATTGTTTAGACTCTCTAGGGTAGGTCTTACTAAGAACAATGCAAACTCGTATTACGCTCCCCAACACTGGTCTTTCAAGTAATCAACGAGAAACTAACTCAGACCGCTGGTGCTAGAGGCATTAATTTGTTCTTTATTCTCCAGACTTAATTCTATGTTTATCTCGAGAAATGTCGACTGATTAGAGCTGCATTCTCTTCAAATTCGCAACTCACTGCATACCCACGCCATGATAGAAAATGTCGGTCCACTTAATCTTATCGTCGCACTTTTTATAAGTAGAGGAAGGAATGATAGGCTTTTAGAAGTGTTGTACTAATTCGAAAATAAACATAGAAAGCCGCAACGGACTCTTTATTTTAGCTGGGTGGCATTTAACTTGAATTCAACGCAAATATTTATAGGACTATAAGCTAATATTTTGGCGTATACACAGTATACAGCTTTATGGTTGTTTATTTTTGCTGAAGAATTTATTGGTTTCAATATTTCGCCCCAAATGTTTGTGTTTGAGAATGCAATGAGGAATTATTATCTATTAATGATCCATAATGTCAAGAAGTGATTGTACCTTGAATAAGAGACTGAAATTTAAGTCAAAACAAATTAATTTCAAGTCAATTTCTTCTTTTACTTCCACGTCCAGTGGAAGTAGGTATAGTGATGCAAAGAAAAAAAAAATTGAAAATTTTTATTGTCCAAATAGGCTTAGAATGTCATGAGATTGAGATTTTAAGTTTGAGCAAAAAAAAAAGTCTGTCTGTCGGTCGGTCTGTCTGTAAGTTTTTTTGTGCGCACGATTACTCTGGAACTGTTGAAGATATTGATTTTAAATTTGGTACACATATGTATTTTAACGAGATCTGGAACTAGATTATATTTTGATCTTAATCCGTTGAAGGGTTGAGGGGTAAATTGGGGTAAACAGGGTAAATAGGTAAATCAAGCAAGTAAGAGTCCATAAAATTGGTATTTAGTATATATAAGAGAAGCTAAGGTCACAAAAAATTTTATGGCATTAGCCACCCCCATGACCACTCCCACCTCTTTAATAAAAGGGGGTGAAAAAATAAAATTGTGTGTACAAGGACAAAAGGCCTCAAAAATTGTTTTTACTTCATCTACCCCCACTATCACCCCCTTGTAGAAATTTGAATGCTTTTTCTAATCAAAATAACAATTTCAATTTTAAAACAAAAAAGAAATATCCAACCGTATTTCTTGAACTTATTTCAGAAAATGAGGTATTTAATGCTATTAATGATTTACCTAAATCTAGGCTTGATTCCATTTCTTCCAATGTATTAAAATCTGTTTTAAATCATAACATATCCCTTAAATTTTTTAATAAATCGTTCAATATCTGATGGTGTATTACCAGATACATTTAAAATGGTTAAAATTATACCATTACATAAAGAAGAGGATAATACTTGTGTGGAGAATTACAGACCAATATCTTTATAGAGTCTATCTCAAAGGTACTGGAAAAAAATATGTTCAGTAAAATAATTATTTTTTTACAAAGGCATAATATCTTAAATAATGTGCAACATGATTTCAGGAAGGATAGGAACACACATTCGTCATTATTTGCTTTTATAACCAAATTGTAAAAAGACCTTGATTTATATAAAAAATTTTCTATTTATGAATCTTCTGATTTAGCCAACCATGATTCTCTTATGGCAAAACTTGACTATTATGGAAATAGAGATAAAATTGGTAAATGAATTAAGTTTTACTTATCAGGCAGGAAATGAATACCAGAAATTAATGGATTCAGGTCATACGACGATGTTACAATTGGAGTACCACAAGGCTCCATTATAGGATCCCTCTTATTTTTAATATTAATTAATAATTTACCAGAAATCGAATAAGAAAATTCTAAATGACGAATCCAATAAGGCTGGGATAAATGTAATATTTTTGCATATTTACGCGAAATTTCATACAAGGTGATTTTACGATCCTTTGGTAACGAGCCTGAGGTTAAAACTTAAACATTCAAAATGACCGATACTGAAAAGAGAAAAAAAAATAAAATAAAATTGAAACTCCTTCAAAAAGGTCTCAAAAATTACTAAGGTGGTTTCCATTTTTTCCAAAAATTTTTTTAACATACGAAACAACATAATATGATTGTTTGAGTCTTATCGATTTCGTGAAGAGACCCTGTATATCTACTCGTGGACAAATTAGCTAATAAATATCACACCGCCAAATAGTTCTACTTTTTTAAAATAAGATATTGGTAATTTTTCTTTAGATATTTCCAAGAAAAATTGTAAGCTCTTCCAAGCTCTTCTTTCAACTTCATTTAACGTATTGTCAAATACATTGCCATTAATATTTCTTTTTTCTAATTCTTGGACCTACAATTATACCTTCTTTGATTTTACCCGCATTCTGGGAATTATTATGTTTAGGTAAAATAAACCCTTTTGTACCTTACTGAATGGAAGCCGATGATTCACATAATATGCTTTAGTATTATAACGATGAATCTCATTTTATAGTTACTAACCAATAGTTTTGAAATATATATTAATAATAGGTTAGTACATACGAACAAGAATAAATTAGAATCATTGACACAAACAAATTATTTTTCAGTACCTATGACAATATTGTAACCAAGAAAATGTAACGACCTAGGGACCTTCTACTATAAAAGGCTATATACGAGCCTAGATCACAGAGTAAGGAACTAGTAGTTCTCTTTTCTGTGCTCAGATATTCATTCTGATGTTGAGAATCGCCCGGGAAAGAATCATAACCTTAAATATTGGTGCGACATCAAACAAATCCCGGCTAGATAATACGTTGTTTAAAACTCAGAGTAGTGAACCAACCTAATCGGAGTAACGTAATATTGACTTAATATTGAGATCTGTCCGACATTAGTTTCATAGTACGAGATGTATAAAAACAACCATTATCACATGCTAACATAGTTTGTGGGGTTAAGTTATCAATATTTTTAAGATGACACGTCCCAAATTAAATGTCAAAGTGACAGATGTCAAGTCAATTAAATGTCAGTAACAGATGTCATATCAATTGTCAAATTAAATGTCAAAGTGACAGATGGCATATCAATTAAATGTCAAAGTGATAGAAGCTCTGTCAAATTAAATGCCAAAGTAACAGATACCATGCCAATATTTATTTATTTATTCATTTTTTACTGAAGGTTATTGGGTCTACATAGATTGAGTGAAACTTCGTATTAGGTTATTTGTGTGTAATTATGATTAGAAGATTGTAACATATTGATAGACAATGAGTGATCATTTTATGATTGTACATAAATATTAATATCTCTGTTACTAACATCTTTTGGTAATTTTCTATTCTTCAATAAATCTTCTTAAATAGATTCCTTGATTTTACAGCCCCACAAAAAAAACTCAGACCAGCGAACCAGACCCATGTATCCCCATGTATTTTCGCTCGCTGAATCCGAATCCGAGGTAAAAGAAATCGTACACCCCCAAAATTATTAGCTAGAGCCAAAAAAACATCCCTGGAATGGGGTAAAAAGAAGATTAAGCTACGAGAATAGTTGTTACATCTTAATTAATCGAATTATACAAACTGTGATAAAATTATTTCGTATTATCAACGTCCTTGGGATATTACAGCTGATAAAAAACTGCATCAGGTCCGACGTAATCTTCATAAACCATCCATTTCCATAGTTTTTCTCGCCACTGGTAAGTGGAATAGATTCCGGGAATGTTTAAATAACGGAGGATTTCAACCGATGAAGCCACTCTCTGGGTTCATTTTTAAGAGAAAAATATTTCCTTTTGTTAATCGACCAGCTTTTTATCAATATATTGATAAAAAGCTCGAGGAAAACTATGGAAATGAAATGAATAAGCAACAGTATAGCTTTTTCAGTAGTCACTGCAACATTTTTTTCTTTGCATCTTGAAAGACGGTAGTTTACATCCTTTCTGGGAGTGTTAGTTAATAACATTGATAGGACATGAGTTTCAAACTCAAATAGTCTAGTTTCTTCTCACTTCCAGACAACGCAGGCGTTTCGAATTTTTATAGAAGTCACTGTAACTTTTTATAGTTAAACCTTACCATACGGGGTAGTTTTCCTCTGAGAATTGACCCTGTAGGACGTTGATGGTACTTAAGTTTCTAGTTCTATTTTAGAATACTACGCAATTTCAGCCAATCATAGCATCCATGAAAATAGAAATCCTGTTGGATTTTACGTTTTTTCTTATTTTTCTCGTGTCCTTTAAACTTAAAGGTGGTTGTTTTCAACCCTATAGGGGCAGTTTATGAAGATTACGTCGGACCTGATGCAGTTTCTTATCACTTTAACAAAATTTAGACATTTCGAGCTTTTTCAGCAGTCATTGCTGTTTTGGATCGATTTTTTATATATGGGGGGTATTTTTCGCTCCTCCCTGGGGATGTCTTTCATATCTATTGTATGTACGCTGCTGTTTAACCTTAATCTGTACAATTCGATTGATTAAGATGTAACAACTATTCCCAAAGCTTGATCTTTTTTTTACCCCATTGTAGGGGTGTTTTTTCGCTCTAGCTAATGATTTTTGGGGTGTACGATTTTTTTTTGACCTCGGATGCAGATTCAGCGACCGAAAATACAATGGGTCTGGTTCGCTGGTATGAAAATTTTTTTTTTGTGGGAACCTTGGGATTACTCCACTGTTCGAGCACAAGGGTTCTAAACTATTGTAGACTTGTAACAGCACGTTATAGTTTATAGTATGTCTATAGACGTCAGAAAACAAGTATAAACCTGTTCCAACAAGTTAATACACATTTTAAAACAAGTCAGTTCAGTTACACGAAAATATAAATTTATTTATTATGCAAAATAGTGGGTGGTAGACAAATTGTGACTTGTCTATCAGTTTTACTAGATAAAATACTGAATACAATTTGTCTTCGAAAAATTCTAAACTCATATGTAGTTGTGCAATTAAATAAATCCAGTTTGTCTTTATAAGGTGCGTGATACTCCCATGACATTGTCGTTGACAAATTTAAGTAAACTAGAGAGTCTAAATCAAGCTCCTATTCTTTAAATGAGTCACATCTTATGAAGTATCTATTACAACTAAATTCAGACCACTCGTAGGTGATACTCTAAGAACAGTATGAAACGTCATTCTTTCTTGTACTTTTAAGTATATTCGAAACCTACGCATATTATTGCGTATCAATGTAACAATAACTAAATGACAGACAGCTATTCTATTTAATAACGGACAAATTTAAATTGCCTTATAACAAATCTATATGGAAGAATGGCAAAGCACCATAATAGTTACTGTTAAATATTATGGTATGAAATCAGTTAACCAAAGAGGCTTCGGTGGATATAATTGACCTTTACATATTGCATTGGAAACAGCGGATGAGCAGACACTATTTATTATTTCTCGATGAATTCCAGTAACGTTCTGTATGAAATATGTCGTAAATTAGTACAATAGGCTTGCTCGGTTATGTGCTTTGCAATATAACTGCAACATCACGTGAGGAATATTTTTTTCATAATTCTTGAGAATAACAACAAATATTTTATTGAAATTTGGACAAAGAAGCTAATAGCGTAATAGCGTATATTGTTGTTTTGTAGTTTTTTTAAATTCATGTTCAAAAGTCAAAGAACTAAAATCCAAAATTACTTTGAAAAAATGTATCTTTGCAACGCTCAGTGCGTCATAAATCTCACTGCACTCGTCATTACTTACCACTTTGTCAGTGAAAAATACTGACTGGTTTTGTTTATTGGGTTTAATTTACAACGTAACAATAATTGACAGACGTGTAAGTGTTATTTATTGCATTTAGAATTTTTTAAAACGTTGTAAATATCTATTTTAATAAATATAATTCACAACCGTAGAAAATAGTTTGCAAATAGTACAGCGCCGATGCAGAAAAAAATGACTATTTAGTATAGTAAGTGAAGCAGTAAAAATATTAAAATTCCCGGCCCGAAAACGATGAAAGGAATTTCCTTAATTTTTTTTTGCAATATGCTTTATTAAATATGTACATCAAAATCTATATTGTCGCATTACCTGCTTTTTATTTTTAAGGGGTGAAAACCACCCCTTAAATCTGAAAAATTAATAACTCTTCTAATTTCATGAATAAATTAACGAAAGTCCATATACTTATGTTTTTGAGGTCGCTGAATATGACTATGAGGTTAAAACTTGAGACGAAAAATTAATGTCTTCTAATTTTACGAATAAAATCACGAAAATCTATATACTCATGTTTTTGAGGTCGCTGAATATGATTATGAGGTCAAAAAATAGGAAAGACCAAAATATTAAAGGTTGAAACCACCCTTAAATACTGAAAAATTAATGATTCTTCTAATGTTACAAATAAATTCACCAAAATCGATATACTTGTTTTTTAGGTCGCTGAATATGATTATGAGGTCTAAATTTATATAAATAAAAATGGTGTATTAAAAATGGCCACAAAAGAGTATAGTAATATGTCTAATTTTATTAAAAATAGAGATTGTTATAAATAAATCAAATCAATACAATTAAGTAAACTAATTAAATAACATTTTTAATCTGCATTCTAAAACATTCTAAAGTGCAATGCAACTCTCTTTTTCTGCGTACTCTTCGAAAAAGAGACGGCTATTGCTCGTTTCTCAACTTACTACAGACTTTTAAAATGCGCGTACAAACTTGAGAAGTTTCAACATTATTTCATATCTCTGGAACAGTTTGAGGTAGAAAAAAAGTAAAAACCCAAACTCTTCGTTTTCTTATAAGCTTCATTTCATTTTTATGTCATGTTTTATAAATCTTATAGTTTTTTAGATATTTTAATTTTAAATACATAATTTTCTTGAGTATGCGCTCAAGCGTCATCTTTAAACCTTTATATATCTGGAACAGTTTGTCGTAGGAAAATAAAATAAAAACCAAACAATTCGTTTCCTTATAAGCTTCATTTTTATACTCTTACCATTTTATATAAAAAAAATATTTTCTGAGCAATTCCTAAAAACCCGATTTTTTTCAAAAAAATTATGAACATTTTCATTATTGAAAATGGGTTCAGAATGAAAAATAATTATTTTAACAATTCTAAAAAATTTGAGCATGTTAGTAATAATATGCATTAACAATATTTAGAAGAATTTAAAAAAAAATTGAATTAATAAGAAATTAGAGCAATAAGACTTAAAAGAAATGACGCCTAAATTTTTAAATGCGCCACTTTTTTTATTGTAACTTTTTTAGTTTTCATTATAGAAGGTCGTAATACGTCTCAATCGAAAGAAAATTTTAATACCTTTAATTTTTACGAAAATAAAAATGTTTCTCATAGTTGTACATTTGGAGTAATTTTACGTTTCGGCGCCATTTTGAAAGTGCCATATTTCCAAAACTAAACATCGGAGAGAAAAAAAAGGAAAAAACCATTCGATTTGTTTTCGAAAAGCTTTAATTTTGTATCCTTGCATTTTTTTTATTAAAGTCTACATTTCTCGAGTAATTTAACAGAAACGTCTAGGAATACTGATTTTAGGGGTTGAAAATTTCAATTTTTAGTTCGAAATATCTCTAAAAAGAGGCATTTTAGCAAAAAAGGTGTATAAGACTATTCTTTCTTATAAATTAGTTCTCTATCAGGCTATGTATATTTTTTGTTTTTTTTCCCCAAGAAAGGGTGATTCCCACCCCTAATCAAAAAGCAGGAAAAATGACAATATAGATTCTTTTGTACATACTTTATGAAGCATCTTGAAGAAAAAAAATTGGAAATTACATCGTTTTCGGGCTGGGATTTAAAAGCTTGACTTACTGTACTAATTGGTGAAACAATTTTGTAATTTAGCATACTGACATTGATACCTGTCATTACAAAGACAATCTTTCCACGCACTGCCAAAATAGCTTCTAGTTTCAATATAGCGACTAATTTTTAAAATATAAAAAATTTACTTTCCTGCTTCAACTACTCTTTATCTTGAGAAAATTTATAGAGAAAAATTGTTCTGTATTAAAATTTGAATGAAATATAACTTGTTTACTTATAACTAAAACAGAAATTGTTGTTATTGACATTTAAGAAAATAATGTAATTTAATTTTGTTTACTTGGAGAATTCCATCAGAATAAAAAACTGAAGTTCAGGATAGCTACTCAGTTGTTTATGGTTTAATAGAAGTAAGGATTAATTTCGTAACTAGGTTTGCATACGTCTTTATATCAGAAAACATTCTTTATTATAATTCTTGCAGTAAAGTGCAATACAAACCAGCTTTCTTGTAACTACATTTGGTTTCGATACATATTTTCTTGAAAATACATTGAGTAAATTGCCAAAGTGCTTTAGAAGTGTCGACCATTTTATCAACCAAATTTCTTCTAGTATATACCATCCCCATTCGTTTAGATTAGTTACAATCAATTTAGGTTTTGAGGGTTGCTCCCCAAATACGTCCACTTTGATAACTGGCCCTCAAAATATGTTGCTCCAATGCAGCTTTCGATGGCTTCTAAAAACTATGTAATCAATTCCTTTCGGGCTTCATTCATTTCAATTTAAGCAGAAGAATTGTAGTACATCAGAATGTTAAATGTTGAAAAGGTCCAAATTTCGTCAGGTATGTTTTGCTGAGGCATTGAAATGAAAGCGAAACCTATTACCTCTGGATATGTAGCTCTAGTTTTTCAAGTTACCACTCTTTCCTTTCCAGAGAAAGAGGAAGCTCTATCACATTCGGTGAAGGAGTGAAAACCCAATAATGCAGCATATTTCCTTTCTTCTAATTTTTGTGCTATCTGACGCACTTTCATAGGTCTGTAATATATACTACACCCAAACTGTATATTCAGACCTTGCTTATGAAAATAGTAAAAGAATGAAACAGCTAATACGACCACATCGTTGTCTACAGTTGTAATATATTGGCCTTCCAGCTTTATTGGATATAATCTTGTACAAGCAGTATTATATTTGTATCTGCTTTATATTTCACATGATTTTAGATTAGTGAAATTAGTAGAATTAAAAGAATCAGGTGCAAGGATAATACTAGATGTACAAGATTGTGTGTAACAAAAGTGGAAAGACATTTGCATTAGAACTACAATTTTTTTATATTTTTCTGACTAGGTGTGTTATTTTCAGTTATAGGAAAACAAATTATATCACTTTTTGTATTTAAACTTGAATATGGATTTTCTTTCTAACTTATTTTCCTATGATCCAACAGTTGGAGTGGAAAAGTTAATTTATTAAATGTAATAGCTTCCTCTTTCCTTTCCAAAGAAAGTAGAATCTTTATCATATTCGGTGGAAGGAGTGAAAACCCAATAATGCAGCATACTTCCTTCCTTCTAATTGTTGTGCTATGTGACGCACTTTTAAGACTCTGAAATATATATTAGACCCAAACTATATATTCAAAGAATTCAGCCCTTTCTTATGAAAATAGTAAAAAAATGAAACAGCTAATACGACCACAACGTTGTCTACAGTTGTAATTTAATGACCTCCCAGCTGTATTGGATATGATTCTGTACATGTAGTATTATATGTGTATCTGCTTTATATTTCACATGATTTTAGATTAGTGCAATCAGTTGAATTAAAGGAATCAGGTACAAGGATAATACTGGATGTACAAGATTGTGTTCAACAAAACTGGAAGGACATTTCGTGGGTTGAGTATTATATTGTTCTATAAGCACTTTTGGCGGGAAATTAGGTTTTTATAAAATAAAATAGTTCAGAAAATTCTTAATCTATCTGGATAGAAATTTTTGTACCAAACAATCTACAAATAAAATAAGAAAGATTATTAAATTGTACTATCAGCATTATTTGAATATCCTTTAATATTATAATGTTCTAACAAATAGACAAATACGAGGAAACTAAGAGCTTTTCAAAATGGATTAAAATAATTCGTGAATGTTTCAAATCTCTTTTTCTCCAATTTGCAATTTGTATTATTAGAACAATATAATACTCAACCCACGATTTGTATTAAAACTAGAAGTTTTTTTGTATTTTTCTGGTTTTAGGTCCGTTATTTTCAGTTATAGGAAAACAAGTATATAACCTTTTGTATTTAAATTTGAATATGGATTTTTCTCTATAACTTCTTTTCCTTAGATCCAATAATTGAAGTGGAAAAGTTAATTTATTAAAACTAATATAATTAAAGAATGGATGTGTAAAAATGGGGTACATATTAGCACCATTAAAGCAGGTAAAATTAAAATAAAGCAATAGTCGGGGAGCCCAAACCAGCTGTACGTGCACACCCCCCCCCCCCCCCTCCCCACCCTGACAATGTTTTTCATGATCCTATACGACATTTTAATAAGAGTTACCATTTTCCAGACATATGAGTCCAAAATTAAGAAAACATGGAAATTCATATATCGGTAAATTATTTAGAGGAAATAACTTTGACAATCATTATAAGGCGTATGATATAACTTTATAATATTAACTTAACAAAAAATAAAATAAACTGATGAATAATAATAATAATAATAATAATAATACGCCTGCTCAGAGCACACGATTCGAGGATCCAGTGATCACTGACTCTACGGCGTAGGGAGTGGTCTCTGGTATTACCAGCGTACCCTCTCTGGCATCGGAGACAGAGAGAAGGGCAACTGGCTTCAAAAAAAAAATAATTGAGCCAATGGATGAGGGGGAAATTTACAAGTATCTAGGTGTATACCAGTCAATACGTACAGAGCATAAGACTATGAAGCTAAAGATCGAGAAAACGTACATCAGTCGCTTGAATGCTATCCTTAGGACCAAACTGAATGCTAGGAACACAATGAAAGCTATCAACGCCTATGTCATCCCGGTGTTATCATATACATTTGGCATTATCTAATGGACGAAGACAGATATAGAAAGCACTGAGAGGAAGACAAGAACTACGCTAACTAAATTCCGAGTTCATCACCCCAACTCAGCTATCGAAAGACTTACAATCCCAAGAGCTGAAGGGGGAAGAGGTCTGATCGACCTTCCATACTTACTTCAAAAGCAAATTGTAAATCTCCAAAGATACTTCCTCCAAAAGCAAGAGACATCTTCTTTCCATCGGGCAGTCATCCTAGCTGACAATGGTTATACACTTTTGAACCTCTGTACAGCGGCCCCACAAGATAATCTTAAAAAGATAGAATGGGTTACCTCCCAAGTTAATTCATGGAAGCAGGAGGCCATACATGGAAGACACCCCCATGAGCTTAGTGCCGAAAATATCGACCAGGACTCGTCGAATTATTGGCTAACTAGTGGGGATTTATTCCCTGACACTGAAGGTTTTATTATGGCCATACAGGACCAAGTGGTAGCTACAAGAAACTACCTTAAGCATATTATTAAAGATGCAAGTGTAACCGACGAAAGATGCAGAAAATGCCATCGTACACAGGAAACGATCCAACATATTACCGCGGGGTGTACATCTCGCGCACCCACGGAATCTGCACCGTCACAACTGTGCAGGCAAAATTATACACTTGAAACTTGCGCGTCCTTACCACCTTACAGATAACACTAGCCCGTATTATCAATACAGCCCGGAGAGCGTCTAAGTGAATGAAAACTACGGGCTCTATTGGGATAGAACAGTGGTTACTGACAGAAACATACCATCAAATCGACCAGATTATCATCTTGGTCAATAAGCTTCAGAAGAAAACATTCCTAATAGACATTGCTGGTCCAAACTCCAACAACATCGAGGAAACCGTTCTGAACAAACTAACAAAATATGCTGACCTCGCCCACGAGATCAAAGAGCAATGGAGGCAAGAGAGTGTTGTCATCATTCCAATAGTAATATCCTGAACCGGCGTTGTACCCCGTTCTCTTGCATTGAATTTAACCAACCTAGGCCTTTCCTCTTTCTTAATCAGGGACCTACAGAAATCCGTAATTCTCAATACTTGCCACATCGTTCGCAAGTTCCTGAGTTTGCAATAGTTTGTTGTCATCTTGCTCCGGCCGATGATTACAATAAAACCGCATTAAGCGAGAAATAACATAATATAATAATAATAATAATAATAATAATAATAATAATAATAATAATAATGTGGTTTATTACCATTTAAGGCACTCGTATGGGATAGACGAAACACCAGTGCTGCCTTACGCTCCGGGGGATATTGAGTCCGTTGTGGGAAATGAGAAGTGTCTAATTTATTGGAACTACTCTTTTCCCACCGTCAGGCAAATACAAGCCAACAAGCCTAACGTAGTCCTCCTCGACCATCAACTCAAGACAATGGTTGTCGTGGAGTTCTCGGCTCCCGCGGAGAACAACATTGTCTTGAAGGAGGAAGAAAAACGGACAAAATATCGAGTTCTGCTCTTCGAACTCCGCAGACTGTATCCAGACCATGCTGTTAAGATAATGGTACTGATTATAGGAGCCCTCAGTGGAACGAGACACACACTACTTTCGGAACTTAAGATCATACCGGCATGCCGAAATTCGGCAGAGGTCTTAGCCTTAGAATGCAGAAGGCCGCCATTCTCGGTTCATTACGGCTGCTCAGGACACACGATTCCCGGACCCAGTAGTTACTTACCCCACGGGTGTGGGGAGTGGCTGCCAGCTCCCCTCTGTGAGGGTCGGAGCCACAGAGAAGGGTGACTGGTTTAAAAAAAAAAAATAAAAAAAAAAATAAAAAAAAAATAATAATATAATTTGCAGACATTTTTCTCGAAAACGGTAACAATGGATTATGAACAAATTAGGGTCAAAAGTGTTGATAGTGATATGTTTTGGATCCTGCTGGCTCATTCCAACAAAATTAAATGTAAATTACTCCTTGGTAACGGATTTGGCAATAAAAGAAGGCTTATTAACATATCCCCATTAGCAGAAGAGCACGGACCTCAAAAATATTCGGCATTACTGGGCCTTCATTCATTTACTGGATATGACTCAGTCAGCACCTTTAAGGGAAAAGGAAAAATGTTACTTTCTCCCAAATATACCAAATACATTCGAACATTTCAAGATTTGGGGAGCAGCTGGAATATTGATGATAAATTAGTCGCATCAATAGAGGAGTTTACATGTGCCATATATGTATTTGGCGATTAGCCGACGAAGGTATTCACAATATTCCAAAGCCTTGGAATGATTTTATGGATGTCAAGAAAATGGAGAATCTCTTTGGTGTTCAGCAGATAAAATACTGCTTCAATCTCTTTACTTATGGAAATTCTTCAGGAGATGATTCCAAATCAAAGCATACGACGAAAGTGAGGATGATAACGATATCATAAATGGAGCAATAGATGAAGAAGACTTGGAAGAAATATTCGATGTATCGGGAGACAGCGATAGTGAATCTGAAAGTGAATGAGGTGTTACTTATTGAATTTTGTATTTTATTTTAAGAGCTGAATCATTTATTTAGAAAATGGTAACTCCTATCCAAATATTGAATAGGAACAAAATTGCAGACATTTTTTTGTGCAGGAAGTTTTTCCATCTTTTTTAGTTTTTGTATCAAATGACAAAAAGAATATTTGCATTTTTTTTTATAAACGGACGCCATAATGAAAGTATAGCCGGTTTATTTTTGGGGACATGTCTAAAATTGTTCCTTAGGCTCTAATCTTTATGAAAAATATTGTCCCCAAGGATCGGGAGGGGGGGTGTACGTACAGTTAAGGTGGGCTCCCGTAGTACAAAGGTCCAACTTCAATGTATACGATTTTGAAATCTGAGGTTCTAGATTGTAATTTGTAGCATTTTTCTGCCTATATTTTTTGGTTACGGAGAAACCGTCATATAATGAAGTAAATGTGACATGGCAATCGGATCAACAACCCCAAAAATATAAAATAAACTTTTGCACAAACGGTATCATTGGTAAGTGTTACAGTCCAACCAATAGTGTCAGTTTAGCGTCTTTTTTACTATTTCTTAAGGTTAGGGGGAAACTGTTAGCTGCTGGGGCAAAGCTGACATAGCCTTCGTATCCAGCGACCCCAAAAACACAAAGTAAAATTTCTTTATAAACTACTTTAGTGATAAAAGTTAGAGTTCAACTCCTAGTAGTGTCATTTTAGCATATTTTACCTATTTTATTGAGGTTGGGGGGAAATCTGACAAGATGGAGCAAATCCGAAATCAAATTCGGATTCAGCTACCCCAAAAGTATATGATGGTCTAGTCTGGAGGACATCCCTTTTTTTCGTGGGTCTGTGTAATTTGTTATTTTGATAATAATCTGCGATGATCAAAATTAGAACCTCATTCTACCTTATTCATCACTTTCGATGATTCATCTAGGAAGGTCATCCCAAGTGAATCCTTTCTTCAATTTTATTTAACAAGAAATACCGAAAAACTGATCATTGTTGTCAATCAAATAAAGAATAATTTTGGTATCAGTTAATACTCCGTCTCTCATTCTTTATTAAATTATCTAAGCATCAACTGTTTAGCACCACAATAATTACAAAAATTAGATATTTTAGTAAGCAGTAAATAACTAACTAAATAACATGTAGAAATTATATCCTACGTCAGCTTGTCACCAAAATATAATTGTGGGGAATTACAATGAGTCTTGAATATGTGTCTGACTTACGTCAATAGAACATTTTTTGCAGAAGATTTTTATAACAACGACAACCTGTTTAATTTAATGTGCCTGGAAGAGATCCAAGATGTCTTAATATAAATCTTGACAAAACAATAAATGAATAAATATAACTGATTTTATAGTACGTGTTTCATGTAGAGTAGTTAAAATATTATATTCTTGTTCAGAATTAAATAAATATAATTATTGTGCCAAACCTGTGTTTTATTGTATATCGGTTGAATAGCCTGGCGCGGCGTTGCTCGTGCAATACCTACTTGTGTATAAAATTTGACTTTGCTTGTGAAAGAAATATTTTTCAACCTCTATCACTCTCAATTAAAATTTTAATGGATTTTAATTTCTTCCTTTATTCTGAAGGCATTACCTTCAAGTGTTTGAAATTTGACTTTGTCCGAGAAAGAAATATGTTTCAACGTGTATTTTCTTCCCCCTCAGTTAAAATTCTATGGGTTTTGAATTTTCTCTTTTATTCCAAAATCGTTCTTATGTGTACGTCAATGCTCGTGGTAGGGTTTTAGATGTTTTCTTTTATTCTGAAAGCATTACCTTCATGTACAATTAGATGGGATTTGGGGTTTTCTCTAAAACTATGGCAGATAGACAAACACCAATATAGAAGTTGGTTTTTATTTCCGGATACAGACATTTTCAGTTTTATATATGTAAATAGATAAATCTATTGATAATACAAATTTAAATTGGTTAAAATAATACCCTATTTACGGTTCACGTGCTACATATGAAAGCACCCTGTATACTTGGAGTCATTGGCCACCCTTTATAGTTTGTTGAATGATTATTACTTGACACACAACTTTGTTCCGTTCATTCATATTATTTTTCTCTTCACTCCCAAAACGTTAAAGTGACACATTGAAGAGGTACAAATTTCAGTAAAAGAGATTTTGTACCTAGACAAAAGCCGATTCTTTCTGAGAATGGTCAGAAGTAATAAATCTAAAGTAAAACTGTATTCAACGTTGACCGGAAAGACTGTGTTTGAACTCGCCGAAATACAAGATACCTTTCAATCATAAGGTGTTGTTTACAAGATTTCCTGATGCCACTAGACTTATATGACATGACTGCTGTATTAATTTAAAACGATGAGAATTTCTTTGCATCTGTCTAATATTCAATTTTTCTGTTGATTGATCATAGTTGTGGCCGATAGATACACCTCATTCATTATAGTGTTTTCACTGTTATTGACTTTTGGCATTAGTTGTTTTTTTTTATATCTTATATTAATCACATGACGAGTAGTGTATCAAAATATTTGTTTAATATAACTGTTAAGAACTGAGCAAGTGACCAATATTTGTTTAGTTTCAGTTTTGCGATAAGTTGACTTATTGTATGTAATATCACTAGTTCTTAAAATTTTATCGAACATTTTTTCGAAAGCATTGTTGCCTGGTAATATAAAGAGTGCAAATTGGCAGTTTATTATCTGATCAAGGGATTTAATTTTTGATCAACTTAGCTTGAGCAAAAATTTTTAGATAAAATTTAAAAGCACGAGTGGTATTTGGGGAGAATATTTCACGAATAAATAATTCATTAAGTATATCTCCAATATTATGTTTTGTAATTAATTGCCTTCAGATGTTTTCTTGTCACTTTTTAGAGTTTACTGACCTTTATTTTCAATTTCATCATTTACGTCACATAAAAATGCATTTCCAAAACGACTCATCTAATAGAAAGAAAATAGGTATAAATGATATAATGGCAGTGACAATTAAGATACGTTAAATCATAAATATTGTAACTTATAGACTGGTATTCCCAACAAAGAGTATTCTAGCACGCTTTGCTTCGACCAATCACACTCTTCGCCAATTTACTGAGCTATTTATATAATTGTTACACATTTTATAGGATACTCTTTGCAGTTTTTTGTAAATAATGTCAGTTTTTGGACATCCGAAATTTTGTGATATCAACTTTGTTGTGAAAAAAATATATGAAAAAAAATGAAAAAAAAATACCTCCAACCTGACTAGGATTCGAACACGGGACCTTTGTATTGCAAAACAAAACTTTAGCCACTCGATTATCAGAGATCACTACAAAAATTGAATGTCTGTCCTTTCTGTTCCGTCCGTCCTTTTGTCCGTCAGTCTGTCCGTCCGTCATGTTTCTTGTAAGCACGATAACTCAAGAAAGAAAAATCCTATTGTACTGTTTGTTAATGTTAGCTAAAGGAAGAACCCTATTGTTTTTGAACAAAATCGATTGGTAAATAAAAGTGTTATTAATGATTTAAATTTGAAAAAAATTTTTTTTGATTTTTATGTTTTTGTAATTGAAGAGAAATCTGGTGGAATGATATTTCATTTAAATATCTAAATATTTATATATTTTACAAATATCCATTTCATAATATAATATACAACCGTGAAAATATGATTTTAGCTCGTGTCTTATTATAATGTAAAAATTTCCATTTTTTTGCGTGTACGGTGGTGGTGTAGTTCTTATGCTTTGGACTCGGAATCCAAGGGTCTCGGATTCGAAACCCAAATGGGGTTTGGTATGTTTTTTTTTATTTGTACTTTATTTTGCACTGAGTCTTTTACCAACTAAGTTCATATTATAAAATTAAAAATGTCTAAAACTGACTGTGAATAGTAAGTATCCTATAGATTGTGTAACAATTATATAAAAAGTTCAGTGAACAGACGAAGAGTACGTTTTTAGCTTGTTATAAAATATATATTAGTAAAGTGCATAAACAAAAAAATATATATTATAAAGATAACATTTCGCAAGATTTCTATTTAAGTGCTAGCGACAAAAAATAAGAAAATATATTTTTTTTAAATTAAATGATTAATAACTTTCTTATTTACTGATTGATTTTCTTCAAAAACAATCGAGTCCTTCCCCTAGCTAATACTAACTTACTTTCCAAATTTCAATACAATCTGACTTTTCTTTCTTAAGTTATCGTGCTTACAAGAAACGTGACGGACGGACAGACGGACAATTTGAAAGTTGTTCAGAATTCACAATGATATGAAAATTTTTTTCTCTACGAGCGATATTTAGAAATGTGCCGATCAAATACAATATACTTTTTCGTTTTTGCGAAGAGTATAATAAGACAAAAAAATTCGAAAGAAATTCATTTCGTCAAACGTCACAACCCTGCACGTTTTTTGTGTGTTCTATAGTGCCAAAATTCAATTGTCGATGCCATTTAGAATTTAAATTAATAAAAACATCAACACCAGAATTCTTAGTGAATCCATTACCATTAAATTAAAATGATTTTCAACAACCCGAGCGCAGCCTGAGCCCAGGAAGCAGTGAGGTCGGCTGTCAAAAATTAACGAGATAAGCCGCCCCCTGCTGCTATGAAGTTGACGCTAATACTACAGTGAAAACTTTACAAATGAACAGGTCTCCAAAGTACTGTTAACTGTTTTTTTTTCGTTATTTATAAGGTAAAAGTAATGTTCCACAGATAACAAGAATTATTTATTGAAGATATTAAATCTTTACAATTATAAAATGCCAAAGATGTTCAATCGCGTGGGTAAGGACAGTTAGACATTAATGTTCAATATTTTTTTTTAATTAAAGAATGTGGGAAGTCATAATAGTTATTTTTTATGTATTTCAACGGTTCATATACATATTTTTACCTGCTATGTAACAGGTGGCTTCAAACCCACAATATTTGGCTGTTCCTAACGTTGCAATATAGATTGTTAGATTGTCAATTTGCTCGTTGAGCTAAAATTTGACGTGGCAGAAAAATCACAAATTGATGCTTTCGAGATGCAAGCGTGGAGACGATTTTGCAAGAATTATACTCTCCAAAGCGATTCTCCAGCACGGTATTCACCCGAATGCTCTAATTACTTCCACACCGACGTAGCAAAGTGGACGTATAGTAACGCAAAAAAAAAAAATGGTTCAAATGGGCTTAGAATGTCATGAAACGTCGAAATTTTAAGTTAGAATGAAAGAAATTGCTGTCTGTCTGCCTGTCGTCGGTTTGTTTGTATTATAATGAGATCTGAAACTAGATTATATTATGATCTTATAAAGAATCAAGAGGTAAATGAGGGTAAATAGGTAAAGCAAGCAAGTAAGAGTCCATAAAATTGAGATTGAGGGTGTGTTTGAGAAGCCATGGTCTCAAATATTTTTTGGCATCAGCCACCCGTACCAGATTGTAGATTGTAGATTGTTTAAGGGGTCGCTTGGCTCTGAGCCAGCCTTTCTTTACTTCGACCTTAAAGGTCCTTTGTGAGTTACCCTACAACTAGTTGTTGCCCAGGATTTCAAGACTTTTTGCAAAGCTTGTGATTTTCCTAGGAGCTAATTTCCCTATGTCTTCAAGCGTTAATTCCGCCTGTTCTAGGTACTTTAGCCTAATGCGGATTAGTACCTTGCATTCACAAAGTATATGTTCCGCAGTCACAGTTGCAACTTCACAGTATCAGCATTTGTGATCTTCTGCCATGCCCATCTTCTTGAGATGATATCTCAAGGGACAATGGCCAGTTAGAAGGCCTGTGAGCAGCCTTAGGTCGGACTTTTCAAGTTCGAGAAGCCTTGTGGTATTCTTTGTTGGATGTTATAAACCTTTGTCTTTGGCCTGGAGTGTTCCTCCACTAGGACTTCTTTTGTTGGACCTCCTCCATTATGTGTCCTTTAGATAAGCCACCGAATGGTTCGGGTCCGAAAAATGAGGCTTCAGCTCCTTTTCTTGCGAGGCTATCAGCCAATTCGTTGCCTTCTATTCCCTCATGCCCTCGCACTAACATCAAGGTAATCTTGTTGCTTTTTGTCAGTTGCTTCAGGGATTGTCTGCATTCCCAGGTAATTTAGAGTCGAAGGTATAGGACCTGGAAGTCTTTAGTGCTGCCTGGCTATCTGAAAGTATATAAATCTTTGCCCTTCGAGTGCCTCTATTTAGGCATTCCTGGGCACACTGATCTATAGCATAGATTTCTCCCTGGGAGATGGTTGGTGTGCTACCAAGGGCTTCATATAGCCTGCATGTAGGCCCTGCTACGCCAACACCTTCCCTTCGTCCATCTTGGATCCATCTGTATACCAGATATGCGACCAACCGCAGTACTTTGACCCTACTCGTCTGACGGCTTTCAATCAGCACATCTAAGGGGCAGTCAAAGTCATGCTTGATTGGCTTTGAGTCAGCGGGTTTGGTCGTGGATTCGAATTGGATTAGCTCCAGAATTTTTAAGTGACCAACCAGGTCATCTGGTCTAAATTTAAGTGCCTAATGCAGCCTTAGGGCACTAAGTGCTGCCTCCTTCCTTACATGTAAATGTAGAGGAAGCAAGTGCAGCAATGGTCCATAGCTGCTGTGGGAAAAGAGCGCATTGCTCCTGTAGTCCCTAAACAGGTAAGCCGTTGCAATTTCTGCACCCCATTACTAAAGGGGATAAAAAAATAACATTGTGATTTAATGTTTGTCCAAGAACCAACTACCACCCTTCGCCACCACCCCAATCTCGCGACTCATGTGACATATCATTTTATGGGTTTTCGGGGTAGATTTTTTAAAATTTATTTATTTATTTAACGTCGAGCTATTTCTACTACCAAGGTTTATCACCGACGCTATTAGACAAACTTCCTGTAAATCTTGCCGAACCTCTTCTCTGTGTAATCCTCGTCTTGAAATTACATAGCTTCTGCGTATACGCTGATATACAAACCGCTAGAAGGTGGAACGAGATAGTACAGGATAACGAAACTAAGATATTTGAGTCTCTCAGGGTCGAACGAGTTTTACGTAAATTAGGTGGTACATTAATTTTAATATAAAACCTTATTGAGGCATTTTTAATAAAACTATTATGGTTGTGTATTTAATTTCAGTGCGACAACACTGTTAAGAAACATTCTCACTGTCCTACGGCCGTTTATTTTTGGACATCCTGTATACATATTCCGTTTATGTATTACTTATTTTTTTTTAAGTCTATCACTCGCCAGTACTTAATTACAGCGCGGCCTGTAATTTTTAAATTTGAAATATGTTGGTGTATTCCGTAAGATTAATAATAAGTAACTAAAGTAACTAAAAGCGTTACTTTACAAATTCTCATTAAACCAAACTTAAACAACTTACTAATTGAATCTCATTTTAAAACAATCCACGGAACTTTGACAAAACCAACTAATTCTCTGTTAAAATAGTTAATGATTATGATTTATGATTCAAACAAACTGGGACAAGCTATAACTAATTTGACTATAAAACCAAAGCATCTACTTAATGGCCTAGTGAAATGTTAATGAATGGACATGTTTATAGTTAACGAATAAATTTAAGCTATTATAATGTGCAAATTCAGTTCTCAAGGTTCAGTCATAACTCTTCTTTATAGCAATTAGGTTAAGAGAAGCAAAATATGCAATTTCATGGAGGTAATTAACTCGCTGATTGATATTAATCTCAATAATATATGACCGACTAAGATGCAGTGGAAATCAATTGCACTCTATAGTAAATACATTTTTTTATTAAGGCTATGAGAAAATGCTAACTTTTCATTTAAGTACGAAAACGTGTGCCCTTGAGTATATAAGTGAAGTAAACCCACGAAATGACGAAGATTCAAATGCCTTGTGGAAGTGTTTAAAAGAAAATATCACACAAGCAGCAATGCGAACACTAAGCAATATAGTAAGAATGTGAAACACCAACGGCTGAGAATTTAACTGTAGCATAAGCTAGAAACCTGAAAGTTCTAGATGACAGCATTGCTTTGAAGTGGGAAGTGTATGAGAGGCTGACATGAATAATTCAGAATTCTTTGCAGAAAAGATAAGGATTATTGTCTACAAGACGTTTGTAAAGAAGATGGGTTACATGCTGATAACAAATATAGGAAAAAAACTTTCCAGAAGAGTAAGGTACGTAAATTCAAACCCCAAAAGATGATCAATTAAGGACTTTACGAACTGACAGGGTCTGACACCTTTTCGTGACCATTTTGGATCAAAAGTTGACTGGCAGCCGGACTACGAATGCGGACGTTACTACTATGGTCAGAAGAGAAGCAATTCAAAAACTAAAAGCTGATAAAGCAGCTGGAGTCGACAATATCACGATCAAGACACTTAAGTTAGTGAAGATGAAGTGGACATTCTTCAGATAATATACTAAGACAGGAATACATAACCTAATGAAAGGTGAACCTCAATCTGCATACCACTATACTGAACGGAAACAAAGACGTCTGACGTTAATATCGCACGATTCACAAAATCGGAAAAAGAAAATAGTGATGTATGTATATTCTTCAAACCAGGCTTCAGCATCATCTATCTGGGCAAATCACTTTTGAGCAAACTGGCTTTGTGAGAACTTATCGAGAAAGCCAAGGAATAATGCATGCCATGTACCTGTATTTCCTTATAGCTAAAATATCGTCCTGCTTATTTATTCCTGCTTCATTATTGTTGAATTATCAGTTGTTTTTTAAATTAAATATGGTCGATTTAGCCTATGGCGTGTGGGAAATACTTGTGGCATACTTCAAAGAATTACCAATAAATTGCAAAGGGAGTCAATTGTTATTTAAGGGCTATCAGGATGGATACATTTTCTCACGGTCATTAAAATTTTCCTAGTTTCAATCATCGTATTCATTACCTTTGATTCATCGATTATCATTGGTTTTTGAAAATGTGAAATAGGGCAAACAGTGGACTGTATTAAAGTAAATGGGCACACCAAGATATTCCTTCATTATTCTCCGACTGTCTAAAGAAAATTCTGCTTTGGTAAAAGTCGAGGACAATGATAAAGTTGGTAAATGCAGCAGACTGTGCTCTGTCACCAATTCCCTTTAACATCTATCGTGGACATGCAATGCAATGTATTTTGAATGACTAGCAGGGTGAAGTAGCTCTAGCAGGAACTCAGATTTCTCAGATTTTTATCTTGAAAAGACAAGGCACGTTTTTATAGAAAAATTGGAATTTTAGCCAAATCATTCTGAACAAAAAGTCCCTTAGACGACACTTCAAATTATAGACGGTTTTGTCCCCTCGATATTATGTCAACGTTTTCTCAAAATGTACTGTTGGTATTGGAAGGATAACTGTTGAGAATGAGTAGCCTATATTTGGTTTTAGATTGAACATCACATCTTCAGGTTTTGCCGGAAGTGACGTCAAGTCATGGTTTTCAAATGCAGAACACCTGTTTATTTCGATTTAATATATGATACTGCTACTACAAGTATAGATACTCACCACGCACCTATTACGTTGTACTCACGACCGCATATCATCAGCATATGCTCATTACATGATCTTGCCAATTCTGTAGTCAGCTATACTGAAATACTCATGCATTCTTGGTAGTCTTGTGCCATATTTTGTGAAATTAAATGTATAATTCAATTGAACATAGTTTTCTTTCGGGTCTCGTTTCCTGTACAAATGATCCTTCAATGAGTTTGATAAATTATTTATCAGGAGGGCTCTTATTAACCATCGCGAAGATTTTCCTTATAAATGTATTGAACTTAATAATATGTTTAAAAACTTAAATGGGAGCACAAATTTCACTTAATTATTTGAAATAATGCTTATAACTTGCAAATCATGCCGAACTCAACAAAAATATTAAACATTACTTTTTAAATATGAAATGTGTTTTAAAAATTGACACCAATTACATAAAAATATTAGAGTCATCAAATGTGCAAGACAGGACAATTATTACCTCATAAAAATTGTTGTTAAATATAATTTTTATTGGCCTATGAATTTTATTTCAACAACAAGTGTTCTTCCAATTCACATTCTCTCTAATCAATAACATTATCAAGAGTTTATTAATAATAATTTAAGGTATTTCTGTCAAACACAAATTCTCTTTTGGGAATGAGGACCAATCGTATCCCTCCTATATAAAATTTTAACAAGAACTTGTAGGTGAGATTAAATGCGAACAGAAATGATGAGACGGATGTGTCAGTTTACATCGATGGTTCAAAAATAGATTGTGGATCAAGAGCTGGGGGTCTACTCAGAAGAACTTGATCTCTGGGATTCAATCCATAGTTTCCTGTTAAAGAACTGTACACTTAAACGCCACGCGGACTGTTCGAGTGGTATAAGAAGCTGCAGACAGCTTTGGCCACACCCAATCGTAAGCTAGACAAACACTGTCTCCAATTGTCCAGGTGATTACCAACAGGACACTGTATACTAAACCAACACCTTCACACACCGGGCGTTATAGATAACTTTAAGTGAACAGATAATCTGGAAGACGAGACTACCGAGCATGTGCAGAGTCACTGCCCTGCTCAGCGAGGTACCACTACTGGCCCAGTATTGCCAGTATTGGTACCAAGGTGGGCCTTCTTCTCGAGTACATCACAAGTGTTAGTTGAGTTGAGGAATGAGGGTCTCGATGAGTATGCCGTCACCTATGAGGATAGCACATAGTGCCCACCCCATGAAGCCTGAGTGCATGTGAGGGCAAGCTTACCATCTTCCAAACAATACAGATCCAGAGTCAGGTAGTTCTGTCAGTGTACTTTTTTTCACAAAATTATTGAATTGTTTATTGCTTATTATTAAAAGTCCACTGCATACGAGCATATTTCTTTCAAAATTATTGACTGATTGGAAAACGAGATAATAATAATCAAAATTAGATCTTTAGATATTTATTTATTTATTCATTCACGGGACAAGCCCTTTTTACAAGAATATAAAATATCTCTTACTTAAAGAACACTACATATACAGTGTGTCCCAGGATAGATGTAACAAGAGGTGTAATGGATCAACAATTTTGGAATTTTGGAATGGTATTTGGGGATTGAGTCCTGCTTGTTGTAAAACTAAAGTATACCAAAAATGACTTGATTTGGTGTTCTACAGGGTGTTTTATAAGCAAAGTTGTAAAAATCACCACTAATAAAGTACCTTTATTGTTCAAAATATGAAAAAAATCCACTAATAAAAGTTATTTAGAATGCAATTTTATACCTATATACCAAATTTCAGGAATATTAAATTATTTTTTTGAAACTTCCCATTTTTTCAATAAATTAGTATTTTACTTTGAACCATTCAATTAAAACTGCATAGAAATTATTTTTTGTGAATTAATATTTAAAGTTATGCAGAAGCTAAAAGTAGGCTATGAGAAAAGCAGTGGATACACATTTATCATTTATTATTGACATATCTGTCAAACGTAGTCAATATTATCCTTAATTTCTGTTTCAAATTAACGCAATTAAGCATAAAAAATTAAGTGAAAATGGTACTCACAGTGCGTGAAAAAATGTATATTATGCAATGCTACGGAATTGGCGGTGAAAACTCGCTAAGAGAAGTGGTAAGCCAATTTAATTTGAAATTTCCAAACCCTGCTTTGTCACGTACTCAGGCTATGAGAATAATTAAAAAGTTTCTGGCTACCGGTAGTGTTCTTAACATGAAAAGAAAAATAAAAGCATATGATGAAGACAATGTTGGGGCTATTATAGATCATGCCTCTGTTATAGAAAATCCTAGGATGCCACTAAGAGAGAGATCAGCTCTTATTAATATTAGCAAGTCTGAACTCCAAAGAATTTAAAAGGCAAAGAAAATTAGGGCATATAAAGCAAATTATAAACATACGCTTGAAAAGGGAGATGAGGCCGTAGGTTGGATTTTTGTTTGACCATTGGAGAAAAAATCATGGAAGAAGATTTTTTCATCATTTCATAATTTTCTCAGATGAATCCACATTCACAACCAATGGTGTTGTTTCATCTCAGAATTATCGGTTTTGGGCTTCTGAAAATCCAAATTTTAGAATTCATTGTAGAAGACAATATTATAAAAAAGTGAATGTGTGGTGTGCCGTTTCTTATCACGTTGGAGTTATTGGACCTTATTTCATTGAGGGGAGGTTAAACCAGCACACTTATTTACAGCTTCTTGAAAGATTTTCTGAAGAACATTTAAATATTTTAAGAGATATGCCTTTAGTTCATTTTCAACATGATGGTTGCCCTGGCCACTCCACAGAAATGGTTAATCGGTGGTTGAATTTAAATTTTGGAGAAAATTGGATTGCCAGGAATGGCCCGATGAAGTGGCCGGCGAGATCCCCAGACCTATCAATATTGGATTTCTTTTTATGGGGTCGCCTCAAGCAGTTGGTTTACGCTGAAGCACTTCCTAACGATGTAGCAGTATTGAAGCAGAGAATTACAAATGCCGTAAACTCCATACCGTTAGATCATATTCGAAACAGCTTTAAGGACTTCAGGCGAAGGATCGAAATGTGTGTGGATGTGGGTGGTAGCTACGTCGAATAATAAAAAAATTGTAAACATTGTTTTGTATTGGTCAATAATTAATTTGTTTGTGAATCTGTTGTTTTTGACATTTATTACTTGTTATAATTTTTAAACCTCATTAATCTTCTGTTAGTAATTGTTTCTTGTTTTACAATTAGTTCGATTAACATTATACCTTCTTACATCTCGTATATTCAATTTTTTATTTACTAATAGCCTTCTTTTTGAGATGATTAACATTTGCTCCTACACTTTAAATATGAATTCAACTCTTAATTCGCAAAAAATGGGAAGTTTCAAAAAAATAATTTTATATTCCTGAAATTTGGTATAGAGGTATAAAATTGCATTATAATAACTTTTCTTAGTGGAATTTTTTCATATTTTGAAAAATAAAGGTACTTTATTAGTGGTAATTTTTACAACTTTGCTTATAAAACACCCTGTAGAACACCAAATCAAGTCATTTTTGGTATACTTTAGTTTTACAACAAGCAGGACTCAATTCCCAAATACCATTCCAAAATTCCAACATTTTTGGTCCATTACACCTCTTGTTACATCTATCCTGGGACACACTGTATACAATAAACAAAGATTGTACAAATAATACAACTAGCTCTAGTTATTTAAGATACTTTAAGAGACAAAGCTGAGAATCCAAAAAGTTCAACATTATTTTCAATTGAAATGGCAGTTCTCAAAATCCTGGTCAGTGTCTCATTTTGTCCATAGTTAGTGTGAAGAAATGGTACGTGAAAAACATCAGAAAATCGATTTCTTTTGTTATTCACATTAAAACTTATTAGGTTAATCAGCTCAGGATACTGAATATAACCATCAATTATTTTATGCAGAAAGCACATATCAACCTTCAACCTTCTATGTTCCTAGCCTAGCCTAGCAAGAATGTTATTATAATCATATTCATCTCTCAAGTATCCCATCTTAAATGCACAGAATCTTAGAAATCTCATTTGGACATCTTCAATATTGTTAATGTGGATATTATAAGTGGAACACCAGATTTTAGAGCAATATTCTAATATTGAACATACCAATGAGCAGTATAATAATTTTAGACTGTCGACGGAAAAATCTGATCCAGATCTTCGAATGGACCCTTATTTCCAATGACTTTGATATTATTTCATGTATGTGAATGTTATAGTACAATTTATTGTCAATATTAATTCCCAGATCTTTTACATGATTAATCTCACGCAACACTCCATTACTAATCTCGTAAGGATAAATGTAAGGTGAGTTTATTCTTGCAAATGTAATCTGGTAACATTTATTCACATATAAGTGCAGGACATTTACGTCACACCAAAGGGACAAACCATCTAAATTGCTTTGCGACAATGTAGCATCAGAAAGACTCTCGATTACTCTGAACACTTTTAAGTCATCTGCAAACATTAAGAAATTTCTATTTTTTATTACAGAAGCTACATAGTTCACAAAGAGATTAAATAAGAGAGAACCAATATGAGAGCCTTGATGAACCCCTGATGTTACAGTAATTGACAATGACAGAAAACTACCATTTTTTTATACACTATGTCCGACCAGTTAGAAAACTGCCAATCCACTTTAATACATTGCCACTGACACCTTCCTTTCTAATTTTGCTATAAGAAGATCATATATTATATTTTTTAAATCGAAGTCTAAAATAATATTTTCACGTTGTAGTCAGATATATGGCATAAACTTAGTTATACTTCCTGGTCCGGTCCTTATAGAACACATTAGGTAGTCGCACTTTTATGCGTTACGTACACTAAGTTGAAAGCCAAAAAAGGAACCCCATCGCCGACTCCAGGCGCCTGATAACCCCATTACGCATTTTAGTGTGGTACGTACCGGTTCTGTTTAAACCAATAGTGAGTGAGTGAGTGATTCACTTCAAGATGCCAAAGAATATTCAAAGAAAAAGAAAATGAACATGAACGATCTATGACGATAAAGAAAAAGATGAGGAAATTTTAAAAAATGTCAGAGGACGTATTGAGGTCAACAAGTAAGCAATAATAATTTTTATTGTATATATGCATCTATATTATACGCATGCAGAACAGTTTTTATTAGAAATTCAAAATATTAATATGGTTATTACAGACAGTTGTTTATACAAGAGTTTTGTGTATAATATTAGCATTGGGATAAAAGCAGAATTGTTTAGAATTACATTTAAATTAAAAACTTAATATAATAAGAGTAAATTATATATTTATCCCATTCAAACAGTACCCTTTTCAGACTAGGTATAGATATTTGTTTACACAATTCAAGTGTTCAATATAAACAGTCTTCGTAATATTCGAAGGTTGAAATCATCGCCCCGTGCCCTTTACTAAGTTTATGTTATGACTTTAAAGGGTCATTAAATTTTACGGAAATAACTAACAATATTGTGTAGGTAATGTTTATTTTTAATGCACATGCATACATAGGGGATTTCTTGGCTCTCGCTTCGAATAATTAAGAAAATATCGACGATGACACAGGAATAACTTTCTAGTTAATAGGTTCATTACTTTTTTTACTAAAAATGTATATACAGGATGATTACTCTGGATATAGCCCTATATTTACGACTGGTATTTCTCCACCTAGGAAAATAATTGATATAACTGGAATATCAGAGATGGCCTGTCTCGCCCCTTTGACATTTGAACGTTCATATACAGGGTAGCCTTACTCGCGCCCTACTCACACAATTGGTACAGCATATGGAAAATCAAAGGTGGACTGCCTCTCCTCTTTGACATTTGAACGTTCATATACAGGGTGGCCTTACTCGCGCCCTACTCACACAATTGGTACAGCATATGGAAAATCAAAGGTGGACTGCCTCTCCCCTTTGACATTTGAACGTTCATATACAGGGTGGCCCTACTCGCACCCTACTCACACAATTGGTACAGCATATGGAAAATCAAAGGTGGACTGCCTCTCCTCTTTGACATTTGAACGTTCATATACAGGGTGGCCTTACTCGCGCCCTACTCACACAATTGGTACAGCATATGGAAAATCAAAGGTGGACTGCCTCTCCCCTTTGACATTTGAACGTTCATATACAGGGTGGCCTTACTCGCGCCCTACTCACACAATTGGTACAGCATATGGAAAATCAAAGGTGGACTGTCTCTCCCCTTTGGCATTTGAACGTTCATATACAGGGTGGCCTTACTCGCGCCCTACTCACACAATTGGTACAGCATATGGAAAATCAAAGGTGGACTGTCTCTCCCCTTTGGCATTTGAACGTTCATATACAGGGTGGCCTTACTCGCGCCCTACTTACACAATTGATAAAATATATGGAAAACAAAGGTGGCCTGCCTCGTCCCTTTGACATTGGAATGTTCATGTATAGGATGGCCTTGCTCGCGCGCTGTTTACACAATTGATACAATGTATGGAAAAACAAAGATGGCCTGCCTAGTCCCTTTGATATTTAAAAGTTCATATACAGGGTGGACATAAGTCGCCTTCTATTCACATATCACATACAACACAGGAGGGACATTAAAAGTGGTTTACCACAATGACTATTTGTCCTTTTAAAATGTTGCAGTACTCTAATACTTGCACATATCTACAACTACCTATCTTTTTATTCATAGGTGACAGTGAACCGGACGAGTCAACATTGTCTATTTCAAAAAGACCTGTAATGGGACCTGTCATTTTTAACACTGATTCGGATGATGCTGTAGAAAAACAGAATACATAGGTCGACATTTTAGGCACAGACACTTCCACGTCAACACCAAAAAGCATTTCATGACCTAATTCCATATTCCAAGTCAAAGTGATATAGGAGCAGGTGTTGGTGATCTGGGTGCAACTGTAGATGTTTTACTAAATGAAAATAAAAATAATAATAAAATTAAAGAGCAGGTTCTACCAGGATTAGTATACTGTGCAAAATTCATGTGCTATGCACATTTTCAATTATCTTTGCAGAGAAAAAATCAAATTTATCCTAAATTAAATCCATCTTTGCACAAAGTGGCCAAGGAATCAAAGGTAGAAAATTTACTGTTTGGGGAGAACTTGACTGAGAAATATAGGGCAGCGCAAACTATTACGAAAACAAGTCAGTAGTTAAAGACAATGACCATATACACCTGTAGCTACTTCCTCATCTCCTACAAAGAAGTTTTTAAACTCACCACGAGCGAAATTGCGAAATTCGGTACACAAAATTTCACAAGAGAGACAAACTCGTACAGACCAAAGGAAGAGGAAAAGGTATTCAGCAGGTTCCAAGGTTACAACAGAAAAAAGAACATTAACTAGAAACCAATATATATTAGAGTCAGTAAAAGAGTATCATATTACATTTGATAGAAAACCAAATCAAATTAGAGTTCCAAATGGAAAACATAACAGTAATAATATCAGAGAGAATGAGAAAGCAATTCAGACGTTGATAATTATATTGGTCCCATTTATCAATGTAAGCCTGAAAAAGGCCAATTCATCTCCTCATATTTTCTGGTACCGAAGCCTGACAATAAATCTAGATTTGTGTTAAATCTAGAGTCGTTAGATAAGTTCATGTCACCTCCGCATTTCAAACTGGATGATTATAGAACAGTTAAAAATATTATTAGGCAAGATTGGTATATGGCCTTATTAGATCTGAAAGATGCCTATTTTCTTATTTCAATTAGTAAAGCCCCAGAAAATATATTAGATTTATTTTCCAAGAAAAATTGTATGAATTTAGTTGTTTGCCATTTTGACTTTGTACTGCAGCATTTGTGTTTACAAAGAATTTAAAACCGGTTATACAACATCTGTGATCGGTAGGCAATATCTCTATAAATTACCTTGACGATTTTATGCTTCTGGGGAGACTGATTCATATCGCCTAAAAAATGTAAATGATTCCATTTCATTGTTGGAATCTTTGGCCTTTATTAAAAATTACAATAAACGCTGCTCAAATTCAAGTCAACAGTGTAAATATCTAGGTTTTCTTAATAAGAGTACAAATTTAACTATCTCCTTACCACACGATAAGATAGACAAATATGTAAAAATCGTACAAATTTTTATGAATAAAAACAGCTGCAAAATTAGAAATTTTGCAAAGTTAATTGATACTCTTATTTCTATATGGCCAACAATTAAGTGGATATACACTAAAAAACTTGATCGAGCAAAATTCTTAGCACTTAGGAACAGTAAAGGGAGCTATGATGGGCAGATGGTCATATCTAAAGAGGTGACACGGGGTTACACTGGTTGATCAAAGATATTCCCAAGGCACGGAATTCTTTAGTGCTTAGGAAATATATGGCTGAAATAATAATAATAATAATAATAATAATAATATCTTTATTTACCATAAAAAAAAAATATATATATATATATATATATGTGTGTGTATATATGTGTGTGTATATATGTATATATATATGTATGTATATGTGTGTATGTATGTATGTATATATGTGTATATGTGTATATATATATATATACAATTGGTAAATAGGTACCATTTCACCTAGATGGTGCTCTTCCAATGGCCCTAACAAGAAGGAGGTAATCTACAACTTAAAACTAAATACATACAATAATAGAAGAGTAAAAGAATAAAAAAAAAAAAAAAAAACAAATATACTCGATGCTTCGAAAACCGGATGGGGGGCGGTATGTAATGGCGAACTGGCTCGTGGTATTTTGGACTCAAGAGGAAGGAGATAAACATATAAATTATTTGGAACTATTAGCTATTTTTAACGGTCTTAGAGCTTCGTGAGATCAAAACTGAAGTGCAATATATTACTTAGAATTGACACGACTACAGCCATCTCTTATGTAAATAAAATGAGGGGGTACAAAATATAAAAGACTCTCCAGATTAGCTAGGGACATATGGCAGTGGTGTGAAGCTAGGAACATTTTATTTTTTGCTACATATATAGAATCCGTGAATAACACAGAAGAGGATCAGAAATCAAGGTTTTAGTCAATTGAAATTGAAGAATCTTTAAATGAGATAGAATTTGCAAAAATTGTATTATTTTTTTAAATGAATAAAATAGATTCGATTACATCAGAATTGATTGTAAAGTCTACCCAGTACGTTCATGGAGAAGATACCCTCAGTCCTTTTCAGTAGATGCTTTCACTTTAAGTTGGTCAACTATGTATTTTTACGCTTTTCCCTCGTTTCCTCTAATTGCAAGAGTGCTAAATAAGATTATCCAATATAATCTTGAGGCAGAGAGAATAGTGTTTGTTCCATTTTGGAGAACTCAACCTTGGTATCCAATTTTTCTAAAATTATTAATTAAGGATCCCATATACTTAGGTCCTGATAAAAATCTTTTATTATGGCCTTTCAGAAATTCATCCTGGCTGTAGGGCTGTTATCAGGAAGGCGAACAGGTCCAGAGGACTATCTGAAACATCCATTGAAGTATTAATATATTCTTTAAGTAAAAATACTTTATCATAATATGAAGAAGTGGTGGAATTTCTGTAGAGAACGTAGTATTTACCTGTTAGATCCCTCAGAAAACAGTTTTATTGAATTTCTGAAGGAACAATTTAAAAATAAGCTCTAGCTTTTCAACCTTAAAACACGTCTCGGTCCACGTTGAACTTAATATTTTCAAAAAAGATGAAAGATCAGCTGATAAAACGCTTTTGAAAGGAGTATTTAAAAATGCGACCAGTTTTCCCGAAATATAACTCTACTTGGGATCCCGTTTTGAAAAATTTGTCAATTTTATGCCCTTTATAATCACTTAGTTTAGAAATTTCTTACCCATAAGTTAGTAACATTATTGGCTCTTTGTACGGCACATAGGATACAAACTATAGCCAAAATAAATATAAGTAATTTGTCAAATTTAGGAGAAAAAATAGAAGTGTTAATTCTGGAATTATTAAAAACATCGAGACCATCTAGAGAACAACCTAAGTTGACGCCCCCCTTTTTCGAAACGAAGTCCTAATTATGCGTCGCGTCAACACTATATTATTTTATCAGGGAAAACACACCCACATTACAAATTTATTGATACACATAAAAAGCCTATTCATGCTGCTTCAACTCAAGATAAAGATAACTTTAGGCAAAGCAGGTATTGATACGAATAAGTTTACTGCCTATAGTATTCGCCATGCCGTATCATCAGCAGCGCTCAGAGCAGGTGTTAACATAGATACTATTAGATCTGCAGCAGGTTGGTCAAAAAATTCTGATACATTTTTTAAATTTTATAATAGGCCAATTGTCAATAATTCTGATTTTGCGAGAAGTGTTCTTTCCTGATCTATGTTTAAATTTAAGTGCTATATCTTATAATAGCTATAGTACAACTTGATTAATAGTTAAAATTTAGATGATAAGTGGATGATTAAAATCAGATATTTCAGGAACTTTCAAGAGGATTATGAGAATATTGTTTAATATCAATACAAAGTTGTTACCATATTAAATCGCTCATTAACTTTCAACAACTACCTAATGTGTTCTATAAGGACCGGACCAGGAAGTATAATTTATGATTAAACGACTTACCTTTAAGGAAGTTCAATCGTAATTATACGACTGGTCCGGTCCGCATAGAACACTCCCCACCCTAAGAATTAGATGAACACAAATCTGTCTGTATGTATTTTATAAACAGGTGCACACAACACATCCCATCCCCAGTGATCGCGATTTACACCTAAAACGCGTAATGGGGTTATCAGGCGCCTGGAGTCGGCGATGGGGTTCCTTTTTTGGCTTTCAACTTAGTGTACGTAACGCATAAAAGTGCGACTACCTAATGTGTTCTATGCGGACCGGACCAGTCGTATAATTACGATTGAACTTCCTTAAAGGTAAGTCGTTTAATCATAAATTATATACAATAATTTTATTATTAACTCCTTGGAACATAAAGTTCAGGTTGACTCTATCTATACTTTTCTAAAGCATTTCACAGAGTCAGCCATGATAGAATGATGTTCAACTACACTTGACCGAAAATCTCAAAGCGATTCACCGATTAGTCTTGTAGATAAAAATTCAAATGTACAAAAAAAAAACCACGGAAACGAATGAAAAAACAAATCCGAAACAGTGTGGCAGCATCGCACGCTTGTGATTCTTGAAATTGGCAGGGTACCTAGGCTTGGGTTTTTGAACTGGTAGATCTTGGGAGATTATCTACTATATAAAATAATACACATATTTTTAATTCAATAATATTGTACTGAATAAGCATGTGTGGTATATATTCCTGGAATATCCTGTATAAACAATAATTCCAACTTAAATAATTGTACGTATTATAATTATAATACTTTATTTTCATTAGCATTGCACTTGTAGCGAAATAATAGCAATAACGATATCGAACTTGAATCTTGAGAAATTTATGCAAATTAAATGGGAAGTGCAACGAAGACAGAAAGATATAATTACTCTGATTTATCCTCCGAAAAATCATAATAACAACCTTTAAAATAATTTCTCGGGTTCTCCTGAACTTTCTACGTATTTTTTTATAGCAAGACATAAATTTAAATAAGCGTAAATCATTATTATGCTTCAAGAAGAATTATTTTAAATCACGACCCATGACAAAGCTGGAAGAATGTAGAGTAAGTCTCTCCTCGGGGAGCAATTTACACAGTGCTTACGCTTTACAAAGTACTAAATAAGTTTTTGGTATTTTTATTACCACATTAAGCAGCGAATATTCCTTAAGAAACCAAAGGAATTTGTCTATAGAAATAATACCGATATTGAAGTCAGTTAAAATATGCTTGAATACGTTATTTGCTCATTTTACTTCCACATCCAGTGCAAGTATAGTAACGACAAAAAAATTTTTAAAAATTTTTATTGTTCAAATAGGCTTAAAATGTCACGAAACGTCGAGATTTTAAGTTTGAGCGAAAAAAAAATTCTGTCTGTCTGTCGGTCTGTCTGTAACTTTTTTTTGTGCGCACGTTTACTCTGGAACCGTTTAAGATATTGACTTGAAATTTGGTACACGTATGTACTTTAACGAAATCTGGAACTAGATTATATTTTCATGTTGTTCCGACGAAGGGTTTGGGGGTAAATTGGGGTAAATTTGGGGTAAATGGGTAAATCAAGCAGGTAAGAGTCGGTAAAATTGGTATTTAGTATATACAATAGAAGCTAGGGTCTCAAAAAATTTTTGGCAATAGCCACCCCCATTACCACCCCCACCCCTTTATTAAAGGGGGATGAAAAAAATTGTGATTTAGTGTATGTACAAGAACCAGAAACTTCAAAATATTTTTTTACTTCATCCACCCCCACTACCACCCCCACTACCACCCCCACCCCACTACCGATATGGGGTATCGTTTTATGGGTTTTTGGGGTAGAGAATATCAAATATTATATTATTAAAGTTCCATAAACAATTATTTCCATATACAAAGTTTTTTCGTTGCGAGTGACTTGGATAGAGAATCTGGATGTGGAAGTAGTGATTCCTTGGGCAGCGGTTTTTAAAATGCATTCGCCCCCTGCAAATTCAAAACCACCTGTGATACCAATATAAACGGGAAAAATATGAGCCTAAGCCACCTATAATATTTTTGTCATTACCTGTAAAATTGCCGTTAATGGTTCCGTTATCAACAGAAAAATATATATACATAAAGCCAGTTTGCTCAAAAGTGGTAGTTTCTGGTCTGCAATTGTGTATATTAACCTATAAATTTTAAAAAATTACTGGCACATTTATCCACTCATTCATTAAATTGTAATACAAATGCATCCTTTCCAAGGGGTGAATTTATTCTATCTATTTAAGCTGAAAATAATTTTGGGATATTCTTCTTTCTATTAACTTCGTCTTGCCAACCATTTGTAAGCCATGCAATCTATAAGCTTTATCTGTTGTAATGAACTCACTTTTTCACTGCATAGTTGGTTTGTTTTTTTTGTGCTATTTTTAATCCGACTCGAAGGACCAAAATATCTGTGTTACATTTTCCTTTTTTACAATTAATTATTTTTTTATTTATTTGCTTTTATCATGATTAGAGAATATTATTTAGGTATTATGCAAATCACAACTTACACACTTTTTATTTATTATGAAAATACCTACTTTCTGTATATTGTTGCTCTAATCTAGGCACGCTAATATACTAGTTAGGTAAATACTTTAAAACATTCATTATTGGAGAACCAATCAAAACAACTACTCTTCTAGGTAATACTGACGAAGTATTGAATTACATGATAGGATTCTTAGCATGTTAAAGAAAAAAATATTGAAAATATTTAAATGATTTATTTACATTTAGTCATTCACACTTTTTTATTTAATATGAAAGTATCTACTTTCTGTATATTGGTACCTTAATCTGGTCACGCTAATATACTACTTAGGAAAATACTGTAAAACACTCATTATTACAAAAATAATGAGTGTTTTACAGCATTTTCCTAAGTAGTATATTAGCGTGACTAGATTAAGGTACCAATATACAGAAAGTAGATACTTTCATATTAAATAAAAAAGTGTGAATTACTAAATGTAAATAAATCATTTAAATATTTTCAATATTTTGTTCTTTAAAATGCTAAGAATCCTATCGTGTAATTAAATACTTCGTCAGTATTAGCTAGAAGAGTAGTTGTTTTGATTGGTTCTCCAATAATGAGTGTTTTAAAGTATTTACCTAACTAGTATATTAGCGTGCCCAGATTAGGGCAACAATATACAGAAAGTAGGTATTTTCATAATAAATAAAAAGTGTGTAAGTTGTGATTTGCATAATACCTAAATAATATTCTCTAACATTTTCCTTTTGGTTCAAATTAAAAACTGATTTTGAGCAATGGACTGTATTCAGGTTTAACACAAAATAAAGAACCTCTGCCCAAGGAATCACTACTTCCACATCTTCTACCCAAGTCTCTCACAACGAAAAAAAATTGTATGTGGAAATAATTGTTTATGGAACTTTCATTATATAATATTTAAAATCGTCGACACCAAAAACGATATCCCACATCTGTAGTGGGCTGGTGGTAGTGATAGGGGGTCGTAGTGGGAATAGATGAAGTAAAAGATAATTTTGAGGTGTTTGGTTCTTATACTCACACTAAATCACAATTTTTTTTCACTCCTTTTTATAATGGGGTGTGAGTAGTAATGGGGGTGGCTAATGCCAAAAATGTTTTGAAACATTAGCTTCTCTTGTATATACTAAATACCAATTTTATGGACTCTTACTTGCTTTATTTCCCCCCATTTACCCCAATTTGCCCCCAACGGAATAAGATGAAAATATAATCTAGTTCCAGATCTCGTTAAATACATACGTGTACTAAATTTCAAGTCAGTATCTTAAACGGTTCCAGAGTAATCGTGCGCACAAAAAAAAGTTACAGACAGACCGACCGACAGACAGAAATTTTTTTGCTCAAACTTTAAATTTAGACGTTTCATGACATTCTAAACCTATTTGAACAATATAAATTTTAAATGTGGAAGTAAAATGAAATGCATAATTATATGTAAAGCTTATACGTGTGTGTGTTTACTTCGTCATGAGTTCAACTGAACTGTCGCGTTACTCTGCTGCGTCAGACTACTGGGGGGGGGGGGGGGGGGGTAGGCACTACTGAATATTCACATATTTAAACATTTTCTACTGACACCAACACCAACACCTCCCAGCTAACACAGTTTCCTTATAAGCGTTGGAAGAACGTTTATATATAGTCCACGGAAATTAGTATTTGACCTGGACAAAATTAGTAAAAATTTGAATTTTTGCACAGACTTTCTTTGAGGTATCCCAAACCCAAATCCACAAAAACCACAAAAATCCCATGGCTACCTAAGATATTGAAGGTCAAAGTTTTTGCCAAATATCTCGCGTCCTATGCATTGGATGCCCATGGGTGTCAATGTGAAAGTTGTAGATAATCAGATTACCTTACAAGTTGTTTTTTTATTTTTTTGAACCTCGACCTTGAATATAAAGGGGGTTTTTGGAAAAAATGCAAAATATCAATCTTGTAAATAATTGAATTCTACAACTTTCATGTTAACTTTATTGCTGTCCAATTTTTTTGGCGCGAGATATTCGCGAAAGACCATGTTTTTGAAATTTTTACCTTGAATATATCTAAAAGGGGGATGAAAAAAATTTAAAAAACAACTTGTAGACAATCTAATTCTCTACAACTTTCACATTGACCTCATGGGCATCCGATGCATAGGACGCGAGATATTAGCAAAAAACTTTGACCCTCAATATCTTGGGCAGCCATGTTGGAATTTTTGTGATTCTTATGGATTTGGGACACCTCAAAGAACGTCTGCGCAAAAATTCAGATTTTTACTAATTTTGTCCAGGTTCCTTCCTTACTTTGGCTAATTTCCCTGCATTAATAGCAGTCTTTTAAGTAATACCTAGTAATTTTATTGTGACAAACTTTCTGATCTCATATAGCTGTTCTTACAGCCTGTATGAAACTTATTGAGATGAATTCAAACAACAACTGAGAGAGAGATTCGTACATATCGTATAATCTCCTTACAGCAACTGTATTGTTATTTAGGAGTCAAAATGTTTTATAGTTGTATTTGGAATAAGATTAGCAAAGATACAAATATTTCAATAAAGTGACAGAAGAGAAATTATCATGTTCTTAAACCCAACATAAATATATATCATACAATATGGAATTTAAACGAATATTCATCACCGGGTAACTTATTAGATTATCTTGACCTGCGATTTTTTTTCCGTAAATATGTAGAATATTACTAAGAAAAAAAGAGCGCTTCATATTCAGTAATTATTTCGAAAATTAGGTAATTTTCACCGAAAAATTATATATCATTATTACAATATGACCACCACCATAAACTAGTTTTTACTGAAGCAGTTATACAAGTCAGTTGGCTATGCGTGTTAATCCAGTTTTTTAAAAATTGATTATTTCTTTTGCCAAAACATTTAAATTTAAATATTAGATCGGAATTATACTACTTAAAAATATTTGGTGTTTTAGTATATGCATAGACTTGTTATTGAAGCCAATATTTGTCATAATTGACCCTAAACTAATAAAACAATTTGCTTTCTACGGATATGCTTATAAACCAGTTTTGTTTTATAAAAGTCATGAAATACTACACAGTGTTTATACGGTCATTAATTCAACAATATTGTTGTACAATTAACGCTAGAAGGCCTGATCGTATTTTCATGTGATTCATTGGCTAAGCACGTAAACCAGGTGAGACGATATTATATGGCTCTATTCCAAGACACAAGGGAAAACCCCACGTGGATTTCAACTTGGGGAACGAGACTCTAAGGGAGCTCCATTATGAGATCGAAAAATGACACTGATGAAGTCCTACGGGGTTCCATTCTAAGTCTCATTCAAAGTGTCGCTCTACCTGCTTTGAGGCGGAGGTTTCCACTCCTCTTTAAATTTTCCCTTTAAAGAAATGTTTATTATTCTAATTATTTTTGCAAACAATAAAACACACGATATTATGTTGACACCTTTACCAGAATATAGTTAAACAAATATAAGCGCAGGCAAATACTACTGACAGCGTAACTGTCCTTGCTATTTTGGCTTATAACTGCTATTTTATTTGTGTAGGGAAGGCTATTAATTTTTATAAATGTGTTTCCATTCAACAGAATAAAATATTTTTCTTTAAAGTCTCTTAGCAGTAAAAGTCCAGCAGGAGTAAAATTGAAACATAACCATATCATGAAACATTTAATTAATAATATGATGATTATAAGCTGTATATTGACATTTTTATAATGACTCGTAAAGTTCTAAAATCTAAAAGTTTATCTTAAAACAAATACAACAATTACACATTATAAATTTTGATCTTTTTCTTTCAGATTTCAAGAAATTTAAATATAATTAATTTTATTGATGCATCATCAAACGCATAGGCCATTCTTAAATGTTATTAACGGCACTATTCATTTATAACAATATTTTCGTCCTATATGAGATGAAAATATGACCGCTAAACTATTAAATCCAATTTTATACGCAATTCTGTAGCCTGATCTGCAAGGGTTACAGATTCAATCGTTACAATTATTGTTCATGACGGCAGTCTTTCTTCCAAGTAAGGGTAACCCACTTAACGGTGCATAATATCGTGCATAAATACATTTTCACTTGTTCTGCTCGCCAAATTTAGCCGATGATAAAAAAGACGACATTGTATTAAATAAAAAAACGTTCGACCCACACGTGATCTCCTTTTCACAAACCTGCTTCTGCATAAAATGACAAAGTTATTTATTATCCAGATTTAAGGTAATAAGTATATTTTTAATAAAATTAATCCCGTAAAATTTCGCATTAATTTCCAATAGTGACGTGTTTAATAGTGTATTTATATACAATGTAAGAAATTTAGAATTTGAGGTTTAAAGTATGTTTGTATGTATAAAATGTATATTTCAGGAGCTAATATAATTTAATATACAAAACAAGTTTTTTATGTAGATTATGGAAATTATTTTACTATTGCTATCATATAGCACTTTGCATATTAAGACACAATTTTTAAAAAATAATCAGTGATATAATAATTCTGTTTTCTAGGTTTGAAGAGTAGGATTATTTACATACAGGATGGACCAAATTAGATGGGATTTGGGGGTTTCTCTAAAACTATGGCAGATACGCGATTCAAAATAAGCGATACGCCACCTACGGTGCCGATTACGAACTACTTTCTGTGAGATGACAAGTGACAACTTTCATTTTTTGCTTGTGTCATAATTGCTTTGCGTTGTTTTCATTGTCGATTGGATTCAATTAAAATTGAAAACAATATGAATCAATATTGTTCAGTTCCTCAGTGTTCGTCTTGGGCAAAAAAAAACCAACATTTGTTTCCCGAAGCCGGCAAACACCGCGTGAAGATGGATAACAGTTTTGGGGGGAAGGATTTTGTGGACAGGCTAAAAGCCTGGATAATAAAATTAAAAAATGGAAAGCCAGTGACAAAGTACATGAAGGTTTGTTCACTTCATTTCATAGAAGATGATTATTTTTATCAAGGAGGTATTTATTGTATGTTGAGGTTAAGGTTAAATAGACATTGTCTTATTTTTAAAACACAGTAAAAAAAATAAAATCTTGAAAAAAAACAGCAGTCCCATCAAGAAATTTACTGTAAGTGACAATGATGCCATTCCTGGACCATCCAATAGGTCTGAATGATTTCAAAGAAGGCTTGTGTTGGCAGAAACAGTCCCCGAAACGACCATTCGACGATCAGTGTGATTGTGAAGAAAATGAAAATACCCAAGAAGATGAGGGTTTATTGCAAGTACTACAGGCACAACCTGATTATGTTGGACCAAAAAGTTTTTGTGACTTCCAAGTTCAAGTAAATACTCCGGAAGTATTTACGTTGTGTACTCTGTTAACAACAGATAGTAAGCTGAACTGTTCTACTGGACAACACTTTTAAACTCCTGGACACAGTAGTGGAGGTTGTGCAGTCTGTTTTTAGAGACCAAAGGGCTCGTAGATTAACAGCAAAAGAGAGAATTGTCTTACTATTTACTAAATTAAAATGTAATTTGTCTTATGTTACACTAGCTCTTCTTTTTGGTATTTCAGCTGAATTATGCAAAATTTTTTTTATTATTTATATCGCTTTAATAAAATCAATTGCTATACATATATTTTCATTGAAATTTATTTATAAAATACCTTTTAAATCACCGAAAATACAAAGATTTGAATGTAAACAAAACACCTATCACACAGGAATTAGTTTCGATGTCAACCGCACAGGCGCTGCAATCTTAATTTCAGACGCGTATAGACAAAAACCAATATAGGTGTCCTGAGCTCGATTTTCGAGAAACCATCAATGGCGCAAACCGCGAGCGTTAGCATTTTGGATCTTTGTCTCAATTACCAAGTGTCGAATCGAAAACCGAGTAACACATTCTTAAGGAACTTTTTTGAGTAGAATCTGCTGCTGAAGAAAAAAAATATGCATGCCTCAGTTTGCGAGATATTGACATAACTTGTTTTTTTTTTTAAATAGAGCACCCTGTAAATTATTTCATTATTCGACCACAACTTAAATTAGCTATCCAACGATATATCATATGCCATATATATCTCTAGAAAAAGTGGTTAATTTTCGAAAAATTTGATATATTTGTGAGGAGGCCATGGAAAACTATTAACAACACTTTCATTTTTGATGATGCTTTAACATTTATTTACAATTTTTGCGTGGTACTTTACCGGTTCTCATCGAAGAAGTTAGAGATTATATGTGGTTTCCTTATGATAGTACTCCAGTACATTTTCGGCAATAAGCGCTACAACATTTGGATAATGAAGGTGGATAGGCCGAGATGGTCCAATTGCCTGACCCCCTCGTTCACCCTACCTCAAATCGCTTGATTTTTATTTTTTGGGACACATTTTTTGGGACACATAAAAACTATGGTGTACGCTACGAAAGTTAATAGTAGTTATGTTTATGCCATGCGTGTGGTGGGCAATGGATTCGACGAGGTGAAAAGTACATTGAAAATGGCTGAAATAACTTTGAACAGTTGATGTGAATTTTCCATTTTCTTAAAATATTTACTGGATTATCTAAGTTTATGCGTATAGGTTAAGAATTCGCTTCCAAAAACATTTTTTATCCTATTTGACTATATATTACTAGACCAAGCAACGAATGATTATAGAGGGAAATTTTAGGGACAGAAAATTTGACTTCGGAACTTTGTTTGGACTAGTCTGGAGATGAACATATCAAAAGTCCCACCTCCCAGGTGGTGGGCGGGGTACTTTAAAGGTCCCATTTTTTGGTTTTTCGCTTATATCTCGGAAACTATGCGTCATATGGAAAAAGGTAATATATGCAAAATTAAACATAATTAAATTTCCTACAAGAATGTTTATATTCATTTTTTCCCTGTGTGTTATAGTTTACGAGATATTCGCCAGCCAAAATAGATAATTAAAAAAAAAGTATTAGGTGTCTTGAACATTTCTATCAAAGCGGTTTACCGTGGTCTGCTAATAAATCACAGTCACAAAACAATCTTTATTTTACAACATTCGACGTATTTACTAACGTAATATTTTGTCGAAATCCATGCATTTCCTTAAATATACAGTGCGACTCACTTAAAATGAAGACGCTCTTATAACTTTTTTATTTTGTTTCCGATTTGAATCAAATGTTACCCAAGTATAGAACAAATTAGGATCTACTTATGACCAGAAAAACATTCGCCTGCTACAAAGGTAAAGCCATCTGTGGTACCAAAATATGCTGAAAAATATTAAAAATCATATTAATGGGTCTTGACGAATTTCACGTATCCACCACAAATTGAGGAAACTGAGGACCCACTTTGCCAGATGAGCTTATGTACGAAAAATTCCCCATCGATAACCAAATCAAATTTTGGTGTATTTACGGTTGTGGCGCCGATCCGATGAATTTTTTAGAATTTTTAACATTCAAAATGATTTTATTTTTTCAGCATATTTTGGTACCACAGAAGGCTATGCCTTTGTAGCAGGCGAATGTTTTTCTGGTTTTCATAATTTGTTCTATACTTGAGTAAAACTTGATTCAAATCGGAAACAAAATAAAAAAGTTATAAGGGCGTCTTCATTTTAAGTGAGTTACACTGTATGTATATTTAAGGAAATGCATAGATTTCGACAAAATATTACGTTAGTAAATACGTCGAGTGTTGTAAAATAAAGATTGTTTTGCGACTGTGATTTATTAGCAGACCACGGTAAACCACTTTGATAGAAATATTCAAGGTACCTAACACTTTTTTTTTTAATTATCTATTTTCGCTGGCGAATATCTCGTAAACTATAACACATAGGAAGAAAATGAATATAAACATTCTTGTAGGAAATTTAATTATGTTTAATTCTGCATAGATTACCTTTTTCAATACGACGCATATTTCCGAGATATAAGCGAAAAAACAAAAAATGGGACCTTTAAAGTGCCCCCCTCCCCCCCGCTCACCACCTAGGAGTGGGGACTTTTGATATGGTCATCTCCAGACTAGTCCAAACAAAGTTCCGAAGTCAATTTTCTGTCTCTAAAATTTCCCTCTACACCCTTTTTTGAGCATTCATTGCCTGGCCTATACCTAAATTGTGGCTATGTGTGGTTCCTGATAAGAAATGAAAGCGAGTATATCATTTAAAATCTCGTAATCGAGATTAAAAATAATTTCCATACACATACTATTCTATTAAGTTCAAAAATCTAAAAAAGCTCTGGTGCTTTATTCCTTTTTGAATGACAAGTAATTAATTTACGACTAATTTTTCAACAAAATTAATTGTTTAAAGGCACCCAAAAACGTATATAAATTAAAAATTAATTTATTATACTTACGTTATAATTTCTCAAGACCAATTTGCAAAAGTTCGAGTAAAATGCTAATGATAAAAACGTAAACGAATAACATGCCTGGCCAAAATCAGCGAAACCCACGAGATTTGTTTTACAAAGTATCGCCTACTCAGTTGTAAATTAGAAGGAAAAGGAAATAAGTCCTACGTACACTCATGAATAACTATTGTTACGTGTTACCATACAATGACGTGTCTGATATAATTTGATGTAAGACATTGAGAGGAATTTCCGAAATTTAAAATTTACGATTGTTTATTTTAAAAAATTTCTAAGTGATCAGGTCGTCAAGAATTAATTAATAAAGGATAAAAGTAAATATAAGGATCACCTATCAAAAAAGGGAAGCAACCCTAAAACTTATTGGGATTTAATAAATAAATATAAGAATGTTAATCACCCTGAAAATCTACAGATAATTTTGTTGACGCATCTGAAAACATCAATAATTTACCGTCCTTCATGTTAATTTTAACAACTTTTATGCTAATAATACCAATCATCCAAATTTTAGTCTGAATTAACTTAGAGATATAACTAATAATATAAAAGTTAAAAGCAGTTCAGATTACTATGATATGTCTGTCAGAGCAATAAAATATATAAAATATATTATTCTAAAATCGTTATTTAAAATTATGAACGAGTTTACCGACAAAGGTGTTTCCCTAATATTTTGAAAGTTTCTGAAGGCATACTTATTCATAAAGGGGAGTCCAACATTAAATAATTTCAGCCCCACACTTTTAACGCCTATCATATCAATAATATCTGCGACTGTTCTAAAAATTCAAATTACCAAGCATTTTGAAAACACGAATATTCTATCCTAACCAGGTTCACTTTGTTAATAATGTCATTAAAAAAACAAGAAAACAAGGAGTTTTCCAGAGTAACATTTTGTTGTCAATTAATATCTTCATACCTTTCCAACAGTCAACAATATACATATAAGGATGGAAACGTTTCTAGCATACGCTATGTTAAACTCGGTGTTCCTCAAGAATCGGTCCTGGGGCCTACTCCCTTCTTGATCTATGTAAATTATCTGAAAGAGAGTGTGCCTAAGGCCGAACTTTTAATGTTAGTCCATGACACAAGGACTTGAGTAAGGTCAGGGAGCTCATGTGGATGCACGTCTGCTGCTCAGGGCTGGTTTGTTACAATAGGTTAAATTTAAACGGAAATAAAATTTTCAATGTGCTTTTCTCACACAGAACCACACTTGATTTTAATAATTCTGATAATGATAATGCAAAGTTTTTAGGAGGTATGTTAGACCCTAAATTGAACTGAGGACAGCATATTGAATCTCTTTCTAAAAAGTAGCCCAAGAATATATTTGTAATAAGCCTCTCGAAGTTGATTCCTGGGAAGGTTCTAATAACTGCTTATCATAATATAATAATGTGTGAGATATCGTATAATCTGATAAGTTGAGGATCATGCCCTTGTGTCTGTAGAATTTTTGGACTGCAACGCAAAGTAATCCGTATTATAACCTCTGTCGCGTGTATATAAAAAAGTTCCAGAAACAGCATACTATCCAAAAATCAGTTCATGACCATAATAAGAGTAACGCAAACAAAAAAAAAACAATTATTCAAGATTGAAATCTAGTAGAAATGGCTCTAATCATTATGGACCTAAGTTTTTTAATAGATTACATTACATTACTACAGGGTATGGCAGAATGATCTCCCCGATTTAGGAGGCTAATAAAAATCAAACTAGGCAAGATACAAAAAGTATATATATGTATATTTCTGAAAAGTACATTTAGTGTGGTTTTAGATCAACGTGTTTCAGAAACGACACCACTTAAGTGGCGACCTCCATTGTCTATATACTGATTCAGTGCCGCAAAATGACCTCCCTGATTTAGGAAGGGCGCGGCCAGGAACTGGACGGGGGTATAGTAGTGACAAGTGCGTTAAAATCAGGTGTCACATCATGGCTTGGTCGGGAGTTCACCGTGCTTTTGTTGTCGAGAAGTTAGGCTGCAAATAACCCTCGGGAACAAACACTGTCTTTTTTTGAGTTTGGGCATCCTATCTCCTTGCGTGGTGACATCGGGTGGCCCCCTCGCTTTCCAAACTTGACCCCGTTCGATTTCTTTCTCTGGGGCTATCTCAAATCTATGGTAATTAGCTTCCCAAATCTGGGAAATCATTCTGCTGCACCTTGTATAATACTTCAAAGATATAGAAAAAAAATCTTAATAACACACACCTTTTACACTCTGGGTGAATTTTAATTTGCAATGAACCTGATTCCATTGAACTTCAATATCTTAATATACTTTAATGTGTTTAATATAATTATTTGTCTTGATTCTTAATGCATTCTTCTTGTAGTACAATTAGCACATAATAATTGTACCACAATATTAAATATATTTTTTTATTATTATACTTTTCGCAAAAACGAAGAATATATTGCATTTGATCGGCACATTTCTAAAACCGTAAATATCACTAATAGAGAAAAAAATTTCATATCATTGAGTTAGTGCACGAATTCTGAACAACTTTCAAAATGTCTGTCTGTCCGTCCGTCCGTCACTTTTCTGTAAGCAAGATAACTTAAAAAAGAAAAGTCCGATTGTATTGAAATTTAAAAGGTAAGTTAGTGTTAGCTAGAGAGCAAGAACTCTATTGTTTTTGAAGAAAATTAATCAGTAAATAAGAAAGTTATTAATTATTTGATTTGAAAAATATATATTTTCTTAATTTTTGTCGCTTGTACTTCTCGCGAAATGTTATCTCTATAATATATTGTTTTTTTGTTTATGCATTTTACTAATATATATTTCATAATAATATATCTAACGAGTTGAAATATGAATCTCGAAAGATACCTACATATCACAGACATTCAATTTTTGTAGCAATGTGACTAAAGTTTTGCCTTGCAATCCAAAGATCATGCGTTCGAATCCCACACAGGTTGGATGTTTTTTTTTTCAATTTTTTTCATATATTTTTTTGCACAACAAAGTTGGTATCACAAAATTTAGGATGTCCAAAAACTAACATAATTTACAAGAAAGCTGCGAAGAGTATCTATCGTATAGAATGTGTAACAATTATATAAAAAGCTTAATAGATAAACGATATTATTATTATTGCTATCTAACAGCGACTTATTCACACTTACTCATTCCTTAATATTTGTTGTTTCTCACAAAAGAAGGTTTTACAATGTAAGGGAGAGTGACTCAGAAATCTCATGAACAGAGGGCACAGGTATAATAAAATTGGGTGCATTTCAACCGAACAGGTAGGCAAGGTGTTTGTGTTTATCTGTTGAGTGGAATAAAACTTTTATGAGGGTTACATAATTGTGGGATACCTTAAATATTTGTGGTTTAGTCGGAACGGTTAAAAAATAATAACAAAAGTTAACTTTTATACTAACTATGCAAATTGTAGGATCGTGAATCCAATTTTAGATAAGTATTCAAGAGAGCAAGAATGAAAATAAATCACACTAACAACTTAAATTTATTTAAAAACAGACGGGTGTTGAGGGTATTTAAGTTACTTATAGTGCAAGTTAGAACAAAATTATTCATTTATCATAAATTTATTGATGCAGTTAAACTGGTATACTATGTAGGGTGATTTAGGTATGCAGTCATTAATTTTTGGGGGTGATTCTATGTCGAAGATCTGGAACTAGATTATATTTGATTTTATTCCGTTGAAGGATTGGGGTAAATACAAATTTAAGATAAATTAATAAATCTAGCAAGTAAGAGACCATAAAATTGATATTTAGTGTATATAAGAGAAGCTAAGGTCTCAAAAAGATTTTTGCCACCCCAGTACCACACCTGAAGAAAAAATAAAATTGTGATTTAGTGCGTGTACAAGAACCAATTGAAGAACCTAAAGGTCTCTAAATTTTTTTTTACTACATTCACCCCCACTACCGATATCGTTTTATGGGTTTTTGGGGTAGGTGATTTCAAATATATTATTTCAATATAGTGATTTCAATTATATTATTAGAGTTCCTTAAACAATTATTTCCACATACTCTCTACTGCATATTTCACTAAGGAAACATATTCTCAAAAAAATCTTAAATTTGTATGTAAACTTCCATTAAAATATAAAATATAGATGTAAGCTGCCGTTTCATAGAAGAGAATTGCAACACAACTTGAGAAACCAAAAACTAATAATTTTTTTGGAAGGCTATATATCATTCTCAGGACTACTACTAGGTTTACAGAAAAGTAACGTTAAATTGTCATATTTTGACAATATTATAAGAGGCTCAGTATATAAATACTATAAACTAAATATTAAGATTTTATTTTTATCAAGTTCAAAAGACATAGGATTTAAGTTTAAACTATATATATTTCGTTTACTGTTTGTTTTTGTCTGGTTGTTCTTGTATAATTTGAAAACTATGTTAACATTTGCTTTGTTGTATATTGATATGGTTTGACATTCTCATTTCGTACGAAAAATGGTTACAGGTTTCCTTACAATGTCTTCATAAATTGAATTCTATATTAAAATTAAAAATAGAAAACAATAAAACACCAATAAAAGGACGAAAAGTAACAAATTGCAAAAGCTCTGCATTTAATAAATTAAAAAGTACCTTTCGTTAATTTTTACAAGGACTATTTTAGTGCATAAAAAGTTACCTTGCCATCAATTTCAAGCAGTAATATGAACGGTACAGAAACTTCAAATTGACGGTGGATAGTAAGATATATTTTCTGACGACTTGTTAATAGGTATCTAATGGATCTTTGTACAATTAAGTGACATTTTATTTCATACTTTTTAAAGATCTTTTTTATTTAGTGAGGCAATAAAAATGTTTTGTTAAATTTTTTAGTCAATTTTCTAAGAGCGTAAAACATTATACTTCATAAAATTTAAAATCATGAAAACCAGCATAGCAACGGCATTTTAATTCAAGGATACAATTCCGGAAAATACTCTACTCAGGAAAGGGAAGCTGTATGGTTTAACTAATATCAGATATCAAACAATAGCAAGGCTGAATTTAGTAGCCATTAATGAAAAACATATTTTATGCTGTCTGCATCACATCCTGAAAGCAAAAAAATCATATAATTATTTAAAACTTCTTCCTATTATAACTATGTTGCATAATACTCTTGCCATCTCGGTGAAGTTCATACAAATTCAAACGACGACATAACATATTTTGTCAGTTTTCAAGGAACGGAAATGCATCTAGTTCTTAATGAGCAGATATCAATCAATTATTTAGAGTAATGTTATATTAAAGATGCTTACGGTTTATTAGGTTTTTTACGGAAGTTTAATAAGTTCTTTAACTTGATAAACTAGTGAACGAGTCTTTTAGTTTCTTAGGAACACGTTTGTAAGATATCATCATTACATTAGTATCTATTATGTGTGTAGTATTATAAATGTTGGGAGAAAATATTTTAAGCTTTTCTAAAGTGAATAATTTTTTAATGTCATTAATTCTCCCTGTTCCGATATCTTATCTGTATCTTTGACTCCATGAAGACTATAATTATACAATGATTCTTGTCTATGTTAGGTATTAGTGCTGTGTTCAACCCTTTTCGTGTTTTAGTCTACACAATTGTCATTATTTAAAAAAAAAATGCGTACCATGCAGAGACAAAAGACACAACTGATTCAACAATACTTAAAAAATATATATGTAATATGTATTTGTCTCTTAATACAAAAACTGTTTTATCTAGAATCTAAGCTCGATCAACATTTTTTAGACAATGTCACCCTTATTTTTGTTGACTGCGTCGCAGTTTGACACGTAAATATATCCATGAATCCGCATCCTGCACATAAAATTGATGGCTACTAAGAATTTTTTTCTTTGCGTGGACTTGTGAATGGCCACATCGATGTGTTCGTTGACTATGGATAAATAGAACAATAAAACTGTCAAAAAACATCTTTTACATAAGATGGCAACTTGATACAGTTGATACACTTTGAAGAAAATTGCAGGATTTGGTCAATTTGGGAGACAATCAAGAATTGGATATAAAGTTGTCAGGATTTATTTCTGCTGACACTATTACTAATATGCAGGATGTGGAAGATTGTACAGTAAAATATGTGATTTTAACGATTTCCTCTACAACAATAGGAGAAAAAAAAACTATTTAACAACCTTACTGCTAATAAAATACTACAACGCAATCATTTCCAACACTTTTTTATTACTGGTACTGGTACAATACAGTTAACCTGCAGTGGCGTAGCTTTTTGGAGTGGAGGAGGCAGTCGTGTCGGTCGTAAAAATATTTTATTTAATTAGTTATTATTGTTTGTCATTGTATTTGTTAGAAAATTTATTAAAAAAATGATACAAAATTGATTTTGTATGACAGTGTCGGTAGAAGAAAAAATATTATACGTTACACAACCGAAATATTTGAATTTAACACTGCACTCAGATCTGTTTTATTAAAAAAAGGTAATTCCACCCCGTTTGTTTAAGATCATATATCACCTCAGTTTACTACATTGACAGATATAAAAACAGACATATTTCCGAATTAATTAGTGCTATGAGTATTGATTACCACTGACCCTGACATTGATCATCCACAACCTCAACCTCGTAAATTGGGTTTAACTTAAATAATCTCACCTCAGCTATTCTCACCAACGGTATAATCTATAATCAAAGAGGTGAGACAGTTGAGAATTTATGAAATTTGAAGCTTTTTGTATAGAATATTAAAGTTTATAGACCTATATTAAGGCTTTATGTATAGTATGTTAAAGGCGACACTAATTTCATCGCCATGGTGGTGTGTCATAATGTTAGCAGGTATGTTTTTAGAGGGCAGAATATGTACTAGTGAAATATTTTGTACGAATTCCTCTATACGTTTTCTTAAATATATAAGAAATAAAAAAACCAGACTGCAACCAACAGCTATTCTCCAGAGTGATGCCCCGCCGAGCGCTGAATTACAAATTATAAACCTGGCCGCGTTAAGTGCAATAACTATGTATTGCCACAAAACGCTAAAGTTTCGATTGCAACAGACACCAGCCGAAAGACTTATTCCTACTCAAAGGAGCTCTCGTGCTAGCTAATTCACACCACTTGCAGACTGCAGTTTTGAGCTATTGGCTCTCGTCAGTGCAAGGTAGATTTGGGATGGCTGGAACGGGGTCCTTGTTCACTCTTGGTACATGACGAGATTTATAAAACCAGGACCTGCAACAAAAATGGCAGCTCCATCCAGAGGCTGATCACCATCGCCACCGAAGCAACAGTAGCCCTGACATGGACACAGTTAGTAGGTGTGCTTTTAGAAGGCAGAATATTTACTAGTGAAATATTTTGTCGAATACCTCTATACGTTTCCTTAAATATATAAGGAATAAAGGAATAATGTTAATAATCTTAAAAAGAAAACTTGAAATAAGTATACTTGCCTACGGCGTAAACTAACTGCAGGTTTTTTTTGTGGAAAGCGATAGCTGGACAAGTATCTTCAGATCTAAAATATACAAATTTACGAAATTTAGTTTTGTCAAAGGTAACACGAAGTAGTGTTTCGGACCTGTGAAGGATATTATTATCTATGTTATAATCGTAGAAAATAGGAATGGACTTGCGTGTAAAAGACATGCATTTCTGCGGATTTAATGGAAGATTGCTTTTAGTAAACCAATTACTAATTTAGTTTAAGTTTTCCTCCAAGTGAAAACAATCATCAACGGTATAAAAAAGTTTCAGGACATCAGTATAGTATATTGAGTATTAAGAACGGTAAGGGACGTTTACCGGTACAACCCTTAACGATCGTATACTCATACTGTTTTTTGCACGATCGTATTGAATTACACCTCAATTAAAATGATTTAATTTCTAAGAAATAAATAAAAAGTCAAAAGTGACGTTTATATTTCGTGGCAAGTCCAATTTGTCAAATGTGATATATTTATTAACCTCCCCACAATAAAATTGTGGGAGGTTACTACAATTAGTCCAAAATCGAAAATTGAGATAACATCAAATCTTTACGTTTTGAGGTCCCAGGAACCCAAAAAAGTTGTTTTTGAAAAATGTCTGTGTGTGTGTATGTGTGTGTGTATGTGTGTGTGTGTGTGTGTATGTATGTTAGCACGATAGCGGCGAAGCTACTAAACGAATTTGGATGAAACTTTGCATGAGGGTTTCTTTAATGCTCCAGAAGATCTGAAAAGGTTTTGGTTGAGATCGGATTACGTTTAGTGCCGTTTTGGCACAACAAGTTGTTTATTTTATGATTACTTACAATTTGTAATTGAACCATTGGAAAGCAGTAAAAATTCCGATTTCAACGATATATCACACTTGCACTTTTTGGATTTGGTTTCCGTGGAAAAAATTAAAAAACAAAAATTTCACTTGTTTTGTCCTCAAAGCAGTGCAATGTACAGGGTGATATTCTAATAATGACAGAGGTGTTCAGTGATTTCGGCTGATAACTCGGGAACGGCTGAAGATATCGAACTGAAATTTGAAACGTAGGTATAAATATTGTAGACGGACGGATTACGAGTGAATTAATAATACACCTACGTCACATGACGTCACAAATAAGAAAAATTCTTAGAAACTGGTGCAGATATCGACTTAACTATTGGAAACATCCAATTAAAGTTTGAAACGTAGGTGGAAATATTGTAGATGGATGGAATATGAGTGAATTAAAAATGACGTCGTAAAAGCATAAAATTCTTATAACAGGCTGATGATGATATCAAAAAAATATTTCTGCAAGACGAGTCACGAAATTTTTTTTTTTTAATTTCCAAGAAATATCAAATTTTCGGAGAAATGTCACTTTTCAGAAAAATGTCAAATTTTCGAAAAAATTTAAATTTTCAGGGATATGTCACTTTTCAGAAATATGTCAAATTTTCAGAAAAATGTCAAATTTTCGAAAAAACGTCAAATTTTCGAAGAAATGTCACCTTTCAGAAAAATGCCAAATGTTCGAAAATTGTCAAAATTTCGGAGTAGTCACTTCAGAAAAATGTAAAATTTTCGAAAAAAATGTCAAATTTTCAGAGAAATGTCACTTTTCAGAAAAATGTCAAATTTTCGGAAAAAACGTAAAATTTTCGAAGAAATGTCACCTTTCAGAAAAATGTCAAATGTTCGAAAATTGTCAAATTTTCGGAGTAATGTCACTTCAGAAAAATGTCAAATTTTCGAAAAAATGTCAAATTTTCAGAGAAATGTCACTTTTCAGAAAAATGTCAAAAATTCAGGAAAATGTCAAATTTTCGGAAAAACGTAAAATTTTCGAAGAAATGTCACCTTTCAGAAAAATGTCAAATGTTTGAAAATTGTCAAATTTTCGGAGTAATGTCACTTCAGAAAAATGTCAAATTTTCTGAAAAATATCACTTTTCAGAAAAATGTCAAATTTTATTAAATGGACTCAAAGGAAAATTCTCAAAAAATACTACGGGTCCATTTGTGGTATAAGTTCTCTGCTAGTGTGTTAAAGCGTGCAGACTGTATGCTGAGTATTTTTGACGTGTCAAGTGCATCGAGAGATTACAAGTTTTTTTCGACGTTTATAGAGCCCACGGATGGTGTGAGAGGCCATCCTGAACCGCTTACAAGCCCTACAAGTGTAAGCAACCCCACCGGAACGCTTTCGGTGAGTTTTTTCCAATAAAACTGACGTTATATTTTAAAAACTATTTCCGCTACTTCCGGCATCCCGCCGGAAATTCTTCCGGCAACATAACCTAAAAATAGTACTACATAACCTAAAAACAATTTAAGACATTGGTACCAACCTAAACATTTTTCAAAAACCAAATTCCCCAGAGAAACATTGGAACCAAAAATTTGACAGCTATCACTTCCCCGACCGATTTAGTGAAAAATTGGTCGAGGCCAAAAGATAAAACAAAATATACCAACTCAAACTTAAACGATCCACCATGAACACTACCCTGGCTACATCTGGCAGGGAAGCTGTCCACCAAGAGTTATATGGTTTTTTTAAAAGATGGCCATCCCTGCCATCCATCCCATTACCAACGAACAGGTTTTTTCGTTTAGTTGTTTCCCGTATCAATAATAAAAATTATTAAGTGCTCTTGCCTACGAACGTTTTTATAGAATTGTGTTTATTTTTATATTAATTTTAGGTCCATGTGGACACAATATAATTTTAACCTAGTCTTTAAGCCTGCCTGCAGAAGACAGGAGCTACTTTTCTATCTGTCTTCAAGCCAAACCGGACCTACTCCGTCCAGCCTCACACTCGTCACGGCGGTGTTCACCGTGGTTGTCTGGCTGGCCCCGGGGTAGGATCCGATGAAGCATATATTTGTATTAAAAAGATTGAATAAAATATTAATGTTGTGCAGACTATAAATTTAACACTCAAGTTCTTAGGTCCAAATCCCACCGAACGCAAGACTTTTTTTCTGATTTAATACGAAAAAAATATTTCAACTTAATAAATATAATTAAATGAGATCGTTCATATTGTTTAGTGCTCTTTTCGGCTTCAAAGATTCACCGGGTGGGGAGGTTCCAGCCGCTTCCAGTAGCTGCCGATTTTTTTGTTATAAAATTAGACGGCTGTGCTATATGCTTCCACGACAATATTTGGTGTTATTTACAAACAAGCAAACACACTTAATTTGACAATAAATTTTTATTGTATCACTTTCTTTACAATGAATGATTCCGAAGACAATAGTGAAATAGAAAATGCATGGGAGATCGGATGTGCAACAATAATTCCAGAAAAATCCAAGGATTGCTATGAAAAAGTCTATAAAATATTCAAAAAATGGTGTGAGGAGAAGGGTGGTGCGTTAAAATCACCTGGTAGTCTGGGCGGAATATTTAATGTTAAAAAGCACAACTTTCCTTAAAGATGCTATTGATATTTCAAAATTTTCTACCTTAATTGCTTATCTGAAAAGGAAAGGTATTGGACACAGACCTAAGAAAGCTAGTGTATTTACCAAAGAAGATGTTAAACAGTTTTTAAATGAAGCATCTGATGATGAATTTCTAACCCTCAAGGTATTTATGTTTATACTAGTATTATATGACAACAAAAGTTAAATATATTTGTATTTTTAAGTAGGACTAGGAATAGCAGGGGTATGCAGAAGGGATTAATTATATAGTATGACGATAGATGACATAGAAGATCATCAAGAATATGTCATTGTAAAAATTCCAAATACGAAAACCAATATACAACGGTCTTTTACCGTAACAAATAAAATAGATGAAGAAATCCACTACGTAGATTTTTTGAGAAAATACAGTGAGCTCCGACCAATTCATACAAAAAGCAAACATTTATTTTTAAATTATCGACGTGGAAAATGCAGTACGCAGGTGGCGGGAAGGGGGACTATTGGAAGTTGGCCATCAAAAATTGCCAAATATCTGAGATTAGAGCACTCTGAATGTTATACTGGCCATCTTTTAGAAGGACCTCGGCAACACTTGTTGGCCAATAATGGTGTTGACATATTAGGGCTCAAAAGACACGGGGGGGGGGAGATCTTCTTCGGTAGCAGAGAGCTATGTGGAAGATTCTCTGCAGAATAAAATCGAATTTGACCAGAAAATTCTACACGATTGTGCCTGGTTTTCCAGTACTGAAGTTTCGCTGAATACGCTGAAAACCAACGCGGCAAGTACGAGCGGCATTACAATTAATAATTGTGCCAATTGTACATTCAATTTTAATGTCCCTAAATAATGTTTGTGTGTTTTTTATATGTTTATTATTTAAATAATGTTCGTTCTCTAAATAAATAGAAATTTCCTTATTTTTTGTTCTTATTTTTGTGAAATAACATATGTATTATATTAATTTTACATACCGTTCAGACGTTGGTAAATAAGTCACTTACCGAAGTGTTATGCCTAGCAACCAGTAAACATAACCTACCATCTTGGAAACAGACCTTGTAAATAAACAAAAAAGCTCGATCGTGCAAAAAATAATTAACCTCGTCTGTTAAGTCATCCGGTGTCTTTGATGAAAAGCAGTAGTATGAGAACCGACTCATGTGGTATTCTGGAGGTACCAACGTATTCGACAGACTTGCATCCATTCTAGGTAACATATTGAAGTCTGTTTGACAGGTAAGATCTGAATAGTGTTATCAAGTTTTCCGAAAGTTTGACGTGATTTAGTTTGATTGAGCAACATAGTATAGTCAAGTCTGTCGAATGCCTTGAAAATATTAGTGTAAATTATGTCAGTTTGAGAATGACCGCCAATGGATTCTGAAATAATTTAGGTAATGCAAGGCGAATTGGAGGTTGTAGTGTAGAGTGTGCTTTCGTAAAACCGTGTTGTTGAATATTGTTATAAATAATGTCGTGTAGTAATTTAAATTGCCAGATTTGTCGCCCTTTTTAAAAATTTTAAAAACTCTAGAACTTCTCCACGTGTCCGCAAAACCACCAGTTTCTTAATTGTCAGTAAATGTGTAGCAAATATACATGCACAATCTCTTAATAAATAGATGTTTATATTACTAGATGCGAACGCCTAAAAGGGTTTTCGCATCGTGTAATGTATTATATTTTTTCTTCTACCGAAAGGTAATATGGGATTTAATAATTTTTCGTCATACCTCCCTCGTAAGTACACTCTAATTCCATTGTTTTGTCGATTGTAAGTGACGGTTTATGTATCAAATAGTTGTTGCCATTGGCAACGGGTCGTTATATTTCATAACGTCCCTAGGGAAATAAAGTAAATTTGGAAAAATTTTCTATTTTGTATAACAAGTATTAAATGTTTTAACTTTTTTGGAAGTATATCCAGACAAACCTTACTTACTATATCTTCTACACCCGACATTATTTTCAAAAATGTTCAAAGCCATTATAAAAATATGATTTAATTTATCTTGACAGTAGTTGTCATTTGAATAGAAGCCGCGTCCTAAATTTATTTTATTGACGGTTGCCATGGATAATCCAAGCATCGCTAGCTTTACTATTTGCATAGCAAATATGATACCCGACTCAAATAATTATGGTTTTGTCAAGTTTTTTTCTAGTTTAACTATTTATGGGTACGACGAAAAATATAATGTGCACCGCGGGTCGTACAGTGCGATTTTTTGGTCTCGAATACTTGCAAACTACATACTGTATAATCGACCAAAAAAAGTGCACTTACTACCCTTAGTACATAAATAACAATAAAACTAATTATTTGATTAAATTATTTGACGTTTTTAATAAATTTTATAGTTTAGGAGGCTGTCTGTGAAAATTGTTTCCATACCATTTATTATCTGTCATCGAGGTTTATATTAAACATTTTAATTTCTGGTGGTTTCAAACTGAAATAAACAAATATGGTGATACAAGAAGCAGCCAATATTGCTTGTGTCTCACTTTACCCCAAGAAATTCAAAGCAAGGTATATGTAAGCTTATGAAGCGTTAATTTTTTTGTTTTCTTTTATTTCTCTGTCTTGGCCACGAAAGTTCTACTTTCGTAGCTAGCAACGCCTTAGCAACCAGGTAACTTGAATGTTTACTTTCGTTATCGCGTGTGTTCATAGGGTCATTTACAGAGAGGTGGTAGAAAAACGTCTTTTTCTTTTGTCAAAGCTCATTTCTGTGAGTGGCATTATTAGTCAGGAATCAGGAGCTACTAATTCGATCATAGGGTGTGCACTCGAAGATATAGTTTTAAAAAAAATAATACATTACCCGAAATGACCTTGCGGATCTGAATCCAGAGGGCGCCATTCTGTCCGCGATTGCAAAAAAGCGTAAAAATTTTTTTTCCGAAAATTTTTGTGTCACTGAAAATTGATTAATTTTATGTTCCCACCGCATTATAGGATTATTTTTTAACATTTTTTAATGATTCTCAAACCAACGGAAAGCTTATACTTTCTAGATTCAGGTGCTGCTAAATACTTCTCAAAATTGTTGGTAACAAATGCTACAGAAATTGTTTAAACAAAGCGAGCCCAAAGAATGCACGGTAAATTTCAGCATCGAGACATTTTTAAAACTATAATAGATAGGTGCATGCTTCTATAACATGAAATCTGTAGAATAGAATGGAGCAGTTTTTAGTGAAAGAATTATCTGCATTGCTTTATTGTTGTAAAAGATACGATTATTTTTGTACAGCACGCGTTGTGATCCGCGGTGTCTTTTGATAGATATACAGTGTACATGTATGTCTCGCATTGCCTCGCTCTCTTTAAGCTTGTTGACTACTTGCTTAGACACTGAGGTGTAGTGTAATAAAATAACAAAAATCTCATGAGTAGCGTATACAGTCACTGTTGTTTATAAATTCATGTAAAATATTCGACAAACACCGAGCAAAGAATGAAGTAAAAAAATATTCTGAGGTTTTTGATTTTTGTACACACACTAAATCACATTTTTCACATTTAATGGAGTGGGGGTGGTATTGGGGGTGGCTAATGCTAATTATGTTATAGCTTCTCTTGTAAATACTAAATAACAATTTTATGAACTCTTACCTGCTTAATTTATCTATTTATCCCCATTTATCCTAATTTACCTCCCCAAACCTTCACCCCAAAAGAGGGTATTATAAGTTTGACGCGTATGTTTGTATGTTTGTCTGTCTGTCTGTGGCTTCATATCTCTTCAACGGGTGATCCGATTTTGATGTAGTTTTTTTTTATTTGAAAGAGTATTTAGTCGAGAAGGTTATAGTATTACTAGATTTTGATGTTTGGTCGCCATCTTGAATTCGCCCTGTTGAACTTCTCTAGAAATTGTCCGATTGAAGTAAAATTGAAAATGTGCAGACAATTATGGTAGCCGAACATGATTTAGGCCTCATTTTGATTCGGTCATATGAAACTGGTACGGTTAGATACATTGATCGGGAGTTTTTAAAAATGTTCAATTTTACTTGTATTATTGCCAACATATTTTGAAAGCTGCGTATCAAATTATTCTGTGAAAAAGTTCAACTGCGATAAAATCAGAAATTCCCAATCCAATTGATTTTTAACCCCCGACCCCAAAAGAGAGGTGTTATAAGTTTGACGCGTATGTTTGTATGTTTGTTTGTCTGTCTGTCTGTCTGTGGCTTCATATCTCTTCAACGGGTGATCCGATTTTGATGCAGTTTTTTTTTATTTGAAAGAGTATTTTGTCGAGAAGGTTATAGACGATATTAGATTTTGATGTTTGGTCGCCATCTTGAATTCGACGTGTTGAACTTCTCTAGAAATTGTCCGATTGAAGTAAAATTGAAAATATGCAGACAATTATGGTAGCCGAACATGATTTAGGCCTCATTTTGATTCGGTCATATGAAACTGGTACGATTAGATACATTGATCGGGGGTTTTAAAAATTTTCAATTTTACTTGTGGTTGGGATTTGAAAAATAATGTACTTATTCCTAAATTAATGATTATAAATCTTCGTCCTCAAAATGTATATTTTAAATGTAAATTTAAAAAATGTACCAGAAACTGCAGTTGTAGCAAAGCTGGGTTAGAATACATAATAGATTGCTACTGTGGGGGTAAATGTATTAGCTGTTAATTTAGTTTAAGTATAATGTATGTATGTTTTATTATTATTATTTTTGTATTGTTCTTTCTTAAGTACAAAAAGTAAATTTAAGTTCATTTAATTCGCAGTACGGTTTTTTGTCTCTATACTCAATATTTTAAGTTAAAATATAATAATTTTTGGTTCTCTAGTAAACTAATCTTTAAATACCTTCTTTTTTTTTTTTCATAACGACAAATGATAATATTTACGTATAAGTAATACGCATTGTAAATTTTTTGCAATCACAGTACATTGTCAGCAAGTTACCGATCGGCCGCAGCGCGCGGACGTGTAAGTCAAAACGATAGCGGAAATAACGGAGCGCTGTACGAAAATAGTCCCATCTTTTGCAACGATAAAACAATGCAGATGATTCTTTCACTAAAAACTCCTCCATTCTATTCCGCAGATTTCATATCATAGAATTATGCATCTATCTATAATAGTTTTTAAAATGTCTCGATGCTGAAATTGACCGTGTACTCTTCGGGCATTCTTTGTTTAAATAATTTCTGTAGCATTTGTTAACAAAAATTTCGGCAATTATTTGACAGCATCAGAATCTAGAAAGAATAAGCTTTCCATTAGTTTGAAAATTATTAAGAAATATTAAAAAGTAACCCTTTAAATGAGGTGGGAATATAAAATTAATCAATTTTTAGTGATACAAAAATTTTCGGAAAATATTTTTTTACGCTTTTTTGCAATCGCGGACAGAATGGCGCCCTCTGGATTTAGATGCGCAAGGTCATTCCAGATAATGTACATATTTTTTCAATACTATATCTTCGAGTGCACACCCTGACATTTTAGGAGCGTCTTTTGAGAAGCTTGATTCCCGACTATATAGACTTCTGGAGTAAACCTCATATGTAAATCAGTCCATCGCGAATCGCGACGTTCAAGACTACTAATTTATAATAATTTATCAATCACAAATCGTAAGCCTCGTTCGTTTTGCAGATTTACAAGGCCGGTGACAAATACAGCATGTCAGAACGCGTCCAAAAGGTAATCCATTACCGAGAAACATCGCAGTGGACTTCTAAATAAAACATTGGGCATTAGCATTCATCAGTTCATTGAGTTTGTTGATGTGATATTTATTCAATGGTGCAACAGCGATATAAGTGTAAATAAGCGCAAGTGTATATGTTAGAGTGTCCGTGGGTAGATGACTTCCCTTTCGCGTTTATTTGCATGAGAACCCGTTCCCGACACCTACGTCCACAGTTTGTGAATGAAACATATAACTGGGCGTTAAATAAACCTATTACTTGAAGTGGGATTTGCAATCGACCTACTGCTCTTTGCACTTTTTAGTATTTTGACGGTACCCACATGGATTCTTTGTCGCTTTCGCGCGAATTTGATGGAATTGTTGAATCATATTTCAAATTTCGGTGGGATGCACGTCTAGGCAGCATACTTGCAGACCTTGCGGAAAGAAGAATGAGTAATATAGTTTTTTATTTGCAATTTAATTTCGTCAACAGCTGTTTTTACAGTTGGCAGTGTAACTTTGGAAGCTTGGATCGGTATCAAAGGCCTTTATTATGACTGTTTTGAATAATACAAAACTTATTTCAGTCACTGGTGTACATCTTCATTAAGAAAAAATAGGTCGATTTTTCTAGGAGCCATATTAGGCATTTTTTTACTGCAACACTAACGCAATAGTATTGATCAGCATGCTATAGAGTTCCTATATCCAAAATTTAACAATATTTTAACTTATGGTTTCCGAATTAAGACTCCTTTAAAATTACATTTTTTAAATATAGACAACAAGCTAAAAACGTACTCTTCGCCTGTTCACTGAACTTTTTATATAATTCTATAGGATACTCTTCGCAGTTTTTTGTAAATAATGTTAGTTTTAGACATTTTTAATTTTATAGTACGAACTTAGTTGGTAAAAGACTCAGTGTAAAATAAAGTAAAAATAAAAAGAATATTAAAATGAAATATCATTCCACCAGATTTCTATTCAATTACAAAAACATAAAAATCAAAAAATTTTTTTTTCAAATTTAAATCATTAATAACATTTTTATTTATAGGTCGACTTTGTTCAAAAACAATAGGGTTCTTCCTTTAGCTAACACTAACTTACTGTCCAAATTTCAGTAAAATCGAATTTTTCTTTTTTGAGTTATCATGCTTACCAGAAACGTGACGGACGGACGGACGGACATTTTGAAAATTGTTCAGAATTCGTTCACTGACACAATGATATGAACATTTTTTGTCTGCGAGCGATATTTCCGGTTTCAGAAATGTGCCGATCATATGCAATATACTCTTCGTTTTCGTATTTACGAAGAGTACCTATAATAAATTAGAAACAAATCGTATTACGAAAAAATGTCGTTCCTCATTTTCTGTTTAAACTTAACTTTTCTACCAAATGTCATCGATACCTTCAAATTCGGCAATTTTTAATGCTTAAATTATTTATAGAGTTGCTGGTTCAAAATTGTTGGTTGTTTTTAAATGAAAATTCCTGGGCTACGAAATTTGAAAGTACCGATAACATTGGGTGTTAGAAAAAGTTAATGCACATAGAAAAGGAGTTAATTATTATACTCTTCGCAAAAACGAAGAGTATATTGTATTTGATCGGCACATTTCTAAAATCGTAAATATCGCTCGTAGAGAAAACAATTTCATATCTTTGTGTTAGTGAACGAATTATGAACAACTTTCAAAATGTCCGTCTGTCCGTCCGTCCGTCACGTTTCTTGTAAGCACGATAACTTAAGAAAGAAAAGTCCGATTGTATTGAAATTTAGAAAGTAAGTTAGTGTTAGCTTTAAGAAAATCGATCAGTAAATAAAAGTTATTAATTATTTAATTAAAAAAAAAAAAAAATTCTCTTAATTTTTGTCGCTTGTCGAGGGGTCAACCACTGCCGGAAATACGTGTACAAATTTTCAGGAATACCACGGGAATACTAGGGAATACTCAACAATACACGGGAATACTAAGGAATACCCCGGCAATACTCTGGAATACTCAGGAATACCCCGGCAATACTCAGGAATGCTCCGGAATACTTCGGAAACAGACGAGAATCGAGTCAAGGATATGCACCGGCTCATAGTCTTAGTGGTTTTTTGTGCTTTGTCTCAGTGCTTAGTGTAATTGTGTGCTAAAATTCATTCATAACAGAGCCTGTCAAGGAGCCGTTAGTGGATGTCTCAGGTACGGAGAGCGATGAAGTTGAGACAAAAACTTATTCTCTTCATTTGAGTCCCTTGAGTTAAAAGATTATTGCGGTTCTCTAAAAAAAGACAAAGTCGACGAGAAATTGAAACCCACTATCTTAAAGTGACGCTTAATAACAAGAAGGATGTTGTAGTGAGAAAATCGGCAATTTGTTGGTATTTCTACCAAAGTAAAGGTCGCCTTAGTAGCGACTCTAAAGTTTCGAAGGACGCAAAGAACTCCAGTAGCTCAAATACTACTACTGTAGGAAGGCAAATTTCAAGAAAAACCGCTGCCCAAGGAATCACTACTTCCACATCCAGATTTTCGATCCAACTCACTCACAACGAACAAATTTTGTATGTGGAAATAATTGCTTATGGAACTTTAATAATATACCTACCTAATATTTGAAATCCGCTACATCCGCTACAAAAACCTACAAAACGATATCCCACATCGGTAGTGAGGTGAGGATGGTGATAAGGAGGTGGCAGTGGGGGTGGATGAAGCAAAAAAATATTTTGAGGTTTATTTCATCCCCTTTAATGGGGGTGGCTAATGCCAAATTTTTTTTTGAAACCTTAGCTTCTCCTGTATATACTAAATACCAAGTTTCTGGACTTACCTGCTTGATTTAGTTATTTACCCAAAATTTACCCCAATTTACCCCCCAACCCTTTGACGGAAAAAGATGAAAATATAATCTAGTTCCAGATCTCGTTAAAGTACATATGTGTACCAAATTTCAAGTCAATATCGTAAACGGTTCAGAGTAAACGTGCGCACAAAAAAAGTTACACAGACCGACAGACAGAAATTTTTTTTTCGCTCAAACTTAAAATCTCGACGTTTCATGACATTCTAAGCCTATTTGAACAAAAAAATTTTTTTTTAATTTTTTTGTAGTTACCATACTTCCACTGGATGTGGAAGTAAAACGGAACACTAAAAAGAAAAAACACCAAGTTGTTAGAAAAGAAAACTACGAAAAAAATTAAGACACTCGCTAAGACACGTAAAAATTACTCAGAAAGCGAGTCCGAAAGCGAATCAGAATGTGAGACTGAATCAATATCAACATGTGAGGAGTACTCTGAGAGAAGCGACACTATTAGTGAAGATTTAAGTGACGGGACTGCGGAAGAGAGTGATTTGAAAAAAATTATAATTACAATAGAGAAATATTACGCGATTTATTATGACATCCGTTGGTATTTAGGAAGAATACTAGATCTGCTTGAAGATGGTGTGACATATAGCATTAAATTTCTACAGGAAGACTTAGATACTTTTAAGTGGCCTAGGGAGGATGACATCCATTCAGTCAAACAAGAATGTTTGTTCTATGGTCCAGTAAATCTAATGGGGACAAACCCATTTACAATCCGAAGACACGATCGGATCAATATAGAAAAAATGTATAAAGATTTTAAATTTAGTAGAAATAAATAACTGTTCATACGAATGTTCATAATTATTATAATTAAATTTACTGGGGACCTGCACTGCAGTTCAGTGGGGGTTGAAAATGATTGAACCCTTTGCCGTGTATTATAATCATGTTAATGAGCATATTAATAATATACAGTATTTTTAAACTGGTTAGACAACACACTGTATTAAAAACATTTTTAATTTAAATATTAGATTCAAAGCATTTTTTTGATCAGATTTTACCAATTAAATTTAAAGTTTTGAAAATATATATTTTTTAAAATAGAGTTAAAAATAATAAATGTATTGGATTTGAACCATTAGTTTTGTAATTGTTAATTGTCTAATAACAGGTTTACAAAATATGAATCAATGTGAATTTGATAGGTTTGAGAGGTCAACCACTACCGGAAATACGAGTACAAATGTTAAGAAATACCACGGGAATACTCTGAAATACTCAGAAATAATATGAAATACTCGGGAATATTCGGAAATACTTGGGAATACCGGGGAATACTCTGGATTACTCAGGAATACTTAGTATTCTCGGAAATACTTCAGGAATACAGTATTCCTGGAATACGTGTACACATTTTGGGTCAGTGGTTGACCCCTCGTCGCTTGTACTAAAATGAAAATCTTGCGAGATATTATTTCCATAATAATTTTTCTTTTATTTATAAAGTTTACTAATATATATTTCATAGAAGTGAAATATATGTATGAATGTCGAAAGATATATATCACAGATAATCAATTTTTGTAGCAATAGGTGGTGACGCAGCGACTAAAGCTTTGCGTTGCAATCCAAAGGTCCCGTGTTCGAATCCCACAGGTTGGATATATTTTTTTTATTTTTTTTTCATACAATTTTTTTCACAATAAAGATGGTATCACAAAATTTAGGATGTCCAAAAACTAACATTATTTACACGAAAACTGCGAAGAGTATCCTATAGAGTGTGTAACAATTATATATAAAAAGCTCAGTAAATTGGCGAAGAGTACGTTTTTAGCTTGTTTTTTTTCCAAAAACAATTCGTTTATAAGTTCTTAGTTATTTAATTTTTGAAAAATGTACTATTAAAGATGCTGTAATTCGGAAACCTTAAATCAAAACATCGATAAAATTTTGAATATAAGGCTTCTACAGTATGCTGATCAATAATACCATATTAATTACTTATACATCAAGTGGAAGTCTATTAACGACAAAAAAAATGTTGAAAATTTTTATTGTTCCAATAGGTTTAGAATGTCATGAAACGTCGAGATTTTAAGTTTGAGTGAAAAAAAATTTCTGACTGTCTGTAATTATTTTTGTGCGCACGATTACTCTGAAACCTTTTAAGATATTGACTTGAAATTTGGTACACGTATGTACTTTAACTAGTCCCTTGAGGTAAACCAGAAAAAGGCAAAAAGCCCAAAAGTTCGCAAGACATCTTGCGGTCCCCCGTTTTCGAGGGCGGGAACACGATGGTGAAAATCCCCATTTTTTATCGGAAAATTTTATTAACGAAAGTTGTTCAGAATTGCCCAAAAATCCTAAATCCAAAATTTAATCAAAATTTAAAAATATTGAAATTTAGTCCGAAAATATTTAAATGGGTTTTTTTGTTTAAAAAATTCATAACAATTTTGTTTCAAATTAAACCCAAGCTGTCAGATAGTTGTCAAGTAATTAGTAGTCTTTCTTATATTTTTTAAATTTATCAATTTTTTAATTTTTCAATTTTTTATTTTGATGAAATATTGGATATTGGGTTTTTGGAAAATTCTGAACAACTTTCATTGATAAAATTTTCCGATAAAAAAATGCCTAGCACCGGAAAATCGGAAAAAAGGGGTGGTTTTTTCGGTGGAGGGTAGGTCGGAAAATATTGTCACCATCGTGTTCCCGCCCTCGAGAACAACAGGGAGGTACATGACTTGCGGCCCAGTCGCAGAACTTTTGCGGTAAAAGCTTTACCTCAAGGGACTAAACGGGATCTGGAACTGGATTATATTTTTATATTATTCCGGCGAAGGGTTGGGGGGGTAAATTGGTAAATATGGGGTAAATAGGTAAATCAAGCAGGTAAGAGTCCATAAAATTGGTATTTAGTATATACAAAGAAAGCTAAGGTTTCAATTTTTTTTTTTTGGCTGATGTGAAAAAATTCCTGATTATTAAAGGGGATGAAAAAAAAATGTAATTTAGTGTGTGTACAAGAACCAAAAACCTCAAAATATTTTTTTACTTCATCCATCCCCACTACCACTTTGGCGTTATATCTACAAAGCTTTTACAGAAAAAAAAAAATTTGGTAGATACTTGACTCTATTACCAACGAAGGAATGGGATATACTTTTAGTGAAAAATACACATGATAGATATCCTGAAAAAATAATTCCTAAAAAAAATGTGGCGGAGGATAACATAGTCACACAACTACCAAGGAGGAAATATGCTATTATACGTTTAGTGAAAAATACACAGGGTAATTAAATTAAAAAACTAATAATTAAAAACGATGGTGGAAAATAATGTAGCTGATACTATTACTGTACTTTTAGTGAAAAATATACAGGATGGTCACTCTAACAATATAATTAATTTAAAAGCTATGAAAAAAAATCATGTTTGGAAAATATTTAACAATATTACCGATATAGTTTTATTCAGAAATATACCCAAAAGAAAATCATTAAACAAAAAATAATTAAGGATTTGTAATGTAGTTATCACTATTATTACCAGAAACAAAACCTGACATAGTTTTAGTTAAAAGAGAAAAATATTAGTAAATATAAGTTGCCAAACAGAGAGAGAGGGAGAGAAGTTTCACAGATTTTTTTGGTTTCTATTAATTTCTGCTAAACTTTTCGACAGTCTTGTGACACATCTCTGAACAATGTAGTGCGATCCTCATTTTTTGGGGTGAAAAACGAGCCAATCTGACAATTCGGACTTCGGATACACTGGTCTGGTCTGCAGGCCAGACCACTTTTTTTGTGTGGCTGTGTCATTAAACAAAAAAAGTAAAATACTTGTAAAAAAAAATTTCTGCGATGAATGATTTTAAATATCGTGGAAATTGGTTCTCTATACATCCAAGAATGTGTAAAAAAAAACCCGAGTAGAAGTAACTTTGATTTAAATTTGGTCGTAGCATACCGTGATTTGCTTCCAGCCAGGAAACTTTTTATTCAACGGCCACTAACACATAGCAATGAAGCTGAAAAACTCTCTTCCTCTTTCATTTTACGATTTTAAAATAAGTTATATTACTTAACCTGGATATAAAATATCTTCGGCTGCTTATTTGCGGTTTTGTAATCACTGTCATTTTATAAATTAAAATCATCAAATTTCAATGCATATTTCAAGAAATATTTTATCCATGCATCTTCAGGGTCATTTAACTTGCAATAATGAACGTAAAAAATTATGTAAAAACAATTAAATACAGTTTAAAGAAAAACACGAAATGTATGAATTTTGTTTGTTAGAAAATCCTCAAAATAGTAGATATCGAAATCAGTGGATATATCAAAGTGATATTATCGAACGAACAGCTAGGGTTCAGCCATTTGAATTTTTTTTCCGTGGTTACTTAAAACCTATGTTATAGAAAATAAAGCATGCTAGCATGCAAGGCAGTAATAGACCAATGAAATAAGGTAAAAAAAAGGCCATCTGCGGAGTGAGGCCGAACAAGCTGAATTTTTGCAGAGACCTTCATTTTGATGTTCAAATGAAGCACAAAAAAATCTCATATGCCTACCCTTGTGCGTCTTGAGATATCGAAGGTCAAAGGTCAATAAAATCGCGAAAATCTCGCTTCCAGTGCATCTGACGTCATAAGAACTCATAACAAAACTTACGTAAAATAGTATTCTCTACAAAATTGTTCATATACATTTTTTTCGTACGACCAACCGTTTTCGAGATATAGCATGATAAATCGGGAGCGCGCATTCGTAATAGGTAATACTGTATTATACTGCAGAGCTATAACTATAAAAGCACTTTTCTTAATCTGTTAGACTAGAAAATTAAATTGCCATTATTAAAACCGTTAAAAATTTGTTTATTTATAAAAAAATATATAATAAATAATTAATAACAAAACAATGTATTAATTTATTCGTTTAAAAGTCTCGACAAATATCGTCTTTGCAAAGAACATATTTTGTTTTTGCATGCCCTCACTGGATGCGACAATACATCGGCACTATTCAACAAAGGAAAACTTAAGGTTATGACAATGTTTGAGAAACATCCCGATTTGACTCACTCGGCTCAAATATTTCAAGCAGAAAACTGCCCGCCAGATACAGTATTTCAGAACGGAAAGCGCTTTCTGTTAGCTATGTATGGTGCTTCAAAAGATGAAGTGAACCTTGACAAATTTAGATGCACCCAATTCATTAAGGCTACACGACTTAATAGACCTGTTAAATTGTCATCCCTTCCACCTACCAGTGAAGCAGCTCGACAGCATATTTATCGGGTCTACTACCAAGTACAGATTTGGCTAGGGAAAAATCTACAACCCGAAGAATGGGGTTGGGATTTAAAACACGACATATTACTGCCGAAAACAACACTACTGCCACCTGCTCCAGACGAACTATTAAATACAATATTCTGTAATTGCGCAGTGCGGGTGTAGAAAAGCCGGGCTGCCATGCTCCAAAGTTTGTGGTCAGTGTCACGGACAGGCATGCCTGAACCCGTCAACAGAGTTGCAAAACATCGAAGACTTCAGTGACCTTGAGCCTGAAGAGGTTTTGCCAACAGACATAGAGCCAACAGATATAGAGGAAGCGTCTGACGAAGATAATGTGTTGCTCGAGGTGCTAGTGGAACCCGCCGAAGACGAGGAGGAAGGCAAGGAAACATAAGGCGTGGTGTGGAAAAGAATGTATTTTTTGTTATTAATTATTTACTATATATTTTTTTATAAATAAACAAATTTTTAACGCCTTTAATAATGGGAATTTAATTTTCCAGTCTAACAGATTAAGAAAAGTGCTTTTATATTTATAGCTCTGCAGTATAATACAGTATTACCTATTACGAATGCGCGCTCCCGCTTTATCATGCTATATCTCGAAAACGGTTGGTCGTACGAAAAAAATGTATATGAACAATTTTGTAGAGAATACTATTTTACGTAAGTTTTGTTATGAGTTCTTACGACATCAGATGCACTGGAAGCGAGATTTCCGCGATTTTCATGACCTTTGACCTTCGATATCTCAAGACGCACAAGGGTAGGCATATGAGATTTTTTGTGCTTCATTAGAACATCAAAACGAAGGTCTCTGCAAAAATTCAGCTTGTTCAGCCTCATTCCGCAGAGGAAGTTTTATTTCTCTGGACTATACAGCGTGTCGCACTTTTCATGGAGCCACCCCTCATATCTAGCTTATGTGATATCCGAATTTTTTGAAATTTTGGTGGTAAATATATACCTACAAAGTGAGTCTTTAGACGTAACCGCATTTGATTTTAGTCAGAGGCGTCCGATTCTAGGATGTAGAAAAGGGGGTCGATTTTCAAAAAAAAAGTATTAGCGATTGTTTTAGAAAAAAACTAGTAAGATATTCTTAATCAGTACCCTTAGAAACCCATTTGTACAAGATTACAACGTAGTGGGTTCAAAGGTGTTTGAGATAGGGGCCATCAAAAAAGCAATTTTTTTGAACTAAAAATAATTTTTATCTGCAAAAGGGATTCTCAAACGAAAAAAAATTATTCTTCATTTTTTGTTCAGAATAATGTATTGTACTAGTTTGAATTGATTTTACAACAAAATAATTATTTATTTAAATAAGGCAAAAATTAAAAAATAAAATAAATGAAACTAAAATAAATAAATAAATAAATAAATAAAACCAATTGACACTCGCAATAACTTTTGATTTCATGGCTTACTTAGGTCTTTTTTGAAGATTATTCGTTAGAAAAATGTTAAGCATGTACGAATTAGAATTCTTGCCTTATTAAATAAATAATTATTTTATTGTAAAATCAATTCAGACTAGCACAATACATTATTCTGAACAAAAAATTAAGAATACATTTTTTTCATTTGAGAATCCGTTTTACAGATAAAAATTATTTTTAGGTGAAAAAATTGTTTTTTTGACGGCCCCTATCTCAAACACTTTTGAACCCACTATGATGTAATCTTGCACAAAGGGGTTTCTAAAGGTGCTGATTAAGAATATCCCACTAGTTCTTTACTGAAAAAATCGCTAATATATTTTTTCGAAAATCGACCCCCTTTTTCCATTCTAGAATCGAACGCCTCTGACTAAAATCAAATATGGTTACGTCTAAAGACTCATTTTATATGTATATATTCACCACCAAAATTTCAAAATATTCGGATATCAGATGAGCGAGATATGAGGGTGGCTCCATGAATAGTGCGACACGCTGTATATGTGTATGTCAATGTGTATGCAAATTTTAAAAATAACTTTTTTAAATTCTGCAGTTGAAATGTATGAATTATTGTCTTTTACTAGGAATATTTCACAGCCAAGAACAATGTTTTAATCCAGAACAGCTAACCAAGAGCAGTCTTTCTTTCATTTTTTCACCAAAACCGTCATCTTAGGATATAAATTTGTCTCCACACAATTTTTTCTTTTGTTTTGAGAAACGAAATGATGCAACAATGAAATGTCTCCTTGCAAAAAATATTATGTCCTCCTTACCCAAACCAAATCGCACTACAAACAGATATGCTCCTAACTATATGTCCATCATTTTTTCGTTTAAGCTGTTTATTTTACCTTTATTAACTAACCGCATTTTTTCGTGCGCACCATTATAATACCTACTAAATCATAACCATTAATTCGAAAAAGTCATGTAAACAAAATTAGTAAATGATTTATGTAGTAACGTTGTATTTAGAAGGGAACGTACTAATAAATTGACTTTTGGAAAATTTCTGACACGTTACCGACCTTGTGACCTGCTTGCCTAACTAGGTTGAGATGTGTGATTGATAAGTTATTATAAATTAATAATTTCAAATGTCACAAACATTTTCCTGCCGACAAGTACACGTTCACGATGTAAAATTTAAGGAATTATTTATCTCAAAAGTAAAATTATATCTAGAAGATATTTGCATGAAAATTTCACACCTCTACTTTTTAACCAATAAGATACCTTAATTTTGACTAGTTACCATGGCAATTAAAAAAATTTCCGGAAATTTTTTCGAGGCGCCACGATATTTCAGTGAAAATTTTTTGACAGTTGAAAAGGTAAACATATGATCTACAACCATTAAATAATGTAGATATACCTGTGAATAATGCAAAATTTCTGAATTAACATTATTATTTATTATTCGCTCTAAAGTTTCATTAAACCGAAAACACAAATTTGTTAAATTATTATGCATTAACAATTTATAATTCAAAAAACGTAGGATGTACAAACATAGTAAGATTTAAATGTTGCTTGAATTCTAACCCATCCTCTCTTCTTAATGGTGAATAGGAAGGTGACGAATTAATTAGATGTCTGTGTTTTAAGACATATATGTAATATTTTGAAACAATTTTGTTCAAATCTCTTTTACGCAAAAGGCCATATTTACTTGACATCTGCAGCAGACTTTCTTGGATTTTCGTAAACAAACCATTCGACTCTAACGCTTTCTGATCGCAATCTTCCATTAAATTCGTTAAATATATTAATCTTGGATGACATATTTACGCTTGACTCAACTCTTTGCAGTATATACATAAATTGTACTTTTCAAAGCATTCCATTTTTCTCAAATTGTTTAACGCAAATGCTTACAAGAAATGTTTTACATAAAAATATCTTTGTTTGCTGGTTTACTATACAGTAACTTAATGTAATTTACCAATATAAACCTCATCTGTCAAAAGCATGGCCGCCTGTATCACGGCCACCTACTGCAACAAACCATGTTAATATTATATTTTTTAAATTAGAAGTGTTATGGATTACTTTAACGAAAAATACATTTCTACCACCTTTAGTAACCTAAAATTATGAAAGGGCGATAGACTGAACTAATACCCATCTGAGTTTTAGCATTTGGTGTAACTAAAGTTGGTAATTTTTTTTTATTTAACGAAATATGGTGGATATACCTATATGATTTTTTTAGAATTTATTTCATGTTGAACTAATATCTTCATTGGCAAATCTCTAATGATATCGATTAATAAGCAAAATAATAACGAAATAAATTTAATTATTATAGGTTTTATTAATATTAAAAACACAATTATTATAAATGTTTGTGGGCTGGCTTGAATTGGTGGGTTGAATCTGGGTACTTTCTGTTTTATTTTGCATTGTGCTCTGATCATGATTAAACTTGCTAGTACTTGATGAAATTCTCCTCATGGATTCAATCATCTGATGATGATGTTCAACGTCCAATTGTAAGTAAGGTTTGATTGACTGACTATTACTGTGTCCAGTAATTTTAATGAGCTGTTGTTCACCAACTCCTTCCTTGGCCAATTTCGAAATAGCTGTTGCTCTTGCAGAATGATTAGTTATTTTTACTTTTTTAGTGTCAATTCCTATATCAGAGGCTGCTGATTTAAACCATGAAGATACAATGTTCTTACCAACTGGGCTATTCTTGTACCATCCTTTCGAATTGGGTTGACTCCAGTATGGGTTTGGTGTTAAGAATAATCTGTCGGTCTGAATAAGATTTCCCCTTTTTTCCATCAACTTCTTAAACAAACGAACCGGACACATTTGTGGATTATCGAAATTTGTAATCAACCATTTACTATCCGACAGTTTTTTAGAACCACCTTGTGTGGTTTTGGAGAATATTGGATTATATTCTATCCGACCTTTTGGGTTTCCGAAATTATCAGTTTCTTCTTTGAAGTATTGGATACACGCAGAATATCCTTCCCCTCCTCTCCATGCCAGCTCATGTGAAACTATGTGAAAAAATTTACGAGTATTTTCATCCCACATTTCAATAATTTTTTTGTATTCGTCGCTGGTTAAGACTGAAGCACTCACTTTTCTTTTTAATGGGTCTCTCTGTAATTTTTTGCGCTTAGCATCGCGTGCAGCTCTGGCGGTCGCAAATTCCACATCAGAAAACGGATTAAATTTTATTTTATATTTTTCGTAATAAATTTCTTGTAACTGCTTAGCAGTAGAGTTCCACATTACTTTGACCACACTTTCCTTATAATCTTCAAAATTTTTCTTTTTCATATTAAATGCGTAGTCCTCCAGTATAGTAGCCACCTGTACTACACTCATACACTCATGAATATTATACAACTTTTCGTCACAAAATTCAACAAACTGTTTCCATACACTTGATTTTGATTTTCGGGTGTTATCTGGTGTTATATTTTGAATTTCTTGTCTAATTACTTGTTGATTTTCTTTACCAAATCGCGACATTTCGCTATACACTTATTAAACTCAACGACAGACCTTTTAAACTAGTAATGACAGCTTTGTGACAGAACCGGTTAGACAAAAATGACAAATCAACATAATATGTCATAAACAACAATACCCTGGCCAACTTGACAAGTAGTGAAATTAATTTAAAATGTCAGGTTGAATTAATAATTTTTTTCTTCAAGTGTATTAAAATGTTTAAATTATGTCACCAAAAATAGAAGTAGAAGTAGGAGATTGTTTTACTAGTAACAAAATGTTAGTACCGAACGCCACCGTAGTGGACGTTGTTTTACTAGTAACATAATGTTAGTTCCGAAAGCGCCACCGCAGTGGGTATTGTTTTACTAGTAACATAATGTTAATACCGAAAGCCACCGGTGGCGCGCTATCCACTAGCCACTTGTCATATTGTGTCAACATGTAAGAGTGTAGTTTGAATATTTGTACATTTTTATGATAAATAAATGAATTTTTGCATTTTAATACGCTTGAAGAAAAAATAGTATATATTACACGGAGTAGAACGCCTTTTTTTGTGTTTCGCCCAGTTTGCGGCTTCGGCTTCGCCTCAGCCGCAAATCCTGGGCTCAACACAAAAAAAGAGTGCGTTCTACTCCTAGTAATATAATATACTATTTTCCAAATTATGGTGTTAAGTGGTGTGAAATTTTCTTACCGAATACCACGCAATCTTAAATTATTCCGGGAAATTTTCTTTCTGGCACGAATATTTTGAGAAAATTATCACTCGTCGCTTCGCGACTCGGGATAATTTTCAAAATATTCGTGCCCTCAAAAAAATTTTCGGAAATAATTTAAGCTCTTGTGATATTATAAGTGAAAATTATATCTAGAAGAAAATTGCCAAAAATAATTATGACTGGTACATATTCTTTTAGAGATTGTTTTTCTTAACTTGTCAAAAAATTGTAATATATAACTTGATTAAATAAAATTCTATTCTAACCGGATAACGTAATTTTTAACTGACTGAGGTTACACCAGCGCATTTGCAATTGCTGAAGAAATGATGGTTCATTTTGGAGTCTGGCTTGTTTATATCACAATATTTTCTTTCACTATGTAGAAGCAAAATAAAAGACTATCAAATAAGGCGAAAAATTTTTTTTTGTAAAAAGCTGAATCGCTATTAAATTAAAGGTCACTTAAAGATCTGAAATAGAATTTCACCCTGTCTTCCGTCAACAGCACCTTATTACCTAATATCAATATTGAGGTCGCGGTAAAAAAAAAAAAAATTAAAGCGGTCAATTTTTTACAAACATTTTTTTGTCATTACCGTTTCTATTATCGGTATGCATAAAGCCACACAGAAACTTTACTATTGACTTCTTCGTGGAGCAACATTTCAATTATACTAGCGATTATTATTGATGTCATCTGTTACACAACTGCCTTTTTAGCATTTGTAAAAGCCTATGTTAATTTATGAGTTTTTAATTCCAATTGAATTGAACAATCGTGAGAAAGAAATTATAATCAAATGTTGACCTTGTCTAATAATAGTCAATAACATGTCACCAAACCGTTAATTTGGTTAACAGTAGCGACACGGTACATATGATGGTTGGATAATATCCTGCCATGCAACGATGATCCAGTGCTTGGCTATAATAGATTTTTGTGTAAATTGTCAATTAACGCCACATAATATGTCGTTACAAAATTGAATTAATTACCTTTATTGTCGATAGAACTCGCCATGTGGCCATAATAGGTGGTTAACGTACCTAGAAAAAACAGAAACGGAACTTATTAGTTTATTATTATAGAGAATATTGATAATAAATACAAACGATATACCAAACCTTTAATTTAGTTAATTAATTTTATGCATTTCAAGGAAATTAGGAACACTTTCTGTTCGTCATAATAATTAGTTGTTTATTGCTTTTCGATGATTATATGGAGTTAGTTTAGTGTGAAATTTCGAATAATGAATACTAAAATTAATTATTTCTATTATTTTAATATTTTTGTTGATTACTTTCATGATAAGAATCCTTCGTGAAAATCAGCAAATATCTAAAAAAAACTGAAAAGGGGAAAATATTGTATATTCATTATGTCTATTGTAAACCATTCACTGAAATTTGAACAACTTGCTCTGAACAGTTTTGAAGATCTGCTGAGTTATATTTATTTATTTAAATACAGTATAAAAATAAACAAATTTCCAATTGCAAGATAGGAAAACATATACAGTGTCCCAAAAGTATGAATACGCCTGAATAACTCGCCAGGATAGCGAGATATGAAGAAAATGCCTGTTGTAACAGTTGCTGAGGTCATCGGTGGCACCACTTGGTGACCTTTGATTTGACCTTAAAAGGCATTTGAAGATCAACTTTCATTTATCAAATGGAAATCTCTCTAGTCGCCGAAGTCGATAATGAAATGACTTCGATTTGTAAGGTCATCACGATAAGCATTACCTGCCTTCAATCATCAGCCCCTAGGGTCAATTTGACCCCTTACAACTCTATTGCAAAATTTTTTGATCTTTCAGAATCCGGGTTCAAAGATGGGGGTTCCTATTGAAAAAGCGAAAGTTGATCCGCAAATGACCTTGGAACGACCTTCGAGGGCAAATCCAAGATTATCACGTTGTGCCTACGATGACCTCAACAACTTTTATACAGGTCATTTTCTTCATATCTCGCTATCCTGACGAGATACCAGCCTGAAAATTTCGAGAGACATTTGACCTTTATATGATCGATAGGGTCAATTTGACTCGCTCTTTCGCTTCAGAATCCGGGGACAAAAATATTAATATTAATATTATTTAAAAAACGAATGTTGACCTTCAAATGACCTTGAAAATGTCATTCAAGGTCAAATCCAAGGTCCCCAAGTGTGCCCCCCGATGACTGATGACCTGAGTGAGGATGGATAATGTAAAAAAAATTGAGGCCTTTGGTTCTTGTACACACACTAAATCACAATGTTATTTTGTAATTAATATTTTTAATGATGTCAAATAAATTTTTGAGATATTACCTTTTCGTGCATATACTAAATCCCAATTGTATGAACTCTTGCTCGCTTTACCTATTTACTTCCATTTATCACCCAACCCTTCAACGGAATAAGATCAAAATATAATCTAGTTCCAGATCTCGTTGTAAAACGTACGTGTATCCAATTTCAAATTTCATATCGTAAATCGTTTCAGAATAATCGTGCGCACAAAAACAGTTACAGACAGACCGACCGATAGACAGGCAGTGTTTTTGTTTGATCAAACTTAAAATCGCGACGTTTCATGACATTCTACGCCTATTTGAATAACAACAAAAAATTAATCTTATAAATCAGATATTTCGCATTTTTTGTGGTAGTGAATCAGGTAAAATTTACAAAATATATTAATTTCCAGTTTTGTGTGAGGCAATCTAGACACAAAAGCATGGCATGCTGAAGAACACAAAGAATGAAGGATGAAGGTAGGAAGAAACACGACTAAATATATAAATTGAAGGAAGATAAGAAGATAATAGACATGTAAAAAAATTGTCCTAAAAGAGTGGGGAGAATTTGAGACCTTCCATGATTTTAAAAGCTAAAAACCAAAAGACTACATTAGAATACTATACTCGACAACCATTTCAACAACCATGTTGGAATTATCTAGTATTATTAAAATTAATCAACATCGATCACCTCTAGATGAAGCCGAAAATGATGAGAATATGGTAGCAGAATGTGTATGTGTTTGTGAAATACATTAGAACAAACATAATTAGCCAACTCCTAACGTTTTCATCTGACAATTTAAGCCTGCTTCCGTTTCTCTGTCTCTGCGTTGTCAATATTTTTAGTAACTTGCATATCACGAAGTCTTATTACAAAAAATAAATACATTTTCATTATATAATTTAGAATATTTGTGGATTAATTATAATAACTTAATATCTAATAATATGTCTAATGGATAAAGTAAACTAGAATTATTAATTCATGAATTTATAGAAATGTTTTTTAAACAGAAAAATATTCTTAGCTTGTTTTATAAATTGTGGTAATTTGTTAAATTCCACCGCTCCCTTGTCCGCCGTATATGGTAAATTTTGTTTTTATTAAGTTTGAAAAATTAATGTTTATATGATTTCTTTGCCTTGTGTTATAATTATGGATATCCCCACGATGTTGAATATTTGCTGACAAATATATTAGTAGCAGATTATTGTGGAGTTTTTATAAGAATTATGACTGTACTTTATGATGTCTTGTAACGAAAATCAGATTAGTGTACATTGCATTGTTTTTATATTAATATAATATATATTACATTTTAAAATGAATTGCATACACTTATTCTGAAGTAGCTGGTAACTGCAGTTTAGTTATGTAGGTATTATTTCACATATACAGTGTACCTGAACAACACTCGAAATATGGTTTTATTATAAATCGTTTTCTTAGTACATGAAGCTAAATGTTTACCAACACGGTAGGCAAATCTTTTTTACTTATGTAGTTTATATGGTCATTAAATGTTAATTTACCATCTATGATAATCCCATTTATTTCATAGTTATTACCTTTTCAAGGTGTTCTTCGTTAAATTTTACACACGTATCACCAATGTTTTGATTTAAATATTTATTAAAATCTAATATCATATCTCTGGACGTTTTAGCATCTACCACTAACCCATTCGTTGTAAACCATTCATTAATTATTTCCAGTGTACTGTCAATTTCTTGAACAACTTGCTTTACAACAGATGGAGATAAATATATGAGAGTATCATCTGCAAAGAGGTGTATTTTGCATTCTTCTGAATCAGTTAGGAATATGTCGTTAATAAATAGCGTGAAAAGCATAGGCCCTAGTACGCTGCCTTGTGGAACTCCGTTATTATTTAAAAGTATTTCAGGCTTGGTATTATTTATTATGGTTTATTGAATCCTTCATGTAGATAGCCATTGATAAAAGCTCTCTGTTGACAACTTCAAATGCTTGTTTCGAATCAAGGAAAACAGTTACCACAGCTTCATCTTTGTCTATGGAATATTTAAAATCATTAATTATTCTTTGAAAAGCCGTCTCACAAGTATGATTTTCTCTAAATCCGGACTGGTTTTCGTGTAATAATTTATTACTTTTTATATATTCAGTAAGTTGATCACGAATTAGAACTTCCAAAATGTTTCCATTTTTCTTTTTCTTTTAATTTTTCTAAAATGGGTCTATGTTCTTTCGCTAATATTGTTCCAGAAACTTTCACTACAGGAATTATTAGTAACGTATTCAACATTTCTGAGAATTCTCCGTTATTTAAGGATGAGTTAATAATATGTAATAATGGCGGATAACTTCAAAAGTATTTCTTATTAATTTCATCCTTAGAATATTTAATTTATTGTTCAAGAATAATTTGACGTAATTAGGAGAAATTTAGAAGAAGAAAAAGAAGAAGAGAATGACTCACTTGGAATTGACCTACCTGCATTTCTAATTTAAATTTTTGAAATAAAAATATAATCAATTACTCCATCTTTTAGAACAGTTAATTTCAAATTTCTTATCGATAACCAAACCCACGAAAAAAGAAGAAAAACATTTTTTAGATTAAGATCTCAAGACGACGATAAAATGTCATTTCTTCGGTAATTTTAAATATCATATAGTTAAGAGAATTTCATATGTTTAATCATATGAATATGCATTCTACCTCGTCTGTTGATAATTATGTAATTGACGCCTACAACGCAAGTATCTTGCGAAATTTTCTAAAATAATCAATATGCAAATATCTGCACGCAGGTTGCATATATGTATAGGAAGTATAAATTATAACATATATTTTACTTCTCGGAATTGGATATGCAAAATGAAACGACTCTTAGTTACGACACTATTAAATAACTAATTATTATGTTTTATGTTTAATTGATATGTGCAAGTAGCCCGACCAGTAATTATTGCACTCAAATTTCATACGCTAATTGAAAGCAGTCCGTTCATAAAAATTTAAATTAGTAAACAAAGAAGTGAACTGGTCAGATAAAATATCTTTCTTTCTGAGTTATGGCATGTGTGGAGCATCAAAACTTGTATTACATCTGATAAAAATTATGCCGCAAGAAGAAATAATTGACAAAGAAATGATGATACCAGGTCATCTGGTAAACATATTTGTTTATGCAGCGACAGCCAGGCATGTTTGAGAGCTCTTGCATCAAAAATAGTATCTTCTAAGCTGATGACTCCTAACTGTCGAAATATTTTCACTGAGCTCTGCCATCACAACTCAGTCAAACTCATTTGTGTGCATGGGACACAATGGTGTGGAGGGTACTGAAGAAGCACACTGTTTTATGGGAGCAAAAACTCTTTTCTTTGGTTCTCAGCTAGACTTCGGCCTGTCAAGAAGTTTTATTAAATCATAGCTACGAGACCAAGCTATGACACAGTTCGAGAACTATTGGGTTCATGCTCCCGGGATGAGGCACTGTTCTGTTTAGAGGTCTTGAACTGATTCTACCATAAAGTAACTGAGAGAACGAATGAGAAAGATGGTGGGCCAGATGACAGAAGATTATCCTTTAAACAAGTGCTTACGTACAGAGAGGTTGAAGGATGATCCTATTTATCGAATTTGTGGCATGAGAATGAAACAACTCATATTCTGTGTAATTACGTAAACCACAAGGAGTATCAAGTTAGATATCTCCAAAAGAAATTTTTACAGCCAGAGGAACTGTATGATCTACCCTGGAATATACTGCTATCCTTTGTGAAGAGCACTGGTCTTTTGTAAGAGATCTTAAATGTCACAAATGTACAAGAGGCCGACATGCCTAGACACTGTCGTGAGCAAAAAAAATAGGACAACTAGTTTTTTCTAATGTAAATCTGTCTCTATTTTGCACACTTGCAATGAATTTTGACAAATAACTGACAATGTCATAAAAATTAAACTTGATTTTAGCAAAAATACGTTATAAGACTTGTCCCATTTGTTTTGCGCATGACAGTACAACTAGTCTCCAGATCTGCTTGGGTCCCCAATAACAAAATAAAAATGGCAGATCTCCTTCAATCTTTTTGAATGTAGTTCACACATTTGATACATTTTGACACCATGGATTGTTCCACGAACATAAAGTATGCCTGTCAAAACAATATAGTCAATTAATCATTCTTCATTTCAGAGAGACTGGAGCCTTGAGCAAGATGACTAATATTCAAAACTAATAAAACATGAAAGTGCCATGAGGAAGTGTACTAGGACCATTCCTGTACCCCCTCTAGGCAAGCACGTCAATAGCGATATTAGGTAATAATGTTCAATTAATTGTATTTCATAATTTTTTTTGAAATTTTTTTTAAGGTTAAAATTTTTTACAAAATACTTTTTGATATTTACCGTTACTTTAGAAGTTCTTTATGCCGTTGTCTTATTCTGTTTATTTACTATTAGTAGATATTATTATTATTATAGTACAGTGTTCACTGGTTTCGATCTCACGTCTGCCCGTCTGTCATCAACTTCTAAGCACGTCCATACGTCTACCATCATCTTCTAATTTTTACCATAAATGATATATGCATGAAATTTGCAAAAATAAATTTTTAAGGGTAGGTCCAATATATGCAAAAGTTAGTGACTTCTTTCTATTTTATACACTTTAAATATTTCTATCGTTAAATAAATTTTATTAATAATGTTAGTCGTATTTTTTATTAAAAAAAAAAATCATAAGAATAGCAGATCTTGAGTTTATTAATGACAAATAAGTTTGATTTGGACATCTTAAACAATTTACGAGATATTACGTTTTTACTCAATTATATGAGGTAAACTATACCCATTTTTCAATGGAACTCTCTATGTGCGAATGGAGCCGCATTTGAATGGGTTTTTAACTAGGTTAGGTTAAGTTAGGTTAGGTTGATGAGTGAGTGGATTAACAACAGAACCTCCACAGCGACCATCTGGTCTACTGTGGCTCAGTCCTAATTATATTTCAACCAATAAAGCCGACTACCTTATTGGGTAAGAGGTTGTTCAGGTCCTCTGGCAGCAGTTGCTCTTTGCCAAAAAGTAAGAACCTGGTTCTTTCTGCGGCATAGAACGTGCGCTGCCGTTCATCCTCCTCCAAACGCAGTTGGAGTTCAGCGTTGTCCGCTATTCCGAGTCTATGTAGGTGGCGGTTTAGTCCGCAGTGCCCAGTATATAGACGAACTAGAGTTCTTGGGTGTAACCTATTTGACTCTAATAGTTTTTTAGTTCTTGATTTCATAGGATATGTAATAAACTCCTTTGAATGAACTAATCCGGTAGCTCTTGCCAGTACTGGAGGGTTTTCCTCTCAGTTCAGGCCAAGGCGATTGTATGCGCAGTGCTTGCCGATATGCCAAGCACTGGTTCTGGTCCTATAAACTAAAATACCGCCCCTTCCCTGGCTAAGGAATTGGCTATTCCTTTGCCCCTATGCCAGAGTGGCCCGGTATCCAGACCAGGGTTACCTTGGTATGTCTGCCCAATTGGGTGGAGCCTTTTGGCAGTTCCAGACCAATGTAGAATTGCAGAGAGCTTTAAGAGATGCACTCGAAGTTATTCTCACCTTTGTGTTGCAACCGTATACTCCGGCTCCAGCTCCCTTAGAGATTTTGGAGTCGTCTGTAAACCAACAGATGTCCGATCTTTGTAGGTCGGTTTGTTCCGATCCCATTCGTCTTTTCCAGGAAACAGGACGTTAAAAGACAGTTCATAGTTGGTCACGGTAGGCATCACATCTGAAAACATTCCCAGGATGTCGAGGTTTTTTATGAACAAATTGATTTTTAATTGAATTTTTATTGAACTATGTTTTTGAAAAATATTTAATTTCGTTTATTTTGAAGCTATGTTTCTTTTATACAAATATAAACACCTATTTGTCTGAAATTTTCAAATAAGGATAATGAGAGTGTATTAGAGAACTATCAGTGCTAATAAGTAAGTAATAACTTGGATAATTAGGCGGTTGCTGGTAAACGTAACAATGAAAAAAGGCGGTTATGTTGCTAGGCTATACATAATTGTACAGCGGCATACAGTCTTGTTCTATTGATTTATTAATTGGAGTTCTAGCGCTAACAGTTTTACAACTTTCATTCATGGCAATTTCATTAAAGAAAACTGTCATTTTATCGTTCCAAATGCACTATTTACTGATAGAAAGGTTGTTAAACCCGTTTATCTCAATATTTACTTACGTGTGTAAGTCTGTAGCAACATACCTAATAACTGTTAGCTACGTACTAACAATGATTTGTTGTGTTTCAGTGCGACAACGTATTTAAGAATAAAACGGAAATATAAATCAACAAATGTTAAGTACATTTTATATGTGTAAATGGTAATGTATTGATGCGAACATCCACCTTTGATAAGAAAAAAAGTTAATAATATTTAACTTTAGTAGCATGTCCAACGGGTTATGCTGATTTATCTAAATAGATGTAGGTCATGGCCTGTTTTAGTTTGAACTTGTTTTTAACACGTTAAATTATATTTTGTTTTGCAACTAATGACAGCAAGATTCGTCAGATCTGGCAATTAGAGTTTCTAAATATCGGATCCAAAAATGCATTGAGGACTTCGAGACTAAATCGCAAGTCCTGGTACTAGTCTTGAAAGTCCAGAGAACGGTCCCGAATTCGAAATAGTTCTACACTACAACTTCCGATTCAAATTTTCTTAAGAAAGAATAAAAAACACAAAATACGCAAAGATATCGAATTGGCCATCGCTAAGTTTGGTTATGAATATAGTCACATTAGAAAATAGAGCTGGAGTTATTATCAAATTTGGGGCATTTGAAAATATTTAGACTTAAAATTAAAATTTACTGTACAGGGCGCCCCAAAAATGTATGGGATAAAGAATAATGTTAAAAAAGGGGCTTTTTTGACCCATTCGTGGTATAGTGCGGAAGCCACCTTTTTTTTTTTTTTTAATAGCCACTTTTTTTTTTTTAATACTAAGTTTCGATAACTACTTTGGGGTGCTGAAAACGAATCTGTCATCGGTTTTGGCGAAAAATCTCGGGAACACATTAAAAAACAACCCTGATTTGGAGTTGACATTGGAATTGATATTAGTCTAAATACTAAGTTTCGATAACTAAGTGGAAAAAGAAGTAAAAAAACAAATTCACCCCTTCAACCTCCTCACCATTCCTTCACCACCCCCAAGAAGGTACTATAAAAGCTACTATAACTACTATATAGTTATTTACGAAAAAGGGCTTTTTTGATCCATCCGTGTCCCCAATGTGATATATTAAAAAATTGTTTAATTATTTAGATAAAAATCATTTTTTACTATAAAAATCAAGCAACATTTTTTAAAGGAGATATTGACACCCTACACCCCCTACCTAGAGAGGTAAGAAATATTCAGGAGTGATCTGAATTGACCAAGTCACTTTAATATGATAAAAAACATCCAACTGAGTATTAGGATTTTTTTTTGTAATTAAAACCGATTAATATCCCTGAGAAGATGAGACCCATCCCTTTTAGGTGTAAGAAAGCATATGAGTGTACTCAGAAGTAATCAGATTATTATATTCTGATAGCAATCACTTAATGAGGTGTTCCGTTTTTTTTTTGAATATTTAAATAACAAAATAGTAGTTTTAGTAGCTTACAACCTTTTTAGGGGTGGTGCGGGAATGGCGAGGACGGTTGAAGGGGTGAATTTGTTTTTTTTTACTTCTGTTTCTACTTAGTTATCGAAATTTAGTATTTAGACTAATATCAATTCTAATGTCACCCCCAAATAAGACTTATTTTTAATGTGTTATCAAGATTTTTCGCCAAAACGGATGACAGATTCGTATTCAGCACCCTAAAATTATTAAAAAAAGATGGTTTCCCTGCTTTACCACGGATTCGTAAAAAAAGATCATTTTTTGACACTGTTCTTTAGGAGCATCTTCTAAATGAAGAAGAGTACGATATCACTTTGTTTATGAGATACAGTTTTATCAGAAAATGACAATCAGTACTTGACCAGAAGCAGTTGTTTGAATTTCCTTAGGTGGAGGCACACTTCACTCCATCTGTCAGTGTGTCTGTTATTTTTCAAATAGGCTTAGAATGTCATGAAACGTCGAGATTTTAAGTTTGAGCAAAAAAATGTCTGTCTGTCTTCCTGTTTGCCTTCCTATCTGTCGTTCTGTCGTACTTTCTGTAACTTTTCTTACGTGCATGATTACTCTGGAACCTTTTAAGATATTAGATTGAAATTTCGTACAGAGAAGTTTTTTTAACGCGATCTGGAACTAAATTATATTTTGATCTTATACCGTTGAAGGGTTGGAGGATAGATTGGGGCGAATGAGGGTAAATATGTAAATCAAGCAAGTAAGAGTCCAAAAAATTGGTATTTGGTATATATAAGAAAAGCTAAGGTCTCAAAACATTTTTTGAAGCATTAGCAAGCATTAGCAGCATTAGCCACCCCCACCTCATTACTAAATGGGGTGAAAAAAATAAAATTTAGTGTGTGTTCAAGAACCAAAGGACTCAACATTTTTTTTTTACTTCCCACTCTCACTACTACCCCCTACCACACCATCCCCACCTCCCACTACTGATGTGGCATATCGTTTTATGGGTTTTTGGGATCGACGATTTCAAGTAATATATTATTAAAGTTCCATAAACAACTATGTCCACTTAGTGGAGTGCAACTATGGTATCAAAATTTGTTTCGTTGTGGGAAACTTGGATAGAAAATCTGGATGTGGAAGTAGTGATTTCTTGGGCAGCGGTTATTTAGATAGGGAACATTATATAGATATAATAATGTAATACAACAGTCACACATATGAAACAATTGAGCAAGGGAACATTAATAAATATACAGTCGAACCTCCATTACTCGAACGTCCATAACTCGAAATCCTCCATATCTCGAAGCCATTCAAAGCAATAAATATCTATTATGCTTACTAAAAAGTTCCCATAACTCAAAGTTTCTCTAAAGTCTCTTTAACTCGAGCTCATTTTCAATCCCCTTGGGGATTCGAGTTATGGAGGTTCAACTGTAGATATATCGTTCCCCTTGCTCAATTGTTTCATATGTGTGATTGTTTTATTACAATGAATTCAATAATTAGTTTTATTTTTGAAATTGTTAAGAAATGATCAACAACTACTCGAGTTAATATAAATCTCTGTCTTTTGAATGTATCCTAGTGTGCAATTTCAGTATCTTTTTTATTTTGGAACGTAGATTTAAAAAAATTAAGGTAGATTACTTAATTTATATCCTTATTGAAACCCCATAAATGGGATTTCTGCTTAATATTCTTTATACTAGTTCTATTATATAGTGAGGATATGACGAATGTTTAGGAATATCTTTAGAACCAGTTTTCTAAAGATACGAAATTTAATTGTTCTACTCATATAATATAAGAAAATAACAATTTTTCCACTGTCTACTCTCTATGAAAGTGATTTTTTTTTACTTTAGAGATGAAAATATTCTTATCTCTAGAGTAAAAAAATGTCACTTTCATAGAGAGTAGACAGTGGAAAAACTGATATTTATATATGTATGAGTGGAAAAAATAGCATTTTTCCTACTCGAGATGAAATACGTTTTTTTTCGTTCGTGAGATTGCCCAGCTCGCTCGTGGGCAAATTCTTATTTCACGAAAAAATAAAAACAGTATTTTCATCTCTTGTTGTAAAATATACTATTTTCATAAAATTGGGTTCAAGTTTCATTAAAATTAATAAAACTAGACGAACATGAGCAGTGATATTACACAAATTGTTATTTTATTAGAAGGTTAGGTTCTATTATTTTTTTTTTATTAGTTACATTTTGTTCCAATTTACACATCAGAATTTCGTGACGAACTGTTAAATGTTTTAAAAATATAATAAAATTTCGGAACAACCATAGAAAGGTAAATAATTTTTTTTATTTGCCTTCAATTTGAACAGTATCAAATATATGGGACAAGGATATCTAAGGTTTCAATAAAGAGGAATTTATTGCATTAATAGTTTGAGATTACACTAACGAAGAGGTCAGATAATAAGGAGCTTAATAAGGTTAAAACGCTTTACATGCATTTTTTTTTATCGATCTTGGTCTATCGGCTTAAAACTTTTACCGTCCTTATTTACTTGTTTATTTTATGATTTTTGTTATTTATTCCATGCACTGTAAAATGGTGTTAATAATCACACATACCAATAAATTACTTTCCATTTAATTGCGTGTACATTGACTTTTATGATCAAAAAAAGTATTTCAAATAAAACATTATTATAAATTATTATTTAATTTATGTTTATGTAACAGTCTTTTTTTAGCATGTTGGCATTTGGTTTGGTGCAAGAAGAATATTTAACACGTTTGTGCTAAATTGCGAAATTTATATTACAAATTGTATTATTATTACTAGTTAGTTACTTGCTGTTAAGAGATGGTTAAGAAAGATCTAGGTGATCATATCAGTTAAATATTCCAATGACCGTTTCTGAGGTTAACGAATACTATGTAATCAAAAGTAAATACTTTGTACCTATTACGGAATATCAAATAAGTTATAGAAAGATACATTCATTAACTAATGTTACCTCTATATTAGATAAATATTTAATTTAATTTTACTTCCACATCCAGTGGAAGTATAGTAACGACAAAAAAAATTTTTTAAATTTTTATTGTACAAATATGCTTAAAATGTCACGAAACGTCGATATTTTAAGTTTGAGCGAAAACAAATTTTCTGTCTGTCGGTCTGTCTGTAACTTTTTTGTGCGCACGTTTACTCTGGAACCGTTTAAGATATTGACTTGAAATTTGGTACACGTATGTACTTTAACGAGATCTGGAACTAGATTATATTTTCATGTTGTTCCGACGAAGGGTTGGGGGGTAAATTGGGGTAAATTTGGGGTAAATGAGTAAATCAAGCAGGTAAGAGTCCATAAAATTGGTATTTAGTATATGCAAGAGAAGCTAAGGTCTCAAAAAAATTTTTGGCATTAGCCACCCCCTTATTAAAGAGGATGAAAAAATTATGATTTAGTGTATGTACAAGAACCAGAAACCTCAAAATATTTTTTTACTTCATGGGTAGTGGGTACCCACTACCACCCCCCTATCACCACTCCCACCCCACTACCGATGTGGGGTATCGTTTTATGGGTTTTTGGGGTGGAGGATTTCAAATATTGTATTAATAAAGTTCCATAAACAATTATTTCCACATACAAAGTTTTTTCGTTATGAGTGACTTGGATAGAGAATCTGGATGTAGAAGTAGTGATTCCTTGGGCAGCGGTTTTTCTTATAAAAACTAGCATTTATTTTCTTTTATTTTTTTTTATACACAATGTAATGAAGTAATTAAAGTAAATCGATCGGCAATGTCTGCATTTTCGGCGCGATTTCAGGTCGAAAAATGCACAATTCCAGTATTTTAGTCCGTTGCTAAGAAACTATCAGAAAAGAGACCGGAAAAGATCTGTTGCCAAGCAACGATCAACAATACCATACGAGAATGTTACTTTCCCGGTCTAGGCTGGGAAAGTAACATTCCCGTACGGTTTTTTATGTATATTCTAGACAGTAAATAAATACAGGCAGACAAACCAACTCAAAATTAAATTGCATTTTTTAGTAAGCAGTTAGATTGTAATGAAGATATGTTATGCATTAATACAAAATCCTTAATTTATAATAATATTGAGTGTGATTTCAGAAAAAATAGTTTGTGTACCTCGTTGTGAAAGCACATTCCCGGACTTCGATGCTTGTTGGCCTCTTCTAGCGCCTCGGCCAACAATTTGCATCATCGTCCGGGAATGTATTGCTTTCACACCTAAATACACAATATACTATTACACAATTTAAAATTATTATTGTTACCTTACTTTTTAAATTGTCTACCTCATATACAGTGTGACTCATTTAAAATAGGAACGCCTTTATAAATTTTTTATTTTTTGTCCGACTTGAAACAAATTTTACCAAAATATAAAACAAATTAGGATCTACTTATGGCCAAAAAAACATTCGCCTCCTACAAATGCAAAGCCACCTGCAGTACCAAAATAAATGTAAAAAAATAGAGAAATTATAATAGGCATTTTTTTATCGGAAAACTTTATTAATAATCCAGTCAATGAGTGCTCAAAAGAGGAGTGTAGAGTACATGGAATATGCGAGACTTTTTGACTTCAGGACTTCGTTAGGAGTAGTTACCAGGTAAACATGCTCAAAGTCCCCGTCCCTGTGAGGTGAGCTTACGGAGGGAGGAGGAGGGGGAGGTCCCATTTTTGGGTTTTTCGATTATATCTCGGAAACGGTGGACTCTAGAAAAAATATGTTTTAAATAAAAATGAAAGCTTATTAAATTTCTTATAAAATTGTATCCATTCACATTTGTCGAATTTCCAACGGTTTTCGAGATATACGTTATTGAAAATCGATACTTTTCGAAAAAATCATTTTTACCTAACTCTTTTTGTCAAACATTTGCTTCTAGTGCCTCCCACGATCGTTTCTCAGGAAAATTGTCAGAAATGAAGTTGTAGAGCATTAAATTTCCTTCAATTTGTTATACACTTAAAAAATAATTTTTTCGAAAATTATCGAATTTCAATAAACGTATATCTCGAAAACCGTTGGAAATTCGACAAATATGTATGGAAATAATTTTATAGGAAATTTAATTAGCATTAATTTTTATTTAGAACATATTTTTCTAGAGTCCACCGTTTCCGAGATATAATCGAAAAATCCAAAAATGGTACCTGCCCCCCTCCCTCCCACCGTAAGCTCACCTCCCAGGGGCGGGGACTTTTAAGTATGTTTACCTACTAACTACTCCTAATAAAGTTCTGAAGTCAAAAAGTCTCGCATATTCCATGCATTCTACAATATATTAATTGACTGGACTATAATGAAAGTTGTTCAGAATTGTACAAAAATTTCAGCAATATTAAAAAATATTGAATTTTGTGTTTGAAGTCCAAAATTTCGACAAAATTAAAAAAATACAAATCACTTGACAACTACCTGGCAGCTTGCGTTTAATTTCAAACAAAATTGTCATAGCACAATTTTCTAAAGAAGAAAAACTAATTAAAATTATATTTTTGAACTCGGACGTTGTTTTAAACAAAATTTCAATATTTTTTAATATTGCTGAAATTTTGGACTCTAGGTTTTTGAACAATTCTGAACAACTTTCATTAGTAAAGTTTTTTGATAAAAAATTGTCTAATATGATTTCTTTATTTTTTCCATTTATTTTGGTACCGCAGGTGTAAGAGGCGAATGTTTTTTTGGCCATTAGTAGATCCTAATTTGTTCTATCTTTTGGTAAAATTTGGTTCAAGTCGGACAAAAAATAAAAAAGTTATAAAGGTGTTTCCATTTTAAATGGGACACACTGTATAATAAAATACATAATATATAAAATCTCAATTATTTGTCGTTTATAAGTTAATTAGAGATTATCTTTGCTGATTTAAAAATTGGTTTCTAATATCAACAAGGGGATATTTTTAGCCAACGTTAATGCCCGCCTCCCCCCGAATTGTTTTCAACAATGTAATAAAAAATTACAATAGTACTCGACTCAGTGAGGCCTTCCAGATGCTCCAGGAATTGATTTTAATTAGAGCTTTTTGAAAAAAATTCTACTCTAAAAAATGGTACCATTTATTAAGTACTATTAACGTCTCTGTCAGTTGGTCTGTACTTACGTCTGTACCTAAGTATGTATGTGTGTATGGGAGAGTGGTAATGAAAGGAATATTTTGAAAAAAATAATTGATAATATTAAGAAAAATAATATTGAATTTTTTTTTCAGTACCTTATGGTAGTTTTATGGAATTATTCGGAGAAAGAATGGATAAAAGTATAGTCTTATAAAAAAAATAACAAAGTACTCCGAGATAATACAAGTTCTGTATTAAAAGGGACACGCTTATTTTTGAGCAATAATAAGAACACGAATTACACTATTAAATAATGAAAACCACTGCCCAAGGAATCACTACTTACACACCCAGGGGTCCTATTTTCGAATATAATCGAACATATTCGTGCACGATCAACCGTACACGAAATTATTTCGAGTGATAGAGCAAGTTGGTATTTTCGGACACCCTGCGAATCGAACTTTTTTGTACGATGTGATTATTCGCATGTTAAATGTGGCAACGTTCTACAATGTCAGTCTGACCACATTACCCAGGCAGCAAGGTGCGGTCATTATGACGTCGTTTTTTCGGCATTAATTACGTCAATTTCACCTTCATCATGACGCGAAAAAGACGTCACAAATATGACGTATTGGTAATCAGTGAATTTTGCGATAAGGGATGCAAACCTCTCATTATAATATTTTTCCACAATTATTAATAAAGTTTTTGACGAAATAAAAACCGGAATGTGCAGGGATCGAACCGCGGACCTTTTGCCTCGCAACCTAACACTTAACTCACTGAACCATTGAACATCTTTGTTTAAATATGTTTAAAAGCTGTATACCTAGTTAGAAATAGTAAAACAAAATTATTATTACTATGTGGCAAAAATTGAACTAGTCACTAAATACTTCTATTTATTTTTATTTTATAATGATTTATTTCACGTCATTTTAATGACGTCAAAATAATGACCTAAAAGAAACGTGTATTTGACGTCTTCATGATGACGTCAGAAGTACGTATTAAATATCACGTCTCTGGTACGTCATTTATTAATGACGTCAAAATAATGACCTAAAAGAAACGTGCATTTGACGTCTTCATGATGACGTCAGAAGTACGTTATAAATATCACGTCTCTGGTACGTCATTTATTGGGACAATGACGTCGGCGACGAAAAATCACCTTTAAAAGACGTCATAATGACGTCACCTTGCTACCTGGGTAATAATACCAAAATTTAACATAAATATAACCAATAACCCTGTACTATTATTATTAACCAGTATTGTGTTGAGAAATGTTTATTTAGTTTATAATATTATGTTTTCTATTACATAAAAATTAAAAATATTCATTTGTTGAAATATTTTTTGCACTAGAATAGTTATTATTATTTGTCATTATTATGATGTGATGTAATATTTAGTTTTATCATAGTTTTCTCTATTATACTAAAATTAAAAATATTTATTAGTTCTAGTATTTAAAAAATACATAGAATGGTTAGTTTTATTTATACATTATTAAAAATAAAAGTTAAATTATAACAGTCAAGAGTCAGATGTCAAGTGCAGACAATTTCCAGAAAATCGGGGCAGCTACTTTAAATTTTAATTTTTATCAATATATTTACTAGTGAAGTAAGTTACAAACACAATATACAGAATATACTTCGATTAGTTAAAAGCTATTTTTTATTTTCGTAAACAAAAATAGTCTACAAAAAAAAGGCGATATAATGTCCAGATTATTTTATGGTCCAACTCTGAAAATATGATTAATTTTTATCAGGTAAAAAATTATTGATTCAATAAGGTTTTGATAGTCTGTTATTATGAAATTTGGGTCTTAAATATTGAATTTCTTCTTGACTTTTAGTTAATCCGATATACGATGGTGTTAACATATTTTGGTGTCTTGTACTATAATGGTCACATTCCCTGTTTACACTTTGAGGATACAAGTTCATTCTAGAGGGTAACGTGAGTATATTTAGTCTACGAAACTGTTCTCTACAGTCTTCTTTATAATTTAACCCAGATACTATACGTCTTGCTCGTCTTTGTAGAGCAAAAACTCTAGGCCAATTTGATGCTTGACCCCAAATTAAAACAGCATAAAAAGTGGCATAATGCAAAAATATGTATTTTTCAAAGCTTCTTCACCTAATTCATTTGCTAGATTTCTTAAGATAAATGTATTTTTTGCTAGTTTTTTTGACAAGTTTTCTATATGTACTTGCCAGGTCAATTTGTCATCGAGATAAACTCCTAAGAACTTTGTTGATTCTTGGGGATCGGGAACATTGTGCCCTATCTTATTACGCAATAAGATCATATGCACTATTTTTTCTCTCTTTAATATAAGTTTATTTGACTTGAACCACTGTTTTGCCCTTGACTTTGCCTCACACGCCATTGCAGAAAGTTTTTCAATATTCTTGTTTTGAAAGGAAATGTTCGTATCGTTTGCAAACAGCCACTAAATGTTATTAACGTCTTGAATATGGGAAATCATTCACATATATTAAAAATAGAAGGGGGCCAAGTACTGAGTCTCGGGGTACCCCATGTATTATTTTTGTTTTATTTGAATGTGCATTATTTACTTTAATCGTTTGATATTTATTTGTTAAATATGATCTTGATAGTGATATACTGTTAGGGCAGAACTTACATATCTTTAGCTTTTCTAGCAGTACTTTGTGTTAGACGCAGCGAAAGCTTTACTTAAGTCGCAAAATATAGTGCACTTTTCCCCCCAAAATCTGTTCTATCAAATCGAGAATTGCAGAGGTGGTATTTTTTGATTCCATAAAACCAAATTGCTTATTATAAAAAATATTGTTGGTTTTAAAATTTGCTCTGAAAAGCATTTTTCCACTATTTTTGAAAATATTGGTAGTAGTGACACTAGTGACACAGGCCTATATTTATTTGTATCATTTGCATCTCCTTTTTTGAATATAGGAATTACAATAGCTTCTTTAAGACAGTCTGGAAAGCACGATTCTTTAATGCACAAGTTTATAAGTCTGCATAATGGCGATTTGATCAAATTTTTAATAGTTTTAATTATAATTATATTTAGGCCATAGATGTGTTTACTGTTTTTGTTTTTTATTGAGTCTAAGGCTTCTCTGATATTATTATGAGTTATTGGTTTAAAATCAAATGAGTTTATATTGGATAATTTAGTATGATGCATTTTATTAACAGGATCTCTTTCACTATCATTACCGTTATGGGTTAGAATCCCGAAACTTCATAACATTCAGTACGTACACTGAAATTAATATCTATGAGTTTTGGACTCGCTGATTGCGTTAGAATTTGCGGAAACCAGATTGGCTTGTTTCTTAAATTGTTATACAGTCCACAATATTAAAATAGGCATTTTATATTTAAGAATCATATCAGATACCTAATTATCTCTTTATAGAACTATTGAATCACTTTTTGCTGACCTATTTTTTTTTAAGATGGTTCAATTTTTTGTTATAAAAGCTTTACGACACACGCTTATGTGTGTTTGTATTCGGTCAGTTTTAAAATAATTCCTATTTCAACTATTATAAATTATCAATTTCACCATCAGCAGCGAAATACTGTATCATTAATCACACACAAACTTAATTATTAAATTCTCGAACGGCTTCAGATAATAAAGTTATTATAAATTGCAAATCTTGTTTAAATAGTAGTGTCGTTTCTAAGCAAGGTTACGCTAACTATGGTAATTATTAATAGTTCAATAATTATTTATACTGGATTTCGTGATAGATCAGGTGTCAGGTGGTTAAACAATCTCTCACACTGAGAATTAATGATGTGCAAAAAGTATTCAAAACGGAAACAGGTGGGACGGGCAAATTTGGAAAAAACTGTAATGATCAATGTTTTATTTATTTTCGTAGGACGGGCGAAATGTTTTACAATTGTAATGAATAGAAGGCTGCGTTAATAGGGCGCCTAATAGATATTGTTGTCTGTGCGGTCGTTGAAATCACGTATGAAATAGGATTGCGTGGAAGTTCTCTTAATTAATTAATTATGCATTGGCATTTAAAATTATATATTTTGATTGAAAATAGGATAATCTTATAATGTGTGTAGGTAGAAAAGTTGCCTAACGTGAAATTTAGATATTATGGGAATGTAAAAAATACCACAAGAATGTATTGCTGTTACATTTTAAATCGTTTGAAATTGCCCTACATGTGTTCACATATTTGTCGTAATTAGTAGATTTAAACAAGCTCCAAAATATTGGCCTTTTGCTTAATACGATTGTTAAATTATCATGAATATAATAATTATTTGAACATATTCATTATTCATGTCAATGGTAATTATATTATATAACAAGCTAAAAATATACTCTTCCCCTGTTCACTGAACTTTTTATATAACTGTTACACATTCTATAGGATACTCTTCGTAGTTTTTTTGTAAATAATGTTAGTTTTAGACATTTTTTATTTTATAGTACGAACTTAGTTGGTAAAATACTCAGTGTAAAATAAAGTAAAAGTAAAAAAACTATACCATACCCATTTGGGTTTCGAAACTGGGACCCTTGGATTCCGAGTCAAAAGTGTTAGACCTACACCACCGCCTTACACGTAAAAAAAATGTAAATTTTTACATTATAAGACATGAGCTAAAATCATATTTTCACGATTGCATAATACCTTATGAAATTCATATTTGTAAAATATATAAATATTCAGATATAGATTTCAGTACAATCGGATTTTTCTTTCTTGAGTTATCGTGCTTACAAGAAACGTGACGGGCGGACAGACGGACATTTTGAAAGTTGTTCAGAATTCGTTCACTAACACAATGATATGAAATTTTTTTCTCTACGAGCGATATTTACGATTTTAGAAATATGCCGATCAAATACAATATACTCTTCGTTTTTGCGAAGAGTATAATAATAGTCTAAGAGCTGACATTAATTTGGTAAGGTAGTGGGCTCCCGTCTTCCTCTTGGCAGCCGGAAAGTGTAGACAAAATAAACACTTTTTTTAATTAGGCCCTTAGCCCGACGGGTCATGGGGTAGGGCAGATGATGCAGAATGCAATTTTTTTAACGAACTCCCGATCGAAATGCTCGGTAACACTTACTATACGTATTTGAAACAGCGAAAAAATAAATGGAAGACACCGCAGACCTGTGACGCGCGCGCGTGCGCCAAGTTTAGAAGGACCAAAAAAAATTAGCGAGCTTCTTGGCCAAACTTGACGGAAATTCTTCATTTGGATGTCTTTTTTTTTCAAAAACAACATGGCAGACAATTCTAAGAAGTCATTTTAATGTAACTCGCATGAACATTTTCAAATTTGAGTACTCAAATTCAAAATGGCCAAAAGTAGGTCTAAATTCATAGTTTGTCTTTCAGACTGTTGGATGGGTTCATTGATAATATCTAATAACAATATACAGGGTGAAATTAGTTTCATGTCATTAAAAAAACTGGTGGTGGGGAACGACTAGATAAAAAAATAGACCTTATATAACATGGGGTCTGAAGGCCATAGTTTTGGAGAAAAAAAAAATAAACAAAAATTTCAAAAATGTTTAATAGTATTTTGAGAACTGCTGGAATATCGGGGTAGGCTTTATCATCGTCAGGTTTGGTTGCGTATGATACTCCAGCATTTGTGCAGATTGCGTCGGGTAGGCCGACAAAGGAATAAGTCCGCGTACAAAGGGTCGGCCTGTTTAAAACCCTGCGGTTATCCTGTGCTTGTGGTTGTGCAAAAAGAGATAAGATACCGAATTATTTACATTTTCGTAATTGGTATAGAAAGTTGGGTTTAAGCGGTCCTATCAGAGTGCCGCGCTTCTGGCTTTGAGACCGCGTGGTGGCGAGGACATAAGTTGATAATCTGTATACCTGTTTATGGCTTTTTAAAAGTAAGTGAAAAACTTCTATGATTCCGAACTGTACGTCCATTGACCTAGAAAAGCGGTGGTTCTCAAATATCTCCTACCTTAACATTCAATTTTTTGACCTAGGTCAGTTTTTTGGTGCTCAGTGCTCCTAGAGGAAAAAGTCATACAGATTTTTTGTTTGTCTAGTCGGTTCCCATTACCAGTTTTTTTTTAATGATATGAAACTAATTGAAACTAATACTGAATATATTGATAGAAGACAATTTTTTTAATTTATCCTTTCAAACCACCCGTTAAAGGGGCACAATCCTTTCTTGAGGATTTACGTTCAGAAACAAAGTCCCAATGTTTGAATTACAACAATTTTGATTTAATTTTGTTAAATAAAAAAAATGTTTTCCATTGATATATATTGTTATTAGACACATTAATGAACCCATCCAATAGATTGGAAGCTCACTACCTTACCAAATTAGTACCAGTTAGACTAAGTCGATAATGAAACAAAACCAGAGATATGTTCTTCTTAAAATCTCTTCTCATAGAGCTATAAAGGGAAGCGGCTGGCTAGTTAAGGACGACTGGAGATTTGCTTTGACCATACTCGTATCTTGATATGAAAGGTAAAGCAACATTTTTCGTGATAGTACTTGAAACAGTGACATCCAGGGATCTCGCCCCACCTTTTACTTGTGTATCATATATACGCAGAAGCGGTGCAATATTAGGCGAGGCTTGCGTAGTGGAAAAATGTTATTTTGAGTATTTAGCAAATAACTTTCATACACTCAATAGCTAATATAATATTTAATAAAAAAAAACTATTCTTTTATATAGGGTGTCCCACTTAAAACTCCCGGAGCCATTTTTCCGATAACCAGTAAAAATGGTAATTTTACAAATTGAGGTATAGATGGCGCTGCGATACAAAGAAATGATTCGGCCTCAGAAACCCTTAAAGGAGGTGCATGTGATGGGGCTTCAGATTCTATGCAACTTTTATATTTCAAATAATTTTCAAAAAATCACCAGTTTTCGAGATATGTGAACTTTTTTTAAGTATAAAAATCGCCATAACTTTTTTAGAATAAATTTTAGACGATAAATCCTTTGGGATATTTTTGATAGTGACTCAGACTGGTTTTGATAGCGAAAATAGAAAATTTTCAATTTTTAAAGGCGTTCGCCATTTTGGTTATTAATGTGCACTTATAAGTTCCGCAGCCTACTAAATTACCTAACTAATGGCGCCAACAAATTTTTTTTCCCTCTTGATATATCTCCCTTAATAGCAAAGATAAAAAATGTACCAACAACTTTAAGATGAGGCTACGATAGGGTTTAAACTTGATTTTATTTTTGCTGCTGGTATTTTGAATTTTTTTCTAAACATAGCTTTATTGTTACGCCCTGTATATACAGAAGAAGTGATTTTGCATAAAATCAGCACGATTTTACATTCCAGAAGAGTTAACTTACTAAGTAAAAAGAAATAATTAAAACCGGACAAACGGTTTAGAAAAGAAATCAACTTCAAAATCATCGTTTTAAGGTGGTGCGTTGTCAGTGCATATAAAAACAAACCGGGCAAATATAAATCCGCTAGTCTGAATGCAATCATAACAAGTCGTCTAATTTTTACTTAAATAAATGAAACACAAAATTAGTAAGACGGTGAAAAGCATAAAATCATAAGTCATATTTCTTTAAACAATCAAAAGTTCTACTTCTTATTTTTCTCAAAAAAATTATGGAAACGAAATTGCGCAATATTTTTCATAGACATAGGTATTGGATATTTTATCACATTTACTCAGAAAGTATGATTGTATGAGCAATAAATTAATTTAATAATTTAATTGAACACACATTGTGGCTAGCAGTATTGTCCTTGACCGAAAGCCATAAAAAAAATCGCACAGTGCTTTTATCGACATTCTATGATATAGTACTTTTAAAGTCAGTTGGAAAACTGTCAAAACGCCCAACAAACGGATTTACCCGCAATAGTTCATAATCACATCCATGCCGTGGGCATCGATTAAGTTTTATAATCACTTTTTAATATTTAGAATTATTTAGAAAAATAATTTAGGAAATATTTTTTACTACTTTATATAAATGTATACGTAGAATATAACCTATTTATTTATAATAGATAATATTAAAGTCCATCAATCTATAATAATAAATTATTAAAGTAAATATTACTAGAACAGTCAAATAAAAATCAAATAATGTCAATATTACTGCACTAAACGCATCACACTGCTACGCGTAATGGACTGAGCTCGAAGCTCCAAATTTCATACCTGATCTCGGCCTTAATGTGTAGGTTAATGCAAGTATTAATTTTGATAAAGGCTCTCCGTAGTCTCCGTGCCGTTAAAATTTAAAATTTAGTCGACTTATAGTCCTTATAGGGTTCTATTTATAATATTCAAGGATGATTCTCATTTTAAGCCATCGACGATAGGTGAGATATACTGATAGAAACGTTTCAAACTGACGTTCCAACTGACATTAGAAGTACTATACTGTATGTATGAGCGCAAAGTGCGCGATTCTTTATAAAGACAATAACATCAAGGAACACGTTTCAAGAATGCAGATATCTCTTTATAGTTTTTGTGAACAGAACTAAAAAAAAACATTTCTGAACATTTTATGTTATTTAGACAGGATTTAATTTTTTTATAAACATCCTACAATATATGTATCTTCTTGTGTGTGCCATTTGGCCCATTGCGATTTGATTTAACTGCAAAAACTAAGAACAACAATGCTGTTACCTATATAAATAGCATCGTTTAGTTTCTGTTGGGCAGACTGTAGCCAGGTATGAGTCAGCTTTGCCATGCTACGGCAGCCAGAGAGTCTGGGTCTCCGCACCGCCGCCGGCCCCGACTAGTTTCTACCTTATAAGGCCTCCACTAAGTCCAAGACTCTCTTTAATTCCCTGCCCAGCCCTGCAGTATCTGGTGAAGTTATCAAACTCGATATATAAAGGAACGTATGATTCGATACGATATAGGTTAAGAGAATCATACAGTGTGGTTTGCAAATATTGTGAATACATGAAAATCATAATATTTTATTTTATTATTTCTTCATTTTCAATTATAATACCCAAAGAACCTAAGCCCTATAACAGGATAAGGTTACATACATACATATATGTGAAAAAAAATTTAACGCGGTACTATTACTTACAATATTATCAGGTGTTCTAAATAATCTAACAATGTTGTATGCAGAGTTAATTTGTTGTTTTTCTAGAATGGAAGAAACGCTGTCTAATTTTCTGATTTGGTTTTGCAGCATATATTCTTTAATGTATATTGTGGGCCGAGACGATTGTATATCCCAAGAAATGAATAATTCCAGATATCTTGAGAGCTGCAAGTAATATAACGTTTAAAATATCCATGTATTTCTGCATGTCTAAGTGTCAGGTTTCAAATAGATTAGGCATCATTGTGGTTCAGAAATTAAATAAATCAACGCTTTTTTTTAACTGACTTGAAAAATTTTTTTTTATATAAAAAATTTAATTTCTCAAAATAAAGCTACAAAAAATTATGAAGCAAAATTCTAATACCATTTAGGTTGGTGTAAACGTATTTTTAACAGACTTCAATATCGATATAAGAAAATAGGATCCAATTAGCTAGTTGACTCGGTGAAATTAGACTTCACAAGTTTTTTTTTTTTTAACTATTTAACGTCAGCCTATTTCCGCTACCAAGGCCTATCACCGACGCCAGGAGACGAGCTACCCCCAACCTGGAAATTTTGCCGAACCTCTTCCCTTAAGAAGAGTAGGGATCTTTTACTTGCCTAACATTTAATAGACAAGGGACCGCCTGCTTTACATCCCTTCCGAAGGATGGTATATCCACTACGTAATCCTCGTCTGAAATTACGTAACTTCCGCGTATACACTGATATACAAGCCGCTAGAAGGTGGGACGAGAACGCTATATTTCCCAAGATGGGACCCCATCCAAGTACTAACCGCGCTCGACGTTGCTTCAACGGAATATCGACTGATATTCACATTGAAGTCGCCTCTACGCTCGCCTCCACTTCATAAGCCTTTATTTGAAGGCGATTGAATTAAAAAAAAAGTTTTGTTTCCTACATCTCGTACTAAAAAAATATTTCTGATGGAGAAACAGATAATAGGACAACATATGAGATAAAACGTGTTTTTTTTCCAATATAGTAATATTTTTATGGATATATATGGACACTAAAAGCACTAAAATAAGTTATCTTTCTCAACAATTATTTCTTTCACTATACAGTGTTTAACTATATCACCTTACGTATTTATTTCTATTATAACTCTGAGGGTTTTTTTAGGCAGACAGCGTTAAAAATCTTGGAGTTAATGTTGATTCGTTACTAAGCTTTTCTATCACGTTAATACTATTTATAAAATAGCTTTCACAAGAAGGTAAAAACCATTTTTTTTTCGACAGACCAAAAAGTACACCCTTTCTGGAGAAATTATCAGCCAGAAATTAACGTTTTCCCGGGCTGAACCAAAACGAAAAGTGGGCATCCGATATCGACAATAGTATATTGTGTATTTAGGTGTGAAAGCAATACATTCCCGGATGACGATACAAGCATCGAAGTCCGGGAATGTATTGCTTTCACACCTAAATACACAATATACTATTGTCGATATCGGATGCCCACTTTTCGTTTCGGTTTAGCCCGGGAAAACGTTAACTTCCGATATCGACAATAGTATATTGTGTATTTAGGTGTGAAAGCAATACATTCCCGGACGACGATGCAAATTGTTGGCCGAGGCGTTAGCCGAGGCCAACAAGCATCGAAGTCCGGAAATGTGCTTTCACACCGAAGTACACATACTATTTTTTCTGAAATCACAATCAATATTATTATAAATTAAGGAATTTGTATTAATGCATAACATTTCTTCATTACAATCTAACTGCTTAGTAATAAATGCAATTTTAATGTGAGTTGGTTTGGCTGCGTGTACTTATTTACTGTCTGAAATATACATAAAAAAACCGTACGGGAATGTTACTTTCCCGGCCTAGGCCGGGAAAGTAACATTCTCGTACGGTTTTGTTGATCGTTGCTTGGCAACGGATCTTTTCCGGTCTGTTTTCTGATAGTTTCTTAGCAACGGACTAAAATACTGGAATTGTGCATTTTTCGATCTGAAATCGCGCCGAAAATGTAGACATTGCCGATTGATTTCAGAAAAAAGCTTCTCGTTGCTATGGAAACGAATTTGTGTTAATTGTTGAGATAAGTGTCAAATAGATAAATATACTTAACTTTTGCGACTTTTCAAAAGTCAATTCACAAGTTATGGAAAATATGGATTCAGATTTTGAAGCGTTACAAGTAGAAATTGAAGTTGTATTATAGAGTCGGTCGTAAAAATATTTTATTTAATTAGTTATTATTGTTTGTCGTTGTATTTGTTAGAAAATAAATAAAAAAATTATACAAAATTGATTTTGTATGACAATGTCGGCTGAAAAAAAATTGTACGTTACACGACTGAAAAACAGTATTTTGCAGGTCGACCCAAGCAGATTCCAGGACGAGCCGCAGGTGAGTCCTGGAAGCTTGGGGAGCTTGCAAAACACCTCTTTCCGGTCTTGTAACGTAAATTACTATTACAACAACCTGCAAAGGTATTTACCCAAAATTTCCCTGTCTATTTAGCGTCATTCGTTTATTCATTATCTTCTGTGTAGAATGACTACCCTGTATATATTTTTTATCTAAAAGTACAGTTCATCTCAAACTTATAGCAACATGAGGCCCAGTGTATCAATGCAAAGTTAAGCACTTTATCCTACAGATAAATTAGCTAGAAGTTTAGAATATGCTTTTATTAAACACTTTAATATTGCAACTTCATAATCTAACCTTCTAGCTAATTTATTTATAGGATAAAGTGCTTAACTTTGAATTGAAACACTGGGCCTCATGTTGCTATAAGTTTGAAATGGACTATATATCATGTTTTCTTCCTGATAATAGAGACAACTATATTCTTAATACTATTTTCCTTCGTCTTTCTCAATTATTTTTAGGGTTACCACGCCGTATATTTTTCACTAAAAATAAGTAGGTTTCTCCCTTGACAGTTGTGTTAACTACATGCCAATTATTATTGTCATCCATCACATTTTTTTCCATTAATTATTTCTTTGATGGTGTTCACCATGTATATTTTTCACTAAAATATAGCAGGTTTCTTCTTAGACAATTCTATTTACATATAAAATATTATTTTTGTTCGTCATATTTTTTCATTAATTAGGGTTTTAGGGTGTCCATCCTTTATATGTTTCACTAAAAGTATGTTCCAGTTCTTCGTTGATAATAACATCAACTACCTCCCAAATATTATTTTTCTTCGCCATGTGGGTCTAAACGTATGTCACCAACAGACAGACAGACACACAGCAGACAGACAGTCTAAATCCACATAGTCTAAAACGTGAAAATCCAAAGAAATCTCGGAGGGCGATTCTTTTTAATTACAATACTGTAAGTGAGGGAGGTAAAAATTGGAAAACTACTGTTGTACACTTATGCACCAATATGGTCATATTACTCCACACTTACGTGCCTTCAATGTAATAAATATATGTGAAAAGGGAGTCACACATAATTGTAGGATACATTTAAATATTTTCAATACCACATGTCAGTGGAAACGGTAAAACGTAAATTATAGGCATAATCTCATCAAGATTAGAAAATTTTTTATGTTCAAATATTCTATATTATAATTAAGTATATATTTATTTGTATTTATTATATATACTTACATATTATTACATATGCGTGCTGATAATGTGTTTATATGTATGTGTTCATATAAATTTCTGTGCACGGGAAGTGCTGAAAAGCAACATTGTCAATTCGCTTCCTTTTGGAAAAATATTTGTAGTTTTACAGCTTATCTTTTCAACAAACGGTGTGCAATGTATTATATTCAATTACAATAAAAAGATATCAGTAAAACTGACGTGAAAAATTAAGTAGCTAATTTATTCTAATATAGGATTTGATATTTATACTAGAAGCAAACTGCAATTGCAAGCAAAACATTTGACAAATTAGTTATTTAGTTCAAAAGAGTATAAGACAAACAGTGACTGATTATTGTAGGTGGTTTGTATGTGGCGCCATCTAGAAATAAGTTCTGCAACAAACTATGTGGGAATGCATAAACTCGTGTAAAATGAAAAAAATGATGTCACCAATACGTCACATTAACGTCTCAACATGACATCATAATTTCGTCACAATATGATGTTACTGAGACGTCATTTTTTCGTCGCCTGAGGTCGGCGACCAATGTTACCAAAAAGTGACGTCAAAATAACGTCAGAGTGCTGCTTGGAATGCCTTTGCTTTAAAAGTTAATATTTGTGTTGAAAAATGTACGTAATTTTCTTTTGAATAGGAATTTTATAGATAACTTCATAGATTATGTACGTAGTTATTTACTAAAACATACCTACATACCTACATGTTTTCAATCAAATTTGTTGGCCTAGTTACTTCATTTTTATTTATCAATTTCTACCTGTACGTCCATTAATCGATGCGTACTGTTTATTAAATCATACATATTGGACCAATTATACGTCTCAGTTTAAATAATATGTTAAGCTGTTTTTGCGCGCCAAATAATCTCAATAAATAATATACTGTATATTGATATTTCATTAGAATTTAATTCCAGTAGCTTAATAAGCTAATATGTTATATATTAGTACCTGTATCATAACTGTTTGTTGTTTAATTTACATAATAATATATGTCTTAATTTTAGTTTCAAGAACACTTTCTTCAAAAGTCGAAATTGAATGACGCAATATGTTGCGTTAGTTTATTTTAGTACACAACAATGTGTACATACTAAATAAACCAAATAATAAAACTACATATAGAAATTAATATATAAATAAATTACCTATAAAAATTATCTGTGTCAAATACCTCTATATATTGTCTAGAATAATATAATACTGGTACTTATTATTTACTGACATTTATATAATATAGTGTAGTTAAGAAGGCGTAGAAGAGCCACAATAAAGTTTTATTTTTTTTTTTCTTAAATTCTGACTTTAAAATCAGAATACAACAAAATTCCGAGTTTAAAGTAATATAACAAAATTCCGACTTAAAAGTAAGAATTTAACAAATTAGAGATATTTTCGGAATTGAACAAAATTTCGAATGTAATGTTAGAATATAAAACAGAACAATGTTCAAAATTATCGAATTTTTGCCACTTTGATAAAACTAAATCGAAAGCATAAAATAGTTATTTTGGTCCCAAAATAACTTAAAAAAATACTTATTTAGCGGAAAACAGTCGAGACCATTTTACAAATGCGCTATTACGTCTATAAATATAACATTATTATAACAAAAATAAAATATCTTTATATTATTTTCAGTCAGTCCCAAAGCCAAAGTGCCTTCGTAAACTTCTGAGGAAGTTGTGTGAATATTTTTACCTAATCGATTACTATTGCACGCTCTCTATTACAAACGTCTTCTATAAGAGGCATCTGTCCTTGCCCTTCTTGGGGAGGTGATTCAATTAAATTTTTTTTCATATTTTCTTTAGCTAGGACTGCATAACATTATCTGTATTCTTTCACCAGTAAATTAATATTATTTGAACTGTTGCATTTTACTATTGCATCTTACTGATTGAATGATTAACTTGAAGTCATTCCTCTCAAGGGCTCTCGTGCGTTAAGTCGGAGTTGAATATCGGTCGTCTCCTCACCCCCCAAGTTTGTAATTCAATACACCGAGCGGATCGCGAAAGCACGAGAGGGATTTTCTATAAAAGTAATTAAGATCTCTAACCACAAGATATACTACAATGTTAGAAATATAAGCTAAATTGATAGATACTATAGATAGGTACTATAAATAGATACTATAGATAGATTTATAGATATAGATAGGTAGACCAAATTGGTAGAGAAGGCAATTAGTACAACTTTGACCTTTCCCGTATATGAAACAACCACACGCAATCAAGGGGGAACGCGACTGGCGCCTATAATAAATACATTAGAGTCGCGTCCGTCAGATGTTCTGTGTAACTCTCTCCGGTTGATGTGATCAAAAGATTATGGGACTGGAGATTATTGGATTATTGGATAATAGAGCTACTAGTGCAATGGATTGTCCAGGGAACTCATAGCAAATATCTCCAGATCCCCATCTCGAAAGCATCAATACACCGTCTGCCTGCTTCCTTAACCGTACATGTCTCAGAGGCTTAAAGAAAAATGGAGAAAACTAAGGTATTAGCAAGTCTGGTATTTGTGCGGCTCGAAATTTTTTTGTCATATCGTGCTTAACTGACAAGTTGCCAATTTTACCTTCTGTATTCTTCGCCAAATCTCATATTTACAGTTACCAGTATTGTTCACAAGGGCTCCAAGGTGTACCATCTTGTTTACTACCTCACATTCACCCATCCTTACTGAGTTGCTATCATTTGCGCGATTTATATTTATAATTTTTATTCACACCTAAACCATAATCAGAGCTTATTGTCTAAAACCTATTAAGCAAATGCATGAGCTCATCCTCGCTGGCTGCAACTCAAATTTATGAAATACAACATATTTAAATTAATTTCAGTTGGTAAATAAATGGGCGTTAACCATTAAATAAAAACCAACGAAAACTTCTTTTATTAAAAATCTACTAGTGAAATTTGATTCAGTAATTGTGGTAATATTTTTGTGGCTTTATTTAACAAACGATTTAAGTATTATTTAAGGTATTATAGAGGGTCTTCAAACACCAAAATGAAGGAGGCAACAAAAATAACAGCCCAATAGTTAACAGAAAATTGAAGAAAGTCTTAAAATATACGAAGAAGAAACGGAAAGAAGATTTGAGTGTTACACGACTTCATATAATATAACCTATAATTTATAGTATTGTGTATGACTTAAGTCATAGTACTTAGTAGTCAAAGATAGTCTATATACACTGACAATACTAAATTCAATGGCGCAACAAAAGCACAAAAGCAACAGATAAGAAAATGTTAGTAGATTTGGAATGTGTGAACAAGAGGATATATTTTTAAGTTAAATATTTTTTTGCACAAAACTAGTAATTGTTATTGTTCTCTCTTTGATTTAATTAAAATATTACCAGTTACCCAATGCAACTAAATGCCGATGATTTTCAAAGTTCAAAATTATCATAATCAATATGCGATTTAGCTTTATCTTTTAATTAATATAATACTCTTTTTTTACATTAGGTAATATGACACTAATCAACAGCTGATCTGAGGTTATCTCAATGGGTCAAGAAATGTTAATTTTCAAGTCTTCAGACCAACTTGTTTGCAGTTGGAACAGCTTTTTGTGTAATAATGCCTTATATATAGAAAATTATGGTTCACTGTCTTACCATAAATGGTATAACAAATTTGTGAACTATTAGTTTTTCACTTTCTCATATAAGGAGTATATATATAAAGAAAATATTATGGTCGTGAAAAATGTTCGATTTACACATTTTGAATTCTCTTGAGCACCAAAAAGTGATTTCTGAAAATGTCTGCCTGTCATCCGTCGTCTGTTGTCGCACCTAGAGCCCATACCACTAGATCGATTTTGCTCAAATTTTTGCACTCGTGTGCATAATTTTTTTAGTACAGCAACTCTAACAATTTATATTTTTAATGAGATGATATGACTAGTTGCGTCTAGAAAACGCGGAAAAGGGCGGTGTTTATGGTTTATCGTTATGAAATCTATAGTTGTTGCTAAAAACGCATGGAAAGGGCTCTGTGATGTAGAGTTTTAAAATTAATTTTTTTTTTCTACAATGAAACCTATCGATGTCCTACTCGTTCGAGAAAAGTTTAATGTCGCAATCAAATATTTAGCTACCATCTTTTTTTTTTGTTCTCACGATGTTCAAGTGTTTCATCGTTTTTTATTTCAGTTATCTTTAAATATCATTGAATTTGATGCAGGATTAAAGTCGAAAATATTTAAAGGCATTCCACACATCTGACGTAACATTGCTACAAACGCTGTTGGAACTTTCCCCTTCGCTTGTAACGCTATTAGTATTATATCTTTCTCACAGGAATCAGTACGTATTATTTAGTGATACCAGGTCTGTTGAATAACTTGCAACTACAGGAGTTCCCCAAGGATCTGTCCTTGGTCATCTGCCATTCAACATATTAATTAACGACATCGGCATAGATCTGGCGTGAACTGCTTTCTTTATGCGGACGACTTAAAAATATTTGATATGGTTAGGGATATTGAGGACTGTAAAAGAATTCAGTACAATTTGGACAATATTTTCTAATGGTGCTTATTAAATAAATTACCGTTTAATCCACAAAAGTGTAACTTAATATCTTACGCGTTAAAGGCTTCTACTTTTTCATTCAATTATATTCTCGAAGATAGAACATTGGAGCAACCTGATGTCTTTCGCGATCTTGGTGTAATTTTTGATAAAAAAACTATCATTCCGTAAGCATATCGATACGATAGTGTGTGAGTCATACAAATCATATGGATTTGTATCACGAAACAGGAGGGACCTTAACACCATTAAAATGCTATATAACTGTTTTGTGAGATCTAAACTTTAATATCCTGCGATCATTACATCGATAATTTCGAAGTGTTCAGCGTAGACTTCTTAAACTGCCCTCTTTTAAATCGGATGGTGTGTACCTACCCTAGGCCTGCCGCAAAATGAACTACTTGAGAAACATTCAGTGGTAAGTCTCTTACAACCAGGGGCGGCTCAAGGTAAATTTTCCACCCGGACGGGAGCACTTTTTGGCGCCCTTTCCTGAGGTCATCACGGACGTACTTCATACTAAAGTACAAGGATATCCCTTCGGACTCCGCGATCATTACTTTTTATCGCCTCATAGGGGCGAGGAGTACAAATAGAAATCCGAAAAAAATTTTTTCACCTCATGAAAGGAGGTGCTATTGGAAATCTGAAAAAAAATGTTATCGCCTCATGGAGGGGGTGCAAATAGAAATCCAAAAAAATTTTTTTTCGCCTCATGGAGGGAGGTGCTATTGAAAATCTGAAAAAAAATTTTTATCGCCTCATGGGGCGGGGAGATAGAAATAGAAATCCGAAAAAATTTTTTTTCGCTTCATAAGGGGGGGAGGGGTATTGAAAATCTGAAAAAAAAATTTTTTTCCTCATCGAAGGGGTGCTATTAGAAATCCGAAAAAATGTTTTGCCCTCTTTCTATTAATACTTTACTTATAACAAAAACTACTAAATACTAAGAAATATTCATGTAAATGAACTACTTCTATAATCTATAGAGCTGTTACGACTCTAGATCACGCGCAATCATCTTCTTTATCTTCCAATTCATCCCTGAAACTAAATAATTATACATTATTATTATATTAAGGAATTGGATCAACAAATCAATATTATGAACTTGAAATTGTGAAACGAATTTAAAATTAATCAATTAAACGCATACCTTTTATCCTCAATTTGGCGCCCCTCCGAGCCGGCCCCCCGGACAAGCGCCCGGGTTGCCCGGCCCTTAAGCCGCCCCTGCTTACAACGGCGGGAATAGTATCACTCACAAACATTCTCTATCTAAAATTATTCAAAATAAAATCGATTGCCGAGACATCGTATTTCAATTAAACTTTTATCCTGTCGTGACAACGTAACCTTCTACCTGCTCACAGCTCATACAAATATACCTCAATAGTAATATCAGAAATAACTTGGAATATATGATTTTCTTTCTATAAATGATCATATTATTAAGATTTATATTTGTCTCAACTACTGTTTTATTGCTTTCTATCAATACTTTACTTATAGTACGTTGGGTACACCAAAAAAAGCTGCACTTTTTGATTGGAACGTGCCACTTTCTGTGTTCATAGTTGATGTCAAACGGTAACTTTCCAGATGAGGGTGCAGGTCACCAAAATGGCGACCATTAAAGATGGCCGCAATTAGCCACACTAAATTTTTTTGTATCTCATCTCCTAACGGTCCGATTCCTATTTTCTTTTTTTGTTTGAAAGCTCTTGTAAATAGGGCACTTTTCTATTCCTATACATTTATTTCTACACCTGTGCAATTTTCACAAACCTGAAAATTTCACTTTTCTCACAAATTTCATTGATAAGTAAGTTTTAATTGTGCTTAATATCCATTTCTTTCCCCGCCAGGCGCGGATTTATGGGGGGGTAAATTTTTGTTTTAAAATGGTATGATTTTTTTTTTTGGATTTCTCCCCCCCCGCTCACCAAAAAATTTTGGGTTCAGTGTTACCCCCCAAGCTCAAGGTCCAGATCCGCCCTTGCTCCCCGCAAAAAAGAGTTTATGGATATGGTGTTCCGTATATGTCAAGAGAGACTTGTTTTCATAAACAATAGTGATTTTAATTATTTTGAAACATTTATTACATTAAGTAAATAAATTTTTGCAAACAAAAAACTACTAAATACTAAGAAATATTCATGTAAATGAACTGCTTCTGTAGAGCTTTTACGACTCTAGATCACGCGCAATCATCTTTTTTATCTTCCAATTCATCCTTGGAACTAAATAATTATACATTATCATTATATTAAGGATTTGGATCAACAAATCAATATTATGAACTTGAAATTGTAAAACGAATTTAAAAATAATCAATTAAACACATACCTTTTATTGTATTTATTGCTGCATTGTCGACCCGCAGTGCAGTTCGTACAAAGTAGCGTGCATGGATCCTTGGCCTTTGAGCAGGAGCATCGTGAAGACCAAGAGAAGACCAGACCGGCGCGTCGTCCACTCCCCAGCAACCATGGTCCATCCCCATCCTTCTGGCCCTGGAATCTTGTCTATCACTGAGCACGCACGACCTCAAATTTGTCCTGCCCGGTATGCTGAACGAAGACAATGCTGCCTTAGTGCGTCTTTTGTTGGGGGCAGACTTTGTAGGCTGCGGCTTTTTGAAGCAAAGAGAAGCTTTCTAACATAATTGACTGAGAAGTCTTCTGCGTCTCTATAGTAAAGTAAAACAGTAAACTTCTCCAGAACTTGAAAGGTCTCGTCAGAAATAGATTATTGTGGTATAGAGATGGCTTGAAAGGCTTCACTAGCTTCAGGAAATGATTTCCACACTTTCTAGGCAGTCTGTTTCCCTTTAATTGCAAATGATGATGTTACATCTGATCCAGTGAATGCGTGGAATCCTCTCAATGCAACAGCTTTATGTTCACCCATGGCATTGATGCTCATGTATCTCTGACTCTTCCCAGCACCAAAGAGAATCCACATCTCTTGAAGTCTCGCAGTTTTAAGAATGTGAAAGAAAAATATTGCCAAAACAACCACTGTCTTTAGCGTGGAGAAAAACCCTGCCGTCTGCTTTTTCTTGTTGCCTGCATTATACTCCAATTGAAGTTTCATCCGGCCGAGATGAACGGATGATGCCATCAATCTCAGTATTGATATGAGCCCAACCAAATTTCAAAAATGCATGTTCTTCAAGTAACTTGAAGAGTTCTGTTTTATTCTGATCGCAACAGAGGAAGTCATGATTATTTCCAAATTCGTTTCACAATTTCAAGTTCATAAATATTGCTTTGTTGATCCAATTCCTTAATATAATAATAATGTGTAATTATTTAGTTCCAGGGATGAATTGAAAGATAAAAAAGATGATTGCGAGTGATCTAGAGTCGTAAAAGCTCTATAGAAGCAGTTCATTTACATGAATATTTATTAGTATTTTAGTAGTTTTTTTGTTTGTAAAAATTTGTTTGCTTAATATAATAAATGTTTTCAAAATAATTAAAATCACTATTGCAGAACACCATATCCATAAACCCTTTTTTGTGGGGAAAGAAAGGGATATTGAGCACAATTAAAACTTACTTATCAATGAAATTTGTGATAAAAGTGAAATTTTCAGGTTTTTGAAAATTGCATAGAACTCTTAAGGTGTAGAGATAAATGTATAGGGATAGAAAAGTGCCCTATTTACAACAGCTTTCAAACAAAAAAAGGGAAATAGAAATCGGGCCATTAGGAGCTGAGCTACAAAAAAATTTGGTGTGGCTAATGGCGGCCATTTTGGTGACCTGAACGGATTTTGAAGTGGCTCCCTATCCGGAAAGTTACCTTTTGGCAACAACAATGACCACAGAAAGTGGCATACCCCAATCAAAAGGTGCAGCTTTTTGGCTTATATAGCCATGTACCCGACATACTATTAGTCCACAGTACATCGCCCTTTTTTTTAATGATTAGTAACAGGCTGAATTTTCGTGAGTAGCTTCGTTTTGATGAGACGCCCAACTTTTCTCTCTGCGAAAATTCTCAGTAGTGGTAGCAAATAGTAAAAACTATTTTTTCTATTTCACACGAATTAGACAATTCGACAACCTGTTAAATTATGTTGTTGTAGACAAACACGGGGCTTATTATAATTAACTCGCGCAAACGTAACCAAGGCAATCGAAAAATAAAAAAAAAAAAACAAATAATATATTGCCAAAATAATTTGACAGGTTGTCGAATTGTCCAATTCGTGTGAAATAATTTTTGCTATTAGCTACCACTACCGAGAATTTTCGCAGAGAGAAAAGTTGGGCGTCTCGTCAAAACGAAGCTACTCACGAAAATTCAGCCTGTTACTAATCATTAAAAAAAGGTGTGGACTATATTATTATATTTCTCATAACTCATAACTTCCTGTTCTGTAATTAAGCATTTCGGCTGTAGAACGGTGCAAATTAAATAAATAAATAAATACATAAATATGCAGTTTTTTTGAGGATTTCACCGAAAATATTGAAAGTTTCCTAGATATCCAAATGCTCCACATCTCAACCAATTATGTTCACACTGTGACTTTCGATTCCTATAACTTTATTATACTCTTAAATAAGAAAGTTATTAATCATTTAATTAAAAAATATATATTTTCTTAATTTTTGTCGCTAGCACTAAAATAGAAATCTTGAGAAATGTTATCTCTATAATATTTTTTTTGTTTATGCATTTTACTAATATATATTTTATAATAATATATCAAATGCGTTGAAATATGATTCTCGAAAACTATGTATTACAGATATTTAATTTTTGTTGTAATCTGTGATGGTGCAATGGCTAAAGTTTTATCTGGATCCAAAGGTCTTGTGTTCGAATCCTCGATAGGTTGGATGTTTTTTTTTTCAATTTTTTTTCATATATTTTTTTTTCACAACAAAGTTGGTATCACAAAATTCAGGATGTCCAAAAACTAACGTTATTTACAAGAAAACTGCGAAGATTATCCTATACATTACATACTGATACGCCACTGGTATGATGTCATTTCTATCAGTCATTTCCTCGTACATCTAATCTTGTTAATCAGTGTCATATTTCAAACTGCAGTATTATGATATATTTTATTCTAGCATAATTCAGTTTACTTTTGAGCTTTGAGTTGAAAAGTCGCATATGTAGTTATATCGAATAAATACATTCGTGTACTAGACTTTGAAAATTGTTTTTAAAAAGTGTTCCACCCCATCTCGAACCGTTATTGGCGCAGTCGGTAGGATAGCGAGGGTAGTTTTACTGCAATCTACCCTTCTATTTCAATAGAAAAATCGCTATTCGAAAAAAGACAGTTTGTGATCGACTCAAGTGCAAGTGAACTCCAAGAGAGGCTAGCCAGATCTACATCAAAGTAAGTTTGTCTATTTCCTTTCTTGTCCACTCCAATTTCTATAACGAATAGATTTTCATGAGTATTTTTAGTTTTAAAGTAGTTCATCCTGAACATTTTTGTAAAAAAACTTCAATTGAAGAAGAAATTTCACAAAACGTAACTATCGTTGTTACAAGTAGTCTAAGATAAAAATCAAGCAGTGTATTTTGCAAAAATAAGTAATAGGGTAAAAACAACCCTTGTTTTAAAATATTAGAATATAGTAAAACTTTTGCCATTTGAATTTTGGTGACTATCTTTACACTCTGTAATTATAGTCGGTAAGTGGCCAGATTCCATTACCCATCCTATCTAATTAATAAACGTTTTTGTAGTAATTAGTTTCATAATTGCTAATAGAAAAATGGACGCTGGACTTTATAGAATTTATGCTGAAAACATACCGCTTTTCAATGGTGACAAACACATGTTGCCAGCATTCATGGGTGCTTGTGATGACTTAGTATCGAATTTCTATAAAGAAGCAGAACCAATTAATCCGGTTAATCGCGCGGTAATCAGAACAATAATATCAAAATTGCGCGGGCACGCATCAGAATTAGTTAGTCCTAGGAACGAATTAAACACATGGCCTTTAATTCAAAGTTTTTTAAATTCAGCATTCGCCGACAGACGGAGCGAAAAAACTTTATTAAACGATTTAATGACAGCCTATATAAATAAAAACGAGACAAACGCAGAATTTGCAACTAGATTACAATTACTGCGAAGCTTACTTGTCGCAAAATTGAATGAAACCAATGAAACGGCCGCAGTTAAACAAATCAAAATTCTTAATTACGAACAAATAGCATTAACTACCTTCACTAATAATCTAAGTAGAGAAATCCGTATAATGGTGAAATGTAAAAACCCTCCGGCTCTGACTTTAGAAGCCGCCTTGCAAGTAGTAGCTAACGAAGAATCGGAAATTGAATACGATAATCGTATGCAAAGACGAAGACCTCAAAATTTTCCAAACTCACAAATTTTTCCAAATTCCCAAAATATACAAGGTCAACAAAATCACCACCGAAATCAAAATCCGATATTTAAGACTCAACATTTTAGACAAAATTTCCAAGTACCGCAATTTCCAAGCCAACCAATAAATATACAACCGAGAAATCTGCCACCACAAAGATTTCCGACAAATCAGCAAGTGTTCGGAAAACCTAATAATTTCAATAGGGTAAATGTTTTCAAACCAAATAACAATTTTATTCCAAGAAATAATCCAACGCCAATGTCTACGCAAAGTAGAGCGCCATCAGCGCAAAATAATCAAAATCAAAATTTTAATCAAACCCAAAATTTTCAAAAACCATTGACACAATCGCAAATTAGAAATAACTTTCCCTGGTTTAAACCATCACAAAAACAAAACTATATTGCCGAAGAGTTAAACAACGTTGAAAACGAAGGTGAGTCAGATATTGAACCATTTGAAATTTCTGACCCATCAGAGCAACAATTTTTTAATGAATACCCACCAAATGAATTCCCAGAATATTATACTAACGAATTTTTAGAACACCTCGCAAACACCCCAGATAATAACGAAACCGAACAATTGCAAAATTTTACGGTAATCCCAGAGCCACAGCCTCTGATATAGCATTTAACGCTTACGTAAATGCACTTCCTTTCATAGAAATAAAGAGCCCCAAATTAAAACTTTTAATTGACACCGGGTGCAACATTAATATGATTAGACCCATAGTAGCCGAACACTTTTATCCCGAATACATAATTAAAAGCCCTTCAGTTCTAAAAACGCCACTTGGCGACAAAAAAGTTTTAGGTAAAATAAAAATTCCAGCTTTCCCCGAATTTCAGATAGAGAAGGACATCGAATTTACATTATTCCCATTCTCCGATTATTTTGACGGTATAATAGGTTTAGAGGAATTGCGAAAATTAGAATTAACTATGGACTTTCAAAATCAAATACTACACAATCGAAATAATATTCAAATACCATTCGATTATAGGGGCGAGAGTACGCAAAATCAATTCACGATCGAAATCCCACCTTTTTCGAGTCTCCAACAAAGATTCCCCGTAGATATAGCAGAAGGAGAGATAATTATACCAGATGCTAGATATAAAGAAATCTGGATTCCTGAAACAGCCGCCTTAGCTGAAAATTTTAAAGCCATTTTCGAAATTCAGAATACAAGCGATCACACCATATGCTACACTTTTTCAGAACCTTTTCATGTTGTAAAACTACAAGCGGATGAAGTAGAAATTTTTAATTTTGAAACGTTCATTCCTGAATATAAAAATAGTAAAGCCAACATTTTAAATAACATAAGAACCGATCATATGAATGACGAAGAGAGACAAGCTATGTTAAAAGTAATTTCAGAATTTTCCGATCTATTCCATAACGACGATTCAAAATTAACATTCACAAACAAAATCAAACACGAAATAAAAACGACGGACGAAATTCCAGTCCATACAAAAACTTATAGGTTCCCCTTCTGTCATAAAGAAGAGGTTAACAAACAAATAAATAAAATGTTAGATGACGGTATTATTAGGCACAGTCAAAGCCCATGGTCAAGCCCAATTTGGATAGTTCCAAAGAAAGCGGACGCGAGCGGGAAAAAGAAATGGCGTATCGTCGTAGATTACAGAAAGGTAAACGAAAAAACGATTAATGACCGATACCCAATACCAAATATCGAGGATATCCTCGATAAGCTAGGTAAATGTAATTACTTCAGTACCCTGGACTTAGCCAGTGGATTCCATCAGATTGAAATGAACCAAAACTCAATAGAAAAAACAGCGTTTAATGTCGAAAATGGGCATTATGAATACCTGAGAATGCCTTTTGGCCTTAAGAACGCGCCCGCAACGTTTCAGAGAGTCATGGACCATGTATTACGCGACTTACAAAATAAAGTTTGCCTCGTATACATGGACGACATCATAATTTTCAGTACCTTCCTTCAGGAACACATTGCAAACTTAAAATTAGTTTTCAAAAAATTACGCGACGCTAAATTACGCATCCAACTTGACAAATCTGAATTTCTCAGACAAAACGTCGAATTTCTGGGACATGTCATAACCCCGGAAGGCATAAAACCAAATCCAAGGAAAATTAAAGCAATCCAAGAATTTCCTATTCCAAAAACCAGTCGCGAAATAAAATCATTTTTAGGCATGTTAGGATTTTACAGGAAATTTATCAAAGACTTCGCGAAGATTACAAAACCATTAACATCGTGCCTTAAGAAAAATGTCAAAATAGTACATGATAGAAAATTTATTGATGCTTTCGAACTTTGCAAAACGCTGCTTAGCAATGAACCCTTATTACAATACCCGGATTTCACGCAACCCTTTATATTAACCACCGATGCCAGCAATTTTGCTATCGGCGCTGTATTATCACAAAAAATAAATGGCTCTGAAAAACCTGTTGCTTACGCAAGCCGAACTCTAAACGATGCTGAAAAAAATTACTCCACAATAGAGAAAGAACTGCTGAGTGTAATTAATTTTACGAAATATTTTCGACCATATCTTTTCGGCAGAAAATTTAAAATTATAACAGACCATAAACCGCTACAGTGGGTTAACAGCCTAAAGGAACCCAACTCTAGACTCATGCGCTGGAGATTAAAACTCCTTGAATACGATTACGATATAGAATATAGAAAAGGAAAAGACAACAAAGTTGCGGACGCTCTATCACGCATAGAAATTCACCCACTAGAAAATGAATCAATTATGGGTAACCCTGATAATGAAGAAAACCGCGTTGAAAACGACTTTCCAACATTAGATGACCTAATGGAAATCCGCCTAGACCCTATAGTTGATGAACCCCAACCTTCGACCAGTAAGATTAATATTATCTCTAACGTAACAATTGCACCCCCTGTAATAGAAAAGCCACCATCCAGCAATGATACTCAACACTCTGCGGTAGAAAATCCCATTTTAGAAATCCCTATATCAGACCGCGCTATAAATACGTTCCATAATCAAATATTGATAACAATAAGTGACAATATTCTTAGAACACACGTAAGAGTCGAAAGACCTTTTAACATTAAAACTAGACTTTTGATAAACTTTCCCGGTAGAGACAAAAAATTATTAGAACAAGAAATAGTCAAAACCTTTAAAGAAAGATTAAAACCGCAAACGTTGTACGGCATTTTAATCGATGAAAGATGTAAAACGTTACTAATACCCATTTTACAAAAATATTTTAATAATAAAAGTTTTAAATTAGTAGAAGCCATAGACTATCTCACTGAGTTAACACAAGAAAAAGATATTCAAGAAACCCTAAAGAAACACCACATAAATAAAACAGGACATTCAGGCATTACAGAAACGATAAAAAATATACGAAACAACTACTATTGGCCAAATTTAGTTAACGATGTCAGGAATTTTATAAACACATGTGAAAATTGTCAAATTTGCAAATACGAAAGAAGACCCAATCAAATAGTGTTACAAAATACGCCAATAGGAGAAAAACCTTTTGATCACATTTATATTGATACCTTTTCAATAGACGGTATGAAATTTTTGACGATTATAGATAGTTTTAGCCGCTTCGCACAAGCGTATGCAATAAATCAAAATGCTCAGGGCGTTATTGAAGGATTACTTAAATTTATGTCTCACTTTGGCGTCCCCATGAAAATAACATGCGACAGAGGTACGGAATTCAGAAATTTACTGTTAGAAGAATTTGCAAAGATACATAGTATCAACATACATTACATAACGGCCAATAACCCGAATAGTAATTCCCCGATCGAACGCTTTCATTCAACCATTATAGAAAGATATCGTATATTAAAAATCGAAAGCCCGTATAAAAGCACCCCGGAAATGTTAATGAATCAAAGTTTATTAGTATACAATAACTCCATCCATTCCGTAACAAGGTACACACCATTCCAAATTGTTAAAGGAAATTTAAATATTAAAACAAATTACGAATTAACAGACCATTGCATAATAAATGACTACCTAAACAAACAGGCAACTCATTATAAATTGATAAATAAACTAGTAAACGAAAATAACGAGAGAGCTAGAAGACATTTACTCGAGAAAGAAATTCAAAACGAAAATATAGACTATACACCGCATGAAGGCGAACGAATCTATAAAAAATTAACTTCTAGTTCTGCAAAACATACAACGCGATATTTACCTGTAGAATTAGAAACAGACTTAGACAATAAAGTCGAAACGTCGCGCGGAACCTATCACAAAAAATTAATTAAGCCACCTCGAAAAATAACTAAACCGGAAAATGTTGTTACAGATGCTGCCGACAGCATGGACAATCTTATTCCTTCACACAGTGGGAGCACAAATAATGGTATTACCGATAACCAACCCCTTACTACCCTTCCTAGTCAGTAAAGCTAAATTGATTAAACAAAAACACACATATGTAAAATACGTGGATATGCAAGTATTTGAAGACCCGTTAAAAGCAATAGAAATAAATATAGAAATTTTATCAACAACCAAGGAAAAGGATGAATCACTACCCTCTGTATTAGAATTATTCAATTACCTAAAATATTTACACAAAAAGACTCTAAATAAATATAGGAATTTAAAACCAACGCACAAACAAAAACGCGGAATAGTAAATGGAGTAGGAAAAGCCTACAAGTGGGCCTTTGGACTTCTTGATTCTGATGACGCGGAAAGGTACGACAACGCGATCAATACGTTAGACAAAAATCAACATAAGATACATCATGATTTGAAAAACATGCTAACCATCACAAAGGAATTTATGAATGAAACGAATAATGTAGTCGAAAAAATATTAGTCAACCAAAATCAAATCTATGCACAAGTTAAAGTTTTACAAGATAAAACAAACAAAAACACCTTATTCTTAAAATTTCAAAATTGGATAAATTTAATGATTATTGACTGCCAAAATATGATTGAGATCTTAGACACCTTGGAAAATAGCGTATTATTCGCCAGACTAAACATTGTAAATAATAACATTCTATCTCTAATCGAATTAGATAAGATCTTAGAATCAATAAAATCAATATATCCCAATGGTATAGTAAATTTCGAATATAAACAGTCATACTTAGAAATAATTAAACTAGAAGTTCTTTATGTTCAAAGTAAACTCTTATTTAACTTTCACATACCAATAGTTAATGAAAATTTATTCGACTATTATAAACTCTTTCCTATACCCAATAATGGTGAAATCCTTATCCCACCTGAACCCTATATCATAATAGACAATGAAGAGCACTACTTCCTACGAGAGGCATGTAACATCGTAGAAAACTACTGTATCCATTTTGAGAGAACTCCCAGCAAACTTCCGAGTTGTATCCCGCAACTTCTAAGAGGGAACCAACTCCACAACTGCAGTACAATTATGGTAAAATCTATCCATAAAACACTCGTGGAACCAGTCGACGATGCCAATGTAATCATCATCCCTGCTAAGAAAGAAAAAATAACCAAACAATGTCCGCATCAAGAATATTCGGAAATCAGCGAACCTCATCTAGTTAAAATCCCCAAAAATTGCCAAATGACCGTAAACAATTATTCATTTGGAAACAACGAAATCATTATGGACACAAAATCAATAGATCTCCTGCCCATAAGGACAACTGTGCAACGTTCATCACGTGACTCGCCACTAGTCCTGCAAGAGATACATACGGATAGACTTACAGACATTTATAAATCCGCAAAAGCAACCCATATACAGGACTTAGAAAGTGTAAAACTCTCAACAAACTCTGATAGTGTTTTACTTTACATTTTAATAACTATTTTAATTACCCTGTGCATTTTATTATTATTTAGATATTGCTTAAAAAATAGAAAACAAATAATTCAGATATTAACTAAACGTAAAAATGTAGCAAATAGTAGGAAAGAGACTTCAATGACTGAGAAAAATGAAATCATGTTAGAAAACAAAGAAAGGGCTCACCCTTTGTTTTCCACTTAGAGGGGAGTCATTACATACTGATACGCCACTGGTATGATGTCATTTCTATCAGTCATTTCCTCGTACATCTAATCTTGTTAATCAGTGTCATATTTCAAACTGCAGTATTATGATATATTTTATTCTAGCATAATTCAGTTTACTTTTGAGCTTTGAGTTGAAAAGTCGCATATGTAGTTATATCGAATAAATACATTCGTGTACTAGACTTTGAAAATTGTTTTTAAAAAGTGTTCCACCCCATCTCGAACCGTTATTTATAGAATGGATAACAATTGTATAAAAAGATCAGCAAATTGGCGAAGAGTATCTACGTTTTTAGCTTGTTTCTATTGCGGTTGCACACAAAATGTTTGTAATAACGGTATAAAATACTATATAATTTTAGTTAAATATATTGTATGTTATTACAGGTTCTTGTCTTTTTCTGGCTAGAGTAATATTGCATACATAGTATTTATTTTTAGCACTCTTCGAAACAGTTACATTTAAATACAGTCGCAAAAAAAACTTGCATGATTCTTGAAATTACATATGGGGCAGCTGATGAAATAATTTTCAGTTTAAATATATTTATTTCATTGCCGTCATTAATTGTTTTAATTACTGTAATTATTTTCAGGTCGAAGCCTACTTAGGTATGCATTCTGCTAATTTATATAACTGAGATGCATACATTTTAAAAAGTATTAAAAATAAATACCATGTACGCATACTTATAATTTGGCACTTTGTAAATATAATATATTATTTGTATATAATATATCGCAATGCTATATGACATGTTAAATTCGAAAATAGTAATAGTAATTATGAATGTAGTTTTGTTTCCACAAAATTTTTAAATAACAATTGTCAGTCCAGGAAATGCAGGAAAGTACAGTAGTACTTTCATGTTATTTAAAAATTTTGTGGAAACAAAACTACATTCATAATTACTATTACTATTTTCGAATTTAACATGTCATATAGCATTGCGATATATTATATACAAATAATATATTGTATTTACAAAGTGCCAAATTATAAGTATGCGTACATGGTATTTATTTTTAATACTTTTTAAAATGTATGCATCTCAGTTATATAAATTAGCAGAATGCATTCCTAAGTAGGCTTCGATCTGAAAATAATTACAGTAATTAAAACAATTAATGACGGCAATGAAATAAATATATTTAAACTGAAAATTATTTCATCAGCTGCCCAATATGTAATTTCAAGAATCATGCAAGTTTTTTTGCGACTATATTTAAATGTAACTGTTTCGAAGACTGCTAAAAATAAATACTATGTATGCAATATTACTCTAGCCAGAAAAAGACAACAACCTGTAATAGCAAGATAAATAGTTATTTAACATTTTCAGTTAGTTGTTACCATTGTTTCACCATTACAAGGCAATCTTAAAACACTTTTTGTGTCAAAATTATTTGTGAGTATTGCATATTTCTTCTGGTCAATGATATAATTTGTCATTTTGTCATTCTGTGCCGCATATATATTACAAATTTTGCAATTGTCCTCACAGAACTTTAACCTCAGCCTGGGATATTTTTCACTCAAATCTCGTACCCATTGATGTTTTCATTGTGACATTTGACACTTGAGATTTGTAGAGGCTATATTTAGATTTATTATTACAGTTCTTGTACTTTAACATAGTTATCATTCAAAAGCAGTCAGCATTTTTGAAAAGTGTGGATTCTAAATTGCACTATTAATAATGTACTGGTTTCTCAAATTCTTTTAATAGGTTCTAAAATATTATTTAGATAAAACAAGTATTTATAATATGTGGCACTACCTATTATCTGATTTGGAATTAATACAAACCTATATTTAGAAAAGTAACTTTCTCTTTTCTGCAAATTTAAATTTTTGCAGATATAGTTTTTAAATCATGCTAGTTACGAAACTATTAAATTATGTTATTTATAAAACTATGCATATATGTATAAATGTGAAAGCCGTGACTGACTCACGAACTCATCATGTTTCTCCCTAGTATTCGTAAATAGCTAAGATTTGACATAGTTGTCGCTAATAAAAATAATACCAAATAAATATTATTTATAAGCCATTTCCAATGAAGTGTTTAAAGTATTCTTAATTAGCAAGAATGCTGAACTTTGAGATAGTCTGGATTATCGATGTATCAAAGACAGAATAGAACTCAGAGCATCTGTTATACACTACGAAAATCGATTGATTGTAACGTAGGAAAGTAAACCCTGTACCGGGTTTTTGCACTGAGTTTTTCCCGTCCCAGCAGTCAAGAAACTGTGCCAGTGCTTTATTACTAATTATTTCATGTTTTTTATTTTAAATTTTATTAAGCTCTCTGGACATTTTATTGCATCACGCCCCAATAACTGCTACACAGGTAGAACTAGAGTTTTATTTTAAGTAATTTAAACTCGCGTACATAATAACGTATACTTTACGAAAGAAAGAAATGTTTATGTGTATAATAATAATAATAGTAATAAAAGTTCTGCTGCAAGCCTGTCATATTGTTCGTAAAGTGTTGAGCTAAATAGGAGGAGCTGAATTGCTTTTACATTTGACGATATAACCGCTACCGGCTCAAGCTGAGAAATCCAAAAAGATAACAATAATAATAATAATAATAATAATAACATCACGTGTCGAGCAATGCTCCACCCAAGAAGTGAGTGTAGTGAAAAACGCTCTCCGCGGCAAGTATCAGCACTGAATCCGACAGATCTGGTCTTCATAACTGTCGGGGAAGAACAAGGTGTCTGCTACCAACATGGTTACCATAATAGGATGGTTCTGGATGGAGCCTGTAAGATTATCAGGAGTTCGGATCCCCTCCTCTGCATGGTCCGGGACCATGAAAATGCAAGAGTAGGAGCGTTTTTGTTTAACGCAGTACAGAGAGCAGCCGATGAACTTGGTCTCTCCTTCGACGTCGAGCGGGTAAATCGCGACTCTGTCACCGAGTTGGAACCTGTTCGGCGAAAAGCCCACATTAAAGCTGCAAAACAGAACATGCTTTTGCAGCTTCATACGGATAAGCCAATGCATGGAGTCTTCTATAAAAATATAGAAGACCTTAGTTTATCCGAAAGGCTGTCCTTTGCCTTCTTGAGGTCAGCCGGGCTGAAGTCTGAGACCGAGGAATTCATAATGGCTTGCCAAGATGGTGTATTCAACACTCTCGTTTATCGAAGTTATGTCATGGGTATAGAAGTCCCTGATGTCAGCTGCAGGGCCTGCCGCAGGTCGCCAGAGACTTTAACGCACTTGTCGGCTTGTCCGACATGCAGTCTCGGCCTATATCCAGAGGCATGACGGAACATTACAAGTGCTTTATTATCAGTTGAGGCACTCTTATGGAATAGAAGAGATACCAGTGCTGCCTTATGCTCTGGGGGATATTGAGTCTGTTGTGGGAAATGAGAAGTGTCTAATTTATTGGAAGTACTCTTTTCCCACCGTCAGGCAAATACAAGCCAACAAGCCTGACGTAATCCTCCTCGACCACCAACTCAAGACAATGTTTGTCGTGGAGTTCTCGGCTCCCGCGGAGAACAAAACTGTCTTGAAGGAGGAGGAAAAACGGACAAAATATAGAGATTTGATCTTCGAACTCCGCAGACTCTATCCAGACCATACTGTTAAGATAGTGGTACTGATTATAGGAGCCCTTGGTGGAATGAGACACACACTGCTTTCAGAACTTAAGATCATGCCGGCATGCCGAAATTCGGAGGTCTTAGCCGGCAGAATGCAGAAGGCCCTCATCCTCGGTTCATTAGGTCTGCTTAGGGCACACGATTCGCGGACCCAGTTGTCACTCACCCCACGGACGTGGGGAGTGGTTACATGTACTACCAGCTCCCCTCTGTGAGTGTCGGAGCCACAGACTTTAAAGGGTGACTGGTTTTTACAAAAAAATAATAATAATCATTTATTAATTCCCATGGATCAAATACATGATATAGGACAAGTCAAATTAATTTTGGCACCATTGTTTTCAAATATTTACAAAATACAAAAAACACAAAAATATTTATCTATATTAGCTACGAATTTAGAAACTCATTTGGAGTCAAATGCAAAACATACTTTTAGCAAAACCGGAAGTTTGAAAAAGTCAGATAGAATACAAGTCTTTTTGAGTATATATAACCTCTACCAAATTCACTGTCTAATATCTCGGAAATTGTGGGTTTTATGGAGTTTATCATAATTTGTTGATGCCTGGTATACAGTTTTTCCCACTTAAAACTCCCGGTGCCATTTTCTCGATAAATAAAAGAGATATTTGGATTCTGTAAAAGGTGTTCACTAGAATATATAATCAGTTTTAAGTAAAAATGCTCATTTTACAAATTGAGATATAGATAGCGTTTCGACGCAAAGAAATTATTTGATCATAGGAACGTTGAAATGAAATTTTGAAATATTATAATCTGAGCAACTCTTATGATTCGAATAATTTTCGAAAAATCACTGGTTCTCGAGATATATGAACTTCAATCTAATTTTTCTAAATATAAAAATAGTCATAACTTTTTTAAAATACATTTAAGACGATAAGTCCTTTGGGACATTTTTCATAGGGAATCAAGCCGATTTAGATGGTAATGACACATTTATTTCAAAACACAAAATAACTTTTTTTTTCAAGTAAAACAAAGGTGGGGCAACTGCTATTTGGAAATTAAAGATTTTGACATTTCTGTTTATTGTGTATTGTCTAATTTTTGCGTCATGTTTATGTTGTATGTTCGACTAAATTTTACACTGTAAATTGTAGACATATGAAAACAAAAATGAGATTTTTGTTACTTGAAAAATTACATTGAAGATTAAATATCTCAAAAACCAGTGATTTTTCGAAAATTGTTCTGATTAAAAAAGTTGCTTAAAATATAATTCTCTATCTCATGTACCTCATTTCATGGTTCCTAGGATCGAACAATTTCTTTGCATCGCAACGCCATCTATATCTCAATGTGTAAAATAACCATTTTTACTCAAAACTGAAGTCATTTATATATTCTAGTGGATTCCTTCTAAGAATTCAAATATCGCTTTCGGTTATCGAGAAAATGGCACCAGGAGTTTTAAGTGGAACACCCTGTATACATTGTATTATTCCATTAAAAATAAAAGTATAAATTCTACAAAAAATCTTTCGACAAACATGCTGCAATCCATTTCTTTCTTGATAAATCAAAAATAACAAGTTAATACCATATTACTCGATCAAATATGTTAATTTCGATAAATGTTTTGACTCTACAGAGGGTGGCTACATTTTATATTGAACAGTATTGCTATCTTGCAAACCATAACAGTTAAAAACTCGGTTAAATGAGAGAAAAGTTTCATATTTTGAAGGCCAATAAAATGAGTTGTAAAAATTCAAAATATTTCGATTAGTTCTGGAGATATACGATAAAGTTTGAAATAGCTCATTTTCTTTTTTTTTTACCTAGCGCTGTCACTATAAAAAATATTAAAAAATTTCATGGGAATATTTTATTGTAAATTAACTTTGCTATAACTTACCGTAATCAAATTTTTATTATGACGTTTCCTCTGTTCAGGGGCACCATCAGCTTTATTTTTTTATTTTTTATTTAAAATTTTTAAAGCATTTGAAATTATAAATTCAAAGCTGTCGCATTTGACAATTTTACTACGTTTCGTCAGAAAAATAATCATTACTTTTATTGCATTTGCCTTTTACAAAACATTTTTTTTAATAGCCCTGTCAATGAACGTTCAATGAGGGAAATGCCGAGATCACAATTTTTGACTCGAGGGCTGTATTTGGACTGTTTAGGGGGTAAACATACCAAAAGTCCCCGAACTTAGGAGGTGGGGGGGGGATGCAGCGGGACACGAAAAAGGCCCCGGTTTTTGGTTTTTCGCTCATATCTCGAAAACAGATAGCCTATATGCAAAATTAAAGCTGACTACATTTTCTACAATAAAGTTTCTATTAATTTCTTTCGTATCTGTTATGGTTTTGTAATGAATTGTATATATTTTGACTGTATTCTAATTTTATTATAAATTTATTATAAATTGAAAATAAATTTTAATAATCATCGTACAAAAAAATTTCTTGGACAGATATCCGTTTCACAGCAGACTGAACTTAAATATCGAATAGAAAATGTCTTTGCTTCTGTAAGTGTGTGTGTGTGCGTGTATATGTATATGTGCGTATATACTGTTTCTTGTAAATACGATAACTTCTGTTAAACTTAAAATATTTAATTACATATTGTTTATAATTTATTATTTGTGGCATATTCATGATTTCTTAGTTTGTTGGATATTTTGCCAAATTTTTAAATATTTTTACAGTGGCAAAATACCCAACAAACTAAGAAATTTAATTACATTTTGAAACATATGTAAAACAGCATATTACAATAATCCCTATTGAATTTGGACCATATCTGTAATACATGGTGATAGCCAGAGGCCTACAAACTCTCATACGTAAAATAGGTTTTATTTTAATTTCAGAGCAAAATATTACTAAGATACAAAAATAAGAAGATGTATAAGATTTATAAACCGCAATATACAGGGTGTATGTTAGGCAAACAAACTTTACTTAAATTAGATGATATATCAATGTTACCCTAAAATATGGAACATGATATTTTTAATAAGATTATTATGAAGTGAGAATTTGTAAGCCTCTGGTTATCACCATGTATTACAGATATGGCCAAATTTCGGTAGGGATTATTATAATATGCTGTCTTACATATGTTCCAAATTGTAATTAAATATTTTAAGTCTAACAGAAGTTATTGTATTTACAAGAAACGGTATACACGCGCACATACATATACACGCATACACACACTTACAGACGCAAAGACATTTTTTATTCGATATTTGAGTTCAGTCTGCTGTGAAACGGATATCTGTACAAGAAATTTTATTCTACGATGATTATTAAAATTTATTTTCAATTTATAATAAATTTATAATAAAGTTAGAATACATTCAAAAGATATACAATTCATTACTGAACCATAACAGATACGAAAAAAATTAATAGAAACATTATTGTAGAAAATTTAGTCAGCTTTAATTTTGCATATAGCCACTTTTTGATTAAGGCTAACCGTTTTCGAGATATGAGGAAAAACCAAAAACCGGGACCTTCTTCGTGCCCCCCTGTACCCCCCCCCCCCCACCTCCTACGTTCGGGGACTTTAGGTATGTTTACCTCCTATATAGAGTCCAAACACAGCCCTCAAGTTAAAAATTGTGATTTCAGCGTTTCCCTCTAGAAACCATTCATTGACAGGACTATAAGTAATACAAGGTGTGATGTGACTCATCATTTGAAAACTTATTTTATGAACAATCCATTGCATTGACGTAGCTACTGCGATTCTGCTGTTAACTCAATATCATTTGCAGAGTGAGCACCAAATAAAAATATGCATTTCAACTTGTCAATTGTATTTCTTTAAACTACGAATAAAATTTACAAATAAAAACATAATTTAGTGAGTAAATAAGTAAATTTAAAAAAGTCATTCAAAATGTCCACCATTCTCCAGAATGCAAAGTCGAGTTCTCTTAGACATTTGTTTACTGGCTTTCTCAATCATATTTGGGGTAATTTGGTTTAAGGCTTCAACAATTCGATTGCGTCATTCATTGACATCTTGGACCTCGGACCTTGGAATACTTTGTTTTTTAAAAACCCCAAACAAAATAATCCATGGGATTCAAGCAAGGCGGGCGAGGTGGCCACCTTACTGGTCCATTGGTTCCTAACCACTTTCCTTGAAAATGCCCGTTTAAAAAAATCCTGACCGCGTTAGCATTTTGAGGGCCACAACCATCTTATTTTTCTCCGAATCGGTAACGGAATTTCATCGAATACTTCGTCTAACAAATGGATATAATTTTCGCCCTCAGTGAATTTGGGCCCAATTAGAATGTCCAAAGAATATCATTATGGAAAAATCTTATTAGTCAGTTTTCTCCTAAATCAATTACAGAAGGTTAGTCTGCGATCTGCGATGTAATTTCTGTACTGGTTGAAATTTATAATGATATTTGTACTTTTTTAATATTTATTTTCTAACAGCTGCTGCCGATATTCCGCATTCATTTACAATATTCCTTGATGAATTTTCTGGGTTTATGTATACTTGAGCCAATACATTAATATCATTTATCGTTTTTCTCAATTAGTGCCTCCGTTCCAATTTACAAACACTGCCTATTTCGGATAAATTCTTGGACACAGTGTAAATAGTATTTCTTGTCGGATGGCGTCTGTCAGGAAATAAATTGGCATATTCTTGGATGCCCTGCCAACATTTCTGTAATTCTAAATATAAACATCATACATGTCTTTTTTTCTTCTACAGAATAACAAACCATACTGAGAAAAGTATTAAATAATAGTTTAAATTAGAGCAGCAATAGCTAACGAAAACAAACGTCACTAATACGATAAACTAAAATCAAATGACATTTAAATAAAACTTTTGTTTTTCAAGGCACTCTAGTGAAAAAACGCTTAACAAAGAAATGTAAAGAAACGCAGTAAAATTGTTAAATGTGACATAGCTTTGAAATTACAATTTCAAATACTTTAAATATTTGAATAAAAAAGACAAGAAGGTCCGTATTTAAAAAAATAAAGCTGATGGTACGTCATAATAAAAATTTGATTACGGTAAGTTATAGCAAAGTTAATTTACCATAAAATATTCTAATGAAATTTTGTAATATTTTTTATAGTGACAGCGCTAGATAAAAAAAAAAATGAGCTATTTCTGATTTCATCGTATATCTTCGGAACCAACCAGAATATTTTGAGTTTTTATCTCATTTCACTGGTCTTCAGAATGTGAAACTTTTTGCTCATTGAACCTACTTTAACTGTTATGGTTTACTAGATAGCAACACTGTTCAATATAAATAGTAGCCACTCTGTATATTATATTTATTATTTATAGAAACTAAGTAGATAAATTGTATATATTTATAATATAATGATACCTTTTTTTCTCTGCTATGCCTAGCTATATAATTTACAGTTTTCCAGCTATAGAACTTTAAGGAAACTATGATGCTGTTATGTCTAAAAATGTTAACAATGCCTATACCGACAGTTTATCGTTAACTTTAATAACGCTGGTAATAGTAACTACATATTGCCATTTATCATAACTGTTTTCTGCCGTATCCTTTATAATAACGGATGATTTGCAAAAACAGAAGAATGTGTCAATTAAAACAGCATGTTTGATATTGAATAAAGGCAAAAAAGTTGTTCAATATCTTCCATTAAGCGATTATAAAATATTAATCTGTTTTAATTAGTAATTACAAGCACAGTCAAATTCTCCTCGGAGCTGTTTCATCGCTAACAATAAATAAATATATTAGCTGCTTATTAATTTCTGCATAATCTTATTACTGATCGAAATATTGTTAGTAAGACATGCTGATATGGAGATAACATCTGATGTAATAATTAAAAATAGCAAGTTTATTATTTTATTAAATTACCCACCGGGGTAATGTACCCCGGTGGGTACATTACTGTAAATATATATTTTTCTTTTCTTCCTTCTTTCTATCACATCTCTTGTAAAAGTGATGTCCAAAGAATGTACAAAAGATTTTTTTTATCGACTAATTTGTTTACTAATATGTATTTTTAAGGTCTATTACTTGATGTATTACTAACTAACCTAGGAGTATTTTGAATCCATAATTTAACATTTTTCCTGTATAATGATGATGATGTTATGTTTTTTATTTCGGGTGGTAGGATGTCATAAATTTTCAAGCCAATGAATTTGTGATTCCTTTGACCAATTGTTTTGTTAATTTTGGGTTTAGTTGTCAATATATGTTTATTTCGTGTATTGTAAGTATGGTCTGTATATGTGACAATGATTTTTGTTTTTATATAGCTGCATTAGTATTTTTTCACAAAAGAGTTGTCTTACATCCATTTTTTTTTGTTTCTTGGTACAGTTTATCGGTATTATAAGTAATATCCTTTCCGTAAATAATTTTAAGCAGCCATTTTTGAATTGTATTTAAGTTTTTTAGGAAATTATTACTTACACCTCCCCAACCAATTATACCATATATTAGCTGGGACTGGACTAAGGCATAGTATAGTATGTTAAGTTCTTTTAGGTTTAGAAATTGTTTAAGATATTTAAATGTAGAGAGCAGAGTTCCTAACTTTTTTATAATATAATTTACTTGTAAATTCCATCTAAGATGTTTGTCTATGATTATTCCCAAATATTAAACAAAAGCCTCCTCAATCATCATACTGCTACTATCACTATCTAATTTTATATTTAATGAATCAAGCTTGGGTAGTTTGTTCTGATAGGATGTAAAAGGGAGATATATAGTTTTGCCTTTATTTATGGTTAGTATGTTGTAGTCGAACCATTGTTTGATTAATTTAAAATCTGTCTCTGCCATAGTTTTTAATTTATTCCAAGTATCGGCTACGGTATCGTCAGCAAAACTCAATATCTTCCCTTTAGATGGTAATTTTAAGAGATCGTTTATATAGATATTAAATAATAATGGACTCAGGACCATACCTTGGGGAACGCCATATTCAACCTTTCTCGAGTCGCTTATAGTACCATCTACTTTTACTTGCTGCCTTCGATTCATTAAGTAACTTTCCATTAGTTTGAATGAATTACCCCTGATACCAATATTTTTTAGTTTTTTTAATAATAGCTCGTGGCTAACGGTATCGAAGGCTTTTTCCAAATCAATAAAGATACATAGAGTAGGTTGACAGTTATCTAATGATTGATAGAGATTGTCTGTTGACATTTTATTTCTAAATCCGAATTGCATGTTAGATAATATTTCATGTTTGTCGAGGAAACTATTAAATCTTATTTTAATAATTTTCTCGAAGACCTTTGCTACTGTAGAAATTAAAGATATGGGTGTATAGTTTATTACTTTAGTCTTATCACCATTTTTAATTTATTAATCCCATTTTAAATGCATTGGGACATTCTCAAATTAATTAAGTAAGCTAGAGGTTCAGATATCACATCTTTGATTTTTTTTGAGCATATCTGCAGTGATTCCATCTTTACCAGGTGCTTTTCCTGATTTTAATTGCATAATGATTTCCTTAATTTCAAATAGGTTGGTCGGAGATAAATAAATTGACTTACTATTACTGTCCACATTCAAATTAGGGTTTGTTGTATTTTTTATTTTCTTAGCTAAATCTCTGCCTACATTAGTATAGTGCTTCACAAAGTTATTTACTATTTTAACCTTATCTGATATTATGGTGCCATCTTCCAGTTTAATTTTGTTTATGTAGTGTAATTTTCTATTTTCATTGCATATATTTTTAACTGACGCCCACAATTTTTTTGAGGAATTTTTATTTTGGTTTATTTGGTTTTTATAGTAATCTATCTTAGTGTTTTTTATAATTAAGTTTAATTTATTACGATACCTTTTGTAGTTATTTTCTAGTTCTTTATTATCTGGATTTAATTTCAGCTTTTTATAAAGGCTGTTTCTTGTTTCAACTAATTTCATTATTGCTGCAGTAACCCACGGTTTTTTTTATTTCCGATTTTTTAATTTTAATTGTCTTCGTACATTCTTCTATATAATTTTTTAATTTATTTATAAATATATCAGCAACAATTAATGAACAAATTAATAATATTTTTTTTAAAAATAAACATTTTTCAAACAAGAACAAACGTGAATTAGGGCTACTGGGGACACCATGTAAAAAAAAACTCACCTTGTACTAGATGATGTGGAAAGCAATGCACGTTTCATGAGACACATAAAGGTTACAATTCTGTATTTTGAATTATCGCCAAAACGGCTATTCTTACGAATAAAAGTCATAAAATCTTTTTTGTAGAAAACTTCCTAAGCTACAAATTTGATAATTAAAGTAAAAGTGGCTGTTAACGAGATATTCAGAGAAAACCGTTTTTGGTGACCTTTGACCCCACGTAAAATTTTTAGCGGCACTCGGTTCGGTAAGGCCTGTTGACATTCTGTTTAAAACCACAATATCAAGGTTCATACTAAAATCCAGCTTTCGGGAATTTTGCCGAAGGCCAGTGTCTAATTTCTCTGGTCTATAAGGTTTGCAAGCACCAGAAATCTCGGTGATATATTGATACTGAAAATCCCTGGATCACAGTCAACTGGAAATAGGCACATTACATGAATGATTGCTTAGTTAAGTAGAAACGTTGTTTGTGAAATAGTTAAGTATTACATGAAAAAATATCTTTCACTCTTTTTTGTAAAATGGACTAATATTTTGCGTTGATAGTGAAAACATTTAATATTACACTAAGCCGACCCATTTCATGAAATGGTTATTCATTTCTTTAAATGAAAAATTTCACTAAATGCGACATATACAATGGTGGCTTCTGGGGAAATATGAAAAACATTCCTATTAACATTAACACGGGTCCGGAATTGATTTCTAAGAGAGCTAGGGCTTTTTGAAGGTGGGGCTCTAGAGTAGGTTTTTATTAAATATTTCGAGCTACAGCGATGGGAATTGATGCGTGACTTAGTATCGATAAGGACTATTAATATATGGCCTTTTAGTTTAAACTGCAATCCAACCAGGGGATTAGGAAACGGGAGGCTTCCTCCTTTATAACCCAATTTTTTTTTCCTTCTTTAAATTTTGATACCTGAATATGGTTCCCTGACAAAATTTACATAGAAAATGCTGTCTTTATTAAACGCGATATGGCTAACCGTCTTTTATAAAAACTGGTTTAAAATAGTCGTAGCAGGATCATGTTGTGGCCCGATTTCAATTAATAATCTAAATTCCGGCTTTAATTTAAACTCATATGCCATTATTTGGCAACTGAAACAGTTCAAGTGCACAAGGAAGGGTCGTAGTTCTAAGTTTTGGATTGGAAAGGAGGGCGCCACCTCCTTCCTGACGCCCTTAGTTGAATTTCATTTTGGATAACGGCAGGAAATAATAGCACATATTAATACCAAATAATGCACCGAATCTCGTCGATGTAGCACAAAGAGTTTCTAAAATATTAAATAAAATCCTGCCCTATTGCCTCACCTTTAAAGGACCTTACCTTCGACAGGAAGCATTTCCGGAGACATGTCTATAGGAACTATTTTCGCATTTTGCAAAAATTAGTATCACATAAAGTTAACAACGGAACTTTCCGGGCACCCTGTACAAATTAAACACACAAAATGAAACCAATGATTACCAATGGCGAGAATGGCATATTGTTATTTTGGACTTCCTTTGTTGAATTAAAATTTTTCAGTTTTCTAATAATTTCCTTCCTAATTTCTAACCATAAACCCTTTCAGCTAGGTTCAAACTGGCGTCCAAAGTAGCATATGAGCCAACAGTGTTGCATACAGCGAACTCTAAAGTAATAAAGTTACTCTAGACTTGTCTGACTGGACACGATGATGCATCCATTCCGTATAAGGCACCTGAGCCTGCAGCCAGTTCTGTTTCCGTGCAAAAACAAAAACTACTCATCCGTTCACTGCACCAGACCTCAACACTAGTCGAGGACATGTTAAATATTCATATTCGTATTCATGGCTGTCATTGCAGAGCTGATATATTACAAGCAATGTGCTTGGCACCTATTTTACTTTTTGTCGGTGCATGGGACAATTTATTGGGTTATTGCGAGGCAGTGGCGTCTGGCGTCTTGTTGTTGTTGGTGACAAATTAGAGAGAAGTGTGAAATCCGCATGTTAATGGCGTTAAAATTCCAATTAATTGTACCGTTTGAAAAGTTCATGTCACTCTGTAAGCCCAAGATATTTATTCTAATAACGTGTACTCTCGTGAGCAAAAAAAATGGGACAACTATTTTTTTCTAATGTAAATCTGTCTTTATTTGAATATGTAATGAGTAGCTGAAATAGAACAGAACACTTTTATTTTATTTTTTTATCGATACTTTCAAATTCGGTAATCTTTAATGATCGAATAATTTTCAGGTCGATGATATGAGATAGTAGAAAAAGTGAATTTAAAGAGAAAATGAAGAATGACTTTTTTTCGAAAAAAATTTCGTTACCAATTTATTGATTATTTAATATTTCAAATAGGCAATTTTAAGGGGACCGTAATTCGAAAACCAAAAGGACGAGGAATTTATTATAGATCTTACTATATACTTGAAACATGAATAATTGGAGTAACAATTTTTTTTCCAAAATGTTGTTAAATTCTGGATTCAGGTTCTACAGCATGCTGATCAATAATATTGCATTAGTTTTTTCAACAAAAAAATGCCTAATATGATTTCTCGAAAAATCGACCCTTTTTTTCTTAATAAAAATGCACGCCAATGACTGAAATAATATTTTTTTTTATTTAAAAAAGATGCACCGGTCTAAATTTGATTGAAATTGGATGACTAATAACTGAGCTACGAAGGTGTTACCGTGAAATGTGGGACACACTGTATATAAGAGAAGTTAAGGTGTCCAAAATTTTTTGGCATTAGCTACTCGCATTACCACCATTAAAGGGGGTGATAAAAATAAAATTGTCATTTAGTGTATGTACAAGAACCAAAGGCCTCAATTTTTTTTTACTATATCCACCCCACTACTACCCCTTCCACCTCCCCCACCCTCACTACTGATGTGGCCTATCATTTTATGGGTTTTTGGGGTAGATGATTTCAAATATTATATTATTAAAGTTCCAAAAACAATTATTCCCACATACAATTTTTTTTTGTTGTGAGAGACTTGGATAGAGAATCTGGATGTGAAAGTAGTGATTCCTTGGGCAGCGGTTTTTTATTTAATCGTAATGTCATAGAAGCAATTTGTTATTTATTATCGTTTATAATACCAAGTTTAGATGTTCTCCCTGGACAACTAGTAACAGGTACGAAAGCATTGATGAATGGATTATACTGAATGAATCCAATTGAAGACTTAATGCTTTTATAGCCAAGTGTGAAATAATATTGTTCCTTGAAGTTTTATTTTAAAAGTTTAGAACAACACGTTCTCAAGGGGACTAATTTAACCGATACCCAATCACCATATCGACAGATGCAGCAGTTCAACGGCTTCTTCACCCCCTTTTTGTAGTTCATAATATATCCCAGAAGTTTATGTCATTAATTCAGAAGCGAATGATGTACCCGTACATCATGTACATTTTATTTCTACGGCGCACAGTGGGACGAAACCCTACTGTGCCACCCAAATCAATCTACAGGTCGGCAAGTTAAAGCTATCAGAAACTTTTATTGTTAATGGTCGTTTTGAAATCTTTGAGCCGGATTTTTGATTTTTAACTATAGTTTTTTATAATTTTAACCTAAAATTGAATTTTTACTAAAAAGTATAGTTTTTTTCAATTAAAATCAGTTTACAGGTCACAAATATATAAGTATTCGCACAATTTTAGTTTTATGTCTTTTACAAATACATAATCGGTGTGTCAAAGTAGATTTTTCATTTCCTTTTTTTTATTCTTGACAGCTGCCAAAATCGCTGTCATATTTAAAAATTTACAAGTGTGTTTCGTCATTTTGAAAATAATGTGAGTTTTCATAGAAAAAGGGATATAAATAAAGTGTTTTAAAATTTTCTAGTTCCAAAATTGATATTAAAATAATGTTTTCACTTCTGGCAGCTGTCAAAATTTCTGTCAACTTAATGAAAATGCCATTCAATAACACAATTGTATAAAAAAAAAGGTCTGGTCCCAAGGTTCCCTTCTAACTTTCTGAAGTATTTTGACGCACTCAAGCCAATTTTGGATAAAAAAATTGTTTTTATCGTGTCAGTTTTCCTGTACCATCCCTTTCATCTCCTAAAAAGGGCAAAAGAAAGGTTCTTTAATTTTGTGAAGTATTTTGAAGCGCTGAAATCAATTTTGAGCACAAAAATTTTCCCTAGACCACTATCTCCTAGTTGGAGAAGTTGCTGATTTCAAATTTCAACATGTCAAAAGCCAAAAATTGATTCTTGGGGTGAAAACCGAGGAAAATAGGGGTTGTTGAAAGGGGTGTAAAAATTAAAATTTGACAGAATACGTAATTTTCATTCTAAACTTTTGAGGTTGATGATTTCAAATTTCAACATGCCAAAAGCCTAGAATTTATTTTTAGGTTGAAAATAGAGTAAATTAGTGGTTGAATAGGGTGTAGACATAAAAAGTTGAAAAAACACGTAATTTAGATTCTCAAATGATATTTTTAGGGGTTTGAACTTGTTGAGTTCAAGTTCGAATTCGATCTCAGAAAAGTCCATGTAGTTAGTCCCTTGAGATTAACTAGAAAAAGGCAAAAAACCCAAAAGATCTGCGACCGGACCGCAAGACATTAACCCCCCCCCCCCCGTTTTCGAGGGCGGAGAATACGATGGTGACAATATTTTCCGACTTACCGTCCAACCACTACCCCCAAATCGAAAAAACCACCTCTTTTTCCGATTTTTCGGCGCTAGGCTTGCAAGGGCTTGTCAGATCGGGTTTTTCTTGATTAATTTGAATAAAATAAGTAAATGTTGACCACAGGTGACCTAACTCACTCCTAGGGGTTGAAACTACCCCCACCCCCGATACCAAAATGCCACTAAAATAACGAAAATCAGCTGAAAACCGGTGTACCTTCGTTTTCGAGGGTGAGAATACGGTGGTGATAATGATTCCAGACCTACTGTTCACCCATTATCCCTAAACCTAAAACTACCCTCTTGCTTGTCACATCGGTTTTTTTTTGGTAAATTCGAATAAAATAGGTAAATATCAACCCCAGGGGTTGAAACTACCAATAACTAAATGCCACGAAAACAGCGAAAATCAGCTTGAAAGGGGTATGCTCCCGTTTTCGAGGGCGAAGAACACGATGGTGACAATATTTCCCGACATATCCTTCACCCACTACCCCCATTTTTTTTTGTGCACGCGATAACTCTGGAACCGTTTAAGATATTGAGTAAAAATAAGAGAAGCTAACGTCTCCAAAAAATGTATTAGACACCCTCTTACCACCCCCACCCCATTGTTAAAGGGAGTGAAAAATATAAAATGAAAGTGATTTAGTATGTGTACAAGAACCAAAGGCCTCAACATTTTTTTTACTTCTTGGGGGGGGGGGGGGGGGTTTCAACCTCCAGGGATGGATTAGGTCACCTGTGGTCAATATTTACTTATTTTATTCGAATTGATAAAAAAAAAGCGACCCGACAAACCCCTGCAAGCCTAGCACCGGAAAATCGGATTCAGGTTTAGGGGTAGTGGGTGAAGGATATGTCGGGAAATATTGTCACCATCGTATTCTCCGCTCATGAAAAAGGGAGTATACCGCTTTATAGCTGATTTCCGTTGTTTTCGTGGCATTTCGTTGTTGGGGGTGGGGCTAGTTTCAACCCCCGGGGTGGGTTAGGTCAATATTTACTTATTTTATTCAAATTGACCAAGAAAACCCGATCCCTTGCAAGCCTAGCGTCGAAAAATCGGAAAAAGCGGTGGTTTTTTCGATTTGGGGGTAGTGGTTGCAGGGTAGGTCGAAGAATATTGTCACCATCGTGTTCCCCGTCCTCGAAAACGGGGGGTTAATATCTTGCGGTCCGGTCGCAGAACTTTTGGGGTAAAAACTTTATCTCAAGGGAATAATGTGCCCTCAAAATTTTGAGCTTTTAGCGAATAAACAACCCCAAAATAGGTAAATCATGCCTGATTTGTGGTAACAATAAATACATGTAAAAAGTAGTTAACAATCGCAAACGTATTGTTTTTAAATATGGATTTTTGGTATATCGCAAAGGATTTTCTACTCTGAGGTGGTTAAGCAACCCCTAGATAGAGTTATATAAAAATAAAGTTCATGAGAGGGGTTAAAGTCACTTTAGTTTCTATTAAAAAATTTATAAATCGACTTCCACATTTTCCATATTTTAATGGTAATCATGTATTTTATTTTTATATAAGGGTAGTTTTATACTCATATGTACTTTGATAAAAGAGGTCAACTTTAAGTCACTCTAGTTCTACATAATTCCAAACTTTCAAATCTTCATTTTATAGTATTAATATTAGTAGAGTAAAATCTGGAAGTAAAGTCGCTTAGTTTTCGAGAAAAAAAAAAACCGGCGTAGAACCAAACCAGACTTAGTGGGATTCTTAGTAAGATAATCGTGTACACGAAATCGTTTTTTACGACATTTTTCGGTGGTCGAGAACTTTTTTATTTCGGAAAAACTCAAATATGTTTTTTAACGTCTCCACCGCTATATCTCTGAAAATATTTGTGCTATCAAGCTATTTTTTTTTTAGATTAAAGTAAACACAATAGCGCTTCGAACAACGTCCCACGTGAACCCGATTTATTTTTTTTTAAGTTGGTAAAATAATAGGAAACTCAAACTTGTTATTTTCAGTAACGTAATTTTAGGCAATCGAGAAAAAAGTTTATTTATGAAAATTTGTATATACATGCTGCGTACAAATTGAAGCCAATAGTTGAAAAAAGTTTTTAGGATAAAAATTTTTCATGGCCCGTTCATAGTACTGAGTCAGCGATTTTTTTTAACGGGCCAAAGTCATATTCTTGCGCGCTCGGCTGTAGCAAGCCTGCCGACTTCAACGATCTGACGATCCCGGCCGGGGTGTATATAATAGTTTAACTTATATCAATAGGTACAAAACCAGTAGTGATCAAAAGCATCTAGGGGATCAATATCATTGTTCAATATTTCATATATTGTACAGTAGTATTGATCATATGTTGTTAATATTAAGAAATTGTATAATAAATATTAAATAGTCTCCTTTTAATAATAAAAAGACAGGTGGTAGTAGTACAGTACCTAGAGGTAAAAAAAACTTCGAAGTAATGTCATATTGAACGGATTTCGTTCATTTTTGGCAGTATAATAGTAAATGTTTCGCAGAAAAGTTTCTATATTGAGCGGGGGCTTGTTAATTTATAGGGGGTGGATGCCACCCCCTTTGAAGGGGCGGCACTTAAAAAATATATGAAGTACAATCATATTTTAAGAAGAAAAGGTTCTATGCAATTTTTCACATAAATTAATAGTTTTTAAATTATAACGACTTCAAAATTGCGATTTTAGCTTAAAAAAAGGTATTTCTAAACGGCTTTCGTCAAGTATCTCAAAAAGTATTACTTTATCGAAAAAATGTTATAGACCAATTACAGAAAGTACAAACTGGGAATTAATTATATTTTTTGTTTATTGATGTAGGATTAATAATTTCGGAGATATTTAAGTTTACATTTGGCATCCAAGTGTTCGTAAGATAACTATTTAGAGTGAGAGTTAGAAACTGTGACACCTACGCCAAGGATACTAATAGATACAATAATAGGTTATTAATTAAGCTCTTAACTATTTTTTTATTTGTTTACGTAGCATAAAAAACAAAGTTATGACCGAAGCAATGTCCGTCTACACATGATTTTAATAACAACGTCGCCATTTTGTTACTGTAATTAGCCAGTAATTAAAAAAAAAATTAATTTCAAATACGGTTTCTCATTAATATACAGCATGACGTAGATGCTCAAATTTTTTGGTTCGTATACAGCACTTGCTTTAGAAAAAATACAGTTTAAACTATAAAGGTATTTTCGATAAAACGTATTTTTTTTCCTATTCCAAATATCTCAATAAATATTAGTTTTGTTCAAAAATGTGTAGAGACCAAAAATAAAGCTCATAAACTAATAATAATGAATTTCGCTTGTTTATTTATTTACATAGATTTAATAGTTTCGGAGATATGAGTTTACAAATGGCATCCGAACGTTCATATAAGACGAAAAATGCGGTTTAAATGTTAAATACCTCAGAAATTGTGACGCATGCTGAGAAAGGAAATTAAAGATAATTAATTGCGCTTTCAAATTATTTTTTACTCGTTTTGTTACTCTAATTAGCCAATAATCTAAAAAAATTATCTTAAACACAGTTTTTCGTTAAAATGTAGCATTACCTAAATGCTCAAATTTTTTTTGCTCATTTAAAGCACTTGGTTTAGAAAAAAAATGCATTTTAAACTTTAAAGGTAATTTCGAAACCCTTGGATACCAAATATAAACTTAAATATTTCCGAAATTATTAATCCTACATCAATAAACAAAAAATATAATTAATTCCCAGTTTGTAGGGTGCTTTCTGTAATTGGTCTATAACATTTTTTCGATAAAGTAATACTTTTCGAGATACTTGACGAAAGCCGTTTGAAAATACCTTTTTTAAAACCTTTTATTTTAAGCTAAAATCGCAATTTTGAAGTCGTTATAACTTAAAAACTATCAATTTATGTGAAAAATTGCATGGAACCTTTTCTTCTTAAAATTTGATTCTATTTCAGCTTCAATAAATATATATATATTTTTTAAGTGCCACCCCCTGAGAGGGGGTGGCACATTTTTTCTGTATGATATCTAATTTTTTAGATGACAGTAAACAACTCCACCCCAACCTAGAATGCCATATATTAATCTAGATTCAACTAACGCTACTTCTACGCGATCTGACCAACCTGCATGCGAGGTGTATTAATTGCGTCCCAATGTCGCGTTTAGCGCTGATTAAAAAAATCGCTGTTGCCAAACGGTACACTTTAGGCAAAAACATATTTTTTCAAAAACTTTTGTGATTATTAGGCTTTATTTTCTTCGCTGCATGTATGCAAATATTTTCAAAAATAAAAAAGTTTATCGATTGGTGAAGATTTCAATACACAAAATATGTATTTTTAGTTTATTTGATTTTTAGAGAAATGAAAGTGCGAATTGTGCCCAAACCGTTTATATTGGTAAAAGCGCTACAGTGTGTGCTTTAATTTGACACAAAACAAATTTCGGTACCTTTAATAGTTTTAAAGATATGGCGGTGGAAACAAAAAAAAACAATTTTCTTTAAAAATACATTTTTTTCACTTTTTATTGATTTAAAAAGTTCGAGACCACAAAAAAATGTCGTAAAATATGATTTCATATGCCCGGTGACATACTCAAAAAAACCTAATATGTTTGAACTGGTTCTACGCCAAAAAAAAAAAACGACACGATAGACTTAAGAAATCGCTGCTCTATATACTCTATGATCGTATGCTGGTGTATATTCTTTGCAAGAACAGGTGTATTTTTTAGCCTAATCTAGCAGTAGTTGTTCCACCATTATTTAGGGAAATGACTGCTAAATATAAAACATAACCCTCTCTCTTTATTTTTTACCATTCATTCACATCAATTTATAAATCCTGAAATGTGGGTTAGTTTATATCAATTGAAAGTAAGGATCACTTGCCCACCTCTAAATAACTATCTGTAATTGAGAATTTGTTTCCTTTAGATATGTTTAATAAATAAAATAAACACTTAAATAATTAATAATTTAATGAAGATTTATTGTTTTAGGCACCAAAACATTTATTTCAATTTTCTATGGCCACTGAGAAACTCTCATGTACTGCCACTGTATCTAATAACACTTGCTGGTATAAATTATAGAATTTATTATAATAAGATTATTTACTGTTCATTCAGACGTATGAATTACCAGCAATTTACCTACTTTCTAATTTTTAACGACACCAGTGTATGAACCATTAACAAAATATCATTAATCACCTTCTTGTTTCTAAAATAATGCATCACCAGGTGCTAGTTAGCGCGAAATCATCCAAAACAGTTAGGCACGTAGGCATTAAAGACGAATTAATACAACGTATTTTAATTCCTTCGTTTATCAAACGTCACTCTCCGAGATTTCCGGGTTTCCACGTTTCAGACGATGTAGATTAGAGAAATTCAGGTCTCACAATTCCATCTGTCTGTCTGTTGGCCATGTATCTACAAAGCCATTCAACGAAGAAAAATAATATTTGGTAACTAGTTAATACTATTGTCCACGAAGAAATGTAATATGCTTTTTTTCTCCTTATGGGTTGCGGTGCCGAAGCTCCGCTGTACTGACGCTTAAGCTTATTGTACCCCATAGTCTCGTTATCCCATTAATCCCATTTCTCTCCAAAAAGAGAGTATACGGTCAATGGGAGCCTGGCTATTTCTTCCGGGGTCACGGTTAGTCCCACGAAGTATAAAAACCTCCCAGCCACCAAGGCTGGGCATTCACATAGTATGTGGTGAGGAGTTTCTTCATCCTCACCACACATCCTGCATTCTGGATTATCCTTCACACCTATGTTGATTAGGTGTCTGTTCAGTGTGCAGTGTCCTACTGCACATCTCAGCTGTTTTCTGCTCAGCTTTAGCAATTCGTTAGTCTTTGTCTTGGATGGCCCGCCGGTGATGAACATACGTGACTGTCTCATCCCCGGCGAGCAGGTCCAATACAAGATATGTTTCTGACTCAATAGTTCCTTTACCATTCCTCTTGCGGTATTGTATGATCCCGCAGGATGGCTCTGGTCCCATCAAGGTTGTTTTTGCGCCTCCTTTGACCAGCTTATGTGCTTTTTCGTTGCCTTCATTGCCCTGGTGTCCTCGCGTCTACTCCAGTTGTATACTGCTGTGTTCCGCCAGTTTCGCTAGGGATTCAAGGCAGTCTTTTACCGTTTTGGAACGTATCTCTACTGCATTTACAGCTTTGATAGCTGTTTGACTATCAGTGATGATGCGGAATCTTTTGTCAGCATATGACCTCCGGATCATTTCTTGCGCACAGATTTCTATGGCTGTGACTTCTGCTTGGAACACCCTTGCGGTACTGCCCAGGTTCAGACTGATGTCTGTCCCTGGTTGGTCCCCCGTAACACCTGCTCCAGTACTTCTTGACGTTTTCGATCCGTCAGTATACCATATGGTATCATTTGGATGTCTTCGCAGTTGCCTTGTTCCTTCCTCTTCCCTATCGGGTATGTATACCGTGAAGGTCTTTGTGAAGTTGTGGCTTGTGCTGATTCTATCTGACTGCATATCTAGTAGTCGATTTTTTCTTATTTGTTGGAATATTTCGGTGTGGTATCCTATTCTTGGAATGGTCCCATGTCCGTTTATTTTCAGCCTGTACGCCGCCAACAGTGCCTCACTCTCCACTACTAATTGTAGTGGGGGCAGGCAAAGTAGCGCTTCCATGGCTGCGGTAGGCGTTGTTGACATTTCTCCCATTATGCCTAGACAAGCCAGTCTTTGTACTTTCCGTAGTTTTCTCATTGTCTCCCCTTTTCCGGCTTTATGCCACCATATCGGGTTATTATTGGTACTACAACCCATTGGTACATCCAGTGCACCATTCCTGGTTGTAGTCCCCAGTTTTTACCTACCATTCTTCTGCTGGCCCATAAGGCCCACGTAGCTTTGGTAGTCACTATGTCTAGATGTGCATTGAAGTTTAATTTGGTATCTAGAATCAGTCCCAAATATTTCACTTCATTGCTCACCTGTAATTCGTTTCCCCGGAGATATAATCTTCCCAGGTTGAGTTTCCTCTTTCTTGTGAAGGAGACCACAGTAGTCTTCCTTGGATTCACGAAAAGACCTTCCTGGGTACACCATCGGTCTACCATGACGAGGGCACGCTACATCTTTTCTGATGCAGCGCCCTCGTGCTTTCCTGTTACCAGGATGCAATATGCTTTTAGTGAGTAATATAAAGGTGGTCATTCTAAAAAATAATTAAGAAACGACGGTTGAATAGTTTCACCACTACCACGCTCTAGATGTACAGAAGAAACTTTGGTTAAACAAGGGACTAAACCCCCCGAGGTAACAATGTGGTTCTATACTGTTATAATAAGACCAACTTATGCTTCGGTTGCTTGGTGACCTAGGCTATACATTCAAGGGGAGCTAGCACAGCTTCAAAGACCTGTTTGTTTGGAATTTACAGGGGCTTTAAGCACAACCCTTACAGCAGCTATGGAAATCCTTCTGGACCCTGTAAACCTTTATCTGGTGATTGAGGCTGAGGCTCGGAAGGTGGCCTACAGACTCAGGTGTGGAGGTCAGTGGAAAGAAGGAGGAGAACGGATGTGTCACATAATGACCTTACTCGACGTGACAAGGGTGCTTTCGTTCTCTTTCAGAACCCTTTGAAGTTGTCGTCCCTAACAGGGAGGACTGGAACCCACTCTCGTCCTTCGCCGGAATTTACGTTAAACATTTTACAAGCATATGATCAATAAATTCACTAAAACGTGCAACACTGCTAGAAATAGTATTCCATGTTTACATAAAGTGTATACGATGAAAGCTGATTATGTTTTGAACCTAGGTCTATATAATACCGGTTAGATTTTCCTAAGTCTTTGCTGGACATTTTGCCTTTTCCACAAAATATTTAAAAATTGAATACCTGTTAGGTATTGGCACATACACAATATATTACTCCCACATCCAGTGGAAGTATGGTAACGACAAAAAGGGTCTACCCGTACTTCCATGGCGAAACTGCCCCCGATAGGAACCTATATCGTAACCTATGTTATATTGTAGAGGGCGCTAATAGTAGTTGATAGAGTAGATTATAGCTCTATATCTTAGTTAATTGAGGAGCTATTTAAAAAAAAGTGTCTGGAGACGACTTTTTTTCAAAGCGATATATCTTAGTTAATTTTAAAGCTAGAAAAATAAAACTAAATGGCAGTGTTATGGTACACTTTACAGTTTATTTTATAGCATTTCCTATGGGCCAAGCCTAAATAAAAGTATTTAAAAAATGCAAAGAAAAATTTTGTCAATCGATTTCTATCAGATCTAATTGAATTACCACTTTGAAAAAAATATGTAATAATTGTCTATGTCTTGCCTAACAGCATGCCAAGTTTCATTAAAATCCAAGAGGTGTAACATGTCGAAAAAATTTTTAAGTAAGTGGACCATCTTACACAACCACTAATCGCTTCTAATTTGCATTTCATTTTAATCTTTGGAAAAGTTGCGTTTTGACAGCTCACAAAAAGTATATCAATGGTTGGTGGTGTCAACCAGAATATTACAATGTTTTTTTGATCTACTTTTATAGTGACTATAGTCGGTCTCAGTTAAGAATACAGTTGTTTACGCTATGAGGGGAGCACGGATAGTTTACACAGGATATGGGAATTCCCAAGTAAGTGGAATCCCCCCATGTCCGACTCAAGCCAGTTGGTACATAAAATAAAAATTAACGGTTTAAATCGGCTTTTATTTGGCATTTTTCTTTTATAAATACATCGAAATTATTTAATTCATATTGCAACATATTTTATTTAGAGTAATGAATGATAAACGGCCAAGCAAGGAACAATATACACCAACTTATAGATCTAAAAAACAATTAAATCATGTATTTCCTACTTTTTTTAATATTTTTTTTATTATTTTTCATTGTTTTTTATTATGTTTTATTTTTTTTATTTTTATTTACTTATTTTACTCATTTATTTTACTTATTTTATTAATTTTATTAACTTCATTTAGCTATCTCAAATTCATGAAGGAACATATAGTGAAATAACTATATGTTATACTTTGTTATGTATACCCGACATGTATGGCTTTTTAAACTTTGTTTTAAATCTGTATGCACGAGCGAGATAGTGAAGTTATTATGTAGTTTAGAATGTTGCAATAATAAAGAGGCTTACTCTGGTGAAAATAAGGTAAACTCAGTCCACGCAAAAGGTTCAACCTTCTGTGGACTTAATGTTTGTTGAATCTCAAACTTGTTTGTAAACTAAGCACTCATTGTAATCTTGTATTTTCAATAAACTTTATTATTATTATTATTATTATCATTATAGACGTAAATCCTCTAAAAATGTCAAAGCGTTATAAGAAATGGGTAAACCTACTACTTGCTTGTGCTCGATATCAGGCGAGTTGTTCTTGTCTCTGCCGTTCTGAATTGTATCTTTGATCTCTCTCATATACCTGCCTAAAAAGTGTACACAAATATCATAACCTCCGTGTAAGTGCATGACCACGTCGTCACGTCGCGTCGGTGCACCGCACAGCGCACATAGCACCGCACAGCGCACATAGCACCGCACTTCGCACATCGCACACTGAAATAAATAAACCATTATTTTAAATGAGAGTGGCCATATCGACGCCCCTCGCACATCGCACAATAAAATTATATAGAACCATGCTCTTAAATGAGAGTGATGAAATCAACAACTTCAGCTTCGCACATCGCACAGCGTTTAGCACAGGCGATATACCGTGTTTGTGAATCCTTTTTTGTAACAAAAGAGATAAATATAACTATAGCAGTCTGATTTTAATAAAAATGGAAGGAAATAGCCGAACAATATATAAACAATTAGTACAATTTCTTTTGTATTAATATTCATAAATATCAAAAAACAATAAAATAAACTTCGATGTGCAATGTGCGCTGCGCGAGAGAGATTAAAGATACAGTTCAGAACGGCAGAGACAAGAACAGCTCGCCTGATATCGAGCACAAGCAAGTAGTAGGTTTACCCATTTCTTATAACACTTGACATTTTTAGAGGATTTACGTCTATAATGAGCTTTCATTAATCTAAATAAAATATGCTGAAAAAGAGCCAAATGCCAAATAAAAGCCAATTTAAACTAGGGTGACCAGATTTTTGTATTAATATTCATAAATATCATAAAACAATAAAATAAACTTCGATGTGCAATGTGCGCTGCGCGAGAGAGATCAAAGATACAGTTCAGAACGGCAGAGACAAGAACAGCTCGCCTGATATCGAGCACAAGCAAGTAGTAGGTTTACCCATTTCTTATAACACTTGACATTTTTAGAGGATTTACGTCTATAATGAGCTTTCATTAATCTAAATAAAATATGCTGAAAAAGAGCCAAATGCCAAATAAAAGCCAATTTAAACTAGGGTGACCAGATTTTTGTATTAATATTCATAAATATCATAAAACAATAAAATAAACTTCGATGTGCAATGTGCGCTGCGCGAGAGAGATCAAAGATACAGTTCAGAACGGCAGAGACAAGAACAGCTCGCCTGATATCGAGCACAAGCAAGTAGTAGGTTTACCCATTTCTTATAACACTTGACATTTTTAGAGGATTTACGTCTATAATGAGCTTTCATTAATCTAAATAAAATATGCTGAAAAAGAGCCAAATGCCAAATAAAAGCCAATTTAAACTAGGGTGACCAGATTTTTGTTAAGTGAATGCTGGACACTTTTTCCAAGGGCGGATCCAGAAAAGTTACTGGGGGGGGGGGGGGGGGGCACTCAAGGGCGGATCTGGGCCTTGAGCTTGGGCTGAAAATAGCAAAAATATTTTTCCTCGAAAATTGAAATTGATGAGCGGGAGGCAGGAATCCGGAAAAAATTTTTTTTCGTCCCAAAATTTTTTGATGAGCGGGGAGAGAAATCCGAAAAAAAATTTTTTTCGTCCCAAAATTTTTTTGATGAGCGGGGGGAGAAATCTAAAAAAAATTTCTTACAAAATTTTTTGATGAGCAAGCAAGTATCCGAAAAAAATTTTTTTCCAAACAAAATGTAATGCTGTAACTTCACTATAACCTGAATGCTGAACTTATGCTGGACACTTGTAAGACTTTCCAGCGTAATTCCGGACAGAATGCTGGACTTTCGCTGGACACTTGTAAATGCTGGACAGTACTCCAAAATGCTGGACTTTCCAGCGAAATTCCGGACGTATGGTCACCCTAATTTAAACCGTTAATTTTTATTTTATGTACCAACTGGCTTGAGTCGGCCATGTGGTGATTCTACTTACTTGGGAATTCCCATATCCTGTGTAAACTGTGCTCCGCTCATAACGAAAACAACTGCATTCTTAATTGAGACCGACTACAGTCACTATAAAAGTAGATCAAAAAAACATTGTAATAGGCTAGTTGACACCACCAACCGTTGATATACTTTTTATGAGCTGTCAAAACGCAACTATTGAAATGTAATGCAAATTAAAAGCGTCAACATAGTGGTCGTAAGGTAGTCAGTCCACTTACTTTTAATTTTTTTTCGGCATGTTGCTCCTCTTGGATTTTAATGAAACTTGGCATGCTATTAGGCAAGACATAGACTATTATTATATATTTTTTTCAAAGTGGTAATTCAATTAGATCTGATAGAAATCGATTGACAAAATTTTTCTTTGCATTTTTTGAATACTTTTATTTAGGCTTGGCTCATAGGAAATGCTATAAAATAAACTGTAAAGTGTACCATAACACTGCCATTTAGTTTTATTTTCCTAGCTTTAAAATTAACTAAGATATATCGCTTTGAAAAAAAGTCGCCCCCTATCGGGGGCAGTTTCGCCATGGAAGTACGGCTAGACCCTTTGTTTAAAAATATCTATTATTCAAATAGGCTTAGAATGTCATGAAACGTCGAGATTTTAAGTTTTAGCAAAAAAAATTACTGCCTGTCGTTCTGTCTGTCTGTGACTTTTTTGTGCGCACGATTACTCTGGAACCGTTTAAGATATTGACTTGAAATTTGGTACACGTATGTATTTTAACGAGATTTGGTACTAGATTATATTTTCATCTTATGTCGTTGAAGGATTGGGATAAATTGGTAAATCAAGTAAGTAAGTGTCCATAAAATTGGTATTTAGTATACAGGGTGATTCTTTTAAGGCGGCCATTAGAATATTTCCCACTTGCAGATGAGATAGTACCCTACCATAGTCGACCATTGCGAGTCCGAAAATAATAATTTCAAAATGGCGGCACTTCCGGAAATACCGGAAGTCGATACCAACTTGCTTATTTTAAATGGAACACCCTATATATTTTCGACTTTACGAAACGATCATAAAATTTTGAGTCAAACCATGTAGCACAACCTATACCTAAACCGAGCAGTTTCGGAGATATTTAACATTTTATAAAAAATTTGACAGGTGTAATGGTTTGCAAGAACCGTTATAACTTTCTTCTTGTAGGAGATCCTTATTTGCTCTTTGGTACGTAGAAAGAACACAAGGTAAGCTACTCTCTGCAATAAAAATAGATTCCAAAATAGCATACCAAGTGTTTTATTTTCCACGTTACATTTTGTCAAATTCCAACCTCAAAAACTTTTTTATTTCAAAAGGAACACTCTGTATTTTTTACATCAAATTATGTTAAATTAAATTCCATTTTTTTCTAGTATAAGCATTATAGGGGTCAAAGTTACAACTTTTCGAAATATTGGCGATTTTCTTAAATGTCCAAAAATTTTTAATAAAAATTGCCATCAACTTACTCATGATTAGAAACAATCATTAATGTCAGTCATTCTTTTATGTTAAAAAACGCCTGCACGTTTAAATTACACCCATGAAGACTTTTAGGTTTGTTTATTATTTATGGGGAATGTGATAAAGTAATACCAAGAACATGTAACACATTTGCTACTCGATACCCACAAGAACAGAAACCATCCACCATACACTGTAAAACGCATATTGGATAATTTTAGAATATTTGGCTGTCAAATGGCACGTGGCAAATTTTATTATGGCAATCGATGTAGAATTAAATTTGAGGTGGACTTATATCAGCATGTCCTTTTTGAATTATTCGCAAGCTTTTGTTGAAAATTATAATTTATCCAAAAAAACGTAGAAGCCTATGAAACAATTGAAACAATAAAATGGGTATCGAGTAGCAAATGTGTTACATGTTCTTGGTATTATTATTTTATCACATTTTCCATAAATAATAAACAAATCTAAAAGTCTTCGTGGGTGTAATTTAAACGTGCTGGCATTTTTTAATAAAAGAGAATGACTGACCTTCATGATTGTTTCTAATCATGGGTAAGTTGATGGCAATTTTTACTAAAAATTCTTGGACATTTAAGAAAATCGCCAATATTTCGAAAAGTTGTAACTTTAACTCCTACAATGCTCATACTAAAAAAAAGGGAATTTAATTTAACATAATTTGATGTAAAAAAATACAGGGTGTTCCATTTGAAATAAAAAAATTTTTGAAGTTTGAATTTGACAAAATGTAACGTGAAAAATAAAACACTTGGTATACTATTTTGGAATCTATTTTTTTTTTAGAGAGTAGCTCATCTTGTGTTCTTTCTACGTACCAAAGAGTAAATAAGGATCTCTTACGCGAAGAAAGTTATAACGGTTCTTGCAAACTGTCAAATTTTTTATAAAATATCAAATATCTCCGAAACTGCTCGGTTTAGGTATAGGGTGTGCACATGTTTTGACTCAGAATTTTATGATCATTTCGAAAAGTCAAAAATATATAGGGTGTTCCATTTAAAATAAGCAAGTTGGTATCGATTTCCGGTATTTTGGAAGCGCCGCCATTTTGAAATTGATATTTTCGGACTCGAAATGGTCGACTAGGTTAGGGTACCAAATCTCAAATGGCCATCTCATCTACAAGTGGGAAATACTCTAATGGCCGCCTTAAGAGAATCACCCTGTATACAAGAGAAGCTAATGTCTCACAAAAATTATTGACATTAGCCACCCACATTACTGCCCCCACCACATTATAAAAGGAAGTGAAAAAAATTGTGATTTAGTGTGTGTACAAAAACCAAAGGCTTTAAAACATTTTTTTTACTTCATTCATCCCCAGTACCACCCCTTGGGGTAGACGATTTCAAATATTATATTATTGAAGTTCCACATACAAAATTTTTTCGTGAGAGACTTTGGTAGCAAATCTGGATGTGGAAGTGATTCCTTGGGCAGCGGTTTTTCTATCATGAATTAAATTTAAAAAATGTCAACACACTGAGATTTGAAATGTTCTTTAATTTGAAGTGAATAAACAGCAAACATTCTTTCATTCCTATCTGCCTTTTTTTATTTAAAAAATATATGTACAATTTTGTGTTTGCAATCTTTAACAACTAGGAAGTTAATGAAGTTTCCTGAACTATCAGAAGCAACCACTCGAGCATTTCTAACATCTATACCATTAACATAATATATGTAACTTATTTCAATAGATCCAAAGATAAAACTTCAGCGGATTTCTGTAATGCATTCATAAATAAATGTAATTTATATAATTGCATTAATGTTGCAATTTTCAATTAAACAATTACGTAACAAATGCAATGCAAGTGATAGATTTTAAATATCAATCGTGATATCATTTCCATAATTGCTTTTCTGTTATAAACTTTATTACAATTGTACATAATATAAAAAATACCTTAGTTTTTATGACGAACATTACTTATGTTAGTTAGTGTTCTATTTTCGCATTCTGGGAAAGGTTATTATAATCTAGCAAAGTGGTTGCAAATAAATATGTGTATTATTTATCAAAAGTCAATTATTTCATTCATGCTTTCTATAAATATATAAAACAGTTTTTTATTGACTATTTTTATGAGAAATATTCTGTAGTAATATATTAAGTGCATTAAACATTATCGAAAATTCAGCATAACAAAACAACTGTTATGTTCTTCACCCGAAGACGTATTAGTTTTCAAGACACCATTACATTAAATAAAACTACATTTCCTGTATCTAAATCTTTTAAATACTTAGGAATTATACTTGATACTAAACTGCTGTGGAAAAATCAAATAGATAATGTTGTGAATAGATGTGAAAAAGGAATCAACATCTTGAAACAAGTTTGTAGTTTTTCCTGGGGAGCAGACTAGGATATAGCCCTACTTTTTTACAGATCCTTTATAAGATCTATAATCGACTATGGCAGTATATTATATGGCACGTCCTGTAACTCACATCTCAAAAAAATCGACAGAATTCAGTTTAAAGCTATTAAAACATGTTTGGGAGTCATGAGCTCATCCCCTAATCAAGCGGCTTTAGTGGAAGCATTGGAGCAGCCCCTAATGTACCGGAGAGAATATTTAGCGTCAAAATATATTTTAAAAAATAAATGCAATGGGCTTATTATGGAAAAAATTCATAACATTTTTGTTAAAAGTCTTACCGACCCCTACTGGGCGAAAAAAACTCCCCACCACTTTGCAATGCATATGGGCTTTGTCATGATCTCGATCTTCTGGCTGTAAACTCTACCAAAGAAAAAAGTGTCTTCGAAATGAATTATGACACCCTCTTCTTTAAGCCAAATGTTCTTACACCAACCTACCCTAAAGACGATGATATATCTGTTTATAAAACTTTCTGTGAGATTCTGTCAAATTTCCCAACTAACTCTATCAAAATTTATACTGACGTCTCGAAAACTGCAGATACGTTAAGTGGAGCTTTCTATGTTCCTTCCACTCAGTTCGAATATTCCTTCACTCTAAATCCCGTACTCAGTATTTTTTCGGCAGAGGCAGCAGCTATTTCTCGAGCTGTAGAATGGGCAATCTCTAAACAATATAACCAAGTCGTCATTTGCACTGATTCTCAATCAGTTTTAAAAAAGTTAATTAATTTTCCTGGAGCTAACTGCATTTACCCGAACCATTTTATTATAAATATCATGGAAAAATTGGCTATGGCATCGACTCAAAATATCAAATTTCATTTTTTGTGGGTAAAATCCCATTCAAATATAACAGGAAATAACAAAACTGATAATATAGCAAGGCACACCAACGCTGCTATGGCTGAAAAGGAAACTTCTACAGTTTTCCCTGATTTCTATCCTGTCGTCAAGAAAAAACTTTTAGAAAAATGGAATTTCCAATGGCAAGAATATGGAAAACTGTCCAACACGTATTATTTTAAAATCCATCCTAGTATCCCGTCTTCATAATGGTTTAAAAATTGTCACCTTAGTAGAAAAACTATTTCGACTATTAGCAGAATTAAACTTAACCATGGCAGATTCCCCGCCCATTTGCATAAAATCGGAATACGAGAAGACCCACTCTGCCTCTGCGGCCAATTTGGAGATATTAATCACTTAATTTTCAATTGCCCTTTAACGGATATAAACTCTAAAATCCTTATCAGATATCTGAATGAAAATGGGTTTCTTTCACCTATATGGTTACCACATCTCTTAAGCCTCTCTAAACTTAACTGTATGAAAAATCTTTCCTCCTTTTTTATTAATTGCAATATAGATATCTAGCTAACCTCCTATAAAAACTTTGTTTTTCTCCTACTGTTTATTAACCAATCTTAACCGTGGTCCATCTTGTACGTTTATAAAAATGCCCTGAAAGACCCCAGAAGCGTGTCCTCCTCGTCTAATTCCCTATTACCAATCCTGAGTGAGTGAGTATGAAAGATGTTTCAGTTGTGTGTAGGAATAGTGAAATTTTTTGTTTTGTTTCATATATTATAATAATCGGTCATAATAATTTTATCTATATCTATTATTTGTTAATTACTTTTTACTTAAAAACTATATATTTTTTAATATGTTCGTGGCCAAAACACTGTGTATGTAAGGCCATATTTAGAAGAAAAAAAAAAATTCAGTGTGAAAACGTGTTGCCTAGAAACTGTTTGAGTTCACTTTGATGAGATTTGACTTTTTTAGTCAAGTCTCATCAAAAGGAACGAATGCGGTTTCTTAAAGTCAACTCGCTTTGACTGCTGAATTTTCAGATTATTTTTAATGCACGAAATATATTTTTTATTAGATTATTTCCAGAACAAAACATAGAACAAGAAATATTTTTTCTTGATATTGATTCAACTGACGTTTTAGCTGTCTGTCATTGTATGTAAAATTTTTACTTGGAATGCAATTTTCAGCTATAATATTCCTAGTACATTGATACTGTACAAGATAATTTTATGACAATCGAAAGCAAGCGTGCTTGAGATTGTCATAAAATTATGAGGCATTTGCCAATGTCAGAGGGATATTCGGTCAGAAAATTTTTTGAAAAAATAAAATCAAAAAGTCGCAACACAACAAGACAATTATTTATTTTTTAAAACTACAGTTGGTAAAGGTACAGTTGCTAAAATTTAACGCAGCGTTAGATTGGTTAAAGTTAAATAATTTTATTGTCAAAGTGATGAAAATTGCCCTGGATGGTGTTATCAATGTAATGTTAAAATAATTGGGTGATTTGTATCACATGACAAGAAATAACGAAATTTAATTGGTTGTTAGAACTGTTAAAAAATTTTCGCTATAAGTTCATTCCTATTGGTCCAAATTTTCAAAATCTTGCTATTTTATTGGTTCATATAATGTGAGGGAAATAGTCAACGCAACTGCCCTGGAAAAATTGGCAAATCATCAACCATCAGAATTAAATTTGTCGTATCATATTTGCCCATATGATGCAGCACATAATTTAATGATTTTCCCAGTCACCGGCCATAGTTGAATGTTTACTTAGTTAGGCTGTAAGAGAGTAAGGTGATTCATATTAGATCCACGTCCAGAAACATATCTTTTTGATATTCCCGAACACACTTGTGTGTCTATTACCTTCAAATAGGAAGAGCTCTCTTACATAACATTATTCTATTCCAGGTTCTTATTACCTATGATGGTTCGTTTTACTTCCACATCCGGTGGAAGTATAGTAGCGACAAAAAAAATTAAAAAAATTTTTATTGTTCAAATAGGCTTAGAATGTCATGAAACGTCGAGATTTTAAGTTTGAGCGAAAATAATTTTCTGTCTCTGTCGGACTGTAACTTTTCTTTGTGCGCACGTTTACTCTGGAACCGTTTGAGATATTGATTTGAAATTTGGGACACATATGTACCTTAACGAGATCTAAAACTAGATTATATTTTCATCTTGTTCCGTCGAAGGGTTGGGGGGTAAATTTGGGGTAAATAGGTAAATCAAGCAGGTATTTGGTATATACAAGAGAAGCTAAGGCAACAAAAAAAATTTTGGCATTAGCCACCCCCATTACCACCCCCACCCCATTATTAAAGGGGATGAAAAAAATTTGTGATTTAGTGTGTTGTGTACAAGAACCAGAAACCTCAAAATATTTTTTTACTTCATCCACCCCCACTACCACCCCCTATCACCACCCCCACCCCACCCCACTACCGATGTGGGGTATTGTTTTATGGGTTCTTGGGGTAGATGATTTCAAATATTATATTATTAAAGTTCCATAAACAATTATTTTCACATACAAAATTTTTTCGTTGTGAGTGACTTGGGTAGAAAATCTAGATGTGGAAGTAGTGATTCCTTGGGCAGCGGTTTTAAATAAGAAACCGCTGCCCAAGGAATCGCTACTTCCACGCCCAGATTTGCTACCCAAGTCTCTCACAACGAAAAAATTTTGTATGTGGAAATAATTGTTTACGGAACTTTAACAATATAATATTTGAAATCGTCTACCTCAAAAATCCATAAAACGATATCCCACATAGGTAGTGGGATGAGGGTAGTAATAGGGAGTGGTAGTGGGGATGGAAGAAGGAAAAAAATATTTTGAGGCCTTGTGCACGCACTAAATCACAATTCTTTTTTCATCTCCTTTTATAATGGGGTGGGAGTAGTAATGGAGGAGGCTAATGCCAAAATTTTTGACACATTAGCTTATCTTGTAACTACTAAATACTCTTTTTTAATTATCATGAATTACATAGAATGAACCAAAATTTGGCGAGACAGAAACTCACCAATATCAGATTCGATAACGCCCTAGTTTCCTTCATCCTAATTTACACCACTGAGATATGGACCGTCAGGGAGGCAGACAGACGACCTATTGATGCTTTCAAAATATGGGTCTGGAGACGTTTGTTATGAATTTCCTGAACAATCCATCGTACCAATATCAATTTTCCAAGAAATATATCCCCTAAGCGACTTTCCAGCATCATATTATCTCAAATCTTCTCATTTTTTGGTCACATCAACCGGACAGGAGATGACAACATAGAACTGTTGATAGATGAGGGAAAACCAGATGACAGAAATGAAGCGAAGGCGAGCAGATCACAGTTCGTTACTTTTACAGCCGTTAACCTCTATAATACAATGTGTCTAGGAGACAATTATATTTCGGCGGTTGGATATTACATTATTATGAAATGTATATTAATAAAATATGTAAATAAATAAATATAGAAAATACCATTTGACAAGATTTATATTCAATTACCAAATATAAAATTTGAAAAGACTTTTTTTTTTAATTGAAATGATTTACTGACCGGTTTTGTTAAAAATCAGCAAGGTTCTTCTTCTGGCTAATACTAACTTACTGTTCAAATTTTAATACAATTAGACTTTTGTTTTTTATAGTGTTTACAGAAAACGTGACGAACAGATGGACAGACACGGATTCTTAGGGTTATAAAAATGTGCCGATCAAATACAATACACCCTTCGTTTTCGTATTTGTGAAAAGTATAATAAATTGTAATAATGTCATAACGGTAAACACGCAAAAGAAACCTATATTACTAATCACCGTAAATATAATTCTAAGTTACTTCTACTTGCCCTACCATTGCAGGGAAGGTGCAATTGGACATTGTAGGCTTAATAGAGAATGGGCCTAGCAGAGGATGCAACATGCAGATTCTGTCAAGAGGAAGTACATGTGTTAGTTAAGGTGCCGTCGGGAAAAATTTTGCTGATACATACTCTCTCCAAACTTCGTATATGGCTTCATTGGACCTAGTCTGACAGCATTTTCCTCTATCATTTTTTTTGTTTTTGGGGCGTTTTCCCGCTAGATTTTCCGAAACATGTCATTTTGATGGCATATAAAAAATGTATAGATACTGTTATTTTTCCAAGTAGAATAGCTTAAAAACGTGAATTGAAACGTGAAAAAATAATTGTCTGACAATAAATGTGGGTCATTGGGCGTGTCCGCTATCTCGAACATGTCGGAAAAACGACTATAAGAAAATTTATTAATAACCAGCTGATTTTTGCTGTATTAATTTATTAAAACATACAAAAACAAGTTTTCATATTGTCTGATGAAAATTATTTTCCGATTTCCCAGTCTGACGCGTCAAAGTTGTCGGTTTCATGACAGCAAAAAATTTATTCATAACATTTTTTTACAAATTTTTTTGATTTTTAAATAAAATTTATAATTCGATTAAAAAATTGTCTGACGGTGAAATAAAGTCTTTTAGCTGGAAATGTTAAATAAAAGGTTTTTCTATGTGGTTGTCAAGCTACGCTTGGATGTTACATTCATATGTATATATTGAGGCTATATTTATAAATAACAAGCTGATTTTTTCAATATAGCTTAATAAAAATAAATCAAATCCAATTTTTTAACTGTCTGACAAAAGGTGTTTTCCAGTTTTTCAGTCTGACGCCTGGAAAATACAATTTTTTAATGTTGTAATTTCCTTCAAATTGTCATGATTATCTCATACTAATCATTGAAAAATCATTTTTACAGTGTCAAAAATTATAAATAAATTGCATGAACTTCGCGCTTGAAAATATATCGTTTTATACAAGTTCACCTGTGTACATCTGTTTAGTACGCAGGCTCTATAATAGAACATGGGAGTGTGGAACGTCTTTCTACACTCCGTATTGTATTCTATAGAAGTAGTATAGTACACGAAATTTAATTTTTTTTTATAATAATAATTACTCTTTAAAAGAATTTGTTGAATAATTAATACTATTAAATGTATTTGTCGATCGTTTAATACTTTTGTACATGAACGAAATTTTGAAAAAATATAATTGCTTGATAAATACTTTACATAAATATTTATTGATTGTTCGATACTTTTGTTTTAATTTATCGTAACATTAAATATATACTAATTATATATATTCAAATGTTAGATTTATGTTTTTTTCATTTTTCCTGTGAAAAAAGAATTTAACTTTTTTAATTTCATTTTTTTTAATAATAATTACCTTTCAAAAGAATTTATTGAATGATTAATACTATTAAAGGTATTTGTAGATAGTTTAATACTTTTGTACATGAACGAAATTTTGAAAAAATACTAATCGCTTGCACTGGTACTTTGGCCGTTTTATATAAATTTTTATTTAGAAAATTGTTTTTTCATTTAAAAGGTACTTTGTTATAACTAATATTGTAAAGTGTTATCTTATAGCTTGTTTCAAGACCTTTAATTTGGGCCCTGGATGAAAATTTTCGGACTAGTGGTACCGGAGATATAGCGATTTTAAACGTACTAAAAGACAATTTTTCGCTACTTTTTTCTACAAAAAGTTTTACGTATTTTTCAATATTATCGAACTTAAAACTGGGGTAAGTCGAATTCAGATAGTCTAAAAGAGTTCAAAAAATTCAAAATAAAGATTATAAAATAAGTGAGTTGAAATACCGTATCTTTTTAACCGTCTTGTCGACTAAACGAAATTTCATTTTTTTATCGCCCTAACTTCGACGGCCGCTGTTGGAAAATTATGTTTTTTTGTCAGACTCTCGTTATGCCCCACTGTATTTGTCAGACACTTATACCACAAATTAAATACCTATTTTCTGCATATAATTTTCCAATATCTGAAGGTTATGAATACATTTTTTGGGGTCATGAAACCGACAACTTTGACGCGTCAGACTGGGAAATCGGAAAATAATTTTCATCAGACAATATGAAAACTTGTTTTCGTATGTTTTAATAAATTAATACAGCAAAAATCAGCTGGTTATTAATAAATTTTCTTACAGTCGTTTTTCCGACATGTTCGAGATAGCGGACACGCCCAATGACCCACATTTATTGTCAGACAATTATTTTTTCACGTTTCAATTCACGTTTCACGCTATTCTACTTGGAAAAATAACAGTATCTATACATTTTTTATATGCCGTTAAAATGACATGTTTATTTATTTATTTATTTATTTATTTATTTATTTATTATGACAAGTCTACAGCTTTCGCAAGCCAATTACAGACTGTACATATATATTTAACCTAACCTAACCTAACCTAACCTAACCTAACCTAACCTAACTTAAACTAAATGAAAATTCCTAAAATAAGACACATACCATGAGCAAGAGAATAAAATAAAGACATAATATGCTTACAAAATTTCTATTTCATTCTGTATATTAAGTAGTTTATTTTTTAATTTATTTGTGAATGTTCCATATGTATCTCTGAATATATTTAGATATCGTTGTAATGAATTATAGCTCTTTGCCATTCTCACAGGAGGTGACTTTAGTTCGTAGTTTCTAGTTGGTATAATGTATGAAAAAGTTCTTTGAAAACGTGTTCTTTCATCTGGCACATTGATTATTATTTTATTTAAGGTAGTTACGTCATACGAAAGATTATGTAGAAGTTTATACAAATAAACAATGTCAAAGTAAGTTCTTCTGCTATTTAGTGACATTAAATTATACTTAGTAAGTTGATCTAAATACGAAGAGTTACTAGTATATCTCTTATTCAAAATGAAATTAATATGTTTTATAAATTTTTTCTGTACATTTTCTAACATTTGTATGTATCTGGTATAGAAAGGACTCCAAACCGTGGAGCAGTAATCTAGTTTCGATCTTACAAAGGAGGAATATAACATTAAAATAGTTTTTTCGCACTTAAATGATTTGCAATTGCGTAAGATAAAACCTAAATTTTTATAGCACTTATTTGAAATATTTATCACATGGTCATTAAACGTCAGTTTCGAGTCGAATATCACACCCAGATCAGTTTTTGTATAAACTCTTTCCAAATTTTCGTTTCCAATTTCGTAATTATAATCAAGCATATTTTTGCATAACGTGAAAGTCATTACCTTGCATTTATTAATATTAAAGGGCAGCTGATTCTGAACAGACCAGTTATATATTTCACTTATGTCATCTTGTAAAAGCAAACAATCCTGATAATCACCTATTTGTTTAAATATTTTCATATCATCAGCGAAGAGGCTAACTGATGAATGTTTAACAGAATCTACAATATCATTAATGAAAATTAAAAATAAAAGTGGGCCTAGATTTGAGCCCTGCGGAACTCCTGAATCTGATATGTAGTAATTCGACTCAAAATTATTGATCATGACATATTGCTGTCGATTTATAAGATAAGTAGACAAAAATGTTATTAAATCACCAGAGATGGAGAATTTTCTAAGCTTATTTAGTAATATGCCATGGTCAACTTTGTCAAATGCCTTAGCAAAGTCGGTATAGATCACATCCATTTGTTTATTGTTTGTCAAGGCATCCGTCGTAGAGGTCACAAAATCCACTAGATTTCCATTTACTGATCTTTTCTTTTGAAACCCATATTGAAAGTTAGAAATTTTCTTTTTAGCATGTTCATATAGGTAGTTATATATAATGGTCTCGAATATCTTAGATAAATTTGATAATATAGCAATAGGACGATAATTTATAATTTCTCTTCGATCTCCGCTTTTAAAAACGGGAGTAATTCGTGCTATTTTCAGTTTATCAGGAAATTTTTGATTTCTAAGAGCCATATTAAATATGATTACTAGTGGCTTAACAAATGCTTCCTTACAACCCTTTATGACATAACTAGGTACACTATCATGCCCCATCGATTTTTTTGGTTTTAGTTTATCTATTGCCTTTATGACATCAGCATCAGTAATTTCCGAAATATTTAATAATTCCAAATCTTCACCATCAATTACACCATTGACACTTGTTGAATTTATTTGTTTAGGTATTTGAAATACAGACTTAAAATTATTGGCGAAGCCTTGAGCAATAGACCTCCCCCCTGATAGAACCTCATTATTTAGAACCATTTCTCTGGGTATTCCAGATTTGCTATTATTTTTCGTTTTAACAAAATTCCAAAATTGCTTGACATCTTCTTTAATATCATTCTCAACGTTTGTAATATAATTTTTGTAAGCTATTTTGATATCTTTTTTTATTTTGGTTCTCAAATTATTATAATCAATTTTACACTGTTCTAATTTTGTTTTTTTATATAACTTCCGATTTCTTTCTTTGGCTTCGGAAAAACAGAAAAAATGATAGAGGAAAATGCTGTCAGACTAGGTCCAATGAAGCCATACACGAAGTTTGGAGAGAGTATGTATCAGCAAAATTTTTCCCGACGGGCACCTTAACTATGTTGTGCCATTGCGAATGCCTAGCCAGACTGAGCTTCCAACTACTTGGCGAAGAGAAACCAAGTGCAGATAGCTAAACCAAGGAGGCTTTCTCAAGGCTATGAAGTCTGATATAAAAGACAAAGCTGGGTAAGGAGCTCTAAGTAAAATTAGACAAGGAGTGCTACAATCGATCCACAATAGATTCAAAGGCCAAGGTCAATCAGCCAACTCCTTTTTCAAATCTAATCTAATCTAATCTAATCTACTTCTACTTATTTTAGTATTTGCATTTTATGTTTTTCTCTTAAATTATAAAGCATTACTGGTCATCATAATTCAATGTATATAACTCATTATGTTCCAACACAGACATCAATAGGGCTTCGGAAAACCCTCCAATTTCAGTCCACACGCACTTTATCTATTACACGTTTGCAAGATGTTCAATAATTGATTTTTGAAATCCTAATGCTTACATTGTATAAGTGTATTATAACTGACTAAATGATATATGTATTGTTTATATATTTGGACAGCTTGCTAGTATAAAAAGAGTTGTTAATATTAGTTTTCAAATTGTAAATACATATTGGTACAAATAAAAAGTATTCTTTAGTAAGGAAATATTAAATCTACAGTTAAAAGTCTAGCCACAACAAGAACCATTCATTCGCATATTTATTAATAACAAATTATGACCTGTATATTTCTTTGTAAAGCTCGTGACATTTCGCAAATAAGAATAAGCATCAGACTATTTGTAATACTGATTAATATAAATTGAACACTATTATATAATTTGCAGTTATTATATATAAATTTTTTTAGTATTATAACTTATAATTACACGTGGAATAAGTGGTTTCTGTAAATGGTATGAAGGTGCCAATTGCAATTAACCTTACATAAAATATAAAAACAGTATTATTACAAAATGACTATTATTTAAGTTGCTGTATAGGCCAGTGGTGTGCAAAGGCATTCCTTAAATGTCGAAATCAACATAACTCTAATTGCCATTAGTCTATGTAATGAAGCATTAGAAGACGGCTTTTTTGTAAATATTTCGTGCAAAGACGAGATTACCTTTTCCCTCCGTTTTCGAGGGTGCCGAACACGATGCAAGTGGTAGGAGACGTTTCTGACCCGGAAACGGCCAAAAACTACCCCTTTATGGATCTCTTTATGTTTTCATATAAGCGGGTCTGGGAAGTGATTTATCGATGGGCTATACTTGTAATAACATGGAAAGGGGTTATAGAGTAAGTGGAATCTAGACAGCAGGCCTAGGGGTTGATTCAAATGATTCGGTTCAAACACGTATCCCCCCGTTTTCGGGGTCACTGATCACGGGAAAAATATTAATTTTTAGCTCCAACCTCTCCTCATACCTCAAACGGGCAGAAACCACCTCTCACGCACCTACAACTTATAGTTTTACATTTCTTTTTTGCAAATAACTTTTGTGATGCTTTAAATGAATATTATTTTAAGAGATCAACGTTGAACAAAAATTGAAATTCACTGAAAGAATTTCAAAATAAATTGAATTTTCTTAGACCCTGGACGAAAAGTTTAGGTCCTTTGTACAGGGTGGACCAAATTAGATGGGACTTGAGGTTTTCTCTAAAACTATTTCAGATACACAAAACCAGTATCGGTGTCCTTTATATCTCAATTACCAAGTGTCGAATAGAAAATCGAGTAACACATTCTTGATGCTCTTTTTTGAGTAAAGTCTGTTGCTGATAAGAGGAAAATTATGCATGCCTCAGTTTTCGAGATATAGACATAACTTTTGTTTTTTTAAATGTAAATTATTTCATTATTCGATCTCAACTTAAATTAGCTATCCAACGATATATCATAGGTCATATTTATCTCTAGAAGAAGTGGTTAATTTTGGTGGTTAATTTTCGAAACATTTAGTGTATTTGTGAGGAGGCCATGGAAAACTATTAACAACAGCACTTCTTAGAGTGGAGTCAGATTAGGATTCTCATGTGAATTGTCTGGTCAGGGCGATTTTTTTGGTTCAGTGGATCAACTATAGTTCATAGTTCAGTTCTGTAATTTCTACAAGGTCGGCGTATTGTTTATTTGAACAATTTGATTTTTTAGATCGTGTTTTTCATCGGTTTTCTTTAAATATCTCGAAATCTATAAGTCCTATGGAAATCCACAAAAAGAAGAAAAATGTTCGTTATGAGTTGTAGAATAAACACATAAACATAAACATAAACTATAATTCTTTCCAATTGTTACTATTATTTAAAAAAAAATGAACATTGCACAACTATGCGTCTTTAAACGAATTGCTGTTCTTTCAAAAATAAAGGATAATTTTCAGTAGTTAAGTAAGGCCGATTCTGGACCAAACCCGTCAGTAGAGTAGCAATCAGAGTTCTGTGTGACGTCATCATTCCGGAAGCCCCGCGGGGGGGCGCAGGTGCTAGATGATAGATCCTATTATCTAGGTTGTAGTGTGAGGTGGGATCTTCTTAGATGATAGGTCCTAGGACCTAATGGGAGGGGGGAGATGGGAGATCCAATCCCTGAGCTTAGATAAGAAATTATATCTAAAAGGACGTGGCTAAGAGTATACAGGGTGTGTCTAAAATAAGATGGCTGCCGTTTATTGACTAATAGTATTGTATGTTTACGTTAGTGGGCATTAAGAAAATGGCTGCTGACGTCCATCATTGAGATTAAATAGACAAGTCTTATAATTATGAGATAAATATTCATTTACTTCTATATGTTAAGATTTGAATGTAAAACTGCGGTCAAATGCAGAGACGTTATCGGATTCCAGGAAATTGTTAATGTAAATAAATGCGACTGTCTACGGCTATATGTATATTTAAAACGTGATTAATTACCTTTAGATAACTACAGCGGCTAGATCAAAGGAAATATCAAGAGCCAATATAAACGCTTTTCAGACAAGTCTAGACTTGTTAGCCTGAGTTTTATATAAGATAAATATTCGTTCGCTTCTCTACGTTTAGATTTCAATTTAATAAGAATATAATGCAGAGCTGTTATCGGATTCCGAGAAATTGTTAATGTAAACAAATGAAATCATTTCTGATAGCCTACTAACATAAGATAGGTATACGGTAAAGATGCATGCGAAGAATTTTGTGTCTTACAATACATGGTTTCTTATGGGAATATGTAGCCACCCCGCAGCGATATAGCAATTTAACATTGTTTTATATGTAAAAGACGAACAGATTATGAAAATTCGGGGGCCTTTTAGAAATCGTTCACTGCAAAGTCACGTGACCCTCGACCGCCGAGTATAAAAGCAGCGTCATCTCCCCACCTCGATCATTAGCTGTTTATCTCTCGCGGTGAACGGTTGTCTAATTGAAACAGTATGTCGTCTACCGAGACCGTATCTAAACTCAGTACTGATATAATTAATTTAACTAAAAAATCATTGCTGCTCTTAAAGACTGATTATGAAATCGATCAACATATTTCGATAATTAATAGCAATATTAAACTAGTAGCCAAGGCAATTAAAATCAAAATTCATATCGATAATAAAGGTGAAAATATATTTAAATTGGAAAATAATTTAGCGCTTTTAAAATACTACCGAGAGCAATTGAAAAAATTAAAATTAAAAAATAAAATATTAGGCGGTTCCTTAAAGCCAGCAGCACGAAAATATTTAGTATATCAAGAGGTAGAATCTTGTTTTAAAAATCGTGTTAAGTCCGGTATAATAACTAACGTACAAATTAAAGAACCGGTATTATTTTTTAAAAAAGCGTTTAGGAGCTTCTCTATTCAAATTAAAAAATGTTTAAAAGATGGGCTAATTAAAGTAAATGTTATTTTTGAATGTAACTTCGTACAGCCTATTAATGGCACAGTGGAATTAAAAACATTTGCTACAAGGAACGCTGTGATAGACTTAAATACGAATTTAAAGGAATGGTATAAAGAAAATGTATCCGAACGGTTATTAAAACATCTAGAAGACTTTCAAGGAAAAGATTCAGGCTGGACCTTATCGGAAATTATCGGGCTAAGAGTAAATGTTAATAAATATTGTCCTATAACAGTGGGATTATCAACATACGCTGAAATGCCAAACTTTATAAAGGAAAAAAAGTGCGTTATTAACGTTAAAAATAATGACGAATATTGCTTCTTATGGTCGGTAGTTTCGGCATTATACCCCGCTAAAAATCATGTTGATAGAATTGTTTCATATCCTCATTTTAAGGAAGTTTTAAAATATGACGGCATCGAATTTCCGATGGAATTAAGAAATATTAAAAAATTCGAACGCTTAAATGATATTTCGATAAACGTATACACCGTAATTAAAAGGGAAGTTTTACCGTTATGTTTAAGTAAATACAGTTTTGAACGCGTCGTAAATTTATTAATGATTCCTACGAATTCTGCCGATAATTTTACTGAAGCTACGCAATATCATTTTGCTTGGATAAAGAATATGTCCCGATTATTATCTAAACAATTATCTTCACACGGACATGAAAAATTTATCTGCAACCGATGTCTTAATCATTTCTCTACTCAAGAACTTCTAGACCGACATTCAAATGATTGCAATTCGAAAACTAATACTTGCAAAATTGAATTACCCGGCGAGGATGAAAAGTTTTTAAAATTTAAAAATTACCGATATAAAGAAAGGGTACCGTTCGCTATTTATGCTGATTTCGAATGTATCTTAGAGGACTGTGATGCTAACACGAATCTAAATACTCAAAATTACCAGAAACATACGGCTTTTAGTGTCGCGTATTACTTAAAATGTTCGTACGATGACAGTCTATCACAATTTAAAATGTACCGAGGCGCCGACTGTCAGTACTGGTTTGTTAAAGAACTTGAAAAAATTTCAGACCGAGTTAATGTAATCATGTCCGACATAAAACCTATGGAGTCGTTAAACGAGATACAAAAAAATGAATTCGATCTCGCGCAGGTCTGTCATATCTGTGAGAGGCCCTTCAAAGAGACGGACATTAAAGTAGCCGATCACAATCATTTAACTGGGTACTATAGGGGACCGGCGCATAAGAGATGTAACATTAATTATCAAGATAGTCACGTGATTCCGGTTATATTTCATTGTTTATCAGGTTACGACGGCCACCTGATAATCAAACAGCTAGCAACGGCATTTGACGGACAAATTTCATTATTACCGATTAATAAGGAAAAATACATTTCTTTCACTAAACGGGTTAAAGATACGAAAATTAAACTAAGATTTATTGATTCGTTTAGGTTTATGGCAGACAAAATCGAAAAACTAGCTTCCTATCTCGACGATGACCAGAAACGAATCACTAAATCGTACTGTAATAATGACGAACAATTTCAATTATTAACGCGGAAAGGTGTTTTTCCTTATGATTATTTAAATTCTTGGGAAAAATTAGACGAGACATCTCTACCGGCTAAAGAAGAATTTTACAGTAAACTAACAGACGAAAACATAACAGAGGACGATTATAACCATGCTATAAATATCTGGAATAAATTCGATATTAAGACATTAGGGGAATATTCCGATATATATTTAAAAACAGATGTATTACTGCTAGCTGATATATTTGAAAATTTCCGCGAGACATGCATACAGACGTACGGACTTGATGCTTTAAATTATTATACTGCTCCGGGACTGGCATTCGACGCGATGTTAAAAATAACTAAAGAAAATTTAGAGCTTCTCACAGACATTGATATGATACTGATGATCGAAAAAGGCGTGAGAGGCGGTGTAGCGCAGGTATCTAACAGATATTCGAAAGCTAACAACAAGTACATGGGGGATGCGTTTAATCCCGACGAAAGAGAGACTCACATCATGTACTTTGACATCAATAACATGTATGGAGCAGGGATGTCTGTTCCGCTACCTACAGGTGCTTTCGAGTGGGTACCCGTCGAACAATTTTATGCCTTAGATATTCCAAATTTATCGGACGAGTCAGACATCGGTTATATTTTGGAAGTAGATATCGAGTATCCACTTGAATTACATGAGCTACATAAGGATCTCCCGATGTGTCCAGAACATATGGTACCGCCCGGTTCAAAACATTCAAAATTAATGACCACTCTGTTAGATAAAACGCGATATGTAATGCATTATAGGACTTTAAAAAAATGTTTAGAACGCGGATTAAAACTCAAGACGGTACATAGAATTTTAAAATTTAAACAGTCACGGTGGCTAAAGAAATACATTGATTTAAATACGGATTTACGAAAACAGGCAAGTAACGAGTTTCAGAAAAATTTCTATAAGCTAATGAACAATGCGGTGTTCGGAAAGACAATGGAGAATGTCCGCAAGCACAAAGATGTTAAATTGGTAACTAAATGGGAGGGGAGATGGGGCGCCAAGTCTCTGCTCGCGAAACCGAACTTTCACAGTTCGACGGTCTTCGGCGAGGATATGATTATTATTGAAATGAATCGACTAAAAATTAAATTCGATAAGCCAATATATGTGGGGTTCGCCATTTTAGATCTTTCAAAAATTATTCTTTACGATTTTCATTATGATTATATTAAAAAAGAATTCGGTGAGCAAGCCAAACTACTTTACACGGACACAGACAGTTTAATTTACGAATTTAGCGACGTTGATATATACAAGTACATTAAAAAAGACATCCATCAGTTCGACACATCGGATTATCCTGTAGACAATGTCTACGGAATACCTCATGCAAATAAGAAGGTACTAGGCGTAATGAAAGACGAATGTCAAGGGCGCGTAATGACAGAATTCGTAGGACTCCGTGCAAAAATGTATAGTTATAAAGTGGAGGGTGTGTCGGTAAATAAAAAAATCAAGGGTCTCTCGCGTTCGGTAATCAGAAAAATTACATTTGAAGACTTTACGAATTGTCTATTTAATAAAGAAATTTTGACCAAAGAGCAGCGATTAATTCGATCAAAGAAACATGAAATATATACCATCAAACAGAATAAGGTGGCACTCAGTCCGTATGATGATAAAAGAATTATAAATTATATAAATACCGATACGAAACCTTGGGGATATAATTTCCAACAAGTCTCAGCTCGTCAGATGACGTCATCGACGCAGTGAAGCGCTTGGCAGTAGCCGTTCGGATTCATTTACTTTAGAGACTTTGATCGCGATGGACGGGTTAGAAAAAGAATTGCAGTACAAGCTTGTACTTATCACTCGCGACATATATGAGAGGTACATTCAAAATGCATTGAATCGGGGTAATTATCAATTAGTTCATAAAATTTTAGAAAAGATTGTTATACCGGACAAAGCTTTATACTGGATGGCTTTAAGAGATAGTTCTAATTTCGATTTAATGAAAAAAATATTTACGAAAAAACTTCAAAACGATATTTTTATTCAACAGTTGGAATATATTTTCCAAAGAGAATGTATTACTCACCTTACCGTGTATCGATTACGAGAAGTAATTAACAGACATTATCCCGCCGCGAATAATAGTTATTTTAGAATTTTTTTAGAAGAATTATTAACGTGTAATGATGATTATATGTCAATTGATTTTTATTCGAAATCGTACCCGGCTAAAAATATTTCTGATAATTATAAAAGTATTGATTGGTCGATTAATAAAGCATTTTGCGAGGCAGCTTACTTTACACAATACGAATTTCTTGAAATTTTGTTTCGAGTAATTGGTAGGAATAATATACATTTCAAATTAGATATTAATTTCAATGAAGAGCATAAGCAGCTAATAAAATGGTTGGAGGATAATATATCCAAAGGTCGCTCTGGGCAGCCGACTGGTTGGAGCTCTGGTCCAGACAGCGGGCACTGGCCATCGACTACCTTAGAAGATTATGTTAAGACGCTTGACATAGTTCGTCTACATTTTTTGTAATTAGTATTAAAGTATTGTAATATAAATATTTTACATTTAATAAATTAAATTATTTATAAAATGTGTGTTTTTATTTCCTAATACCTATCCTGACATGATGATCATGAGAGAGGCAGGTGAGACAGCTTGAACAGCTCCAACAGCTCGAACAGCTCCAACAGGTGTAACAGGTACCGTACCTGTTACACCTGTTGGAGCTGTTCGAGCTGTTGGAGCTGTTGGAGCTGTTCAAGCAGCCCATATACATATACATATACGTGTATTATATATGGGCTGTTTGAACAGCTCGAACAGCTCCAACAGCTCCAACAGCTCCAACAGGTGTAACAGGTACGGTACCTGTTACACCTGTTGGAGCTGTTGGAGCTGTTGGAGCTGTTGGAGCTGTTCAAGCAGCCCATATACATATACATATACATGTAATATATAGGGTCAGTTTCAACAGCTCGAACAGCTCCAACAGCTCCAACAGCTCGAACAGGTGTAACAGGTACGGTACCTGTTACACCTGTTGGAGCTGTTGGAGCTGTTGGAGCTGTTGGAGCTGTTCAAACAGCCCATATACATATACATATACGTGTATTATATAGGGTCAGTTTCAACAGCTCGAACAGCTCCAACAGCTCCAACAGCTCGAACAGGTGTAACAGGTACGGTACCTGTTACACCTGTTGGAGCTGTTGGAGCTGTTGGAGCTGTTGGAGCTGTTCAAGCAGCCCATATACATATACATATACATGTAATATATAGGGTCAGTTTCAACAGCTCGAACAGCTCCAACAGCTCCAACAGCTCCAACAGGTGTAACAGGTACGGTACCTGTTACACCTGTTGGAGCTGTTGGAGCTGTTGGAGCTGTTCAAGCAGCCCATATACATATACATATACGTGTATTATATATGGTCAGTTCCAACAGCTCGAACAGCTCCAACAGCTCCAACAGCTCCAACAGGTGTAACAGGTACGGTACCTGTTACACCTGTTGGAGCTGTTGGAGCTGTTCGAGCTGTTCAGACACTTAATAAGTATGAGATGCTATCAACTCATTGAAATAAAAAAAGATTATTAATAACATTTTTTATTAATATAAAAAAATACAATTAAAATTGTGTAGAATTAATAAAATAATAAAAACACTGGTCTGGCTATCCGGCGGGAGGGCAGATCGTATGTTAATTAAAAAAAGAAATTTATTGGTCTCGCCGGCTGACAGATCGACTTCTCCAAATCTCCGAAGAAATTCTGAGTTCAATGGAGTCTGTAACAATTTAAAAAAATATCTATAAGTATTGAGTTATACGAAACAGAAAAAATATTTTAAATACCTTTCATGATGTCGGCTAAGAGCATCAGCCGGGGCATCTCCTGTGGTGGTGGTGGTGGTGGCGTTACGGGGTCCTGGGGCTGAGGCAGCCCCAGGTACCTCCAGCCCTCCGGTGGGACTTGGCACATCGAACATTGGCATATATTGCCCGCTATCAGCTCTCTAAGCCCCGTTTGATTGTGCATCTTTGCAACGTCTAACTAATCACCGCGCTCTGACTCGAGGCGAGAGCTCTCCCCCCACTTCTCTCTCTCTCTGCCCCCCCACCCCACTCGTCATTCATACACGCACACATGTATACAGAAATAAAAGCCAGTATGGTTAGCATAAATTTGTTTATTCAAAATCCTTATCTTTATTTACAATATACCACTGATATATCGAGTAGACATTCTGCCTAGAGCAGCGTAAATGATTATTAATATGTTTATGACAATGATATTCTAAATTATTTAACATTAAACTATTCATATTATTACAATTATATAAGTCTATAATATTATTATTATTAGACAGATAATGCTGAAGCCATCGCTTCTTTTCCAGTCCCTTGACATAAACTTTTGCTTCTCTTCCAAGTACGTGGCTGTCGATGAAGTCCTGCAGGTCACCGTACCGGAGATTATCATAAGGCGTGGACCATTGGAGACCGTGCACATGATCAGTTATCCAATTAATTTGCTTCTGAATATTGTGTGTAAGAAGCCCGTAACTAACAGTCGGTTTAATTATCCGATGTACACACGAGACATCGGTAATATTAAAAATTGAAATTTCTTTACATGTAAAAGCTAACTCCTTTTTATGCTGGAAGCCCTGCACGTCTATTATATACATATTAGTATGGACGAACTATACTGGTTAAAGGATTGTAAAAAATCAATCTATCATGAATTATAAGACAATATGCAGCAGTGTCTTTCGGAATATTTTTATTAGTGCTAAATTCCAGCCTAATGTCCACTGCACTCGACTTTACAACCTCATTCTGACACGAACAGTCGATAACTACCAGAGGAGCTTTAGTTTTAAATTTATATTTAGTAAGCAGAGGTTCATTTTCTTTCTCATAATAAGATTTCTGAAATTGACAGAACATTTCATACAGAGTAGCACAGAAATTCTTCTCAAAATTAATATTCAAGTTATCATAGGGATATGATTCCGAATTTAAAAAAAGTTTAAAATTAGTCAACTCGCAGTGATCAAATTCACTCATACGTTTAGCGACTGCATTTTTACGACCCGTTTGAAGACCGAAAATAATATATCGCGGTGTCTCTAACTGAGATGAAGTTTTAATATTCCAAGTATGCGTCTGCGATTCCATCAGCATGGGGTATTCATGTAATTCCCAGCTTCTAAACGGTACAGGCAAATCGATATTCCTCTCTAGATATTTCATTAATTTTAATCGCTCAACGTCAGATACAGTCACGTGTGGTACACGCCATTGAACGATTTCCAATTCTACTTTAATCTTTTCATCGGCTACAAGATTTATGATTGCGTTTGTATCAATACTACTGCGAACGAGTACCAGCTCTTGACGGACATTTAAAATAATTCTTTCAAAGGTCTCTGCGAACCCCAGACATATTTTTAAAGGTATACATGCGTCAAAGTAACCGTTCTCGTCTGCAAAATTATCATCCACATCAGTCCACCCAGCATTTTCTAAGTGATTCGCGTCATTCGGAGTGAATGATGCATATCCCTTCATAACAGTCGCGAGGCCTGGATTTCTACTGCTGTCCACAATTTTACCGCTCACTTCGTATCGTATCTCGTCAAACAGATACAATAACCCCATTTTATCAAAGACCGCTGTGTTCGAAACCGTACCATCCTCTTTAAGTAACCGGCCCCGCATATACAGCGAACTAGCATACGGCGCAGTATACACATCCTGCTGCTGAATGGGTATACGAATTTCGTCGTTATTATTTAAATTTCTGATTGAATATGGTCCATGACTATGATTTTCAAAATTAGTTATCGCGGTTTCAAACGTAGGCTTCTCAAACACGTTTAAAATATTCGGATTCATATTAGCACTTTGTAACCGAGAGAGTAAAGAAAACGTCTATTTTTAGATGTTAACACCTTGAAGGTTACAGGTGAACTGTTTCGAGCGCGAGCAGGTGTTCCTTTTAAACTATTTCGGAAACTAAGACCCATTCTTCTTCAAGTGCAGTCTTACCGTGATGACCTCGCCACGGAAATTAACAAGATCACCGTCTTGATCGACTATCTTAATTGATATGCTATCTATATGCCTCTTATTAATCGGTAGGTAAATTGCATTAGCGGGACACTCTATTATTTTATAGCCGGGAGGCACGCTAGGAAAAAATTCATGAATAATGTGTACAGATCTATCATTCATGTAACTGCCCGTGATGAGATTACACTCCACGCATATAGCGTTTACTTTTTGAATTTTTGCCGGGAAATCAGATATATGTTTCTCGAGCGGTTTTAGACGACGAGATGTAAATCCTAACAAACTGCCAATACCGCCGGCCTTTTCAAAATTTATCATCTTATTGGATTTTATTTCCACTTTTAACGTATTTTTATTGGATACTATAGAAATATGACCATCGTTACCATGATTCAGAATAAAACGCTTTCTTACGCAATTATTTATATCTTCTATTTCATACGAGCCCTCCGGAATTTTTATAAACTTATCGTCTGTATCATAATATATATGATTATTTGTAGCGTCTATGTTCGGTATGGAGTTATACGCCTCGAAATTTATTAAAGCAAGCGAATATTCAGCGCCGTCTTCAAGGTCTATGGGTGGGGAAAAGTGCGCGGTTAAATTAGATGATTTGCCGGATAATGTAAACGTACAAGACATGTTGCGGCTTCAAGGTTAGCTCTGAGAATGAACGTGACTTAAAAGCATGACGCATTATATAGAAATTGTAAACACAGATGTCCACAATTTACTGTGTCATAAGACTGATACTGCTTGTGATTGTATTCAATAGAACAATTTAAATATTTTATTAATTCGAGAGGAGGCTGTAAATTACCAAAACTATCATAATAAACGGCTTTCGAACCGTTCTTAAAGTATGCAGTCCAATGAGTACCATTACCGCTATCACTATCCAAGTTCACAATGCCCGTCTCAATTTTATGTACGCGTTTAGGTAGTCGGTCTCGCATAAATATTCCTCGAAAATTAGGTATATTTAACATCTTAACATATTTTTTCAGATCCACGTCGGTGAGCGCTCGATTTGGTAATTTTACTAGTCACTTGCTGTTGGTGTTTTTATTCATGTATAGTCCAAGTCCCGTTCGATAGGGACGAAGATAGAGTCCCTTACCGAGGGCGATACTCTCCATAGCCTGATTGTGACGTTTAGATTCTTTAAGCTGGGAGGATGCCGCCTGAGAATCTCTTACAGCTTTCGCTATACCTGCAGATCCACCGGCTAGCGCTCCCAGAGCACTAAGTCCAGCAAATATTGGTATTAGCGGTAGAACGCCACCCGTCTTCGGTATAGGAATAACGCGAGCAGCCATCGGTGATATTTTTTTATCTTTTTTAATACGCTGTACTGCACGAGAGGCCTTTTTAATAGCATCTCCGACAGAGGGAGCTCCACGTACTAGTTTACGAATTTTATTGGATATTTTTTTAAACGTCATCGTACCGCCACATTTTCTTTTTTTACATCCCAAGCCTAATTTAACTTTAGCACTCATGATGCCTGCTACACCGGCTGCTGCCGCTCTTTCTCCGATGGACGAATCCCTAGCAAATACACGCTTCAGAGCACGTTTTGCCAATTCTTTATCGGCAATATGCCGTCCTTTCACATCATTGACTTTAGAATATTGTATGTCGTGGTCACGACACGCCTCATCTAGACCATTAATTCCGCGATCTCCTCGCGCCAGTCTTTTTTCTAATTTAGTACCCGGGCCGCAGAAACGATAGCCAGGGATATGGGCTTCGAAAGGTAATTTATTTATGAGAGCGTTTACAGCCATGTTACCTCTATCACATGTAATAGTAGACTGAGGTGTTACAGGTGATCGAAAGCTATTTATACTTAAACTCCTGGTGGAAATACCTCAGTGTCAATCATGCGTTTCATCAAGACAGGTAACAGTCTGAAAATCGATAATCTCGATTTCGACAGTCATGTGAAAAAAGATAGTAGACATGGTCCTCTGTTACCCGACAGCATCAGGTGTATCATATGCGGACCTTCAAATTGTGGGAAAACAAACATCGTGATAAGCCTGCTGACTCATCCACACGGCTTGCGTTTCAAGAATGTTTACGTCTACTCGAAATCTCTCTACCAGCCTAAATATGAATATCTTAGAAAAGTACTCGGCTCGATCGTGGGATATCATGAATTCAAGGATAGCGATGTAATAATGACGCCTGCGCAAGCTAAAATTAATTCCATTTTTATATTTGATGACGTAGCTTGCGACAATCAAAGTGTGATGCGTGACTACTTTAGCATGGGACGACATAAACAGATAGACAGCTTCTATCTCTGTCAGACCTATACCCGCATTCCAAAACATCTGATAAGAGACAATGCAAATTTACTGATATTATTCAAGCAGGATGACATGAATCTTAGACATGTATATTCCGATCACGTTAATACCGATATGAGCTTTGAGGATTTCAAACATATGTGCTCGTTATGCTGGAAAGATAAATACGGATTCCTAGTGATAGATAAAGATAGCGATATTAAACATGGCCGATACAGAAAGGGGTTTGACGAGTATATATACCTGTGATTTTACTATCTCAATCAGTTGATAATTACATATGTTATCTGACGCACCTGTCGACATGGACATTACTAATAAAATTATCGAAGCTCGGAAAGCCGTAAAGCGCAAATTAGAGGCACTCAAAATGCACGATCTGCAAATCGAAAAGTCTTTTGCCCCAATCACCGCACCTTTACATTCAATAGCTAAACATATCAAGCTTGAGACGGACGAGAATTTAAACATTAAGAAAAAGTCTGAACCCCCAGAGGATGAAAAAAATATTAATATTACACCGTCACCGTCGATTGTCGACTCTGAAGAAGGCGACCAGTCAGATGAGAAGTATCTTGAGAAATTTAGCGATCTGCCTAAAACGTATATATCTGAGATGATGCATGATACTGAAAATACACATGATTTTCGATATGGTGTACGATATAATCCCGAAGAAGATAAATATTATATTGGAAATTCTGCCATTCAGTTTGACGGTGACAATTTAATAATAAATAATAAAGAGTATCAGGGCACTCGCGGTCTTTATGAATTACTATTTAAAAAACGTTCGCATCACTATAACTATGATGATAAGAAACAGTACATTGATATTGTAAAAAGGACTAGCGCACATAAGAGAAATTATGATTCTGAAAAGCAAAAGTCTGGTAGTAAGAGCTGGAAGTACCTGCATATTATTAAACCGATGCTTTACGCTCGCGAACCTCGGCAACGTGCTCCTGGTAAAGTAAAAGGCGGTGAATTAATGATGCAAGTCACCGATAATGCTATTGATTACGTATATTGGGACGATCCTAATGAACTCGTCGATCGTCTTAGGCTTTTGATAGCTTCACAGGAGGCAGGCAATTCAAGTCATACGAATGAAATAAATAGAATTTTAGAGGAACTATTAGAAAGTAAAATAATCGAACCGCTGGATTAATTTAACAGTACGTAAATTATTGTTGAACTGTAAACATGTCTGCTGTAAAAAGAGATATTGTTAATGAAATACATAAGCCGGCTAGAATTAACTTTAAGAGACGAAAAGTCGTAGTTAGAGGTTTAAATGAATTGCTTCAGGCTGACTTAGTCGAAATGATTCCATATGCTAATTACAATAAAAATTATAAATATATTCTCATTGTAATTGATGTTTTTTCAAAGTACGTATGGGCTGAACCAGTTAAATCTAAATCTGGCGTAAATGTTACTCGAGCTATGGAAAAAATATTAGTCGCAGATAAACGAATCCCCGTCAATTTACAGACTGATAATGGAACCGAATTTTATAATATTAATTTTCAAAAATTAATGAAAAAATATAAAATTAATCATTATTCTTCGTATAGCACTAAAAAATGTTCAGTAGTCGAACGCGTAAATAGGACTATAAAATCTATGATGTATAAAGAATTTAGTATAAATGGTTCTTTTCGGTGGTATAATTTACTTGCTGATATTATTAAGAAATATAATAATACTAGGCATCGTACCATCGGCATGAAACCTGTAGATGTAAATAAAAAGAATGAAAAAATACTCTTGAAATCCGTTTACAATTATCCTACAATTACATACTCGCAATTACCTAAATTTAAAATTAACGATCATGTGAGAATAAGCAAGTACAGAGGCGTGTTCGATAAAGGTTATACTCCTAATTGGTCTAATGAAATATTTACTATTTCAAAAATTAATTATACCAGCCCCATAACATACTTACTGACCGATGCACAGAAACAACCAATAGAAGGATGCTTCTATACTGAAGAACTGCAGAAGGTTAAACATTCAGACATGTATCTCGTTGAGAAAGTTTTAAGGAAGAAAGGAAATAAGGTTTTCGTTAAATGGCTTGGATTTGACAGTTCCCATAACAGTTGGATTGAAAAAAGTAGCATTGTTTAATTTTTATGCACTTATATTAATTATTATTATTATTATTATTATTATTATTATTATTATTATTGTCATTATTTTTATAGGTTATGTATTCCATGTACATATATAAGCTTTATTACTGTATTATGCGTTCAGATAAATAAAATATATTATAAAAATTAAATTATTTTTTTATTTTTCGTCTGGGGTGGCTTTATTTTTTAAGATTTAATTTTTTTGATTGCATATTTGAATTCAGCATTAAAAAACACATAAAATGTAGCATGAACATTTTCGTTACAATAAACTTGAAAAATATGAATTTTTTCATTTTTTGCCTGGGCTGGCTTTATTTTTTAAGATTTAATTTTTTTGATTGCATATTTAAATTCGACATTAAAAAAGACCTAAAATGTAGCATGAACATTTTCGTTACAATAAACTTGAAAAAAATCTGAATTCTTCATTTAATTAGGAAATGGGTAATAATAGTCAACCATTTTTTAAATTAATTTATTAATACATATAAGAAAGAGGTTACATGTTTTGTGATATAATAACAGAATATTTATGTTCAAGTACTGGATTAATTATTTGAGCGTATCGTAATATTTTAATTTGAAAACGATCTCGATCGCGGGCGTCTTGCATCCAGTTACCACATCTAGCAGTTCTATGGGCATAGCTCCAATGGTAAATGTGATGAATTTTAACGTCCTCGCTGAACTGAACTGTTCTTGGACTTCTTCGGCTGGATACTGACATGTTGAAATGTACGTAAAACTTCAACGTACTTAACGTCTTCTCTGAGTAATTTTAAATTGTTCATAAATTGCTGTAACCTCTTCTTATATATTTCGGGATCCATCTTTAGGACTCGATGAATTCGATGTTAGTGGTCGTGCCTGCTAGCCCTCTATATACTAAGTACACTTCTTTTAGTATAATGGTTTGTTGTAGCGTTACCATATCATCATCAGAAATAATGCGTGAGTATCTGGCTGGTAGACTCACTTTACAATTTTCGAGGATTACTTGGACCTGGATACCATACGGTGAAAGTGCTTTATATATATCTAGCACTTTATATTTTCTATCGACTTCCAGCTCATAGATTTTCATGAACGGCGTGACATGAGCTTCAACATTAATTTTTGTGAAAGACATTGCTGCTGCTGCTTGTATATATATATATCGACTTTAAGATTGTGAATGAATGCAGCGATCTCAGGTCTTTACTTTTATGCTGTATTCCACCCCCACTTTTCGTATCGAGTAAGCAGAAAAATATGGGAAAAAATATGATGATTTCATTGTTTACATTATTTCTCTCCAAACCCTGAGACGCTCCTTATAATGGATCGCGTGACTTATTAGTCATTGTATTATAACCACCGGATGCTGTTATCTAAAGACAATTAATCGCGTTTTAAATATACATATAGCTGTAGACAGTCGCATTTATTTACATTAACAATTTCCTGGAATCCGATAACGTCTCTGCATTTGGTCACAGTTTTAACATTCAAATATAAAATTTACGTATTGAAGTAGATGAATATTTATTCCATATATAAGACTTGTCTATTTAAACTCAATGATGGATGTCTGTAGCCATTTTCTTAATGCCCACTAACGTAAACATACAATACTATTAGTCAATAAACGGCAGCCATCTTATTTTAGACACACCCTGTATACTCTTATCCACGCCCTCTTAGATATAATCTCTTATCTTTAGCTATAATCTAATATCTAAGCTCAGGGATTGGATCTCCCATCTCCCCCCTCCCATTAGGTCCTAGGACCTATCATCTAAGAAGATCCCACCTCACACTACAACCTAGATAATAGGATCTATCATCTAGCACCTGCGCCCCCCCGCGGGGCTTCCGGAATGATGACGTCACACAGAACTCTGATTGCTACTCTACTGACGGGTTTGGTCCAGAATCGGCCTTACTTAACTACTATTTTCAATAAAATTTTGGAAAAATTTAGCTCTTATAAAGTACAATCACCGCTCAAAATTTCAAATCTAAATGATTATTAAAATGGCTCAAATATACAATTATTGCTAAAAATTTGCACCCCTGTGAAATCCTGCCATCAAGACCAAGAAATCTGTACGATGGCTCAAATTGTAGCATTCTATAAGTACTTTAAGATCACGGAGAAAAACATTTTTTTTCTAAATTTAAACACGTTTTATTGCATTTGTTTATAGTTTTCAAAATTTTAGTTATAAACAAATTCAAGTAACTCTCTGGTTTTTTTATGAAATCAAAAACGATAAACGAGTAATGAAAGTGGATTACAATTTCTCATAACTTTTCTCAGTGGAACTTTTTCATATTTTGAAAAATAAAGGTACTTTATTAGTGGTGACTTTTACAACTTTGCTCATAATACACCCTGTAGAAGACCAAATAAAGTCATTTTTAGTATAGTTTAGTTTTACAACAAGCAGGACTCAATCCCCAAATACCATTCCAAAATTCCAAAATTTTTGGTCCATTACACCTCTTGTCACATCTATCCTGGGACACACTGTATATCAATCATTGAAATTTTTCATTTTATTTAAAACAAAGTGAAATTATTTAGCTACAAATATCTTGACATAACTAACGATTTGTTTACTTTTAGTTATATACTTTGGCTCTCCAAGGCTAATTTGATAAATTGCAAATTTATAGTAAATCAAACAATTTTTTTAAGATAAACATTATGTACTATATTGGGTTATTGGCCTATTAGACGTTTTAGAAAAACTACAAATAATTTAAAGCTGAAAATTTAGGAAGAGGGGTTCTCAATCTTGAAATTTTTCATTTTATTTAAAACAAAGTGAAATTAGTTAGCTACAAATATCTTGGCATAACTAACGAATTGTTGTTAAAAAATATTATTTTGGGTATTCAGCAGATAACTTTCAAAGAAAACATTCGTTTCTTTCATATACCATTGATGCAAGTCTGACCAAAAAGGAAGATCAACAAGACTCCCCCTACGGTGACTTGTCGACTTCTTTCATACACCTACCATATCTAAGATTCAGCATGAAAAGCAATAAAACAACCACTCTTTCTATATATTGATGATTCAAGTCTGATCATGCTAATATATATAATATTAAGTATCTCTAAGAGTGGTTGTTTTATTGCTTTTCATGCTGAATCTTGGATATGGTAGGTGTATGAAAGAAGTCGACAAGTCACCGTAAGTCTAATTTGATAAATTGCAAATTTATAGTAAATCAAACATTTTTTTTTTAAGGTAAACACTATGTATCATATTGGGTTAGTGGCCTATTAGACGTTTTAGAAAAACTACAAATAATTTAAAGCTGAAAATTTAGGAAGAGAGGTTAAGAGTGCTCTATTTACCGGAAGTTGACATCAACTTCCTTATTTTAAATGACATGCCTTATTTTTTATTACGGATTCGAATTCTGTTCATTATTTTAAGGTGACTTTCAATATCATTCCATATCTAAAAAACCAATCGTTTTTGAGATATTTCGATTTTAATGAAAATTAATCCATAGTTGGAAATTAATAACATTCGCTATGGTAAATTCCGATAATCATTTTTTTTTTGCATGGAGCCAAGTTGTTAATGGAGCCTTGTTTGGACATCTCATTAAATAATTTGTTATCGTTCCCTTCCTTTTCGTTATTAATAATTTTAATCTATACGTTTAAGAAGAAAATTGCATTTATTTTAAAACCCGTGCAACAGATTTGAATTTTCTTTACAAAATTATAATTTTTGTATAATTTACTGTTACAATATTATGTTGTTAATGTAATTCAGAGGCTAAAAAATACTAATTCTATGGGCATTGACTGTACATCGACAAATATAATTAAACACATATGTACTCAAGTTGCTCTACCCTCATCTTATATCATAAATTTATCCGTTGAGAAGGGAACTTTTCCTGACAATTTGAAAATTGGTGTAATAACTCCAATATTTAAAAAAAGTGACCCGCTGGATATTAACAATTATGAAGGCATTACAATTCCAACTATCTTAAGTAAAGTAGTCGAAAGGATAATATATGATAAAATGCTATCGTATCTTAATAAACACAATACAATTTCTAAATGCCAAAATGGGTTTTGTCCAAGTAAATCAACGGAAAGTGCCATCTATGATTTTATTGAGTACGTATATAAATATGTAGGAGCAATATTCCTTGACCTCTCCAAGGCCTTTGATTGCTTAGACCTTGTTTTCATTAAAGGTAAATTGTACGCTGTCGGTTTTCAAGGCAGCTTCTTATCGTGGATAATGTCATATGTTCAGCACAGAAAAATGTATGTAAAATTAAATAATGATATATCTGACGTTCAAAATACAGACCTAGGAGTTCCTCAGGGCTCAATACTTGGTCCACTCATATTTCTTATTTTCATTAACGATCTTCCATCTCATGTTTGTACTGACTGCACAGTATTATATGCTGATGTCACACTTGCAGCAGTTGCGGATAGTGCTGAGGAGCTTCAAGTTCATCTAAACACTTTATCTGCTGATTTTACCAACTGGTGTTATAAAAACGCCTTAATAGTAAATGCCGAGAAAACTGTTGCCATGCAATTTTATTTTCGAAAAAATAATACTTCCTCTCACGCTGTCGTAAATAACATAACATAAATTTTTAGGTACTTTTACAGATTGTGATATGAGTTGGAAGAGTAATTGTGACTATATATGCAAAAAAAATTAACAGTGGCTATTGTGCCTTACTGTAGTTGAAAACAATATTTAATATTAAACAGCTTCTTAATATATATTACGCTCTAATTTATTTCCACTCGGCATATAATGTTATTATTTGGGGTAATGTATGTATTTTCAATGCCAATAAAATTGTAGGTTGTCTATTTGAAATTGCGCCAACTAACTCTTGCAAACCGTATTTTACAAAACATAAAATATTGAGATTTCCTTGTATTTATATATACAAATATGTACTGCATTCCACCAAAAATACTAGTTCTTTTGAAAGCAATTTTGACAAACATAATTATGACACTAGGGGCGAGCTTAGATGCGTATTCACGTCTCTAGCCACACCTTCCCTCTACCATAACCTATCTCTACCCTACCTTTTATCTTTCACCAACTTTATATCTTTAACCCATTTGCCCTCTTTTTATGTTTGTACAATTTTGTTCCTTTATCCTTTTTGTTCTTCTTTGTCTTTCCAAATCCCTCCTAGGCCGACAACATCCTATAAATCTAAAACTTTTTAAATAATATAACTTTTAACCTACTCTACCTTCCTCGACGGCGGTCAGACAACGAGGTCGTCATTTGTTCGAACGGGTTTTTTCATTTAACTCTGTTTTCCCGTATCAACAATCAAAATTTTCCAAAAGTGCGTTTGCCTAGTGAGTTTTTAGTTATTTATAGCGTATTTTAATTAGTTCCAGGTCCATGTGGCACATGTTTTTAATTTTTAATTAGTTCATAAGTTTGCCTGCGGCAGACGGGAGTTTCTAGCACGTTAAGCCGATCCGGACCCATCTCGCCCAGCCTCACATCTACCACGACGCTGCACGCCATGATTGTCGGGCTGGCTCTGAGCCGGGATCGCCGGGAGGCGCATTCTTGTACCGTTGAATATCAAATAAATTCGTTTTATTGTTGTTGTTGTAAGTATCTCGATACTCCAAGTGAAGCAACGCGCAGCGCTGTTAGTACTTAGATGGGAAACACAGCGGTCTCGTCCCACCTTCTAGCGGCTTGTATATCAGTGTATACGCGGAAGCTATGTAATTTCAGACGAGGATTACGTAGTGGATATACCATCCTTCGGAGGGGATGTAAAGCATTAAATGTTAGGCAAGAAAAAGATCCCTACTCTTCTTAAGGGAAGAGGTTCGGCAAAATTTCCAGGTTGAAAGTAGCTCGTCTCCTGGCGTCAGTGGTAGGCCCTGGTAGCGGAAATAGGCCGACGTTAAATAAGTAGTTAAAAAAAAATTATGACACTTGACATGGGAACCTTCTTAGAATACAACATCACAACACTAGCTTATATGAAGAATCACCTCATATATTATGGGTATAAAGTTTATAAACTATTTGCCTCTTGACAATAAGAAAGAAAAAAACTGTAATGCTTTTAAAGTTAACGTGAAGGAATATTTAGTTACCAAATGTCTTTATTACATCTAAATTTTATAATTTCTGCTTCCTACCCCCAGAACAAATGTACTAGTGCAATCACCACTCTTCCAGATGTTCTCAAACTATAATAGTGTAAATACTCAAATAGATATCTTTAATATTAACATCCAAGGAATTAAGCAACTATGATTTTTAAATTTATATAATTGCATATTTTATACGTTATGTGTATGTTTTTACCGTCTTCATGTTATTACAATAAGTTGTTTGTATTTTATTCATGTTTCACATGTCATTATTTTTGTATTTTGATCTATATTCGAATTTTACTGAGTTGTTTGTCTTCTGTTACTTGTTTTTTATATCATTGTTCTTGTAGCTATACATTTATGCATGTATCTACACTTATTCTGTAATTGGACATTGGTCTGTTGGATATTGTAACAAAATAAATAAATAAATAATTAAATAATTTTAGTAATTAATTTACCACTTGTGAGAATTTTGTTTTACTTTTTATTATATTTGTGTGAATTACTGATTATGGATTATGTATATATCTAAATGTTTGTTAGTCAATTGTATATTATGTTTGTTATACAAAGTATGTGACTTATCCAATATCATTGTATGATGTCTATTGACGAAATAAATTAGTAATATTATATTATTATTATTATTATTATTTATGTGTATTTCAAACCAAGTGACGTTATTTTTGTTTATTGGTACCTGTATGTACGTTCCATAATACGTTCGTGAATGGACTATTATACAGCTAACTGTTCTCAAAGATTAATTATTGTAATGATGTTTGAAATACTGCATCCTTAAAAACCCATAACAAATTTATGACATACTACAACGGGGAAGTAATAAAGTAATTTCTTAGAATGGGTACATTTTTAAGAAATGCGTCTGAATGGGAACAACTTTATTTGTTTAAAATGCTAATAAACAATTATCTTTGGAAGGAATTAAATCAAGAGAAATCAAGGGAGAAATCAATAGAAAAATCTAGTGATATTTAACAAAGAAATTTCATGTTCGTGTTTGGTGGCCATGGAATTGGTCTACCAGATTTTTTAATTATTTTATTTTTATTATTATTCTTTCATTTTTTTAAATTTTTTTATGTATCTGAAATTAGGAAAAAAATATCTAAAAGAATATGTAAAAACATACAGGGTTTTCCATTTAAAAACAACCTTCATTGTTATATCACGTGACCTATGCAAGCAATTGCTTTTTTTATTGCATTTAAAAAATATATATATATAGAACCTATACAAGATTAGAGAATATTATTTAGGTATTATGCAAATCACAACTTACACACTTTTTATTCATTATGAAAATATCTACTTTCTGTATATTGTTGCCCTAATCTAGGCACGCTAATATACTAGTTAGGTAAATACTTTAAAACACTTATTATTGGAGAACCAATCAAAACAACTACTCTCCTAGCTAATACTGACGAAGTATTGAATTACATGATAGGATTCTTAGCATTTTAAAGAAAAAAAATATTGAAAATACTTAAATCATTTATTTACATTTAGTCATTCACACTTTTTTTTTATTTACTTAATATGAAATTATCTACTTTCTGTATATTGGTACCTTAACCAGGTTACGCTAATATACTACTTAGGAAAACACTTTAAAACACTCATTATTGGAAAACTAATCAAAACAACTACTCTAAACATTGATAAACTAGTCCTGAGTGTAATGTCTATTCAATCTATTCAATCTATTCAATCCTCCCCAAATTGAGCATTTAAATAATTTCGTGTTTCATTTGACGTATGACCTAGGGCGCCATCGTGTTGGTAAATTAATCTTTGAAATTGTCTTATAGACATATTGTCTACAAAGCGTATTGTCGTAGAATGTTAATAAAATTGTCGGTATTCAAATTACCGTGAAAAAAAATGAGGACCTATTATTTGGTATTCAATAAAACCACACCACGCCAAATCCAAATCGTCCTTGACGATTGACTGTAGCGGTTACGTGCGGATTTTCATGGACCCAGTGGTAGTTATTATGCCGATTAAAAATTCCGGCACTGCTTATATGCTTATATGGGCCTCGTCAGTCCATATATAATTATTTCTTCAAATCTTGGCACTTCACTGCATTGACGCAAAAATCACTGGCAAAAATCGAGACGCCTTTGAAAGTCTTTTGGGTATAGATGGTGACTAATCCTAATTTTGTAGGTTTTGAATTTATTTTTAACCAACGCAACGTTGTTTTTGGGATTCCTAAATGTTCCTGTATTTCGCGAGACGATATATTAGAATTTTCTTTTACAGTTTTTAAAACAATATTTTCTACAGATTCTTTACCTGCTTTATTATATATTTTTGTTCGAGGTTTTACGAATGATCCAAAATCTTTTAAATTTTGTTGTAGCCTTTTGAATATTTGTATGTCTGGCTGTCTCTTTTCTGGATATCCAAAAATATTGTTTAGGCCGGATTTTTGACACAAAGTTTTGCTGTCTATAACTTACCTATTAAAATAAAGCTTGGAAGCTAAATTTAAATCTTCTCCGCATTCTATAAAACACTTAATTAAATCACATTTTTCACCATTACTAAATTGAACCATTTTTAACAATGGTCACTCACAATTAACTCACAAATTCGTTTTTGACATTAAAGATTATTTCGATTTTCTTTTTTTTACCATGGCCTTCTCAATAATTATTAGAAATGCGATAGATGTCGATGGAAGACAATTCGAACATTTATTGTAGTTTAATTTTTCCTATTTTTGACAAAATTATTTTATATTATAAGAAGTGTTGTTGTTGTTAATAGTTTTCCAAGGCCACCTTACAAATATATTAAATTTTTCGAAAATTAACCACATTTTCTAGAGATAAATGTCACATATGATAGATCGTTGGATAAATAACACTGGTCTACAAAAAAAAACGTCTTGTCCTAAGGTTCTAATCTAATTTTTTTGAAGTATTTTGACGCGCTGAAGCCAATTTTGGACAAAAAAAAATTTCTACCGGCTCTGTTTTTTTCTACCACCCCCTTCATCCCCTAAAAAGGGCAAGAAAAAGTCTTGTTCTAAGGTTCTCGTCTAACCTTTCTGAAGTAATTTGACGCGCTGAAACTAATTTTGGACAAAAAAAAATTAGGGGATGAAGGGGGTGGTAGAAGGAAACCTCGAAGTAAACTGAGAAAATTATTTTTTATCCAAAATTGGCTTCAGCGCTTCAAAATACCTCAGAAAAGTTATGTCAGAACCTTCGGAAAAAACATTTTTTTTTGCCCTTTTTTAGGAGACAAAAGGGGTGGTAGAGGGAAACCGACACGGTAGAAAAAATATTTTGTCCAAAATTGGCTTCAGCGCGTCAAAATACTTTGAGAAAGTTGGATCAGAGCCTTGAAACATGCAAGACCTCATTTTTGCCTTTTTTAGGGGATAAAAGGGGGTGGTAGAGGGAAACTGACACGGTATAATTTTTTTTTTGTCTAAAATTGGCTCCAGCGCATCAGATCAATCAATCAAAAAGTTAGAAAAGTTAGGACAAGACCTTTTTTTTTGCCCTTTCTGGGGTATAAAAGGGATGGTAGAGAAAAAAATGGGACGGTAGAATTTTTTTTCCCCAAAATTGGCTTTTGTAGACCTGTGTAATTTAAGTTGTGATCGAATAATGAAATAATTCACAGGGTATTCCATTAAAGAAAAAAACAAAAAGTATGTCTATATCTCGAAAACTGAGCATGCATAATTTTTTTCTTATCAGCAACGGATTCTACTCAAAAAAGTGCCTTTATGTGTTACTCGATTTTCGATTTGACACTAGGTAATTCAGATATTAGTCATCGCCAATTTTCCAAAAACGCTTTACGCCATTGTTTGTTTCTCGAAAATCGAGCCCAGGACACCTATATTGGTTTTTGTCTATCCGCCATAGTTTTAGAAAAAAATCCAAATCCCATCTAATTTGGTCCACCCTGTACGCGCTGAACTCTCAGTATTTTCAATATCTAACTAATTTTCACATATTGATTTTGAATCCCATCAGTTTTCATGAAGCTGAAAGGAACTATGGTTATAACATGATTTGTATCAAAATCTAATTAATTCCTCTCTTTTATAAGATAAATATTTACAACAGTTGAATGCTGAAATACAACATTTTTATCTGAATTTAATTAAATTAATAGTGTTCATCGTTATCGCACATAGAGGAGTGTCGAACTTGCCTCGGTTCAATTGTAATAATTTGTCTACGGGAAAACATAAAGAAAAACATGCTGATAAATTGTTCTGTTGAGTTTCAAAGAATCGTTAATATCATGGCTTAAAGTTATTAAACCATAAATTTCAAGTCGGAATTAATGCTTTTATAACAACATAGATTGAACCATGTAGCCCCACAATTGCTGCTATTATCGATAATCTCTTCATTTTTGATTTTATGATTAGTATAATAAAACTGATCCTCATTAAAAAGATGCTCATGTCTGTAAACTTAGTAAATTTTAATAGTCCGTGATTCAACTGAAATTACTAAATAAACTGTAAAACTTATTACTAACAGACAAAATGATAGCCATCAACAGTTATTGTGCTATTAAAAATTATTTACTTTTGCGTAATGAATATTCCTGCTGAATATTATTGAACTCTGTAAATCAGCCTCTCACTAGAGATTTTTCTTTCCTTATGGGTTGCGGCGCCAGAAGCCCCGCCGTACTGAAGCTTAAGCTTATTATACCATAATCTCGTTATCCCATTAATCCCGTTCCCCTTCAAAAGGAGAGTGTACGGTCACTGCGAGCTCTGGTTATTTCCCCCGAGGTCACGGTTGGTCCCCGAAGTATGAAAACCTCCCAGCCACTAATGCTGGGCATTCACATAGTATGTGGTGAGGAGTTTCCTCATCCTCACCACACATCCTGCATTCCGGATTATCCTTCACACCTATTGTTAGGTGTCTATTCAGTGTGCAGTGTCCTGTTAGGATTCCCCCTGCCCAGCTTAGCTTTAGCAATTCGTTAGTCTTTGTCTTGAATGACCCGCCAGTGATGAACATACGTGACTCTCTCATCCCCGGCACCCTGGTCCAATACAAGTTATGTTTCTGACTTAATAGTTCCTTTACAATTTCTCTTGGGGTATTGTATGATATCCCGCAGGATGGCTCGGGTCCCATCAAGACTGTTTTGGTGCCTTTGGTCATCTTATCTGCTTTTTCGATGCCTTCATTGCCCTGGTGTCCTCGCGTCCACTCCAGTTGTATACTGTTGTGTTCTGCCAGTTTCGCTAGGGATTCAAGGCAGTCCTTTACCATTTTAGAACGTATCTCTACTGCATTCACAGCTTTGAGAGCAGTATACCATATGGTATCATTTGGATGTCTTCGCAGTTGCTTCGTTCCCTCCTCTTCCCTATCGGGTATGTATACCCTGAAGTCTTTGTGAAGTTGTGGCTTGTGCTGATTCTATCTGCGTTTTGTTCCTATTTGTTGGAATATTTCGACATGGTATCCTATTCTTGGAATGGTCCCATGTCCGTTTCTTTTCAGCCTGTACGCCGCTAACAGTGTCTCACTCTCCACAACTAAATGTAGTGGAGGCAGGCAAAGTAGTGCTTCCATGGCTGCGGTAGGCGTTGTTGACATTGCTCCCTTTATGCCTAGACGTCTTTGTGCTTTACATAGTTTTCTCATTGCCTCCCCTTTTCCGGCTTTATGCTACCAGATCAGGGAGTCATAGGTTATTATTGGTACTACAACCCTTTGGGACAGCCAGTGCACCACTCTTGGTTGTAGTCCCCAGTTTTTAGCTAGCATTCTTCTGCTGGCCCATAAAGCCCGCGTAGCTTTGGTAGTCACTCTATCTAGATGTGCATTGAAGTTTAATTTGGTGTCTAGAATCAGTACCAAGTATTTTACTTCGTCGCTCACCTGCATTCCATTTCCCCCCATTAGAGATTAATTTTTATTTTTTATTTAAGTGCCTTACCATTAACATTTTGCTTCTGATTGATTGGTTTTTTGCACAATGTAAAAAGAAATAAGATAATAGAAATAAATCTCATATATCTTGATTATACATAATAATAAAAATAAGGTATATTGTCTCTACATACTTAAAAAAATAATTATAACTTTACTAACTCATACCTTTCGTATTTATTGATCCCGAAATACATCTTGAGATTGATGAAATCTTATCCCGATCCAGATCTATTTTTAATATGGTTCGAACTCCCGAGATTTCGGGCATCAAAGCCCTACATGAAACAGGCATTGCCAATCTCTCTTAATCTGAAATGTCTGTCTTTATCTGTCTGTATATCAATACTTCAACTTTCTCCGTTACTTCCGTTTATTGAAAATTAAAGATCAGGTACAATTTCACATTTGGCAATTTGACCTGGGTCGTGCTCTATCTCAGACTGTTTTTATTTGCTTTTGGCCGGCAAACATTAATTTATTATGTCACGTGACGCTGCAACAATTTACTGGGTCAAAATAAACTTGATGTATTATTTATTACATTAACAATTGAGCTTACAATAAACATACGACATATAATGGTCGATATCAGATCAATCAGAGAGATTATTTTATAAAATTATGAACATAAACATACATTCATATCACCGCATGTGGTGCTTTTTATTATACGGGTTTATGTAGTGGGAATTGAATTTAATGTTAATTTGCAAAAGTATGTCGATCGGTAATAAGCAACTTTTAACACAATATATTTTTGTTATATAGTAGTGCTTTCATATACAGAGTGTGGATACGCCTCAATAACTCGTCACGATAGTGAGATATGAGGAAAATGACCTCTGTAAAAGTTGAAAGAGCGAATAATTTTGCATTAGAGTTGTATGGGGTGAAATTGACCCTAGGGTCGGTCTGGTGACTGAAGGCAGGCAATGGTGAATGTGATGACCTTACAGACATGTTTTAAGGTCAAATCGAGGTCATTTCATGGTCGATTTCGGCGACTAGGAAGGTTCCCATTTGATAAACGAAATTACCTTGACCTCCCCAAAAACGTTCGACATCAAATCCAAGGTCACCAAGTGGTGCTCCCGATGACCTCAACAATTTTTATAGATGCCATTTTCTTTATATCTCTCTATCCTGACGAGATACCAATTTAAAACTTTTGAGAGACATTTGACCTTTAGATGAGGTTAATTTGGCACCTTACAACTCTAATGCAATTTTTTTCGCTGTTTCAGAATCCGAAGTCAAAAATGGAAGTTCCTATTTAAAAACGAAAGTTGACCTTCAAATAGTCTTGAAAATTACAAACAAGGTCAACGATGACCTCAACAACTTTTACAGAGGTCATTTTCCTCATATCTCGCTATCCTGACGAGTTATTCAGGCGTATCTGTACTTTTGGGACACTCGGTATATGAAAGCACTACTATGTAACAATAATATATTATGTTAAAAGTTGCTTAACGCCGATCGACATACTCTTCACCCTGCGAATTGACGGTTCTTAGAGGAAAAGTGCGTTGAAAAAAAAAGTCCAATACAATTTTTCCCAAAACCGACCTGAATAGTGTTATAAACAATGTCTAATGTCTATAAACGGTCGGATACCATTTATAAACTAACTATCTTCTAAACTATCAATCCTACACAAGTATATGAAAGAACAAATTCATTCTCAATTTATAAGCTTCATTTTTGATATCCACATTTTTTTCGCTAAAACTAATATTTATTGAGATATTTGTAAAGAAACAAAAATTTTTTTCTAAAGCAAGCGCTATAAACGAACGAAAAAAATTGAGCGTCTAGACCATACTCTATATTAACGAAAACCAGTAAATGGGAACATGTTTTTTTAATTACTGACTACTTAAATTAACAAAATGACGGCGTTTTTATTTAAAAAAAATTGGAAAGAAGCACATTATTTCTGTTATAACTTTCTCGTTGTTTATGCTATAGAAATAACCAAAAAAATATCTGAAAGACTTTCAGTTTGATTATTAGCATTTTTAAGGTGAGTGCCATAATTTCTAAGATATTTAACATTTAACAACTTCGTTTTACAGATGCTCGGGCGCCACCTTTGTAGTTCCAGATTTCCGAAATCGTTAATTCTATAGAAATTAAAAAAAAAAAACAAATCCATCCTCAATTTAGTAACTATCATATTTCTGTCTAGCATGTTTTTTTCTCAATGTAATACCTTTCGAGTTATTTGAGGAAAACCTATTTGAAATTTCTCTTTTTCAACCTAAAATCCCAATTTTCAAGTCGTTATAACTTAAAGACTATGAATTTGTATGAAAAATTGCATAGAACCTTTTCTTCTCAAAATTTACCGCCGCCATATTTGAAAAATGATGGTCTAAATAGATTTTTCTTCTTTCCGGTTCTACTCTAAAATCAGGCATTATCAATGTTGTAGGGGATAGAAAAAGCTGCAACTTTTATTTAAACAACTATTCTTTATTGTTAATAATTTACGATTTACAGCCGCCAGAAAAGCGAATATTTATGCTTTACTGCAAATTGTTCAATTTTCTCTGCCCCTGTTTCTCCTACATAGTAACTGGTTATTATCAATATTGTGGATTATAAAAGTTTCGATAACTATTTCAGTAACAAGATAAAAAATGACTTTTTGCTGTTCTTATGTGGTTGACTGTCATTAATTTTAAAAACTTTTCTTTAATATTTCGATAATTTTTTTACATGATGGAAAACTCTAATGCGTTGTCTAACTTGAATTAAAAAATCAAAGTGCCATCAATTATTGTTACTAGGGTATTAATTTTTGAATTATACAACTTTTCTGTTCAAATTTAGGAAATTAATATCTCAGGAAATGTTAATTTTAGCTATAAGGAACCTTTAAAGCAGGGATTCCCAACAGGTGGTCCGCGGACCTCTAGGACTCCCGCGGACCCCCCTAGGGGTCCGCGGACGATGTCCTGAGGGTCCGCGAAATATCACTGAGATATTCAATTGTTTTGTATTTTACTTGACTTGCAGTGGTAGATTCTACATAATCTTCATTTTAAGAATTTAAGCTTTTAAGGAGTCCTTGTCAGTATAGCGACCGATGAGGGGGTCCTTGAAAAAATCTTGTTGGGAACCACTGCTTTAAAGATTTAAATTTTTTGTAGAATCCAAAAAAAAATATAAAATGGGAGCGTTCTATTTAAAATAACAAACAGTTTAACTTCCGGTTAAAAATGTTTTTTTACACATGATGTGTTCTCGAAAACATTACACTTTATTTCACTTCGCCAATAGGTGTGACAAAATCACGGAATTATTAACCAGATACCAAAACTAGCATGATATAATTAACCACGACAAGTGGTGGTTCATTATAATTAAGTAACACTAATATTTTTATCTTCTTTGCTTTTGATGAATTGTTAGGTACATTGAACTTAATACCTTTATTTCTGTCTCCGAATCTTTTTTAACCGGTTGCATTAACTTTTCAAATTGCCATGTTTACTTAATATATTCACACTGGCAATATTTATTGCAAACAATGTTAGGTTAATGATACATGAAAATCTATTAGCGTCCAGATTTGGGGAATCTGATAATTGAATAGTGGAGAGAAAAAAGTTGTTATAAATGAAAATAATATTCAAAAGATCTGAAATACTGAACTCCAGGTTAACAACTTATCCCATGCTAATAAAACTAATAAAAGTATGAAGTCAGTCCCTACTGTGACCTAAAATACCTAATTTAATTATTTGTAGTGTTAGAAAAGGAACATCTCAAACGGTGGTGATTTTAAGCTAACGCCGGCGCCGATTGTACCTTTTGTTAAGAAACTTATATTTACTATTATTTAAAGAAACTTACTATTTCGTCAGTGAATGTCCAACACTCTCATTTTACACCAAATTAAAAACTAAAATATTAAAGTAGTGAACCATTGTCTCTTTACTTTCGAAAAAAACCGTTATTAAATTCGAAAAGATACTATAAAAGGAGAAAGGTCAAATAAATTTATGGATTTCACAAATCATAAACATAAAATCTGTTGAAAAAATTACCGTCCATTAATGAAGCCCTATTATTTAGCAACAAACAAATCATCTGTAGTCTTGAAATCTTTACCGGAAGAATAAAGTCGTGACTGAGATGTAAGAATGGGCGGATCCGCATCACTACATGTATTTTGTGTTCGGTTTGGCGAACCGATAAAAGATATTTTTTTACTGTCGTCGGTTGCTATCTAAACAGCGCAGAAAAAACTGGGACATTAGTTTGGAAAAAAATATTTTAAAATAGAAATAATTAGGGAGTCAATGATGACACAGGTCTACAAAAAAAAGGATGTTGTTCTAGGTTCTCATATAACTTTTCTGATTATCTTAAAATATTTTATCTTTCGACGTATCAAAATGACTTCACTATAGACATCATTTTCAGTGTCTTACTTTATCGGACTGAGCACTATAATGATAAAAAAAATAAAATTAGGCAAAAAGTATTAAATATTTATTTGACAATAGTAACTGAAAATTTAATGATTCAAATTTATAATACAATTATTACAATTAGATATACTGATATTGCTCGTTGGTGTCGAAATGGTTGCGTTGGTTTAATAATTTCTTTGAACATTTTCAGTTTCTTGCGATAAACAAACAACGGATGAAGGTACCGTTGATGATTTCTCTCCAAGAATAGCTATGTTAAAATATAGATGTTTTCTGTTGTCATCATAGTGATGTAATTAATACAGTATTGCCTTCAAAATTTTTTGCAGTCTTACTTTCGCACTCAAAGGAATTTTATTTCGATGCTGATTTAATTTATTCGGGTATTAAGAAATCTGACGTTGATCACGAGAAATAGATAACAAATTCTAAAAATTCCCGTGTGAGAAATACACAAAAAATATAGTTTATCTTAACATAAAGAATGCGTGGCAATTTAGTCATACACGATTACCTCTTTCCATTATGTAACCGGATCAAATTTGTGTTGATCAATAAAATAGTTGCCTAAAATCGGCTGAAAAATACTAAGACATGGTTCATCAATGCTCAATTTGCTAAATTAGCTGTCAGGGTGAAATAGAAAAATCCTATTGAATAAAAAGTTTTATGTAAAAAAAAACTTTAAAAACAAGCTTTCATTATTATTTCGGTGTACTAAAACGAAAAATAATAAAATTAATTGTCTTAAAAACTTCATACAGGCATTTTGTTTGACAGAGATTATAAGTACCTAAGTAAGTATATTTTTTTCTATTCATGCGATAAGCTTTTAAGGCAAGCATTAATTTAGATTTTTTCGTTTTAGTTTTGCTTGTTTTTAAACATTTATTTTCACATATATAAATTGTAAAAATGGCCGGTGGAGTTGAAAGTAATATTTGTGATATTAGACAAGGAGTTCCACAAGGTTCAATTTTGGGACCACTTTTATATATATTTGCTAACGATGTGGTTAATCATCTACAAAAAATACCAAATGATCTGTTATGCTGATGATACAAACATTCTAGTTACCGGCAACAACCTAATTGAACAAAAGTAACCACTGAAAGAGTTTAGAAAGAAATCATGCATTGGTCTCAAAATAATAACCTAATTCTAAATAAAACAAAGACAGTTTCGATACAATTTTCATTGAATAATAATTCCGAGAGCCCAACACTTTTTAATGGTACTGACTGGGAAATAAAAACTTATATGACTAACTACAAGATGTATGTTCATGTTCATCTGCTTTATATATTTTATTGTGTTGTTTTTTTTTCTGTTAACTGTTTGTTAATTTTTCTTGTCACGTTTTCTACATTGATTTTATTGTATACTTTTATTTGTATATAATTTTTTTGCAATGGAGGAATAAAGACTATTATTATTATTATTATTATTTTATTTTTAGTTTCGCCTTAATTATTATACATTTCGCAAATACCAAAACGAAGAGTATATTGCACTTGATCGGCACATTTCTAAAACCGTAAATATCGCTCGCAGACAAAAAAATTTCATATCAATGTGTTAGTGAACGAATTCTGATCAACTTTCAAAATGTCTGTCTGTCCGTCACGTTTCTTGTAAGCACGATAACTCGAGAAAGAAAAATCCAATTGTACTGAAATTTGGACAGTAAGTTAGTGTTAGCTAGAGGAAGAACCTTAGTGTTTTTGAATAAAATCCATCAGTAAATAAAAACGTTATTAATGATTTAAATTTGAGAATTTTTTTTCTAATTTTTATGTTTCTGTAATTGAATAGAAATCTGATGAAATGATTTTAATATTTAAAGTATTTATATATTTCACAAGTATACATTTCACAATGTAATATAAAACCGTGGAAATATGATTATAGTTCGTCTCTTATAATGTAAAAATTTACGTTTCTTCACGTGTTAGGTGGTAGTGTAGTTCTTACGCTTTTGACTCGGATTCCATGGGTCCCGGGTTCGAAAGCCACATGGGGTATGGTATAGTTTTTTTTCATTTTCACTTTATTTTGCACTGAGTCTTCAACCAACTAAGTTCGTACTATAAAATTAAAAATGTCTAAAACTGACATTATTTACACAAAATTTCGAACAGTATTCCATAGAATGTGTAACAATTATATAAAAAGTTTAGTAAACCGGCGAAGAGTACGTTTTTGGCTTGTTAGTTTTATATTCATTGCGTCGTCCTTACTTAAAAGTATCGGATCCTCTGCCATTTCTTAAAATGCAACATCTGAGTGAATACACTAACTGATCAAATTGTAGTTTAAAAAACTAAAAAACACACTTTTTAGTACCATATTATTGTATTGTCACTAGAACTACACGTGTATGCAAAATTTCAGCTCAATTGGACGTCGCTAAGTGGTTTAAATTGACTTCCAAGATCTGACCTAAATATACTAACTAACTAACTAACGTACAAAGAGGTGAAGTTAAATAAAAGTTTGTAAAAAGTGATTCTGATAGTTATCAACCCTCCCTCGGTTAGCAAAACTGAGGGTTGATAAACCGGCCTTAAATGTGGGTCTACCCTAATGGGGTCGCTCGAGATTGCTCCACTCCCCTGGTCAATGGGACTCAACCATGCATCATAATTTTGCAGACATTTTGCATAATTTTGCACAAACTTCTCTCGAACTTTGCACTCCCCAACTTTTGAAAAGGTAGGTGAAATTAAGTGGGGGTGCAAACTTAACGCTTGCTCCCCCACTTGTTTCAATTAAATTGAATTTTCCGTCATCGTAATAGTCTGATTTTTCACAATTTTGAACACCTTATTTCACATTTGGCAGGCACTCACAGTAGCGCCTAGGCGGGCGGGCGCACGACGCACAGTGGTTCAAAATGAAGACTTAGAGCCAGTACTGTAATGTTAGATTAATCGTACAGTTTAAACCTAGGATTAAACCAAGCTTTAAGCTTTACTTTACAAAATGTCTGTCAAGGCCAGTATTAAAATTCTAGTTTAAACTTACGACTTCGAGCACCTTCTATAGCATTAATAATTTCTTCGTCGGCATTAGATAGTAAATAATATTTCGAATATATCCATATTACTTATAAAAACAGGGGATTTTTTCAATTATGAGGTTATGAATATTTTAAAATCTGAAATATCCAGTTTAAACGGTCCCCATCCACCGTTTGAAGTTTAACCTTACTGCGACTGTGCCGTGATTACCGACATTATAAAACAGACTTTTTTTCAAGGTCGTAGTTTAATCCGCAGTCCCTGGTTTAATCCGATATTATAAAACTGGCCCTTAGACGGTCAAAATTCTGAAAATTTGGATGTATCTTTAGTTTCTAGAGGTAATATCGGAAAAACGGGGTAAATCCAGGGGGTGTGGGGTGTGCTTAAAACTCAGACACAAAGTTTGAAACTTTTGATTCTTGTAATTTGAGTTATATGAAATATAGTGGGTCATTAGAAGGTACTGGCAGCTCAAAACTCTTGCTATATTCCAATAACTACCAAAGTTGAGTTCCGCTAGGTTTAAGACACTCTGAATTATATTTTACTAAGAGATGCCAAAGCCTAAAATTCTTTATTTCGAGCTCTGGTTGTGTTCATTTATGAATATACAGACATGATTTGCGATTTTAAGCGATAAAACCTTTTTCAGTATTTTTTTCAGAACCAAGAAAGAAAATTACGAGGGATTTTGCGCTATGTAGAGTTCACCCACCAAATTTAGGCGAAATGCTGATCTATTCAATAACATTATTAATGAATTCCAACTGAAAAACAGAAAAGAAAAGAGAGGAAACCATATGAAAACCATAAAATACACAATGGCCGATTTTTCACAAAAAATAAATAAATCTTGGTAGACAAGTTGCCGGAAACCAAAACTGTTTGAAAATAAATAAGATGCTGACATTGAGCATCTTCATCTGACTTTTATTTTTATACTCGGTATATAGAGCATCTGCGGCACGTGATTATGGGTGTAGCTAGTTTTCTTGGATGTAAAACACAACAAAAATCATAACCTCAAAACATTTGGTACGACATATTTATCTGGATTATTTGTGCCCTTTACATGTGCTCTAAGAAAATTTGACTTTCATTATGTATAATGATTATTATTACACCTTGGATGCTGAATGTACTACTAGATATAGAGAAAAAATCGCCATAGTTAGTATTGACCCGTATTTAATAGATATCAAACAATGCAGCAGTAATATAGAAAATTTTCCTAGATATTGATTATTATGTACCATATACTAAATTGAAGCAGTTCTTTAAGGAGCGATATTATTATAAAGGACTAAAGTGTGGTTACGATATTATTTTTGTTTACCCTCCAGACAGGGACCTTGAAGTATGTGACGTCACGTGCAGGTGCCATATTTTGATAATAAAATACGTTCTACGTTCTATGTAATTTTCAGGCTAACATTCTCTTGGTGATTTTTTTTCACCTTCTGTTCCAAAGATTTATACATCCTTTATAACATATAAGAAATATTAGAGCTGCAATACATACCTTTTCAAATCTTGAATAGAGGTAAAAATATACACACCTGAAAAAAAAGATGAAACTCAATTAAAAATAATGTTTTTTAAAAACTTTATTTGGCTGTAAAGTTTATCACGAAAATTAAATATTTAAGTCTGTCATATCAATTATAAAATTTACAAAAGAGGACTGGTATTTGACGTCAAGATTATTGTATTAAGAGAGACAAAAAGGGATCCGACAGGGTTTTGGTCATTAATTTTTTATTTATGTAATGTCGCCAAAAGCCTATAGGAACACCTAAGCAGAATTATAAGGAGAGTGGAATTATGAAGAAGTTCAGTCGTTTCGCTATTATTATTTTTATTAATGCAATACTTTAAAATTTACATAATTACGTTATGAAATTCAATTTGGTAAAAAACTGTTTGATCCATCTTACATCGGATATATTTCTGCACTTTTTATGTTTAGAAAATTTGCAACTCTGTTACTCATATAAACTAAAGTTTCACTTTATTTTTCTACAGTTTACATTTAAGTAGATAACATACGTTATCCTTATCCAACACTCAGATGCAGTTGAATAATAAACCGAACATTTTATTATTATTGCCATTCCCATTTTGATAAATAAACTTTCACACAGTGTAGTACTTAATTGGATTGAATTTAATATTTAATATAGTATAGCGTTTGTAGATTTAGACTTAAAATCTTTTTAGTCAACTTTTAAAAGGGGAAGTTTGACCCACATAAAAATTTGTTTAAGACATATCTGTAGAGTTTAAAATTTATCTGGCAGATATTTATTTATTTGGAACACTCCTCCGAGTTTTATCAGGTTAAGATGTTTTGCGGGTAGCCTTCTTTCAATGTTGTCGTAAATGCACAGAATTGCCACAGTGGGGGTACAGTAAAAGGGATTTTGTCAAAGCAATTTCGACGGCGCGGCGTCGCCTAATTAAAGGAGATAATAAACCCCCATTAGTAAAAAACCATTTAAAAGTACCGCCGCGCCGTACACTGGAATCTAATGTTGATACTCGGTCAGGATCAAATTCAACACTGCAATTGTAAAAGACTCACCTACGACTTTTGATAACTGTCAGTACGTTTTTAATAAACATGCGTAAGTACGGTTTGATTTAGTCCAACATTCATTGACTTTTTAAAAAGATACTACCAATATCACGATACCATACATTATTTATTGACACTGAGATTGCACGCAAGCATTTGAACCAAGACGAAGTCAAGTAATATCAATATTAAACAACTGTAATACAAAAATATTAAATTGTGACAAAGTCCTATGAAAAATAATTTTCAGGTCACCACCCGAACTACACAGAAATAAATCTTAAATGGATAACGGTGTTAAACAGCGATTAAAAATCGAAAATAAAAATCCAGTATTGATATCGCCTGCAAATCCATGTTAACTCCACGTGGGTTGTTAATACCTCCCACTTTTCATTAACCTTTGATCTGACATTATCACCTGGAGTCTCGAGTTATAAGCAAAGTTAAACCCACTTTCCAAGCTTTGAAGCGCTAACTTGAATTTACACGCTTTTAAATGTCCGAGAAAATACACCCGACGGAAAAATGTCAAAGGTAAAGGTAATTTGAAAAATAAGTTTTGCATTTTAGTAATAAGGGAATGTTAATAGATTTTCACGGTAAAATTAAAAAAGATGACATATGTTTATGAAATAGTTTGAAAAACTAAATTTACCATTATTTACTGAATTGCTTTTGTAAGACAGAGTAAAATATTATTTCATAATTTTTAGAAGCTATTTTTATTTCTTAGGAGCAGTTTAACTTAATTTCACCTCAATGTGTGCGTGTTTGTCCTCGGATAACTTGAGAATGGCTAAACCAATTTCTATTAGTTTTCCAACAATTTATAATTCTGCGCCTAGGTTTCAGATGTGATTATTATACCCTAAAAATTACGTAATTATAATTAATTATGTACACCAGCGCACTGGTCAAATCTACGAGAAGAGACGATTCATTTGAGAAACTCTGTGCTTCTTTTCTTCTTCTTCTTCTTTTAGCGAGGCGATGAAAGACCGCCGCAATCAGGCCTTGTGGCCCATTGTGTTTCCGCTGCAAAGGGTTTAGCCGGATAAGCATGACGAGTCGGCCCCCAAATGGCAACCTATATCGAAACTTATGTTTTAATATCGACTTGATGTATGAAGACGATTTATATGTGTTTTGCCGCCGTACTCCGCTTTGACCTTGAGATATGGAAAAAAAATTAGCGCATGCATGACTATCGTTCAAAGAGACATATCTCGAAAACTAATTGAGCTAGAGAGGTAAAACCCATGGGAGGTTTCAGGTAACCTTAACGAGTATATTTTATATATTTTTTGAATTTTTAGAATAATTACGCACATTATTAAAAAATAAATAAAAAATATAATAATTAATATTTCCGTGTTCTCTGTGACTTACAATCACTGAAATAATATATGTTGTAATACTTTATATGTACTATTACTCATAAAAGTTGCGTTAGAAAAAAGTTGGTGCAACACTTCGAAAAAAAAAAAATAAATAAAATTCGACGCGCACTACATCATATAAGGATACAAACTTGACATGGGACACACATATAAATATTTTATGAATTGGAATTACTGTTAGAAGAGAAGTTGAATGAAAATTTAAATAATTGTCACGTAAACATCTGTTTCATACGGGCACAGTGGCACGAATTGTAATTTTTTCGTTCAAAATTATCTAGAGCACTTCGCAACCGATTGAGATATATTTTTCTTAAATACTCGTTATTTAATTTCAAAAAAACGTAAGAGAGCCGATTTTTGAATTATGCTAACCAAAATTATTGAGCTTAACCAAAATGTCCATTTTTTATTTAAATCTTAATAAAACTTATAAAATTTTTTTTTTCTAATCCAATTTACATAAATCTTGTTACTCAGGGGTTTTTGAGGTCGCTGATTACGAATCTGATATCCAAATTTTCATAAACCAACCTACAAGAATGGCGGAATCAATGGCGGAATCACATAATATATTATTTATATAAATAGAGGACTGAATCGCATATATATATTTGATAATTAATGTATGGCAGCCATATTGAATATATTTGAAAATTTCAGAAAATTTGATCCTTTTAATTTTTTTTAATAATTCTTAGGAATAGCCTATCTAGTTTAATGCATTTAATTTATTTATAAGTTAGTTTTATCATCTTATTGCCGCCATATTAGATCCACCATCTTGAATTTATTCCTGGAACTTAAAATTTAGTCTATTTTAACTTAAAGGTACTTATCAGAAATATTCAAAACTTCTCGGCATAAACTTTAACAAAAATGTTTAATTTTTCATAATTTTTTAGCATTTTATAGCCGCCATTTTGCAGGTTGGTTTATGATAATTTGGATACCAGATTCGTAATCAGTGACATCAAAAACCCCCCGAGTAACAAGATTTATGTAAATTGGATAAGAACAACATTTTTTTCGGTTGCAAAGTGCTCTAAATAATTTTGAACGAAAAAATTACGATTCGTGCCACTGAGTGTCGTATGAAATAGATATTTACGTGACAATTATTCATATTTCCATTCAATTTCTCTTCTAACAATTCATAAAATATTTATATGTGTGTTCCATGTCAAGTTTGTATTCTTATATGATGTAATGTGCGTCGAATTCTATTTTTTTTCGAAGTGTTGCACCAACTTTTTTCTAACGCAACTTTTATGAGTAATAGTGCATATATTATTTCAGTGATTGTAAGTCACAGAGAACACGGAAATATTAATTATTATATTTTTTATTTATTTTTTAATGATGTGCGTAATTATTCTAAAAATTTGAAAAAATATATAAAATATACTCTTTAAGGTTACCTGAAACCTCCCGTTGGTTTTACCTCTCTAGCTGAATTAGTTTTCGAGATATGTTTCTTTGAACGATAGTCACATATAAATCGCGTTCATACATCAAGTCGATATTAAAACATAAGTTTCGATATAGGTTGCCATTTGGGGGCCGACTCGTCATGCTTATCCTGCTAAATCCTTTAGGGAATTCCCTCATTTGGGCAGAATTCTAACCAAAAGGCAAATTATTGGCAATTATCATCTCGGGAAAATTCCCAAATACGGTTAGCGGGCCCTTGCAAGGGGTGTTGCAAATCGTACAGAGATGGAGCAACGACCAGGGCCTTAGAGTCAACCTTTCTAAGGCTGAACTAGTAATTTTCACTAGGAGACGCAGGCTAGACGGTTTTGTCGAACTCGTACTCTACGACACTACTCTAACGATCTCCAGGATGGTGAAATATCTAGGTGTCATCCTGGACTCTAAACTGACTTGAAAAGGTCATACATACAGACAAATTTAAAGGGCCACTATAACCCTTTGGGTGTGTAGAAAAACCTTCAGTAGAACATGGGGGTTAAACCCAGGGGTAACAATGTGGTACTAAACTTTTGTAGTAAGACCAATGATAACTCATGCCAAACCTCAAAGACTCGCATATTTGAAAGTCACAGGAGCAATACGCACGAATCCCAGAGCAGCTCTGGAGGTCCTTCTGGATCTTGTGCCCCTTCACCTGGCTATTGAGGCCGAGGATCGGAAAGCCGCCAAGAGGTTGAGGTGCGATGGTCAGTGGAACGTTGGAGGAGTACTATTTGGTCACACAAGGGCCTTTCCGATACGATAGGGACTCACTTATGGAGGCTAGGAGTGATGATGTGGTACCTTCTTTCTCCTTTTCAGAACCATTTGACGTTGTGATCCCCGGAAGAGATGACTGGAACCCACTTGAGAACATACTCAGGCCTGCTGATACCAGGCGGATCGAGGTATGACGAAAGTGCTGCAGTGGGGATATATGATGAAAGACCCAGGGTTAAACTTTCTTATGCCCTGCGTAAATTTAGCACGGTGTTCCAGACTGAGATCCTTGCTATTTTGGTCTGTGCACAGGAGAAGATACGTAGAAAATTTTCTAATAAACACAAGCCGCGCCTAGTCTAAAACCTACCACTATTCTGACGTTTCCTGCTTAGTCACAGGAGTTGTTCTGCTCGCTTCAGCAAAGGTCTGAAATAAGGAGCTTCGCTTGCCGGTAGAAAGTCCCCAGAAGTCTAAGTTCTTCCAGTTTTTCCATTGCCCCAGAGCGTGGAGCCCAGTAAGGTCGCAGAGATTTCCTGTGTGCTTAAATCATAATATTTTCTTTCACTATGTGGAAGCTAACTCAGAGGTCAGCAAGAAAGAAGTATTTTGTAAAAAATTGAACCTTGTTCGAAGAAAGGTGGTTACTACAATGTACGCGAACCTATAAATCGGAGTTGTTTTATAATTAATAGTAGAGAAAATTTGATGACCTGAATCTAATTCATTCGCAGAAATTATCTATCACGACTTTTCAATATAAATGGTGTAGCATGAGCCAAAAATTATGTTTTTGAGTATATTCAAGGAATAATCTAAAAAAAACATTTTTTTCTTGTACACTGGCCAACGGTTTTTTAACATATACTTCAATTTATTTTCATTTTTTTACCAAGATATTTTAGTTTAAAGATATGCATATTAAATGCATGGAAGTAAAGGGTATGCGACTCCGTCGAAATTGTGAAACACTGCTTTGACAAAATCCTTGTACTGTACCCTCACTGTGGCAATTCTGTGCATTTACGATTTACGTCAATATTTAACACAGGGAGAGGGTAGATCATCCGAGATCGCAGTTTCGCAATCCGCAGTACAAATCTAGCTATATGTATGTCACTCTTCGAGTGAGTGTTTATAATAAACTAACCATATTAACTTTGGACATTACGGAATTCCCTAAAAAAAAAAATACACGGTAAGATATATTGTGTCATACTTGCATAAAAATCTTTCCTAGGCCAACCCTGATTTTGACATCACAGAGTTAAAATTCCCGAGCTCTGTAGATAAGTAACTAGAGAATAAGATTAATAAGATGGATAATATATGAAAATTAAATTTTACACATAACGAAAGAACACACAATTCAGATTCATGCAATTAATTAATTACGTTAGAACTAAATTTCTGTTTAAAAGCTAGAATTTTTATCTTGCTCTGTAACGTACATTTGGTTTTATTATTTCCATGTGACAAGTCAAAATAATCAAATCATCGATGTAGTATCGTCTGATTTTGACCCGATCTGAACCTAATAGATATTTTTATCAGTAATCTTTTCGATGGAAGAATAATGAAAACGTCTTAGAAGGTGTCTCAACTAAAATATAATTTGGTGCAATTTCGGTGTGTTACAAATTAAAATTTTAATTACCCATGTCTTTTATCTAAGGTGGTACAAACAAGTAAAAAATGTTACTTGCCTCTAAAAATAAAGAAATTATATAAGGAACTCACAGGATGCAAAACTCGTCGGCAAATAAAAAAGAAATTGAAAGCTGGTCTTTTACCAACGACTAGAGATATTGCAATATAGAAAATAACTTTCGTCTGGGAACAAAATGCTCTACAAAACGTTCAGCACATCCCTTCTTCTGCGAAACGCATCTTACATACCCAGACTGCATCGTAAAAATAACTTCCATTCTACCGGACGAAATAGTTAAAAGAGCAAAAGAACAAACACAGACGAAGCATACCAAATTATAAGAATGCTCGTCTTAATCTTGTTTTAGTCTTTTTTAATTAGTCGAGGATACGTTTGATGTTCCCTTTTACACCTTCAAATAGGATAGGATATTTAATGTTAATGGTAATTCTTAAGCGAGTTAATGTTTCTTTTACGGCTTCCAAACTAAGTTAGTAGTGTTTTTGATGGTATCTCTTTTAATTTATATTTTTGTTTGTTACGTTGTTTATTAGACGCAAAACTTCGATAAAAATATGGAGGAAGTAAATATAGTCTACGTAATTACTTCCACAGCCACTGGAAGTAGGTATAGCAACGACAAAAAAAAAATGAAAATTTTTATTGTTCAAATAGGCTTAGAATGTCATGAAACGTCGAGATTTTAAGTTTTAGTGAAGAAAAAATTTCTGTCTGTCGGTCTGGTCTGTCTGCAACTTTTTTGAGCGCACGATTACTCTGGAACCGTTTAAGATAGAAATTTGGTACAAGTATATATTTTGACGTGATCTGGAATTAGATTATATTTTCATATTATTCTGTTGAATAGTTGGGGGTAAATTGAGGTTAATGAGGATAAATAGATAAATCAAGCAGGAAAGAGTAAGTAAAATTGGTATTAGTATAAACAAGAGAAGCTAGGTCTCAAAAAATTTTTTCACTCCCACCCCATTATTAAAAGGGGTGAAAAAAAATTATGATTTAGTGTGTGTACAAGAACAGAAAACCTCAAAATATATTTTTTAATTTCATCCACCCTCACTACCACCCCCCTATCACCACTACCGATGTGGAATATCGTTTTATGGGGTTTTGGGGTAGACGAGTAGACGATTTCAAATATTATATTATTAAAATTTCATAAACAATTTTTTCCACATACAAAATTTTTTCGTTGTGAGAGACTTGGATAGAAAATCGGGATGTGGAAGTAGTGATTCCTTGGGAAGCGGTTTTTATTGTAAGCATTATTATTCCTCGAAACACAAATATTCATTAGTTTTTGTTGCGTGATTCTTTAATTATACATACACACTACGTTTAGCAAAACCGTACTTTTTTTGTTAACTATTCTTAAAAAAATATATGCAGGGTGAATCTGAACTGAATTGCGTACACTGCATCATATATGAGAATCAAAAATAAGGTTATGTTGCATCTCAATGCAAGTTTTATCATTAAAAGCCATCAAAGTGAATGAAATATATTTATTTTTTGCGAAATGTTTAAATCGTAAAAGGTAAAATTTCAAAATTTATTATCAGTAATAAGTGTTTATAATGAAATATTTCTTACCTGAAATTGGAAGATTTTAACTAAAATGTCCTTTATTTTTAGAATTTGAACTTTAAATTTACAAATGTTCTTTGTTTGAAATTTGTACCAATTCCGTAAGATAATGACCCAAATCCAGAGCAGTGTTTTTGCAAAAAAATCTTTTGGGACGGGTGGCTACAGTACTCATATGACATATCGTTAAAAAGAGCTTTTTGAGTAGACTTTATCATATTCTGTTCAAAAAAGCTTGTGAAAATATGTGAAATTTAGCTGTCCTCTGCTCTATCTTTACAAGCTTTCATTTAACTTGCTTTGTATGTTAGTTAGTTTATTGGTATGTTTAGAAGGATTCCTGCAAGTCAATTTTGAACTACTTAACGACGTCCAGTTGAACTGAAATTTTGTATACATGTATAGAGTTCTGGTGACAATACAATAATATGGTACCAAAAAGTATGTTTGTTTTCAGTTTCAACACTATAATTTGATAGAATAGTGTATTCACTTAGACGTTGTATTCTAAGAAATGGTGAAGGATCCGGTTTTAACTGAGGACGACGCAATGAATATAAAACTAATTAAGACATAACTAAACATTAAAAAATTAAATTAAATGTAAGAAAAACTTTTAAAAAACAGCTTTTTATTATTATTAAGGTGTACTTAAACGAAAAAATAAATAAATAAATAAATAAAAAAAGTTTAATTGTCTTGAAAGATTGTCGCGTGAACAGAAATAAAAAAAAATACTTAGGTACTTCAGCACATCTCTGAAATCGTAAACATTGCTTGTAGAGAAAAAAAATGTATCAAAGTGTTAGTGATTCTGAGCAACTTTCAAAATGTTCGTCTGTTTGTCTGTTTTTTGTAAGTATGACAACTTAACACAGAAAAGTTCGACTTTATTGACATTCGGACAGTATGTTAATGTTAGGGAGAGACAGAACTCTATTAACTACTTCCACATCCAGTGGAAGTATACTAACGCAAAAAAAAATTTAGAAAAGTTTTATTGTTCAAATAGACCTAGAATGTCATGAAACGTCGAGATTTTAAGTTTGAGCAAAAAAATTCTGTCTGTCGATCTATCTGTCTCTCTGTAACTTTTCTTCTGCGCACAATTACTTTGAAATCGTTTAAGATATTGACTTGAAATTTGGTACACATATGTATTTTAACGAGACTGGAACCAGATCGTATTTTGATCTTATTCCGTTGAAGGGTTGGGCGGTAAATTGAGGTAAATAGGTAAATCAAGTAAGAGTCCATAAAATTGGTATTTAGTATATCTAAGAGAAGCTAAGGTGGCGTTAGCACCCCCACCGCACTATTAAAGGGGGTGAAAAAATAAAATTGTGATTTAGTGTGTATACAAGAACCAAAGGCCTTAATTTTTTTTTTTTTACTTCAGACACCCCCACTTCCACCTCCCTTCCGCCATCCCCACCTCCACTGCCGATGTGATATATTGTTTTATGGGCTTTGGGGGTAGGCGATTTCAAATGTTATATTATTGGAATTCCATAAAAAATTATTTCCACAAATCGGAATGTGGAAGTAGAGATTTTTTTAAATAATCGATCAGTAAATATAAAAGTTATGAAACATGTCAAGAAAATAATTGCAGATAAAAAATGATGCAACCTTTGATGATAAGATTCTACAAACACAAAAACACTGTATAGTGACAAACGTTTCGCGAATCAAGACGCCATCATCAGGAGGTGATTAAAATTACAAATATAGTAATGAGACCTAAAGAATGAACTTATTTTCAAGAAATTGCGTGGAGTTTACTTGAAATAGAAAATTATAAGAGTATAAAATTAATTTTTCTTAGGTAGATTACAACAAAGTATTAAAATTAGATCAGGATATTTTATTTAATAATGACTCAAGTCAAATAATCATAAAATAATGATTTCTTGTTATTTACTTCTTAATTTTCATCAAAATATATAGGGGGAAAGATTTCGGAGTACCTCGTCGAGTACCGTAAAATGAAATTACTTTTTACTGTAGAGCGATGATCACCGAAAACAGTATACAAAATTATTTCGCGTGAAGTGAGGAATTCGAAGAAAATACCTAGCAAATATATTAGTTCTAATATTTTACGAGAACAGATATTCTATTCTTTATCATCCATTTCCTGTACAAGGATTGCGGGTAAGGGATAAATCGAGAAGAATCAGATTATGCCAGTGCATAATCATTATGCATCAGTGCATAATCATTATGCATCAGTGCATAATAAGTTTGATGAAAAGATCAAAATTAGGTCGTAAGATTTAATTTTGAATTTTTTTGTTTGTTCAAATAATCTTAAAACCAGCATAAAATGATGAAACGTCGAGATTTTCAGTTTGAGCAAAAAGAACATTTTTTCCATCTGTAGGTCTATAACTATTTTGTGCGCACGATTATTCTGATATTGACTTGAAATTCGATACATCTATGTATTATAATGAAATCTGGAACTTTATTATATTTTGATCTTATTCCTTAGAAGGGTTGGGGTAAGTGGGGTAAATAGGTAAATCAAATCTCATAAAAATGGAATTTAGTGTATGTACAAGAAGCCAAGGTTTCAAAAAAATTTTGGGAATAGCCATCCTGATTACTATCTCACCCAGGGTGTAAAAATAAAATTGTGATTTAGTGTGTGTACAAGAATAATAGGGTTTAATTTTTTTTGGCATCAGACATCCCCTCTACGATCCCAGTACTGTGTGGCATATCGTTTTATTGGTTTTTGGGGTAGACGATCTCAAATATTATATTATTAAAGTTCTATAAACAATTATTTCCACATAGTGGAGAGCAAATAGGGTATCAATATTTTTTTAGTTTTAGGGGACTTGGATATGGAATCTAGATGTGTAAGTAGTGATTCCTTAGGCAGCGGTTCCTTTTATTAAAAATGGATAAAATAAGAAATATTCGTGTCATTATAAAATGAAACTCCAAGTTCGATAATTTCGTGAGACAAAACTATCAAGTTGTGACATAAGAAACATTTATATATTATCAATCATATTAAATTTTTATTAAATCGTAATTCGCCGAAATGGCTCGATTTATAAAAGTTTGTTTTCGACATAAAACTTTAATAATAATCAAAAATAAATTACCAAACAAACTTTGTCCAGTGATGTAAAAAAATTAATATTTTTGCTTACTGTAGCTATACCGAGGTAAAACACAATTTGGTATATGGGTAAATAGAGTAAAATCGTTTGGTTTTGCTCTTCTAGTACGATTCTGATTTCTCTTGGCACTCGCAAAAAATGATCCAAAATTAATTTCTAAATTTATATTTATTAAGTCCAAGAACACTCTGTCGAGAGTGGGAGGGATATGAAGAACGAAAGTACCTACTTTGTATATAAATAAGTTTTTTACTGTGCCTGTGTTATGTATCGTTAGGTAACCTTTTGTAACATTTGGATACTTTGTCATTTATAACTCCGACAAACCATTTTATTACCGTATTATTACAACAGATGACTGAAAATAGACCATAACTATAATAAAACTATAGACCGTGAAACCTTTGTTAAATGCTTAATTGTTTTTGAATTTTTAAACTGACATGACCTCCTTTCAATTCGCAAGTTCAAGAGCTACTTAAGTCATAGTATACTGAACACATTTCATCATTAAAACATTAAAAAGTTTATATAATGTTTTTCACATATTGTTAGATTTCGATAAACACGAAAAATATGATTGATATATGTTGTTCTACTTTATTTCGGTTTATTTTATATAGAAAAGTGAAAGTTACACAAAAAAACCTCCCAATATAGGCCAGTCACAAAAATACCAGGAATTCAAAAATAATTCAAACAAGAAATTGCTTGCTTTAAATTGATTCGCAAAAATGGCTACGTGCAAAATTGAGGCTTATAAAATTCTCCACAAAATAAGGTGCATAGTTTTTATCGCCAGATCCATATTTCTACCAGTAATTAATGTCCAAACTAGAGCTAAGTTGCGCGGTTTAATTTTCCAAGTTTCGTCCATGAAATTACGTTTAATACAAGCTATAACAATCGTTGGTATAACCAAAAGTTCACACACCTCAAGTTACTTTGCTCAATAGGTGATTTTTACAAAAAATCACTTTAATTTTAGTTCAGTAATCAGTTAGGTGATGCATATAAAAGTAACCAAATTAAAACAGAAAATTCTTTTTGTTTTCTATTTTATATTTGGAAAAAAAAGAACATGCATACTGGTCGGATAAAAATATATTTTTGTTAAGAAATTGTTTGTAACAATTAAACATTATTAATAATAATATGTAACAGTAGACTTTAATTATAATTTATTTTAATCCTATTATTATAATAAATCAATTGGTTGATATATATACAGTGTGACCCACTTAAGATCGCAATATCCCTGTATACCCGTTAATTGATGCTTGATTAACTTCAAATTTTGGTGGTAAGAAAAGATCGATAAGGTGATTCTTTGAACTTGGTAATATGTGAGTAGCGTGCGATTTTAAGGGGGTTTCAAACGCCGATTTTTCAAAAAAAAGTATCAGGGATTTTTTTAGAAAAAAAATACTATGGTATTCTTAATCAGCACCTTTAGAAACCCCTTTGTACAAGATTGCATCGTAGTGGGTACAAAGGTGTTTGAGATAGTGGCTGTCAAAAATACAATTTTTTCAACAAAACTAATTTTTATTTGTAAAACGGATTCCCAAATCAAAAAAATCTATTCTTCATTTTTTGTTCAGAATAATATATTGTACTAGACTGAATTGATTCTATAACAAAATAAGAAAGAAAAAGTAAAAACGTTCAAAAATTAATTTTTGGAAGCTTACATCTCAGTAACCAGGTAAGTGATCTCACTTAAAATTGATGTCTAGGTGTTTTAAATGGCGCTCTTTACGTTGATGAAATCGAAATTTGAATAACAAATTCTATAAAACACTTTTTTTTGAAAAATCGGCTTTTGAAACCCCCTTAAAATCGCACGCTATTGACATGTATCACATCACTAAGTTCAAAGAATCACCTAATCGACCTTTTCCTACCACCAAACTTTGAAGTTAATCAAGCATCAATTAACGGGTATACAGAGGTGTTGTGATCTTAAGTGGTTCACACTGTATACTTTTTTCTTATTTTGTTATAAAATCAATTCAGTCTAGTACAATGCATTATTCTGAACAAAAAATAAAGAATAGATTTTTTTTTATTTGGCAATCCGTTTTACAAATAAAAATTAGTTTTGGTTGAAAAAAGTGTATTTTTGACAGCCACTATCTCAAACACCTTTGTACCCACTACGATGCAATCTTGTAACAAAGGGATTTCTAAAGGTGCTGATTAAGAATACCTTAGTATTTTTTTTCTAAAAAAATCCCTAATACTTTTTTCTGAAAAATCGGCTTTTGAAACCCCCCTCAAATCGCACGCTACTGACATATATCACATATTACCAAGATCAAAGAATCACCTTATCGATCTTTTCTTACCACCAAAATTTGAAGTTAATCAAGCATCAATTAACGGGTATTAAGCGGTGTTGCGATCTTAAGTGGGGAACACTGTATATATATAGTGGGTACCACAGGCTACTGGCTCCCTCTTATATCTTCTTTATTTTTTAACTTATCTATTTGAAATTTAGAGTGCATAAACTACCTGTAAAAATGGATTTTTGGAGATAGAAACGGTATGAAGCCATTTCCGGTTTATCCGGAAATGACTGCAACTGACCAGTTTTAAATAGAACACCCTGTATATTTTTATATATTTGGATTCAAGACAATATTCTGAGTATACTATGAGATTTTCGTAAATTTTTGAGTCGATGTTCAGTTTTTTTAAAGCATTTTAAAACATTCGTCTAGAGTGCTTTGTAATACCATAATTTGTTCTACGGCAGGTAAAGTCTAAGGGCAAAATGTAATTTTTCGTTTAATTTCATTAATAACTATTTACGAAGCCTCCAAAATTGAACAAACCACTTTTTTACCGAAAACTTTTTTTTTCAAATTCATTTGGCCCTAAAATCACGCACTTTTAGAGATATTTGCATTCAAAATAAAAAATACACGAAATATATATATATATATATATATATATATATATATATATATATATATATATATATATATATATATATATATATATATATATATATATATATATATATATATATATATATATATATATATATATATATATATATATATATATATATATATATATATATTTTTTTTTTTTTCAAGTCGATTTTCCTGAAAAGCCAGTGGGATAATCGGAAAAATGTATAGAAACTTTTTTGTAGGAAGTCGTATTCTGGACATGTTTACCTATGTTCGTTTAGCCTTAAAAACGCTTACTTTTCTCGATATATACGTCTAAATGAAAAAAAAAAACACGAAAAAACGTATATATACGGTGTGTCCAACTAAGTCGTCACCATATGGGAAACTTTTTTATTATTTTTCTTATAAAAAAAAGTTATTCTTGATAAAAAGTTTTGCATGGCCTAAAACCCAAAATAAATAATCGGATATCAATTTTTTGCAGTCGTATACGGGGGTTTGTCGAAAAATGTAAATTTTGCTCAAGAGTAAAGTACCTTTATTTATTACAATATCGACAATCGTTATTAAGAAAAGTTGATCCTAGTTGAAAACTACGGTCAGATATCCAATATTACCCATCTACCATGAAAAAACGATCTTTAATAATTTTTGGGTATAATATCTATTTTTTCATGGTAGATGGATAATACTCTATATCTGACCGTAGTTTTCAATTAGGATCAACATTTCTTAATATTGACAATCGTTATTAAGAAAAGTTGATCCCAATTGAAAACTACGGTCAGATATCCGATATTACCCATCTACCATGAAAAAATAGATGTTATACCCAAAAATTATTAAAGATCGTTTTTTCATGGTAGATGGATAATATTGGATATCTGACCGTAGTTTTCAATTAGGATCAACTTTTCTTAATAACGATTGTCGATATTGTAATAAATAAAGGTACTTTACTCTTGAGCAAAATTTACATTTTTCGACAAACCTCGTATATGACTGCAAAAAATTGATATCTGATTATTTCATGTTGGGTTTTAGGCCATGCAAAACTTTTTGTCAAGAATAACTTTTTTTCATAAAACCGATAATAAAAAAGTTTCCCATATGGTGCAGACTTAGTTGGACACACTGTATATGCATCTCAAAAATCATTTCTTTTTCTTTCTGCGCATAAGCAAAACCTTGTTCTAAAAGTTGAATACTTACTTCCTATGGAGAGAAACTGCTGTTCAGAATTTTTCTCCGCTATTTTCCTAATTTGAGTGGACTATTAATACATTTTGCTAATAAATCTATAGTGATAATGTAGATGAACTCGCACCACTCCTCTGAATTTATTTTTTACTAAGGTTCGCTTATGTCTAGCTTTAAAAATTCCAAATAGTGATTTTATCATTCACAAGAAATAGGCAATGATAATTGCTTTTTGTAGCTTTATAAGAGTAGTAATTATTGTAGTTGGTGCGACTAGTATTATGAAGACGTGACGATCCCCTAACCACCCACCCATTACCCTGCAAGTACCGGACAAGCACCGTCCAGTACCTGTTGTCACCTAGTTCCATGCAGGCCGAAAGTGCTACCAACAGTACTTAGGCTTGCACTTCCTCGAGTTCATCCCTACCTCAGCGACGATCCGGATGACAAGATCTCAATTGACATTCTGTGTACTGATAGTCAATCCCAGACAAAATGTCTGTTTCCGAACAGACCGATGACTACCGATGACTACTACGGATGACAAGCCGGCGAAGAAAGAAGATCAAGACAGAAGAGCGCAAGAAGGGGCCTTAGCCAGTAAGGTCCATCAGCCAGGACCAAAGGAGGTGGGCCGAAATCCTCAACACTGCTCTCACTTGTGAGTGGGTTTGTTGTAAAGTATATTCGCCCGCCCCTCACGAGGCCGGTCCAGTCTATAGTCTATAGCGATGCAAGAGCAATAGTCCTGCTCGACCCTAGGCATTAGAGACCGTCATCAAAGCCAAAGGATATTATGTTATTTGATCACAATATGACGTCACCGTTTTGGGTCAAATAACTCACTACTTCAGCTTCCAACTGACTACGGTCTGCCTGTATTTATCGATGTTCTGAAAATAGAAAGAAAATGAACTAGTTACCACATGTAAGACAAATTAGCTATCTATTTTCAGTCACAGAAAAAACTGCTTAATGCAACACATCTACCAAGAGAGTCTGACGGGGACCTCCCCCTCCACTTCTATTATTATAAAGACAGGTGTTTACTATTACTATCACAAGCAGGTACGAGAATATCTACCAACATATTCTCATTTTAACGGAAATCAACAGACTCACGTTATACCTGCTGAAATAGGAATGTTACGTAGTAAATACTTTTCTAAATTTTCGACGATAATTACTGGTAGAAATATGCATTTGGCGATAAAATTGTACCTATATAGTTTATTTTGTAGATAAGTTTGTAAGCTTTAATTTTGTACATAGCCATTTTTGTCGTATATTCGAGAAAACGAGAAAGCTGGAAATCGCGAAAAAACATATTTTTGCGCCTCTCCCCATCCAAAGCGGGAGTTTCGGTCCTCGTTCGAGTGGGATAAATTAGGTACTTCTTACTGACAACCAAATGAACCAAAAAACTTCTTGTCTGAATTTTTTTCTGTTTCAAAATGCCTGGTGTCTGGACTAATAAACATATTTTTAACGACATTGTTTGAAAATTTTTTTAAGTCACTTCTACAATTATATTTCTTCAATTACAAAATTAAAAAATGTAGGGCACCGTCTCCTTTATCAGACAAATTCAGAAGAGGATCATTGAGATAAGCTAGAAGGTATTTAAAACATTTTCAAATATTTTAAAACATGAAAATTTTAATATTTAATGCGTGGAATTACATTTTTCTAAGTTTTGACAAAAACTACAATGCTTTTAGCTGTTTCTGTTTTTGTTTGATCTATCAGTTTTTTAAATTTATGTCTTGGGGTTAAGTACATTAGATAAGAGAATGTAGTGGTAGATGTTCTTAAAGAAAGCAGAAGTGAAAGGTCTAAACAATTAATTATAGCCGAAAACAAATAGACCATTAAAATGTTTTTAAACTCCAAATTTTGGTCGATTAACTATAGAGGTCATCGTAGATAATTAGTAGTTAATTGTCAGTAACAATTGTTTTTATGATATTGTATAAACTTCTTTTATTTTAGAAATATAAATGTAAAAGACGGCTTAGCGAAAGGAACCACCAATATTAATTAAAAAGAAAAGTAATTAACTTTTTGTATGTACTAAAGTAATGAAAGTGTGCCTAGCACCGTTTTCTGGGCGTAAGAATCAATTAAATCGTTGGTTAAACAGGAAGTACATACCCTGCAAATTGTTTTATTAAATGAGCAATGTCCCACAAAATACACAGCCCAACAAAAAAAAGTTCTGATCCCTGCACGCGTCCGTAATATTTCCATGTATTTTTCGACGCTGAATCCGAATCTGATAATAAAAAAGCTGTACACTCCCAAATTTTTGCGCTACAGCAAAAAATATTCCCCAAAATGGGGTAAAACCACTACATACATCGGGATAGAGTGAATGAATACAAATACATTGTGAAAAACGTGAATAATGTAAAATTGTGTATTCAGCGGTCAACTTATATATAAATAGTCCTGTCAATGAATGATTTCTAGAGGGAAAAGTACGAACATAGTCGGTGGGTGCGGGGGGCACGAAGAAGGTCTCGTTTTTTAGTTTTCGTTCATATCTCGAAAACGGTTAGCGATAATCAAAAAGTGGCTATATGCAAAATTAAAGCTAAATTTTCTACAATAATATTTCTATTAATTTTTTTCGTATCTGTTATGGGGGGTGATTTCGGGTCATGACTGAGTGTGGCGCTTGGAGTCACCCCAGATTCATGTACCGTACCTCGTACCGTACTTTACACTATGAAAACTTCAACATTCCCCACGATGTATTGGCATTTATGTACTTTATGTTTGTATAAAACTAGTTTCCACCTCATTATGGGGATGGTTTTCATTTAGTACTTGGGAAGTTAACTGCTGAATACAGAAATTGTACGTTATTCACGTATTCCACAACATATTTGTATCTGTTCACTTTATTCTGATGTATATGGTAGTTTTACCACATTTTGTAGGTTATTTTTAACTTTGAGGGTGTACGACATTTTTTATTATCAGACGCAGATTCAGCGTCGAGAAATACATGGGAATATTATTGGCCCGTTCGGGGATCAGATTTTTTTTTGTGGGGCTTTGATATTAAGTTCTTTAATTGGTAAAAAAAAATTAATACAAAACTATTTTTTTTAATTACTTTTTATTCTGTATTTTATTTGGAAAATATTAATTTAGAAAAACTAAATTTTTGTTAAAATATCGTAAAGTCATTTAGACAAAACTTCTCTCTCTATTTTGCATCCTTCATTCTTTAATTTTTGTTTCTCTTACATGATACCCTCGTATATTTTTTTAATAATAATATATCTGATTTTCTTTCTGGTAATAGTGACAAATACATTCCATTATTACAGTGACCACCCTGAACATTTTTCATTACAAGTATATCAGGCTTTCGCCTCAGTAAAAGTGTCAACTACATTCCAACTATTATTTCTACCATAGCTTTCTTAACTAATTATTTCGTGGGTGACAACTCTGTATACTTTTACATTAGTTTCTTCATGACCCTTGTATTAATTACAAGTAAAATATTACTTCTGTCCGTCGCATTTTTTCGTTAATTATTTTTTTGAGGATGTCTACCTTGTATATCTTTCATTAGAAGTATATCAGATGCCCTTCTCGGTGAGAATATTATTCCAATTATTATTTTTCTCTGTCGTTTCTTAGTTATTTTTTATGGTGACTACCTTGTATACTTTTTGTTACAGTATGGCAAGTTTCCTCCTTGACAGATGTATTAACTGCTTGCGAAATATCATTGTCCTCCATCACATTTTTTTGTCCGTTACACAGGTCAACAACAACAGAAAAAAAATTTTGCTCCAAGGACTAAACCTACTATAACTTAAGTATTTTTGTGTGCCGAAACTGAATTTTCAATTTAAAAAATTTTCTACCTCGTAGATTTCGTCACATTTTTTTCTTTAATAATTTTTTGAATATTTTTCCCTAAAAGTATAATCCCATTCCTTCGTTGCCAATAGCATCAAATAAGTAACTACCAAATAATATTTTTCTCAGTCAAATAATTTTGTAGGTATACCTGCCGCCAAACGACAGGCAGATAGACTGACAGACAGGCAGACAAATAGAATAAGGATGGAATCGAAAGACCTTAATTTTTGTAATCTGCGTAGTCTGAAACGTAAGAATCTGAAGAAATCTCTGAGAATGATTTTTTCACTAATAAAATGCTTGTCTTTCTTACAAAGAAAAAAATGTTGATACTATATTTGCATTCCACCATGTGGAAATAATTGTTCATAGAACTTCAATAACATAATATTTGGAACCGTCTACCCAAAAAAACCATAAAACGATATGCCACATTGGTGGTGGGGGGGTGGTAGTGGGTCATGCAAAAATTACGTTTTTGACTCTTGTCCACGCAGTAAATCATGCACAATATTATTTTTTTACCCTCTTCAATAATGGGGTGGGGTGAGGTGTTAATGTGGATGGCTAATGCTAAATAATTTTTTGAGACCTTTATCTGGCCGTCCGCCACCGGCGCCGCCCCTAAAAATAAACGAAGGTGTGTGGTGCACACCTCGCACATCCGCTCTACATGGCTCTGAATATCATAAACCAATAGTATTCGTGCGCACAAAAAGCTAGGCGGACAGACAGACCGACAGACCGACAGACCGACACAGACCGACAGACAGAGAGATTTTTTTCCCTCAAACTTAAAATCTCGGGGTTTCATTCGATAACCCCCATTTGAACAAACAAGTTTTATTTTGTTACTATTTCTCTTTTAATAGTTGCCCTTATAATTTTTCTGAGGTATTTTGATGCCCTGAAGCTCCTTTTCTTTGCTAGGGGTGGCAGAGGGAAACTGATACGACAGAAATTTTTTGTCCGAAATTGGCTTCAATGCGTTAAAATACTTCAGAAAAGTTATAGCAGAACTTTAAGATAAGACCTTTTTTTGTCCTTTTTAGGGGATAAAAGGGGTGGTAGAGGAAAACTGACATGATAGAAACATTTTTTTTTGTTCAAATTTGGCTTCAGCGCGTCAAAACACTTCAGAAAATTTAGATCAGAACCTTGGAACAAACAAGACCTTTTTCTGCCCTTTTTAGAGGATGGTAGATGACACGATAGAATTTTCTTTTGTCCAAAATACTTCAGGAAAGTTATATGAGAACCTTAGGACAAGAATTTTTTTTGTAGACTTAATTAATGTCCACTAATATTTTACTTCAAATTAATTAAGTTTGAAATTTAAGTAAATCTAAATCTTTTCTAAACAATTATGAAAAATATTTGCCCTTAGCTTTATTTATAGTATATTTTATTCGATTCATTATGAATCCATCTGTATAAAAGCAGTTTATCGTTTCTTCATAAAAAGTATTTCTATGCGCGCCTAGAGATTTAACAAAAATCTCAAGTATGAATTATATCGCATAATATTTTTTACTAAAACTGACTTGTGAGAATCTTTTCAGACATTCTACTTGTGACAAGTTGACGAGAAATCTGATATGTTTTTTAAAATATCTATCTAGTTGCTTCAGATACGTCAACCCGATCTTCCTAGGTAAAAAGAAAACTTATTTAGGTATGTAACTTAGTAGTTTGAAAGAAATTTAATATGCCTTGGGAAGGTACAAGATTGACGTCTAGGGCGGAGATTTTTATCTAACTTATGACTGCTTTTTTTTAATTGAAGATATAATGCAACATCATCATTAAAATATTCAAGTCCCAGATCTACGATTTAGTTCTATATTATACACAGACAATTAAGCAACTATCGAAAAATGTCTTATAAATATTTTATTCCTAAATTTTTAACGGTTAACGTTTTACTAGAACATTGAGCAGAGTTACGCTGTCGTTTAAAATATGTGTCTTTTAAGTGTTCATGAATCATCAAGAAAGTCGCATTAAAAACTCTATTTACTTCTAAATATATCGACATGTTCATATGGATTCTACGAAAACAAATTACTTGCAATTTCATATTTTTTTTGTTTTTATTCTCTCAATAATAAATTGTATTGTAAACCTGCGAATGACTCACAATTTATCCGGTAAACCGTTTGTAGTTTTTCTGATGCTCTTTTATTTAAATGAAATGAAATTAAGCTAGTTTTAACCGACTAATTTTTTTTTTTAAGAAAGGAAAAGGTTTGTTTGTTCATCTGGCGTTGAAGTCTCCACGGTTATTAAAGTCATCTGATAATATGATGTAATCAAATTAGGATTTTAATGTGAATTGTCTGGTCAGGGCAGTTTTTCTGTTTTAACGTGTTCAGGGGGTCAACTTAAGTTCACAGCTCAGTTTTGCAGAGTCTGCGAGGTCGGCGTATTGTTTATTTAAACAATTTTATTTTTTAGGTTTTCTTTGAATATCTCTAAATATATAAGTCCTATGGAAAACAATAAAAAGAAGGAAAATGTTGGTTTTGAGCTGTACAATAAAAGTACAAACTATAATTCATTCCAATTGTTAATATTATTTAAAAAAAAATTTGAACGTAGCAAAATTATGCGTTTTTAAACAAATCACTGTTCTTTAAAAAATAATGGATAATATTCAATGAAATTTTAGAGAAATATAGCTTGTGTAAATACAGTCACCACTTAAAATTTCAGATCAAAATAATAACTAAAACGGTTCAAATATATAATTGTTGCTAAAACTTTGCACCCTGCCATCAAGACCAACAAATGTGTACAATAGCTCAAATTGTAACATTCTATAAGTACTTTAAGATCACGGAGAAAAATACATTTCTTTAAAATTTAAATCCATTTTATTTAAAAAGCCGACTTTTGAAAAAGAAATTAATGCTCTACTTGCATTTGGAGCTGAGATACGTCAGTATTTACGTTTAGGTCACTTATAAATAAATAAATCGATATTTCTTGTTGAAAGGGTTGATTATTCTCCAATTATTCCAAAGTACTAGTCGCCTTACCCACTTGGACGTCTAGCGACTAAAGTCTGGTTTGTAAAAACATAATATAACATTTAGATATATTTGGTGATTTTTGGATCTATAACAAAATCACTAAAGACCCCCCTTTCGGGCCTCTATACAGTATCTTTTAACAATTGTAGCTTTGGATTATTTTCAAGTAGCAGAGACAAAATAATAGACATTGGGGAATTATCAGTCAAAATTTCAATAAGAAATATCAATTCGTCTATTTATAGGTGACCCAAACGTAAGAACTAACGTGTCAGCTCCAAATTCAAGTAGAGCATTAATTTTTTTTTAAAGTTGGTTTTTTTAATCTACTTTCATTACTCCTTTACCATTTTTGATTTCATAAAAAAAACCAGAGAGTTATTTGAATTTATTTATAACTAAAATTTCGAGAATTATAAAGAACTGCAATAAAAAAGGTTTAGATTTTGAAAAAAAAATTCTCTCTCCGTGATCTTAAAGTACTTATAAAAAGCTATAATTTGAGCCATCGTACGCATTTCTTGGTTTTGATGGCAGGATTTCACAAGGGTATAAAGTTTTAGCAACATTTGTATATTTGAACCGTTTTAATAAACATTTTGATTTGAAATTTTGTATTTTATGAGCTATATTTCTCCAAAATTTTATTGAATATTATCCATTATTTTTGAAAAAACAGTTATTTGTTTAGGAACGCATAATTTTGCAATTTTCATTTTTTTTTTAAATAATAATAACAATTGGAATGCATTATAGTTTATGTACTTTTATTGTACAGCTCATAACGAACATTTTTCTTCTTTCTGTTGTTTCCCATAGGATTTATAGATTTCGGGACATTCGAAGAAAACCGATGGAAAACACGGACTAAAAAATTAAATTGTTTAAATAAACAATACACCGACCTCGCCGAAACTGCCAAACTGAACTGTGAACTTAAGTTGATTCCCTGAACACGTTAAAACAAGAAAAAACTGCCCTGACCAGACAATTCACATTGCGAATTTTTTAGTCATAATTTGGCTCTTGGGCTCCACTAATAATAATAGACTGTAGGGCAAAAGAACGATGCATAATTCCTACAAGGAATTTTGTGTTTGCATAATGTTTGGGGGGGGGTACCATAATCATTAATTGATGTTTTTCACAAAAATATATTTGCTTCTGCGGACGCCATGTTGAAAAAATGACAGGCACAACAGGTTTTATCATTTATCTTCTTTCCTGTTAGTTCTACCCTAAAATTAAGTATTACGAATATTGCGAAAAAAAACTACAAATCTCTCAAATATAACTCAAACTGTTACGTTTAGTAAAATAGATTTGTTTTATTATGTATTGAAATAAAAAAAAAAAGGAAATAAAACATTGTGTAAGTACTCATGTAAATTCTCAATAAACATATTATTTTAAGGATTATTGATAAATATTTCTTTTGCTCTCGCAAATTTTAGTTAAATATTTTAACGTGTTGCCCACATCCTCTCTTAAAAAATATTTTTGTACCGTAAAGTATAAAAAAACATCAACATAAACAAGATGTTTCACTCATGCTCAGCATTTAGTTGACGCGAGTAACAAAGAGCAAGTGTCAGAGAACCGAAGTGTCACGGATGAGAATTATTACCTTGTTCCTCGCATTTTATAGTCTATACTGACGTTTTCGCCGGCAATTATAAGTCAAAAATGTTATATGAGGTTGTACAAATAGGCAGCAGAGATTTGTGGCGTCCGTCTTATCACGCTTCTTGGGTTAAGAACACACAATCAATTGTAAAGATAAGGAGTTAGAACTTGGATTTTAGAAACGTTTTCCATTTCCAAGGAAATAAAAATAATTGATGGTACTTACAGTATCTAACAAGATTGATCGAGCGAAAAGGGGACATAAGTTTCCGAAATCTTCCGAAAATAGCATGGAAAATGAAACAGAATGTGACTGCTATTAGCAAAAACACATACGATCTTAAAATTATCAATTTATTTAAAATTATACACAATTCTTTTATGAATATGTATGACATTTCAATATGCCATTCTAAGTGTATGCTATAAGCGTGTAACACATCAGAATTTTTTTATGTGTAAAAATAGCACACTGGCACAGGTATTTGAAATGTTAATTAAAATTACTATAAACAACTTTTAATTTATTTTATTTTCTCTTATTATGTTATAAAATAAGTAATTACTTGAGTAGTTCCTTAACATATTAATCAAAGCAAACGGTTCTGTCTTTAGAAGAATCTCCTTTAAAAAAGATCACTAAAAATAATGAAATAAAATTTCACCGTCGTCCTATTTATTGATCCTTCTTACCTAATATCGATATTAAGGCCGGTTAAATATGCGTTTGAATTCGTTATATGTACATTCTTACACCGACTATAGGTGGGCCGAAAACACGTTTTCTTATTTTTCTATCGCTATACCTACACAGAAGAGGAAATGGAAAAAATGGAAAAGTTGCATATCGCCTAGCTAAGCAAAATGAAAAAAAAAAAAAAATTCAAATAAAAATATTTATTGCGTATCGCACTCAGAGTTTTGAAAAATGGCGAAATTTTGCTGGTTTTCGTCGGTTCTTTATAATGTAACGATGAATTTCCTTTTTAAGTTATAAACCAATAGTTGTTAAAGATTAATGGGTTAATACTAACAAGGATAAATCAGATTTATCGTTACGAACAAACCATTTCTCAGTATCTATAGTAATTCGGTAATTAAGAAAATGTAATAGACTTAGCAACCATTTACTATAAAAGGCATTGCAGGAGCTCATTTATTCATTCCTATCCCGGGAATAAACAAGGTTCATAGCCTTAAACTTTCGATATGAAATCAAATTGATAATACCGACTAGTAGTCCAGTCAACGAATGACCTAAATGGTGGTGTAGAGTGCGTGAGCAGGGATCTAAGCAATTACTTTAGAAAGTTCTTCAAGGTGTTTAGGGAGTGAACATACTGAAAGTCCAGACATCTAGGAGGTGAGCCGGAGGGGGGGGGGGGGGGGGTGGCACAAAGAAAGTCCCACATTTGGTTTTTTCGCTCATATCTCTAAAATGGTGCGTCGCAGGGACAAATGTTGAAATTCTCTACAAATTTCATTTTATATACTTTTTTCGAATTCGCAACCGTTTTCGAGCTACACGCTCCGAAAAAGTGAACAGAAATCATCAAGGAGGCGGCAGTGATCTTTTACAACCCCTCCTCCACTCAAGGCGAGGTTGAAGAGGCTGGGAAGATTTGCTTCCTCAAATGGTATGGGGCACCAGCAAGACAGACCTCCCTCAACCAGTACCGCTTCTAGTTGTTCATGAGGTCAATGGCAATATTAAGCCTGACATTAGCTCCTTTCCACCAACTGAGAGCGCAGCTAAACAGCATTCCCGGCGTACCTACCACCAAGTGCAGCAGGGGCTCGGGAATAAGCTGCCTCCTCAAGAGTGGGGGTGGAAACACGTAGGAGACACTCTGGTGCCAATTAGAAGCACCGGAGGTCCTACTAAAAACGATATTTTCCCCTGCACCAAGGATTGTGGTAGTGGCAAATGTGGATGCCGGAAAGCAATGCTGAACTGTTCTGCGGAATGCCTACACTGCCAAGGAAAATGCCTCAACGGCGTGCCTGTTTACGACGAGGACGACGATGAAGACGACGTAGAGCCCCTTCAGCAAGAACCACCCACCACTGAGGATAAGGATGCCATGGACGAGGAACCCTTGCCAGAAGCCTTACGGCCAAAGAAGATGAAAGCGTGAATCCAGAGAAAGTTGAGTTTAACATTGAGAAGTTATTGAGAGTGAGAACAATGAGAATTCTTGAATCGAATAAAATTACTTACCTTATAATGACTTTTTTTATGATCATTGAAATACAATTTTCTATTTTTCAGGTAAAAAATCTGTTTGTCGAATATTTTCACTGTTCCGGAGCGTGTAGCTCGAAAACGGTTGCGAATTCTAAAAAAATATATAATGAAAGTTGTAGAGAATTTCATGAGTTTTCATTTGGTATAAGAAAAATTTTCCCGGCGACGCACCGTTTTCGAGATACAAGCAAAAAAACCAAAAGTAGGACTTTCTTTGTGCCCCTCCCCCCCCCCCGGTTCACCTCCTAGACGTCAGGACTTTCAGAATGTTCACTCCCTAAGCACTCTGAACAACTTTCGAAAGGAATCGCTTAGGTCCCTGCTCACGCACTCTACATCTCCTCTATTGATTGAACTATAGGTAGTGAGTGGTTCTGAAGCTCAGAGTAGAGATCTGTCCTAATCTGAGTACGCAATGCTGGCTTCTTATTGAGATCCGTCCGATATAAGTCCCGTAGAAGGAGATCTGTCCGAATCGATGATTGCGTAAAGAACTACCTCTATCATATGTTAGTGTTGTTTGAGATTTCACTGTTGAACTTTTAAGACTTTATGAACTTAATTAATTTCCTAGCGTCGCGTTAATTCAATATCAAAGTAACAAGCGTCGCGTCAACTGAGTCTCAAAGTGACATATGTCAGATAAATTCATCGTTGAAGTGACAGCCGTCAGTTAATTGTCAAAGCGACAAACGTCAGATTAACTAATTGTTAAAGTGACAGCTGTCTAAAAGTCAAAGTAATAAATGTCAGTCAGACTGGATGTTAACTAACCGTCAAAGAGGGAGTTATTATATTAATTGAATATCAAAGTTTCAGTTGACGTATTGACTGTCACATTATTTATTTCATCTTTACCTTGAACGACTTCGATTCAAGAACTGTCTCTAAATATTTACTTGACATAGTAAAGGTTACCGGGTTTAGTTAAAGTCAGGTTTCATATTACTTTCTTTATACATTACTATGATTATAATTCTATATCACTGAGTATTGAGTAATGTTGATTCATATCTTTAAATAATTTTGGGTATCTGTCATTCTTACTGAATAAATCTTGTTAAATGGAAATTATCCTCCTTGACTTTTATTGAACCTTGGAATTACTCCACTGTTTACTATTCGAGCGTAATAAATGTTCTAAACTATTGTAGAACTTTAACTGCAACGTTATAATAATTACTAAACTCACTACTAACAAAACGTTATAGGTCCTAATGTGAAGCTTGGGGCAACAGAGATTCAGAAAAAATTTAAAATCTGCAATTTCAAAATATTTATCATTCGCACAAGAAGCTCAAAAAACACAATTTTTGATTAAAATGGCAGTATTTCGAAATTTCTGCTAATTTTATTTTTTCATTTTTAGTAAACAAAATATGAATATATTTATCATGTTGTTCAAAAGGTGCACTTTAAAGTCAGATTTTTGGGAAAAGTCTGGCGTAATAGATCTTGATAGAAGGGTCGTTCTAATGAAGCCATCTCTTGCGTTAGAGCCACAAAGATGCTTCGGTCACAATTTTGACACAACGTTCTACAACCTAGGTGTGACAAGGGAAGTTTTAGAAATCCGCTTGCAGCGGTGTGCAAGTCTGTATAAAATTCCCATTCCTTAAGTTGACAGAAAAGTGCTGAGCAAGGAACAATTATACATACCTGATATTTCTGCTGCCATAAAGTCAGGTACAATTTTAGAAAATTTAGCAGCTCGCGATCCTGGTTTTCTGTCACACTCAAGATGGTTGATGGTTGACCCATCACCGTTACTTTTGTTAGCATATTTTTTCATAAAAAATAGATTTCATTCGGTTACCTGATCGGTGAAGGTCAACCTTAGTACGTATCTTAGACTATAATGCTATGTTAGTTTTTGAAGCATATTTCTAAAAAATGGTGGTACTAAGAGCGAAAATTAACTTAAACCGAGCTCTACTATGTCAAATAAGGCATCTTTGCTTATGAAAGTCAAACTTTCCGAATAGATTACTCCGAAACTAAACGACGATTTTATTTTTATTGAAAATTCAAGTGTAAAATCATTTTATTTATTAGTATACCAAAATATTTAAAACTGTAAAAGTTCATTTTAGTATACAAGTACCTTAAGTATATTCAATATATTTTTTTGCCTTAAAAAATGCTAGGAATTCTATCGTGTAAATCAATACTTCGTCAGTATTAGCTAGAAGAGTAGGTTCTCCAATAATGAGTGTTTTAAAGTATTTACCTAACTAATATATTGGCGTGCCCAGATTAGGGCAACAATATACAGAAATTAGGTAATTTCACAATAAATAAAAATGAGTGTAAGTTGTGATTTGCTTAATATCTAAATAATATTCTCTAATTACGATGAAAGCAAATAAAAAATAATTCATTGTAAAAATTAATCAAGAATAGGCTTATAAATAATGAATGAATGTTTCTATGCTCTATTGCTGAGAACTAACGAGTTCGAAAAAAGTGCAACTTTTCTAGAGTTGACATAGAATGTAAGGTTCACTAATTGTTATGAATAACTGAATTTCAATAAATGATTTGGGCATCTTCAATATATTTTTTTTTGCCTTAAAATGCTACCTGTCTACCATGTAATTCAATACTTCGTCGGTATTAGCTAGAAGAGTAGTTCTTTTGAGTGATTCTCCAATAATGAATGTTTTAAAGTATTTATTAGCATGCCCAGATTAGGGCAACAATATACAGAAAGTAGGTAATTTCACAATAAATAAAAGTGTGTGTAAATTCTGACTTGCTTAATACCTAAATAATATTATCTAATCAAATAAATAAAACATAGTTAATTGTGAAAATAATTATTAATTGCAGCGAACAATTTCCTTACAAAAAATTATTTTCTCCCTTTAACCGATTAAAGTACTAAAATCCGAGCAATTTTTTTTAGAAACCTGGGACATTGCCTATGGCGTAAAGGAACTTGAGCGGTGTGTACTTTTAGCTTACCAACAAATCATCCTTTCTGTGGCCATAATGCTCATGGTAGATGCAGAAAAATATTTTATCATTGTTTTAAATAAACCATTATAATAACAGAAAATTCTGAAATGCCACCGCATTTAAATAAAACGTTAAAGCTCAGCACACCGTCGAGATTTAAAGTTTATCGTCGAGTTTTGTTTGTGCTGTAATAATAAACATATTTTTTTTTGTCTGCCTGCCTGAATTATATCCTACTTGTGGGAATATCGGTCTCTGTTTGTGCGATGTTATCTTTTGACTTATAAACACACAATGTAGAGCCCCAAGTGCAACGCACCTGTTAAGAGAGACATTACCTACTATTTAAAATTCTGACCGTTCTCTCTGTGGGAATTCTATTAAACATACAATAAAATTCTTTTATTTTATGTTCCGCATGTTCACGTTTGCTAAATTGCTTTATCTGTGTGCAATAAAAAGTAATTTTAATAGTCATTATGATTGTAAAAGTACATGTACCATCAGTTGCAAAAAACATCCTGTTATAATGGAGCAAATGATTTTGTAGTATAATATACAGTAATATAAATAAATAATTATAATTAACATAACTTTTCTTTTTCTTTTCTTCACTAAGTTGTTAGTATACCATGTATACTTGGCAGATGTAGTTTTATTCAGGGTGCCACATGCTAGTGGTTCCCCCCCTATATTTCCTTTATTTTTAACCCCCGACGCCAAAAGAGTACGCGTATGTTTGTATGTCTGTCTGTCTGTGGCTTCATATCTCTTCAACGGGTGATCCGATTTTCATGCACTTTTTTTATTTGAAAGAGTATTTTGTCGAGAAGGTTTTTGCCATATTAGATGTGTACGGGAGTAGTGAACTATATTTATATAAATCTACCTATATAACAAGTGTATATATTACAATAAGCATTTGCTATTTACTATTGTCTAAATTTTTTATAAAATCAAAGTAATTTTTAAAATTAAATTTTTTTGACAAAGTTGAATTTCTTTTTAGATTTCTATGCTTGATCTCTACTGGCAAAAGATTAGAAACTTTTGGCAGTGTGTATATTAGAAATCTGTGACAAATATTTTTGTTGAATCTCGGTGTGCATAGAACACCATTAACAATGCTACGAGTGTGGCATGTTGAAGGTATATAATTCTGGAATGTTTTATTTTTAAATGCATATATACATAGACTGTGAAAGTATAACGATCGAATATTACAAATATCTTCAGTATAAAGTAAATTTGTATGATACCATCTATGTTTCCTAAATATAATTTTTAACATATAATTCTGTAGCAAAATACCATAACGAGTAAGAGATTTGACAGGAGTCTTATAGATGATTAACAATAGTTTTCTTGAAAGAAATTCTGGCAATTGGTAGAAATTATAAATAAGTTTCCTTATTTTATTCGTCAAATAATCTACATGATTACACCATTTCAGGTAAAGTCTGGTCTATTTGTTCCAGTTAATGTAAGGGCCAGGTAAAGATTCTTATTTGCATTTAATGATAGATGATCAGCATTTAGCCAATTTTTAATCCTTTCTAGATCTAATTGTACAGCTATTTTAGTGTCAGTCCATAAATTCTCACAAAAGATAGCAAGGATACAATTTTTGCTTGGATTTTTAAAGACAAAAAAGAATTTATATAAGCCAGGAAGAGTATCGGACCTCTGGAGTACCCCCATTTCCACAGTCCCTGTTTCACTAAGAATTTCACTTAGTTTCACAATTTGTACTCCATTAAATAAAAAAGTGCGTATATATATCTAACACTGTACCATGGATACCATAACGTTCCAAAACGTTTAGAAGTTTTTCATGGTTCACAGTGTCAAATGCTTCTGTAAGACCCAAAAAAATCGCGATTCACTTTTTATTTGTATCTAAACTCTCTATAATGTCCTTGATAACCATATGCATAGCGTCACTGGTTGTTTTACTTGCACGGAAACTAAATTGTAGTTCGTATATATTATTGTGGTCGAAAAAATTAACCAATTGGGATTTCAAACATTTCTCAAAAATCTTTCCAAATTATTGATGACACTAATAGGTCTGTAATTACATATTTTTGTTTTATCTCCTGCTTTAAAAATGAGTGTAACTTCGGAAGTTTTAAATTAAGTTGGGACAATACTTTTTGAAAAGATTAAATTAATTACATAGTTATGTGGTTCTAAAATATACTGATGTGTTTTCTTAATAATGTCAATCAATACCAGGTGAACTGTTAGTGGTAATGAAAATGATAATCGTAAACTATTAATCCTACGAAAAAAAGTAAAAGAATTTCAAGTTCTAGAAAACTGCGTCTGCATTTTTTTCATAACTTTGACGAGAAGCTAGATATTTCAAAAAAATGAAACTCATCAATTTTTTTCAAGATGGCGGCGCACTATGGTCAATTTGCCAATATTAGGAGGAAAGTATTACAAAAATAAAATTTATCCAAAAATTAAAATTAATATATATGTCGATACCTGAATAACCGGACCATCAGAAACCAAAAAAATATTTTGTTTATGCCGCACGTGTTTAAGGTGGTGACGTTAAATAGTAATTGGGTGGTTTCGCGGCAAATAATTTACCGCTAATATTCGTCCAAGCAAGTTGTTTATTGTATCCAATATTAAAAAACTGTTATCATGTGCTGTTAATACATGCCTTTAACTATCGAAAAAATGTCACGAGGTATGTGTCCTCTTGGGCATAACCATATTACCGATTTATTTTGCGGAAGCCTGCATTTGCGCATTTATATTTGAGTTTTAAAAAAAGTTTCACAAAGTTTCACCGAAATTTCTGCTGTATATCGTAGGTCAGTCTCTGTACTTTGGAACATATATTGAGAGTTTACTTTCTTGTAATTTTATTAGAAGATATTTAATTTTACTGCAGATGTTGTCATTTCCGTGAAGAGAATGCTGCTGAATGAAGAATTGTTAGTTGATGGAGCATCAGTAAGGACAGTCCACAGGATAATTGAAAATATTGAACAAGAGAAAGAAGCCTAGCGCGGGTTGTTAGGAGAAAATGAAGAACCTATTCAAATTATTCAGCTATTCTTATGTAATTTACTTAAACGCTGGCTGTCTTGTAAATTTAATGTGGCTTCATTAAAAAAAAAACATTCTGGTTGGGTAAATGGAGAGTTACAAAATGAAACTAATAAAGAAAATGTATGTGAGCCTTCTAGGTCGAAAGTAGGTCAACCGTCAAGTGCAACCATTATTGGAACATACTCCAGAAGAGTTAAGCTTAGCAACTCAAGCCGCATATCATGCAAGTGGTAAACGTAATGTGGCTTTCGTAATAAAAAAAACTTGGAAGGAGCTCTCCGCCTACAGTATTCCGGGAGTAAATTTTGAGAAAGTTCCGAAATATAAGTTTGCATACAGCAATAAAAGAGGTAAAGAAAAACGGTGTATATAATAGACTTTTTTTCTTGAAATCGTCGAAAAAAGTTGTCACTATAAAGTATCAGCATATAGGTGATTAATTGCAGAGACATATTAAATAAAAATATACAAGGTGTTTCGTTTGAAAAAATTGAATTATGACAGTTTAAATATGTAAAAATTTAAATCATCGTGGAGAACACCCTGTGAATTGGGTTCAACTCTGAGAGTCCTGTAAATTATTAGTACATGGTCTCGACTAACATTCAAAATGAAATGAAGCTCAAATTTACGAAAATGCGTCTTTTGCAGATTTTACTATTACTGTTCCATTTAAAAAATTCTGACATTAGCTTGCTACCACTCTGTGAAACACTCTGTAGATTTGAAACTAATTTTTGAATATTACACTCTTCATCTCCCACAATATTTATCTGAGACATTTTTTCTAATTTCAAACGGTTGAGAAGATATTGACTGCCCCCATGCTACTGACTCGCCCTGTATATATTTATGTATGTATTTAACATATTTAAACAAGAATATACTTCTAAACAAAAATATAGCTAGAAATGAAGCGTTAATAATATTTTCCTCCTAAATATGGCAAATTGACCACTGTGCGGCGTTTAAACCGGAACAACAAAGCTCATAAACTTGCATACACACACGGGATGACCCCTCAGGCCTTAATCCTTTAAGACAATCATGCACAAAAATAGCCTTTTCTGCACGGGATATTTTGTTCTAATTCATTTGTTTTTTTTTTGTCATTGGGGATTGCTAAGTAATAAAATATACTTTAATTACATTACAGTGTGTACAGTATATACTGTGTTTACAGTCCACTATGCATATACAATATACGGTACGTTATTTGTACCACCATGCATTGAATGACTCGGGTTGCATGGTTCAAACGGTGAAAAATGGCATTGTGTCAAATCCATTTTAATTGGAAAAAAGTCCTACAGACTGGAGTATTATGCATAATGCATATAAGATTTACAATAACACATGCCAAATTTTCAGAGAACACGATATGACTCGCATGTGTTGTGGATTGTCTACTTTCAGGGGCTTTATACGTCACACTAAACTGGTCCATTGATTCCAATATTTGGTCAGTATATTCTAGGGTTTGGCTACTTCACCCATCTCATGCAGTAAGGCTTTGCAGAGTTCATCACTGCAGTCAATAATATACCATTCTTCATCCCATTACATGTTTGCTCTTTGGTAAGTAAATAACTATCATAATTGAGACTTGGTCTTCGGCCAACATCACACCAGCCATATATTGGGGTATCCTCATGCTCTGTAATTTCACCTTATAGTATTTAGTGACCGCAATTCCCTCCAGTCCCGCTTAAAATTCATCATACAGTGAACATATCTGTGAATATTTTTTTGATTTTCTTGAAAATATGTTAAGCCTTAAAAACTTATCTTAAGTTTTGAGTCATTCCCAAATCTTTAATATTGGATATAGTCCAATTGAAATAGTTTATATTTTTCTTTTGTGGGACCCACCTAACTATGTTTCCTGGAGTACTGTGACCTCCTGAGCTTGTTGTGTTGATTTTCCATTTTCTCTATGCCATTTTCAGTAAGCTTGCCTTTTGCACTAGCTTGTTTAACTCCATTATTAATTAAGTGTCATATTCTTCTGGGCGCAATTTTGGTTGTCACCACGCGATACAGTATACTACATTCGTTGCCTATTTCGTTGTTGGCATTTTACGACTTCGTCATACATCCTCATCTCTTCATTACAGACGTTGTAAATTGCATACAGATTATTTACAGAGCCTGAAGAAATGTGACCAATTTTTGCAGTGCCGCGTATCTCATAATAAATTATCGCTAGTCAAGGTACAACATCAATTCCAGTTTTTTCTGTTGTATGGTTTTCAGGAATGAATTTGTGATGTAACTCTTCGAAAAGTTCTTAAGTTTCTAGTGTTTACCAATGGCTTTTATATGCTGACTATTTCAGTAGGTTGAAAATCTAGATTAAAATCATCTTTGGAACACCGTCAAGATATTAATTAATAATTGGGAGTTACGTCTAGCCTGTCTTGTTGGTTGCTCTATAACTTGTGTATTGCAGAATCGTCGTTACCGTTGAAGTATATCTCTGATAGTTGAGATGGGCAGTATTTTATCTATTTGAAGTGGTTCAGTTGGATTAGGGACGCCATAGTCTACCTAAATTTTCTGGTTTTGCCATTGCAGTAGATGTGAAAGACCTAATATAAAATTCGGTTATAGTAAAAATAGAAAACATGAAACCAAACCTGTATTAATATCATCAACTAATACTATTCTCTAGTCTACAAAGAGACATTCATCCATGGTTCAATTATTAAAGCAGCTACTATAAACCCATTATTATTTCAATTAAGAATGTCACATATCAATAAATCATTATTTAATTTATGACGTCCCTTTAATTATACATTTAATACAATGTAGATAGAATTATTGCGTATTTTTATGAATCGGTAGTCATTAAGTTTATTATAATGACCAAAATATAAAACATGTTGTATAATAAGATTGTGCCAAAGTACAGTTAGATGCAGTGGCGCAACGTCAAACTGGGCTGCTCGCATATTTTTGGTTTTACGTCACAACTTTATTATTACCAGGTCAAATTATATTTCATAATTTTAGTGACTTTTTGAAGATAGCTATAAAAAAGATTTTAATGTTTATATGTAACGTGTCCCATTTTGCTTGGAACCACGCCCATAAAAAGTGATAGTTCGGGTTATTTTTCAAAAGTAGATTTCTGAAATGTGCATTCTTGTGATATATTAATATTTATAAAACAACCTCCTCCTTTTGATTTGTGGATGGATAATGATAAAATCTTATTAGAATTTTTTTTATTTCAAGTCTAAGTACATAACACTATTAGTCCAGTCAACGAAGGGGTGGTAGAGGACATGAAGGGGGAGAATTTTTCTCTTCAGGACTATGTTGGGGGTAGTTAGGAGGTAAACATACTAAAAGTCTCCGCCCCTAGCCTTGAAGCTTCAGGGGTAGAGGGGGTGGAAAATTCCCCCTTTTTCGGTTTCTCGCTTATAACTCGGAAATGATACATTGTACGGAAAAAAGTATTCTTGCCAAAATTAAATTTCTAACAAGAATGTCTATACTCATTTTCTTCCTGTCTGTTATAGTTTCCAAGATATTCGCCAGCGAAAATCGATAATTAATAAATAAGTTTTAGGTACCTGAAATTTCTTTCTCAAAGCGGTTTACCGTGGTCTGATAATAAATCACATTCATAAAATAATCTTTATTTTACAATACTCGACGTATATACTCACGTAATATGTCGAATTCTATACATTTCCTCAAATTTTGCTTAAATATGGAAGAAATTAGGATCTACTTATGACCAGAAAAATATTCGCCTCATACAAATGCAAAGCCACCTGTGGTACAAAAATATGCGTAAAAAATGAAAAGTCATATTAAGCATTAAGTAAGTATATACCTATACTTTTTTGAAGGAAATTTAATGCTCTACAACTTCCTGTCTGACGACTTTTTGTAAAACAAAAAGCTGAGGAGTTAGAAGGGCAAGTTTGATGAAAAACGTGAGCCAAAAATAGTTTTTTGAAAATTATTATCATTTTCGCTAGCGAATACCTCGGAAACTATAACACATAGGAAAAAATGAATTTAGACATTCTTGTAAAAAATTTAATTATCTAATTTTGCAGAGAATACTTTTCCGTACGACGTACCGTCTCCTTTATAAGCGAAAAATTGAAAAAAGGACTTTTTTTACCACCTTCCACCTGAAGCGGCAGGGCTAGGGGCGGGAACTTTTACTTGTTTACCTTCTAACTACATCAACACATTACTGGAAAGGAAAATTCTTCACCCCCCCCCCCCCCCTGTTCCCTACAACCTCCCCCTGTTCTCTACAACCCCCTTTTGGGCTTTCATTGATGGACTCTATTGGATTCGGCAACCGGCGAATGGGTTTGTACCATATATCGTGAAATAACACCTATTTTTAGATTTTTCCTGAAAGCAACAAAAATTCTGAAATTGCCCATGAAAATCCACTGTTGCAAGGGATTGTGTATTTGAAAGAGTGCCTTGACTCAAACAACTGTCAAGAATGTTTAGTTTTCAATTTGTATAGGTTTTACTCATTTTAATTTCTGATTGTAATAATAATTATTGCCTCAATTTGCACATTTACAGTGGTTATTCCAGCTGCTTGTTCCACTAAGGCATTTCCAAATATACCAATATCTCTTGGACACCAGAAGAATATTTACTTCTTCTCCACTATTGCTTTTTCTAGCGCGTATTACTGGTATCCACCAAAAGTACACTTGTGGAAAATGTTGTTTTTATTCGTTATTTTTCTAATCATTATTGTTGTTGGTCTTCTCATTGTGGGTGTTGCTGAGTAATCATTAAATAGATCATTGTTAAAGGTGTATGTGTAGTTTATCTGCCTGGAGTTTGTCCAAAAGTTTATGGCATAGTTTAATAGTAGTCGATCTCATCTCAGTTTTAAATGTGGTATGCCACTCTCACAGGGTGTTAGGCTTCTGCTGAGGACACGAGTTGCTAATATAAATCATGTATGGTGCATAGGATCTAGTTTTCTTAATTGTGATTCGCGTGCAGAGGAGTGCACTATACTGCCATAATCAAATTTAGTTTGAACTAGATTTTTTTTAGATTTGAAAAAGGAGCTGGCTGATTTTTCCTTGACTATCGCGACCCCTGTGGATCTATTGTGGCACTCTGTCTAATTTTACTTAGAGCTCCTTAACCAGCTTTGTTGTATCAGACTCCATAGCCTTGATAAGGGCTCCTTGGTATAGCTATCTGTCCTTAGTTTCTCTTCGCCAAGTAGTTTCAACCTCACTCTTCGTACCGGCACAGCACATGTACTCAGGTTTCCTCTTCCTCGACGGAATCTGCATGTTGCATCCTCTGCCAGGCCCATTAGACTCATATGTCTATTAAGAATACAATGTCCAGTTAGAAGACCTACCATTATCCTAATGGCCTTTCTATTTTGGCGTAGTAGGTCTTCCGTGAATTTGGCCGATCGTTCTTTAATGAACCTTTGGCCTGTCTCTGTTGTGGGAAATTCTTCCACCATTCTAGAGATTTATTTGGTACCCATTCATTAATGGATGTGCGTATGCGTTGCTTAGCCACACCGCAAAGGGGTTCGGGTCCTACTAGGGCCTTAGATGCGCCTTCCTGGGCCAGTTCATGAGCTTTCTCATTTCCTCTGTGTCCCTCGTGTCGTAGTACCCATGCAACGGTCACTTTGCTCTGACTTCCTAGGTCTGTAAGGGCATTTATATTATTTCATACTAGTCTTGAATCGACCTGCATGGAATAAAGTGCAATTAGCGCTGCTTGGCTGTCGGAAAAAATGGCAATTGACTGCTTTACAGTTCCTTGCCTCATAATTTCCTTTGCACACCACTGTGTAGCGGCCACTTCAGCCTGAAATATTGTGGCGTGTATTCCTAGACTTATCGGGATTTTCGTTTTCGATCTTATCCCGTAAATCCCAGCTCCGACTCCCTGTCCTGTCTTGGAGCCGTCCGTATACCAGATCATTTGCTTTGATATTGGAGTACCGTTTTTACAGTCCTCTCCGTCTGGTATTTTGATTTTAAAATTTTTATAGAAGTTATACTTTGGGACCATAGTGCCCTTGGGCATTCCCTTCAGCTCTGAGTATAACTTTTGGTGCTCTCTTCCATGTTGTTGCCTTAAGGGCGTTGTGCCTTGCATTAGCCTATGTACCACTAAACGAGCTTCCCCTTGGATAAGTTTGAGCTAAAGATTAGTAGATACGTCTGCCTGTTCCCCAACTAATGTTTGTTACACATTTGACATTTAATGCCCTGTTACATCTTGTCGTGACATCATGTATGTATTTGTGCCAAAAGAGTTTTTAATCAAAGTGATCTAGAAATCGGTATGAGTCTTCTACAGTTATAAGTACCTCTTGGAGGTGAGGCTCTCAGTGTGGTTTTTGCAAGCGACAGAAATGTACACATTTTGTTCTAGTTTTAGAGAAATTGAAGCCATATCTTACAGTACTTTATGTTACCTTATTTAAGGAATTTTATAGTATTCTATTTAGTTTGTTTATTGATTTGGTAAATAGCTAACATATAGACTTTTATACACTTGCATTTTATATTTTTTTGTAATTGCCGGAATATTTTAAGTTAATGCTACTTTATATATCTTACACAGTAAAGTGGTCTATTGCCTGTGTTGGTTATTATATATTCATCAGTTTTATAATGTAGCCGGTCTATAATTATATTATATAGTTCATTGTTAAACTTCATTATGAAAGTCAAAGAATTATTACCAAAAGAATTAGACAATAAATAACGACTATCTGATAATTTAGTCAAACACAGGCTGAAGGTACGTTTTTCATCTGATCATAATTACTATTACGTGATAATGGAATTTTATTTCAGAATTTTATTACCCATAAATCTCTTAACATGTACTATAAATTTATTATTATAATTTCTTGTCGGTCGTTGCTATTTAATACAATTCTTGCATTAAATTCACGTTAAATTAACTTTAATGAAAATATTAAAAAAAAAAAAGAATGGAAACTTTATTTTTAGAAATAAAACTCAAATTAAATGGTCGACATATAGGGGGCCTAAGTTCAGGCCCTTGTGGTCGATGATTTAAGTTAAACACTATACCTTTAGTTTCAGTGTGAGTTCTTCAGTACTTGAGCTCAAACGCAAGCAGCAGAGGAGCGGATTCTTTTAAAAAGTCGCTTATTTATAGAGGAAACCAATCATGACATAGAACTTATTCACCATCCTTTTTATAATCAAATTTAATATACATTCTGAGAAACTATGACATTCTCCTTCAGCACAAAAAATTTACAGTGTGAAAATTTAAAAAAAAACCGCTACCTAAGGAATCACTACTTCCACATCTATACTTCCTATCCAAGTCTCTTACAACGTAAATACTATATTTGCACTCCACTATGTGAAAATAATTGCATATGGAACTTTTATAATATAATATTTGAAATCGTATGCCCCAAAAACCCATAAGATGATATGCCACATCGGTAGAGGGTAGTAATGGTGAAGGTGAATGAAGTGAAAAATTTTTTCTTTACGTTAGTATACTTCCATTGGATATGGAAGTAATAAGCAGAAAATGGCATGACAAAGATATAAAAAATCATTGTGTGCCATGGACTACACGATAGAAGTAAAGCTTCTATTTGAAGCAGCATTTTCTGCGAGGAAACCTACTACGCATCCATACTACTCAAGGTAACCCACTGTGCATCCAATTTTCTTGAGGAAAAGCACTGCGCATCCATAACTCTCGAGGAAACCCACTGCATTCATACTACTTGAAGTAACCCACTGCACATCTATATTACTCGAGCAAACCCATTGCGCATCCACACTACTTGAGGTAACCTACTGCGCCTCAGTGGTATTCGAGGAAAGCCACTGCGCATCCATATGACTCGGGGAAATACTGCGCATCGATAGTACTCGAGGAAACCCACTGCCCATCCAGTTTACTCGAGGAAACCCACTGCGCATACATACTACTCGAGGAAACCTACTGCGCATCCATACTACTCCAGGTAACCCACTTATTATAGAATCAAGAAAATAATAGAAGATCTATAAACACCGTACAGGTTGCATGGTATTCTAATTTGAAATCGTAGAAACTAAATAGTCACGCGATGACGCGTCTCTGACTGTATCTCCTCATCTACCCTTGAAACATTGGTGTCAATTTAGGCAACCTGCTAAAATAATCTTGAAAGGCAGGCACGCTGATGTTCGTTTGTTCATAGAACTCGAATTATAATGCAACCAGTAAGGTGTTTATAAATCTTAAAATTCCACACCTAGATTTTCTATCCAAGTCTCTCACAACGAAAAAAATTTTGATACTCTATTTGCACTTCACTATGTGGAAATTATTGTTCATGGAACTTTAATAACCCTAATATTGAAATCGTGTACCCCGAAAACCTATAAAATGATATGCCACATTGGTAGTGGGGGTGGGTAAAGTAAAAAAAAATTGAGGCCTTAGGTTCTTATATACACGCTAAATTACAACTTTATTTTTTTCACCCCCTTTATAAATGGGGTGGGGGTGGCTAAGCCAAAAAAATTTTTGAGACTTTAACTTCTTTTATATACAGGGTGTCCCACTTAAAACTCCCGGCGCCATTTTCTCGATAACCAAAAGCGATATTTGAATTCTGTGAAAGGTATCTACTAAAATATATAAATGACTTCAGTTTTGAGTAAAAATGGTTATTTTACATATTGATGTATAGATGGCGTTGCGATGCAAAGAAATTTTTCGATCCTGGGAAAGATGAAATTAGTTGAATGAGATGGAGAATTATATTCTGAGCAACTTTTATGATACTAACAATTTTCGAAAAATCACTGGTTCTCGAGATATTTGAACTTCAATATAATTTTTTTGAATATAAAAATCGTCATAACTTTGTTAAAATACATTTTAGACAAAAAGTCCTTTGGGACATTATTCACAGTGAATCAGGCTCATTTAGATGGTAATGAAACCTTTATTTCAAAACACAAAATATTTTTTTTTTCAAGGAAAACAATGGTGGGGCTGCAACTGCTATTTGGAAATTAAAGATTTTGATATTTTTGTTTATTGTGTATTGTCTAATTTTTGCGTCATGTTTATGTTGTACGTTCTACTAAATTTTACACTATAAATTGTAGACATATGAAAAAAAATAGGATTTTTGTTACTTGAAAAATTACATTGAAGTTCAAATATCTTAAAAACCGGTGATTTTTTGAAAATTGTTCATATTAAAAAAGTTGCTTAAAATATAATTCTCCATCTTATGCAACTCATTTCCTTGTGCCTAGTATCGAAAAATTTCTTTGCATTGCAACGCCATCTATACCTCAATGTGTAAAATGTACTCAAAACTGAAGTCATTTATATATTCTAGTAGATACCTTTTACAGAATTCAAATACAGCTTTTGGTTATCGAGAAGATGGCGCCGGGAGTTTTAAATGGGACACCCTGTATAGTAAATACCAATTCTATGGACTCTTACTTGCTCGATTTACCTATTTACCCTCATTTACCTCAATTTACCAACTCTTCAACGTAATAAGGTGATAATAATAATAATGATAATAATAGCTTTATTGCCCAACAGTATAACCATTTACAAAGCAATACAAATAAAATTCACATAAAGTAACTTAGAACTTAGAGCATAGATATACTATTTATATATGTATAAAGTAAGATAATAGATAAACATTAGATAGATAAAGATTACAATTATTACTTATTGCAACTAATACATCTACTTATTACAACTATTTTAATTATTTAGACCAGAAAAAAAATTGACAGCTTCTTGTGTCAGCTCCTTTACGGTACAGGTATTGATATCACACAAACGACAAATTTGATTAAAATTGTCACACATTATATTGATTGGGGACCTTAGCAATATGTTTGTTCTAGCTCTACTGTTATGAAAAAAAGTATTTCGCCTAGATTGAAATCTAGGTGTATAAAAATTAATTTGAGCCAGCAAATCGGAACAGTCGATTTGTTGGTGTAGCAGCTTATATCGGAAAGTCAATGAGGCACATTTCCTTCTAATTTCTAGACTGCTGATATTAAATCTTTCTGTTAGGTGGTTATAATCTATGCCTCTTGCAGGATATTGAAAGGATACCAAATTAGAGATTCATACTCGTTTTGAACGGATATATGAATAAGACAAGATTTTTAAGGCATTGACATCTGTGAAACTCCGGCAATTTCTCACAATAAAACCAAATAACTTCATGGCATCAGATATTTTCTGCATCACGTGATCATTGAAAGTAAATTGGGAGTCAAATGTTATGCCCAGATCCTTGAAAGAAGTGCAACGGATTAGTTCAGTCGTATCGATCTGATAAGCATATTCGTGTACTAGCTGTTTTCTGGTGTATTTTACGATTTTACATTTGACGGGATTTAGATGTAACTTATTGTTAACGCACCATGTTTGAATACTATCTAAGTCAGTCTGCAACTTCTGACAATCATCTATGGCATCTATATCAGTAAATATCTTTAAATCATCCGCAAAGAAGAGCTGGCAACACTGGATATTACAGTTCAAATAGTTAATAAATAGAAGAAATAACAGTGGACCCAAATTCGACCCCTGGGGAACCCCTGAGGTAGCGACGTAATTAGAGGAATTAAATCCGTTGTAAGGTACATATTGAGTCCTCATTTGCAAATATGATGTAAAAAATTGTTTTATACTGTCATTAAAGCCAAACTGTCCCATTTTTTCAAGCAAAACGATATGATCAATTCTATCCAATGCCTTTGAAAAATCTGTGTAAACCACATAATGTAATCTAGTTCTAGATCTTGTTAAAATACATGTGTGCCAAATTTCAAGTCAATATCGTTAACAGTTCCAGAGTAATCGTCCGTACAAAAAAAGTTACAGACAGGCAGAAATATTTTTTTCTTCTTAAACTTAAAATCTCGACGTTTCATGACATTCTAAGCCTATTTGAACAATAAAAATTTTTTAAAATTTTTTTATCGTTACTCTACTTCCACTGGATGTGGAAGTAATTACAAAATACATATTTAAAATAGTTTTGCTTAAAATTCGAAATGTATAAGAGTTACCTTTTTTAGTTTTGATGCATAAATACTTTAGGTCTACTATACTTCTAACTTTTGCATAATAGGTATGTTCACTAATTTTCAATTATAACGAAATTCGAAAGCTTTAATGGTCCGTAAAGGTATAGCCAACACAGAACCTCTTAAAAATTAAAATCCAATTAAATAAACGCAGAATAAAAATGCCGAGTTTAGCGAGGCTAGAAAACGTACCCTACGCGAGGCTAGCGTGTAACGTCACTTACCTACATGATGCGTATGTAAGCCACACTGCTCTGCTTGCTTTTGGCCGTAGGTTTCACTATATAGACTAGTAGATGGTGACAGAAAATCAGAACTGATAGCCTACCGCCTGCAAGTAATTTAGTTAGTATTATGTATACAATAAAGCTCAATTTTTGGTACTTTCAAGGTTTGCACGCATGCACGGGATGTAGGAAACGACTTCCGGTTTGCATAAAAAAACAATGTTTTCAACTGATACACTACCGTCTGCAAAGTTCATAATTCGAAATTAAAAGAATAAAAATATGTCGGAAGCGCTTTTGCACACAGTTCTGTCATGCACCAAATCTTATACAGGGTACTCCAAAATGTATCAAATTTTAGTAAAAAAAAAAAGATAATTTACCGTCTGCAAACAATACAAAATGATGATTCTGGTTCATGAAGACGAGTAGGGGAAAGGTGCAGACGTTTATGATGTGCACATCACCATATCGTGCGCATGTCAACTTGTTAGCTAGAGGTTTGGAAATCATTTAAGATTTCATGTGCAAAATGTATAGCACAAAACAAAATGGTTTGCTGAAGCACTCTTCTGTGAATACAGCAAGGCTTGTACTTTTGTTTGATTTTTGTTACAACTTTAATAAAATAATATTTTTTCAATTGAATTTAATTGCGACGCGAATTATCGACCAACTTTATCGGATATCAGCACTAATTCTGGTCCGTGTGAATCTGCATGTTGTCTGCCCATCCGAAAAAAATATACTTGCATAAGTTAGCTTACACAATTTCGTGTTGCAGATGGTAAAGAGCTGTTTGTGGTGCATATCGTACACGAAGAGATATCAAACAGAATTCGCCGAGTTTTGACTCTATTTTGGCTCTCGTGCATATGGGCATTGTCTGCAAACTGGATAATTGCGTATCTAACCCAGTAATCTCTCTTTGTACCAAGTTGCAGATGGTATAGATAGTTGTTTTTGGTACATATCGGTCTGCAAATTAAATAATTGGGTAATCGAACCAATAACCTTTCTTTGTACCAAGTTGCAGACAGTTAATAATCGGTAAAAGTTACCCCCATTTTCTTACAAGTTTATAGAATTCAATGGACAACCGTGCATATTGGATTCGTCTGCAAACATTGTTTACAATAGTTTTGCAACCCAAATTTTGTAATAAAACTATAATTAAACGGTAAACAATGGTTCAAAGTTGTAAAAAAAAAATTACAAGTTGACATGCACACGATATGGTGATGTGCACATCGCAAACGTCTGCACCTTTCCCCTACTCGTCTTCATGAACCAGAATCATCATTTTGTATTGTTTGCAGACGGTAAATTATCATTTTTTTTTTTACTAAAATTTGATACATTTTGGAGTACCCTGTATAAGGTTTGGTGCATGACAGAACTGTCTGCAAAAGCGCTTCCGACATATTTTTAATCCTTTAATTTCGAATTATGAACTTTGCAGACGGTCGTGTATCAGTTGAAAACATTGTTTTTTTATGCAAACCGGAAGTCGTTTCCTACATCCCGTGCATGCGGGCAAACCTTGAAAGTATCAAAAATTGAGCTTTATTGTATACATAATACTAACTAAATTACTTGCAGACGGTAGGCTATCAGTTCTGATTTTCTCTCACCATCTACTAGCCTAATAGTTAAGTGTAAAATGACACATAGAAATGCCAGCGTCCTACTGGTTGCATAGCGCAAGTACTGGCGCCGTACTCTCGATTGAGCAAGTGATGTCAGAGAGCGTTCAGCGGATTTAAATAATTACGGTATATTCGCATGGATTTTTTCAACAGAACGCTTTTTTAGAATTTCCTTAAATTTTGAACATGTAATTTTAAGACTAATTTGGATATTTTTATTGTGTTTAAACAAGATTTTTTTTTTTTGTGAACATCCCCATTGTCTGAAAAGAAGGCCTTAAAAAAACGTGATAAAATATATGTCACATAATCACTTCACGGTCAAGTTTATTATATCGCTTGATAAATATAGCATGTTTAACATCTTTGTTAATATAAACAAACAATTCTTAATGAATGTACTAACTAATATGGCGTGCTTGTGACAATACAGCCAACTTTATGAATAAACAAAATGAATCTCCTTGACATTTATAAAAATAACAATTAAATTGCAGTTTATTTTTAAACCGTACATAAACAATTTACATAAATAAGTCGGTTTGATATGATTTTAAATGTAGAAATTATTTAAAATAGAATTGTTTTAATTTCTGGAGACAGGAAGTATAAATCTGGAAAGACTATCGGTCATTCAAAGTCTATATTAGGAGCGAAGTATAATTTTGCAATGATGTTGATAAACATGTTGCAGTACGAGGCTGGTACATCCATAAATATATTTGCTTAATAATAATTAAATATATTTTTTTAATTAATATTTTCCTTGGCAACACGACTTTTCTCTTCTGCTTTATCTTTATGAAACAGTATATAATATACTATTGCAATAACTAATGGTAAATTATTGATTCCATAATACATGTTAATTAGAATTCTATGCATTTTTTTACTTCCCTCACTCACGTAATCGTGAAAAATTCAGTCTCCGAGATTTCTTCAAATTTTCACGTTTCAAATTCTGTAGATTATGAAAGTTAAGGACTTTCCAGTTCGTCAATCTGTCTCTCTGTCTGTCGATGTTATTTTCCAAGAAACTATTTAATTCAGAAAAATAATATTAGTTAGGTAGTTGAAGACAGTGAAAAATATACAGGGTAAACACCCTAAAAGAATAATTAACCAAAGAAACGTGGCAGATGACAATAATAATAATAATAAACTTTATACCTCAACTCTCGAAATATACATAGATGGCTCTAAAACACAAAGTGGCACCGGATGCGCTTTCTGAATCCCCAGTCAAGAAGTAAAAGCAACTTTCAAATTATTTAATGAATGTACCATATACAATGCAGAAACTTTTGCAACATACCAAGCTCTGGGATGGATCTTTGAGTTTTATTTGAAGTCAACTAGGTTGCATCATACAGTTATCATTCTATCTGACTCGAAATCTCTACTACTGACAATAAAACAACTTTAACATGAGACAATACAGAAACTCGATAGTATGCAAAATTTTGCATTATTACACAATGGTTAGAGCAAGGGTTACAATTAAATTACATCTGGGTTAAGGAGCACTCAAATATTACTGGAAATAATATCGCTGACAAGCTAGTCATACAGTGTGTAGAAGAATATGGAGTAATTCAACCATTTATTCCAATATGGGACTTGTATAATGTGTATAAAAATAGAATACGGAAAAAATCGGAATCTTGTGGGACTCCTACGTAGCAACAACAACGAACCATTATGCAAAAATACATCCAACACTGCCTGATACAATACCCCACATCAACACATATAAGGTATCCAGATTTTATTCCACGTCCACCACAAGGTTAAAATTGAACCATGGACCTTTTCTGGACATTTACATCGAAGAGGACTGAGAAACAGTTCGTTGTACACATGTGATCCTAATTATATTGGAGATTTGAATCATATGTTCCTTGACTCTAAACATCACATTCGAGCAACGACAAAATTTCTTTTAAGAATATGTGCACTGAATTTACACCTTTACCTACTTGGATTACATCTTTATTATGTGAAAACTAACAGGCAAATATTTAATATTCTCGTGGACTTCTTGAAGGACACCAATATGAATTTGTGATTAGGGATCAGTTTTCATATTTGATAACATATACATATATGTGTATGTATATATATTGCTCTACTCAAATATTTCTTTTCCGTTAAATTTTGTTCTGATAAGGATAGCTTTCTTTTGCCTTTGTTATTTATCTTATTGTTATTTTATCCTTCAAACCTCTGTAAAAAAAAGCCCTGATAGATCCGTGGGCGGGAAGAAAATGTTATACCCTTCTCCATTCTTTCGTATACTAACACAAGATCATAGTAGGTTAGTTTCTTGTAATTAACATTTTTTAATTTGTATTAGAACAATTTGTAGTGTATGAGTTTGTCATTAAACTCAAAGCCAAACAAAGGAAAAAAATCTGCATAGGCTTTACAGGCCAGTCAGTTTGGTAAAATCCCACATAAATCAATGTAAATACAAAGAAAAAATAAATCAATTACAAAATTACGTAAAAAACAAACATTGTAGACTAACCAAACATGAGGTATCAAGACACACTTTCGAAACAGAAAAAAGAAAACTAGAATAAAAAACATTTTCCGTTAATCAATTGATATCAATAATATCAGTGCGTAAATACTCATCAACTGAATAAAACAAGTATTCTGAAGGACATTGTTAGTATAATTTTCTTTTTTGAAGCGTAAACACTTCGTTAAATGGAGATGATACAATAGATGATACCAGCAGATGATACAATAATTTAAATAGTACTGGACGCGAGCAAAATAGTGCATTTTTATATTATGGAATGAACAGTAAGAGCTCCAGAATACTCCCTTGCAGAACACCTGTGGAAACAGTGAGTTAGACGTAACTATTTTACCGGCATCTCTTAAAGCGACAGATTGGGGGTTTTTCCCTTAAATACGATTTTATCCTAGTGAAGGCTGGACCACGAATTCCATAATTTTTAATACTACAGTAACTAGAGGTTTTAACTTCGGAATAATGTCATATTGAACGGATTTCGTTCATTTTTCGCAGTATAATAGTAAATGCTTCACAGAGAAGTGTCTATATTGTGCGCGGGCTTGCTAATTTATAGGGGGTGGATGCCATCCCCTCTTAGGGGATGCCACTTAAAAAATATATATATTTATTGGAATCAAATTTTAAGAAGGAAAGGGTCTATGCAGTTTTTCACATAAATTGATAATTTTTGAGTTATAACGACTTAAAAATTGCGATTTTAGCTTAAAAAAAGGTATTTCCAAACGGCTTTCGTCAAGTATCTTGAAAAGTATTACTTTATCGAAAAAATGTTAAGACTTATTACAGAAAGTACAAACTCGGAATTAATTATATTTTTTGTTTATTGATGTAGGATTAACAATTTCGGAGATATTTAAGTATATATTTGGTATCCAAGTGTTTCGAAATTACCTTTAAAGTTTAAAATGCATTTTTTTCTAAAGCAAGTGCTTTAAATGAGCAAAAAAATTTAAGCATCTAGGTAATGCTATATCTTAACGAAAAACTGCATTTGAGATCATGTTTTTAAATTACTGGCTAATTAGAGTAACAAAATGGCGACCTTTTTATATAAAAAATATAAATACGCACATTTTTCCATCATAACTTCTTTATTTCTTATGCTACAGGAAAGAGTAAAAAATAATTTGAAAGCGCAATTAATTGTCTATAATTTCATTTCTTAGCATGCGTGACGTAGGTGTCACAATTTCTGAGATGTTTAACATTTAAACTGCATTTTTCGTCTTATAAACGTTCGGACGCCATTTGTAAACGTTCATATCTCCGAAACTATTAAATCTATGTAAATAAATAAACAAGCGAAATTCATTATCAGTTTATGAACTTTATTTCTAAAGCAAACGCTGTATGCAAACCAAAAAATTTGAGCATCTGCTAGATATTAATGAGAAATAGTGTTTGAAATTCCTTTTTTTTTAATTACTGACTAATTACAGTAACAAAATGGCGACGTTGTTAATAAAAAATGTGTAGACGCACATTGCTTCTCTCATAACTTCTTTGTTTTTTATGCTACAGAAACAAATAAAGTATATAGTTGAAAGCTTAATTAACAACCTATTATTCTACCCATTAGCATCTTTGACGTAGGTGTCACAGTTTCTGAGATATTTAACGCTCACTCTAAATAATTATCTTATGAACACTTGGATGCCAAATTTAAACTTAAATATCTCCGAAATTATTAATTCTACATCAATAAACAAAAAATATAATTAATTCCCAATTTGTACTTTCTGTAATTGGTCTGCAACATTTTTTCGATAAAGTAATACTTTTCGAGATACTTGACGAAAGCCGTTTAGAAATACCTTTTTTTTTTAAGCTAAAATCGCAATTTTGAAGTCGTCATAACTTAAAAACTATCAATTTATGTGAAAAATTGCATAGAACCTTTTCTTCTTAAAATTTGATTCTACTTCCGCTCCAATATATATATTTCTTTAAGTACCACCCCCTGAGAGGGGGGGCATCCACCCCCTATAAATTAGCAAACCCCCGCACAATAAAGAAACTTTTCTGTGAAGCCTTTACTATTATACTGCGAAAAATGAACGAAATCCGTTCAATATGACATTATTCCGAAGTTTTGCATATTTTTTACCTCTAGGTACTATACTTAAGTTTACCTTGTAGTAACTTGTGGTCAACGGTGTCAAAGGCATGTGTTAAGTCAAAAAATTAACAAGCAGTTTTTGTTTTGTTTTCGAAATTGTATGGAATATAATTGTAAAGTGCAGCATATTTTGTTGACAGGCCTTTCCGAAAACCAAACGGATATTTTGATAATACATTTTGTTTAACTATAGTCATTTAATCTAACATAATAGGATTTTTAAAAAAAATTAGAAAAACAGATAGAAGAGCATTACCTGTATAGTATGAGATAATAGATTTATCATTTTTCTAGTGTATTGGTAAGATAAAAGTTTTTTTTTAATGTCAGGAAAAATCCCTTCTACAAAAGACAGGAGTGAACACGTTATATCATCATAGCCAGATGAATTTTTGGTAGAAACAGATTTTGTAATATTAAGCATTTCATTTAAACTGAACGGGGACAAAAGAATGGCATCGTGATTAAAAACTTTTTAATTATCATTACAAATAGAAGGTATATTTTCAGTTAGTGTTTTTATGAAGATGATAAAAAAGTTATTGAACGCATCAGCTGCACTTTGCATGTTGTTAATATCATTCCCGTCAATAAAGTTTTTAGGAAATTCATTTTTGCCGTTACTATTTTTGAAAATTTTCCATGCTATTCCATCTGACTTGGGTTTAACATTGTTGCAATTAAATATGTAAACAAAGATAGCAGATGAACTTTAAAAGCAGTTGTAAAAACTTAATCTGCAACTTTAAGATGAACGTTTGAAATTTGTATAAAACTTTAAAAACATTTAGACTCTTAGTTTCGGCAAATTATCTGCATAAGGCTCAACTTTTATTTACAAAGTAAAAACTATATAAACACTAGACCAAGTTCTCGTTTTATTACGTTTATATAAATACGCTAAGGTCCTTTTTTGTGGGGTACTTTTGAAAGGTGGCTGGTTTAGCTTGTTTGGAACTTGATGTATTTTACGATATGCGACAGTGGTGTAACTTCAATTTTAAATATCAAAGTAAAGGGTTATTTCAATGCTAAAATACACAGGTACTCACGCTTAATAATACATTTTTTATTACTTCCACATCCAGTGGAAGTATAGTAACGACAAAAAAAATGTTTTAAATTTTTTATTGTTCAAATAGGTTTAGAATGTCATGAAACGTCGAGATTTTAAATTTGAGCGAAAAAAAATTTTGTCTGTCGTTCTGTCTGTCGTTCTGTCTGTCTGTCTGCCGGTCTGTCGGTCTGTAACTTTTTTGTGTGCACGTTTACTCTGGAACCGTTTGAGATATTGACTTGAAATTTGGTACACATATGTACTTTAACGAGATCTAGAACTGGATTATATTTTCATCTTGTTCCGTCGAAGGGTTGGGGGTAAATTGGGGTAAATTTGGGGTAAATAGGTAAATCAAGCTGGTAAGACTCCATAAAATTGGTATTTAGTATATACAAGAGAAGCTAAGGTCTCAAAAAAATTTTGGCATTAACCACCTCCATTACCAACCCCACCCCATTATTAAAAAATGTAATTTAGTGTGTGTACAAGAACCAGAAACCTCAAAATATTTTTTTTACTTCATCCACCCCCACTACCACCCCCCATCACCACCCCCACCCCACTACCGATGTGGGGTATCGTTTTATGGGTTATTGGGGTAGAGGATTTCAAATATTATATTATTAAACTTCCATAAACAGTTATTTCCACATACAAATTTTTTTCGTTGTGAGTGACTTGGATAGAAAATCTGGATGTGGAAGTAGTGATTCCTTGGGCAGCGGTTTTTTTATTCCACACATTACCTAGAAGCACAATCCACAATTAACTAGTCCACTTTTTTCTTTAATTGTTTACTCAGTTTTTTCTGAGACTCTAAAATACAGATTTTTTTCACGATTTTTACTATGGCAAGAGAAAAATACCAAAATGAAAAAGAAATTCATAGTTTTACTAAATATTTACGAAAAACTAAGAATTTATTGATGCTGTCTAATTGAAACAAATTTTCTAAATATTTGATGCAACTGGGGGACTTAAAATATAAGACCTAAAATAATATTGGAGGTTTAATAAATTTACCTCTATGGATAAGGTCAGAATAATATACTTAATGAACTTAATGCTAAGGTATCTGGAAAATACGTAGCATTGAAACCTTTTATTGAAAACAAAAAATACGATAAATATTCGAGTGAGACATCTTCTTGAGCTTAATGAATTTACAAATACGAAATAAATTCTTCCCAAACAATATTTATTATTTCTGAGGAAAATCTCTAAACATTCAATCTCCTTGTTTTTCTGTTTTTCGTTGTTATTTGGTTTGTTTTGCTACACAACACATTTTAAATTACTAAACAGAAAAGAATCAAATTGGGCAAGATCAGGAGAACTTGGTGGTCGTAGTAATAGTTTTCAATCGGAGATTCATCTATTTGAAAAACCTGAGTGTGACATATGGAGGTGTTCCATTCTTTTAGAACCACGAATTCTCAGAATTTAAAAGAATTCGGTTTAAATTCACCACAGAAGACGTGGTATGCTCTGTAAAAGTTGTTAAAATGTTTTTGTTCAGTGAAATTTTGAAATTATTAGTATTTGTTAATAGTGAATGTGAAGTTTCATCAAATGAGGATTTTCCTTCTCTTAATATCGAAAATTTTATCAATTGATACTGATGTATAGATATCAATGATTAAAATGTTTGACAACGGAACAGCATTAACATATCTATCGTCTACTGAAACTTACAGAAGGCAACTAGTCTCTGAATAGTCCAGACGATCGGGAAAATTTGATAGTCAAATGTCCAAAAACTTGCAAAATTTTTTTAAATGAGTTCGTGAAAGTGTGTAGAATAATATCCTGAAAAGTATACATTCCGCCACATTCCGCTTGGTTGCAGATCATAAAAAAAAGGGAAAAATTTTTTTTCATCCATTTTTTCAAAATTATGAAATTAAGCCAGGTTAGGCAAAAATAAACAATACAGGTGGATGACCACGTGTTTCTGAACAAAAAATGCCCTAATAAAATTTATCGCTAAAGCCACTGTATTCCTGAAAAAAAAAATAGTGAAGTAACTTTGTTACTATGCGCGGCCAAGTGCACGGTTAAATGCAAACTATTGAACTTCTAAAAATTCTTAGCAGTTCTAATGAATAAAATAACACTTTTTTCTCTTTCTGATTACATATTTTTAACATTTTACGTCCACATCCAGTGGAAGTATAGTAACGACAAAAAAGTTTTTAAAAATTTTTATTGTTCAAATAGGCTTAGAATGTCACGAATCGTCGAGATTTTAAGTTTGAGCGAAAAAAAAAATTATGTCTGTCGGTCTGTCTGTCGGTCTGTCTGTAACTTTTTTTTTGTGCGCACGTTTACTCTGGAACGGTTTGAGATATTGACCTGAAATTTGTTACACATATTTAGTATATACAAGAGAAGCTGGGATCTCAAAAAAAATTTTGGCATTAGCAACTCCCATTACCACCCCCACCCCATTATTAAATGGGACGAAAAAAAAATGTGATTTAGGGTGTGTATAAGAACCAGAAACCTTAAAATGTTTTTTACTTCATACACCCTCACTACCACCCCCTATTACCACCCCCACCCCGCTACCATGTAGGGTATCGTTTTATGGGTTTTGGGGTAGAGGATTTCAAATATTATATTATTAAAGTTCCATAAACAATTATTTCCACATACAAAATTTTTTCGTTGTGAGTGACTTAGATAAAAAAATCTGGATGTGGAAGTAGTGATTCCTTGGGCAGCGGTTTTTTTATTTTTCCTACCTTGACTTAATTTTAAAATTTTGAAAAAAAATTTTTGTTCACTTTTTTTTATGTTCTGCATCCGAGCGAAATTTAAACTTTTCAGAGCATTATTTTATTCTCTTTCAGTCATTAAAAAAAAGTTATTCAGTTTTTGGAGGTAAATACCTTCAACGACTGGTGCAGAATTTTTCAGAAATATTTGAAAAAGCCGAAATGTTTTAATTTTATTTCAAATACATAACATGACAATACATAACCTACGCCACTGCAAAACCAGCAGGGCGGTCTGTAGTTCAGAAGAATCCAGAACCCGAAAAAAGAAATATTCTGGTTATTATGTACCTACTATAATATATTTTGATGACTGTTTACAAGTGCAAATTAAAATTATTATGGGTCTCTGCTTTTATGTGTTTATAATAGTGCTATTATGCTATTATCTTTAAACAGTATTTTGAAGTGGGTAGGTTGTAACATATTGTTTTAGATAGTAAATCGCAATGGTTCCTGAAATAATAATCCACATTTCTATAGGAGTACAAGTTTTGGGTTCTTATTTTTAAACGTTTGTAGGTATAGGGCATAGGCAACAATCGACGATGTTTGAGATATTTTTCGTGATATTTGAATTGACATTTTGACAATTTTTCTATCAGAGTTTCATTCATATACTCATTAGTCTCTCATTACTCAATGGGTTATCTAACTTATATATTAAACCAAGGTTATTCAAAGTAACGAAATTTGTGCCTCGTTAGAAATAAAATATCATATTGCTTTAAGAGAATGCTTTATCGGTGTATGTAAAATATTCAGGTGTTTTATTGCTGAAACGTGAAACACCATGTAAGGTGGGTAATCAAAATATGGTACAGATAACACCCACTTCGATTGATCTGGTCTTCCGGACTTTTAAGAACGAATAAGTTGTCTACTACTAATATGCTTTATGTATGCTATGTAGATTCTACTCTACTATTTTGTTAGTTAAATGGACGTTAGATGAACGTGTAGCATTCTCCGTACTCGGATACACTCTTGTGTTTAGCGGAAATCTATTCGTAGAAATTGGTTCAGGATTATTCAAGACAGCAAAAGTAACTCACAAGAATTTTCTATTAATCGATAGAAGCTGCTGATAATGTTGGTATCGAACATCAGTCAAACACTTAATAATCATATCAAAACTCGCACGTCTTTTGAGGTTCTATATTCTATATGAGATTCTATAACCAAGTCACTGCTTATAATGGTATGACATCAACTATAGCGGCTATAGATCATGGAGTACCTCAGGGATCCGTCTTTGGACCCCTGTTATTCTTGATCTATGTCAATGACTCAACACAATATGTTTTAAATGCTAAATTTGTGTTGTATGCAGATGATTCTAGTAAAGTAAATTGTGATGAGAACCAGATTGAGTTGGAAAATATTATGCTGTAAACACAGTCGACTACTTCCAAGTGGTTCCAAGCCAATGTCTTATCTTTAAATGATACCAAAACAGCAAATGTGGTATTTTCTATTCGATATATTCAAAAGTGTGAAAACCCAGATAATGTAAAATTTCCGGAAGTAGTTCTTGTTCCAAAACTGTGTTGGGACCAACATGGATTATGTTTCAAAAAAACTGACAAGGTGTGTTTATATGATAAGCAATCTCATAGGGGAAGTATCATTAAATGCCATTTTACCCCAGGAATTAGAGACCATATAGGGCCCTTACCTGGAAAAATTCATGGTAGTTCTGGAAATAGGCTTACTTTTTTTTTTGGAGCGCTCAATCCGAATTTTTAACTTCCCACCAGAAATTCCCCCGCAACCTCCTCAAAAATTTGAAAATAAAACCAAGAAACCGTATTTTTTAATCTTTTTTTTTTCGTTTTAGGAAAAAGATACCTAGAAATTCGAAAAGTAGACAAAATTTGCAACGTTGAACGAACGGGGAAGCGCTAACACTCCTTGAAACATGAGCCTCGGTGCCGCGGGGCTGCATGCGCTAAGTTACACGTCGGCGTCGGTTACGTTCTTTCAGTCAGGAACATTCTCGCATGAATTGTTGCACTGGAAGCACATGATGGAACATTTTAACCCGCTTATCTTGCAGGTACGCACGCCGCGGCAGCCCTTTTTACACCTGGCGGAAATAATTTTTAGAAGTTTGGTAGAGCAGGAGGATTCAAAGTAGTGACAGAAGAAAGTCCGTAAGTGGTTCTTTTCCAGCTCAATTTTTCTGGATCGATAATATTTCCTTGCCAAAGTTGGACTTAGTGGTACGTTTTCAGAGAGTGTTGCGCAGCAGCAGCTTCAGTTGGGGCCAAAGAGGCAATGTTGTGTGTACTGCTGAACGTGTGGTCTTGATGAAACACTGATGTCTAAAACCTTTCAGTCATGTGTTTTCATTCTTGCAACCATACAAATGAAGGAAAAATGATTGCCAGCTTTTGCGATAGCTTGTGGATCTGTATTTGGAGTCCGGAACAGCTGAGCGAGGGAATGCAAATGTGGGTTTTGGACGAGGAATTTGATCAATTGAAACAATTTAAAGTCACATTAATCATGTTTAAAATATTATGAGAAAACAGTTATCTTGCGAAACAAAACGTTTTTTAAAGCAATTAAAATAATAAACAATATAAAGTGAGAATAAAACGCCTAAGAAACTTCGATCGAGATCAACGGGTTGCTATCAATTCTCGAGCAGCATACAGGTGTCATGGGTCGGGGGGAAAAGGGAAGGGCCTCTTGACAACAGTATGCTAGCTCTAGGGGCGTGGCGGGGGAGGGGGTGTCCCAAGAAGATCAAAAGACGAGAGAGTACTGTAGAGTTGCCGTGATACCTAAATGAACGCGCGGCGCATGTTTCGGGATCCACTCGCTCCCCTTCCGTTCGTCGTTAAAATGTCAAAGGACCTTTTTGTTGCGAATTTTGTTTACTTTTTGAATGTCTGAGTATGTTTTCTCTAAAACGAAAAAAAAAAACGATAACAAAAATCAAAAACCAATTTTTTGGGTTTTCTTCTTCAAATTTGAGGGGGTTGCGGGGGTAAATTTTTGGTGGAAAGCTAAAAATTTAGATTCAGCGAGCCAAAAAACCAAGTATTTCCAGAACTACCATGAATTTTTCCAGGTAAAATTCTCTAATACCTGGAGTATTAGGCCTATTTTTTATTATTCCAGGGCATCTTTTCTTATGCAATTCTAACTTGGGGGCATATAGCTCATTTAGATAGAATATTTAGTTTACAGAGACGTGTTGTAAGATCGATTTTAAGTCTTGGATATTAACAGTTCCGTCTTTTTATATCTATAGGTGTTTGATATATGTTAAAGAAAACATAAACAATTACGTCGTTTATAAAGATATATATGGCCATGATACAAGGTTCTACGATCAGAAAAAAGTAAAAATGAGGTTAACTACTTTGGTCTCTCGTTTTATAACAAACTCCCATTTCATATTAATAATAATGATAATAATAATAAAACTTTATTTCAAACAGCCATATTACATAGATAATATCAAGTAACAATGGGTTGAAACAGGGTCTAACGAAACAACAAAAAAATTATTATAAACTTATACTCAAAAAATTCTTTTATACTATACGGTTCAATTTCTAGTAACAAATTAAAAAGTTCTCTCTTAAATTTTTTTACATTTTTTATGTTTTTTATTCTGTTTGGTAGGCTATTGAAATATCTCATACTAGCGTAACAAGGACCATTTTCTATCATGCTTAACTTGTGAATAGGGAAATTATAATTATTATGTCTTGTGTTATAGCTGTGAGTTACCTCATGTTGTTCATATTTATTTTTATATTTAAAATTAAACATTAAACATTCAAAGATGTATATTGCAGCAACAGTTAGTAATCTATTTTTATTGAAGGAGCCTCTGCAAGACTCCCTTAAAGGGATGTCATGCATACAGCGTACAGCTTGTTTTTGTACTATTAATAATTTATTTATTTCCGCAGCAGCTGCACCGCCCCAAAATATTATACCAAATCTTAATCGTGATACAAAGCACGCATAATATATCTTTCGCAGTGTTTTATATGTAACATATCTTTTAACCACCCTCATACTGTAGGTGACACTGTTTATTTTTTTCAAAAATTCTGATATATGTTGTGTCTAGCATAAAGTGGCGTCTGTAATTATACCTAGAAATTTTGTTGCTGATGCAAAATTTACATTATCATTGTTGACTATGGTATTTAATGGAAAAGCTCTTGCTGACCTATTATTAGTTATAATTAGTTCTAAAAATTGTGAAATTGGTCTTCTCTTTATTGAGAATTAAATTATTTTTTAAGAGCCAATTTTCAATCGAGTCAAGGACAAAACTGGCTTCAAATATTAATTGTGGAAAATTATTAGCTCTTATCAGTAAGGTGGTGTCGACTGCATAATTTATCATTAGGTGCCTGCTATTATCTAATAGATTGTACAAATCATTAATATATATGTTAAACAGTAACGGCCCTATTATACTTCCTTGGGGAATTCCCAACTTGGTATTTTTCACTGTTGATTTGGTCTCTTTGCCCTGTAAATTTAATTTTACTAGTTGTTTTCGATTTTCTAGGTATGACTTTAACCAACTTAATGCTGTCGATCTAAGTCCATATCTTTCAAGTTTTTGTAACAGAATTTCATGATTAATGCTGTCATAAGCTTTTGACAGATCCAAAAATATACCTAAAGGTATTTTATTTTCTTCAAGAGCGGTTAAAATTCGATTTACATAATCAAAAACCGCTGCCCAAGGAATCACTACTTCCACATCCGGATTTTCTATCCAAGTCACACAACGAAAAAATTTTGTATCTGGAAATAATTGTTTATGAAACTTTAATAATATAATATTTGAAATCCTCTACCTCAAAAACCCATAAAACGATACCCCACATCGGTAGTGGAGTGGGGGTGGTGACGGGGTGGGAGTGGGGGGTGGATAAAGTAAAAAAATATTTTGAGGTTTCTGGTTCTTGTACACACACTAAATCACTTTTTTTTTCATCCCCTTTAATAATGGGGTGGGGGTGGTAATGGGGGTGGCTAGTGCCAAATTTTTTTTTGAGACCTTAGCTTCTCTTGTCTATACTAAATATCAATTTTATGAACTCTTACCTGCTTGATTTACCTATTTACTCCAAATTTTCCCCAATTTACCCCCCAACCCTTCGACGGAACAAGATGAAAATATAATCTAGTTCTAGATCTCGTTAAAGTACATATGTGTACCAAATTTCAAGTCAATATCTCAAACGGTTCCAGAGTAAACGTGCGCACAAAAAAAGTTACAGACCGACAGACAGACCGACAGACCGACAGACGGAAATTTTTTTTTCGCTCAAACTTGAAATCTCGGCGTTTCATGACATTCTAAGCCTATTTGAACAATAAAAATTTTTAAAAATTTTTTTGTCGTTACTATACTTCCACTGGATGTGGAAGTAAAACTGCAGTATCAATACTTTTCCCTTTTATAAAACCATGTTGGTTTTGATTAAAAGAGATTGTTTTCATTAAAAAAATTCGTTATTTGAATACATACTACTTTTTCAAAAATTTTAGAAAAAGCCGGCAACAAACTTTTTGGTCTGAAATTTTCTATTTCATTTTCATCTCCTTTTTTATGTATTGTGGTATCACCACAGCCAATTTTAGTGAATCTGGAAAAATTCCATATTTGAGGGAATTGTTGATGATATAAGTAAGTGGTGTGACTATATAATTTACACATTTTTAATTAATGATGTAAATATTTCATCATGTCCTGAGCTGTTTTTATTACTTCCACATCCAGTGGAAGTATAGTAACGACAAAAAAAATTTTAAAAATTTTTATTGTTCAAATGGGCTTAAAATGTCATAAAACGTCGAGATTTTAAGTTTGAGCGAAAAGAAATTTTCTGTCTGTCTGTCGGTCTGTCTGTCTGTCTGTCGGTCTGTCTGTCTGTAACTTTTTTTGTGCGCACGTTTACTCTGAAACCGTTTAAGATATTGACTTGAAATTTGGTACACATATGTACTTAAACGAGATCTAGAACTAGATTATATTTTCATCTTGTTCCGTCGAAGGGTTGGGGGATAAATTGGGGTAAATTTGGGGTAAATGGGTAAATCAAGCAGGTAAGAGTTCATAAAATTGGTATTTAGTATGTACAAGAGAAGCTAAGCTCTCAAAAAAAATTTTGGCATTAGCCACCCTCATTACCAACCCCCACCCCCTTACTAAAGGGGATGAAAAAAAATTCTGATTTAGTGTATGTACAAGAACCAGAAACCCCAAAATATTTTTTTACTTCATCCACCCCCACTATCACCCCGACTACCACCCCCTATCACCACCCCCACCCCACTACCGATGTGGGGTATCGTTTTACGGGTTTTTGGGGTAGAGGATTTCAAATATGATATTTTTAAAGTTCCATAAACAATTATTTCCACACACAAAGTTTTTTCGTTGTGAGTGACTTGGATAGAGAATCTGGATGTGGAAGTAGTGATTCCTTGGGCAGCGGTTTTTTTTAATGATTTCACAATATCTATTATTTCAGATTCAGAAATTTTTTTGAAAGTAAAGTTATTTTGATTCATTATAACCTTATTAATAAAAGGAATTTTACGTAAAATTTTAGTTAATTCAACTCCTGCATCAATAAAAAAATTATTAAATTTATTGGATATATCCTGTGCGTTTGCATTAAAATTTACAGTTGGATTATTTTGTTTTTTTAAATTTCCAGACACATTTCCTACGACACTCCAGGTAGCCTTTGATATATTATCTGAATTTGCTATTTTATTATTAAAGTATTGCTTTTTTGCTTTTGTTAACTCTAATTTGAGTTTTTCTTTGTTGTACAGGTCCTTGTATTGATTATTATAACGTACCACAACAGATAAAGTGCTTAACTGCTTTCTACAATTTACTATTTCAGCATTCAAGGGCGGATCCAGAAAGGTTACTGGGGGAGGGGGGCACTAACATTTACAAAAAATTGTAGAAATCAGAAAAAAAAATTTTTTCGCCTCGGAATCTAAAAAAAATTTTTCGCCTCATACAGAGAATGCTATTAAAATGCTATTAAAATTTTTTGCTCGCCTCGGAATCTGAAAATTTTGTATCGCTTCATGGGGAGGGGGGGGGGGGTGCAAATAAAAATCCAAGAAAAATTTTTTTTCGTAAATTTCGGCTCATGGGGGGGTACAAATTAAAATCCGGACATGTGATATTAGAAATCCAAAAATTTTTTTTTCCCACCTCGTGCGGAGAAAAAAAAATTGTCGCCTTAAAAAAGTAACGAATACTTTTCTCGGGGGAGGCAATTGCCCCTACTGCCCCCCCTCCTGGATCCGCCCTTGTCAGCATTGTCTATATAAATATCTACATCATCTTTTTCTTCAATGTCAGCGATATATGACCAGTTTTCCATGTTTAACGAGTTTATAAAAAAAGTGGTGTTTGTATCATTAAAACACCGTACATGTTTAAAATCACAATTCGGGTTATCTTGAATTTTTAATACGAGTTTTGTTGCCATATGATCTGATATATGTGAAGTCATTACATTAGTTTCATACTCATAATTGTGAATATTAGTTAAAATATTATCAATACACGTTTTAGACCTATCAGTTATTCTAGTATAATCCTGTAACGTAGCTTCTACATTATATGATTCTAGAGGAGATAAAAAAGTATTTGTGTTTTTATTATTCATGTTTTTTATATCTATATTAAAATCACCAGCTATGATAAATTTTTCATTTTATTTTAATAACAATTCTAAGAGTTCATGTAGTTTTCTGAAAAATATGTCTACTTCATTTGGCGTTGATCAGGTGTTGTGTAGATGGCCACTACCACACACTTAAAGTTTCCTCGAATCATTTCAATGGCGGCACATTCAAATGTGGAAGACTCACTTAACACATTGATATCCGCTCTTGCTTTCGCATGCAATCGTTCCTCACAATATACCGCAACGCCTCCATGACATCCCGGGCCTCTGCAGAATTTTGACACTTATTGACATTTAAAAAATTTGTTAACCTTTCTACGCAATTTCCTATTGATTGTAGGTTTTGATTAATAATTATGAGGTCATCTGATTGTCTCTTCCCTGTAAGTTTCTTTTCTCCTTCCTTTCCTAGCTTCTTTTGATTTTCTCTAGGAGTTTGGGTAAAAAACGATTGATAACCACAAACTCTGGCCATATTTTAAGATTTCTAAACTCTCGATCATTTTTGATAGATACCGCTACTTTAAAGGAAGAATATTGATTGGGATATCTCGAATTCATTTTTTCACAGGTAACATCCACGATGTTTTTAGATGTGTTGTAAAACGTCTGTTTCAGCAAAATCAGGGGGTAATCTATAGATGTGGTAATCTATATATTTAGTTACTCCTTTAAAAGTTGACTCACCTGCAGCTTTTCCGTAGATTGTACGCACAAATTTTCTCCTTCTTCTATTACTTCCATACAAACAATTTTGTGGCCAGGTTAAAAGTTTACTTATAAACGGAGCTTTCTATAATTTTTAAGAATTTTTTTCGACTGATTTTGCGAATGAAATTGTATGAAATTTTTATTACTAATCTTAAAAATATTTTAAAGTGTAAAATTAATTGTTATTTTAATTCCGGTTTGTCAAAACTATATATGTGCGTGATTTATTTGTGTTTATCATTTGAATATTTTCGATTAATTATTATCAATATTTTTGTATTATTAGAACTTAACTAATTTGACTTGTGTAAAACTTTTATAAGTTTGTAACATCAATAAACTATTTCTATTTCTATTTCCATGATGTTAAATTTTAAAAGAAACTTTTCCCAATAGTATACCTACCATTTATGTAAATCATGCAATGGTATCAGTTTATTCAAGTGTTACATTAATTATTTGGAATTTTGACGAAGAAGAAAACCGACGACTGGCAGATTTGAACTCACAAACCTTTCTGGATGTTTATAATGCAAAACTTGTGCAACGAGCGATTCTATCATTCTGTGTGTTGAAATTTGCTCGACATATCAGTAGACAAAGTATATGTACACAAGCAGTCACTGAGACATGGCCTTTGGTATTATCACGGGTTCTTAGAAACAGCTCTAAAGCGTGCTTATCGCCGATTAAATAACAGTGAATTAAAACTGATTTATCTTAAAAATATTGCGGAAAAGGAGCGTAAAGGTAAAGGAAATAAATAATAACTTAATAAAAATAGCGACATACAATCAAATGATAAGGTAATATTGCATTCGATTTTTAAATACGTAATGGATAAAACAAAAGGTTACTTAGTTCCTATAGACATTATCAAACAATCTCACAGAATGCCAGAGGGATAAAGTAAAGAAATAAAGAAACGGCTTCTATTTCGTGATAAACAAGAAATTTAATGTTTTAATAAAGTAGACGAGGTTTCTACATAAGGATTATACGATATTTGTACATGAATGTAAACGATTTTCTGTATTGATTTACTTGTCAGCAAGATTGGTAGTGGTCGAATAAAATTGGCAATTTTCTTGTGGAAATGTAATCTGCTGTATGCTTTTTGACATTAGACAAAATAATATATCTACAATTTACTTAAGTTTCAATACAAGAATAAAAATAGAAGTCGGTATGTTTTACATAAATGTGATACACAGACAAAGAAAAAAGAGTCATTTTGAAATACAAAAAATTAACAAAACAATTGGACAAAAATACTTTCGATATCTAGGTCCCAAAATACATAATTTGCTGCCACAATATATTAAAATTGAAGAGAGTTTTTACAAATGTATAAAAAAAAGTAAAGCAGTGAATATTTATAAAAACAGAAATCTCTACTATATGATCTATTTCTAATAGCACAATGCTTATAAATTATTAAATCTCTAACTTTCTGGGGAAAAATGTTAAAATAGGTAAATAATAAATTTTAAAAAATTAAGTTAAATAATTAAAAATATTTTAACCGCAAATAATTGGTCAAATTGAAATTATTTTTATATATATTTTATTAACGTTATATTTGAGTTTTGTTCGATCTAGGCTTGAATATTGCTCTGTGGTTTGGTGTCCTTTCTATATAAAGTATATACAAGCTTTAGAGAATGGACAGAAAAAATGTATTAAACATTTCAATTTTTTTTTAATCGCCTTATTTATATTAATGTCCTAGCGGAGTTTAGCCGCAGGCTATTCTACCACTCAACCAGGACTGACACACACCCACATAGATAATATCACAACACCCATTCCCTGTGACATGGCCATCTACCGCAGCTGAGACTCGAACTCAGGCGAGGAAAGCGAGTAAACCGTGTTGTCTCTCACACAACCGCAGTCTCGCCCACTACCGTCTCGGCAACACGTGAAAACGTCACTACACATCCATACGCTAGCCAAGATTCGAACCCGGGACCCCGCTGTCACAAGCCTAACACCTTAAGCACTGCGCCACCGAGCCGGTGGCGCCATGCTCTCATTTTGTAAGGAGTATGTCATGAGACCTCCGAATATTTATATAATTTACCACGTTATAATTTAATAACTCTGTATAACAGATGGATATAGTATAGCATAATTATGACTCAGACACCTTAGAATAGATTTGTATAATAATTCCTCATTTAATTACGAAGTCCAATAGAACATTTTACATACCCAGATTGAGGAAATATTATGTAATGAGATCACCTATCTTTACTATGATGATTAATTAAAATAATATTCGACAATACTCTGATATCTTTGGTGATCCGTTTCAATTGTTTGTAACAAAAATAAAAACCGCTGCCCAAGGAATCACTACTTCCACATCCAGACTTCCTATACAAATCTCTTACAACGAAAATACTATATTTGCACTCCACATTGTGGAAATAATTGCTTATGGCTTTATTAATATAATATTTGAAATCGTGTACCTCAAAAACCCACAAAATGATATTCCACATCGGTAGTGGTGGTATTCCTCATCGGTAATGGTGGGGGTGAATGAAGTGAAAAAAATTCTTGGTAACTTTGGATCTAAACACACTAAATCACAATATTTTTTCACCCCCTTAGTAATGGTAGTAATAGAGGTGGTTAATGCCAAAAATTTTTTTGAGACCTTAGCTCCTCTTATATTTACTAAATACCAATTTCATGGACTCTTACTTGCTTAATTTACTTATTTACCCCAATTTACACCTGAGCTCTCCAACGGAATAAAATCGAAATATAATCTAGTTCCAGATCTCGTTAGAATACATAAATGTGCCTTTTAAGTCAATATCTTAAACGGTTCCAGAGTAACCGTGAGTATCAAAAAGTTATAAAACCAACAGATAGACCGATGCGACAGAAAGAATTTTTTTAGAGAGTGGGGGTGGATGAAATAAACAAAATTTTTGAGACCTTAGGTTCTTGTATACACGCTAAATTACAATTTTTTCTTTTACCCCCTTTAATAATGGAAAAAATTTTTTGAGACCTTAACTTCTTTGATACATACTAAATACCAATTTTACAGACTCTTATTGCTTGATTTACCTGTTTACCCACATTTACCCCAATTTATCCCCCAACCCTTCAATGGAATGAGATTAAAATATAATCCAGATAGTTCCAGATCTCGTTAAAATACATACGAGTACCAAATTTCAAGCTAATATCTTAAACGCTTCCAGAGTAAACGTGCGCACAAAGAAAAAGTTACAGATAGACAGAAATTTTTTTTTGCTCAAACTTAAAATCTCGACGTTTCATGACATTCTAAGCCTATTTGAACAATAAAAATTTTCAAAATTTTGTTGCATTACTATACTTCCACTGGATGTGGAAATAAAAATAGATTGTATGAAGTCTCAAACAATACTGATATTTATCATTAAGTTTTTTTAAATAGTTCCAGGTAGTATAGGTAGGTACTTTAAAAATAATGTTACGTTTTCCTTGAAGTTTTCATTATGCTTAAGTAACTTGTATTTGAATTTAATTACCTATTATTGAAATTCAACTCAAACAACTGTCTGTAATTAAGATATTCATCCTGCAGACACGTTTACTAATAAAATAAATAAATAAATAATGCGGAATGATAATTATAAACAGATGTACGCACAAAAAAGTTCACCATTTATCCATTTATTGAAAATGTTTCATGAGAAAGTGATCATTTTCAGTATTCAAATATTTAAAACCAAAACTACTTAATTATGATTCGATAATGGCGCATAGATACCATGACCAAAAGTAAACAGACACTATGATTTAGCACCGACAAAAGGATAAAGTGACTAAAAATAAATAGAAGATGAGACTACTCTTTCGGCTCGACCCCCTAGTCATTTCATAGAAATGCCGCAAATTTCTTAGCCACTGAAGGAACGTTTTCAAGAAACAATTTGTCATTTACTTATTTGTTAATGTACGTTTTCTTTTCATTAACTTAAAATGATTTATGACAGTGGCTTCATTCTAATAGTTAAGTGAAAATTTTAATTATAAAAGTCTGTCTGATTTCTTTGTAGAATATATATCCAGAACATTTGTAGAACATTAGGTCACAATGCTAAATCAACCATTGTTTGCCTGTTATTTTCAATATTGGTGCTTAGTTTTCTTGGATACGGATTTATAGTTACAGCAATGAGATTCGGTACATATTAAGTAAGTATTAATGAAGGCTATTATTTCATGGTATTGGCAAAATTAAAATGCATTCAGGGGCGTAGGAAATGGGAGGCGCCCTCCTTTATAATCCAAAATGTCTTGGTTCAGTTCCTGTTTTTTAAAATTTTGGTCCCGGGTAAGGGTTACCTGATCAAATTTATTCAAAAAATGTCCTCTTTGTTAAGTTTCGTAGGACTTTTTATGAAAACTGGTTTAAAATAATTGCTGCGGGGTAATTTTATGGTTCGATTTCAATTAAGTTCAATAAATTCTTTTATTTTTTAAAATTTTTCAGAATTAAGATGCATCTTTGTGCCCGTCAACTGTTTCTATTGTCAAATTATGACATTCGAGTTTAAATTAAAGTAAGAATTTAGGTTATTAATTGAAATCGGACCACAAAACAACTCTACAACAACTATTTTAAATCAATTTTTATAAAAACGGTTCGCCCCATGGCACAGTGGGCCCAGAAATCGAAAAGCCTGGCCAAAATTCTGAACATGGTTTTTTTTTTTTTTTTTTCCTTATGGGTTGCGGTGCGAAGTCCGCCGTACTGAAGCTTAAGCTTATTGTACCCCATAGTCTCGTTATCCCATTAATCCCGTTCCTCTCCAGAAGGAGACTATACGGTCAATGGGAGCTCTGGCTATTTCTTCCGGGGTCACGGTTAGTCCCCCGAAGTATGAAAACCTCCCAGCCACCAAGGCTGGGCATTCACATAGTATGTGATGAGGAGTTTCTTCATCCTCACCACACATCCTGCATTCTGGATTATCCTTCACACCTATGTTGGTTAGGTGTCTGTTCAGTGTGCAGTGTCCTGTTAGAATTCCCACTGCACACCTCAGCTGTTTTCTGCTCAGCTTTAGCAATTCGTTAGTCTTTGTCTTGGATGGCCCGCCGGTGATGAACATACGTGACTGTCTCATCCCCGGCGCGCCAGTCCAATACAAGATATGTTGCTGGCTCAATAGTTCCTTTACCATTCCTCTTGCGGTATTGTATGATATCCCGCAGGATGGCTCCGGTCCTATCAAGGCTGTTTTTGCGCCTTCTTTGGCCAGCTTATCTGCTTTTTCGTTGCCTTCATTGCCCTGGTGTCCTCGCGTCCACTCCAGTTGTACACTGTTGTGTTCCGCCAGTTTCGCCAGGGATTCAAGGCAGTCTTTTACCGTTTTGGAACGTATCTCTACTGCATTCAGAGCTTTGATAGCTGCTTGACTGTCAGTGATGATGCGGATTCTTTTGTCAGTATATGACCTCCGGATCATTTCTTGTGCACAGATTTCTATGGCTGTGACTTCTGCTTGGAACACAGTTGCGGTACTGCCCAGGTTCAGACTGATGTCTGTCCCTGGTTGGTCCCCCGTAACACCTGCTCCAGTACTTCTTGACGTTTTCGATCCGTCAGTATACCATATGGTATCATTTGGATGTCTTCGCAGTTGCCTTGTTCCTTCCTCTTCCCTATCGGGTATGTATACCCTGAAGGTCTTTGTGAAGTTGTGGCTTGTGCTGATTCTATCTGACTGCATATCTAGTAGTCGATTTTTTCTTATTTGTTGGAATATTTCGGTGTGGTATCCTATTCTTGGAATGGTCCCATGTCCGTTTATTTTCAGCCTGTATGCTGCCAACAGTGCCTCACTCTTCACTACTAATTGTAGTGGGGGCAGGCAAAGTAGCGCTTCCATGGCTGCGGTAGGCGTTGTTGACATTGCTCCCGTTATGCCTAGACATGCTAGTCTCTGTACTTTCCGTAGTTTTCTCATTGCCTCCCCTTTTCCGGCTTTATGCCACCAGATCAGGGAGGCATAGGTTATTATTGGTACTACAACCCTTTGGTACAGCCAGTGCACCATTCTTGGTTGCAGTCCCCAATTTTTACCTACCATTCTTCTGCTGGCCCATAAGGCCCGCGTAGCTTTGGTAGTCACTCTATCTAGATGAGCATTGAAGTTTAATTTGGTGTCTAGAATCAGTCCCAAGTATTTGACTTCATTGCTCACCTGCAATTCGTTTTCCCGGAGATATAATCTACCCAGGTTGAGTGTCCTCTTTCTTGTGAAGGCGACCACAGTGGTCTTCCCTGGACTCACGGAAAGACCTTCCTGGGTACACCATTCGTCTACCATAACGAGGGCTCGCTGCATCTTTTCCGCTGCAGCGCCCTCGTATTTTCCTGTTACCAGGATGGCGATATCGTCTGCATAACCTTGCGCATATATTCCCCGCTGTTCCAGTCGAGATAGGAGTTCGTCCGCAACCAGGCACCACAGGAGAGGAGATAAGACCCCCCCCTGCGGGCATCCTCTGGTCACGGACACCTCCTCTGTTGTGGATCCTAGCGTGGACTGAATTTTCCTAGTTCTGAGTGCTGAGTCGATCCATCTTGTTATTGACTTTTCGACTCCGCGCCTCTTCACTGCCTCACTTAGTGAGTCGAATGAGGTATTGTCGAAGGCACCCTCTATGTCTAAGAAGGTTCCTATGGCAGTTTCTTTACTGTCTAGGGCCCTTTCTATTTGTTGAGTAAGCTCATGTATTGCTAACTCACAAGATTTTCCTGTTTGGTAGGCATACTGGTTTCGATGTAGAGGTTTTGTACTCATTTTATCGTCCCTGATGTGCCTATCAACCAGTTTCTCCAGGGTTTTCAGAAGAAATGATGTTAGACTGATAGGTCGGAAGGATTTGGCCTGGGCGTAGGTATCACGCCCTGGTTTTGGTATAAATACCACCTTTATCTTCCGCCAGCCGGTTGGCACATAACCCAGGGCCAGACTGGCCCTGAATAGTGTGCACAGGGGTGTTGCGAGTATTTCCACTCCCTGTTGAAGTAGAGCTGGAAATATTCCATCCAGCCCTGGTGACTTGTATGGTTCAAATGAATTAATTGCCCATATAAGTCTTGTTTTGTTAATTATTTTGTTCGCAATTTTCCAGTCCTCCTTTGACGCCCTTCTCATTGGTATGTCTTCGGGTGGACCGCTTCTATCTTGTGGGGTAGTTACACTGCCTGGGAAGTGTGTCTCTAGTAGTAAATCTAGGGTCTCCTTCTCAGTGTTTGTGTACTCCCCTTGTTGTCTTTGCAGTGATCCTATCTTTCCCTGATTGTCTCTCTGCAAGATTTTCTGGAGTCTAGCAGCTTCGGGAGTATTTTCTATCTCCTCGCATTGCTTCCTCCATGATTTGGTTTTTGCGTCTCTAATGGCGTAGACGTATTTCAGACGGGCTTCTTTATAGTCATCCCATCTGCCAGTCCTTTTGGCCTGGTTGAACAGTCTTCGAACCTCTGCCCGTCTGGAGGAGAGCTCGCGATTCCACCATGGGGTTTCACGCTTGGCTCTTCTCTCTTTCAGAGGGCAGCTTAGCTCGAAGGCTGTTATTACTGCTGAGGTTATTAAGTCGCTCAGTAGTTCTACTTCCGCCGGTGTTTGTGGTCTTGATGGACAGTCCTTCAGCCCCTGCTCTAGGTTCTCGTTGAAGAGTTCCCAATCGCAGGTTCTTGGGTTTCTGCTCATCTGCCCTTCTTCCCGTGGAGTTTCTATTTTGAATCTTACATACCTGTGGTCCGATAGCGATGGTTCCTGGGATACATGCCAGTCACTTATCACTCGTCCCGCGCATTGCGTGGTAATGGTAATGTCAATTACTTCTCGTCTTGTTGCTGTGACGAAAGTCGGTTCGTTTCCGCGGTTTACTACTTCTAGCTTATTACTAATAATAAATTCTAGCAGTGCCTCACCCCTTGTGTTGTTGCCTGTGCTCCCCCAGACAATGTGGTGTGCGTTGGCATCACAACATAGGATGAGCTCTAGATGGTTTGTTTCGCATTGCTGGACCAGTTCTTTAACTTCCTGGGTTGGAGGTAGCCCTGGTTGATCATAAGGAAGGTATGCCGAAGCTATTGCTAGCTCCTTCACTGACCCTTCCATCTCGACGTTAGTTCGTGCTACCATTAGGTCCCTAGTGCATAGTCCCCACATTGGTAGCAGATTAATGTTTTTCTTTGCAATGATGCAAGCTCTTGGGTGGTCCTCTGGTGGGCTGATTACTTCCCATCCTTGTCCCACCTGTAGTCCCCTGATACGCCCCTTGTAAACCCAAGGTTCCTGTATCAGTGCTATATCTATACTATTATTTAAAATGTATCTCTGCAAGGCAGCTGAAGCTGCCTTGCAGTGATGTAAGTTTACCTGTGTAAAAGTAATGTGTGCGGCCGCATAAGAAGAACCAGGATCATTGCTGACCCTGTCCTTCCTTATTGGCCGTGTTTTTCTGAGACCCTCAGGGGTGCTTCCCTTGGACCGGTCGCGCTTGACTCCCTGCCTTGGGTTGCCTCCCTGAGGTTCTTTGCTTATGCCCGGCAGATCCCTGGGAATGCCATCGCTTCCAGACTGTGAAAGCCCAGATCCCGATGGATCCCCTAGTCCCTGCCGTTTAATCTTCCGAAGCTTCCTTCTGGCAGCTCCGGAGAATTTCCTCGGTGGATTCTCCTTTGCAGGACCTCCTCCCGAGGTTGTTTTGTTAATGTGGTTGTTTTCCATAAGGTTCCCACGAGTAAGGGGGAAATTGAAGGTCACTGTGCCCAGAGCCCCCTGTGGACACAGAAGACTATATGAAACGGGGTGCGTCAGGTGCCCCGAGTTTTGTCGCTAGTGACCGAGCCTCCCCTCGGCCATGCATCCCTTCGGCGCGCACAATACCTTGAGATTAGGAAGGTTTTTATAGTGGTACCTCATCCACGTGAACCGGGCACTTAAGCCAGGTCCCCCGTGCCCCTTGTCAGTGCTATCCGGCTCGGGTTTTTTAGACCCGCTACCAGAGTCGTACCTCACAGGTGGTTTACGGTGTGAGTCGTGAGCTGGTCCGCGGCGACGGTTTTCGTTCGGTAACGCGCGGGTTTTAAACCGCGGCCCTCCCTTATGGCCGTCACTAACCAGTCCCCCCGGTATGACCCAGCAGACTGGCCGTCCTCCTATCCGCCACCTGGAGACGCGCCCTGTAGATTGCTCAACCACAAGGCTGAACATGGTTAAGTCGCCTAAAAATGAGTACATCATTCAAAAAAATATATTTAAAAAAATTAAAAGTGATGGGGGGATGTTGTTTGCGTAGGTGCAAAAATTGAAAAAATGTGATAAAAAAATGAAAATGGACAAATCGGCTAAAAATAGTGCATTAAGCATGGAAAAAATATTGGAAAAAAAAATTTATTGGGAGGAATGTTTTTGGGGGTGGAAAATGCGAAAACGTGGCAAAGTAATTTAAGAATGGGACAGTTCTCCAAAAATGAGTATATTTAGCATGAAAACATTATTTAAATAAAAATAAAGGTAATGGGGGGGTAGTTTGCGGGGTTGTAAGTTAAATAAGTGTCAAAATAGACAAGTCGCCTAGAAAATAGTATATTGAACATGTAAAATACATATTGGATTAGATTTTAATAGTTAGATGGCTTTATGATTCTACAACATAAAGAGTTCATAATCAAATTCATATTTTCATCTTCGGTATTGATGCTGCTGCCGAAGACACTTCTCTCTCACTATTTTCAGGCGATTGAGTATCGTCAGCCGATTGAGTATTATCACCGGATTTAACCACGAGTACATGATATTCTGGCTCTTTCAATAACTGGAGAACTTCCTTAGGAAAGGTTAGCATTTTCTTTTTAGGCAGATTTCTCACAGAAGAAATTACTGGGTCTGAAGACACCAATGATCTATTAGGTAAATCCGTGTTTGTGAAAGATATTAATCATCGGAAGTTAACTACCACATTTATCGGGTGTTAATACACATGAGGTCGATAGAAAATTATTCGAGAATTAAGGGCATGGAAAAATCGCGACATGAAGTGGAGCGATTGTTCCCATGTCCCTTAATTCGAGCAAAATTTTCATGGAAAGCAGGTTTAAGTCACTCAAAAAAAAAAAAAAAATTACCCGAGTGGAAAATCAACCTCGTGTGTATTACAGAAGATTAATATATGATTAAAAAATATTAGGTACATAAAATAATTATTGAAACAATAAAACTGCTTATTTAAAGTTTAAAAAATAACAATTTATAATAAAAAATATAAACATTTTCTAATGTTTTTTATCGTGTTGTAACCCTAGCCAGTTAAAAATATTTGTAAGTTCATCGGTAGTCATATCTTTTTGAGGGAATAATACTCTTTGCAAAAAGCTTTAAATTGTTTCCATAATATAGAATTTTTAGTGTTTCTCGTTTTAACTGGGACACTTTCATTGATAGCTTCGTTAATATTTTCGTATGAAATATCACCAAATCGCTTTTTCTCATTCTTTTTGTGTACAAAAATCAAGATGAAAACGTGAAATGTCAGATTTTAACAATTTCAATGACTTTTTTTAGTTTGACACATGGCTACTACGAAAAAAGTAACATACATTTTTCTCGATTTTTTCCACTGATAGATAGCCGTTTTTCTCACTTTAAACAAATCCTATTGGTCGATTTTTTTGAAAATGTACGTTTTGATTGGTTAATAAAGTAAGAATATATTAATCGTGGAAAAAATTAAAATAGTCACTGGAAGCAGTTACCGAGCGTCCGTCGTCGCGTCGTACGTATATTTAACACCTCATACTTGACCAAATTATTACTCAGTACTTCCAAACCAGGATGAACCGGGTTCTACGTTTTGTACCATAATTTGATAAAACTATAAGAAATCGACCAGTAAAAGAATCATGCTTGGAACTCGTTGCGCTTTTTTTGTAGCTCAAACAAAAAGTACCCATTAATTTTTTTCTTTATCTTTGTAGAACCCCGTTTAACACAATTTTATTACCGAATGTATCACATTTCACAAGCAATCAATGTTTACAATATAAAATGCTTATTTCATAGATTTTCTTGGTAAAGTTTCACTATGTTTTATTGAAATTACACAAATTACAGGCATATCGAATATTACGTTTGAATGTGGCAAGCAACTATTCACAACTGTACGCTAACAGAACGCTGTGTTTCTTAGGGTGTATCAAGTGAAAATGGGCAACAAAAACGGAACAAAGTAATGTTGGATTATAAAAGAGAACGACTTCTCTTCCCTGGATGAATTTCAATTTGGCCCGTACCATGAAGTAAGAGCCCTTATTGATACTTAATAACTCACTGAATCTCAAGAAAAAGAATTTCTAAAATATTAATTAAAAACCTACTCTAAGGCTCCACCTTTGAAGCCCAGCTTGTAACGATCAACTTTCTAGGTTTTCGTAAATTTCTATTAAAATCCGCTAAATTACATTATTTTATATCTTCATTACCAAAATTACCTATTTTGTTAGTTTTACCAAAAAAGGATCGGACTGTTAATTGTTTACGAGTTAGCGTTCCAGAAATTCCATTAAATGCGCGGGTATATGGCTAACGCTGGAAATTTTCCTTCAATAAGCGGACACAATTATGACATAATGCCTGGTTGCCTTGGTTACAGCTCCAGTAAATAGTTTGTTTAGGCGCAAATATAAAACCACAAATGAATGTTATGTAGACATTCTCCATATCAGACCGGGAGGTCGTTGAAATTGTGGCTGGAATTTGAGCCTTTTAAGTGTTTATTAATTTTGAGATTTAACTTCTTCGGTGAATTGTGCAGAGTAGATGACAAAATCTGTTCAGTATAGAATTAAAGTAGCATTTAATAAGTGTAATGTTAGCTGCTTTACGTGTAGTTTAATTAGAAATTGCAGTCAGTGTTAATATACCTATAATGGTATAGTTATGCAATTTGTTGAGGTTACAACTTATAATTTGAGTTTGTAACCCATAACAGTACCTTCGACCCTTTTGCTTCAGGTTTTGTAAGTACATTTACCTTTCTACGTTGTGTGTACCGGCAACTGAGAATAGCTCCGGACTACATGCCATTAACTTTCATTTTACATTGTGGCCAAAGACGCCAATTCGGTGTTACTTTCAGTGTTATGTGCGGGCATTTTGTTGTTTGATTAAACAAGCTACTTCCTTTTCGTAAGTGTTTGTTCCGTCTCTTAAAGGCTGTTAATACAATTTCTTATTTAATATCTGTAAATAATTTTCTGCGCAGAGCATATTACGTTTTTTGTAAGTATCCTGTAGCATAAAATGCTACTATGTATTTCATCGCCTATGTTATTTGCGTTTAGAGATCTGTTTATGATATAAAATATCAAAATTTGTTTATTAGTAAAATGTTATTCAATCTTTTCATTTAGTAATACTATGTTGGCCAACTAATAGTTTAGTTATCTATCTTTTTGAAGTATATATAGTAGTTTTTATATATTGCCTTCTGCCAATAATTATGGATTTATCTTTGTAAGTTACCTATATATTTACCTTTTTTAGTAAATGATAAATTTGTTTGTCTCTCTGTACATCTCTGTACATCTCTGTACATCTTCCATGATCTTTGTAACAGTAATCCAAGCACATATTTCATTTGCCCACCCCCGATTTGTCAATTGCTCTATCTTACCTTTTATATCTACAATAAATTTTGTTATTGTTAATTAGTTAGTTTGTATTTCAAATAGTCTAGTTTATTTACGAATTTTACCTTATTATATCCCGGAATGGGATTTATTCTCTTTCTTTGGATTAATAAGCTAGGTTTCTTATTTAGATTAATCGATTCACTTTTGCTGATTTTTACCTTTAAAAAAGAATTTGTTATAAAATAACCGGGCATAGTTGTTGTCCCCTTTTGAGGGCTTTTAATAAAGATAATTCCCTTGTAAAAAATAACAGCGTTATAAGCTCCCTTAAAGAGTATTCGCGGACACATGGGCGCAGCCAGGGGGGGAGCCATGCCCCCCCCCCCAAGCCGTCTTCCATGAGCCAAAAAATAAAGAAGCATAATCTCTATCAGTACAAAGCAGTATCCAAATTATCCCTTGAAATAAATATTTTGTAATTAATGCCAATATTATCTAGTAGAGGAATCTACTACTCATCCTCTGGGGAGGCCGGTTGTATTGGCCCCCCCCCAGATGAATTTTCTGGCTGCGCCACTGCGCGGACATATATCTTTATGAACTTTTTTTCATATTTTGAACGCAGAATTTGTATCATGAGTTCGTACATTCAATGAAGCATTTCTTCAAAAAAGTCTACTGCCCCAGTTACAGCGATTATTCTCTACTTTTGCCCTACCCAGTATTATTATTCTTGATTCGGTGTACATACATTTACTAGACATGATGCAAGTTGATATGTAATTATAATTATTCGTCTTACATTTAAGAGGATAATGTTGCGTTAAAATTGAAAATTACCTCTCGAGAAATAATAAGATGAGGTTAACTTTCTTCTATAATCCTTATTAACCACAAATACATGAATTTCATTAATAAATAAAGCACTCACCTGCATCTATGTCGTAATCCTCGTCACCGGAACAAAAAGATAAATGTCCTGAGGGCATCTTACATGCACAATTTATATTAGTCTTTCGAACAATTTTCTGAATTTACAATTCACGTTTTTTCCCACTCATGTTTCAGTAGTTTATTATTCACTCCACAATTAAAGTTTTCCTTGGAATCTTTTTCAACACTGTTACTTAGCCACTGTTATTTCACAAACTCATATTTAGAGGGAGCCAGCTACACTATTTTTTGTAAGATTTGCTCTTAAAATTAATTTAATATTTTTTGTGCTATACCTTACTTAGGCTATGTTTTCACAAAACCGATTCCTGCATTTAGAGTAGCATTTACTTGTAAGTGTGCTGTTAAAATTACAAACACGCATAATTATTATTGCTTTACTTTTATCAGATTTAGAAAAAACTCGTGTAGTTCTTACAAATCTGTTTCAACATAAAGTCTATATGAAAATATAAGACTCAGTCGATAACTGTTTTTGATTCCTATCTCTATGCAAAAACAAAATTGATGAAAAAGGTTAGAGAACGGCCTCTCCGATCATGCCTAACAGGATCGGACTTCAAGAAAATTATACATGATTACTGTCAAGAAATTTCGATGTATAATATAATAATTTACTATCCAACTAATTGTGGAACGACATACTTTTGTCAATTTGCATGTACTTTTGATAACACCTGCTTATACAGGGTCAACGATTAATAATAGGCCATAGTACAAGGGTAGATTCTTTGGACAAAAATATGAGGATATAACCAAACATGCTTTAAATTGTTGTTGTGGAAAAAGATACAGGGTGTCAAAATTGTAATAATTTTTTTCTATTTTTTGCAATATCTCAACTACCTCTTGACCAATCTTCTCCGAACTTGATAAGGAAACATTTTTAAGCTAAGAAACAATAATTTATGTATTACATCACTCTAGCCCGTGGAAGGCGCCTCATGATCTATACCTGATGATGAATATTATTTCTCTTTCTTTTACGAGACGTAGTGGCACTTTTGACTAAAAAATCTCATGTAGGAGTTATTTCTACGTAAAAAAGGTACACTTGTTCATATAGGTCTCAAGAATACTTTGAAAACAAACTCAGTTTGAAAAAGACGAATTATATTTATTGAAAAGTGTGCTTTGGTGACGTCTTAGTTCTGTCATTTAAGTGCAATTTCATTAGTTTGACATTTTGACAGAACTAAGATGTCACCAAAACACACTTTTCAACAAATATAATTTGTCATTTTCAAATTGAGTTTGTTTTCGAAGAACTCTTGAAATCTTTGCAGCAGTTTTCCCGAAAACGGTTGGAATTATCAAGTTCTATCAAGTGTAACTTTTTGACACAGAAATTACTCCTGCATGAGATTTTCTAGTCAGAAGTGCCACAACGTTTCGTAAAAAAAAGAGAAAAGTATTTATCAACAGGTATGAGGCGCCCTCCATAGGCTAAAGTGATGTGATACATAAATTATTGTTTCTTAGCTTAAGAAATGTTTCCTTACCAAATTGGGAGAAGATCGGTTTTGTTTTGTACGACATTATTGGTTGATGATAACAAGAGTCCACATGGACTAGGGAGTATCCACATTAATCTAATTGATCAACTAAGCGCTATTAAGTAAATCATTAATCCATTTTGCTAAATAACGTACATTGTGCAACCAATTGTTACCCAGCGATTTTTTACAATGGCAATTAATGTCAAATGAGTACCGCCTGCGTCTTAGAATTTCATATAGACTCTACCAGTGGCGGCTGGTGAAATTTCAATATTTTTTTTCTCGTCTGTGGCGCATGGGACCCATACGAAACTTGGGAAATAACATCTAGAGAAGCAGTTCTCTAATGACCCCTAAAAGATTTTGAAAAAGCAGTTTGCGAAGAATTTTTTGAAAATTCGCTAGCCTCCCCTGGGTCTAGGGACCCCCGTTTACTTTTATTTTTTTTTGTCATATGCATTTGACTTTTCATAAAAATGCATCGACAGATTTTGGAGTTTGTGAAAATATTTTCATTACTAACTGAGATACAACGAATTGAAATATTGTAATTTGTTAAATTGTAAATTACAAAATTTCAGTTCATTGTATTTCAGTTAGTAATGAAAATATTTTCACAAACTCTAAAATCTGTCGATGCATTTTTATGAAAAGTCAAATGCATCTGACAAAAAAAAATAAAAGTAAACAGGGTCCCTAGACCCAGGGGAGGCTAGCAAATTTTCAAAAATTTTTTCGCAAACTGCTTTTTCAAAATTTTTTAGGGGTCATTAGAGAAGTGCTTCTCTAGATGTTATTTCCCAAATTTCGTATGGGTCCCATGCGCCACAGACGAGAAAAAAAATATTGAAATTTCACCAGCCGCCGCTGGACTCTACTAAATTAATTTATAAGGCAGGTATTTTCACGATATTGTTTTTCTTATAATTATCTGTATCTTCGAGCTTGTTTAATTAAAATCAGAAAATGTAACTTCTTAATTTTTGTTTGTCTGTCTGTCTGAACGTTTGTTTCACGATAACTTTCGGCTTCCAAATATTTTGGAAAACCTGCCTCTGTTCTGTTAACTACTTGAGAAAATAACACAGGCACACAAAATAAAAAAAAGGTCGTGTACTCGGGGACAGACCTATTACCGGTATGTATTTTCGCCCGCTGAACCCGAATCCGGGGTCAGAATTGGCCCATCGGGTCAAAAGTGGCCGAAAATGTAAAAAATGGCCGGAAGTTCGCCAAAATTCGGGTAAAAAAATATTGAAAGGATTGACGTAACTTACTCCATATACCGATATGTATTTTCACCCGCTGAATCCGAATTCGGGCTCAGAATTGGCCCATCTGGTGAAAATTGACCGGAAAAATAAAAAATGGCCCAAAATTTGCCAAAATCTGGGGTCAAGAAACATTAAATGATATTGAAGTGACTACTCTTATATTGGTGGAAGAGCTGGGCAAATATATACTTACAAATACCTCATAAGTATTTAAATACTAGAAAGTATTTAAATACCGAGTATTTAAATACTTCTTGCAGCAAGTATTTGTATTTATACTTGCAAATACTTTATCTTAAGTATGTACTACTTAGTATTTGAAAATGATCCTAAACGTATTTATAAATACTTAAAAGTATTTAAATAACTGGGAAGTATCTAAATACTTTTAAAAAAGTGTTTAAATCCTTTTTGACGGTATTTAAATACTTTCAGGAATATTTGAATATCCTCTAAGTATTTGAATCTCAAAAGCATTTAAATAAATACAACAATAATCAAATACATCAGGGAGACAGGCAGATACTCGTCAAGAATCAAGACGTGTACTATACTATATATGTAGTTAATAAATACATTGCATCATTCAGTTTTCAGTAATTCGCGTCTTAATTCCCAGAAAGTTGGTTGAGAGCAGACATAGACAGTATAAGTGTTAACTGTTAATGTATATGTTTTGTGATTGTGACAGAGAACAGTTGAACAGAATAATGGTATTCTAGTGCCATAGTATCTGTGCTTTATTTGGGTATTTGCAGAACTACGGATACGTAAAAGTTCAATACCCAACTAGAACTGATTAAGTACAGAGGTATTAAAATAGTGTTGTAGAAGTTCATGAAAGTCACGAAATCTAAAATTTTGACCCCTCAAATAGTCAAATAATATTTAATATAATAATAATAATAATGATAATGATATTGATAATGATAATGATAATGATAATGATAATGATAATAATAAGTCTATTGATTTCAACAAAAATAGAAAATACAATTGGGTGAAGTTTAGCCATTAATGTCTATTGTTACACTTAACTATGCTTCAAAATATTTCAGTGTTATCAAAATATTTAAATATTCAGAAAGTATTTAAATACTAAGTTTAAACTATTTAATTACTTTTGTTATTTATTATTTAAATACTTTTATCTTTTGAAAATACTTAATATTTAAATACTTTCAATTTTCTGAAACTATTTAGTATTTAATATTTAAATACTTTTGCAAAGTATTTTCCCAGCTCTGATCGGTGGGTATTTTTCCCGCTGGATCTAAATCTGTAGTCAGAATTAGCCCAACCGGTCAAAGCCAACAAATGGCTCAAAATTGACCAAAATTTGGGGCAAAGAATATTGAATGACGTTTAGGTGACTCGATTATTGTGTTAGTATGTATTTTTGTCCACTGAGTCTGAATCCGTTGGTCAACAACGTCAAAAGATCGAACATGTGCAAGCGAATTTCCCGGCAATTTTTTGGGTCGTCTCCATTTTTTCCAAACCATATTGCCCCCGAAACAAGCAAGTCCCTGTTGAGCATTCACAAAAAATGTGCCTGAGGGTTTTTCCGTTATTCATCTTTGTTTGTGTATGTAGTGTGAATCCGGCTGCATCCCACTTTTCATTAGAAGTACTCGCATTGGCCTTAATCTACAGGCAAACTCTAGAAAACCTTGTACGAAGTACACCTCGTTAACTGGAATCAGCCTGCATAAGCAGCATCTTCTTCTTATCTCCCGGTCACCGTGGGCGTCCTAAAACTCATGCCGGTACGTTTTTAACAAACGGTTACCCATGCAGTTACTGCTCGTTTCGGTAACACACACACCGCTTTAAATCCTGCTATCGCAATATATGTTGGAAGCGATGACAACTGCCCTGAAAGGGTAAGGATGAAGCCCTAGTGTGTCTGACGACGAGATGTAACATTCCTCGTCAAGGTCAGAAAGCTCTAATACTTAGGCCTGGGGAGGTATAAGGGTTATCACCCCCAGAAACAGGAAAACTTGCTTGAACATGTTGGAGGTTATTTGGCAGTTAATTTTTCCGGCCAATTTTGACCCCCGATTCGGTTTCAGCGGACAAAAATACACACTGATATAAGGGTAAAGTCACTTCAATATCATTTTGGCCCCAGATTTTGGCGAATTTTCTGCCATTTTTTTATTCTTCCGTACAATTTTGACCGGCTGGGCCAATTCTGACCGCGGATTCGGGTTCAGCGGGCGAAAATACATACCGGTATATGGAAGTCACGTCTATTCCTTCAATGTTTTTTTATCCGAATTTTGGCGAATTTCCGGCCATGTTTTTATTTTTCCGGCCAATTTTGACCCGATGGACCAATTCTGATCCCAGATTCGGATTCAGCGGGCTAAAGTACATACCGGTATATGGGTTAAGTCACGTCGAGCCCTTCAATGTTTTTTCACCCGAATTTTGGCGAACTTCCGGCCGTTTTTTGATATTTCCGGCCAATTTTGATCCGATGGGCCAATTCTGACCCCGGATCCAGGTTCAGCGGGCGGAAATACATATCGGTATGGGTTAAGCCACGTCAATCGATAATAATAAGTTTAATGTTTTTTTACCCGAATTTTGACGAATTTCCGGCCACTTTTTGAATTTTTCGGCCAATTTTGACCCGATGGGCCGATTCTGACCCCGGATTCGGATTCAGCGGACGAAAATACATACCGGTATATAAGTCTGTCCCCGAGTACACGACTTTTTTTTTACTTTGTGTGCCTGCGTAATCATTATTTTCGTCGTCAAGAAAATCTTTTGATTTAAAATTTAATTTCTTTGATTACGGCATCAACTACATCGAAATTACATTGCAAAATATTTCTGTAATTTTATTGTAAACTTAGATTTATTTAAAATCTTAAAAGTTCCAATTCTAGTATCAAGTCATTTCTATTTTCGTCTCCGCTTCTCTACTGCTATACGATAAAGAATCAACTTTAGCCAGATAGACAAAATATTTATTTCAATCGTAAACACTTCAGTAAGAACCATAAATCGAAGTCTCGCAGTAAGAGCACAACTAAAAATTTCGTAAACTTGTGTAAACTATTAGAGAATATAAAGTTTCCACGCACTTTTTTATAAACGTTGCCATATACATTTTCTTTCTGGGTCGCTTAGTAAGGCATTTTTGGAACCTACAAATATGCCCAAAAAAAAAAAAAAAAAAGGTAAAAGGCAGTAAGTGACAAATGTTGAAAAATCACATTTTTATTGACTATGAAAGAGCAGTAAGTGACGCAGCTTCTGATTTAATCCTGTTTAAAAAATTCCTACTTATAACCAAATAAAACAGAATGACAAACAGCAGTATGTAGCATTATTTTAAAAAATTACGGCAGAATGTGCACGAAGAGCAATTACTGCGATTTATCTTAGTATGATATTCGCATTTCAAAATGTTGTACTTGGCCAAATGGCAGTATGCATGAACTATCGCACATGAAAGACTTTTCGTTCCACTTCAAAATGTTAAGAATTAATCATTTAGCATTAAAAATCAGCTTTACGAAACTGGGGAACGAAGAATGTGGCTATTGTGTCATTCAAGATCACCACTTGATATTTCATTACTTACTGCTGACTTTTTCAATCAAACTGTTACAGAAAAGCTGAGGCAGAAGCAGTATGTGATTTTTTCTTTCTTTGACATTAAAGAAGAAAATGATGAGTTTTGAATTTATTTTAGACCCTAATTTTACTTCATTGCCCTATTTTTACGGAAGGATCATAAATTTCACTAGAATTCGATTTATTCAAATTCGATGTTTTGTCACTTACTGCCATTTATTACCTTTTTCGGGCAAAAATAACTTAATTCCAAATTTGAAATAAAGAACTACACAACTTTAAATAACTATTAACTAAATCTTTAGAGCAATAACATGATACGTACAGAGTGGACCAAATTAGATGGGATTTGGGGTTTTCTCTGAAACTATGGCAGATGGACAAAAACCAATATAGGTGTCCTGAGCTCGATTTTCGAGAGGCAAACAATGGCGTAAACCGCGATCGTCGGCTACCGAGCTACAGAGCGTTTTTGGAGAATTGTCATTTTTGGATGACCTCTATATCTCAATTACCAAGTGTCGACAATCGAGTAACACATTCTTAAGGCACTTTTTTGAGAAGAATACCTTGCTAATAAGAAGAAAATTATACAGCCTCAGTTTTTGAGAGATAGACATAACTTTTGTTTTCTTAAATAGAACACAAAATTATTTCATTATTCGATCATAAATTAGCTATCCAACTATATCATAGTGTCATATGTATCTCTAGAAAAAGTGGTTAATTTTCGAAAAAATTATTATATTTGTGAGAAGGCCATGGAAAACTATTAATAATAACAACACTTATGATATAAAATAATTTCGCCAAAAATAGGAAAAACTAAACTACAATAAATCGAATTGTCTTCCATTGACATCTATGCATATTTGTCGTTGTCTAATATTTATTAAGAAGGCGCTGTAAAAATCGAAATAATCGTAAATAGGTAAGTTATAGACAGCAAAACTTTGTGCCAAAAGTGCCCGCCTAAACAATATTTTTAGATATTGTAACATTATTTCTTCACTGTTCAATAAATTTTTAATTTTCATTAAGTGTTTGAGATTCTTACTGCACTTTATGTTATTTAAAGAAAAAATGTTACTACCCCAGTAGCTCAGAGACTCGGCAGATGAGTCATGGGTAAGAAACCACTTTACAAATAGTTTCACGTGTTTGGTAGATAGAAATTAATAAATGACAGATGTTTTAATAATTTTTCTTAAAGAGATGTTAATTTGACTTATATAAAGATAATTTTCCTAGAAAAGCGGGGCGCCAATCTTTCTATATTTGTAATTTACACTAAAATTGAAGTTTGATTACAAGAAAGATAAACTAATCAAAATTTAAAGAAAGTACTAGTTGTAAAAAAAAGTGTAAATTAATAATTCAAATTTCGCACAGGTAAAAATTAAATTAGCACCTTTAAATATTACTAAAAGATGTTCAACTTTCTATAAAAGATTAAATAATTAATTCAGTAGATCATATCTAAATACTTTGTTTGTATAGTTTGGTTTGTATCAAAATACCTGAAATAAGTGAACAATGTGATTATAAAATTGATTTTATTATAAATCAATCAAACTAGGTGTGTTTTTATTAGAAAACGACTAAACTGAGGCCTTAATATTAAACGAAGTTATGTACAAAGAAGAAATCGAATGGACAATAATATGTTATATAGATATTACTTAAAATATTGTCTAAAACATGAACTGACAATATGGTGTTTAAAGGTCGAAATTTATTATATAAATATACCTAAGCGTTTTGTAGAAATTGTGATCACAAAGTCTTTACAGAACTTTTTATATATTTGATTTTAATCAGACGTTACGCCGATAATTTATACCTTAATAAAAATAGAAAATATTAACTGTTCGTTGAAACATGTTAAGAATAAAATTGAGATTGGAAATAGTTTTTTTTTTTTTTAATTTGCAACATGATACTTTAAAGAACTCTAAAAAAATGTTAAAGCATAAAAATATGAGGTATGTATAAAAAAACATTAGATAAAAATTTTATTTGTGTGAATGAAGGTAGTGACTCCAAGTAAGGGATGATGATGGTGAAATCCAATCCACAGTGACGTAATCGTTGATTTATAGATGAGCCCGAGATTAAGTTAAGAAGTTCCCAGTACCATATTCGACGCTTCCAGAAATTCTATAAGGACAAATCCCAACTATCCTACCATACTATCGTCGCGTCCTCCGTAAAAAGTTGTTCTAGACTAATAGATACATTTTTATCTTCAAATTACGTAGAAGAGGGGAAAGATAACCCATGGGATGGTTAAAAAAAATTAATGTTTCCAACCCAAAATTTAATATGACGTTAAAAAGATTGCATATCTACGATGTGCATCCCAAAATTGATAAAACTTGCTTCCAAATTTAGAAGATTTGCATTTTTATAATAAAAACTTGCATCCAAAACTAAAACCCTGGAAAGAAATGAAGTGTAAGCGTGACTTGCTGTAATATGACCGTTGCCAAATCTAAGTTACAAAAAAAAAATATTTCTTTATAAATTACTTACGGATTAAACCGGTGAAAATAATTAGGCCTGCTTCATGTTCAAGAAGAGGGACTAGCAACCCTTTCGATGTTGAAGTCTTTAAGGAGAAATTTAATGAAGATACATCACTTTTCAAAAGTTTAGCGAGCAATCGAAATTCTAAACTTCAAGTAACGGAAAACTAATCGTTCTGATTTCCCTTTCATCGCATTCAAATCATATCGTCTCTTTACCCTCTCCACTCTTAAAGTTAAGTTAGAACATCCAGCTACCTTGAGTACAGTTTAGACGTAACTCTGGTTGCATACCGTTGTGTTTGTTTAAGATGTAAATTTGAGAAATATATTTAAATCTACCGCGGACATTCACGCTTGAGTAAAAATATTTTATAACTTATGAGGCGGCAATATGCCTGCTACAATATCCAGAAAAGAGACAGCCGGATATAAAAATATTCAAAAGGTTACAACAAAATTAAAAAAGGGTTTGGATCATTTGTAAAACTTCGAGCAAAAATGCGTAATAAAGCAGGTAGAGAAGCTGTAGAAAATATTGTTTTAGAAACTGTAAGAGAAAATCCTAATATATCGTCTCGCGAAATACAGGAAAAATTAGGAATCGCAAAAGCAACTGCGTTGCGTTAAAAATAAACAAATTCAAGCCCTACCCAATTAGGATTAGTCACCATCTATACCTAAATGACTTTCAAAGGTGTCTCGATTTTTGCCAGTGGTTTTTGCGTCAGTGCAATGAAGTGCCAGGATTTGAAGGAACAATTATATGGACAGACGAGGCCCATGTAAGCAGTGCCGGAATTTTTAATCGGCATAATAACCACCATTGGGCTCATAAAAATCCGTATGTAACCGCTACAGTTATAGTCAAGGACGATTTGGATTTGGTGTATTGTGTGGTTTTATTGGATACCAAATAAAAAGTCCTCATTTTTTTCATGGTAATTTGAATACCGAAAATTGTATTAACATTCTCCAACAAGAAATAGAGTCCTTTGTAGACAATATGCCTGTAAGACAATTTCAAATATTAACATACCAACACGATGGCCCCCAGGTCATACGTCAAGTGAAACACGAAATTATTTAAATGCTCAATCTATATATCACTCAAGACTAGTTTATCAGTGTCTAGTTAGCTAAGTTAACTAAATTGATAACTAACAATTAATTTAGGTAATTGGAGATTAATAAACAACAAAGTAGTTTAGATATTGTTTAATTTTTAGGAAATAATGGTATTTTGTGGTAAGCTAGATCTCCCGATATAACCCCTGCTGACTTTTGATATATATATATATATATATATATATATATATATATATATATATATATATATAGAGAGAGAGAACGTTCTAATAACAGAAGAATTGGAAAACAAAATATTAACTGCGTTTTGGACAATAACAATAACAAATGCTGTAAGAAGGTGTCAAAAATGCATAGATATCAATGGAACACAATTCGAACATTTATTATAGTTTAGTTTTTCCTATTTTTGGCAAAATTATTCCATATTATAAGAAGTGCTGTTGTTAATAGTTTTCCATGGCCTCACAAATATATTAAATTTTTCGAAAATTAACCACTTTTGTTGGTGGTGATATATCGTTGGATAGCTAATTTAATTAATAATTAATTAATTTAAGTTGTGATCGAATAATGAAATTATTTACAGGGAGTTTTATTTAAAAAAAGTAGTCGACAAAGATAGACGATCGCGGTTTGCGCCCTTGTTTGTTTCTCGAAAATCGAGCTCAGTCTATCTGCCACAGTTTCAGAAAAAATCTCAAATCCCATCTAATTTGGTCCACCTTGTACAAGGTAAGATAACTCCAGTGAAAATCATTGTATGCATATTTTGATTTTCTATATTTAGCGTAATTCTTCCAGTTATATTATAAGGTAATTTACGACGTGTCTAACAGCAATGTAAGTCAATTAGTGATAATAGAACTTAACAATCACAAAAAATTTTAGGTATGATTGTATGTTGATTCAGACCTAAATCTTTTATAACAGTCAACTAACTTTGTAAAAAAGTTAATATTAATTTATATAATAAAAATGTGCAAAAAACATACACAAAATCAAAAAACTATTAAAGCTTACCCAGTCCACAAAAAGAAATAATGTTCAACTTGTTAAGAAGACAAAATCTTCTACGCACACTGCATGACAAATATGTCTCCTCATAACTATTAACTATCTACTTTTTAATCATAATCCACACGAATACCATAATAAATTGTACTCTTCGTAATCCCCTTAAAAAATCCTTAAAAATCCAATTGTGCGCCCATTAGCACGTTGTCACGAATTCTATAGAAAGCATTAAGAATATGTAGGAAATCTCTTAATCTCTTTTAATTGAATTTTTTGTAGGCGCTAATAATTGCTCTTTACAATTGATGTAATACTAACCTTAATGATGATGATGATTTTAACATCACAATTTACACTTTAATAATTGGTAAGAACATTTATTAGTCAAACATCATTTTTTAAATTAAATATTTCTGACTGGATGCCGGATGAAGCAACCAAGTCGTTCTGGGGTTACTGTACATATTGAATTTAATCAAATGGAAGTAGTGTAACAAGATACAAATTTTTAATGATCATCGTAGAAACAATTTTCGTGGAAAATGAATGACAAGTATGACAAGCCCTGGACAAAATCTTCGTGATTCAATTCTCATAGATGTGGATGTGACGTAGTTATGACCACGAAGCCGAAAGCAATAAAAAAGGATTGTGAAAAACAATTTTTCACAATCACAACACCCTGAATGCCAATATTGTTAAGCACCTATTTGAATGGGTGGTTTTCCAAACTGACTCTCTATCGAGTAAGTTTTCTAAAGAATAATGTTAAAAAGGGCTTTTTTTGGCCCATCCGTGGTAAAGTGTGAAAACTATCTTTTTTACTAATTTTGGGGTGCTGAATACGAATCTGTCATCCGTAAAAAATAACCCTTATTTGCGGGGTGGCATTGAAACTGATATTAGAACTTGCAACAAAAACTTATTCTTTAGTGCAGGAAATTCTTTCAAAACTCAGTTTCGTTAGGTAAGTAGAAAAAGAAGCAAAAATTCTAAATTCACACCCCCTCCCTCTCGTTTCCCTCATCCATAAGAACGGTGTGAATTACAATATCTAATATACGGTTATTTATTTATTAAAAAAAAACAAAACAAAACTCTTTGTTAAATGACTGTTATCAGGTTATAATGTGATTACATCCTCACCAATTAAGGTGGAGGATTTATCTTTTTAGAGTTTCTATTGGTTTTAATTGCAAAAGAAATTCCTAATCACCCAGTTTGATGTTTTTTTATCTTAATAAGGTGATTTAGTCAATTCAGATGAATATTTCTCACCCCTGAATATTTCTCACACTTTTGTGGTTGAGGTGTACGGTGTGCATGTCACTATCCAGAAAATATTACTTGTTGTTATATTAAAAAATTATTTAATTGTTTATATGACTTTTGGTTGGGAAAATGAGAATCTGCACTTTATGGCACCCAAACACCCCTATCCAACAACCACTCAAGGAGGTGTTTTTTTTTTTAAATATGTAAATAATTATATAGTAGTTATAATAACTTACAACCTTCTTGAGGGTGGTGAGGGAATGGCGAGGAGGGTTGAAGGGGTAGATTTGGTATTTTTACTTCTTTTTCTACTTAGTTATCGAAACTTAGTATTTTAAGACAATTTCCTGCAAAATAATAACCTCTTGTAGTTCTAATTCTAGTGGCAAGTTTTAATATCAATTCCAATGTGACCCCCCAAAAAGGGTTGTTTTTCAATATGTGTCCCCGACATTTTTCGCCAAAACAGGTGACTGATTCGTTTTCAACACCCAAAATTAGTTAAAAAAGTTGGCTTCCACACTTTACCATGGATGGGCCAAAAAAGCCATTTTTTTAACATTGTTCTTTGGTTAATATATCTTACAATGTATTGGATATTTTTGAAAAAATAATCACATTTCAAAAATCTTAGCGCCGCATATTTCAAAAACCTCGTCGTGTCAGGGTTATGTACGTAAAATAAAAAATGAAAATACAAAGATGCTCCCCAGATATTCCGTCGTACTTAAGGACTACTTCATATAAAGGGTTTCTTCCAAATGAACTTCACTTCGAATCAATGGTCGACCCATCGCTCCACCCCAGTTAGGTTTGACTTTGCGTTGGTGATCACCAAAAATGGAGCTCTGGAGGACCGTAACTGGAAAGAAGTTCGTTGATCTGAAACACAGATGGATCTTAGATGGGCGAGGGAGTAGATCCCAGCATGTGTTTCAAAATATAGTGCGCCAAAGGCTTTATATGTTCACATTGTCTTGCAGACGAAAATTTACGCTACAAATATTTGGCTGGAGAATGCCTGCATATGATGTGCAAAAATGTATGTACCTTCAGCCAACCAGGCAGCATTGAAAGCTCTAATTCATTTACTGTCGGGTCTAAAATTGCTCGGGAATATCTATAATGATAATGAAAAAGTGGCAAGAATCAAAAACACTACCTACCTTAATATAGATGACCTTGCAAGAGAAGGGGCTGAATTGTCTTTTGTCGGACTAAGAAAGAAGTCAGAAAATTAAAGGCTGCACAAAAATCTTATTGGAGTTTAGCACCAGATAACATACAGCAAAAAAATTCAATAGCTATTCGCAAAAAGAGCGAAAAAAACTACTCGATCACAGCGAACCTAATAGCTGGCGTTCTCACAAGACGTTGCCCACTGCGGGCAAGAAATTCAGTAAAGCTGAGGACGAAATGTGTCGATTTTGTATGGAGATAGTCCGCCAAAAATGCAAGATTTATTACCGGTAATTTTGACGTCACCTTCAGAAATATAAAAGATGACCTCCAAGAAGATCCTAGGTTTCTTCAGAACTATTGGATTGGATGAATACACGTAAGGTGTGTTCCTGTGATGAGCAGCGACTTCCGGCCATCAGAGATACGCGCGTGATGCTTTTTGGCTGCCCAAAGATATTTATGCCCTCCAGGCATTCGAAAGCCGTTGCTTGCCGCTGCGGGAACAAGCACTTAGATTCATGGAAACTTACAAAAGATCATCTTAGGTCGAGATGAAACGAGGCGCTTCACACCTTAACGACCAATTGTAATTTATTTTAAATGGTAAGTTTCTATGGATATTACATGGACACATTATTAACGCTGTGTGTTTAATATACGCAGAACGGATAAGATTACGATTAAACTTTGAAAAAGCAGTCATACAGTCAATCTGTCATTTGACCAGTGAATCGTTTCTACAAGAATTTTTTTTGATATAATGGGGAATTGCCACAATCACTTACTAATTTTTTTCACAAAACGTCATTGCCGCTTAGGCGGCTGTGTTGGAAAAATGACAGCCCAAAAGGTTTTTCCCTGTTATCTCCTTTTCGGTTACTACTATCCTAAAATAAGATATTAACATTATTGCAGGGAATAAAAGCTAAACTACAACTTTCATGTAAACAACTTGTCTCTATTGTTGGTACTTTATGATTTACAACTGTCAGAATTGTGAAAATTGTTTCACTGCAGATTTTTGCAATTATTTCTGCCCTTGTTGTTCCTTAGTAGTAATTAGTTATTATTAACATAGTCGATAAAGAGTAAAACTTGTGTTCAGATAATTTTCTTATCCGATATATGGTTAAAGATTTCCCGAAGATTGAAAAATTTTTCGGAACTATGTCTACCCCCGTTATTCCGATGTCATTAACACTCATTATTAATTTTGAAATCAACAAAATCATTTATTTAAAGTAGTGTTATTTGTTTAAAACAATGAATTTTATCCGAATTTTTCGAGTTCTCACTGATTCGTCGACACAACGATGTATCTTTATTGTTAATATTTTGATTCACACTCGCCGAAATAGGCGAAAATATTTATTTTACAGCAGATTTTTTCAACCATCTCTATCCCCTTTGCTTCTATGTAACGACTAGTTCAATATTATAAATTATAAAATTTACTAATACTTTTGTTGAATCAATTTTTTTTACAGTTTTACAGTTTAAAAATTACATCAGCCCGGAAATTTCATCATTTTTCTAATTTCGAGCTGTTGTAATTTTAAAACAGTTCACCATGGAAAAAAAGCCGCTTAAACAGAAGTTTTAGGAAATGTTATAACCTAGAATATTGATAATAAGGACTAAGGACTAACGGAGACAGAGATAATTGCAATAATCTGCAGTGAATCACAAATTTTCTCCTTCTGCTGACTGTAAATTGTAATGTATTAACATAGAGAAAAAATATTTAAAAAAAGCTGTAGCTTTTCTTATTTTCTACAATATTACTGGGAATGGAAACATGCAATTTTTAGGTAGAACTAACAGGAAAAAAGATAATCGAAAGAACTTATTCTGACTGCAATTTTTCCAACATGGCGGTCGTATCGGCAATGACATTTTTGTGGGAAACAATTAATGTTTGTAGCTACTCCCTGTGCATTATGTACTGAAATCCTTGTTGGAATTATTCACCCCACGTTTTATTACTCTACGGACTGTATTACAAACAGATTTTATTTCCGAAAAGTCAGCAAAACGCAGCAAAACGCATTATGTTTCTTATTATTTTTAAAAGAGGGTAAAGAGGGTGGTAAAAAATAAAAAAAATAATCTTATCTCTTATCTTATCCCTATCTCTTATCTTCTTCTCTCTAAATCTTAAAAACATTTAAGTTTATGATTGTTACAACTTTTGTGATTTTCAGGTTATCATTAGAGTAAATTCTAGACTCACGAAGTCTTCAAATTCAATATAAAAGAAAAAGAGCAACAACAGAAAATAGGTACAATAAGAATTTTGCACAGTGCGAGAGAAACGGAAATACTGGCAACATGTTACTGTTATAGTTTCAAGGAATTTGTGAATTTAATTCATTTGCTGTAGTATGCTTCTGACAAATAACCCGTAGGATTTAAAAAAATTTAAATGAATTAAAGTCAGCCCATGTTCACGGACATCACGTACAAAGAAATGCAGGCGAAGACAGAAAAATTGTAAAACACAGTTGTTCAATATTTATGGGACAAATTGATCGCATACCAATTTCTGACATTATTCACGTTTCTCCAACAGCTGAACTACACAGGTTAGCATGAATTTAATCTGAATTATATGGAATTTATTAACTGTTTATCGGAATAAATATAAACTTAATGTATTAAGCGTGTTTAACATAAAAAATCGGTTTATTTTTAGATGCTTACAGAACGTTACGTAAAAATTTTATGGTAATTGTTTGTAATAGAAATACTTGAGATGTGAGCACCTACAGGCACGATAGTGATCTTGAAAGCAAAATATTGCATTGTTTTTTAAAATAGAATATAGAAATACTGTGTGTATATTTTATAGAAATATTTCTTACACTTTTTTGCTTTTCTTAATAACCAATGTCATTACAAAAAGTCTATTTATTGTGCCTTGAAATATTTTAATATTGCTTGTTTATTTTTTGTATAAATTAGCTATTTATTGTTTAATTTCGAGAGTACTAATCAACCATCCTAAGTTGGCACTTAGCCGCGCAGAGAAAGAACTGTTGAACAGAGCTTTTTAAGCTTCTTAAGCCAGCTAGCTAGCTTGTAAAAGGGAGACGTGAGAAATAATTGTAATTAATAGATAATTAATATTTAAATTTATTAACGTTCCAAATCATATACCAACCTATGTACTTTAGGCTGTGATGAAAATGGTGCCACTATCTTGAGGTCTTTGAATCAGTTAACCGAAAACATAGTTAAACACTAGGATAAGCATTTCAAGTAAATTTAGAATATAGTAGAATGCATTAATGCGTTTATTGTGACTTCCGTGGGGGTTTTGTTGATACAAGCTGAATTTGATTTACAATTAATGATGATATACTGATGTTTCAAAATTTTAAAGCCAAAAAATGTTCTACTCGAAAGGTCATTATAATCAAAAAACGAGTTATTTCTTAGTGAATTGGGTGTTTTGAAATTTCTACTTTTGAGTAATAGCAAATCCTTTTACCCATGAATAGAATTAGTCAAAATAAGTAGATTTTCGAACAGACCCACCTCGAGAAATCATGCCTGTTCCCCCTGCCCCCCTCAAAGGGGCTACCTGTATCTGCTTATATATATTTTTTTTTCTCAAAAACGGTAGGAGCTAGAGGAATGATCTTGGCGCCATTCGATAGAGTATACAATTTTACATAACACCCTCCATTTGCTTTTTGCTGTTTTCTTTTTTTTTAAGGCCCCACAGCAAAACGAAAGGGTGAGGAGCCTTCCAACAGCGACACATGTTTGGCTATACCTCTAAAACGGCCCAATAAATCAAAATTCTACAAGATATCGATTGGTATATTATTTGTATATGTTATTTGATTATATAAAGCCGTCAGTGGCGTACAAAGAGAAAGATGCACATGTGCATAATGCATTTATTTAAAATAATTTATTATTGTAAACTGCGAAAATATTGATTGTACCTGTTCAAAATTATTACATTATCATTGTTTTTAACAACAATAATAAATTATTTTAAATAAATTTATTATGCACATGTGCATCTTTCTCTTTGTACGCCACTGACGGCTTTATATAAACAAATAACATATACAAATAATATACCAATCGATAGAAAAAATAATGGTCTTTATTTTTTATATCTTGTAGAATTTTGATTTATTGGGCTGTTTTAGAGGTATAGCCAAACATGTGTCGTTGTTGGAAGGCTCCTCACCTTTTTTTTTTTGCTGTGAGGCCTTAAAAAAAAAGAGCAAAAAGCAAATGGAGGGTCTTATGCAAAATTTTATACTCTATCGAATGGCGCCAAGATCATTCCTCTAGCTCCTACCGTTTTTGAGAAAAAAAAAATATGTATATATAGGCAGATACAGGCAGCCCCTTTGAGGGGGGGCAGGGGGAGCAGGCATGATTTCTCGAGGTGGGTCTGTTCGAAAATCTACTTATTTTGACTAGTTCTATCATGGTTAAAAGGATTTGCTATTAGTCAAAAGTAGAAATATCAAAACACCTAATTCACTAGAAATAACTCGTTTTTTGATTATAATGACCTTTTGAGTTGGACATTTTTTGACGGCTTTGAGATTTTGAAACATCAGCATATCAACATTAATTTTATATCAAATTCAGCTTGTAACAACAAAACCCCCACAGAACTTATTTTTATGCGTATATGTAGGCACCGAGCACTCTACTAATATACATACTGTCATTTTGAAAGTTGGCCGCTACGGGGAAAACGTTTCGAGATAAAAATTTGTAAAATTTAATTTTACAACCAGGATTGAAGAAACACATTAAAGCAATAAATTTTTCTGGAAAGATGGTACAAGATGGAGTCTGGATAAAAAAGAAATCAATCCATTTGCTTCTTTTTCAGGTAAGTTAGATTAGGCTGAATATAGTTTATAATAATGAATTAATTAAGTCTACTTTCTACACAATGAAATTTCCTCTGAACGTAATTTACAAATATTTAAATTATTTTCTTTCCTTCTTGAATTATGAATCACCCATTAATTTTCTGGATTAATAAAGATTGAAATATGCCGATACTTTAATGGTACTTAAAGTCTAGCTGGATTTGCATATGCAAAAATATGCAATAACTTGCGGAAATGGAAATGGATAAATGAGATTCTACGAACATATAATATACAGGACAGGGCAGGATGTCCGTTCGTTTTTACATTTTATTTAGCTATAAAAAATAATTAAATATATTTTTTTAATTAATTAATTTTATTATAAATAATTTATGAAATGTATGCAATCTAGATTTATATATTACTGTTGAATTTAGTTGTTTATTAAGATTTATTTTATTTTACTAGTAAAACCAATACAATGTCCAAAACTTTAAAATACATAAAACATATTAAATTTCATCTACTGTTAAGTAAAGCCTAAATAAAGTTCAGTCGTTTTACGATGGCGAACTGGGCAATAAAATATGAGTAAGAAAGACGGGAATTATCTCCTTTTGCTGTTGTGCATAGCACGAAAATAAAAGACATCTTACTACGAGTATATACGCTACATCAAATTATAATTTGACTCAAAATTATTTAGAATATGTTTCTATCAATATTTTTAAAATATTATTCAGCCAACAACGCATGTGATTATGGATAAAACATAATATCCCAGACGACACAGAACATTTTATAGTAAAACTTACAAAAACTTGCAAAATGAATAATTTTTTTTAATGACTTCGTGAAAGTGTATAGAATAATATCCTGAAAAGTTTACATTCCGCTCGGATGCAGAACATAAAAAAAGTGAAAAAAAATTTTCAAAATTTTGAAATTAAGTGAAAGTAAAAAAAAATAAAAAAAAATACAGGTGGATAGACCACATGTTTCTGAACAAAAAATGTTCTAATAAAATTTATCGCTAAGCCACGGTATTCCTGTGTTGCATATTTCTAAAATACGTAATAGAAGAAAATTAAATGATGTAAGTATGACACGAATAAAATTTAAAAAATGTATTACTTCCTAGGCAATGCGGCTTATATTTTTCTTCCAGTTAAAGTTAAAAGAGTTAAAACTCCACTCAAAAAGAAACAGACTAAATATTGTCTAAATGTTAGTTTTCGTATTTTCCTAATTTTTCTGTTTCTCTTCAGAAGAGAATACATATGTGGAAGGAAATCCAAGAAAGCAAAACAAGAAAATAGTCTAGTCTACGTATTTTTTATATATTTCGTTAAATTATATTAAATTCAATGGTAAAAAAAATATTTTCATCAAAAGGGAAGTTTGTAAGTCTGTGTATTGAGTTGTGAAATTTCTTTAATACCCCTATAATAGACTCCATTACCATTAAATTTCACAGCTCAATACATGGACTTACAAACTTCCCTTTAGATGAAAATTATTTTACCATTGAATTTAATGTAATCAAGCAAATTGCAAGAAATAGCGGATACAAGGAGTCCTTAATAGAAAAGATGGTGAAAAACAAACAGAAAAAATGATCCAAAAAGAATTTTGCAACTAAATTTAATTTTATTAATCATATCCCAAATTTTAGTACCAAGATATCCAATAAAGTAAAAACTTAGGTACGTCTACAATAAACGTAAATAATACAAATTTAGGAAGACTACTAGTTAACAATAAATTTAAAATGAATAAATTAAGTAAATCTGGTGTTTATGAAATCAAATGTAGTGACTGTTAGGCAGTTTATATTGGCCAGAGTGGTAGGGGCATTGATAAAAGGGTAAAGGAACACATTCAATTTTAAACAATATTAAAAACACGTGGATGTCTACTCATTGTATTAATAATAACTATTTCATGGACTCTAAAAATATAAAGCTAATCCATGCAGAAACAAAAATCAAAGATACAGATTTTTTTCAAGTAATTAGAAATTAAAAAATCCCTTAGAAATAGTTGCTGTACCGCTAATGACTAACTAAATTTCCTTAATATCCCTATAATAGTCTCAGTACTAAGAACTCTTTGTTAATTATTCATGCCCGACTTTTAACCTGCAATTTTCTGAATTTAGTACCTTTATAAATAGTAGAATTTTGTTATAGCTTTAGTAATCTTTGTATTTACTCTTGAGAAAGGCCAAATAAGCCGAAACATATGTAGAGTATCAATATACTTATTCTGAAACATTAAGAAGCAGTTTTTTCTTGCAATTAGAGTTACTAAATTTAAGGTATTGTGTAGGATAAGTTGTATTTCGAACCATGGTTATATAAATAATTCTTTCTTCACACAAAAATATATAATTGTATTGATTCGACACAGTTCTGTTCGTCTTAATTTTGTTGTCATTAATTTTTATTACAAATAACTAATAGCACGCAATATACAAAGGCCTAACTAGCATCTATAAAATTGAATAAAATGAGTTGTATCTTAACAAAATTTTATTCAAATAAACATACATTCTGTAGTAACGTACTGCTTTTAGTCCGTAGCAAGTACGAAGCAGGAGTGATTAAAATGTACACAAAGCATAATATACGTTCTCAGTCTACTTGAAAACTACCTGATTGAGTTATTAGACAACACGTATGCATTCAGGTTAGTTTAAATTCAATTTACTTCTTACGTAATAGCTCAATCAAGTAGGTTTCAAGCGAGTTGATTGCAATAAATTAGACAATAGGTACATTTTTCGAGTCCTTGGAATTAATAAAATGTAAATATTTATGGAGTCAAGTGCAATTTATGATATGAGTAACTAGATGGCGATTATTTAAGAATTACGATATGCGAGATTCTTTTCTAACGAGAATGATGATTTAATCATGTGGTTTGCATACACTTCGATTAAAAAATTGTACAACAAATAATTGTTGTGAATGACTGAATTTCAATAAATGATTTAAAAGTATTTTTAATATATTTCTTTGCCTTAAAATGCTAGGAATTCTGTTATGTAATTCAATACTTCATCAGTATTAGCTAGAACAGCAATTATTTTGATTGGTTCTCCAATGATGAGTGTTTTAAAGTGTTTTCCTAAGTATTATATTAACGTGACCAGATTAAGGTAATAGGTGATTTCATAATAAATAAAAAAGTATGTTTGTTGTGATCTGTTTAATACTTAAATAATATTCTCGAATCATGATGAAAGCAAATAAATAAAAAATAATTAATTGTAAAAAAAAGAAAACAATAATAATAATAATAAATTTGGATGTTCACCGATCGAAACAATAAAAAAACATATCCACAATATAACACTACTGAGTCAGAAAAAGTATGATTTTAGTATTCATTTGATTTAAATCGATCTGAAAGAAAATCGGTTTAATAGTTCTTCGTTAACTCTGACTGTTTGTGAAAGTTTCAGATTCATTTAGAGAAAAAGTTAAAGTTTATATGTAGCGATAAATTGGAATAATGTGAATATGCACTGTTATGGAAATATATACCTCTCTTAACCTGAGTTTAGCTGACATTCGTATCAGTCTAGGCCTTTAACTGTTTTCTCTTAAAGGTATTTCTCTCTCTTGAGAAATTTTGAATGTGAAAATATTTATGTATATATGAATAATGTTATAAAATAGTCAGATCTGAGAGTTATATTTCTTTAAATACAATGTTTTTTTTTTAGTAAAATAAAATGTTTAAAATTTTTCAATTATTTAGCTTGTTAAATTTTCGTCATTAAATACGTCGAGAAAGTACTAATACATTTTTATCATAGCAATAGCTGAAAACATGTCTGCTCACAGTTCAACTTAGATATTGATTCATATATTATAGTTATATTACACTTAAAGTTTATCCAAGGGGGCAATGTTTTGTTTTGTGGATCATTGTGATAATTTTCTAGTATTTATCAATATTTCGTTTATTATGAGGTATCCTTTACAATTAATTATTTTTTATTTATTTGCTTTTATCATGATACCTAAATAATATTCTCTAATCATGAGGTATCCTATTACTCCTGTTAGTGTTCCAGAAATTCGGATTTTTATTGAATAAAAACTAGAACATAGAATAGAATAAGAAACCTGACGTGAAAAAATAACACTAATTTTCAATAAAAGCGTAACAAAAAGAACCGTTACAATTTTCCTGAAATATTAAATAATATTTTCATGTATTGAAAAAATCGATTGTGAATCATGATGATATAAGAAAGGGCACTTTACTTTGTTTTCTATCACTATTTAACATCCACGTTACTGCAAATTCGGCACCTTAAAGTGTCACTTTCAAACGTTGATTTAAACGAATGAATTAACAAAATTTTTTATAAACAAAATCTTAGAAATACAACAATAAACATTAAGAATATTAAAATTACGTAAATAAGTTTACAAGGGATTAAAATTTAAATACATTAAACAGTGTAGGTCATTTAGAAGATTATTGCCGGAAATTTTGTTAGATTTAATAATTTCTATTGATTCCAATAAATTTAATTTAAAACCTTTTTCTTCCACATGTAATAATATCTTTAGATCATTTATATTAGGAAATATGTGACTTGACTAAAATATAATTTGCAAAGGTTGAATCTATTTTTTGAAATTTAAAAGAACATAAGTGTCCTTTGTACCTAATTTCGAATGAACGACCAGTTTGACCAATATAAAGAGCATTACAATCTGGACATGTTTATAAACTCCCGATTTTCTTAGAGTATCAGTTTTATCCTTAGCATTATACAATATATTTGATAATTTGAAAGCTGGTTTAAAGCTTACTACTACTATGTGCTGACAAAATGTTACTAGTTCTTTCCGAAACATTGCCATAACACGTTAGGGACACATATTTACCGTTACTGCACTTTTTAATATGCGGATATATACTGAAGCAAGCTGATTTGAATTGTTTTTTGTTAATTAAATTTTTTATTGTTCTTTCTTGAAAACCGTTATTTTAACTATTGTTTTTATGATGTCTAATTCAGTTTTAAAATTTTCTTCTGAAAGAGGTAATGATAAAGCTCTATACATCATAGAATTGTATGCTGCTAATTCATGAGATTTGGGGCTACTTGAAAAATTTGTAATAGTTGTATCCGTGAAAGGCTTTCTATAAATGTTAAAATGAATTTTTTTGTGTGTGTCTGGGTTAAAGCCAGAAAATTGATTTTATTATCTTTTCTATATGTAAATTTAATGTTAGGGTGAATGTTATTTATGTAATTTAGAAACATACTTATTTGTCTCTGTGTACCTGTGAAGCAGGCTAATACGTCGTCGACATATCTATACCAAAATCTTATGTGTGTTTACCGTGAATTGACTATTTGTTCTTCTAAGTCAGACATAAAAATATCTGGCAAAAGGGAGCTCAATCCCATATTCTGGATGTAATATTTATTGTTGTATTGGCAATAATTTTGGCTAATGCATGAGTCTAAAGCTGATATTAATTCATTTCTTACTACTGGATTTATATGTGGTTTATCCAGAATATCAATTATTGAAGATTTACATTTGGCAGTGGGAATGTTGGAAAACATATTTGAGAAATCAAAGGATACCAACTTACTATTTTCTGGAATTACTTGATTGTGTAATAATTTCGTGAATTCAATAGATACAACTATTTCAAATTTTTCACGTAGCCCCAAATCACATAAATTAGCAGCACACAATTCTATGATACATAGAGCTTTATGATTTCCTCTTTCAGAAGAAAATTTAAAAACTGAATTAGACACCATAAAAACAATAGGCCTATATAACGGTTTTCAAGAAAAAACAATAAAAAATTTAATTAACAAAAAACAATTCAAATCAGCTTGCTTCAGAATATATCCGCATACTAAAGGGCGCAGTAATGGTAAATATGTGTCCCTAACGTATTATGGCAATGTTTCGAAAAGAATTAGTAACATTTTGTCAGCACATAATCTGATAGTAAGCTTGAAAACAGCTTTCAAATTATCAAATTTATGGTATAATGCTAAGGATAAAACTGATCCTCTAAAAAATCGGAAGTTTATGAACTAACATGTCCAGACTGTAATGCCTTATATACCTATAGGTCAAACTGGTCGTTCATTCGAAATTAGGTATAAAGAACACTTATGTCGTTTTAATTTTCAAAAACAGATTCAACCTTTGCAAATCATGTTTTAGAAACAAGTCACAATTTTCCTAATATAAATGACCTAAAGATATTACATGTGGAAGAAAAAGGTTTTAAATTTTTATTAGAATCAATAGAAATTATTAAATCTAACAAAATTTCCGACAATAATCTTCTAAATGACCAACTGAACCTATATCAATCTAATCTCTTTAATGTATTTAAATTTTAATCCCTTGTAAACTTATTTACATAATTTTAATATTCATAATGTTTATTATTATATTTCTAAGATTTTGTTTATAAATACGCACAGGCCTTTGTTAATTCACTCATTTGAATCAACGTTTGAAAATGGCACGATAATGTGCCGAAACTGCACTAACGTGAATGTTACAATAAATTAGTGATAGAAAAAAAGTAAAGTGTCCTTTCTTATATCATTCATGTATAGGGTTGGCGGTCTCTTTTATTATGTAATTACCGTTAAGTAAGTATAACATACATTGTTATAGCATATAAATGACTAATAATTACTCGAGGGTCAACTGATACATAACTGAAATGTGATAAAAATTAAAACCGTACATTTCCTGCAAGCCAGTCGCACTAGTTAATAAAAGGAACATAGGAAAATCAATTTTTCACACACAACACATATAATTAAATGAAACGTTTCAAAGCGGCTGATAATTAACTGATAATTAGTCAAGTACCGCACTGACGCACTCAGCTTTGCCTCCAGACGACGCAAACGGTTTACTTTGACTCTGTTTCAGCCACCAAACCGTCTTCTAGCAGGAAAACTGCTCGGTTACTGACTGCAGCCAGCCAGCGCCCGTTGTCTGAGTGACCACGCGAGCGGACAGCGATTGTTGCACTTCTGGTGCACTTTTAATGTATTTTCGCTGCAGTTCTCGTTGCGATCAGAGTGGCAAGGAGGACGATTTACTACTAGTACACCTTGTTGCAAAATCTGGCGGTTAGAGTAACAGTACGGTAGGATGCACAAATCGAGAATGGGAAAAGAAACATGAGTAAAAATATATTTTTATTGCTTTATTAAAGTGTTTAGAGGTAATGGGAAGTTTCATAGTAATATGCAAATATTTGTTTTTTTTTATTAACTGTAGTAAATATCATTGGTATGTTATTTTTAACCTCCTTTTTAAAATGTTACGGTAGTGGATAAATTAAGTTAGCATAAAAGTTACTCCTTACTATTAATTAGTTTATTAAATGCTAGGGATTTTTCTCGTGCTCCAGAATTCATTCTACTTCTATTAAAAAAAAATCTTTAAAAGTATTTACACAAAACTTTTCTGTTTATTTTGTATCTTTTAATTTATTAATTATTTTTTCTATTGCATGAGCATTATGTGAATTTTTTTTAACTAAAATTATGTCAGGCTTTCTTCCTGGTAATACACAGTGGTCTTCAAGCTGCAGAAAGTTTGACCAAAATGGATCCAAAAACGGGTATCACAAAATGTTTTCAGCATATCTGTAGGGTAAAAAATGCAAACCGGAAAATTCTAGCTGATCCCCTTCGCGAAAGATTCAATTTCTAATTACACAGCTCCACAAAAAAAGTGGTCTGTCCGGTGGGCCAGACCACCTTACGTATTTTGACCCGCTGAATCTAAAACCGAAATCAGAACTTTCAGATTGGCTCGCTTTCATCCCTCACTCCCCTAAAGCGAGAAAAATGTGGTATGTCCGGTGGATCAGACCAATGTATCCTTATGTATTTTGACCCGCTGAATTCGACTGCGAAGTCAGAATTTTCAAATAGGCTCGTTTTTCATCCAAAAAACACCCCAAAATAAAAAAGTGCTCTGTCCGGCGGATCAAACCAATGCAATATATCCTTATGGATCCATGTCTCTCGGACCACCTAGGCCAATTTATTGTAGTGAAAGGTCATATGGCACCTCCTAAAGCTATATGGAGAAAGAATATTACTAGTCACGGCATAGAAAAAATTAAATGTTCTTTGTCTCAAATAAATTTGAATATTTGTGGCAGTCATAATTATAGTCCAGAAGTCTTGTCAAATTTTTTGCTCAACACCTATAAAAGTCTCATTGAAACATATTTCCCGTTAAAAAAGGTTGTTAATCAATCTAACCCACCAGTAAAGTGGTTTAACGAAACTCTTAAAGGTAAACGGGACACATTATCCAGCGTCAAAACAATTTGTAATTCTACTCAGGATCCTGCCGATTGGGCAGTATATAATATTTTACGTAAAGAGTACAGGTAATGTATTAATGATTCTAAAAAGTGTGCTTACAATAATTTTATTAACGACTCAGACAATAAAATTAGGGACAGCTGGAAATTAATCAACTTTGAACGTAACAAAGCGAGTTCTGACAATACCGAGTATGCATTTACACAAAAAGCTTTTAACGACTTTTTTGCTTCGATAGCTGAGAATATAATAAATTCTTTACCAACTGCAGATCAGACTGCACTGGATTTTTTAAGTGACTTGCCACCCACAAATAACTTTTTTTTTCCGTACCCCGTATCAGAACTGGAAGTTTCCAACACCATTAAAGCTTTAAAAGATTCTAACTGTTATGGAATGAATTCTAGAATTTTAAAAGAAACAGTAGACATTATTGTTCAACCTTTAACTTTATTAATTAATAGCTGCCTTGGTGAGGGTGTTTTCCCCGAAGCTTTTAAGATCACGAAAGTTATACCACTTCTTAAAAAGGGTAATTCCGATGACTTGGACAACTACCGGCCAATTTCCATCATACCAATTTTTGCAAAGATTTTAGAAATAATTTTGAAAAACCGACTATTAAACTTTTTTGAATCTAATGACGTTCTTAATAACTGTCAATTTGGTTTTCGTAGCAAGTGCTCTACTACACAAGCTGTGTTTACTGTGGTGCGGGACATTATTGAGGGCCTTGAGCGGGGCAGGCATGTAGAAATTACACTGCTTGACTTGTCCAAGGCCTTTGACTGTGACTCGCATGAATTACTCATAGAAAAGTTGAAATTTTATGGGGTTCGTGGGAGTCCATTGGAACTGCTACGCTCCTATTTATGTAACAGAAAACTGTGCGTCAATGTAAATAATATAAATTCGGATCTTAATCCAGTTAAGCACGGAGTGTCTCAGGGTTCTGTATTAGGGCCACTCCTCTTTATTATATATGCCAATGATATATTTCATTTTATGTTGCCCCATAGGTGTATTGCTTACGCTGATGACACCACATTGCTAACTTCCCATAGTAACCTTCAAGTTTTACATCAACAGACTTCTTTAATTTCTGATCAAGTCAAAACCTGGTTCATCACTAATAAAATGAAAATGAATGAGGAAAAAACTCAGAAGCTTGTCTTTTCCACGAGTAACACAGTGACAAAGGGTGACAGTGTGAAACTCCTAGGTGTCACACTGGACGATAAACTAAACTGGTTTAGTCATATTGATCAGCTAAGCCACAAACTTGCCAGCACAATATTTTTGCTCCGCCAGCTAAGAAGGCATTTGGTTTTGGAAACCTTGAAAGCGAGCTATTTTTCACTGTTTCATTCACACATTAGTTATGGCATCACTTTATGGGGTAATTCTTGTCATACTATAAAAATATTTCGTCTACAAAAGAAAGCAATTAGAATAATTGCCAATGCAGGGTATAGAGACCACTGTAGGCCTCTATTTATTTCACTGGGCATTGTGCCGTTACCTTCTTTATATATTTATCTTAGTTTACTAGATATACACAAAAACTTAAATTCTTTTGAAAGGAATTCAAATTTTCATAATTACAGCACTAGACAAGCCGATTTACTAAGGCCAGCTAGGCATCGACTGACAAGATCGTCTAAAAATCCGCTGCACCTCAGGCTATATAATTTTCTTCCAAATCCACTAAAATTATTGACCTATAACCATTTTAAGGGCATATTGAAAAAATTATTTTTAATCCACGGTTTTTACTCTACTGACGAGTTCGTGGCGTTTTTGACAAACCCCGAAAACATTTCTGGTTTAGTGGCATCCATTTGACGTGGTACGCACCACTTCCTTGCTCCTTCAGTTTCTTGCTCTTGTTTGAACATACAACAATAATGTTGCACGGCCACTTATTTTTATATTGTATTTCGTTACGTATTTCTCTGTTCTCTTTTAATATTTTGTTTTGTATTGTATAGGATACAAAAACATAACATAATGTGTTGATGTTTTTTTTACTTTTGTTGATGTTGTTCACTTATAGGTTTATGCCTATATTTTATATATTATTTTTTATATTTTTTAATTGACGTGCCATATATATATGTTTTGTATTTTAATTGGTGAAATAAATGATATGATATGATATGATATGTATTTTGACCCGCTGAATCCGAATTTGAAGTCAGAATTGTCAGATTGGCACAGTTTTTATGCCTAACTTTAAAAAACACCCCCATCAATCCAGTTTTTTGACTTTCACTCTCAAATGAGTAGTTAGAATTTTTTTTAATGTGCTGATTTCATAACCTTGAACGCCATAACCACATATCACTGTAACCTCATAACCCTACTACTCCATAACAATATGAAAGGTTAAGAACGGGTTCTTACCGGTGTTTTTTGAGGTTGAGCCAATCTGACAATTCTTAGGATTCGGATTCAGCAGGTCAAAATACATTGGTCTGATCCGCCGGACAGAGCACTTTTTTTATTTAGGGGCGTTTTTTGGGGTTAGGGACGAAAAACGAGCCAATTTGAAAATTCTGACTTCGGCTTCGGATTCAGCGGATCAAAATACATAAGAATTCATTGGTCTGATCCATCGAACACACTGCTTTTTTTCGTTTTAGAGGTGCTTTTTGGAGTCAGGGATGAAAAACGAGCCAATCAGAAAATTCTGACTCTGGATTCAGATTCAGCGGGTTAAAATACATAAGGACACCCTGTCCACCGGACAGTTCACTTTTTTTTCTTTGTGGGGCTGTGTAATTAGAAATTGAATACCTCGCGAAGGGGATCAGCTAGGATTTTAAGGTTTGCATTTTTTTACCCTTCAGATATGTTGAAAACATTCTGTGAAACCCGTTTTTGGATCCATTTTGGTCCAACTTTCTGCAACTTGAAGACCACTGTGAATAGTGACAATGTTTCGAATATTGTTTTCCTCCGTCGCCATCCTTTCTTAATTAATTATTTCTTTGGGGTGGCGACCCCTGTATATTTCACTAAAAGTATATCAAGTTTCTTTCCCGGTAATAGTATCATCCGCATTCCAAATATCATTTTCCACTATCGTTTTTTGATTCATTTTTTTGACTACTACTACTAAATTGGCATTAATATTCTGTTTTTGGTGAATCGGCGCGCGAAGAGAATCGCCTCAGGCTTCTCAGCGTTGATCCGAATATTCCACTTGTCATAATATGCCGTGGTACCGGCCATGTGCGCCTTCAGCAGCATGTTGGCCGCTTACGCGTTATGCGAGTACTCGTAGATGACCGTGTCGTCGGCGTACTTGGCAAGTTTGTATTCGGAAACTCGAAATACATGTGTATTCAAGACGCGTCTACGCTCGTCCCCTGCGAGGGTAGTAAGATTATTACTTTTTCAGACGAACCAGCATTGATCTGATATATACTCCTAATTTCCATGAGATATACAGATTGCCTATTATGGATAGACTGAGAAATGAGTACAACAAGATAAATATGAGGTGGGAAAACAGCGACACTTTGAAGAAGTCCGATATGCGTCGACTTCACACCGCAACGGAGGAGAGTATAACGCTGTTAATTACATCCAAGTAGGGTATAGACAGAACGCATATATGCTGCTATATGATTTGTTTTGTACACAACATAAAACTGAACATGTGGAATTGCGAGAAGGAGGCGAAACTGCTGGCCCACCTAATCAGTAGTGGGCGAAAATTATGGATAATTTATAATTTATAAAAAAGAATTCTTCAACAGTGGTGTAAAAAATATTTAAGTTTTCAATTTAAACAATTATTTTTATTATTATTATAGAGATATCTGGTTAATTAACGTATTAATGACAATAAAAACAATAAAATGGCAGACTTATGCATGCCGTGTGATATGACCATGCTAGACATGCGCAAAGAACGAAGTAGCGGAACTTTCCGAATTCATCATCGGCATAACTGCCAATGCGTTAGCTTCATGTTTTTGCTAATTTGACTGGTGGGCAAACAAACTTATCTTAGAGCACTCACTTTATTTCTCCATCCTTTTCTACATTTCTGCTTACGACGGTATTTCTACTTTCCATTTACTGTACCTAGTCTATGTTAAGGCAATTTGTATATCAATATGGTTTAGATGCTATTCCTTTGGCCTAAGATGTGTTTCAGATTTCATTATAAGCGGTAGGCTATATTTTTTCAATACAGAAAATTACTTCGTCGAGTTATTAATACAAATCTTTTCTGTTATTTAGAACATTTATTTCAATATTTTATTCCTATAACTAATAATAAATATGAGAGTTTATGGTGGAGGTGCCGGTACTACCAGAATTCACTTGTAAATTTTTACCCAACTGAAATCCACATTTGACTATTTGACTCCTGGATATTTAACTGATTTTGCCATAATTTCTTACACTTTTTTAAACTGTATGATATTAATCTATGCAAATTGGAAATCTCTCATCATAAATTATCCCTGAAATTTTCTTTTACTAATTACTTCTACATTCACATAGTGGAGTGCAAGTATATATAGTATTCGTAAAAAAAAGTTTCAAATTTTTTCTTTGTTCAAATAGAATGTCATGAAACTTCGAGATTTTAAGTTTAATTAAAGAAAAATTCTATCTGCCAGTCTGTCTGTCTAACATTTTTTTGTGCGCTCGATTACTCTGGAACCGCTTATGATATTGACTTAAAATTTGGTACACCTATGTATTATAGTGAGATCTAGAACCAGATTATATCCTGATTTTATTTCGTTGAAAGGTTGGGAGGTAAATGGGTAAAGCAAGCAAGTAAGGGTCCATAAAGTTTGGACATACTGTATTGTGTACAAAAAGCCAAGGCCTCAACATTTTTTGGCATCGGCCACCCCCAGTATCACCTATATTACCGCCTCCACCCCATTGTTAAAGGGCGAAAGAGAAAGTTAAATTGTCATTTAGTGTGTGCACAAGAATCATAGGCCTAAAAATTTGATTTGACATCAGCCATCCTCACTACCACTAAATAAGTTTATGGAGACAAAAATAATGAAATTTTTTTTAAAGTAAGCGAATTACGACAGTATAAAATTTAAAAAAATGACATAGTTTAGTTGCAAGATGATCTTGTTTTCATAGGATTAATGATGCCAATTATCTCTACGGCGACTATTTACAATTATTGTTATTATTTTATTTACTTTATACACAGGTTCTCTTTGTTCGATCCATGGAATTTTAAAAAGCTAAGTGATTTTTTTGCCTTTCTCGCTTAATTATTTAGTTATCAATTTATTTATTTTATATTCGAAAAAAAAAAAAACGTTCTAAAGGGGATAAAATGCCCAGATAATTTTAAAAATCAGAAAAAAAGGTTGGTTGTGCACACGGATTATTAAAGATCCTACAAAAAACTTTACCTTACTTTAATTTGTTAATATTAATCAGTTTAGGTATTACAAAGATTATAACTGTATAGCCAAAGTGTTCGTTTTAATTCTTGTATTTATTATTTAACATTTTGTTTCAGTTTATATATTTTTCGGTGTGAGACATTTTGTAATAGAAGTATAAAAACCAGCCTCTGTCTGATCCTTTTGGCGCGGAGGTTTATTTCTTCAAAATTTTTAAGTATTTTTACAGTGGCAAAATACCCAACAAACATAAGAAATGACATTTTTGCTAGAAAAATATTTTACTGTGTAATATTTAGGCTAAAATAACAGTTTTTTAGAAAGAAAACAGCTAAATATGATAATTGGGATGTAGTTTTACTGGAGTTTAAACTACGATTAAAATTTACTAAACATAAGAATTTTACATTTTAAGCTAATAGTTGAGACATAAGAATTAGCAGTTGAGATAAATATGTTATGTTTAGATTGAAAGCCAAGCTAAACAAAGAACTACTTGGAAAAAACCATTTAGGCGTTAAGATTAACAAGACATGTTACTGGTAATTTTTATATAATGTTATAGGTTTACCAGAAAAGATAAATAAATGAAAGATATAAAAACATAACTAATTCAGTTTCTTGACTAGAAGATGAAAAATCCTACGAAAGTCCTTGCATTTGGGGTTAAGAATAAGAAGGTTTAAAAAAAAGAAGGAAAAGAAAGAGAAAAATGCAAGAGGAGATAATTAAATCTCATCAACTCTAGATGCTGCCAACTTGATTGTTGAAGCAGGCGTTGAGTGTAGTGCTCAGTATTACGATGCTCGTGAAAACTATTACACATCATATCCTTAACTGAACCATTGCTGAATAAACACCCAAATCGAATTGGGGATATCCTGTGCATATGACACCCACATGGGCAATATATTAACTTAAATTTTATCTCGACGTCATCCAGCAAAAAGTCGTACGACACACGTTACAGATTAATTTCACCTATTTTTATATATGCTCGTTTTAAGTGTTGAAGAATCACGGAATAGAATTACGATCAGTAAACTGAAAATCATATCAGCCTTAACTAATTAGTAATTATGTCTGTACGCCGGGGGAAGTCTATAAAAAGACACGCAGACATAGGTATCAAGAGCGTGCAGGACCGGGTCTGCAAATACTTAGACAAGGAAGTCTTTTTCTTAGAAATAAGTTATTATAGCTAATAAAACTGAAGGTTCCAATTGCTATCCTTTACCTAACACCTTTTATTAATAATTTTTTTTTAAAGAACTCAACTTTACCCAAAAAGAGCGGTTAAGATTAGTTCTTCATAATCGTAATGATTTACATGGTGTTGAAAAACATATTAAATTTGAAAACATACGTAACATCGTAATTATATGGAGTTTCGAAGTCGAGCATGCAGATGTGCGTTTAAAACGCTCCTATTTAAAACGTGAAAATACGGGTGAAACTCCGCTAGATAAAGTGTAAGTGAATTGTAGCTCAAAAAATTTGGCGCAAATGGGTGTGTCATAGAATAGAAATGTAAGGGAAATTCATTTGACCAAAGTATATAACAAAAGAACAAAGTTGAAATAGAATTAATATTTGAAAGTTATTTAATAGCAACATGTGCATCCATAAAATAGGATCGACCAGTGCAATTCAACCCTCGACAGTCAAGTGGATCCAGCATATGGCAGATAACAAATTTCATATACAAGAAATAGTGAGTGACATCGTATACCGGCAGAACCCGAACTACACTACACTACAAGTTCTTATATTCTTAACTTATATTAAAAAACACACATTTTATTACAGGTCAATAATTTCCTAATAATTCTTACTTTACTTTATTTACTGACTGGCTGTTAATATTGAATCTGAACTGAACCCGAACTAGCCAGTGGCGTACTATTAGTTTACAAGTACACCGCGCCAAAACTGAATTTCCTGCAGGGCATCAACAGAAATACACGTGATATCATTTTCTCTCAAACTAAAAAAGAAAAATGCCCATTATAATATTAGGAGACTTTAACACACATATAGGAAAAGACGAACAGACGGAGGAAGATAAAAGCATCATTGGAAAAACTTACTCCACACATGGTCTAACGAAAATGGAAACACGCTGAAAAACCTAGCACACATGTTTGACTGAACAATAAGAAACACGTGAAGCAAAAGCCAAACCTTTCTTGAAACTACTTGAAGTAATGGAAGCTCAATCTCACAGATTGATCATATCCTGGTAGACAGAGAGATAAGAAAAATGAACAAGAACATTAAAGCAAAAAGGACAGCAGAAGTCAATAAGACCACAAAATCCTCTTCGGAAAATTGGAAATATAAGAAGAGAAAAGGCGTAAAGGAAACAGAAAAACACCACACAGTAATTGGAATAGCTATCTACTATAGCACGAAGACTTCCAGAAGAAATACTGCGAAGAAATAGAAAACCAACTGGCAACAGAAGAATTAGACTGGGCATCAATAAAAGCATCCAAACAAAAATAAAAACTGCGACAAAAAACATGAAAAAGGGACGGGTATGAGCCCGACAAGATAGGGAAAAAAAAAACAACAAGTACGAACAGCTAAAAAAGATGAAGGCTACAGACATACAACACTCGACGTGGAACATAGATGAGAAATTAAAAGAAGCATTGAAAGAAAAAGGAGAGGCGGAGAGAAACCACGACGAGGGAGAATGTAAAGTATTTTTTGAAAATATAGAAACACTCTCAACAGGACAACGACTAAATCAAACCTTTAGAAATCTGAAAAAAATATTGAAGAAAGACAAGATACAACATTGCAACATTGGAGCAAAAAACTGGAGGAAGAAAGGAATGCAACGGAATAACGAACACAACTATTCTCTGGGGGTATTTTCTCGATCTCTAATGAATAAATTTGATCAAATGGTAGAGGGGCAGAGAGTATTTGCGGGTAACTTTTGTTAATTTTCTTAGTGGTCTATCAATTATAAATTCTTTTGAGAGAGAGAGCAAAGGTCGATTTTCCTACTCGTCTTCGGATAAACTACAAAATTGACATCCTCTATAACCTGCTAAAATAACAGGCACATTTTATCAATTTTTTCCTTCCCCTTCCAAGAAACTAATCAGCAATGCTCTAAAATAACTCTGAAAGAATGAGTGTCCACAACATAAGAAAAATCCCCCTGCTTTGCCCGGGGGTACGCTGAGAATGCACTTTGGAGGGTTGTTAGTGGCCATTTACGGGGGTGGGTCACCTCGGGGAGGAATTCCACCACCACCACGGTGTTCAGCATCCTCGAAAACGGGGGGAGAACTAATCTGGTTGCATCAAACAATAGTCGATTCATACAATCCACTAGAATACATAACATCAGTAACAAAGTGTTGGCACGACTAACTGATTTTCAGGGAAATTTTTCTTATGTTGTGGACACTCATCCTTTGAACTAAAAGGATGAGGAAAGAGAGATTAAAAAAATATGTAAATATAAAAGTGTATCAACGTTGTGCTCGTTAAAACATGACGTCTATTATTCGTTATTTTTCCATATTCTCGTCATGTAACAAAATCCTATCTGGATAAGGTGCAATTTGTTACACTACCGTGATGTAACAGAATTGCCCCTTATCCAGACAGGATTTTGTTTTCATAGTAAATTTACCGTCATTGCGTGTAAAATTACCCCCAGTTGTAATGGAAATTTACCCGCAAAGGGAATGTAAAATTTCTATTTACCTTATATTTTGGGTAATCCTCCCTGGTAAATGGAATTTTACGCTCTCTTTGCGGGTAAAATTACATTGAAATGTTACACTCAGTAAATTTACCCTCATTTTTTACAGTGTAGTTTAGACAATCTGGTCTAACTTCGTATGAATACCATATTATCCCATATTAGAAAAAAACTTAAAAATTATTGCAAGTATTTTCATTGTAGATATAAGAAGATAACCAAAATGACATTCAATGTACTGTAGTAATACTCAATATACTATAAGTTTTGTTAATTATATAACGCCTTATTAAGCTCTGCCATTTTTCAAACTTTCAAAGATGTGCAAGAATCCACGCTAACACCGTTTATAATTTACAGTGGTATTGAGACGGTCCTGAGTACCAGGACAACGGCCGTAGGACAAAGACAGCAACATAGAACTCGTTGATTTATATATGTATATTTGGATACCTTGGGGACTGCATACCTCGATTGGAGACAATTTAAATAAAAATGTGTTACTAACCTCTACCACTTAAAATACCCAAAATACTATACAATATATATGGATATGCCTTTATGAATTAAAATTGAAAAATAATTTTGAAAGCTATGCTAAAATAACAATTTCTTCTTGAATATAAATTCTATTAAATCGGTTCATTTCTAATTCCGTACACAAAAATAACTAATCAAAATAACATTAAATTGACAGCTATAATTATCATTTATATCATGAAGTTTTGCGTGTGATTGAGAATTTAATAATTGTCTTTTAAATGAATAATTTGAAGAAATAATTTAAGAATATCGAAAAAAAGACACGGAAAACAAATCCGCTGATAAAAAACCCACTTTACACAAAATATATGAGCACAAGAGAATATCAAATATCTAAATAGATTTGACCCTGGGAACGGAAGAAAAAGCTGCGAAAAAAGAAACACGTAGAAAAACTGCGAATAGAAAGTTACGTCACACACTCATGAATCAGGCAAGAGATGCAAAAATAGAATAATGGCAATAGTAAATATTCGCACAAGGAGCTCCTTAAGGGGGTGATTTTTGACCCCGTCCCACATGCATAATTAAGAAGCTCATGCGGGGTTATGGGGGCTCATATTCGATGTCACCCAAATGCTATATATACTAACACTTGCAGTACATATTAACGTGTTTTAAAATTTTTAAAATTTTGCGAAAATTGCAAAATTGGCTTTATTGTTTGGAAGATATATAATGCAATGATCAAAGATTAATACAATATAGATAGTTTGGCAACTTGTGTATACTCTATTTGGTAAATAATGACAATAATAATAATAATAACAGGTCTTTATTTTGGCGAAGTTCGCTTGTAATGCGCTCTTGCACTTAACAAAGAGTAATAAATCACTCAATCATAGACCGGTCATGAGTACCTACTACTTTTTCTCATGACAATCACAGAAATTATATCGAGAAATCCAAATAAAGTATTTTTATATAGATTGCACGCCTGTTATTTGAATTATCCCATTATTTCCAATTCTTAGTACCTCCCCCGCTACACAGAGGTTATAATATATGTGAATACTTTTTAATGTCAAAGTGTGCAAATTGATGCCAATTTCGATTGATCATTCCTGAGTATTTTATATCAAAAAACTGCAATAAGTTAGCTACAGTATGAGAGTTATAACTAAGTGAATATTTAAGTGAGAAATATATATTGAAAAATTTTGAGACAGTTGATAGATTTTAATTATTTTATGAGAAGCAACGAGGGCGTAAATAATGTTTGTATTGCACAAAAAAAGATTTACCTATAAGATTAATGTTTTTTTATTTTCCTTATTACTGCAAAACTGTTTTTTACAACTTTACATTTCTCCATTATTAAATTCTAATTTTGGGGCCTTAGCTTCTCGTACAACACAAAATCCCAATTTTATAGACTCTTACTTGCTTTACGTATTTGCCCCCATTGGTCCCCGAACGCTTTAAAGGAATAAGATCAAAATATAATCTACTTCCAGATCTCGTTGTAATACATAGGTGTACTATGTTTCAAGTCTATATCATAAACCGTTTAAGAGTAATCGGGCACACAAAAAAGTGACGGACTGGTCAAGATACAGACAGATCTACATACAGACAGCTGGCAGACAGACGAAAATTTTTGTTCAAACTTAACATCTCGGCATTTCATGACATTCTAAGCCTATTTGAAAAAAAAGAATTTTTTTTTACGGTTATTATACTTCCAAGTAAAATGTATAAGTTACTCTGTTTTGTCGCAGATTCCTTTCGTTTCGGCTTTCTTTTCCGCGGATTTTATTTCCGCTGCTTTTTTTTCTAGATTCGTTGAAAGGAAAAGGACTGTTTTGTGTAAAGCAGCCTTTTCTTACACGGCTTTATTTTTCACAGTTTTTGTTTTCGTTTCCCATAGTTTGGAACTGCAAAAAATGTTGGAAACGCACATCCTCGAATCTTCATAAATAGCTTTAACAAATAAAGTTTATTACAAGTTCTTCAAGTACGTTACTATCAGTATCAGATTATTACCAAGAAATGTGTTTTCGGAAAATGTGATAAAACTATTTCTTAATTATTTTCAATTCTCTTGGGATATTATAACTGGATCAATTTTTTGCGATTTAAGTAAAGCTTTAGATTGTATTTCTCACGATATCCTGTTAGACAAATTACATTTCTATGGTTTCAATGAGGTTAGCTTGAAGATGATAACATCCTACTTGTCAAATAGAAGACAAAGTACTGTTTTTAATAAAGTTATTTCCGACCTCTCATCAATCAATCAATCACGGTGTACCACAGGGATCTGTACTGGGACCGGTTTTGTTCATTATTTATATTAACGACTTAATTTACGCAAATGTAAATTGTAGAACTATATTATATGCCGATGACACCACAATAATCACTAAAGATAATAACTTAAAGTGTTTACTGCATGATATGTCCAATAAAGCAGTCGATTTTCAACCACCACAGCAAATAAACTACTACTAAATAATGAAAAAACAACAAACAGGGTATTTTCATACCGTAATTTAGACAGCATAAAAAACCCGGACTATACGAAATTTCTTGGAGGGTACTTAGATCCTCTCCTTACCTTGGAGCACCAAATAGATTTTATGGTTAAAAAACTTAATAAAACTTTATACTTAATAAGAAATCTTGTACATGTCGTACCAATGCAAGTAGCGAAAAGAGCCTACTTCAATCTTTTGCATTCGGTAATCAGTTAAACAATCATCACTCAGGGTCATTCAGCACATACTGGTCGAGTATTTTCTATACAGCGCCATGCCACTCGATCTATGTGTTTTATGGGTTTTAGAGAGGATGTTAGGGAGAAATTTAAAGATTTAAAAATTTCAACTTTGTATATGTGTATATTTATGAATGTCTTTTGTTTGTTAAAATGAACTTAAATCAATATAGTCTTGTAAGTGAGATACATTCCCATAATACCAGAAATAATGGTCACATTAAAATAAATTATATAACACTAAACCACAGTGAGGTGGCAAAAATTATTACGGACAATTATTTTTTAATAAACTACCAAAGACAATTATAAATCTAGATTTTAAGCAATTCAAGCGAAAGATAAAAGGAATTCTTACAGAAAGCGCATTTTACAATTTTGATGAGCTCTTAAATGCCGACATAAATTCTTAATTTTAATTTGTTATGTCAATGTATCTCTGTATATAATTTCGCATACATATTTATGAAAGATACCTTTAATTTGCACAATTAAAAATGGATATTTCTTTGTGACATTTTTACCTGAAATACCACGTATTGTCCGGAGGAACAAAATCCTTTAGTGCCTGTAATACTATACGAAACGAACCTTTTCACTTAACTCCACATATATATTTAAGTATACTTATTTTCCCATATTTTTACCACAATTTGTGAAATTAACTGTCCTAATCCTGGATTTAGATCGTTAAAATGATGTAGTATTCGTTCTCAGACTTCAAATTTATTTTAATTCCCCTCAAGACAATGTCGATAATGCCTATAATAATATAATCTGGGTAAGTTGTCTATACTTTGATAGTGCCTGCCGGGTGTAAACGGAAGCTGCAGCGTCTAAATCATCTCCACAACTAGTATAAGAGTTATTAGTTGATAATACGATCTTCTGGTAGTCCCACGGGTGCTTTCTGTTTTATCGTGAGCGTGAAATAATTTATTCATAGAGTCACTAGAGAACTGTCAAATAAATAATTTAAATGTGTGGAGTTATAAACAGACCAACAATAAATCTTAGATCAATAAAATATTAGTGCGGTAGTAAAAATAACGTAAAAAATTGATCAGCTTCCAAAAATAAGTTATTACGAATTATAAAAAAAATTACTGAATAAAATTTCACCCGAAATTGCCCGATTAATTAGACCATTTTTATCTAATATCGATATCAAGGTTGGTGTAAAAATGGACAAATAATGAAATCAAACATAATTTTAACAGACTCAATAACGACATTGGTTAATAAGTTTCAATTAACCTTCTATAATAATTCTTTTATTCATTCAATTCAATGGCTTTAATACAGTGAAAGAAAATATGATATATGTATTCCCAAATCAATGGTCATTTCTGACAAATTTAGCAAATGCGCTGATGAATATGGTTAATAAAATCTGTCCTTTGTCACTAATCCTGTTTAACAACTATAGTGATCACGTGATGCTATGCGTGTTAGAGAATGGCAGGATGGAGTAGTTATGGGAGGGACTAAGATTTATAACGTGAGATTTACAGACGACTTTAATTGCAATAGACGAGAATAAGCTCATGCACCTGCAGAAAAGCCGCAATAAGCTCTGATTACGGTTTAAATGTAAATTACAACAAAAGGAACATATACGATTATAGAACGAGCAATCGAAAATCATTTAGAGTTAAGGATAACTGATCTTTAGGCAGTAAAGAAGATGGTATACCTTGTAGTTCTTATGAACAATACCGGAAATTGAGATATGATGTTCGGTGAAAAATACAGATGGCAAGATCGGCATCTTGCTAGTCGAGCAAAATTGCGTGTCACAGATTTGACTAAACGTACAGGTCAGGCATGTTATATGTATGTTCCATAATTTTCCGAATATTAAACTGGACCTAGTCAAAAAGCAGATTTCGGGACATTTTTATCATTATTACGTCAATTCTTTATTCCACACGACTAATATAAGCGCCAAATTTTTTTCTGTCATTTAAGACGCAGATTCTCATTGGTTTGGTCTATTTTTTAATTATCTAGAGAGTTTGATGCGCAAGTTGACTGACTTAATGAGTATTTCTTTATACCAAATTTAAATATAAGTGATATATACCTTGATTTAAACCCGAAAGGTGAGCTCTTGCCTTCGGTATGTTGGTATGCAACTATTCACATCAACCATGGGGTTAAGTCATTTAATGATATAATTGTTTAATCTCGTTTTTAATATGGGCTGAAAAAAAGATATCTCGATGGCGGCTGTATTTAACTGGATGTAAGAATGCCGTTTTATTGTAAGATGGCTTTTTCTGTGAAATAAAATTGGATTTCAGTTTTTGTAGTTTAACTTGAACTGATTTAATGTCGAATTATTAACGTAATTTCATTTAATTTTGATTCGTTTTTTACCACTTCGCATTCTGCCGTGCCAAAATAAATACAGCAGTAATTTTTCAACGCGGACGCTACAAAATAATCACGCATGCTGAGCGCTTGTACTCGAACAATAAAATGTTAAAGGCAAATACAGTTACATACTTATGAAGTTATTACAGGCTACAGGGTGGCTGTAGCATTTCAAAATCATTGAACATATATATTCCATTATTAGTTTTATGATAATGATTATTGTATTTTGTTTCATTTCATCAATTACTGAAAACTTTTCATTATCCCTAAACATGATTCGGTGTACCTCAATAATACTTTCTCATCATTCCTTGAACATTTCTTGTGTATCTTAGAATGCTTTCATATTACTCTTAATTAATTTATTTCATTGATTGAACAAAATAATTCGTTTGGTCATCATGACAAGTGTTTTTCCTAGTGTACCGGTTCACAAACACTGACATCTAGACATGTAAACATTTTGCCAAAGGACCCCAAGGACCCCCATTTTGCTAAAAATTCAATATGGTAATTATTAAATTGAATAAAAAGCCATTTCTGATAGTTTTTCGAACAGAAAGACGCATAGTTTATGTAGATTGTAGATTGTAGATCGGCTAAGTAACCTTATTTTGTGCCAGTTAATTGGTTCAGGGATTGTCTGCATTTCCAGGCAATTTTTAACTCGAAGGTATAGGACCTGAGAGCTTCTAAAACTGCCTGGCTGTCTGAAAATATATAGATCTTTGCCATTCGAATGCCTTTCTGTGCACATGTCTATAGCATGGATTTCTACTTGGAAGATAGTAGGTAGTTTATGTAACAATGTTCTGTTCTCAAAATTTTTCAAACTAAATTTTTTCAGCGGTATTATTATTACATTTTTTTAATGAGATAAAATATTCTAAAGTACTATTAGAACGTATCACAATATAATATATATTAAAAACATTCACAAATTTGATTTTTTTTACCTTAGTCGCTTATAACTTTGAGCTGTACCTTACCACGCTTCTTCTATTTGAAGGAATAGGTAATATAGAAGGTTCAGAGGATGCTGAATTATTTTATTTCTAAATGAAAAAAATTTATTAACATCGTCTCAACATGGCTTTAGAAGTAAATTTTCTACAGAAACCGCTACAAATGAACTAATTCAAAATGTATATGAGGAAATAGATGCCAAAAATTATGTAATGGGAGTTTTTTTTGATCTCTCAAATGCTTTTGACACGTTAGATTTGTCTTTTGTTTCACACAAATTAAATATGCTAGGTATTAGAGACAATCTAAATAAGTGGATTGTATACTGATAGGAAAATTAAAATAAAAATAGAAAACTCTCTTTCATATGAACATGAGCTAAATATTGGAACACCTCAGGGTAGTGTGTTGGGTCCTCTGATATTCCTGCTATATGTAAATGATCTACCACACTATATAAACTGCAAATGTTTACATGTATGCAGACGACACATCTATTATAATTACCGCAAAAACTCCTGAACAACTAGAGAAAAATGTGAACGATCTTTTACATTTGTTCAGTGATTGATGTTTTAGAAATAGGCTTATAATAAATTATAGTAAAACAGTTTGCATTCATTTTACTACAAAACAAAAAAGAACGGAGTATAATTTTAATATAAATTTACATAGTCATTCTGTATCGCTTCAACCAGAAATAAAGTTCCTGGGAACTATAATTGATGCGAATCTCTAATACAAGTCAAGTGAAACATTTATGTAAAAAATTGGGACAATCCTGTTTCGCTATCACAAATTTAAAAAATAGTTTGGACAAAAAATCGCTCCTAAATGTCTATTATGCCTTAGTATACTCTCAAATTTCCTATAACATAATTTCATATGGAAACAGTACAGACATGCAAAGAGTATTTATAATGCAAAAAAGAATCATAAGATTAATATTTAATTTAGGTTATATAGAATCATGTAGAGATACTTTTAAAAGAGAGAACATATTGACTGTGGCATCTATATATCTCTATAAATTGTTAATTTACATATATATAAATAAACATAAATTAAAAATTTACAATCACTGTTATCAAACTCGCAACAAAGACGAGATATATATAAGTAGTTATAACCTTTCCTTATATAAGAAGTCTCCATCATGTGCAGGTAGTTATTTATTCAATAAATTACCCTCAGATATAAAAAAATGCATGCCAATAAAAAAGTTCAAACAAAAACTAAGAGCGTTTCTAGTCGATAATTGCTTTTATTCCGTGGAAGAGTTTTTGCAACTCTAAATTACTGTAGTGCTTGTTTTTATATAGTTTTACTTGAAATGTGTTGCAAAGTTTTTTGTAATGTTTTTATTTGAAATTTTAATGAATTACATTAATTAAAGTTAGGTAATTTAAATTATATTTGTTCATATTATCTTGTTATTTTGTTTTTAGAATTACCTCCATGACAATATCTATATACTTATGTAAATAAGTCACAGAAATAAATATCTATCTATCTGTCTATCTATCTATCTATATTTTTCTATTCTCGTATAAATTTCAATATGAATGTTATTTTGGCAGATTAGTGCACTAAAACCAAATCCTTTAAAACCTCCCACTCCCTGAACACATTTAGTACCAAAGTAAGATACTGCGGCTCTTTTTCGTTGCCAACGTCTTGGCAGACAGTTTATGATCTTGAATTACATTGACAGCATCGCACAATCTATCACAGTTGCCTGTTATCAACTCCTTGGTGATATTGGCCCAATATTTTGGAGAGTCCTCCTCTTCGCCTTTTGCCACCTGGTTTTCGCTATCAACCGTTTTATATTGTCGTCTCTCGGGTTGAAGTGGTAAAAAATTTGAAGATTCGGGATAATATGATGCTGGAAGTCGGTATTGGTACAATGGTCTGTTCAGGAAAGAAAAAGCAAAAATACATCTTCTGTCTACCTCTCTAGCGTTCATGCCTCAGAGGCTTAAAGAAAGATGGACAAAACTAGGGCGTTAACAAATCTGATCTTTGTGCGCTTCGTGATATTTTTGTCACACCGAATTTTGCTCAACTTGCAAGTTGCTGATCTTACCATTTGTACTCTGTTTCGAATTTCATCTTCGCAACAACACAATAAATTTCTTTGAGAGACTTTATTACACTAGTACTGTACTTCAGTTCGTACTCTTACTGCTAACCATCTCTCTCGGTAAGGTCTTTGCTATTATTGTGATTAGCACGTGACAGCAGTTCTTTAGAGACGTCTTGTAGGTAACAATTCTTATCTCTTTGAGATAGAGTCTAAATTATTCGCGGAAGTTTGTTATACTCTTCTAATTTCAAAGCAGTGTTCCTGTTGCTGCTTGTGTGATATTCTCCTTTAGAAAATCTCACAAGGCATTTGGATTTTCGTTATGTAATGGGCTAACTTCACTCATATATTCCCTGAATTTATTTTAGAAGGCTGGACCATAGTTCTGTTGGCAAATATAAATATATTTCAGTAACATTAAGTGACTGAAATTGTTCAATATACCTAAACCTTCAAACAATATTTATATTGATTCGGATAGTCAGTAATTTACGATAGATATGAAACGGATCCAGGAATTACTGGCTACCGTTTTCCTGTTTTCTATAATATTACAAATTAAAATAGAGTCATTCACGAGTAACTGTTGTGTTATCTCTAATCGGCAAAATCTTAAATAATCGCTGATATTACAGTAACATGTCCCTTACGAGTAACTCCAAAAATAGGTCAAAAATCAAATTTTGTTTTAAACTAAGTGCTAAATTATTGCTAATAATGAGAAAATCCTGAATACAAAATTTTAAGATGAGCATATGTTTGGTTATTGAGATATGAGGAACTGAAGTTGTGATATGCGTGATGCAATATAAGAGCTTATCAAGAAATACACAGTCCCACAAAAAGAATACTTATCAGCTTTGGCAGAGCAATCAAGATATTCTTAGAAATTTTTGACGCAGAATTCAAATCTAAAATCGCAAAATCCGTATAACTATTGATTAATTCAGAAGAGCCAAAAACATCCCCTATACCCATAAGGATGAAAATAGGAAAAAATGATGCTATTGAGTTGTAGAGCTTTCATGAAGAGAAATATAAGTCTATTGATTGAATACATAAACGAAGGTGTTGACTAGGGCTCACGCAAAGAAATCGAGACACGCCCTTGAGGGGGTGAAAACTACCCCAATACGATATCAAACTGCACAAAAGCCCCAATAACTGGTGTAAAAAGTTTGGACCCTTTAAGCTCTATTAATAGGAATGAACCATAGATCTGTTACGACCTAGGATACGAAAACAATCCATTAAGGTAAAAAACTACCCCTTGTCTTGAATTATGAACTTGAGTCAGGGAAAAATAGGGAATGTACCAGATATCGCATTTTGATTGCAGTACGTATGAACGTGGGACGATAACTAGAATTTTTGTAACTATTTTGACACACCGACGCACAGTGGGGCAAATAGCTCATTTTTTGGACAAGCGATAACTCCCAAGCCTGGAATTAATGAAATTTAATTTTTTTTTTTAAACTCTTCGTTATAAAATTGCCTTTAATTCTATCGAGCCAGAATTTTGAAATTTCAAAATTAAAGGACTTAAATTTTGAAAGTAAATTAAAATTTTATCAAGAGATTGTTTAAAATTATAAAAAATTGTTACTTGGGGGTTTTTTTGGTTTCTAATCTCATTTCTGATCCCCAAATTTTGCGATTTAAAAAACCAAGATAGCGGATCCAATATGGCGGCCATAATATTTTTTAAATGAAATGTACATGCACAAACTGTTAAAAATTGTTACTTAGGACTTTTAAGGGTTTCTAATCGAGAATCTGAAATCTAAATTACGTAATATCGTAATCCAAAATGGCGAATCCAATATGGCGGCCATAATATTTTTTTAATTGACATGTAAATGCGCAAATTGTTAGGGGTTTTAGAGATTGCTGATCATGAACCTGAAGTCCAAATTACATAATATCGAAATTCAAGATGGCGAAATTCAAGATGGCGGATCCAATATGGTGTCCGTAAGTTAAAAAAGAATGACAAATCAAGAAGGAAACTGTTAAAATTTATTTTTCGGGGGTTTCGCAGTTTACTAATTTTGTTTTGGATATTAAAATTTCGATATTTTGCAAACCAGATAATTAAATTCAATATGGCTGCCATAAATTTTTTAAAAATTATGATGTACATGTGAAAATAGTTACAAATTGTTACTTGCAGGTTTTTGCGATTGCTGACTACGCATTCGTAATTTCGAATTCTAAGATAGCAGATTCGAATATGCCATCTTATAAAAAAATGAGATAACCAATCAAAAATGTTGGCATCTTTAAACCTAATTTTTAATAATTTGCGTATGTACATTTCATTTAAAAAGATATTACATCCGCCATATTGGATTCGCCATATTGAATCCGCCATCTTGGATTACGATATTACATAATTTAGACTTCATATTCATGGTCAGAAACTCTTAAAAGCCTTAAGTAACAATTTTTATCAATTTGCGCATGTACATCTCATTTAAAAATATATTATGGCCGCCATATTGGATCCGACATCTTGGATCTCGATCAGAAACTCTTAAAAGTCCTAAGTAACAATTTTTAACAGTTTGTGCATGTACATTTCATTTAAAAAAATATTATGGCCGCCATATTGGATCCGCTATCTTGGTTTTTTGAATCACAAAATTCGGGGATCAGAAATGAGATTAGAAATAAAAAAAAAACCCAAGTAACAATTTTTTATAATTTTAAACAATCTTTTGATAAAATTTTAATTTACTTTCAAAATTCAAGTCCTTTAATTTTGAAATTTCAAAATTCGGGCTCGATAGAATTAAAGGCAATTTTATAACGAAGAGTTTAAAAAAAAATTTTTAATTTCATTAATTCCAGGCTTGGGAATTATCGCTTGTCCAAAAAATGAGCTATTTGCCACACTGTGCGACGGTGGGGTAAGAGAACGGGATGAAAACTTCTTGGTGCGTCTTCACCCCCTGACCCCCGTCGGGATCCTTTGGGGGATGAAAAGGAATCAAGAAGACCTGACAAGAGAAAGACACTCTTAGAAACCGCTACATCAGTATTTTTTTTTATGTAGTGCAGCGATTACGGGATTGCTCCGATATTCATCCCTTCGCACCCTTACCCCCTCATAAAATCCACTTGAGGGTTAAAAACGGAACTTTATGTCAGAATTGTTTTCGATACAATATATTGGTTGTAAAATTGCTCAGATTCTACATTACATTACGCTTATCACAAATTTAATCCCTCATATTTCAAAAACCAAAGATATGCTCATCTTGAAATTTTATATTCTATATTTTATATTTATGATGTTCTCATCATTAACAATAATTTAGCACTTAGTTTGAAACAAAATTCGAGGGCGAGAAAATGGGCGAATTTTGGGGTCACTCTTTGGAAGAAGATTGATCGACAGCTCCTTTTGTCTACTAAATAGCTTTTTCATTATCTAATTACTTCCACGTCCAGTGGAAGTATAGTACCTAACGACAAAAAATTTTTTAAAAATTTTTATTGTCCAAATAGGCTTAAAATGTCATGAAACGTTGAGATTTTAAGTTTGAGCGAAAAAAAAATTTCTGTCTGTCTGACTGTAACTTTTTTTTGTGCGCACGTTTACTCTGGAACCATTTAAGATATTGACTTGAAATTTGGTACACATATGTACTTTAACGAGATCTAGAACTAGATTATATTTTCATCTTGTTCCGTCGAAGCGTTGGGGGGTAAATTGGGGTAAATTTGGAGTAAATAGGTCAATCAAGCAGGTAAGAGTCCATAAAATTGGTATTTCGTGTATACAAGAGAAGCTAAGATCTCAAAAAAATGTTTGGCATTAGCCACGCCCATTACCACCCCCACCCCCTTATTAAAGGGGATGAAAAAAAAATGTGATTTAGTGTATGTACATGAACCAGAAACCTCAAAATATTTTTTTACTTCATCCACCCCCCCCCACTATCACCACCCCCCACCCCACTACCGATGTGGGGTATCGTTTTATGGGTTTTTGGGGTAGAGGATTTCAAATATTATATTATTAAAGTTCCATAAACAATTATTTTCACATACAAAGTTTTTTCGTTGTGAGTGACTTGGATAGAGAATCTGGATGTGGAAGTAGTGATTCCTTGGGCAGCGGTTTTTTGGTAGTACTTTAGAAAGAGGTTGATTTGTATGTAAACTTGTAATTTTATCAATAAAATTATTAGATAATGGTCGAATAAAACTAAGCGTCACGATTTTAATGATTGTTTGAGGGACCGTGCAATTTTTTTGTGGAAATGCAATCTGCATGTTATCAAGAAATTACAGTAAAATTGTGTCTAATTTTTTTTCTAAAAATTAAGTTTTAATTTTGAAAAACGAGCTATTTTTTAATATCTTCGGTTCTATCCATCGGATCAGCGAAAAATCAAAATGTTTTTAAATAAATCATAGAATTATTAATTAAAAAAACACTTTAGAGATCAAAAAATAAAAATTGCAGAACCAATCTCTCACAGGTTCTTTCGTAGCACACTAAATCTGAACGTTCCTTTACGATCGTGCAGTAGAATATCTGATTATTACTGTTTAATTTAGGCGTATTCCTCAGAAGTAAGCACGGATGAAAAATATGATTCCATCACGAATACATTATAAACTATATATCACTTAGCATGCACAGTAAAAAGTTATTTACGTTTCTTAAATTAACCAGGTCAGAGCAATCTATATTATTTTACCACAGATTTATTATGCAGATCGCCCATCAATTTTTTCATTGCGCCATGTATCTAAACGAAATTTTTATTGAATATATCATTACATTAAAAGATAATTTGCATAATCTTACGAAAGCTTATAATGATCCTGCACTTTCTCGGCCCACCCCGTACTTGAAAACCCGAAAAGTACCTGAAAAGAATTATGTAAAACTCGTCGGTAATTATAAAGATTTTGTGGTACGATGAAATATATCAAAAATATTCTTCATAAGTAGGCAAACCAGTCTTGTAATTCAATTAATTTTTGTTATAAATCAATGGTTTATGTTGCCACATCCATTGTAACCCGATACCGAGGCTACCAAAAATGCATACACACATTGTATCTCTTCGAATGTTGAAAACTCACGATATGAACAATTTACGGAACACTGAAGGTGAAACGATTATTTTTTATCTCAGAACGATCGATGTTTAAAAATGTTCTCAATAATATACTACCTACTACTGGTCCTGTGAACATTTTCTTTCGTTATTTTTAAAGGTAAATAACATTTTCTTTATGAAATCATGAAAGGTGACGATCACGAAAGCAACTAATTTTTAAATAATAATAATAATAATGATAGACTTTATTTGATATCAAAAAATACTAATTAGGCGAAGTTTAGCTTAAGCTACTCTTGTACTACAAAAATGGAAACTTAAAATTAGACAAATGTATGTACCAATAAACAACAATAGTGGATATAAGGAGTCGAAAGAGTAGGCAAAATCGTGCTAAAGTTATGAAATCCCCCCCCCCCCTCGTTTCCGATGGTACTGAACAGGAACAACAGGGTGAAAAAAGTTTTTAGTCATGCACACCCACTCAAACGGCCAAAAATCACCCCTTTTTTGCTTATTTCTCATATGCATCGACTATTTTTGCAGGGATTCATTATTTTCTCATGAGGATATAACAGAAGGTGAAAGATGATGTCAGGTAGTAAACCGCAACCTACCCTGTCAGGGGGTATAAATTTATTTTCTTATTTGATTATTTCCTTATTGGTGCCAAAAATTTTACAAATGTGTACAGTAATGGACAGTTTGGTCACAGAAACCTAGACAAAGGTTTGTTTGTGTCTTCTGTCATATTTACAATTTATTAAAGATCAATTTTATTAAGAACAGTAATAAAGTAGAAGCAAAAGGGTCCTTAAAATACAATCAAATAGTGCTTACTACTAAAATAAAACTAAAGTTGAATCCTACATTAAAATAAGTAAAAAGTGATAATTTGCTAATTCTACGCAGTGCTAAATAATGACAAAGTATCGGACGCTAGACAAATTAAAAACCGCTGCCTAAGGAATCACTACTTCCACATCAAGACTTCCTATCTAAGTCTCTTACAACGAAAATACTATATTTGTACTCCACTAAGTGGAAATAATTGTTTATGGAACTTTAATAGTATAATATTTGAAATCGTGTACCTCAAAAACCCATAAAATGATATGCCCCATCAGTAGTAGGGGTGGTGATTCTTGATGACTGTTTCTTTTATACACACTAAATCACAATATTTTTTCACCTCCATCAATAATGGGGTGGGGGTTGTAATAGAGGTCGCTATTGCCAAAAATGTTTTTGAGACCTTAGCTCCTCTTATATTTACTAATTATCAATTTCATGCACTCCTAATTGCTTGATTTACCTATTTGCCTATTTACCCCCATTTACCTTCAACTCTGCAACGGAATAAGATCGATATATAATCTAGTTCCAGATCTCGTTAAAATACATACGTGTGCCATATTTTTAAGTCAATACGTTAAACGGTTCCAGAGTAATCGTGAGCACCAAAAAGATACAAGACTAACTGACAGACCGACGCGATAGACAAATTTATTTTATTCAAACTTAAAATATTGAGGTTTCATGACATTCTAAGCCTATTCGTGCAATGAAAGTTTTCAAAAATTTTTCTTGCGTTAGTAAGTATACTTCAACTGGATGTAGAAGTAATACGCAGAAAATAGCATGACAAAGATATAAAAAATCATTCTGTGCCGTGGACTACCCGATAGAAGTAGAGCCTCTACTTCAAGCATTTTCCTCAATAAAACCTACTACGCATCCATACTACCCGAGGTAACCCACTGTTTATCCAATTTACTAGAGAAAAGCCACTACGCATTCATACTTCTTGAAGAAACCCACTGCGCATCCATACCACTTGAGGTAACCTACTGCGCATCAAGGTATTCAAGGAAAGCCACTGCGCATCCATAATACTCGGGGAAACCTACTGCGCATCCATACTACTTGAGGTAACCTACTGCGCATCTATAGTACTCTAGAAAAGCCTCTGCGCAATCTAAATACTCGGGGAAACCTACTGCGCATCCATATTACTCGAAGTAACTTTATAACATTATATTTGAAATCGCCTACCCCAAAAACCTATAAAACGATATGTCACATCGATAGTGCGGGTTGGGGTGGTGGTAGAGGGTTGGGGGTGGGGGTGGATTAAGTAAAAAAAAAATTGAGGCCATAGGTTCTTGTATACACGCTAAATTACAATTTTATTTTTTTTCACCCCCTTAAATAAAGGGGTGGGGGTAGTAATGGGGGTGGCTAATGTCAACATTTTTTTGAGACCTTAACTTCCCTTATTTATACTAAATACCAATTTTATGGGCTCTAACCTGCTTGATTTACCTATTTACCCCAAATTTACCCTAATTTACCCCCAACCCTTCGACGGAACCAGATGAAAATATAATCTAGTTCTAGATCTCGTTAAGGTACATATGTGTACCAAATTTCAAGTCAATATCTCAAACGGTTCCTGAGTAAACGTGCGCACAAAAAAAAGTTACAGACAGACAGACAGACAGACCGACAGACAGACAGACAGAAATTTTTTTCGCTCAAACTTTAAATCTCGACGTTTCATGACATTCTAAGCCTATTTGAACAATAAAAATTTTTTTTGTCACTGGATGTGAAAGTAAAATCAAGAATTGTGTTTGAATTCTTAAACCACATTTTGAATTTTTACTATGTCAAATGGCATCATTAATAGTCTAAGCTCATTCGGAAACAAATCGTATATTTTAAAAAATATGTAATATAGGGGGAATATTTTTGAGTTGTAGTTTTATGTGAGATAGTATACACATTGATGATTTTTTACTAGTGTTATATTCATGTTGCGAAAAGATTTACAGAATTTTCATGCTTATAGTAATATTTTAATATAACAAATATACACAGTTAATAGTTTCGATAAACAGTTAACATATTGATGCCATCTAAAAGACTGATCAATTATTACGCGGAGGTATTTGATGTTATCAGTTTGTTCTATATACGAAGTACAATTACATGCAACTTTGTTGCATATATCCTGATGAAAAGTTAATTGATTTAAATCGATTATATCAAGAGATTACTACTAATTAGACAAATATTTAGAAAACTCTTTGTTAGTTCTGTCCATCCAATGTTTGAATCAGTATTGAAGAGGTAACTGTAAGTACAGAGTGGACCAAATTAGATGCGATTTGAGGTTGTCTCTAAAACTATGGCAGATAGACAAAAACCAATATAGGTGCCCTGAGCTCGATTTTCGAGAAACAAATAAAGGCGAAAAACCGCGATCGTCTATCTTTTTCGACTACCGAGCCGCGAGCTACAGAGCGTTTTTGGAAAATTGGCATTTTTGGATGACCATCTCAATTACCAAGTGTCGAATCGAAAATCGAGGAACACAGACACTTTTGTAAGTAGAATCCGTTGCTGATAAGAAGAAAATTATACAGCACTTGCTTTAGAAAAAAATACAGTTTAAACTATAAAGGTATTTTCGATAAAACGTAATTTTTTTTTCCTTTTCCAAACATCTCAACAAATATTATTTTTATTGAAAAATGAGTAGAGATCAAAAATAAAGTTCATAAACCGATAATGAATTTCGCTTGTTTATTTATTTACATAGATTTAATAGTTTCGGAGTTATGAAAGTTTACAAATGGCGTCCGAACGTTTATAAGACGAAAAATGCAGTTTAAATGTTAAATATATCAGAAATTGTGACTCATACATCAAGCATGCCAAGCAATGAAATTAAAGACAATTAATTGCGCTTTCAAATTATTTTTTACTCGTTCCTGTAGCATAAGAAATAAAGAAGCTATGACGGAAAAATGTGCGTATTTAGATTATTTTATATAAAAAGGTCGCCATTTTGTTACTCTAATTAGCCAGTAATTTTTAAAAAATTACAGTTTTTCATTAAGTTGTAGCATTACCTAGATGCTCAAATTTTTTTGCTCATTTAAAGCACTTGCTTTAGAAAAAAATGCATTTTAAACTTTAAAGGTAATTTCGAAACACTTGGATACCAAATATAAACTTAAATATCTCCAAAATTATTAATCCTACATCAATAAACAAAAAATATAATTAATTCCTAGTTTGTACTTTCTCTAATTGGTCTGTAACGTTTTTTCGATAAAGTGATACTTTTCGAGATACTCGACGTTTGGAAATACCTTTTTTTTAAGATAAAATCGCAATATTGAAGTCGTTATGACTTAAAAACTATCAATTTGTGTGAAAAATTGCATAGAACCTTTTCTTCTTAAAATTTGATTCTACTTCAGCTCCAATAAATATATATATTTTCTAAGTGCCACCCCCTGAGAGGGGGTGGCACCCCCTATAAATTAGCAAGCACCCGCACAATATAGACACTTTTCTGTGAAGCATTTATTATTATACTGCCAAAAATGAAAGAAATCCGTTCAATATGACATTATTCCGAAGTTAAAACCTCTATTTACTGTACTATAAGGGCTATGTAACAATTGGCACTGGTAACGGGAAGTGAAATATTTTTTGATATGAACATAGTCTACTAAGCACTGGGGGCATTCAGCACTGATTACATTAAGGGTGTGAATATTAACTAATTAATTTATAAAACTATCAAGCAACAAAAAAATAATGGCATCTCCAAATTAACACACTTGGAAAGAAAACAAATCTTATTACAATAACGGGAGAATGATTTTGGACTTGGTTTTGATTAATAAGCTCTTGTTTATGATGAAATCATGAGAGTTCATCTGTAAATCAAGTATTTTTTATGAATGTTGTTTACCCCAACGTTTCGCCACTGGCCAACAGGTTTTTAATATATTTTATTGCTTTTTCATGAATTTTATTAGGTGAAATAAGGCACGCAGCAGGAGTTTAATTAGAGGGCATATTCTGAATTATTAGCACTTATAGCCTCTTATTTATTTATTTGCTGGTGCATTTATAATTTCTGATAGGGACCGTTGTTTATTGGTATTTTTGGGTGTATTATCAGCATGTATGCACTGTCTTCTATATCAGTAAACATTAAAAATTATTATGCTGTCAACAATATTGAATGTTATTGTGCATGAAAAATACTCTGTTGTGTGTTCAATAACCAAGTTTGCAATAAGTCTTTACTATGCTATTGACAGTTCTGTAAATAAAAGATTTGTCACAATTCAGAGCTCTGCTTCTGTTGTGGAGGTAACATACGCATTTGTGCTGAAATATCATCTAACAGCATACATATTTTTGCCGAACTTTCACGTACATAATAATTTATATTCTACATAATACTAGTGACACTCCAGAGGAATGATTTTGGACTATTTTGTTTCCTCAAATAAAATATTTATTGTATAATTTTTTCATAATTGTGAGCAGGTATATCACAAATTTATGGTTAAATATTATACAATTATTTTCTGGAAGTTGGCATTTTTTTGCTAGCGGCGCAGAATATCAAATATGATAGTTTTGAAATTTTCACCCAAATGAACTGCCTGGCTCTCTGAAAGTACCTAAATTTTTACTCCTCGCATCCCCGAGTTCAAGAGTCTGTGGAGTAAAGGACTCCGCAAGGTGGCAATGGAAGCTGGTTCTCTATTAATTTCGCTTAAATTCTAGTATGATGTTCCTTTGACCCTCCTGAACAAAAGTCTCCATGGAATAACCCTTTCCTTTAAGCTACTAACTCCTTTCCTTTAAGCTACAGAAACCTCAGAAGATGCTGGTCTCATAGAGTGAAAACTATGTTTTAAGCTCTTTGAAATGCGTCAAGAGGTAATTAAATCCAATGCATTGTTAGTAGTAAGTGGAAATAATCACAATGGTATATTAACGCATATATATTTGCATTTACACTTGCATTTAAGTATACACTCCCATACAGTGAGTCACATATTCAGGCAAAGGAAATTGGTCAACTTCGCTCAAATTCAAGTATGATGTTCCTTTGACCTTCCTGAATAAAGTCTCTATGGGCATAACTAAAAAATGAAACTAAACTAAAAAATAAACAAAAACCGAAAACAGATTGGCTTACAGAGTATAAAAGGTATATAAACAAACTGACACAACTGATAAGAGCTGCTAGAATAAAACACAACAGACTGCAAATAGACAAAAATATTAACTCTAGTAAAAATCTATGGAATGCAGTGAATAAACTATACAATAAAAATAAAAACTCTGAAAAGGTAATAAATAAAATAAAAACAGAAAATGGTAATCAAACAACAAATGCAAAAGAAATTGTAAACACATTTGTAAACTATTATACAGAGCTAGGAAAAAAATATGCAAAAAAAATTAATATACCAAAAAATTTTAAAGAAAACTATAACGCAGTAGAAAATTCAATATATTTATATCACACAAATCCGACAGAAGTTGAAGACGTAATAAATAATTTAAAAACAAGAAATCTCCTGGATTAGACAATATACAATGTGTCCTACTTTTCATGGAGCCACCCTCATATCTCGCTCACCTGATATCCGAATATTTTGAAATTTTGGTGGTGAATGTATACCTATAAAGTGAGCCTTTAAACGTAACCACATTCGACTGAAGTCAAAGGCGTTCGATTCTATGATGGAAAAAGGGGGTCGATTTTTGAAAAAAAAGTATTAGCGATTTTTTTAGAGAAAAATTAGTAAGATATTCTTAATCAGCACCTTTGTACAAAATTACATCGTTGTGGGTTCAAAGGTGTTTGAGATATGAGCCGTCAAAAAAAAATTTTTTTCAACTTAAAATAATTTGTATCTGTAAAACGAATTCTCATATGAAAAAAATGTATTCTTTATTTTTTGTTCAGAATAATGTATTGTACTAGTATGAATGATTCTATAACAAAATTACTATTTATTTAATAAGACAAAAATTCTAATTTGTACATACCTACCATGTTTCTAACAAATAATCTTCAATAAAGACCTAAGTAAGCCATGAAAACAAAAGCTATTGCAAGTGTCAATGTATTATTGAACGTCAATAAGTTAATAAGTACGTTAAAAATTTAATGAATGCTGGTTTAATGTTACATGATAAGTTAACTGAAATTTTTTATGATAATGGCTCGGCGTTTAACAATGCAAGAAAAAGTGGAATTGGTTCGTTTAGTCGGAGATAATGCCAGATCATATAGAAAAGCTGCTGATGAATTTAATTTACGGCATCCTGGCCATCAGCATCCCATTCGCCATAAATTGGTAGCAACCATCAATAAAAATTTTGACAATACAGGAAATGTATGTAAGTTAATACCAAAGAATTATAATTTACAAAATCGGCAAAATCAAAACGAGGAACGCATTTTACAATATTTTAGAGAACATCCAAGAGATAGTATAAGGCAAGTAGCACTAAATCTAAATATTAGTAAGAACATCGTTTGGCGTTGCTTGAAAAAACATAGAAAAAGAGCATTCAAGCCAAAATTTCTACATACCCTAGAAGAAGGTGATACTGACAGAAGATTGGATTTCTGTTTTTGGGCCCAGGGTGAATTTTTAAACAATGTAAATTTTCTGAAAAACGTCATATTTACTGATGGAGCAACATTCACTACCAATGGGGTAGTATGCTCTCAGAATTGCCGTTTTTGGGCTGACGAAAATCCCCACTAGTTTATCAGTACTAAAAGGCAATGCGTGTCAAAAGTTAACATTTGGTGTGGTTTATGGAAAGACCAGATTATTGGGCCTTTTTTCATTCCGAGATTGAATGGAGAAGCGTATTTAAATTTGTTGCAAAGAGAAATTCAACCCTTTCTCAATAATCTGCCTCAAGATGTCAGAAGGGACTTGTATTATCAACTTGATGGTGCCCCGGCTCATAACGTTGCAAGGGGTTGGCTAGAAGATAATTTTCCAGGTAGATGGATAGGTTTAAGAAGTCAAGTGCATGAGTTTCCCCCGAGGTCTCCGGACCTAACACCACTTGATTTCTATTTGTGGGGTCGTCTAAAAAATATAGTGTATAAAGACAGACCACGTAGCCAAGATGAGTTAATGATCAAAATTAGACAGGCATGTGTTGAAATCACTCCAGCCGAGATTAGGAAAGTTGTACTCCATGTAAGAAAACGGATTGAGCAATGTATTCGGAATGATGGTGGTTACATAGAAACGCAAAGAATTATATAATAAAATTATTTGTGTAGATTATTTGTTAGAAACATGGTAGGTATGTACAAATTAGAATTTTTGCCTTATTAAATAAATAGTAATTTTGTTATAGAATCATTTCATACTAGTACAATACATTATTCTGAGCAAAAAATAAAGAATAATTTTTTTTCATATGAGAATCCGTTTTACAGATACAAATTATTTTAAGTTGAAAAATTTTTTTTTTTTTTGACGGCTCATATCTCAAACACCTTTGAACCCACAACGATGTAATTTTGTACAAAGGGGTTTATAAAGGTGCTGATTAAGAATATCTTACTAATTTTTCTCTAAAAAAATCGCTAATACTTTTTTTCAAAAATCGACCCTCTTTTTCCATCATAGAATCGAACGCCTCTGACTTCAGTCGAATGCGGTTACATTTAAAGACTCGTTTTATAGGTATATATTCACCACCAAAATTTCAAAATATTCGGATATCAGATATGAGGCTGGCTCCATGAAAAGTGGGACACATTGTATAAACGCAGAAACACTAAAAGAAATTCTAGAAGAAATTGCAGAACCACTAGTATTTTTAATAAACCGAAGTTTCGACATAGGACAATTAACAAAAATCTTAAAAATAGGTGTAATAAAACCTCTCCATAAAGGCGGCGATATAACTGAACCTATTAATTATAGACCAATATCAGTAATTTCCAATGTCACCAAAATCTTTGAAAAAATCCTGAAGAATAGACAACCGTCATTTTTTAATAAATTTAATATTATATCGGAGAGACAGTTTGGTTTTCCGAAAGGTATATCCAACGAAGATGCCATAGCATGCCTAACAAGTTTTGTTTATGATGCCTTAGATGAAAAATCACCATGTTTATGTATATTTGTGGATCTCGCAAAAGCATTTGATACGGTATCACACACCAATCTCTTAAAGAAACTAGAACACTGCGGTTTGAGAGGAAATGCATTTAATTTGATAAAAAGTTATTTGTCTGAAAGAACACAATATGTAAAAATAAATGAAACCATCAGTGACGCAAAAATTGTCAGCTCCGGTGTTCCACAGGGAACAATCCTAGGACCGCTTCTGTTCGCCGTATACATAAACAACCTACTTTCGATGCGAACTGTCACAGCTAAAATATTGAGTTTTGCTGACGATACGGCAATACTTTTTAAAACCAATTCATGGAAAAACCTGAAATGAACTGCAGAAAATGAATTCAAAGAAATAAAAAAATGGTTAGACTACAACTTACTCACAGTAAACATTTAAAAAAATTAGTTACATACCATTTACCTCACACATAAATAATCTACCTAATTTTGGACCATTAAATATTGAAAACCAGCTAAACATTCCAGAAGCAGATTCAGTAAAATATCTAGGTATTATCATTGACAAACATTTTAGATGGTACCTGCAAGTAAAACATGTTACACAAAAAATTCGAGGACTATTATATCGATTTAAGTACCTAAAACCATACCTAGAAGACATCTAAAAACGCTTTATTATTCCTTAGTAGAATCACACTTAACATATGGTATTATCGGCTGGGGAGGTGTCTGCGATTCGTACTTAAAAAACATAAACAATCTACAAAAATGGATATTGAGGATAATTTATAGTAAGAGTCGTAGTTGCCTCTCGGACGAGTTATACAAAGCCAGTGAAATATTCGATTTGAGGCAATTATTTTCCCTCCAAATTCTATTATCAACTTTAAAAATAAAAAAATATACAAAACCTATTCAGCACAAATATACAACAGGAAACAAAGAAAACCGATATCAAAATTCAAAAGCAACAAAAACTATCGGACAGAAATGTTATACATATCTGGGATCAAGATTATACAACAGATTACCTATCAAACAAAAAATACAAATAAATTGCACATATTTAATTGAAAAATGGTTATGAGAAAATTCTAGGTCTCAAATGCACAACCTATTTAATCAAAATGTAATGTAAATTAAACAATCACATTTCATATTCAGATAAAATAATACTCTCTGATTATGACAGAAAACCCAAACTAAGTAAAAAAAACCTGTCAAATTTGGACAGAAAAACCAAACTGAACAAAAATCTACGTAATTACGACATTTATAAACCAAAAGCGACGAATATATTTAACTAGCTGACCCAGCGAACGTTGTTTTATATTAATTATAAATTTTTGTCCAAAAAATAAAAAGAAAATTTCTGGATAGGGCCACCCTTATCACCTAGGGGTATAAAAATAGCGTACGACCTATTCTCAGACCTACCAAAAATTTCATAAAAATTGGTCAAGCCGTTTCGGAGAAGTTCGATAACAAACACTATGACACGAGATTTTTATATATTAGACAAGTAGTATTTAACTACTTACGTGATTACTGCACTGTTTATTTGCAATAGAACGATACGAAATGAAAATATTTAATACCTATTAGATAAGTATGTCATGTTACTATTGTATTGTCAAAATATTGGAAAATAAACACATTATTATTATTATATTATTATTATTATTATTATTATAACCTTCTAACTCCTTTCCTTTAAGCTACAGAAATCTCAGAAGATGCTGTTATCTCATGGAGTGAAAACCCAGCATCTCCTGAAGCTTTTGTAGCTTAAAGGAAAGGAGTTAGAAGGTTATGCCCATGGAGATTTTTATTCAGGAAGGTCAAAGGAACATCATCATACTAGAATTTGAAAATTAACCGAGAACCAATTTCCATTGCCACCTTGCGGGGTCCTTTCTAATAGAAATATGGCATAAATTTCATAAGATATTACTTTATGTAAAAAAATATATTATTGAAACTAAAAAGAAAATGATGGGTTTGGTTTTTGGAATTATATTTATACAAAATAGTTAATTCTCGATAAATAATTTCGATGTTGCATTGAAAGGTATCAAATGACCAACAGTGATAGATATTCTCATACCCCCTTGTATGAAGCATTCTTCGTCCATCCAAATAATCTTAACATCAGTTTTAAAAAGCAATTACCTTAGTTGTTGTCCAAACACTTGCGACTTAAGCATTGGCGATTAAAAATCTGTATCGAGGCAAAATACTATTTGCAGTTAATTTGTTCTTGAAGATTTATTGTCGTAAAGAACTATCAACAACAAATATTTTGTACTTTATTACGGTATTCCGTTACTGATGGAATCAGTTGGGAACATGATTTATATTTTGATGATATTAGTTCCTTTCTTTTAAAAATAAGTACTGCTATAAATTATGAGATGTTGCTTTGGTTTATGATCATTTCGAATAGGCTTTCGAGCTTTTTACACCGTTGTTTAACAACGGACATGAATGTTACTCGAGATTGTTAGATTAATAATAGATTTAGAATTGGAAATCTTGTAAAATTTACACATTACATGTAATGAAAGGATCAGATAATTCTAAACAGTATTTTATGTACTCCAAATTGCACAATTTGCAAACATTCTATCACTTGCAGAAGTGGGAGTTTTCTTTATACACAAGAAAACTGTAATATTCATGGTTACTAAAAGAATCGCAGTTTTCAGTGTCAAGTTCAGCCTAAAATTAATAGAAAAGTTAGAAAATGAAGACTTTTAAGTCTGTGTTATCGGAATATGTTCTACTGACGGACATCGAAATCGTTCATTGAATCATATTAAGTTTTGATAATGCTCCCTCTCTATATCTCAGTTTTTGATCGTCGATTTTAACCAAATTTGTGTAGGTAGTAGTCCAGTCAATGAAAGAGTTGTAGAGAACATTGAGGAGGGTAGAATTTTTCTCTTCAGGAATGTGTTGGAGGTAGTTAGGAGGTAAACATACTAAAAGTCCCCGCCCCTAGCCACGCCGCTTCAGGGGGAGAGGGCGGTGGGAAGGTTCCTTTTTTCGATTTTTTGCTTATAACTCGGAAACGATGCGTCGTACCGAAAAATGTAATCTATGCAAAATTGAACGTAATTAAATTTCCCACAAGTTTATATTAATTTTCTTCTTATGTATTATAGTTTGCGAGATATTCGTCAGCGAAAATCGATAATTAATAAAAAAAAAATAAATTATGTACCTTGAATATTTCTATCAAAGCAATTTACCGTGGTCTGCTAATAAATCACAGTCACAAAACAATCTTTATTTTGCAACCCTCGACGTATTTACTAACGTAATATTTTGTCGAAATCTATACTGTTCCTTAAATATACAGTGTGACTCACTTAAAATGAAGATATCCTTATAACTTTTTTATTTTGTTTTCGATTTGAATCAAATTTTACTTAAGTATAGAACAAAGCAGGATCTTTAGGTCTTTGACAACAGAATCGAATTTTGTTAAAACGTTGATTGAATTGAAGAGTCTATAAGATACGCAACTATACGGCCAAAACCGTTCCTATATGTTCATCTCGCTCATCACGCTTCTCCCACACGTCCCTATCCACATATTGTTCGTTGACTTGTGGTGCCACCGCGCGGTGTTATTTTGCGCGAACCGCGAATAGAAATACTGGACGTTGATATCCAGCGAACGAGGGTACATAATATATTTATTAAGTTATAATTCTCCACGCAGGTTGTAGACCGGCGCAATCAGTGCAGGCGTCAGGGCATTTGGCACCTGTAGCAAACAGTTGCTTGCCGCCCTGATAAAAAACATTTACAAGTTACTACTGTTAGGACAAATTTATTAATAAAAACTTACAAACAAAAATCTCAGATAAATAATTCTTTCACTAGTTTCACTTAAAATTCAAAAACAAGAGAAACCTTTAACTATCAATTATTGTCGCATTTCATCTTTTAAGTCGCCACGTTGTGCGCTGTAACAATCGTATTTTGTTCGAAATTGCAATTGTTCCTTGTCCTCGAGACCCATTTGGGGTTCAAAAAATGGTTTTTTTGAGATTTTTGTTCAATTTTGAATTTCTGAAATTTATAAAAATGTGATAAATTAAAAATATTTTATTTTGCTATTCGGTTCAGCTTCATGGAATAGTATTTATGAGTACGTTTAAGACCTCCCAATTTTTTAAAATAATTAGAAAAAAGAATATGCAAATGTCGAGGATAGTGTTTTTGATCTTTCAGCGCTTGCGTAGCGAGAACGGTAATAAATACGAAAATGCACCGCACTTTTTTTTGTACAACATGGAATTTTCTACAAACAAGTCCGCGAGGGCATATTCTTATCTACTATAGTTTTCGAGCTACAGGTGCTCACGTGTAAGCATAAAAATGACTGTTTTTCACGCTACTCTGCAAGTGGCACTGGCGTGCGCCGACTTAATTAACAAACAAAAAATTAAGAAAACGGCGATGCTAATAGTCAAATTTAAATTACACAAAACATAATGAGTAACTTTTGTTTAAAACTGTTTTTTATACGATGCATAATATTAATAATGGAGTTACAAGTATTAAAAAAATGTTGAAATAAAATAAAAAAAATAGTTAAATATTCTTTGTGTTATTGAAATGTATGTACAATTGTACAGAAAAAAACACTAATTAATAAAAATATGCGGCAAGTTCCAGTTATATAGAAATTAATGAAAATGAAAAATTACACTTTTCGGTCCCAATATTAATTGTTTATATGTGATAAATAAAAACAAAATGATATGTCAATAATAGATACATTTTTTTAAGAAAGAAAATTACTTCCTAAAAGGTGGAAAAGTTCAAATGTACGATTTTTTTAATGTTCTTTGCATTAAAAAACGCATATTTAAGAAAAATGAAGGACGCCATCGTTCAGAGCGATCAGAAATTCATGAATAAAAAAATCGACCACAAATTCTCATTGGACAAATAATATTTAACTGCTTTAACGGGCTGCTTGGAGAACAGCGCGAAAAACAGTTACTTTGAGGTTTGCGCGCGGGCGCCTTTGGCATGTGAGCCATAATAGATAAAAATATGCTCTCAGGGACTTTTTTGTACAAAATTCGATGCTTTATTATAAAAAGTGCATTGTGTACCATTTGTGCGATACTTTAACGCCTCGAAAACTATGCTCTCGAAAAAGTAATACCTACTTGTAATAAAAAAAAATTAACCAGTCTTTCCGCAGATATTCAAATATTCAAATTAAGTTAATTACTTCCACATCCAGTGGAAGTATAGTAACGACAAAAAAATTTTAAAAAATTTTTATTGTTCAAATAGGCTTAGAATGTCGTGAAACGTCGAGATTTTAAGTATGAGCGAAAAAAAATTCTGTCTGTCGGTCTGTAACTTTTTTTTGTGCGCACGTTTACTCTGAAACCGTTTGAGATATTGACTTGAAATTTGGTACACGTATGTACTTTAACGAGATCTGGAACTAGATTATATTTTGATCTAGTTCTGTCGAAGGGTTGGGGGTAAATTGGGGTAAATTTGGGGTAATTAGGTCAATCAAGCAGGTAAGAGTCCATAAAATTGGTATTTAGTATATACAAGAGAAGCTAAGGTCTCAAAAAAATGTTTGGCATTAGCCACCCCCATTACCACCCTAACCCCCTTATTAAAGGGGATGAAAAAAAATTGTGATTTAGTGTTTGTACAGGAACCAGAAACCTCAAAATATTTTTTTACTTCATCCACCCCCCACTATCACCCCCCTATCACCACCCCCCACCCCACTACCGATGTGGGGTATCGTTTTTGGGGTAGAGGATTTCAAATATTATATTATTAAAGTTCCATAAACAATTATTTTGACATACAAAGTTTTTTCGTTGTGAGTGACTTGGATAGAGAATCTGGATGTGGAAGTAGTGATTCCTTGGGCAGCGGTTTTTTTATTATGTTTACTAATTATTACTCTTTTTCCCAATAAAATCGCTTTTTCGTTTTAATTATTAAAAAAAGCAATTACAGAGAAAAGCCTATAAACAAATAAATAACTTTAAATGAACCCATCACTGCAGTAGCAGTATATTTGGGAGAGGATAAAAAATATTTTTGTACAAATTGGTTATTACAGTTCAGCAGAATTAAAGAAGGGAATGGTGTAAACCCGAAAAATATTGCAACATGTAATATTTTTGCGGCAGTAGTAAAGGAAAATGTCATCTAAAACATATTCAAAATTTACTAGGGTGAAGACGGTTAAGAAAGGTGCAAAATGGATAATTTTGTGATATCTTAAAAATAACAATTTCATCATAAAATGTCAATATGCCTTTTACTTCCACATCCAGTGGAAGTACAACAACGACAACAAATGGCATTTAGTAAATACAAGAGAAGTCAAGGTCTCAAAAAATTTAACCATGGGGGGGGGGGGAAATAAAATTGTGAGTTAGTGTATGTACAAGAACCAAAGGCTTCAAACATTTTTTTTTACTTCATCCACCCCCCCCCACTACCGATGTGGTATATCGCTTTATGAGTTTTTGGGGTAGGCGATTTCAAATATTATATAAATAAAGTTCTATAAACAATTATTCCCACATAGTAGAGTGCAAATATAGTATCAAAATATTTTTCGTTTTGAGCGACTTGGATAGAACATCAGGATGTGGAAGTAGTGATTCCTTGGGCAGCGGTTTTAACATTTTAAAACGACGCGATAGAAATTATTTTTTGCTTCAACTTAAAATCTCGACATGTCATAACATTCTAAGCCTATTTAAATAAATGTTTTCAAAATTACTACACTTATACTGAAAGTGGGAGCAATACGTAGAAAATGGCATGACAAAAATATAAACAATCATAATGTGCCGTAGAGTACACGGTGGAAGTAATCTACTTCAAGCACTTTCTTTGAGGAAACGCATCTATACTGCTCGAGGTAACCCACTGCGCATCCATTTTACTCGAGGAAGCCCACTGCGTATCCGTATAGGTAACCTACTGCGCATCAACAGTACCTACTCAAGGAAAGCCACTGCGCATCCATTATACTCGAGGAAACCTACTACGCATCCATACCACCCGAGATAACCAACTTCGCATCCAAACTACTCGAGGTAACCCACTGCGCATCCATGTTACTCGAGGAAACCCAATGCGCATCCATACTACTTGAGGTAACCTACTGCGCATCTATTTTACACCTGAAAACCCACTGCGCATCCATACTACTCAAGGTAACCCATTGCGCATCCATTTTATTCGAGGAAATCATGTTTGGTTTCTCAAGTATTTGCGATAAATCGAAAATAAACGCATACTCCCCTCTCATTCTCCAAAATCCCATCATTAACAATAAAAATGTCGCGTCGGCCCCTTGTCAACAATGTATCGACTAGACTGATAATAAGGTGGCAAAGAAATATAAAGATAAATCACGTCTACAGAGAATTATCGTATACCATATTACGCCTTTCTTTCTCGATGTATTACATATTAAACACATTGTCCGAATATTAAATTTATTGCATCTTACCGAAGACGAAGATACATTTTCAATTTCACTGAATTGGGAAAGATTTTTAAGATTTTACAAACTAATATAGGTTTGTTTGCGGGCTATATGAAATTTCACTTTGACTTTTCCGCTTAAAATATTTTCCTCTTGTTGCAAAATCTTTTCGACACAAATGTCTCGCCTTTTTACCGTGGCATATATAATTGTTTTTACTCCTTGCAATCTAGGATTTTGTCTCACTAATTTGTCATTATCTTTCAAAGTTTGTCCACAGAATAAACATTCCATTGTTAAGCACTAAATAATATGTAATAACTCAATAAAAATAACTAATACTCATTTGCATTCACATTATATAAAGAAAAGTTTGTTTCTAACTGGCATAATATAATATAAGATTACTTGTATTAAATAGTCCACACTTGCCGGACATCTAGGCCTCTAGGATCGACAAACTCAGCTTTAAATAACAAAATTTCGAAAACTATAAGTCGTGGAGACCTGATTTTTGTTTTAAAAACTTCCTTGAGGTGTAGACTTTATTTCATACGCAGATGGTATGTCAAAATTCCTTAAAATAAAAAAGTTTTTCGCTTACTGAAAAAAGCGCTGCAAGGGAAGTAAATGTTCACGTTTTACCTCGTTTTACAGAAAAATTAGATTTTCCATAAAAACAAAATTTAAGCAGTGACCTTCGCCCACATTTCCTCCATCAATTAAAAAAAAATACGTATAATTATCTCAATTGGTTCCGGAGATATCACGAGGGATGTGTGAAAATGTAAGTAAAATTAATTTTGACAGATTTATAACATTTTTCGTCATAAAAATAGTTTGACCTCCCAAAAAATATTGTAATTGGACATTACAGATGGCCAAGGACCTAATCTATCATGCTGTGAAGGTCCCATGTGGTTGTACCTTCAAAAATTTTTTTTCAAGAAGGAAGCTACTTTTTCCTCGTTTTACGGTGCACTAATACAACAAATGACACGAACCATGCGAGTGCTATCAGCCGACTGAGGGACTGAGATTGACGAGATTGCTAGACCCCAATGTCAGTGGCGCCTAACTATACCACAGACCCTGCCCGCGCTACGATATTAAGTACACGGCTGCATCTCTATAAGGACTCTTCACTCAACGGTTAAAATAACTAAGGTATGAAGTGTATGAAGTGGAACACGGTATATATTAATCATTGACAAAATAAAAATTTTGTGCCACAACATTTTGTTTCCTACTTCTTCGCTTTTTTTGAGATAATAATATTTAAGTATTATATGATAACGTTTCACCAACACAGTTTACTTACTTAAAAATGAATACTAGACTGACTGCTAAAATTACGTGGGTTTTTACTGATATCTTATATATGTTCGATAACGCATATACATTGTCTTTTTTATCATATCACTGGTGATCTTAATAAATGGATCTTAATATACATCTTTATATTTTTCGCAGATACCTAAGAAACAATGTGAAAGTGTTCCCGAAATTTAGTGAAATCCGCGATAATATTTATGCGTGTATTATGTAAAAACCTTAATTATCGATAAACATCGATCCATAATCATGTTAAAAGCTGATATTATGACCTAATACGATTAATAAAAGTAATAAAACTGAACACAATTTACCGTTACGACGGCACGGGTACTACGGACAGTACAGCGAAAGCACGTCTTAATATCATATCAATCATTCAGTTTAATCTTTAAGCGACGCGACGGCCAGTATTTTGTTTTATTTAATGCAATACATATTTTGTACGTTACATTAATATATTCCTTTTATGAAAGTCTTATTTATTAACACTGGACTATTTGAATACTGTTGTCTAAAATTTCTTCGATTTGATACTATTGTAAATATCGAAATATTTGGTATGTGCGTATTGTTTGGTAATACTGAATAGCAGCTAACATAGTCAATATTGAAGGAACCAAAGAAATTAGTAACAATTCTTATTGTACTGGACTGTACAAGCAAACTTCATGTACTTATAAAAATAAGTTATTATCAGTAACCGTTTGGGTACTTTTTATACTTAAAATTATTGTTTCAAAGTCATTATGTACAGGGTGTACATAGTCGGTGGTCTCTCTCACAGCCCTCCGTAATTGGGGTTTGCCTATTCCAAGGTCCAAAGACAGTCTGTCAGGGAATATCGGAACAATCGGGACCAGCCTAACGATTGCAATGAACGCTATCCTTGTACTTGCACCAATGTACATTGAAGTGGAACTAGAATCCAGGAAAGCAGTAAACATGCTGGTAGAAATCGGAATGTGGAATGCCCCAGATAAGAAGATGGACATAGAAAGGCTCTATCTGTAAAATATCAGATCATCATCCAATAAAAGTGTGATCGCTATCTTCCTATCTACATATTTCAAATACCTTTGTGTGTCCTAGCCGAGGCGATTGGGAATGAAATAAAACGCCTCTTCCGAGGCTCAGCAATAATACACAAATGGATGAAAAACTCGAGATGGAACCAGTGCTGGTACACACGAATGACTTCTAGGATGATAGTAAGCTATCCAAATAAATTATTGTGTAAACAGAACTCAGTCAAACTTGTGGCGGCTACCCAGACATAGCGGCACAGAGAGCTATTGGTGCGGGAGCTAAGTGGCTTTTTCGGACACCTATCGTTACAAGCATTTTCTATGCGCTGATTAATTCTATCGAACTTAAGTAACGACAAAATAGACTTCTGGCATATGTCAGCCCGTCGAGTTGGCCTTGGTTCCAGATATAAAAATCAGTGAAATTATATCCTCGTCACAAAGACATTTTTTTTTGTGTGTACACATTTTATGTTTAGAATGAATAAAATAAGATCGCCAGAAAGTGTGAACCATCAGGGGCGCAACCAGAAAGGTCAAAGAGGTAAAAGAACGGAGTCATAAAATATCATCGTTACAAACTTTTTTAAGGTTGAGCATGTTTATTTAAATGTTTTGAACAGAAAAAAATTCCCAGAAAGAAACTCCCGTCAGTAAGGCTAGCCAGAAAGAAAATGTTTAGGATTTTTGAAGAAAATAGGATTTTTTTCGCATATTTCATCTCAGAACTCTAAAATCATTGTTACAAGTTCTGGCTCCTTTTTAAAACGTAAATATCCTTCAACAATAGAATAGCCTCACCGTAAAGTTCTTAGTGTCAACAAAAGTACCATAGGCTCTTAAATATACAGGAATTTAACACTTTCGGCTAACTTGACTCCGTACCGTGCCTCAGATATATTGTATCATTATTACCTTTCTGGCTGCACCTCCTGACGGCCCACACTTTCTGGCGATCATATTTTAATCATTCTAAACATAAAATGTGTATACACACCAAAAATGAGCCTTGTAACGATGACATGATTTCACTGATTTTTAAACAGTGTTCGTGACGCTCCTGACAGGAGGTGCCCCGCCAGAAGTCGATTTTATGAATCGTTATCATCCATTAAACCATAAAAATATCTCAAAGTTCATAAAATGATGAGCTGCCGAAAAAGCCACCTAACTCACGCTCTATATGAAGGGATAGAACAAAACTCAACAAAAAAGAGCAAAACTCCTTGGCTCTGAGCCATCACTTCAGTTACCAAGAAGTCTAAATCGACCACAATACGGGACTGGGCCATGGAAAAGTTCAACAACTATTAGGCTCAAACTTTCTTGCCAAGATTGTACGTAGAGGGGTCTTCAACTGACTGCAAAGTTGCTCTATCAGTTTGACAGAGGATTGCGAAGAGATTAGTAAACGACATACAATGAGGACGTGTCTGATTTGCGAAGTACATAATGGTAACCTATTCAATTACGCACCACTAGGAGGATGAAGGTTCATTGCCCTCTGTTTCCTAAAAGGAAATTTTTGCAACTGGAGGAACTATGGGATCTCCCCTGGAATCGACTCTTATCCTTTGTGGAGAGTACAGAGGTCTCATATGCGCAGAATATATAGTAGGTCGGCATGGCAGGACCGAGTATTGCGAATCTTTAGATCTTCAGACCTAATAATAATTACACAGCCACACAAAAATAATGGCCGAAAAATCCGAATCCGAAGTCAGAATTGGCCAATTGGCTCACATATTCAAGATAACCTCAAAATATAGCTAAAAATTACTAAAAACAGGCACTATTGCGTATTTCAAGGCGTCTTTCAAAAAAAAAATCAAAAGAAAATATTTGATAATATGTTTTTTTTAATAAATGAATTCACTACAGAATTAATTATGTATGTTTTAACTCATACCCTTAAAAAAATGCGCGAAATCACTCGAATATGAAATTTTCATATTACCGTACCCAAAATTTGCGAAGCAAAGGAATCAAAACAGTTTTGTATTTTATTTGTTGAGAAAGTGACTTTCAATGCGGCGGCATGTGTTTCGTAGGTTTCGTAGGGTATTGATACCTAATCTGAAAAAAATGCTCAAAATCCCTCAAAAATGAAATTTTTAATATTTACAGGATTTGTGAAACAAACAAATCAAAAAAAATTCCAATCAATCGCAGATTCTCTATGGTAGGTATCAAGTTTATGATAAACTACAATTTTTTTTTTTTTTTTAATTTGCCCTCTCCGAAAAATTCCCTGTACGCGCGATGAGTTCTTCGAGCAGCTGATTCTAAATTCACATCTATAATTAGTCTCTTTCTAGGATAATCCAAGAGAACAATTAAAAATGCTAATGAATCTGACTGATGGAATCTCTTATTTAAAACCGCTGCCCAAGGAATCACGACTTCCACATCCAGATTTTCTATCCAAGTTACTCACAACGAAAAAATTTTGTATGTGGAAATAATTGCTTATGGAACTTTAATTATATAATATTTGAAATCCTCTACCCCAAAAACCTATAAAACGATACCCCACATCGGTGGTGGGGTGGGGGTGGTAGTGGGGGGTTTATGAAGTAACACAATATTTTGAGGTTTCTGGTTCTTGTACACACACTTGCCTGCTTGATTTAGCTATTTAGCTCAAATTTACCCCAATTTACCCCCCAACCGTTCTACGGAACGAGATGAAAATATAATCTAGTTCTAGATCTCGTTAAAGTACATATGTGTACCAAATTTCAAGTCAATATCTTAAACGGTTCCAGAGTAAACGTGGGCACAAAAAAAGTTACAGACAGACCGACAGACAGAGCGACAGACAGACCGAAAATTTTTTTTCGCTCAAACTTAAAATCTCGCCGTTTCCTGACATTTTAAGCCTATATGAACAATAAAAATTTTTAAAAATTTTTTTGTCGTTACTATACTTCCACTGGATGTGGAAGTAAAAATTTAGCTATAGAGGAAAATCTTTACTCTTTCTTTTTATGGTATTGCTGTCTTTTCCATTCAAAAGATCCGCGGAGAGGCAGCCTTTTTATATCCCAAGTTCCTTAATATGGACTCTCCATTTCCTTGATATACTGATGTCACCGTTCTCCTTATTCTTAGCTATAATGCCCAAGATTTTCTGGAAAGTATGAATCTAAGAATTGCAGCTTTAAATTCATTAGGCAGCCTAACTGCTCAAAATTTTTTATTTCCGCTACTATTTTTTTGTAATTTGAACTCTTCTTATTTCCTAGAAAAATCTCCATTATATTCTTGAAACAAAGCCAAGCAGCATTTTCAGTTTTGTTCATTCCCAAAAAATTCCTTCTTTCAATTTCGCAACTGAAATGTTTGGAAACATTTGTTGAATATGATTGAAGCAATCACCATCTTTATTCACAGCTTTAATGTATTGCTCTACAAGGCCCAACTTTATATGAAGAGGTAGGAAAAGAACTTAAACAAGCTTTTGGTCGATCCTTCAAAATGCCTTCTTCCACCTTTCATAGAAATTTGGACCATGTAAAGTATTGACAATGGTAATTGTTTCCAGCGTACATAACTAATACTTCCAAACATTTCAGATGCGAAATTGAGGGAGGCAATTTTTTATGGACCAAAAATCAGAGAGATGTTTAGAAGCGAAAATGGATGAGATTGAAAAAGCTGCCTGGATCAATTTCAGAAATGTAGCGGAGAATTTTCTAGGAAATAATAAGATTGAAATTTACTAAGAAATAGTAGTGGATGGTTGAAAATTATGTAGAGTTGGACTGTCTAATAAATTTAAAGTTGAATTTCTTAAATTCACATGCATATTATTTTCTGAAAAATCTCGGGTATTATAGCGAAGAATAGGGAGAGTTTCTATCAGTATATCAAGGAAATGAAATGTAGATATCAGGGAAGGTGAGATGTAAATATGATAATTGGTTTCTGTTGGACGTTAAAAAGAAAAGGTTTCAAGAGGAATAAAACGCAAAAGACTCTCTCTCTGCGCCGGTCTTTTGAATGTAAAAGACAGTGACACCTTAAAAAGAAAGAGCGAACATTCTCCCCTATAGCTAAAAATAAAATGAATGTTTGAGATTCTACCAGTCATACACATTATTTTGAGGTTATGTGAGTTAAAATATGCGCAATCATTCTGTAGTCCCATGTGAATTCAGTTGATAAAAAAACCTATTATTAAATATTTTTCTTTGATTTTTTTTTTCTTTTTGAGAGACACCTTGAAATACGCAATAGTGCCTGTTTTTAGTCACTTTTAGCTATTTTTTGAGGTTATCTTGAATATATGAGTCAATCGGCCAATTCTGACCTCGAATTCGGATTCAGCGCGCGAAAATACATGGGAATATACTAGTGTAATACCCAGGCCAAAAAAATTTTTTTCTTTTGTGTGGCTGTGTTATTATTATGTAAAAGGAAACTAGCCCAGACGACAGAGAACATTTTATAGTGAAGCCTACCAAAACTTGCAAACTGAATAATTTTTTCTTAATACGTTCGTGAAAGTGTATAGAATAATATTCTGAAAAGTTTACATTCCGCTCTGATGCAGAACATAAAAAAAAGTGAAAAAAAAACATTTTATTGTATTACAGGTTGCGAGAATTATTGTTAAATTGTAAATTACAAAATTTCAGTATTTCAGTTAATAATGAAAATATTTTCATAAACTCCAAAACGTACTGTTGTATTTTTATGAAAAGTCAAATGCATGACCAAAACAAAAAATAAAAAACGGGGAGGCTACCAAATTTTCAAAAATTTTTTCGCAAACTGCTTTTTCAATATTTTTTAGAGGTCATTAGAGAAGTGCTTCTCTAGATGTATTTCCCATATTTCGTATGGGCCCATGCGCCACAGACGAGAAAAAAATATTGAAATTTCACCAGCCGCCACTGATCTTCAGCATGTTTCATACCCTTATACTTTTTGATCTAATAATTTGACCAATGAAATTACTTTGAACACCAGGAAATTAACATTTTGTTTAGGTTTGTGTGTAATATAAGTACAAGTATTTACAGTTATTTATTTAATAAAGAAAAAAATTATAGTGAACAATGTAGATTTTTTTTTACACCCTCAAACATTCATACCAGAATGCAATAAAAAATTTTGAACATTCACATCTTAAAAACAATATTTTTATACTGCAAGTTTAATTATAATTTTCAAATACTAAAGTGTCAGTCCCAGAGACAATTTGAGCTCTCCTTCGGGAAATAAAAGAGACATTTTACTCTTTCAAAATAATTATTGATTATATACACTAAAAGGGTAGGGTGACCAGATTTCTGTTAAGTGAATGCTGGACACTTCTGCCAAGGGCGGATCTGGGCCTTCCGCTTGGGCTGAAAATAACAAAAATTTTTTTTGATGAGCGGGAAGGAGAAATTCGAAAAAAATTTTTTGATCACAAAATTTTTCATGAACGGAAAGCAAGTATCCAAACAAAATGTAATACTGTAACACTTATGCTGGACACTTATAATACTTTCCAGCAAAATTCCGGACATATGGTCAAAATGCTGGACAGTACTCCAAAATTCCGGACAATCCAGCGAAATTCCGGACGTATGATCACCCTATAAAAGAGTGTGTGCAGAGACAGTTTGTCCATATACCATAATATTATAATTCTTTTGTATCCCTTGTGACATTGATTCTTCACAGTCGGGATTAAAAATAGGTAAATTTAGTCCTTTGATATAATTGTAATCACTTTTTATAGTAATGATATTTTGTTAAGTTATTAGCAAAATTTCCAACAAAAAGTTATTGAAAATGTAGAATAAACAAGAAATGTAGAACTTCAGAAAAAATAATAGAAAGTAAAAAAATTCTGGATTTGTACAGTAAGGCTGAAAGTGTATGTTCTAGTATAAAGAATACAACTTCGTGTAGCAATTTTGTTATTAAAAAATTGTTATCAAAAAAATCGTAATGGCTACTTTATTTTTACGTACAGCCTGAGAAAAAAAGCAGTGCATAAATAGCCATTGGCAATTCTTTTTGTATTGTAGTAAGTATTATGTACTTAAGAGACCGAGTCCTATCAATCATAAATAAAAATAAATTAAACGATCTTAAAAACGTGATCAGTCATAGATAATGTGGACAATTCAATCGGTAAGAAAATTAAAATTCTTTTAAAATCTATTTCAAACACTAGAGAAATGAAAAAATAAGTCCGACCCTGCTCATACTGTCTTTCTAGTATTATTATAGCAGTGTCACCACTTCGAACGACTTCTGTCGCGGCATCTACTAGCAAAACGTCAAACTAATATTGGTATAATTCCTCAAATTTTTCTAAACAAGTAATCTTTTATTGTAGCAAATATTATGCAGATTTTTAATTTTTTTTACGTTAAATATATTTATTCTATTACGTATGGCATTTTATTTGAATATTTAAGTTCCATTAAAAAAATATAAAATCATTATAGATGAATTACGGACGATTGACACCCGTCACGTTCACGTTTAATAATTCAGAGGAGGAAACTTTGGAAACTTAATTTCATTTAGTATTCAAATATAAGATATGATACGCAACATATTTAAGTTAACTAGTTTCAATAATTAAATCAAATCTGAATTCTGTTGATTCGTTTTCAAGAATGCTTTCCCCGAAATAATTACAAAATGACGAATTAATGAACGCGATATTTGACCTTGGTAACACAGCCTTAAGCTACGATTGTTTAAAAAATCTGTATACTGCCTATCCAGTTTAGATCGAGAAATAAATTAAAAATCATTTATTTGGTTTCTAAATTCGTATGATATAAATATAAATGAAAACTAAGAACTACAAATCTCTACATATTTATATTTATAATTTACATATATGACTTATTTTAGCCACTTTTTAATGGAGAAGATATCAGAGAAAATAATAACGGCTCATATAATATTTTGATTATAAGTTGCCACGATATAATTACTATAATGATACGTGTTACTTAACGGATCTTAGTTTGTAGTTATTGATTTATTGCTGTCCAGCCCACTAAAATTGGATTTTAATTACTTTTAAAAGCATTCGGCATATCAGTAATGAATAAAATTTACTGAGCATTTAAGAGTTTATTTGATCACGATTTCTGAATTACTCTATTTATTTTCAGATAATGCTACACCACCTTAGTTAAATACATGGTAAGTATCGCTGTATCATTTTTCATTATTTATTTGATCCCATAATACTGAGTAATGTTCTCGAGCGTTATAATTTTATGGAATATACTGCGACTCATTGCCCGCAGCACTTTACATTTTTCGATTTTAATATTTCCTTGAGAATGAAGCTATTACGTAGTTTTTTATATATTAAATAGTTTCTCGTGGTGAGATCAATCGTGTCCATTGAAAATGTCATTTGAGTAATAAAATGGCAGCAATTGTAAATGATTTAAAGGAAATATAGAAAGTAAAAAGCATTTTCATAACATTTTTAGAAAAGATTTTTTTTTAAACATGACTAGTTCCTAAAATTGTTCATAGAAACGTGTATTTAAAAAGACTAAACTGAAAAATTACAATTTTGACCAAATTGACTCAAACTGCGCCAACAAATTATACAGTGTGTCCCAGGATAGATGTAACAATGGACCAAAAATTTTGGAATTTTGGAATGGTATTTGGGGATTGAGTCCTGCTTGTTGTAAAACTAAAGTATACCAAGAATGACTTAATTTGGTGTTCTACAGGGTGTTTTTATAAGCAAAGTTGTAAAAATCACCACTAATAAAGTACCTTTATTTTTCAAAATATGAAAAAATACCACTAAGAAAAGTTATTTAGAATGCAATTTCTCTATACCAAATTTCAGGTATGTAAATTATATTAAACTTCCCATTTTTTGCGAATTAAGAGTTGAATTGATATTTAATGTTGTGTAGGAGCAAATGTTAATCATCTCAAAAAGTAGGCTATTGGTAAATGAAAAATTGAATATACGAGATGTAAGAAGGTATAATGTTAATCGAACTAATTGTAAAACAAGAAACAATTACTAACACAAGATTAATGAGGTTTAAAAATTATAACAAGTAATAAATATCAAAAACATAACAGATTCACAAACAAATTAATTATTGACCAATACAAAACAATGTTTACAATTTTTTTATTATTCGACGTAGCTACCACCCACATCCACACACATTTTAATCCTTCGCCTGAAGTCCTTAAAACTGTTTGGAATATGATCTAACGGTATGGAGTTTACGGCATTTGTAATTATCTGCTTCAATACTGCTACATCGTTAGGGAGTGGTTCAGCGTAAACCAACTGCTTGAGGCGACCCCATAAAAAGAAATCCAATATTGATAGGTCTGGGGATCTCGCCGGCCACTTGATCGGCCCATTCCTGGCAATCCAATTTTCTCCAAAATTTAAATTCAACCACCGACTAACCATTTCTGTGGAGTGGCCAGGGCAACCGTCATGTTGAAAATGAACTAAAGGCATATCTCTTAAAATATTTAAATGTTCTTCAGAAAATCTTTGAAGAAGCTGTAAATAAGTGTGCTGGTTTAACCTTCCCTCAATGAAATAAGGTCCAATAACTCCAACGTGATAAGAAACGGCACACCAGACATTCACTTTTTTATAATATTATCTTCTACAATGAATTCTAAAATTTGGATTTTCAGAAGCCCAAAACCGACAATTCTGAGATGAAACAACACCATTGGTTGTGAATGTGGATTCATCTGAGAAAATTATGAAACGATGAAAAAATCTCTCTTCCATGATTTTTTCTCCAATGGTCAAACAAAAGTCCAACCTACGACCGTCATCTCCCTGTTCAAGCGTATGTTTATAATTTGCTTTATATGCCCTAATTTTCTTTGCCTTGTAAATTCTTTGGAGTTCAGACTTGCTAATATTAATAAGAGCTGATCTCTCTCTTAGTGGCATCCTAGGATTTTCTATAATAGAGGCATGAGCTATAATAGCCCCAACATTGTCTTCATCATATGCTTTTATTTTTCTTTTCATGTTAAGAACACTACCAGTAGCCAGAAACTTTTTAATTATTCTCATAGCCTGAGTACGTGACAAAGCAGTTTTTGGAAATTTCAAATTAAATTGGCTTACCACTTCTCTTAGCATTGCACAATATAAATTTTTTCACGCACTGTGAGTCCATTTTCACTTAATTTTTTATGCTTGGTTCGTTAATTTGAAACAGAAATCAAGGATAATATTGACTACGTTTGACAGATATGTCAATAATAAATGATAAATATGTATCCACTGCTTTTCTCATAGCCTACTTTTTAGCTTCTACATAACTTTAAATATTAATTCGCAAAAAATAATTTTTATGCAGTTTTAATTGAATGGTTCAAAATAAAATACTAATTTATTGAAAAAATGGGAAGTTTCAAAAAAATTCTTTTATATTCCTGAAATTTGGTATAAAGGTATAAAATTGCATTCTAAATGACTTTTCTTAGTGGAATTTTTTTATATTTTGAAAAATAAAGGTACTTTATAGTGGTGATTTTTCCAACTTTGCTTATAAAACACCCTGTACAACACCAAATCAAGTCATTTTTGGTATACTTTAGTTTTACAACAAGTAGGACTCAATCCCCAAATACCATTCCAAAATTCCAAAATTTTTGGTCCATTACACCTCTTGGTACATCTATCCTGGGACACACTGTATATGCGATTTAGAATCTCCATGATTTTTTAAAATTTTTTGGAAATTTCTCTCTACAAAAAAATTCAGTGCATTTTTATTGTATAGTAGGTACCGTATTTAATTCAACGATATAAGAAAGCTCGCAAAAAACTGTAAACGATACCGACCGCATATCAATTTCAGTTTGTTTACAAAAAAGGTCTAAAGGTGTTCGGCTTCTTTTATTATCATCACAGAAAATGGTCATGTAGACCAATCCCACCGAATACAATGGGTTGAAATTTGCTCACACGAATTTACGATTAATTGCAGTAAGCTATGTAGTCAACGTGAACAATCAGAGGTGGACTAACTGTTTCTTTGTCATGTTATAAAAGTATAATGAAAAGTTTATTAAATCTTTTTTTAAAAATAAATATTTTGTAGTTCTGCTTACATCATTGTTATAAAATATTGTTTTAGGTATACCAAAAATAATATTTTATAATAAATCTTTTTGTTGAAATAAATAGTTTATCTTGTTTAACAGTAAAAGTACAGTTTACAAAAGTAAATAATTGTTAAAAAGATGATCGTGATAAGATAAAAATGAAGGGTAATGAAACGGTTTTTAATTAATCCGTGAAAGAACTTTCGACACTGTAGAATATGGAAGTAGACCACGCGAGACCTTGCCACTTCAATCGGCAAAATATGGTTTTCGCGAGTCAATATGTCCACTTTGTTTTAAGATTACCTCCTTATTTTTGTATTTTTAATCCGACAGAGCTTATCTGAGGCCAATTAAAAAGACGGATTCATCGGAAAAACACATTTCCTAAATTTGATCAAAATAGTCCTCGATTTAATTCACAGTGAAATTTCCAACATACGAGAAGACGACTGGAGAAAACCCATTCACAAAGTAATCAAAGATGAAGATGTTTACACAAAAATGGGCCAAATATTTACAAATGGCGGAAATAAATTAATCATCGACGTTGGAGGGGACAGTGACAATGGCGAAGAATTCGAATAACAGAAAAGATTTCTATATTTTATTTAATTATACTCTTCGCAAATACGAAAACGAAGAGTATATTGTATTTGATCGGCACATTTCTAAATCCGTAAATATCGCTCGCAGACAAAAAATTTTCATATCAATGTGTTAGTGAACGAATTCTGAACAACTTTCAAAATGTCCCTCTGTCCGTCCGTCCGTCCGTCCGTCCGTCTGTCCGTCCGTCCGCCCGTCCGTCCGCCCGTCCGTCCGCCCGTCCGTCCGTCCGTCCGTCTGCCCGTCTGTCCGTCCGTCACGTTCCTTGTAAGCACGATAACTCAAGAAAGAAGAATCCGATTGTATTGGAATTTGGACAGTAAATTAGTGTTAGCTAGAGAATGAACCCCGTTGTTTTTGAACAAAATCGATCGGTAAATAAAAATGTTATTAATGATTTGATTTTTATGTTTTTGTAATTGAATAGAAATCTGGTGGAATGATATTTCATTTTAATATCTAATATTTATATATTTTACAAATATACATTTCATAATGTAATATACAACCGTGAAAATATGATTTTAGCTCGGGTCTTATAATGTAAAAAATTACATTTTTTTACGTGTAAGGTGGTGGTGTAGTTCTTACGCTTTTAATTGAAATTGACTCGGAATCCAAGTCAAGCCAAGGGTCCCGGGTTCGAAACCCAAACGGGATTTGGTATGTTTTTTTTTAATTTTTACTTTATTTTACACTGAGTCTTTTACCAACTAAATTCGTACTATAAAATTAAAAATGTCTAAAACAAACATTATTTACAAAAGACTGAGAAGAGTATCCTATAGAATGTGTAACAATTATATAAAAAGTTCAACAGACGAAGAGTACGTGTTTAGCTTTTTTTCTGTTTATATTTAACGTTCCGTAGGTACATCTCTGACAGTGACAGTGGCAGTGATAGTGAGTGAGTGGTATTCTGTGATAGTGTTAGTGATTGTAATAAGGTTCATTATTTTTATTATGGAAAAGTGTTATTATTTTTGGTAAGTTTAAAACATGTTTTATTTGCAACATTTTAAGAAATGTTTTCATTTTATTTATTTTACTGTAGGAAAATGCTATTAATTTTCTTACTAATTTAATATTTTTTATATTGTGTTGTTGTTGAGTTTAGCTATTTATTTATTTTATTATTGAACGAGTAATATCTTCTAGAATAATAAATTTTCTTACTAAATATGATATTTTACATTCTGAGCAACATGGATCTAGGCAAAAAGATCTACCTAGGCTACAATATTTAATTACCTAAGTACGCTGTATGAAGACCTTGACAATAATAAAAAAAGTGTTGGATTGTTTATGGACTTGAGTAAAGCCTTTGATTTAGTTGATCATGAAATACTTCTTGCAAAACTAGCTGTGTATGATATGAGAGGCAAAATCAATGATTTAATAGGAACATATCTGACAGAAAGGTTTCAATTAGTAGAAATTGATAAAATTAGATCTGATCAACTAAATATTGAATATGGAGCCACAAGGTTCTGTACTTGGGCCTTTGTTGTTTCTATTATTTGTAAATGACCTGCCAAATATATCTAATGGAAACTTGGTGATGTTTGCCGATGACAACAGCGTCTTATGTTCTAGTGATTATATATCCAATGTTATAGAAAATACCCAAATACTGCTTAACAAATTTACTTTATGGTTCAATAAGTATAAATTATTCTTAAATATAGATAAAACACTTTTTATGAATTTTACGCCTCGGTCCAAAGTAATGAATGAGTCATTTTTAATAAAACATAATGGAAAATCAATAGCGCAAGTAAACGAAGTAAAATTCTTAGGAATACACTTAGAGAATAATTTAGAATGGGAAACGCTTATTGATGTCTTATGTAAAAAACTATATCCACTAACTTATGCATTGTATAGATTGAGAGAATTAACTAATAAAAAAGTTATGATATCTTACATGCTTAATTCTTTTCAAGAATTAAGTATGTTGTAATATTTTGGGGTTGTTCCCACCACAGTATTATAGTTTTTAGGTTGCAGAAAAGAGCAATTCGTTCTATTTCGGGAGTGTCACGCTTCTCACCTTGCAAAAAAATTATAAGGTGGATTAAAAATACTTACATTAGCATGTATAAACATATTAGAAATATTAATTTTTGCGAAGAAAAATAACTTATCTGTATTTGAAAGATGTATATATGGGTATACATATTTATAACAAGTTACCAAAATCTCTCAAACATGTAAAAAATATTAACAGTTTTAAAAAGCATGTAACAGATTTTTTTAATACAAGAATCATTTTATAGTGTAACTGAATACTTAAATTATTGAAAGTTTGACTATATTGTTTGTACTGTCAGGACAATATTTGTAATTTTTATTTATTTGTACGTATGTTTGTTTGGTTTTATAAACTTATGTAAATTTTATTCTATATGTATTTGTATTCATTCGTGATATAGTAATTTGACTTGTCCTATACCAGATTTGTATGGTCTTACAGGATAAATAAATAAATTATTTATTTATTTATTTATTTATTTATTTTGAAACTTTATTATGTTATTTTAATAAAAAAGTTTATTACGTTGTTATTTTGTAGAATAGTTAGTTTTTTTTTAACTGAAAAATGTTGGTTTATTTATTTATTTTTTTAACCTCTTACTCCCTAATTAACAGTTATGTCACCATCCTATCCTGGCAAGGGATATGCTTATACCTCCTCGTTGGTCCTTGCTGGGCAATAGGAAAACTGGTATCGTTGAAGTTTGTGTACATTTTTGGAAACATATTTAGTTTACAGTTCTGATATCGTATTATTCACTGTTAAAAAATTTTGTCCTTAAAAGAACACCAGTTTTATTTGTGGCTAAGATGAGCCGAAAAACGTAAATTTAATTGTGTTTTATAGTAATTACTTTCTATTTGTTATTAGTATAGTACAATTCTTAAGCGTGTAATAAATGTCGGCGTCCTTGGCGGTGGGGTAAAGACCAAAGACGCCGGCGTTTTTTACACGCCTAAGAATTGTGTAGTCTACTTTACAATTAAAAGAGAATTCAAATCTTTTAATTCATTGTTTGAAACTGAAAATACATTTTAAGTCCGATCCTGTGTACTGCTCAACCTAACGTCGGCGATACATTAACCAAAAGCGTCCTTTCTACTATATCCATTAGCGTTTTCTCTACATAAGCAGTGAAATAAGATAAAAAAACACGGTTTCGCTAATTGTTTAAACAAATTCGGAGACCTTAAATATAATTTCCATCGAATGCCACCAAAAAATATGTTTTTCGAGTACCGGAAAATTAATGTAAGTGATTATATAATTTTACATCTACATTGTTCTCTAGATAATTTAAAAGTAAAATACACAAAAATACTGCTTTTTGTCTAGAGAAAAAAATACGGCTACATATTTCATAGAGCAGCGTTTCACTGAAGTGAAATATATCAAAACAATTAGTAAAGGAACATCTACATAATATGATTCAGTTTGATTGATTGATATGATTTATATTTTATTGACAGTAGGCTTTGATTTCGATACGTCAATTAGTTATTTGATTTGACAGCATTTAGTTGTTCGTTGTTATTTTATTGAAAAATAAATTAATATTTCAAATTATGACAAACAATTATTCAAACAGAGATATTTTAAGTTGATTAATTGTGTATGGTTGTTTTAGTAACTCTATTAAATATATCATGTATGTCTTCCAAAAGATAATTATATTTACCACCCATGAATCATTTAATTTATAGCAATTCAATTGCATAAAATAAATTTAATAGTAGAAATATAGGAAAGTTCAGAAATACAAAAAAAACTTGTCGAAAAAAAATCCAAAATCCAAAATGTGTTATCAATAATAGTACAGTAACTGGAGGTTTTAACTTCATTTTTGGCAACTTAATAGTAAACGCATCAAGGAAAAGTTTCTATATTATACGGAGGTGGATGCCACCCCTTTTCAGGGGGTGGCAACTAAAAAAAAAAAAAAACAAAAACGTTGGAGCTGAAAGAGAATTAAATTTTAAGAAGAAAAAGATCCATGCAACTTTTCATATATATTGATAGTCTTTAAGTTATAACGACTAGAAAATTGAGATTTTAGTTTTAAAAACAAGTATTTCAAATAGGTTTTCGTCAAATAACTCGAAAGGTATTACTTTGAGCAAAAACGCGCTAGAGACAAATAAGAAAGCTATTAAATTGAGGATGAATTTCGTTTTTTTCTAATTTCTGTAGAGTTAATGGTTTCGAAGATCTGGAAATATAAAGGTGGCTTCCGAACGTCTATCAGACGAAGTATTTAGTTTAAATGTTAAATATCTTAGACACTATAGCTCTTACTAGTCCAGCAGTACGAAATCGCTCTAAATTCCAAGTAACCTGTTCCGACATGACGTACATTTTTCAACTTCAGATTTGCAAAAAAGGGTTATATAGGACAGCAGAAATGACTTGCCGGATTCTTATCAGCTCTTGCATAACTTCTTAAATGATAAGAAAAGAGACGAAATGATAATTCCTAAAAAAATGTTATTTAATACATAACACGTCCTGTAAAAGAAACTATGAGTGCTATCCATCTAATTTTTTTATAGTATACACTAAAGACATAAGCGCTTGGATGAGGCTAGATGTCATTGTTTAAATATGTTTAGTTTTTTGGGAAAAAAATATGAAATCTGTAACTATAAAATATTGTAGTAAGAATTTCGACATACGAGCAAGTACTTCAATTTTAAATTTTTTGTGTACAAACTATGTTAAAAAACATACCCAATATATTGAAAATGTTTTTAAGACAAGAACTAAGTTGATATTGCATATAGTATTCGAGTTGTGAATTTTTAAAATGGGTGCATGATGCGGCGCATGTAATAAAGGGACAGCTCTCCCAAAATTCATAAAGCGCATGAAAATAGTTTACAGTGGAATTAGCTGGTATGTTTATGTTTACTAGGCGTATGTACTTATGTATATAGTGTGAAGTTATTTGTCTTAACATTTTAACATTATAAAAACTATTTGTGTTTGATTGTTTAAATCAATTGATTATTGTTTACGGTTCATATTTATTATTTACTAGCTATACCCGCGGTTACGTTCGCGTGGAATTTTGAAATTGACTAAAATGCTTCTTTATAAACGACGTTTGAGGTAGAATCACCATTCTGGAATATTTCAGAAAACTCACAAATTTTCTGGAATATTCCAGAGTACTCTCGAATTTTCTGGAATATTACAGAAGTTTAATCTTAAAAGTTTATGCCGTGCAAATACGCTTATTGTAGAGATCAAGCTGTATCTCCTGTTCTACTAGATCGATTTTCATAAAACTTGGCTTAGTCTAGGCCGATTTCAATGGAATAAGGACTAAATGTTACTCCAAGCTTAGATGAACCTCATTGGTTAAGTAGTTTCTGCGTGATGCGCGTTCAAACAGACAAGCAGACAAACAGAGAAAAATTACAGAATCTGTCTTAATGTATTCCATTACTCATCTTACACCCCCACATCAGTTTTTTGCAAATATTTTCAATGTACATACACGTCAACTTTACAAATCTATCATATGTATACGTTTGAAAATTATTAAAGGTAAAATAATTTAATAAAAGTTATTTACGCTCCCTACAGTGTTGTGAACAGTCATTCAAATTACCTCTTGCACAAAATTTTGGATGCAGAATTGGAAATCAGGAGCTGATACCGATAATGTCAACAAAAAAAGTTTATCTGAAGTTAAAATAAAAAGTGCAACTGTAAAATAAAATGCGACACAAAATGTTCTTGTGAGTGGTATTCAATTGCGTGCTCGTGTGCTGCTTTTCCTGAAAGTTGTTTTAAGGGAAAAAGCAATATGCATCATTTTATAATGATAGTGATTCTGCTTTCTATTAAATATGCTAAATACCTAAAATAACATTTCTCACTAACGTTTTATTTCTTAAACAATATAAAAACGACTAGAAGTTGTACTCGGGCATGGCCAATTGCGAATACCTATTTGATTAATTGATTAACATTTTGCTCGAACACACAATTCAGTTTGTATCGATTATTATTTTTTTATGAGTGGCCGCAATCGGCAATGCCCGACTACTACTTTCATTCGTTTTGTTGTATTATTAACATAAAGTAATTCAAATTTGCATGTATATTGAACAATATAGTGCTTTTTACTGTTACACTGTACCAATTATCGTGTAGACTATTTTTATTTTAATGCTGCATAATTACGCGCCTCATAAAAAAAATCATAAACAAAAAATTGTATACGTTACCGACAGGATCTTTTTTAAAAAAACTGTTTCAATATATATTTGGTAAGCAATTGTATATAAGAATTTCATAAATTTAACATAGTAGTCCGCATATCGAAATTTTTAGAACGTAAATATCAACCCTTTGATTTTAATTATTTTTTTCCAAAAAAAAATATTCTTTTCAAAAATACCAATAGCTTAGTTAGCATCATGTATATCTTTTGAGTATACATACCAAGAATCAGATCGGTAAGTTACATAGTTTTTTTTTTAACGGAGAATAACCATTGTAAAACATAATTTTGTAATTATCAATCCGCTACTTTTTTTGCGATTTCTGAAGTTGCGCAAGAGCAAAAATTAATCCGACAAGTGTTTTCCAGTGCCCCAAGTAATGCTCTCCTCATTACTTAATTCAACATTTGTACGTCATGTCGGAACAGGTCATCTTGAGTTTGGAGTGCTTGGACCCCGGACTATACGTTAAAAACGCTTACAATCAAAATGAAAGTCCATTAAATTGGCTTTCCGATTATTTTTTGGTTATTCCTATGGCACAGAAAACAAAAAAGTTATAACAGAAAAAATGCCTTTTTTCAAATTTTTTTAATAAAAACGTCGCCATTTTGTGAATGTAAGCAGTCAATAATTAAAAAAATATATTCGGATATAATTTTTTTGCTTATAAAAAATAACGTCTACTTTTAGTGAAAAATTTACAAGGTGGATAACTTTCAAAAATTAATTAATGAAAAGATGTAACGTACGATAGTAATATTTGGCGTGTAGTTAATGCAACAGTCAATATAGTACTTACAGTACCTAGAGGTAAAAACCGCTGCCCAAGGAATCACTACTTCCACATCCACATTTTTTATCCAAGTCACTCACAATGAAAAAATTTTGTATGTGGAAATAATTGTTTATGGAACTTTAATAATGTAATAGTTGAAATCCTCTACCCCAAAAACCCATAAAACGATACCCCACATCTTTAGCGGGGTGGGGGTGGTGATAGGGGGTGGTAGTGGGGGTGGATGAAGTAAAAAACGTTTTGAGGTGTCTGGTTCTTGTACACACACACTAAATCGCATTTTTTCCCCATCCCCTTTAATAATGGGGTGGGGGTGGTAATGGGGGTGGCTAATGCCAAAATTTTTTTTGAGACCTTAGCTTCTCTTGTATACACTAAATACCAATTTTATGGACTCTTACCTGCCTGATTTACCTATTTCCCCAAATTTACCCCAATTTACCCCCCAACCCTTCGACGGAACAAGATGAAAATATAGTCTAGTTCTAGACCTCGTTAAAGTACATATGTGTACCAAATTTCAAGTCAATATCTCAAACGGTTCCAGAGTAAACGTGCGCACAAAAAAAAGTTACAGACAGACCGACAGACAGAAATTTTTTTTCACTCAAACTTAAAATCTCAACGTTTCGTGAGATTCTAATTCTATTTGAACGATAAAAATTTTTAAAAAATTTTTTGTCGTTACTATACTTCCACTGGATGTGGAAGTAAAAATATGCAAAACTTCGGAATAATGTCATATTGAACGGATTTCGTTCATTTTTGACAGTATAATAGTAAATGCTTCATAGAAAATTTTCTATATTGTGCGGGGGCTTGCTAATTTATAGGGGGTGGATGCCACCCCCTCTCAGGGGGTGGCATTTCAAAATATATATATATTTGTTGGAGCTGAAGTAGAATCAAATTTTAAGAAGAAAAGGTTCTATGCAATTTTTCACATAAATTGATAGTTTTTAAGTTATAACGACTTCAATATTGCGATTTTAGCTTAGAAAAAAAAGGTATATCCAAACGGCTTTCGTCAAGTATCTCGAAAAGTATTACTTTATCGAAAATATGTTACAGACCAATTACAGAAAGTACAAACTGGGAATTAATTATATTTTTTGTTTATTGACGTAGGATTAATAATTTCGGAGATATTTAAGTTTACATTTGGCATCCACGTGTTCATAAGATAATTATTTAGAGTGAGAGTTAAATATCTCAGAAACTGTGACACCTACGTCAAGGATGCTAATAGGTAGAATAATAGGTTATTATTTGAGCTTTCAACTGTTTTTTATTTGTTTCTGTAGCATAAAAACCAAAGAAGTTATGACCGAAGAAATGTGCGTCTACACATTTTTTTAATAACAACGTCGCCGTTTTGTTACTGTAATTAGCCAGTAATTAAAAAAAAGGAATTTCAAACACTGTTTCTCATTAATATATAGCATGACGTAGATGCTCAAATTTTTTGGTTTGTATACAGCACTTGCTTTAGAAAAAAAATACAGTTTAAACTATAAAGGTATTTTCGATAAAACGTAATTTCTTTTTCCTTTTCCAAATATCTCAATAAATATTAGTTTTATTGAAAAATGGTTAGAGACCAAAAATAAAGCTCATAAACTGATAATGAATTTCGCTTCTTTATTTATTTACATAGATTTAATAGTTTCGGAGATATGAAGGTTTACAAATGGCGTCCGAATGTTTATAAGAAGAAAATGCAGTTTAAATGTTAAATATCTCAGAAATTGTGACACCTACGTCACGCATGCTAAGAAATGAAATTAAAGACAATTAATTGCGCTTTCAAATTATTTTCTACTCGTTCCTGTAGCATAATAAATAAAGAAGTTGTGACGGAAAAATGTGCGTATTTATATTTTTTACAAAAAGGTCGCCATTTTGTTACTCCAATTAGCCAGTAATTTAAAAAAATTATCTCAAATACAGTTTTCTGTTAAGATGTAGCATTACCTAGATACTCAAATTTTTTTGCTCATTTAAAGAACTTGCTTTGGAAAAAAATGCATTTTAAACTTAAATATCTCCGAAATTATTAATCCTACATCAATAAACGAAAAATATAATTAATTCCCAGTTTGTACTTTCTGTAATTGATCTGTAACATTTTTTCTATAAAGTAATACTTTTCGAGATACTTGACGAAAGCCGTTTGGGAATACTTTTTTTTTTAAGCTAAAATCGCAATTTTGAAGTCGTTATAACTTAAAAACTATTAATTTATGTGAAAAATTGCATAGCTTAAAATTTGATTCTATTTCAGCTCCAATAAGTATATATATTTTTTAAGTGTACACCCCCTTGGAGGGGGTGGATGCCACCCCCTATGAATTAGCAAGCCCCCGCACAATATAGAAACTTTTCCGTGAAGCATTTACTATTATACTGCCAAAAATGAACGAAATGCGTTCAATATGACATTATTCCGAAGTTAAAACCTCTAGTTACTGTACTAATAGTCCCTTGAGGTAAACCAGAAAAAGGCAAGAAGCCTAAAAGTTCTGCGACCGGACCCGCAAGACCCGGAAAAACCACCCCTTTTCCGATTTTCCGATGCTAGGCATTTTTTTATTGGAAAATTTTATTAACGAAAGTTGTTCAGAATTGTCCAAAACTAAATCCAAAATTTAATCAAAATTAAAAGATATTGAAATTTTTTAAAAATAAAGTCCAAAAATATCATTCAAATGGGTTTTTTGTTTAAAAAATTAATAACAATTTTGTTTGAAATTGAACAAAACTGTCAGGTAATTGTCAAGTAATTTTTAGCTTTTTTTGTATTTTTTAAATTTATAATTTTTTTTAATTTTTCAATTTTTTATTTTGATGAAATATTGTGCTTAATGTTTTTGGACAATTCTGAACAACTTTCGTTAATAAAATTTTCCTATAAAAAATGCCGAGCACCAGAAACTCGGAAAGAGGTAGTGGTTGGAGGATAAGTCGGAAAATATTGTCACCATCGTGTTCCCCACCCTCGAAAACGGGGAAAGGGGTTCATGTCTTACCGTCTTACCGTCTTACCGTCGCAGAAATTAAAAAAAGGTAAAAACTTTACCTCAAGGGACTACAAGGAAGAAACTTGATATACACGGTTAGTGGCCTACTAGACGTTTCACCAAAATCATAAATAATTTGAAGCTGAAAATTTAGGAATAAAGATTTTCAGAGATGCTCTATTTAATAAAAGTAACATCACTTATGTGATACTTCCGGTTATACCGGAAGTCGACATCAGCTTTCTTATTTTAAATAGCATGGCTTATTTTTTATGCCGGATTCAAATTTCATTCGTTATTTTAAAGTAACCTCCTTACCAAAAAAACAATGGTTTTAGAGGTATTTCGATTTTAATGAAATCTGATGCGAAAATTAACCCATAGTTGGAAATTAATAACCTTCGTTGTGGTAAATTGCGATAACCAATCTTTCTCCCTTATATCTATAAGAGATCGAACTTATGTGGGCTCAAGCTACAAATGCCCCAAAATATACAGGGTACCTAGAAACCAACTTCGACTTCCATTAAATCGCTTATTTCAAATGGAACATACACTGTATTTTATTACTTTTCAACTAATATGTGCATTTCCTATAGCTAAAATATACGGTCATTGGGTTTTAATGTTATTTAGACAATACGGCCAATAGTGTTCCATGGAAATCAGATTAATTTACAATAATTACTTCCACATCCAGTGGAAGTATAGAAACGACAAAAGAATTTTAAAAAAATTTTATTGTTCAAATAGGCTTAGAATGTCATAAAATTTCGAGATTTTAAGTTTGAGCGAAAAAAGTTTCTGTGTGTCGGTCTGTCTCTCTGTCTGTAACTTTTTTTGTGCGCACGTTTACTCTGGAACCGTTTAAGATATATACTTGAAATTTAGTACACATATGTACTTTAACGAGATCTGGAACTAGATTGAACTAGATTATATTTTCATCTTGTTCCGTCAAAGGGTTGGGGGGTAAATTGAGAAAAATTTGGGGTAAATAGGTAAGTAAATCAAGCAGGTAAGATTCCATAAAATTGGTATTTAGTATATACGAGAGAAGCTAAGGTCTTAAAAAAAAATTGGCATTAGCCAGCCCCATTACAAGCCCCACCCCATTATTAAAGGGAATGAAAAAAAAATGTGACTTAGTGTGTGTACAAGAACCAGAGACCTCAAAATATTTTTTTACTTCATCCACCCCCACTACCACCCCCTGTCACCACCCCCACCCCACTACCGATGTGGGATATTGTTTTATTGGTTTTTGTGGTAGAGGATTTCAAATATTATATTATTAAAGTTCCATAAACAATTATTTCCACATACAAAATTTTTTCGTTGTGAGTGACTTGGATAGAAAATCTGGATGTGAAAGTAGTGATTTTTGTAAAAGAATCACAGTAGATTAATTAAAGTAGCTTTAAGTTATTCAGGAATGCCAAAAAATTCAGTTCATTGATGTTTTGTACTCTCGTTCTCTCTCTCTCTCCTTTTCTCCAAAAAGAGAAATTGTTTTTACCTTCCTGTATTTGTGATAGATTTGTGTAGTAGGGGATAACAATGTCTTTAAAACGTGTTTTTTTATTTATGTATACTTACTGCAGAAAAAATACGTTTTTTTGACGAAAAAAACATTCTTAAATACGATATGTCCTATATTTTTTTGGACATCTACTAATCTATCTATTTCTACCGAATTTTCGCACACTATTTGAGCTATATTTGGCATAAAATGCGAAAGGTATACACCAATATTAATATCATTCCGGCGCGGCCTGCGTAATTAGTAACATAGGTAACTTAATTTAGGAATTAATCTTTGATTCCCAATTTTTCACGTTAATCTATTTTCAAGAAACTTTATAATTTCACCATCCTGAAGTTCGGTGTCATCTATCTGTACCTTAATTGTTTCTTCTGTATTAAGAAATGAGTGAAACTGAATTAATGTAATAATTTAATTTTAATGATGCTGGAAATGATATTGATAAGATCACTTAATGTTGTCGGTTTGCGCAAAAAATAGAAAGGAACATAATTTCTCAGAAAACCGTTGATACCAAATTCTTGAAGCTGCAAGACGCGAGTTAAATCATAAAACCCAAGTTCATTCTTACTTCTTTGCGGACTTACACCAAAGCACTTGTTAAAAACCAGCGTATATAACATTAATTTTATTACAGGACTTAAAAGTAACACGTTTTTATTATATAAAAAGCAATTAAGTTAATACGATGATATAAAAATAACGTTCTACTTTTTTCATCTCGGCAAAGTCAAACATTACGCCAATTAGCCAGGATGAATTGGAATTTATGAACAATATTTACAACGTGCTGTACGTTAAGCCTCAAAATATTTTCATGAAATTTCCACTTAATTGCCTCTCATTTGCGTACCCAGATTTATAAGGTAGCCATGTACAGCACGTAACAGAACAAATTGTAAATTTAAAATAATCGTTGAAACACTATAATTACATCATTTGTCATTAATATTTGTTTTAATTAAGTTCAATAGCAGTACCTGTGTTTATCTTTGTACAACAGATTGCTTCCATCTTATAGAACTAGGATGGTTTTATTACCACGGTATTTATTAGATGTTTAATTAAAAGGTATTCTTGTGAGTTCTCTGTTATTTGTAATTATTGGTTTTTTAAACTTGATGATTTTATCGGTAAAATAGGCCTTTCCTTTGATTTCATTGTAAATTGTACCGCATTATATTGATAGAACACCGATAATGTCGAGTCTGCTCTATAGAGAAATAACTCATGATAAGGTTTCTTTGCTTGCAAATAATTATTGTACAGTCATTTGGTAGTTTTACCTGGAAAGTTTTCCGGGAGTTTTGAAAATTGGTGATTTTATAGATTTCGATATGCTGTTTCCGAATTTCTACTTTGCCACCTCGTATCTTTGCCGCTTCCGCCGCCATATTGGAAAAATGGCTCCTAAAAACGGTTTTTGTCAAGTTTCTGTCAAACCGTTCTACATAGTTTAATACTTCTAAAAGCTTTATTGATATTTATGCATTTATTGACTGACTCGTGTCTTTCAAGATGGGAACATCATAAAGAAATTCAAAAGTTGATAATGGGATTCCAACTATCAAATCTCTGCTCAAGAGAATTAATGGCGATATCTACTAAGGAGTAAAAACTTTACTTAAAATTATTTTACAGGATTTTCTATAGGATTATCATCACTTCTGATATTTTTTACATCGAATTTTAAGAGGTTGAACATTTGTAAATTGAGGAAAAAGCAAAGCGATAAATATTAGTGCTTAGTTATTAAGCATTAAACAGTGTTGAGTGTTCTCACGTTGATTTAACAGGTACCTTTCTTTTGATTTACTTATATTTCATAAAGCGAAATTTCTGAAATATGCTCTGCAGATATTGAAAATGCTACTCATAAAATAATGCCACCACATCGCCTTACGTCACGAGAAGGCCAAGTACGTATGATCATCAGGGACAAAAAAATCTGAAACGTACAATTTTAGATCTAAAAATATTTTTAAAATGGGATTTATTGCGTATTTTGGACCTACTCTACTTTGAGAGATTATTGCTCATTAACTATTTATTTAGAGGGTTGTTTTTATCAATCCATAGGAAACTGAGTGCATTTTAACTAAACTTTGAACAAATTTTGCGCATGATTATCAAGGTATTTCAAGGAGTAAAATGGCTACATTAATACTTAAGAACAAGAATACAGTTATCTTCATACAATTTATATGAACAATCGGCCTTTTTAAGGACCAAATGATGTGCAAAGTCCGTTCGCGCAACCTCCCGTGGTACACATCGGGTAATGCTAATACCGACGGCAACATTTGACATCCGTCATCAAGAAATATACACCCCTCTCTCACACACACACACATACACACATGGTGGGTACGTACATACATATTTGTAGTTACATTTATATGCTTAGAAATAGGAGTGAAGCCAATGGACGTATTTGTTGACCTTCCCTGTACCATGGAGGTCGCAGACTAGATTTTAGAGGATTTGACCGAGAACTTTTGATCATTTAAATTAAATTCGTTTGAATGTTTTCAATAATTATGAAAAAACCTCACTTGAAAATGTTATGAACATACTTTAAGAGTAATGCATTTGATTATTAAGGGTTTAGAAATTTGTACGACCATGCTTTACGAACAATTAGTACAGTACCTAGAGGTAAAACATATGCAAAACTTCGGAATCATGTCATATTGAACGGATTTCGGTCATTTTTGGCAGTATAATAGTAAATACTTCACAGAAAAGTTTCTATATTGTGCGGGGGCTTGCTAATTTATAGGGGGTGGATGCCACCCCCTCTCAGGGGGTGGTACTTTAAAAAATATATATTTATTGGAGCTGAAGTAGAATCAAATTTTAAGAAGAAAAGGCTCTATGCAATTTTTCACATAAATTGATAGTTTTTAAGTTATAACGACTTCAAATTTTCGATTTTAGCCTAAAAAAAAGGTATTTCCAAACGGCTTTCGTCAAGTATCTCGAAAAGTATTACTTTATCGAAAAAATGTTACAGACCACTTACAAAAAGTATAAACTGGGAATTAATTGTATTTTTTGTTTATTTATGAAGGATTAATAATTTCGGAGATATTTAAGTTTACATTTGGCATCCAAGTGTTCATAAGATAATGATTTAGAGTGAGAGTTAAATATGTCAGAAACTGTGACACCTACGTCAAGAATGCTAATAGGTAGAATAATAGGATATTAATTAAGCTTTCAACTCTTTTTTTATTTGTTTCTGTAGCATAAAAAACAATGAAGTTATGACCGAAGCAATGTGCGAATACACATTTTTTTATTAACAACGTCGCCATTTTGTTACTGTAATTAGCCAGTAATTAAAAAAAAGGAATTTCAAGCACTGTTTCCCATTAATATATAGCATGACGTAGATGCTCAAATTTTTTGGTTTGTATACAGCACTTGCTTTAGAAAAAAAATACAGTTTAAACTATAAAGGTATTTTCGATAAAACGTAATTTTTTTCCTCTTCCAAATATCTCTATAAATATTAGTTTTATTGAAAAATAGGTAGAGATCAAAAATAAAGCTCATAAACTGATAATGAATTTCGCTGGTTTATTTATTTACATAGATTTAATAGTTTCGGAGATATGAAAGTTTACAAATGGCGTCCGAACGTTCATAAGACGAAAAATGCAGTTTCAATGTTAAATGTCTCAGAAATTGTGACACCTACGTAACGCATGCTAAGAAATTAAATTAAAGACAAATAATTGCGCTTTCAAATTATTTTGTATTCGTTCCTGTAGCATAAGAAATAAAGAAGTTATGATGGAAAAATGTGCGTATTTATATTTTTTTATATAAAAAGGTCGCCATTTTGTTACTCTAATTAAAAACATTATCTCAAATACAGCTTTTCGTTAAGATGTAGCATTACCTAGATGCTCAATTTTTTGCTCATTTAAAACACTTGCTTTAGAAAAAAAATGCATTTTAAACTTTAAAAGGTAATTTCGAAATACTTGGGTACCGAATATAAACTTAAATATCTCCGAAATTATTAATCCTACATCAATAAACAAAAAACATAATTAATTCCCAGTTTATACTTTCTGTAATTGGTCTTTAACATTTTTTCGATAAAGTAATACTTTTCGAGATACTTGACGAAAGCCGTTTGGAAATACTTTTTTTTTTAAGTTAAAATCGAAAATTTGAAGTCGATATAACTTAAAAACCATCAATTTACGTGAAAAATTGCATAGAACCTTTTCTTCTTAAAATTTGATTTTATTTCAGCTCCAATAAATATATATATTTTTTAAGTGCCACTCCTGAGAGGGGGTGGCATCCACCCCCTATAAATTAGCAAGCCCCCGCACAATATAGAAACTTTTCTGTGAAGCATTTACTATTATACTGCCAAAAATGAACGAAATCCGTTCAATATGACATTATTCCGAAGTTAAAACCTCTAGTTACTGTACTAAATATGTTATTGATTATTTCGGGTATAATTTAAATTAAATACATTTGAATATTTTTTTATTGATTAGAATAATTTACTTGCAGGTTTACACGGGGATATTATGGCCACACTTCAATAATTCACTGTTGTCAGGAACCTGTCGATAGATGTCGACTTTTCAAGGGTTTTACTGAGGAAGGAAAAGGTACTTATCTCTTATATTTGTTATTTATTGCCTCTTTCGGGTCATTTGCTTATATACACGTTTCTTTAAGCTCGTTTTTTTATGCACCACACTGAATAACTCTATTAGTTATTTTCAAATATTAATTATATTTCAACTTTGTTCTTTGGTTGTAACACTTCGATTTTCGCGGAATTTTTTGATCTACAATTCACCTGAGCTTTATAAAATTTAAAGTAATTTTTCTCGTTATTTTCGCGTTTTAAAAGGGAGGGTTTCAGACGCACATCCGTTCACTCCGAACCTATCCCACTGAACTCCAGTTCATATATCACTCTGTATTTGTTCAATAACTCAAAAAGACTAGGAAACTAACTAAATTTCATACCTTAACATTTTTCGCAGAATTCTTGTATTTTTCTATTAACACCGGCGAACAGAGATTGCGTGATTTAAAGACTCGTGTGATACATCTAATTCACAGCATTAAATATTGTGAAATTTTTTGCGTTCCGCCCTAGATAAGCATTTCCGCTGTAGTTCTGCCACAGCATAAAAGTTAAATTATTACCTGATAGGGTCTAAATAACACTATATTGTATTTTATGTTTATTATACCACTTCCTACATGCAAATAGTTGCACGATCCAGTGATCTATGAAATTTCTCATGCAAAACTCGAGAAATCTATTAAGCTACTAACTACATCAATATCCAATCTATATTGAAAGTAGATGTATGGACCTGTGCAATGTGGTGTTCATTTTGTGGTTTATGGCAAGAGCAAAAGTTGCGATTTATAAAGGGCTATATACTTTGTTCAGCTAAAAAGGTTAATAGAAGCAAAAAGTCTCATAATAATTGTCATGCTATGTAAGGTTGATTATCTTCTGTAGTATACAATTACATTCATATTAGTGGAGTCAAATTAGGACTAAAAAAGTCGCAATGTGAATTGTCTGATCATGGCAGTTTTTTTGTTTTAACGTGTTCAGGGGATCAACTTAAGTTCATAGTTCAGTTTTGCAGTTTCTGCGAGGTCGGCGTATTGTATATTTAAATAATTTAATTTTTAGTGTTTTCCATGGGATATCTTTGAATATCCCGAAATCTGTAAGACCTATGGAAAACAACAAGAAGAAGGAAATGCTCGTTATGAGCTGTACAAAAAGGTACATAAACTATAATTCATTCCCTCTGTTATTATTATTAAAAAAAAAAAAATGAATATTGCAAAATTATGCGTTTCTAAACAAATACACCACTTAAAATTTCAAATCAAAATGATTATTAAAATGGCTCAAATATACAGTTGTTGCTAAAACTTTGCACCCTTATGTAATCCTGCCATCAAAATCAAGAAATGTGTAGTACGGATCAAATTGTAGTTTTTTATAAGTACTTTAAGATCACGGCGAGGGGATTTTTTTCAAAATTTAAACCCTTTTTATTGCAGTTGTTTATTTATAATTTTGGAAACTGTAGTTGTAAACAAATTCAAATAAGTATCAGGTTTTTTTATGAAATCAAAATACGGTAAAGGAGTAATGAAAGTAGATTAAAAAAAGCCAACTTTAGGCCAAAATTAATGATTTACTTGCATTTGGAGCTGAGATGCATTAGTTTTTACGTTTAGGTCACTTATAAATAAACAAATCGATATTTCTTATTGAAATTTTGACTGGTAATTCTTCAATGTCTATTATTTTGTCTCTACTATTTGAAAATAATAAGCTACAATTGTTAAAATATACTGTATAGAGGCCCGAAACTGAGGTCTTTAGCGATTTTATTAGAGATCAGAAAATCACCAAATGTCTAAATGTTATATGTATATGTTTTTAGAAAGCGGACTTTAGTCGCAGTGGGTAAGGCAACTAGCACTTTTTATTCAGGATGCGGACGTCTCGGGTTCAAACCCTGCTCGCGAAATATATTTTTTTATCGTATGTAATATCACTAGTGCTTAAAATTTTATCGAAAATTTTTTCGAAAGCGTGTTGCCTGGTAATATAAAGAGTGCAAATTGGCAGTTTATTATCTGATTAAATCCCTACCGCTTTAGCGGGAGGGATTTAATCTTTGATAATAAACTGCCAATTTGCACGAGTTATATTAACTAGGGGCAACTTGAGAAAAATTTTTTAGATACAATTTAAAGCGCGAGTGGTATTTGTGGAGAATATTTCAAGAATAAATAATTCATTAAGTATATCTTCAATATTATGTTCAGTAATTAATTGCCTTTAGACGTTTCCTTGAACTTTTTAGAGATTACTCACCTTTATCTTCAATTTCATCATTTACGTCACATAAAAATGCATTTCCAAAGCGACTCATCTAATAAAAAACAAAGTAGGTTTAAATTATGACAATCAAGAAAAACAATATACGTAACTTATAAGACTAGTCATCGCAACAAAGCACGCTTCGACCAATCACATTACCGGTGAAATCACACAAATTGCATATTACCAATCTATCCCTTTTAAGTTCTAAGGCTGCCGGCTCAGATGGTACCGCCATCTAGTAACGCTAGCTTAACTTAGTTACTAGCCTAAACAGTGAATTGAATTATTATATTAAAGTGTTTATTAATATATATTTATGTATTTAATCCTTGTTTCTAATTTGAGAAGTTTGATAGTTAAGTTAAGATTTACTTGTTTAAGTAGAGAGACTTTAAGTACATCGAATTATAATGTATATAGTGATACTGCAGAGTTTTGATTTTCCAAATAAGTGTTAGCTGTTTTGTAACGATTGATGAATTACCATACGTAAATACCTACATTTGTGTATTTATCATGAAATAACTGATTTGTCTGCTTCGTAAATATTCATATTTAATTTTAGTTGTGAAAATTATTTTGTAATTATGTTAGGTATTAAGCCATTGAAAGCTGTGTACCTATAACTTGTCCCGAACCTATATATAAGTTTCACACAGCATTGGCTTGGTTATTAATACAATACTACAATTTACAATTTACGTTAACAATTAGTAATAAGCTAGAGAAGATATTTATAGATAACATTTAAAAGCACGATTTGTCCTATTTGCCGAAAACATGTCACGACACAAAACGTCAAAAAATTTTCGCAATATTTGCCGCTGCAGCGACCTAAAAAATTAGAGCGATAAATTTTGCATGTTGGTCCTGTCAAAAGCAGATCTAGCTTAAATTACCACTAATAATGACGTTTGATTGGTGCAATGTCATTGGCTATAGCGTTAATGAGTGAAATAATCAGTAATATTAAAAGTTTTACAAAGATGTATAAATAAACATAAGGGTAGTTGTTCAAATTAGGTTGGTTTATCATTTTTTTTAATGCCTTATTTTCGTGACAAAAATTTAAAAAGTTATAAAAAAAAACAGAAAATTTGCATTATGTTCTCAAAGCTGCTTTATTCGATGTTATTTTAACAGTTATTGTAGCTTTGGAATATCTTCAAATGGCTGAAACAAAATAATAAGCATTGGAGAGTGACCAGCCAAAATTTCAAGAAGAAATATCGATTTGTTTATTTATAAGTAAAAACGTAAAAACTAACATATCTCAGCTCCAAATGCAAGTAGAGCATTAATTTTTTTTTCAAAAGTTGGATTTTTTAATCTACTTTCATTACCCGTTTACCGTTTTTGATTTCATAAAAAACTCAGAGAGTTACTTGAATTTGTTTATAACTAAAATTTCGAAACCTATAAACAACTGCAATAAAATGGGATTAAATAAAAAAAAATGTTTTTCTCCATGATCTTAAATACTTACAGAATGCTATGAGTTGAGCCACAGTACACATTTCTTGGTCTTGATGGCAGGATTTCACAAGGGTGCAAAGTTTTAGCAACAGTTGTATATTTGAGCCGTTTTAGTAATCATTTTAATTTGAAATTTTAAGTGCTGATTGCACTTTATGAGAGCTATATTTTCTTTAAATTTCATTGAATATTATCCATTATTTTTGCAAGAACAATGATTTGTTTAAAAACGCATAATTTTGCAATGTTAATATTTTTTTTTCAAATAATAACAATTGGAATGAGGATAGTCGGTTGTGCCTTCGAAGCGAACGGTTGGGTGCCTGAAACACTCCCACTATAAACGCAAAATTGCCGTGAAAAACTCCGTCAAATTTGATAAAAATTAGGTAAATTATAGCCCAAGAATTTACCCGCAAATTGATACCTCATATGAAAAGAACAAACTTGAAATAGAATTAATATTTGAAAACAACTAATACAGTTTTATGACCAGTGCTGTGTATTAAGAAACGAAAAGAGCGTAATTAAACAAACAACCCAAGACAGGCAAAAGCAAGATAAGTACCTCCTTTTTCATTTTACCTTCCCAGACAAGTATATTTATATACAATTGAAGGGTTTAGGCCCATCACCCTTGAAGAGTCGACATTGTCGACAAGTTTATGGCAATAAATTAAAGCATGGCATGATATCCCTCTGTAAACTTGTAAATTATTTTTTTAATCATTATAAAAATATTCAAATGAATTTGATCTGTCTGTAAAGTATGGTCATATAAATTTCTTTTGTTAACCTTCAAATAATCTTTTTTCATAATTATTAAAAATACTCAGGCGAATTTAATATAAACTGAACCCGTAATAATCAAACGTATATGGTCATAATATTCTCTTAGGTAAAATATCAAGTGAGGGTTTTCAGGTCGAAATTACGCTCATTGTCAAGTGTAATAACTTAAAAATAAGTCAATAAACAATCCTTTCTAGCAAATTTACATATGAGTCTGGCCAGGGGCGTGCCCTATCGGGGTGACAGGGCACCGTGTGGAATTGAAGCAATTTAAGAATGTAATGGGAATTTGGATGGAATTGGAGGCCATTGACTTGGTTTCGGTGCCATTGGAAGTTGGAAAGCCTTATCCATGCTATGGAAACATACAAATTGTTTATGTTTCTGGTGCGGCTAGGGTGGGACTGAGAAAGTTTATTAAAAAGTTTAAAAAAGGTTAGGACCATAATAGTGACAAGCAGGGGGTAAACGGGAGGTAGTAGCTCTCCGGAAAGCACAAGAATGATGTATCTACTGCGGAGCGCGGGAGCGAGGACACATTGGCTACTGGTGCGAAGGATCGACGGCGACGGGAATTGTCTGTGTGGAGCGCTGGGCCATCGTTGGAAGGAGAAAACATAGAAAATACATTCCTTTTTGTGCGCCATCACTTGGTCTGGATACAGAGTGCGAAGGATACAGTTTTGAGTTAGGTGAGGGATGAGTGTTTGAGAGGTGATGCATACCTCGGGATGTGCGATTGAGGATTGGTGTGAGTGGTGATTGGTTTTGTAAATGATCCAGAGCTAGGTGCAATGTTTTTGGTGTGGTGCGGTAGAGCGGATCAAAAGGAGAGGGGAATGGAGGGGAGGAGAGGTATCACAGAGAAGTGTTGTTGATCCTGACTTTTTGTTGGTGACTAGTTTAATAGGAGTGTGTTTTGTGGTATTGCATATTTCTTGACGTTGTGGGTGTTACAATATAGTGTTGTGAATCTGATTACATATTTTTCTTAAGTAAATTATCAAATGAGGTTTTCAGGTCAAAATTACGCTCGTTGATAAGTGAAAAGTTCTACATTAAATTCTACACTAAAAACAGGGAGACCAGGTTACACGGGGGAATCACAAAAAGGATAGAAATGTACGCAATGAAGTACTGGGGACACGTCCAAAGAAGGGAACCAACACACCTACTGAAGAAAGCACTAACACTGAACAGCAGCAAACTTAAAATGGGGAGACCATGTTACACGTGGAAAACAACAATCGAGAGGATCATGAACAAACTGGGAAAGGACCAAACATACTGGGAAAGAAAAGCGAGGAAAGAATGAATTTCACAAAGCAATCGGAGCGATATATACTCTACCAGAATCAGAAACGGAGGAATCAGAAGCCTCAGAAGAAGAAGAAGAAGACCTGTAGAAACAGAAGTACAAAAATAGGAGCACAGATAGCAGCGATGCAATGCGGCAACTTCACAAGAAGACCCAGAATAGGCAGAAGCCCAGAACCAAAAATCCAAAAAAGGGGGCTTAAACGCTCCCTCACGCCATAATGCGGTAACGCATTTCACAAATACCTACACCTCCCATCCCACATTCCTTTACCATGCGCCATGTGGCTCTCGCTGCTGGCAACAAGCATGACCTTAATCCAACCCAGCGTGGACGTAGCAGGCCCAGCTGTATAACTTGGGAGTGGCAGTAATGCCTACCGCACGCTGGTAAATCAATCAATCAATCAATCAATCAAATAATAATAACAATTGGAATGAATTATAGTTTATGCACTTTTATTGTACAGCTCAAAACGGACATTTTCCTTTTTTTTATTGTTTTCCATAGGACTTATAGATTTCGAGATATTCAAAGAAAACCAATGAGAAACACGGTATAAAATATTAAATTATTTAAATAAACAATACGCCGACCTCGCAGAAACTGCAAAACTGAGCTGTGAACTTAAGTTGACACCCGAGCACGTTAAAATAGAAACACTGCCCTGACCACACAATTCACATTAAAATCCTAATTTGACTCCATTATATGCATTAATTTGGTAATGATACAATATATATAAAATAGATATAGATTTATAGGTTTAAATGAATTTTTAACAGAGTTTAAATATACTAGTTTACTAGTAAGTTAACCAGCTGATGAATCTGAGTACCATCTGGTCTGATGGTATGCCTAATAAAGTTGTTAAAAACGAAAATCGTTCTTTAAACTGAAATTAAAATGTTCAAATTTAACTACTAGATTTCATCTATTCAATTAAGTCGTTTAGAACATTTTAATTTGAGATTAAGAAAGGATTTTTTCAACTGCAGGTAATTGATTAGTTCCATTCGTAGTGGTGACCAAAAACGCGAATGACTAGCCAGTATAATAATATTTAACAATACTATTGGTTTATTAAAGTTTTACTTGAATGTACATTAGGGTGGCCCATCTTTTTCGAAATCGAAATTTTTATTTCTCACCCCTGCAAATGGTTCCATTTGAAGAAAAAACAGTCTCCTCAAAATATTATTGAGGCAAATTGAAGGCAAGGGGTGCCGCAGAATGCATTATTATGCAATAATAAAAGTAAATGGAATTATTTACATTCTTTGGTTGATGCATTGTTTTTTTTTTAATCAGCAACATTTATCTTTAGAATGACTAATCAAGTCATACAAATATCAAAGACATTATCTGTTGTGACTATGACATGTGTCATACTACTGTAAATTCGTAGTCTAAGAAAACTAGACTAGAAGCTTTTGGAATAAAACTCTCGTTTTATCTTTGTGTATTTTATTATGAAACGTTTTTTCATACATAGTACCAAATATTATCCTAAATCTACAAGACATATAGTAATAAAAACAATATTTTTTGCACTAGGCCAAAGCAGGTTTCTTTTTTTACATTTGGAAACTGTGATTTATAATCATTTACAACTTGGAGTAAAAACTGTTTTTGGTCTTCATTTTTTGTTAAAATGTCATTATAGTCAGTAATAAGTTTGATTCCTCTCTCAGCGGCATCATTTACAACTTTAATTTTGTTTACAATATTGAAACATCAGGTATAACTTTCATTTTCCCTCCATGTTGTTGGATCATTTTCCAAAAATTCCATAGACAAACCTAATTTTTGAAAAAACTGTTTAATGTTCTCGCATATGAAGTCCTGAATTTCCTTGTTTTCAACGTCAGTAATGTTACTAATCATGTCGTTTAATACCCTCTTGATTTGGTGCTCTCCTATTCAAAGCTTTAACCATTTCTCTTTTAGTGATAACCGAAATATCGTCATCAAAGAAAGATAAGCCAACATTTACTGAATTAAGGTACCACAAATGGTTCACTATTTTCCTACTTGCGGCTTGAGATATTTCTTTGTCAATATTTTGATAATTAATGAGTTCTTTACAAAAGTCTAAGTCATGAAGCGGTGCTTTACTAGCAAATGACGCTGTAAACCAGGCCTTTACATAAACCTTTACAATAAAGAGACATATATCTTCAATACCTATTTTTTCTTTTTTAGTTAGTTGGAACTGATCTTGGAAAAAAAATATTTTTAGACAGTAAATGGCTTTGGCCATCCAACGTGCATGATGACATGCCCCTAGTTGATAGAATGTCGTGTGAGTGGGCTCTTCTTCAACAAAAAGTTTAGAAAGCATTAAAAATTCTTTATAATCATCACGAGGCTGTTGCAAAGTTAAAGCTGCATTTAGAAACTTTACAATTTCGGCTTTAACTGGTTGTAAAATGTGTTTAATTTTTGATACCTGAAATCCAGTTTTTAGTTTATTTTGATCTATTTTAGGCCAAAATTCCCTAAAACGTTTAAATAGTGGCACATTTGGACCAGATGAGGAAGGCATTTTTGTGTCAAACACACTTCTCAAAACCACTTCAAAAATATGATGTCTACAAGGAAAATATAGAATATCTCTTTCTAATTTTTGTTGCAATAGTGTGGCTGCCCCATTTATATAACCCATATTTGATGCTGTTGTATCACAACACAAAGCTATTACCTTTTCGTCCAAATTCCATTCACAAAGCACATCATAAACTGCTTCAGTCTGTTCTCTTCCAGTTGAATTGGGCAAAGCTGGTACTCCAAGCAGTTGTTCAATATCTCCACTAGTAACTAAGATAGCAAGTCTATCGATATTTCCCATTCCAGTGAGAGAAGGTAAAAGTTTTCCATCCCAATGGATGACTGGGGCCGGCAATTCAGAATTACCGAAGGCAGTTTTTAATATTTCAGCTCTTTCTTCGCGGATGCGTTGTCTAGAGCGCTGAAGTGTGGTTCTGCTGATGGACAAAGATGTGGTGTCATGTCCTAGTGCTTCTGCTACTGCCGTCAAAATATGGACTCCATACTTGTCGCTTATTTTGCGAACATCAAATGCAGCGGCTATTTTTGGTGTGATGATGTTACATGTTCCATACAATCTCCTCTTTTTTGGCTGTGACGGGCCAGGCTGGTCTTGTAACAACTCTTCTTGGGCTTCGATTATTTCATCTTCATTTTCGTTGGAGTCGGCTGAATTACTACTTGATGATGGACAGGTGACTGTTTCCTCTAATCTAGCTTTTTCTTGTTGACTTCGTTGCATTCGTTCGGATAATTTATGTAATTTCTCCTCAGCTGATTTTTCTTGAGAAGCAAGTTGGTAATCAATACCATGCATAAATCCAGGACGTCCCTTTTTTCTTTGGTTAATTAAAAACTGCTTATCTTCATCTATTTTCATCAACTCCGATGCATTTGCATGAGAAATGTCAAAAAGATCGTCCAATTTTTCAACTAAATTTTTTTCTTTACCTCCCGCACTGGCCCTTTTAGCCGATTTTTGTAAGTTCCTCTACTCTGCATAAAGTTTATTTAGTTGTTTAACACAATGAAAATCCTGACGTGTCGGAATGCGAGCTTTACATTAAATGTTTTTTCAAAAAGGAACGTATGCTAGAACTTATAATGTCACCACTGTAAAACACAATTGCAAACTGACATAAAAACCTACCGTAGGTGCATTATATTTCCAAACTTCCAAAACAAATAATTTCTAGGAAATAATTACACCAATAAAACATTATGAGAAAAGACATAGATATTTGTATTTTAAGTAAAATTTAAGTGTATTACCGTAATAAAATCTTATCTACAAATTTCTACCTGAATGCGGCACGGGTTACCGTTCACCGAATTATCTGAAACTTTGACATAAATTATTCCTAGTATAATAGTATATTTTCGTGGGGTGAGACTTAAAAAATACGCAAAAAGAATTCACCCCCTATAGGGATGGGCCACCCTAATGTACATACCAACACAAATCCGAGAATTTGTCAATGGAGAAATATATTATTGAAATGTAGGACACCATACTTTTTTCTACAAATTATGCACCTGCAATTATTTATTATTATAGCTAATTTAGCAATTAAAATACAAGAAATTAAAAAGTATTGAAATAAAAATATTAATTTGAATAGAATGTAATAATTAAAATTAAATGAATGTTTCCCATCCATTTTCATTTATAAAATTAAATCCTAATCATTTCAATAATATTGACGATAATTAACATTATCCGTCAAACGTTCTGCCTCATCAGAGCTCATTAGTGTCACGAAAGTGAAGTGAAACTGTACTTTTCTATGGCGAAACATGAGTTTAATTAGTACTATCAAAATTAAAGGTATTATTAATATGACTGTTATAATAGCCGGTGATCTGGTGAAAGATTTGTTCAAAATGCTGTATACTCGCTGAAATCTTGTAGAAAGACAGTTTTTTCATGCCTGAAAGGAAAATCGACCGCCTGGCTGGACAACCCCTGTCCCAAGTGCATCCAAAATTGTATTGAATTTACAAAAAATAATGCTGAACATAAGTGATTTTTAATACACATTTTATACCATTTTAAATAATGCTAAAAAAATCCAGGCGCTCTGATTGGACCTAACTTATAGCTAGGTGATTGTAAAGTTAAACTACCGCTGGGGATGGTATTTAAAGTGTTTTATACTGCCTGTAATTTTTACAGCATATTTCTATGGTATGGTAATGTAAAAAGCCGGCCCGCGCACAGTGGGCCAGATTGTGATATTATCGATGCAAAAATAAAGGGTCACCAAAATAATTTTTCAAATTGAATAATGAATATGTATGGATCAGAACCTACTTTATTTAGACATGAAACAAGTGCCCACATAATGCTCCATATAGCATCAATATATTGGTATGGCTTAAATACTTATGTGTGTTTAAATATGCATGATAAAATATGGATTCGACTTTTATTGCAAAATGAGCTTAATCAGTATAAAGTAAAAGACTAATGCATTTTTATTGAATCTGTTGTTATTTACATTATCTCTGCTCTCGTTGCTCCTATGCAGTAATTAGTTACTATTAATATTGTATATCATAAAATTTCTTAAAAACTATGTTTAAACAATTTTCTTCGACGGTGAACTGTTTTAAAATTACAGCAGCTCGAATTGTAATAAAGAATGAGATTTTCGAGTTTCTGTAACTTGTAAACAATTGATAGTGCAAGAAAAAACCGCTGCCCAAGGAATCACTACTTCCACATCCAGATTGTCTATCCAAATCACTCACAACGAAAAAAATTTGTGTGTGGAAATAATTGTTTATGGAACTTTAATAATATAATATTTGAAATCCTCTACCCCAAAAACCCATAAAACGATACCCCACATCGGTAGTGGGGTGGGGGTGGATGAAGTAAAAAAATATTTTGAGGTTTTTGGTTTTTGTACACACATTAAATCAATTTTTTTTTCATCCCCTTTAATAATTGAATGGTAATGGGGGTGGCTAATGCCAAAAAATTTTTTTGAGACCTTAGCTTCTCTTGTATATACTAAATACCAGTTTTATGGACTCTTATCTGCTTGATTTACGTATTTACCCCAAATTTACCCCAATTTACCCCTAACCCTTTGACGGAACAAGATGAAAATATAATCTAGTTCTAGATCTCGTTAAAGTACATATGTGTACCAAATTTCAAGTCAATATCTTAAACGTGTGCACAAAAAAGTTACAGACAGACCGACAGACAGAAAGTTTTTTGCGCTGTAACTTAAAATTTCGACGTTTCATGACATTCTAAGCCTGTTTGAACAACAAAAACCTTTAAATTTTTTTTTGTCGTTACTATACCTACTTCCACTGGATGTGGAAGTAATTGTTATAACAAAAGTTCTGGGAAATTGTATAATCTACAATATCAATAATACCTAATTACTACGTAGGATCAGGAGAGAGAGAAAGAATCTGCAGTGAAGCGTAAATATTCACATTTTGGGCGAGTGTAGATTGTAAAGTATTAGCAATAGGGAAAAATTGTTGTGTGACTGATCAGTAAAAACTTGAAAAATTTAGATAAAATTCATTCTTTTACAGAAACAACACTACTGTAAGTAAATTTTATTGATTATGCAAAATTAATGGTGAGTATTAATAACGTCTGAATAATGGGGCAGACATATTTCCAAAATTCAAGAAATATCTTCAGATTTCGAGCTGCTGTAATTTTTTAACAATTTACCATAGAAAAAAGTTGAGTAAACAAAGGTTTTTGGAAATTTTACAATCTACAATATTGGTAATAACTAATTATTAGATGTGAATAAGGAGAACCGAGATAATTGCAAGAATCTGCAGCAAAACACACATTTTTACCGTTCTAGCGGCTGTAAATCGTAAAGTATTAACAATAGAGTAAAACTGTTAATTGTTAAAATTTTAATTGGCTGTGCTAAAAAGAGATATTTAAATTTTCTAAAGAGTACCCACGAGAATATATAAATGATTTCAGTTCTGAGTAAAATGGTTACTTCACAAATTAAGATATAGATGGCGCTGCAATGCAAAGAAATTTTTCGATCCCAGGAACGTTGAAATTTTTTTTTGTGTGCCTGCGTTAATATTTCTTTAGTAATCTTTTGGTACCAATAATTAAAATTGTCAGAAAAAGTTGATCAAAAATTGATTTGGTGCTCATTTAAATTACTATCTTCCTACAAAGTTTCAGCGGGTATAAAATATTTTGAACAAAGTGTTCACAAGCTCTTAGACTATAATAACGGGGCCCCTCTTAAACGACCGCCTCGATTTATCGAAATATATCACGTTGTCTTAAATTAAGGCTTTCTCATAATAAACTTAATTTATAGCCATATTCTTCCGGAAGATGACCTACAATAGGCATTGCCGACGAATTTTACTTGATTCTTGTTTGATCTTTTTTTGTAAATCTGTCATTTGTCACATCGAAACGCACAGCTTAATTATCGTCCGTTAATCAATGCCCAGCTCGATTTATTAAAGCCGTCCCCAACAAGATTTATTCGTTATGAATTCCTTAATAAGTTACAATGTAATTGGTTAGGAAATCTTATAAATTGACGTTATTTTTATTCTGTCAGGAATGGATCAGTGCCATCAGTTTATTCAAGTGAGTTTTCATAAAACAGAGAAATCACCGAATGGAAAAAGTGTTTTTTTTACGACTCACAGTGGGGCAGGAATTCGAAAACGAGGTAATAATTCTAATTTCCGGAACAATCCATAAATAAATCATTTATACGGGTTTTTGAGGGTGCATTTTAAGTCTGATGTTGAATATAGATTACTTAAATCTCTCTAGCAGTAGTCACAAAAAATTAATTGAACTGCAGGATAGTTTTGGACTAGTACAAATTGTAAATGAACCGACTAGGATAGGGACAACCAGTGCTACTATTTTAGATTTGATTTTTTGTTCCGACAATTTTAATGTAACAAATAGCAGTGTAATTGATGTACCGAATATGTTTGACCACAACCTAGTTTTATGTAATATTGAAACAAGTGAACATACCTTTCAGCCTTTCCTTCGCACTTATCGCTGTTATAGACATTTTAATCTGGATAATTTTTAATGGGTCTGCAATATGCAAATATCGAATAAATTCTCTATATTGATGATCTTGATTCCAAATTGGAAACTTTTAACAATTTAATATTAGATATATTTAATAATCATGCACCATTAGTCACTTCTAGGATTTCTAAAAAATATTGTCCATGGTTGACTGATAATATAAAATATGTCATTGGTCTTAGGAAAAAGCACTGCAAAAATTTAAAAAAACTAAAAATAAAACAGACGGAGAGTATCATAAAGAATTGAAAAATTTTACAAATGTGGCCATTAAAAATGAAAAGAGGGCATATTTTCAATTTAAATTAAATAATAACAATCATAAAACTCTGTGGAAAGATCTTAAAGAACTAGATATTTATGATAAATCTGATACTAATGTTATTCCTGATCACTTATGTGAAGTTGATGATATAAATAGATATTTTATAAATTCTCAAAATTCCACCACATTTGGATAGTTTAAACTCTTGTAATACTAATGTTAGAACTAGAACCTGTTATGATTCTCAACTGGTTCCTGTTCTTTGTGAGCAGTTCTTCGGTTTGTTTTGAACATGGTCCATTGATAAGTGTTTTCCCATGTGGGTTTCCTGAAATATTTCTCCAGTAGTGGTTGTGGTTACTCTTGACCACGGTGTATTAAATAGGTGGTCCGACGTACGGCACTTTCCTATTATAATAATGGCTTCATAAGTGCATGGTTTCTATTTACTTTAGTAGATTTAGTAGAGTTGACACATTTAATTTTATGTTAATATCTAATGAGGATATACTTAAGCATCTGTCCTCAATCAAAACTAAAGCTGCTGGCTGTGATGACCTTAATATTAATACGATTATCTTATGTTGCCCTTATATTTTGCCCTTCCTTACGCATATTGTTAATTCATATTGAAAAAAAAAAAATTTCCTAAATGCTTTAAGTTAGCTTTAAGTTAGCGCAGATCATTCCATTGCCTAAATCTATAAATATCACGTATATGAAAGATCTACGGCCTATAAGTATCTTGCCAGTACTTTCAAAACTCTTTGAAAAAATATTGAATGAACAAATTCGTGAGCACCTTGATAAATATAATATTATACCCGCTTTGCAATCAGGCTTCAGACCTGGACATAGCTGCGCATCTGCGCTGCTAAAAGTGACCGACGATAACTTGTCTGCTATTGACAAAAATAAATGAACAGTTCTTGTATTATTAGATTACTCTAAGGCGTTTGACTTGATTAATCATCGGTTACTTTTGGCAGTACTCCATTACTTTGGTTTGATGCTGTGGCTTTGTTAAATAGCTATCTAGTAGAACGTAAACAGAGGGTTTTGTTAAATAGTATCTTCTCAGAGGGTTTGGAAGTTAAAAGTGGGGCTCCACTATTGTTTAAAATATATACATCTAATTTTCACTCTTACTTGACTTACTGTGAGTCCCATTACTATGCAGATGACACCCAATTATATTTATCTTTCGATATTACTGATATGGATGATGCGTGTTTAAAAATCAATGCTGATTTGCAGTTGTTAATAGTATCATCTAAGCATTCACTTACAATTAATCCTAATAAATCTGCTGTTATGTTATTTGGAAGAAACAACGTGAGCAGTGTTTACATAATTTGAATATCGTTATAGGTAATGAACCTTTAAATGTTGTAAATATTACGAAGAATTTGGGGTTACAAATTGACCCCAGTTTAAAATTTAGTCACCACATTACCAAATACATAAAAAGGGCTTATTGTAATTTGATACTATTATATGGTTGCAGTTACATATTAGATAAAAAATCCAAAATTATTTTCTGCAACTCGTTAGTTTTAAGCCATTTCAATTATTTAGATGTGGTGTATCACTCATGCCTGACTATGTCTGACCAACTAAGGATACAACGTGTGCAAAATGCATGTATTAGATTTATTTTTGGAATTAGAAATTATCAGTCTCTATCGTATAAATTACGGGAGCTAAAATGGCTTAACATGAAAGAAAGAATGATTTTACATTGCTGCTGCTTTTATCATAAAGTTGTTACTCATAAAACACCACCTTATCTATATTCTAAAATTGTATTTGGCAATGCATTGCATGAACTTAATACTCGTCACCGTAACAGAATATTTGTACTTAGGCATTCTACTGCAATGAATAAGAGTTCATTTTCCTATTCGATCTGCAAATATTATAATGCCGTACCTGATCATTTAAAAAAAACTGCCTATCAATACTTTTAAAAAACATTTAAAAGAACATTTGTTTGATAAAACTTTACTTTTCTAGGTGTTCATTTATCCTAATAATTTAAATCGTTTTTGTGACATTTTCTTGGTTGTTATCATAGTTGTTTAGAAAATAATATTATTAAAATAAATAACCTCAATAAATTCCGCTTTTATTCACTATGTGTTTCCTTTTTTTTTCCCTTTCTTTTTTGCTGGTTTTAATTTGATTAATAATCTCGTTCACTTTTTTTTCTCTCTCATTGGCTTTACACCTCCTTACATATGCTTATGAATATCTTCTATTAGTTTACTTATTATTTAATTCCATAATATACGTCTTCTTGTAATTTTATAAGTTAGATTTTCATTGTCTATATTGTAGTTAAATCATTATAGCACATTATTTGGTAGATTATTTAACATATGGTAATAGATTTAATCTTATTTAATGCACGTACGTCGTTATTATAAATTGCACATTATCACAAGTTGTTATTATGTGTACTTTCTGAATTAATTTAGAACATTTTGATTTAATAATTAATAGTCTTTTCTGGGTTAAGTGGAAGGGTGTACTACTGTTCCACCAAACTTCGCCCTTTCATTTGTGTTTATTTAATTTTTTTTCTTGTTTATTGTATTTTAATTTGTATACAGAATGAATAAAGGCATTTACTATTATTATTATTATTAAATGTAAAAATATAGACCTGTCCGATGTGTAAAGGTCAATCTGCCATCTTGAAAAAATAAGAAACACAAAAAATTGCCGAAAAAATCAATATAGAATATATTTTCGATAAGAAGGAGTAATCATCAAAGTTGGCAAAAAAACTCATCTATGGTCAAATATAATGCACTAAACCCGGACGCTCTAAGTCAAATAGAGCGGTCAAAGATGGCGGACGAAATAAAATTCTTTAATTCTTCGTCAAGTATCAAGGAGGCGTTTTGCGCCACTTTTTGTTTTTTTCTATTGTAGGTTCTTTTAGGTACATAAAGGGTAGCAAGTTCATTATTTTTATTTTCAAAAAAAGTGTATTTTTTACAATGTTCAAAAATGCGTTTTCCTTGACACTCCTTTTTTTTCCACCCAATTTTCATCGAAACAAAATGAAATATACAATAGAAAGTCTCGGATAACTTCAAAATGAAACTCCATTAATTTGATATCGAAATTTATTAAGCATACGCATGGTAATAATAGTAATATATGATAAAAAGTAAGGTTAAAGAAAATGCATTTTTAAAAATTGTAGAAAATGCACTTTTATTAAAAATAAAAAAAAACTGAACTTCATCCCCTTAAGATACCTAAAAGAACCTACAATCAAAAAAAAGTGACGCACAAAGTCTCCTTGGTACTTGACGAAAAATTAAAAAAAATTATTTCGTCCGCCATCTTTGAGCGTTCTATTTGACTTAGAACGTCTTGGTTTGGTGCTTTATATTTGACCATAGATGAGTTTTGTTTTTGCCAACTTTAGTGAAATTTCTCCTTATCGAAAAAATATTCAATTTTGATTTTTGACATTTTTGGTGTTTTATATTTTTTCCAAAATGGTGGATTGGCCTGTACATATCGGATAGGTCTATAATTTTTAAGAATTTTATTTCAAATAAGTTAGTGATTTTAAAATTCCCATTCGATTACTAGTATAAGATGTATTGAGCAGATAAGTAGAAAATCCGCGAAATCGCGTCAAAAAGTGCATATAACTTTTGACGCATTAGGAATTTTTGGGCGCAAAAATTTTTTTCGTAATCAGGAGATCATAATACATAAGAATCAACAATAAAATTTTATGGAATGTTGTCACTGAAGGAAATTGAATTAAATTAATTCGTCTGTACTACACGTTTCAAAAATATTCATGGAATACATTTTCAGGAATTTAATTTAAATTTTAACGAGTACACATGAGTACTAGTTTAACTTTAATTTTTAAAGTAGTTCATCGAATTCACAATGGGGACAAATAGAAGTAAACTTTTTTCTTTGGTTACAAAATATATTGTAGTTTATTGATATATTTGCATAGGCTTGTTTTTGAAATTATAATTACTATATAACTTAAACAATTATGGTAAAATAACGGTATATATTGAGTACCTGACTGTATTGAATCCATAGTTAAATAAGTCAAAAACTATAGATACCATACAATGGTACTTTATGAATATTTGTTAACCTGTTTTTTTTGTATATATGGAAGGAAAATAAATGTATTATTATTATTATTATAAATGAGTTCTTCCACTTCAAAGTTCTATCAAATTTAGCGCATCGAGCATACGCAAATACTACTTAACAATAACAGTTTCATGTAGGTGGCAGAAGGCGAGGTGACCTTGAATGAAGTTAGATAGTAGCGCAAATGATACACTGATATGTTCTCTTGCCATTTGCCAACATTATATAGTCCTTTAGCTTGTTTTACGATTTTACTGTGCGACTGTAAAAAAAATTACTTTTTCATTATTTTTTATTCGTAAATCGTATGTTTATGGTAACAGCGTAAAAGAAAAAAACCGTGAAAAAGTAGTACATTGTGTGTCTAGTAGTAAAAGCAATACATTTTCGGACGACGATGTAAACAAGCATTGAAGTCCGGCAATGTGCGCACAGCCAGAAAATTCATCTGGGGGGGGGAATAGAATCGGCCTCCCCAGAGGTTGAGGAAAACTTTTCAGAAAATGGTTGAAAACGGATGTGTATAGACTCCTCTACTAGATAATATGGGCATTTTGCTAGAAGTATTTGGGTTGTCTAATCAAAATTGTCACCCCCCGCAGTTCTAAAGAAGAAATATATACATATTTATGAATTTTAGCGTTTTCTTGTCTTTTTCTCTATTTTGAGGAAAAACTGCATTTTGGTGAAAAATATCAAGAGAGCAAAGTTGTAGAGCACAAAATTTCCTATAAATTTTGTCTTTGCTATTTTTTTTTCGAATTCCGCTTAGTTTCGCCGCTAGAGGGCACGAAAAAAAGAAATATCCATATGGGCTTTTGCTCCTTCTTTTAGATTTTGAGCCAAAATTATGCATTTTTATGAAAAATTACATGAGATCAAAGTTGTAGAATATAAACTATATATTTTTAAAAAACAGAAAAGAAGATAGTGAATTTTATGTTCTACAACTTTGATCTCGTAATTTTTCATAAAAATGCATAATTTTGGCTCAAAATCTAAAAAAAGGCGCAAAAGTCCATATGCATATTTATTTCTTTCGCGCCCTCTAGCGGCGAAACTAAGCGGAATTCGAAAAAAAAAAAGGTAGAGACAAAATTTATAGGAAATTTTATGCTCTACTACTTTGCTCGCTTGATATTTTTCACCAAAATGCATAGTTTTTCCTCAAAATATAGAAAAAGGCGAAAAAACGCTAAAATTCATATATATGTATATATTTCTCAAAAACCACCCATTTTTTAGAACTGTTTCATCATGTTTAGACAAACCAAATACTTCACTTTTCACAGGTCTCATAACTGTGGGAAAATTTTCTTAAATATCTCCTAATTTGAAGGAACTATTTGTACTAATAGTGATTATGCTTCTTTATTTTTTGGTTCATGGAAGACGGATTGGGGGGGGGGGCATGCCCCCCCTGGCTGCGCGCCTGTACTACGAGGTACACAATTTTTTCTGAAGTTGCAATCAATATTATTATAAACGTATAGAAATAAAAAATATAAGTATATTAAAATACATATATAAAAAACAGTCCGGGAAAGTTACTTTAGCGGCATATGCTGGGAAATAAATCGCTCTGACATGGATGGAAGGAAGTACGATCAAACGAATTTAGTAGTATCTAAATCAAAATACATACCTACCTTAGTTATTGAATTTTCTTCCTACCATTCGAAGACACTACTTGGAATATCCATATGGTAAAAGCAATAAGTAGCACAGCTAACTGATTTCTATAATTAAGTCGCCCCGCGCAGATGTCAAATTTCAAACCGTACATCTATTCCGATTTTCCCTCTATTTCCTCATGTGTTCTCTATTTAATATTTTTGCACACAGCACTTTATGATTAATTTTATGTTTTGTTCTGTAATTGAGATTATCCTATTGGGCAAATAAAGATTATTATTATTATTATTATTATTATTATTATTATTATTATTATGATTTCCCTTAACGTGTACAGATTTCCCTTGCGGCTTACCCTCCGCTGCACTTGTTGCATAAATAATTATTTTCCGCGATTATTGTTAAAACCGTACTGTTTTTATTATTTTTTGCGTGTAAAACATATGTATATGACATAATACTATGAAAGAGAGATCCGCTGTACCGTGTAAGAGTCAACTAGTTCAGCGATCAATTTTTATTTTAGATGTAAACTAAAATTACCTTAATCGAAGTGTTTCAAAGCTTATCCATCGATAAAATAAAACTCTTTTGTAAAAAGTAAGAAAAATGTAAAATAATAGATAGTTATTTTTTCAATTAACTTGCTCAAAAACGGGACACAGAATTAATCTCAAATTTTCACCGTGTTATGACTCCATATCTGTTAACAAAATGTGTCAATGTGAAGGTCAAATCTTAATAAGTGTATGGTAAAATATATAATTTTTTTTTCTAAGGTTATATTGATAAACTGAAAATTTACAGGTGCGAATATAACAAGCGATAAATTTTTTTAACTTTCGAAATAGATACCAAGTACATCGAGGGTATATGAAAATTAAGGACTGTATTAGAAATGTTATATGAAATTCATCCATAAAGTGGTACTTTTTCACGAATGGGAAGTTTAAGGCAGTCTCATGAGTGAAACTTGTGCATAAATAACTACTATGACACTAGGCGATAATACACTTTGCGCCATTTTTAGCGACGTTTACTTTTTGAAGAAGGTTCATTTTTTTCTTGTTCGATTTTTGTCATTTTTGTCACTGTTTCCATTTCACAAGTTTAGACAAACTATTAAATGAAACTTTAATCTCCAGTTAATGTAAAATATAACACCAAATGAACATTTCTTTCGATTCTCTTATACATATAGAAGATTACATTTACTTGATCACTCCTAAACTCATGGAATTAGAATTGCTATTTGGTTGGCATGAATTAAACATTTTATAAATAAATTTACATCGCCAGTGCCTAAGTCAACATTTCCCAAGTTATCTGACTTGTCATATTTATAGTAGCCCGAATAACTTCTACGAATAAATCTACGTGACTTATATCTTGAACATGACTGGGAGACTTGTTGATAATGTTAAGATTTATACGAAAAAAGCTGTAATATTTTGTTTATGTTTGTTGCATCGCGATAACGGCTGCATAAGTTCCAAGTTGAGGTTAGAAGTGAATGCTGCTTGTTTGAAATGACTAATCTCGATGTAAAATGTCTCAAAATTGAAAATTATACTTTCTATTTTCTGTTTGCATAATATAAGAGTTTTTAGATGATGTGTGCAGATATGCCCACACTTTGACCTCGCATTTCTCACATGAATATATCTTTAGACGCAGAAAATATATTTCGAACAACAGCAAGAAATAAATAAATGTAAACTGATAAGTATTAACAGAAATACAGTTTATGGACGTTGCTTTTAGTTTAGGAGCTTCCCACAACTACGAAAGATGTAGCCTATATGAGGATTTGAATTTCATTTAATGTTATAAGATTCCCACTGAAACATAGATATGTTTTAATGATTGAAAGAGATTTTAGAAGGGATGTTGGTTTTATTAAAAGGAACTACTATCTACTATAATGGAGTTAGATCAGTTTTGGAGAAATATTCATTGTGATAACACAGCCTCACAAAAAAGTGGTCTGTCCGGTGGACCAGAGCAGTGTATCCTTGTGTATTTTGACCCGCTGAATTCGAATCAGAAGTCAGAATTTTCAGATTGGCTCACTTCTCATCCCTAATCCTTAAAAACACCCCTAACCTAAAAAAAAGTGGTCTGTCCGCAGGATCAGACCAATGCATCCTTATGTATTTTGACACACTAATCCAATAATCGTCTTTCTCGGAGAAACATCAAAGGATATAAAGCTCTAAGTTCAGATCTATTAGAATTGTTCAGGACTCTTTGGCCGGTTGCCAAAATAAAGGTATCAACAAGTTTTTACGCTCTCCTCAAACACACCGACCACTTAAAGGCGAAATTTAATTCTGATCTTACGGCACAAACGAAAGGTACTTGATGCAAGAGTAACGTGGAAAATTTATTACAAATTTCAATTGCTGTATTATCTGTTTTGCTAATTGCATCATTATACTCTTCGCAAAAACGAAGAGTATATTATACTTGTTCGACACATTTCTAAAATCGTAAATACCGCTTGTAGAGAAAAAATTTTCATATCATTGTGTTAGTGAACGAATTTCAAAATGTCCGTCCATCTGTCCGTCTGTCCGTCCGTCACGTTTCTTGTAAGCACGATAACTTAAGAAAGAAAAGTCCGATTGTATTGAAATTTGGAAAATAAGTTAGTGTTAGCTATAGGAAGAACCCTATTGTTTCTGAACAAAATCGATCAGTAAATAAAAAAGTTATTAATTATTTAATTTAAAAAAAAAATCTCTTCATTTTTGTCGCTTGTACTTAAATAGAAATCTTGCGAAATGTTATCTCCATAATATATTTTTTTTCTCTATGCATTTTACTAATATATATTTCATAAAAATATATCTAATGAGTTGAAATATGGATGATTGTCGAAAGATATATATTAGGGTGGTCCAAAATGCTTTGAAAAATATAAAAGTAAAAAATGTTTATCTCCACTACGCAAAATTAATTACCTTACCAAAATTGGGACCAATCGGAGCATATTTAGGGGTTCCAAAAAATTGAACGTTACAGTTAAAAAAAACCGTTTTACAAGTTTTTTTAGACAAATTGATAAACTATTGAAAGATGCTCTAAAAAACCTAATATAAAATTTTTGTTAGTTACTTACAGTTTACACAAGGTAGCAGCACCTCCTATTGTTTGCAGAATAAGTAGTTCAACAGTTTTTTGCTAGGTGGCAGCAGCAGTTTTGTTATGAGGTCATAGCGGAAAATGACAAGTCAACTTTCTCTTTTAAGGAAACTTTATTTCTTCACTGGGATGGCAAGCTACTTACAGATATTGCAGGAGGCACTGAAAAAGTTGACAGAGTGGCGATACTTGTTACTGGTGGTGGGGATGAAAAATTACTAGGAGTTCCAAAGATTACTCGTGGAACTAGTCAAGAACAAGCTACTGCTTGCCTAAACACTCTGGATAACTGGAACCTGAGAGAAAACGTACGTGTGTTTGACACAACAGCTTCCAATACAGGTTTAAAAAATGGAGCATGCGCTATTCTTGAAAAAAGTTTACAGACTAGTCTTGTATGGATTCCATAGAGGCACCATGTACTTGAAATTGTGCTCTCATCTGTTTTCAGTACAGCGTTTTAGGAAACAATGGTCTCAGATTGACAAAGAAGTTTATTATCCAAGCAGCAATGATCTGTATCATTCTAATGAAGCAAAAAGGCTTAGGGAAGAAATGATGAGCTACTATATTACAATTTTAAAAGACCCTCACCAGTCAAAGCAGCCTCGAGATGATTACTTGGAGCTTTTGCATTTGTGTAATATCTTTCTTAAAGGTACCATCCCCGGGTCAAAAGTAAAGTTTCGAGCACCAGGTGGTTTACACAATGCACGTTGGATGGCAAAGGCCATTTATTCTCTTAAAATCTATTTATTTAAAGATCAATTTAATCTAACATCTCGAGAAAAAGAAGGAATTACTGAAGTATGCTTGTTTGTAGCTCTCATTTACGGCCGTCATTGGAACGAGGCATCCAAGGCTGAGAAAGCTGTTATGAATGATGCTATTCTTTTAAAACAAATTGAAGCATACTCTATTTCTAATATTAAAAAAGCTGCTTCTGTAGCATTTCGACGTCATTTGTGGTTTTTTTCTGAACATTTGGTTGGACTTGCTCTTTTTGATTCTCGTGTTAGTGATGCCAATAAAATTGAGATGATTAAAAACCTACAGCGCCCACCAAAGGCTAAAGCCCTTAAGAGAATAGAGAGTAAATTCTTTAACCATGATAGTCCTCTAGAGACTTACTTTACGCAGCGAACCACTGAAGTCCTTAACATCCTTCATACAAACGGAAAAGAAAAAGCTACTTCTTTTCTTTGTAAGGATCCTAAGTTGTGGTCTTCTGATCCCAACTACGTTGAACTAAAAGAGAGAGTACACAAAATGAAAGTAGTAAATGATTGTGCCGAAAGTGGTATTGCTTTAATCCAACCATATAACACAAACATCACAAAGAATGAAGAACAGCTTTAATATCTTCTTCGGCTTGTTCATTTGCACAGGTCACAGTTTCCTACTTGCAAGAAAGCAACGCTGATGGCTGATGGTGTTTAATAACAAACAAGAACAAACTTTGTGTAAATAAAAAAATTTTCTCAAAATATCGTCTTCTTGGTAAAAACGTAGAAGTGTTCATTTTTCGGAACCTCTAAATATTGACCAATTCACCTAAATTTTTTTTCTCAGCTTTTTATTACCATATGGAATAAGGGCGAGCATGTGGAGAATATATTTTCAAAAAAAAATTTTTTTTGGACCACCCTAATATATATCATAGACAATCAATTTTCGTAGCAATATGTGATGATGTAGTGGCTAAAGTTTTGCCTTGCAATCCTGGATCGAATCCCACACAGGTTGGATTTTTTTTTTTTTTTCATATAATTTTTTTCACAACAAAGATGGCATCACAAAATTTAGGATGTCCAAAAACTAACATTATTTACAAGAAAACTGCGAAGAGTATCCTATAGAATGTGTAACAATTATATAAAAAGCTCAGTAAATTGGCGAAGAGTACGTTCTTAGCTTGTTTTATTTCTAATATTTATTTAAACTTAAAAATAACTTACAGCCCAGCTAACAATTTAGGTGCTATTCGACGTCGATTCGATGTACCAGTCTCTTTCAATACACCCAATTATGAAAATTATAGAATGTATTTTATAAATGAACTGTAAATTTAAATGAAATAATTTTATTCATCATATTATTGGATCTACGCAATTTTATGTTGATGTTAGTTACCTCACAATGACATTTCATTCCAGTTATACTGTATAGACGAACATATTTTTGAAACAATAAATGTCTTACCTTCATTCCAAATAACCTCTTGTTCAGCTATGATGGTTTCATCATCCGACCATAAAATTTCTTCTGTTGATGCGGCTAAGCTTGTGCATTCCATGAAAGAGTCGAAATCTAGGCTTTGTCGAAAATCCATGTTTAATTTTCTGCAATGTGAAGAAATATGTTCAAGCATTATGACTAAAATAACTAATAGTTTTGTATTATATCTAATTAAATCTCAGCGGCATTGAGCATATTCTCTGTACAGATAAGTATGCTTAATGCTTCCAAGACCCCGAAAGGGTGATCGCACTAGCATGGTTGTACTTACAAACCCATCTAATTTTTTGTGATCACACAAAATACGATAGTCTGTTTTAAATTTACCATGGAAAATTTCTTCGAATTATCAGTTTTTTAACCATTTACCTGACTCTGTATATAAAATTAAAAATTGTTTGCAGGATACGTTTCTCAAGACCCATTTAACGGAGGACAACATTTAAATTATGGAAATGGTTAATTGTATAGGAAACTTGATACGGATCTCGAATCGACATTCGTTAGTTACATTTAACGTAATTAATTAAATCTTATGCTGCCTATTGATCTCATGTAAATAATTTTTCATCCTACTTAATAAGTTACTTCTGCACCTGCGCTCCATTTTCTGTACCGACGTGGATATGTAAATCTTTTTTAATATTCGAATCGTGATATTGTACTTTAGATATGAATGTCATAATATAGTAAACTATTATTGAATGGAAAGTATGATGTTTAAACCCCGATTAGCTTATTTAATCCGATTGGTAAACGACGGGTTTTGCGTTGTTATAACAGATTAGAAGCATAAAAACCGAAATGAAACTCAATTTAAAATTGCCAGAAATATCAGCGCTAAAACCAACTAGGTACAGTTAATTTCAAAGATAGATAATATCAATATCAAACCGATTCTTCAATTTGTGGAATTTTTTCTACATATACCCACTTAAAATTCCGGAGCCATTTTCTCGATAACCAGAAGCGATATTTGAATTCTGTAGAAGGTATCCACTAGAATATATAAATGACTTCTTTTGAGTAAAAATGGTTATTTTACACTTTGAGGTATAGATGGCGTTGCGATGTAAAGAAATTGTTCGATCCTAGGAACGATAAAATGAGATGCATGAGATGGAGAATTATATTCTAAGCAACTTTTTTAATATGATCATTTTCGAGAAATCACGGGTTTTCGAAATATTTGAACTTGAATGTAATTTTTCAAGTAACAAAAATCGCATTTTTTTTTATAAGTCTACAATTTACAGTGTAAAACATAAACATGACGCAAGAATTAGACAATACGCAATAAACAGAAATGTCAAAATCTTTAATATCCGAATAGCAGTTGCCACTTTTGTGTTACTTGAAAAAAAAAGTTATTTCGTATTTTGAAATAAATATGGTTCATTACTATCTAAATCAACCTGATTCAGTACGGAAAATGTTCCAGAAGACTTATCGTTTAAAATGAATTTTAAGAAAGTTATTAGGATTTTTATATTTAAAGTTCAAATATCTCGGAATATCTCAATTTTTCAAAAATTGTTCGTATTATAAAAGTTGTTCAGAATGTAATGTCACTTGCACCTCATTTCAACGTTCTTAGGATTAAATAATTTCTTTGCATCGCTACGCCATCAATACCTCAATTTGTAAAATGACCGTTTTTACTCAAAACTGATATCATTTATATATTCTAGTAAACACCTTTTGCAGAATTCAAATATCTCCGGGAGTTTTAAGTGAGACACCCTGTATATCGTCTTCTAAACATAGTTCGTAAGTGTAAAAAAAATGGTGATCAAAAATTAAAATTTATTGTGAGCACTCTGTTAGTTACGAAACACAATTAGGAAACACTTAAGGAGGTATCCTAGGTTTATTGTTATTTCTGTTGTACATTATTGGTCTGCCGTCCTAGATATAGAATGGTAGGGTGTTTATCCACACATACGACTCCACAATATTGTTATTACTGCACAATCTTAGATCGAGATCAATGAGAAAGTTATTTTTCTCATAACTGATCTTAATTGGTGTATGAATAATAAATTGATAAATAACAAATAATCAAAATTATCCTATTGAGTTTGAATTCCAATAAGGTAATGAAATCAAGTACTACCACAAAGTTTCTTGGTACACTATTTAAGCCTGAATTAGACTTTGTTGAAAATGTCAATAATCTGTGCAACAAACTATATTTTGCCTTTCGAACTTTGCAAGCAAACTTTCATAAATAACACCGTGGTTTAACTAATAAAACGCCGAAACAGTGTTGACATGAATATTTACCAAGTAACGGTCGAATCTTTCAACTACTTACTACTGCTACTTATTAAAAATATTTAGTTGCTGCATGAGATTTTTTAGTCAAAAGTGCCACTACGTTTCGTAAAAAAAAGAGAAAAAGTATTCATCATCAGGTATATATAGAGGCGCCCTCCACGGGCTAGTGTCATGTAATACATAAATTATTGTTTCTTAGCTTAAACATGTTTCCTTACCAAATTGGGAGAAGATCGCTGAAGAGTAGTTGAGATATTGCAAAAAAAAAGAAAAAAATATGTAATTTTGACACTCCGTATCTTTTTTCACAGCAAAAATTTACCAAAACATGTTTGGTTATATCCTCATATTTTGGTCCAAAGAATCTATCCTTGAACTATGGCCCATTATTAATGATCCACCCTGTATATAATTATTTTTAGAATGTAGGGGCATTCTAAACTCCTCTTCTGGATCCGCTTAGAGTTGACTGGTTCTTTAATAATAAAGGATTGTATTGGAAAAATAATAGAATCTCTAATATATTTCTACAACTTGAAACTATAAGGTCCATTCAGAAAGAGATATTTTTGTAAAATCTGTTTCCATATAATTTAATTTTGTTATAGAGCGACGAGGTATTTGTAGAAATATTTATTTAGTTTTAAGTAGAAGTTCAACTTTGAAATTGAGTTTCCCCAAGATAAATGTTTTAAATTTTAAAACTAATTCCTTACCAAAAATTGGCATTTTACAACTGTCCTAATGAACTGACTATAGTGAATAAATATGGATTTTGTACAAAGTGGTACCGTTATCCACCGTTAATCTTCAGATCCAACGGACCAACTTGTGCTGCTTTCTAGCGTTAATGTCGCGAACACTATGGGGCATAAAGGAAGGTCTCGTGTTCTATCTACTAATTGTAAATAGTGCAGGAACTTTCTTACTAGAGGGGTAGTAATTGCAAGGATTTCCGTATGGTGGTAACAGTAGACGTTTAGAACACATTTTAGAACTTTAATTATTTATTACCTATTAATTAGTGTCTTTCACTATCTATTATCGCCGATTTAATCAAATAGCCGAACAATAGTCACTAGAAAAAAAAAGTTTGTCTTATAACATACCGAAATCAAATATCGAGAAAAACTAAAAAAAAAATGAAATGCATGTAAAATATCACAATAGAATATTAAAATTGGACCATAACCATCATACAGGATGATGGCTAAAGCTAAGAAAACTGTCATGTTTTAAGTAAGGTATGTTTTATATCAATATCTCCCAAATATAAAAATGCTTAATAAAAGAAAGGTTTCAATAAAAATTAGAGATTAAAGATATGTTTTGCTAAGTTCAGACGTCTGCGTGAGTTTCATTCTCCACCTGTTTTGTTTCATTTAACTGATATTATTTTTCACATGTTTTATTACTTCCACATCCACGTAGTGGAGTGGGAGTATAGTAACGATAAAAAAAAACTGAATTGTTGTCGTTCAAATAGGCTTAAAATGACATGAAACGTCGAGATTTTATACTGGAGCAAAAAAATATTTGTCGGTTTGTCTGTCTGTAACTTTTTTGTGCGCACGATTACTCTGCAACTGTTTATGTCATTAATCTGTACTTTGGGACATCTATGTATTGTAATGAGATCGAAAACTAGATTATATTTTGATATTATTCCGTTGAACAGTTGAGGAGTAAATGGGGGTAAATAGGTAAAGAAAACAAGTAAGCGTCTATAAAATTGCTATTTAGTGTTTATAAAAGAAGCCACAAATACCCACTTTTTCCACTCCGAAACTCTAATTTGTTATTAGATTCTCTCTCGGCCCCCCAAAATGATTTTATAACTGCCCCGTCTGGTTTAAAAGCCCTCTATCTATGCTAATGGAAAAATTTAATGATGCAAAAATTGATTCACAGCACTGCTTGACTTGTCCAAGGCCTTTGACTGTGTCTCGCGTAAATTACTCATAGAAAAGTTGAAATTCTATGGGGTTCGTGGGAGTCCATTGGAACTACTACGCTCCTATTTATGTAACAGAAAACAGTGCGTCAGTGTAAATAATATAAATTCGGATCTTAATCCAGTTAAGCACGGAGTGCCTCAGGGCTCTGTATTGGGGCCACTCCTCTTTATTATATATGTCAATGATATATTTCATTTCATGTTGCCCCATAGGTGTATTGCTTACGCTGATGACACCACATTGCTAACTTCCCATAGTAACCTTCAAGTTTTCTTTTTAATTTCTGAACAAGCCAGAACCTGGTTCATCACTAATAAAATGAAAATGAATGAGGAAAAAACTCAAAAGCTTGTCTTTTCCACGAGTAACACAGTGACAAAGGGTGACAGTGTGAAATTCCTAGGTGTCACACTGGACGATAAACTAAACTGGTTTAGTCATATTGATCAGCTAAGCCACAAACTTGCCAGCACAATATTTTTGCTCCGCCAGCTAAGAAGGCATTTGGTTTTGGAAACCTTGAAAGCGAGCTATTTTTCACTGTTTCATTCACACATTAGTTATGGCATCACTTTATGGGGTAATTCTTGTCATACTTTAAAAATATTTCGTCTACAAAAGAAAGCAATTAGAATCATTGCCAATTCAGGGTGGACTTCGAAATGCTCGAAAATGTTGGAATATAAAATTTAATGAGGTTATATCAGACTTGAAATTTGACAGATCCGAATATGGCTACTGCTTATAAGAAACAGATGATGTTTATCTTTGTGGAAGATGCCTTGACCTGATGGTCAAGTAGATAAGTTAGTAGAAAATCTCTTCAACGGATTTAAAGTAAAAAAAAAATGACAGGTAACAACATTTTTAGGAATGGAGATAAATAAGACCGAAAAAGGACTTAAAATTTGTCAAATAAAAATGATTTTACGTTTATTGAAAGAATTTTAAATGCAAAAAATCTTTCAATAGCTACACCAATGGAACAGAATTTTCAGATAAATGAAGACAAGCCAGTAGAACAAAAGAACAAAATATCCCTTATCTATCTATTATGACAATTGATATTACCTTCAGTGTTTCATCCCCAGTGTCTCATACCTAAGCCTATATCAGGGCAAACCTACGATGCAAGCCTGGAAAGCTGTCAAGAGGATACTCCGTTACCTGAATTTGATAAAAAACTATGGACTAATGTACACAAAAGGAGAAAGTGGTTTACAGGGCATGTGTTACGCAGACTGGGGAGGTGATCCACATACCAGAATGGCTTCGTGTATTTTCATGCTGGGAATCCGATTGCCTGGCATTCTTGAAAGCAGAACTGCGTAACTTTGTCTTCAATGGAGGCTAAATATATATTAGCAGGAACAGCAGCTCAAGAACTGGTAAATTTGAAGGGTATCTTATCTGAATTTGATGAATGTGAACCAGTTACTTTGAAAATTGACCCAGTACAATCCAAATTATTAAAAATTTTGACAAAGAAACATACATACGGGTCGAATTAAGAACCTTCCCCTTTTTTAAATTTTATGGTCGCTTAAAAATGGGGTTCATTAACTACCACATACCACATGTTAATTAATGAAATAATCTATTAAAATTATTAGTATTTTTAAATTTGAATTTATAGCTCATCATTTATGAGTTTAAGATATTTTTGCATTTCATCATTTTTCGAATCTATTAAAGTTCTCAAATACCTGCTGTAACAAACATAATACCTAGCCATAATTTTACAGATAGATTTTTTACTGCAAAATTTATTTCTCAGTAAATAAAACAATTGGTATTTTTTACCAAACTGAATGAAAACAATAATCTATTTGAATTAATATATCATCTAAAATCTTCGTATTATCACAAGTCCTTTGTAACCAAAATAAACTGAGGACTCAACGGTCCAAAAACAATATAATGAAAATGGAAATACACGAAAGTTGCAATATTTATGAGATCGCTAACACATAAATAGCTGGGGATCTTCGTCGTGGCGTAGGCAACCGCCTCTAAAATATATACACTCGGTCATTTGCACACAGCGATCTGCGTCTTAGATAGGTCCGGACTATCCTACATTAATTTATTGTGAACTGTTAATATATTATGTAATATGTGTATACACTACAACTGTTATTAATATAAAATAAAATAGGACGGTGTGATTAAAAACATATATTTTTTCTACGATTATTTCCCTCATAAATTATAGACCAATGACATTTCACGAATTTTTAAATTTCAACCAATGCCAACAGTTTTACACTGAATAAACCAGCGAATAAATCGCGTCTAGCTTTTAAATGCACATAATTGATTTAATTTGCTCTCGGTTGGACTAAAAGCAAAATAAAACATATTACAGATTCAAGAATTATTATTTTATTTATAATGACTATGTACCAAGGGTGTATTTATGCAGTTTTACAACAGCATTTCTGATATCAAACTGACACAAACTGTCAGATTTAAAATCACGATCGCGTAAAAAGTTAAATAAGCATCTACCACGTCCGTTTCCATGACTACGAGACAAAAGCAGTTTATAGAACGCGTCGCCGGCAATTAATATATAAAATAATAATAATACTTACATAAAAAAAGTGTATGTATCTATAAATAAAATCTTCAGTATAAAAGCATGTAAAGAATTTGTTCATTTGGGAAATAATATTGACATATACTCCTCGAGCTCTAAATCTTATCATATAAACTACGGGCAGCTACATTTTTTGCAAAATTTTGCTTTTAAGCAAATGTTCTCGACGTAATAACTTACAAAAAAGCCCACGACCAAGGTAATGGTAACAATTGTAAGATTGCAAATATAAAAAAATAAATACTATTGTTGTTTTCGACTCAAAATGGTTCTGTTCTCCCAACAAGCGAAGCCCGTGCTCGCAAATCTTTGATCTCTAAATCTTTTACTGAAGGACCTGGATGACTCGCCCACATAATATCTGTTGCACTCGCAAGGATTACCTTAAGTAGAGTTTTTAAAGTTTACTTACAGTTTAGAGGTTTTCATTTAGTAAATATAGACTTAAAGTGAAATACGTCCCTAACAGCAAAATAAGTAATACTGCGTAGCTCTTTGTATAATCCGTTTACATAAGGAATTAATGCTGAATAATATTGGTCAGATTATTCTCGTAAATAGTTTTTATTTTCAATACTCATAAATTTTCTGTCAAAGTTGTAATAAATAGGTGAAATTTTTATATATTAATAAGTACAAATTTGGCAATGAACTTCCCTATGGTTTTTATTATAACTATTACTACCCTAACTGTACGTGTAGCCCCCCTCCCGATCCTTGGGGATAAATATTAAAGCCTAAGGAACAATTTTAGACATGTCCTAAAAAAAAACTGGCTGTACTTTCAGAATTTTGCAAATATTGTTTTTGTCATTTAACACAAACACTAAAAAAGATGTAGAAATACCTTCTGCGTAAAAAACAAAGTGCATAAAATTTTTTAAATTTTTTTTCCTATACAATATTTGGATAGGATAAATGATTCAGCTCTTAAAATAAAATATAAAATTCGATATAAAACGTAAGTAATACCTCATTCGCTTTCAGATTCACTATCGTTATCTCCCGATACATCGAATATTTCTTCCAAGTCTTCTCACTTTCGTCTATTATGATTTGATTTGGATTCATTGCTAAAGAATTTCAGTAAGCGATTGAAGCACTATTTGATCTGCTGAACACCAAAGAGGTTCTCCATTTTCTTGCCATCCATAATCATTCCAAGGCTTTGGAATATTGTGAATACCTTCGTCGGCTAACGCCAAATACGCATTTATTATTATTATTATTATTATTATTATTATAAATTCTTTTTAGTTTATTTTATTTTTTATTATGGTAATAATATAAAGTTAAATTATACGCCTTACAATAATTGTCAGTTATTTCCTCTAAATGATTTACCGATATATGAATTCCCATGTTTTCTTAATTTTAGACTCATTCATTTGGAAATTGGTAACTACTATCAAAATATTGTATGGAAAAAGTTTTTTTCCATCTTTTTTAGTTTTTGTGTTAAATGACAAAAACATTGGCAACAATTTTCTTTAACATATGGCCGCCATTTTGAAAGTACAGCCAGTTTTTTTTTTGGGGACATGTCTGAAATTGTTCCTTAGGCTTTAATCTTTATGAAAAATATTGTCCACAAGGATCGTGGGGGGGGGGGGGGGGTGCACTTAGAGCTAGGGAGGGCTCCCCGACTAATAATATTTTTCCGTACCTCGCTCAGTGTTCAAGATATTTATGAAAAAGCATAGAAAATACATAAAACGAAAAGTATGTTGCATTTGATCGACACATTTCTAAATCCACACATATCGCTCATTGAGAAAAAACTGTGTCATCAAATTGAATTCTAAGTAACTTTCAAAATATCTGCCCGACTATCTCTCAGTCCGCCAGTCTGTTCGTACGTCACATTTCTTGTAAGCGCTGTAACTTGAGAATGAAAAATCTGATCAAACTGAAATTAGGGTGGTAAATTAATGTTTGCTGGAAGAAAAATGATACTGTTTTTGAAAAAAATCGATTTGTAAATAAAAATGTTACAAGATATTTCAAATAACAAATGGACCTGACCAATATCTGCATGCTATACTGGTGAGCATTTCGTCAATCAAGTTGGTATATTTGCGAGATGATTAAAATTGAACATAATAATATTAGTACACGGAAATTAGGCTTTATGTGGAATAGAAGAAAAAAATTATAATAAGCTGAAATGTCTATAATAGTTAGCTTATGTGTGTAAGGATACATATAAAAAAAGTTCCCATCTCTAAGGGGTACGCTTCATCCCTATCTCACCCCTTTTAGGGACACCGCACTGGTTTTTTTACAATATCTTTTAAACGCTTTATCTTAGGGAAAAAACATAAGTATAGGAAAAGGTTTGTCACAAAATTCTCTACAAAAAAAAAAGGTTATGTATCGATATTTTTATTAATTTTCATGTTATTAAATCGTAAACTGTAGGGTTAAACAAAAATGAAAGTCCGATTATATTGAATACGGTACTTAATCGAACATAACGCAGCCTGATAATATTTCAAATGATCCAACACAATCCTAACCGCCTTATTCATAAACACGCTAGAGAGAGAGAGAGGTTGTTTTGACCTGCCTATGACCTATGAGTGGGTGCGGCTAAAAAAAAACTACATTTTGATATGCTTTTATCCCTGTTGGGATGATTCAGTACCTTTTCAGCAGAGGATCGTAGGATGACTCAGTACATTTTGACATGTTTTATTTTTCTTTTTTTGCATTGACTAAAGTAAAGGCTAACTATATTTTGAAATACAGAAAGGGCATCGGTTTTATTGTGGTCATGCATCTTTGTAAATAACTCGATTATTTTTAATTTTTCAAAAAAACTCTTATTTCAGATTTTTTGTCCAAAAAAGAGATTGATCGACGGAATACTTAATTTTCGATTTTTATTAGGAAACTGTTCGGTATTTGTAGAATTTATCGAAAAAATCAAGTTTTCCAGGATTTCTAGATTCGCTTTTGTTTTGTCAAATTTCTCACAAACGTCAAATCGATCAATATCCTGGACAGTTACCGTGCTTCCTAGCCCGATCTCGAGAAAACCAGTTTTTTGCAAAAAAATTCAATTTCCATTTGTTTTTCGACATAGTCTCTAGTATACTTATCTGTAGAACGTTGCCAGCGGCACCATCTCTTTTTTAAAATATCTCGATCCGATTGCCCGTTACCGAGTTATTCAATTTTTCCCGGTTTCCGAACGGAGCCGAGCTTCCAGCGTTAAGGTTTTCTAAAGGCCTCCTATCAACCACCCAAGCTTCATCGAAATCCGAAAACGGATTATGGGGGATGAGCGTGACAGACCGACAGACCGACTGACCGACTGACCGACGGACGGAATTTTTTAAATTCGCTCTCGAGTCGATAGATACAACTTTCATTTCGATCCGACGTTTTTTTCGGGTTTCGATGGTCCACTGGAAAAATACAAAACCTATATTCCATTCTTTTGCTTCCTACTCTTAAGTTTGCCGTCGATTAACGTAAACACCCTTAATAATCTGCAAACGACCTATAAGACATGTTTTACAGAAAATTTAATTCTCAATATTTTTCAATACCTCTAGTTTTGTCGTAGAACATCACATTTCCAAAATATTATTGAAAAATCAGCACGGTGTCATTATAAGGGCGAAAAGGGGAAGAAGCACACCAGTTAGGGATGGGAACTTTTTGATCCTGTATTCCAACCCCCATCAACTGTCGATTCAGAAAATAACAGCTTATTATAATTTTTTTCTTCTATTTTTGCTAATTTCCGTGTACTATAATAGCACTGAAAAATGTATTTATTTTCAAAAATGTGCGAAGAGAAGTACAAACATAAATTGATATTTTATTTAAATTTTCATTTCTATTGAATTGTTTAAACAAATTGCTTCTAGAGCTTTTTACTTTCTATTATAACCAGAAAATAGCTTTTAAAAAGAATACAAAGATTGAAAACTAATATATCCATAAAATAAATTACTTTTTTCGACTTTTCAGATGTTACTTTCACTTGTATTATAAGAAATTGTCCCAATATATTAAAATATATTGCAATTTTAACACTGGATAAGGATACATTTGACATCGTATGATATTATCATGAAAAATAATTAGGCGCAAGTTTAATATAAACAGCATTCTTCTCAGTTTGCAGTCCGGCCCTGTCCCCCTTGTATTCAGAGTGCGTGTATATGTGAAAAGTTCGCAGGGGGCGGCTAAATTTAAATCCCGTCTAGCAGATTTGAAAGGAATTCCCGTTTCTATTTACGTATGTCTAGTAGAGTCGAGACGTTTGAATACGGGATTGAACCCACAGGGGCGTCCCATCAAGGTTACCATCCATCATGTTTTATCAGCATTTCTCGCAATTAATATATCAGAGTAGACAGTGATTATCGGGGCTCCATTTTAGTCTATTCGTGGCATCCAATATGAATATGACAAATTAGAGTGGCATAAATTAGGCTGTGTTTACACGAAAAATATCCGGTTGATGCCATTTCTTAGGGAGAAGCTACATTTATAACGCGTTTCGAGAACTTTTATAGCTCGACAATATTTTCACAACGCTGTTACGTACATAAAAATATACATTTTTTCCGAAAGAAAATTGAAAGAAATACGTTAATTTAAAATGCGTTTGCGGTGATTATATTTGCATGGTGACAATTAATTTTAATACTTCAGTATTTTTTAGTCCCACGTTTCTGTTGTGTCCTCAAATATTTAGACCAAATGGTCGCATGTAAAAATATAGAAGAACTTTTTCATAAACTAGGTAATAGGTCACACTATATGACCATTTTTCATGTTAATGGATAACTGAATTAAAATTTGATTGTCAAAAGTTCTATTTGTATTCTATTTGTGTGTTGCAATAAAATAAACATAGTATAAACACTGCACTAAAAAGCAAAAAATAATCATCGAACCTGTTTCCTTTGTTTACCCCTTAAGGGAATTAGTGTAAGCCGTGTTTGAAACAGGTTCGATAATTAAAACGCCGAAGACATCATTAGATTTTCGAGGTTGCAGACTATAAATATTTAGTCGAATTCTTTACATAAATGTCGAAAGTGTCAAAATTTTCTCTTTAAATATAAGACTTTTAGTCCTATATTTAAGGTAAAAAAATAAATTAATAGTTTAAAAACTAAAAAAAACACGCTTTTATAAATACTACACTAAAAAGCAAAAAATAATCATCGAACCTGTTCTCTCTGGTCTACTGTTTTGATTGGACGTCATGGGAAAACGTCACGTTCAAAAATTATTTGAGCCATATCACAAAAATGGCTGCTCCTGCGCCGCTGCAACTCGAATTGCTATGACCGACTACACATGTGCAAAGAATGACTTGATAAGCATCCACACCAATTTTTGACTCTCCAGCTTATGCGTTCCATTTTTGTCGGTGGGCTCTCGTGCTATACAACGTGATCTACCATGATCTACCACCGAAAGGAGTTAAAAAAATGAAAAATTAAAAGGAAAATACCAAAAAAATTACCTTATTTTTTATGGAAATGCGCCACCAATGACTTTAATCAATCTGACGTAACGCGGTACAACTGTATCACTTTATCAGACTTGGGATTGACACTATTGACAGCAAAGCTGGAGAGGATAGAAGTGACTTTTTGATTTTAATCAAATCACACTACAAAAATAACGAAATAAATCGAAAAGACATTGACCCTATGCAAGTGAACTCGGCAAAAACAAGTAGATATAAGAGACGTTTACTTAAACGCGTCAATAACATGCCGGTGTCCTGATTGTTCGACCGAAAAAACGCGGTTCTTTGATCGAACTTGCCGGCTTCACTTTTTATGCCAATTAAGGAAATTTAAACATCTCCAAGTAAGTTCGTCGACCTATTACTGACCTAGTGAACAACAGTAGTATATCTTCGCAAATTTACTAATAATTTAATATACTAAATTACCTCAGAACTCATGGAAGATCACGTTGTATATTATTAACGTCATATATCATGGTAGATCACGTTGTATATTATTAACGCCCTGTGATCAATTATTTTCACAATATGCAAACATGGCATCAAATTTTATTTCGTTGCAAGAGACTTGGATAGGAAATCTGGATGGGGAAGTAGTGATTCCTTAAGCAGCGTTTTTTTTTTATTATACTTTAATGTAACATTGTAATGTTACACCGATTCTAACAAGTGTGGAGAATTTTAATACGGTGGGGTGGAGAGTTTGAGAAAATCAGAAATCCTCTATTCTACGTATTACAAGAAAAACTATTGAAATATTATCCCAAAAATTTTATTTCAAAAAAAACATGTCCAAATGATTTTTAAAGTGTCTGCTTAGGAACACTTTTTTTGGTATGACGGTAATCAATCATTCATTAATTTCGAAAAATATTTACATGTTAACTATAACTTCAGCTACTCTAATAGCTTAGATGCTATGCTATTTTAATTTCCTTCTCTTACCGAGAAAGAGTCACACATCGAATTTTTTTCGGATTTTCACGTTTCAGACTATGTAAATTTCGAAAATAAAGGTCTTGCAATTCCATCTCTCTGCTTGTTTAATGGTCGGACTGATGTTTGTTTGTCTGTTGGCATTTATCTACAAAACTATTGATGTAGAAAAATAATATTTGCCACGCAATTATCAAGGAAGAAATATGCTACACTTTTAGTAAAAAGTATACAGGGTGATCACTCTAAAGAATACTTAAGTGACAAACGATGATGGAAAATAATGTGTGTAACGTATTTGACACTATTACCGAGAGCGAGAAGGATATCTGATAAAAATATACAGGGTGGTCACTCTAAAAAATAATGAATTAAGAAAGGTGGAAAGTAATATTTAAAATGTTACCACTATTGTCAGGAAAACAACTGATATACTTTTAGTTAAAAGTTGGCCATTGATCATCCAAGAGAAAAAAATAATTAAGAGATAAAAAAGGACAAATAAGGAAGGAAGTATTGCTTAATAGCCCTGTCAATGACGGTTCAAGAAGGGGGTCTAGAGGGAAATGCTGAAATCCTAATTTTTGATTTAAGAGCTGTGTTTGGAATATTTAGGAGGTAATCATACAAAAAGCCCCCGAACATAAGAAGTGTGGTGGTGCAGGGGACATGAAGAAGGTCCCGGTTTTTGGTATTTCGCTCATATCCAGAAAACGGTTATCTCTAGCCAAAAGGTGGTTATGTATAAAATTGAAGCTGACAAAATTCCCACAATAATGTCTCTATTATTTTTTTATCTGTTATCGTTTAGTAATGGCTTTTATATTTTTTCTCTTTATTCTAACTTTATTATAACTGGACACAATTTTTTAATAATCATCGTAGAGAAAAACTGTTTGTACAGAAATCCCTTTCATAACAGTCTGAACTCAAATATCGAATAAAAATGTCTGTAGGTGTGTGTTTATGTATGTATATGTATCAGGGTGTTGACCATTTCCTGCCAACACGGTAAGTTCTGTTAGACTTAAAATATATATAATTACAATTTGGATCATATGTAAAACAGCATAGTAGAATAATCCCCATTAAAATTGGGCCATATCTGTGATACATCGAGACCACCAGAGACCTGCAAGCTTTCACTTGTACGTAAAATAGGTTTTAATTTAATTTTAGAGCAAAACGTTACTAAAGTTTTTGATTAAGCATACAAAAATGTAAAGAAGCTAAGATTTCAAACGTGAGGCAACAAATTTTTTCTAAAATTTGCGAAAATTTGCGAATTTGACGAGCGTATACCTCGAAAACTATAACAGATACGAAAAAAAATAAAAGAAACGTTTTTGTAGAAGATTTAGTCAGCTTTAATTTTACATATAAGCACTTTTCGAGATATGAGCGACAAACCAAAAACTGGGACCTTCTTCGTGCCACCCTGCACCCCCGCACCTCCTATATTCGGGGACTTTTGGTATGTTTACCTCCTCACTACTCCAAACACAGCCCTGAAGTAAAAAATTCGGATTGCGGCATTTCCTCTCTTCATTGACAGGACTATAAAAACTTTTACAGATTTTGTTTCCGTTTTGATCTATCTCCAAATAATATAATTCGTGTTTTAGTTGTATTTAGATAAATTCCTAGAAATTCTGAACCTATCGACTGTGATTTTATGAAACTAATAACAAAATTCTTATCATCAGATTTTTATAGCAATGATAAATATATTATAAAGTTGAGTAAAATGCTAACAAGTTCGTAATAATAAGACATATATGGCGATTTGGCATTTCGGTAATATTCGTATCCAAATGGCACAAATACTGCCTCATCTGCAACAATTGTATACGACAATATTATAATTGATTTTTTAAGTTGATTTAGTCGTAAATGAATCCGATGTTTTATGTGTTTTAAAACTTACACAGATTTTTCCCTTAAAAGTCTCGCAATATACTATACTTTCCTGAAAAATGTTACACAGAAAATATCCAGGATTACACTCTACAGCTCTTTTATATTCTGATAAATTGCATGGATACTTTATGTAAAGTTGCTGTGAAATAGTTTATCGATCGTTCAATATGCACGTACTTTAAGCTTTTTAAAGCCGCCTCCAAAGTCTGTTTAAGATAAATTATATTCATGAAATCACTTTACTCTACTAATGTTAACAAAATAGTCCGAGAAAAGTTTCTGTAAATTACGTTTGTTTTATTACTGTATTTTAAAAGTACTATACGTTTTTCTAAATGTTTCTCGAGGCGTTCAATTTAGCATCCGCATTTTAAAGCTGAACATGGTGCTATATACTATATAAGCTCGTTGATTTTTAATAATAAATATATTTTTTTACTTAGCAACAAAAAGGATCTGGAAAGGACAGATAGGAACAATAATTGTAGGTTGAAAGCACAGAACACAGTACTCTTATTTGTGCATTCATATCTAGATCGGTCTATTTAAGACCTTCACCGACAGTCGGCTCATAGAGCTCTATATGGACCAATTTCAACCTGACGAGTCAAATAAAATAGGAAGGAATTAATAGGGTCAAAAACAAATAGTGAGAAACATAACGCATTACACCCCAAAGAGGAAACACGAAGCAGCTACGGACACGTGTTTCGGAATTATTGTTCCTCATCAGCGTAGCGTAGCAATAAAAAGGATCTGGAAAGGACAGATAGGAACAATAATTGAAGGTTGAAATCACAGTACACAGTACTCTTATTTGTGTATTCACATCTAGATCGATCTATTTAAGACCTTCACCGACAGTCGGCTCATAGAGCCCTATGTGGACTGCCCAATATCAAGTGAAGGTCTTAAATAGATCGATCTATATATGAATGCACAAATAAGAGTACTGTGTGCTGTGCTTTCAACCTTCAATTATTGTTCCTATATGTCCTTTCCAGATCCTTTTTGTTGCTACGCTACGCTGATGAGGGACAATAATTCCGAAACACGTGTCCGTAGCTGCTTCGTGTTTCCTCTTTGGGGTGTAAGGCGTTATTTTCCTCACTATTTTTTTTTGACCCTATTAATTCCTTAATATTTTATTTGACTCGCCAGGTTGAAATTGGGCAGTCCATTTCGGAAGGCAAAAAAGTGTCCCACTTATAACTCCCTGCGTCATTTTCTCGACAACCAATAGCGATATTTGAATTCTGTAGAAGGTATCCACTAGAATATGTAACTGACTGCAGTTTTGGGTAAAAATGGTTATGTTATTTTACACATTGAGGTATAAGATGGCGTTGCATGCAAAGAAATTGTTCGATCCTAAGAACGTTGAAATTAAGTGTCCGATATGGAGAATTATGTTCTAAGCAACTTTTTTAATACGAAAAATTTTCGAAAAATCACTGGTTTTCGAGATATTTGGCTTCAATGTTATTTTTCAAGTAACAATCGCATTTTTTTTCATATGTCTACAATTGACAGTGTAAAATTGAATCGAACATACAACATACACATGACGCAAAAATTAGATAATACACAATAAACAGAAATGTCAAAATCTTTAATTTCTAAATTTCCAAATAGCAGTTGCAGTTTTGTTTTACTTGAAAAAAAAAGTTATTTTAGGTTTTGAAATAAATATGTTTCATTACTTTCTAAATCAGCGTGATTCACTATGAAAAATGTCCCAAAGGACTTATCGTTTAAGATTTATTTTAAAAAAGTTATGACGATTTTTATATTTAAAAAAAATATATTGGAGTTCAAATATCTCGAATATCAGAGATTTTTCGAAAATTGTTCCTATCATAAAAGTTGCTTAGAATATAATGTCCTATCACGTGCACCTAGGATCAAATAATTTTTTTGCGTCGCAACGCCATCTATACCTCAATTTGTAAAATGACCATTTTTACTCAAAACTGATATCATTTATATATTCTATTGAAAACCTTTTACAGAATTCAAATATTTATTTTATTTATCGAGAAAAGGGCACCGGTAGTTTTAACTGGGACACCCTGTATATTATACTTTAAAAACAGTACTTACATTAAAATGAAAAGCTGCCAAACGGTAAGAGCTGTGAAAAGAACTATAGGGACAAAGTTGTAGAGAATTAAATTTGACATAAAAAAGTGAGTGGAAGCATATATGTATATTTTATTGTTTTGGAAATATATGCGTTTAAATTCGATGAATCTGTACGATGCCATTCTTGGCACTCTTTCTTTGCACCTTCTATAAAAGATAGATATATGCTCTCACTAAATTTTTTGTAGACAATTTAATTCTCTAAAATTTTACTTTTACATTTTTTTTTTCATATCTTTTACCATTTTGGATGCGTTCCCATTTTAATGCATGTATTGTAAGAAGTGCAACAAATTTATATATTTTTTGTAATATTTGTATGATTTTCAAATTTAAGTCGGCCATTTAGTTCAGTAATATATCATTTAATATATAATAACCACGTAAAAAAAGAGGGCAATTACTTTACCTCCATGGTGGCGTGGCGTACAATATATAATATTCTCGTTTCTTTAAAAATTGCGATATTATTTAGGGGTGAGAGAGTGGAAGCGCTACATTTATTATAATTTTAAGTGGAGTTTAGTAGCTACTGCTTTTGCGTTAAGCATTGAACTTTAAAGTAGATTATAGTAAAGATTACAATTTATTGTGTTAACTGGGACCAACCTTATGTGTGCGCCTTATTTCCCACGGTACTATTAATTTTATGAAAAAAATGTAGAGATGTTTTTCACAGAGAATTTTATAGGAATAATTTTGTATATAGGTATTTTTACCAAAAAGTGCACCGTTCTCGAGATAATCTAGAGAACCTCAAAATGGGGGTGGAAACGACGTCCTAGGGGGTGAAGCACACTATATGGGGATGGGAACTTTCCGGTTTATTAATTCTTATGCTATGCTTAACATTTCTACTAATTTTTAAAACTTTATGAATTTTGTCCGATATAAATCGTTATATTACTAAACTAATTTTGAACCTATCATTTTCAGAGCTACTATTATAATGTCAACATCATAATCAGTGGTCTCGAGAACCCTTGTATTATTTCTTTTCGTAATTTCATAAGTTAAATTGTTTGAGTTATATCAGTTGTAAAATATTTTGTGATAAAATATTGATTTTTTGCACTTTTTTCAAAAAAAAAAAATATTTGCACACTTTTTTAATGGGTAAACTTTTAAATTGGTAATTTTTAAAGAATGTTGCAAAAGATTTCATTCAAATCCCTTAGGTTCAAAGTATTGCCGAAGAAAATTTTGTAAAAAAATTTGCTTAATACGGACATCTCACTTCATTTGGCGCATTGCTGTCTGTTCCCACTGATCTAGTCACTTTATTCTTAAATATATCCTCCCATTCGCCAACATCGCAATGCAACTATTCCTTTGTTATCCCTATTTTAAATAGAACTTGCTCCTGGATACGGCACTCTTAATAAAAATTGCCTACCCTTTCATCAAATATTTATTTAAACAGATCGCTGTAAGCTATCAAATGTCTCGAGCGGCGGAAGATTTAATGGATATTTAATAGTATTTATTGAATTTCTAAATTTCTATTGCTGTAACAGGATAGCGAGACAAGCTGGTGTTTCAACTGACATTTGGAAGGAGTAAATCACAGCATTCTCTGATAAATGGACGTTTCCAAATGGGCGCTTGCTTCCGATTGCCGAACTAATGCCTTTCTGTCTTCCCCAATCCAGCTTACCGACACTTCGAGTGCAGCTTTAACTGCTAACTTAATGGATTTCAGATTTTGTTTTCTGTTCTCGGCTTTAGAACTACTCACTGTACTTGGAGTTTACACGTTCAACGTATTGCTCTCTTAAATAAATAGGAACATATTACTTTTATTTTCTCTGTGCGTCGTGATTCCATCACTGATATTTTTAAAAATAACAAAAATCTATTTTAGTACGCCTCATCCCTAAATTTAGCCAACTGGAATATAAGGCTATAAATAATTTGTAATTTATTTATTTACCATCGATGTGTTTCTAATTTATAATTTTTTTGTAAACATTGTATTCCTCGTTGGATTAAGTAAGTTAAATTTTAGGTTTGATTGCTATGACTACTTTTAATCGTCTGCCGAGATGCCACGTTGATTGGCGAAACGCTAACTAATTAGCGATTCGTCAATCAACGTGGCATCTATGCAGTATTTTTGAGCTTGTAGAGTTTTAACAAAGGTTATACTCTTCTTATGCATTTGCTTTTTCTTAAAATATTTCTTTTATATTTACAGACAGATTTTTTTTAAGAGCAATTTGAAAAAAAATCATATTTTCTGCAGTAATTAAAATTTTTCCATCAATTTATTAACAAATATGTACTAATAAATGAATTTTAAAATGTTTTTAAAATTTCCAAATTTTTCTATATTTTTCAAGGGCCTCCATATTTTTCTACCTACTAGTTGTGATATCATCAGTACAGTTTAATGCGCAGCTAAATTTTCACTCACGGTGAGTACCTATTGAACTAGATATTTTTAAACAGTATAGAGAGACCAGCTGAAAGCTGAACAACCGCAAATGCTTATTATAATATCCATCCCCAAGTAGCACAATTAATTCCTCAAGATATCCCGAGGATAAAAATTTAGGAATGAGTAAATATCTTCTAGAGGTCTGTAAGAGTTCCCTAAGATGGGCAAATGTCAGCATATCAGTATTAAATAGTACTTCCCATGGTAATCGACAAAAGCTATTAGTATGGAATCCTGTGAGCAGCCTTTTGCATACCTATAGAATTCCCATAGTATTCTTTAGGATATCTTATCGCTTGCCAATATAAATGGTCCCGAGGACATCTTTATAGGATTTCTGTTAGATGTACCGCATCGATCCTGCAAACAGATTTAATTCCTGTAGTAATCGTTCGGGTATTTTATCGCTTACCAATATAAACGGTACTGAAAACATCTTTATAGGATTTGTGTTAGATGTACCAACACACACTTTTTATAGAATTGCCAGCGGCAGCTGGTGAAATGTTGGTTAATCAAAATCTCAGTATGAGACATCAGGCCCAAACCAAACCAAAGATTAGAGATCGTTATAAAATTCATCCAAATAAATCGATGATCCCTGAGAGAATTTGAACATTGCAGTAATGTTATTAATGTTCTATAAATTCATGAGTATAAGATAATGCATGACTGATTATCGTCAGTGGTTTGTACGTGGCGTCATCTAGGAATAATTTCTGTAACAAGCTACGTGGTAAGCAAACAAATTTTATGCATTAAAAGAATGTCTTCTTGCGATTTCTATAGGTGTTCTATTAGCGATAATAATAATATTTCCATTTTAATACTTTATTTGATCTCTGTAATACATAGAAAATTGAGCTGTATGGTAATTCCCTTTTAGAACTTCTAGTATATGTCTGTGGGTTAACAAAAGTTGAAATTCCTATATAATGCCCAGTTTACATTTCCCCAGTGCATAAAAGTTGAGCACATATAAAGATTTCTCATTTTGATTTTGGAAGGACTTCTAGAGTACATAAATACAAGATATCCTCGCGGACAGTAAATATAACTTCTTAAAGATATCTTAAAGAATTCTGTGCTACTTGGGTTACCAACACGCGACTAATTTGCCAACATTGCCAACTTAGTTTTAATATGATGGCAGGCATAAAACCTTTTTATTAAAAATAACCATATTAACAGAGCAAATAGCTTTTTTAAGTGCAGTTCTAAAGCATTTTAGTTTTATGATGACTTTACGAAGTGGTTTTATAATAGTTTAAACAACGGTTTGTATATAGTCCCTTAAGGCCAAAATTATGCTTTTAGGATTTATTGTTGATTTTATGAATAGTTTTATCAAGGTCTTCAGAACGTTATAAAGGCTGTTTAGAATAAAATCAATTGGTTCTAAAATAACTTTTAAAAAAGGCCCTCAGAACTCTTTTAAGAATGACCCCCCTTAGCTTTATACAAGCTTTATAAAGGTTTAATAGCGTTTGTTAATGGTATATAGTTTTATCAGAAGTTTTATTAAATAGACTTCAAGAGGTTCTGAAGATCATGATAAAATTTAAATTGCTACTTGGGCTCGCATATTTGATCAAAATAAACAAAACACAATCTCTGTCAAATTATATCAGATTTTTTAACTACATATCGTATTTTTCTTATAAATAAATTATGTAACCAAGTATTACTCTTACATCAACTTTTATTATATTAACAACAGTTTTGGTGCATTATTATTTCATAAAAATACATTGTCAAATATCTGACCAAACTTGTGTAAGAACAGATGCACTTAAGCCAGCGTTAAAGTAATTTGCCGCTCGTTGTCATGGTAGACGAGCGTAAAACTGACATTCATAGCTCCTCGGCACACGTCAATTTTGCGATTTTCAAAATGCGAGCAAGAAAGCCTAGCTTATCCACCGTGTCAGCCGGGAGATAACACGATCCATATCTCGAAAACTACTGAAAAAATTTTTGTAAAATTACGTATGTATAATAAAGAGCTTATGATCTTTCTAACTGAAATAGTTTGACAGTTCTATCACTTCCGGTTATACCGGAAGTAGATGTCAACTTTGTTTTCTTAAATAGAACACCCATATTTTTATTATCGGAATTGATAGACTATAAAATTTTAAGGTCACTTTGTATAACAAATCTTGTACCTAAAATTTATAGTTTATTAATTTTTTTACCAAAAAATTGACAACTGCAAACCTCTAAGAAATTCTTCCTGTGAATAACCCATACAAGAATCTAAATATCTTTTACTGTGGAAGTAATCAGCATAGTCATAGATTATTTTAAAAAATTTAAAACATTTAAATATTGTACAGGGTGAGTATAAAAATGGTCACAACTTTCCATTCAGAAACAACGAATATCTTCATTTTTTTAAATGGAAACCCCATTTTTTTTTTTGTTTTATCAAATTCTACGACTAAAAATATGGATAGTTTACATTTACTTCCCTATATCTAACTATGACGGTTGTTAAGATATTCACGAAAGTTCAGAAAAACCAGTTATTTTGTTATTTAACCTTGTAACATTTTATTTTTTTTAGTTTTAGATATTGTGATAACGTAATCACGTAATACATTAAACAGCTTGACTGAAAATTGCAAAAAAATGTTGTTTTAAACCTAAACAAGAAAGAGACAATTCAAGACAAATAACAATGGAAATTATTTTGCACCAAAATTAAAAATAAATTAAAGTAGTTGTTCAGATACACCACCGTTGGCGTCTAAACATTTTTCGCGTCTGCGAAGTACTGCGTCTGCAGCCGCTTTATGAATCATATCTGGTGGTAAGGACTGAAAAGCAGTGCGCACTCGTTTTTGGCATTTATCTTTTGTAGTTATTGCAGTTGCAAACACTCCATTTTTTATGTAGCCTCATATAAAAAAAATCAAGTATTGTTAGATCTGGAAACTTTGGTAGCCAAAGAAATGGACGTCTGTTAGCAATCCACTGGTCTTCAAAATTTTCGGTCAAAAAATCATTTATGATCATTCGTCCGTAAAGTGGTGCTGCAATAACTAATTTGACAGCTCTGATGCTATTTCTTCTGACAACAATTGTTTACATGGCCCTCTTAGAATTAGTTGAATAAAGAATTCTTACAAAATGGTTTTTCTGAACTTTCGTCAATATTTTAACAACCGTCATAGTTAGTATAGGGAAGTAAATGTAAACTATCCATATTTTTAGTCGTAGAATTTGATAAAACCAAAAAAAAATGGGGGTTTCCATTTAAAAAAATGAAGATGTTTATGAATGGAAAGTTGTGACCACTTTTGTACTCACCCTGTGCAATATTTAAATGTTTTTAATTTTTTTAAATAATCTATGACTATGCTGATTACTTCCACAGTAAAAGATATTTAGATTCTTGTATAGGTTATTCACAGGAAGAATTTCTGCAGGGGTCTGCAGTTGTCAATTTTTTGGTAAGAAAATTAATATCTCGAAAACTATAAATTTTAGGTACAAGGTTTGTTACACAAAGTGACCTTAAAATTTTGTAGTCTATCAATTCCAATGATAAAAATATGGGTGTTTCATTTAAGAAAACAAAGTTGACATCTACTTCCGGTATAACCGGAAGAGATAGAACTGTCAAAATATTTTAGTTACAAAGATCATAAGCTCTTTACTATACATACGCAATTTTACAAAAAATTGTTCATTATTTCACTCCTATTTATAGCCGGATCTATGAGTGCATTAAAAACAATTGAAGTTATCCCACGATCTTCTGTTTAGAAAAGTCTAATTATGGATTTGAGTTTTGACGTTTAAATTAATTTTGAAATTTATTTATATAAATATGGAAATTAAGCAGTCACAGAAAAAATATTGTATAAAACTCATGCACATAGTGCTTTTTTTTCACTCTTGGATTTGTAGCACTCACCTACGGCTCATGCGTCAAACTTCCCATTCGTGAAAAAAGTACCACTTTATGCACTTGTTCCACAATAGTATATTTTACAACAAAAGATGAAAATACTGTTTTTTTTTCGTGGGATTAGAATTTGCCTACGAACGAAGCGAGTTGGGCAATCTGACGAACGAAAAAAACGTACTTCATCTCTAGTCATACATATTATAAAAATATCAATTTTTCCACTACCTACTCTATATGAAAATGACATTTTTTTACTTTAGATATGAAAATATTTCTGGCAATTTTATTATTAGTACAGTGAATGAAGGTAAAAATCAACTATTACCTCCGATTTCGGTGAACCTCCATCGATTTGCATGAAAATTTGGGATTGAGTATATTTTACCCTCAACTTCAAAAGTGACATATGCTCGACTTGCGCTTTTTGCATTTTAGGGGTGAAATCCACCCCTTTTGTTAAAAATGAGAAAAAATGCAGATTTAAGCATTCTGGCGTAAGTAATCTCGTTTAATTAGATAAAATAAATATTTTTCAACACTTATATGCATGATTTATGATTTTAATTAATTTTTCAACCCTTTTAGCAACCACCCCTTAAATCGAAAATCATGAAAAAATCATTTTTTGTATTTCTGAAATATGAAATCGCATATTAACATTACACAAACGGTTTGTTTAATGTTCATGATATAGTTTTTGGTTCACTGTGAAAATTCAACCCTTAAAAACCACCCCCTTAATGCAGAATCATTGAAAAAATTGGTTTCAAGAAACTTTAATCATTTGAATAATACATTACTGAATTGAAATCACATTTACTGAGTATTAAAGTAATTATTTATTTATTGCGAAATTTTCCACCCTTGAAAACTACCACTTGTCATAAAAGTAATGGAAAATTTTTTTTATCAGCTTTAATAGCTTTAATTATTTAGAATCTTTTTTATTACTTATGATAAACTTTATTAATATATTTCAAACTTTATTAATATTATTCTTTCCACATTCTCCAAACTACCCTTCGTGCATAAATTGATGAAAAAGCATAATTTAACGTTGGAAACAATTTTTTCAGTGCTTATGTGACTTATAAAAATTTAATTTATGAGGAATTAAGAGGAAAATGTATTAAAATAAATATTAAAATTTATGAAAAGTTTATTCATTTTTTATTTAAATAATGTTTCATAATTAGAGAATATTATTTAGGTATTATGCAAATCACAACTTACACACTTTTTATTTATTATGAAAATACCTAGTTTCTGTATATTGTTGCCCTAATCTGGGCACGCTAATATACTAGTCAGGTAAATACTTTAAAACACTCATTATTGGAGAATTAATCAAAACAACTACTCTTCTAGCTAATACTGACGAAGTATTGAATTACATGATAGGATTCTTAGCATTTTAAAGAAAAAAATATATATATATATTGAAAATACTTAAATCATTTATTCAGATTTAATCATTCACACTTTTTTATTTAATATGAAATTATCTACTTTCTGTATATTGGTGCCTTAATCGGGTCACGCTAATATACTACTTAGGAAAACACTTTAAAACACTCATTATTGGAAAACCAATCAAAACAACTACTCTTCTAGCTAATACTGACGAAGTATTGAATTACATGATAGGATTCCTGGCATTTTAAGGGAAAAAAATATATTAAAAATAGTTAAATTATTTATTGAAATTCAGTCATTCACAACAATTATTGAACCATACATTCATTTCAACTCTAGAAAAGTTGTACAATAATGAGTGTTTTAAAGTGTTTTCCTAAGTAGTATATTAGCGTGACCCGATTAAGGCACCAATATACAGAAAGTAGGTAATTTCATATTAAATAAAAAAGTGTGAATGATTAAATCTGAATAAATGATTTAAGTATTTTCAATATATATATATTTTTTTCTTTAAAATGCTAAGAATCCTATCATGTAATTCAATACTTCGTCAGTATTAGCTAGAAGAGTAGTTGTTTTGATTAATTCTCCAATAATGAGTGTTTTAAAGTATTTACCTGACTAGTATATTAGCGTGCCCAGATTAGGGCAACAATATACAGAAAGTAGGTATTTTCATAATAAATAAAAAGTGTGTAAGTTGTGATTTGCATAATACCTAAATAATATTCTCTAATCATGATAAAAGCAAATAAATAAAAAATAATTAATTGTAAAAATGTTTCATAAATTAATCAAATATTAATAGTACATTAAATTTAATTTTTCACTCTTCATCAGAGCTCTCTTCACCAACTTCTCCTTCTTCATTAATTGGAGGGCTATTTTGGCAATTGTCCCCACTGCATGATCCGCAGGTTGCATTGCAAAATAACCCTACTCTTCGACACCCGCAACAAGCGCCGCACCCTTTTACTCCGCTTTTGGACATATACTGAAATATTCAATAGACACACAGCATACTAGAAAGCCCCACTATGTTTTCGAGCAGATGTTGAGAATTCCTTTCACTTTTTCTATCTTCAAAAGAAACATACACACACTCACACATGTATATTTTGTGAGCATGTACCTATCGACACGTCTACTTCTTACTATCTATATTTTTTCCTATATATGCATACAAAATCTCTGCTCAAAAAATTTTTCCAAAAAAATGTTATTGGTTTTTTTACAATAACTCCGTTAATTTTTATGATATCAGGTTCATCCAAAAACCATTTGAAAGGTAATTTCAAGGGCTATAAGATCGTATTAAATTTAATCTTTTAAAACCCTTATTTTTTAAAAGATAAAAGGTTAAAGGGCCCCGGTTACATGGTTCTCGCAGTAAAATTTAGGCTTTACACGTTTCTATCTCGGTTATTTTTTATCCTACAAAAATAAAAAAAAACCGAAATCTTTGTTAAAAAAAAACTCAAATTTCGTTCTGTATTATTTTTTACATATATTGAGTATTTTTGGAGTTATTATCAAAAGAAAATGAAATTTACGAAAATTTGAAAAATTCTGATTTTTTTAAATCATATTTTTTTTCAAAAATATGCATTCTAAACCGGTCAAAATTTTTAAAGTCATTACTTACGCTAAAATAAAGAAAGTCTTATAGGGATTACTATATACTAAGGTTTTTTAAGGAAGGAATTTATTCGTTTTTTTATTAGCTTCCATTTTGGTAATGACAACTTTTTTGTAAAAACTTATAGTTTTTGAGTTATTTATGAAAAACCGCTTTAAAACATGCATTTTTTTCACGAAAAATCAAAATCTTTGATCTTTAATAACTCAAAAAGTATTGATTTATTTTAATAACTTTATATAACAAAGTTTGCTTAGAATCGGTCCCTCTATCGATTCCTCGGGTTATTTTTCATAAAATAATTTCCACCCCCGAGAAAGGGTGGCATCCACCCCCAGGGTAAAAGCGCAAGTTGGCACTATGTCACTTTTGTTTCTTGAGGTATCCTCTAACTACTCACAAATTTTTATGAAAATCGATTTAGGTTCAACGAAATCGGAGGTGAAAACCTTCAGTGACTGTACTATATGTCAAATTATGTCAAATCTGACATTTTCATTTTCACTTCTAGAGACGAAAATATTTTCATCTCTAAAGTAAAAAAATGTCACTTTCATATAGAGTAGACAGTGAAAATTTTTTTATTTCATGTAAGGTGAAAAGTTAACATTATTGGCTTACAAATGCAGGATGATAGTCTTTCCTAGGCAAACAGTTCACTTTAATATTAAATTACCTCTTATGACAGGTAATTTGATGTTGTGCAAAATCTAATGAAAGAAAATGGTCTCATTAGCTTTAGTTTCAATCTAGGTACCTGCTTGTAGTATGGTATGTAGTCTCAGTTTTCTCTGTTACATACGAGTATATTTGTCACTAGAAAATTGCCTTTGCTTGTCTTTAAAATTAAGCTTGGGGTCATTACGCGCCACATTCCTTTCTATTTTTGGATGGACTACGATGAGGAAATTGTTTAGATATGTCACATATTATACACCCTCCGATGTCACACGACGTTTATTGTTTCTTCTCCAAACGCCACACACAGTTTTCTTTTCTAATCACAAAACAAATAAGTACAGTTACAATTACAGAAATATAGGTGACTAAAAATAAATAAATTAAAAATAAGTGATTTCATCATTCAATTTCTAAAGCTACGTTCCATATATTTTGTATGATGGCAAAGCCCGACAAATAAATACTACCTACTTTCCTTATAAAAACAAATTTTATTTTCACATCCTCTTGGTGGTCCGGTAATCGTTAAAAGAAAAATTAATTTTTGTTTGTTCAAATAGAAAATCTGGAAACCTCGAGATTTTAAGTTGGTGCGAAAAAATTTCAGTCTGTCTGTCTGTAACTTTTTTTGTGCGCACGATTACTCTGGAACCGTTTATGATATTGACTTGAAAGGTACACCTATGTATTATAACAAGATTTGGAACTGGATTATATTTTGATCTTATTCCACTGAAGGGTTGGAGGGTAAATGGAGGGTTAGTTGATAAAGCAAGCAAGTAAATATTGGGATTGAGACTGGGATTGGAGATTGGGTGTATGTACAAGAAACCAAAAGTCTCATTTTTGTTGGCATCAGCCACCCCCACCCAAGTAGCAAAATGGAATCCTAAAGAAACTGAATTATTTTATAGTTATCGTCTAGCGCCGTTTGAAGAACAGTTTTATTTCTTAGAGTATCCAATTAAAACAATTTTATCGTATAAGAGAACGTTTCTATAATATTGTTGTGTAAATGTTCATATAGCTCATATTATAGGACAAAATCTTATTGTACTACTCACAAATTTTATAACATTTTTATAACATTTTATACAACCATCTATAAAAATGTTTTAAAAGAATTGTATAAAAATTATATTACAATTGTATACCTATTCTAACAACTTTTAATTTCTGTATTAAAAAATAGTTGAATGGAAGTTGTATAAAAAGCTGTATTAAAGTTCTTTAAGCTAATTTATAAAACTGTTCTTACAGTAGCAGTATACAATAGGCATAAAATCATTTTATAATTAACCTATAAGTACATCAGTTTACTCTATTATAAATACCTTATAGAATAGAAATGTAGTCCTCGAACATAAAGTTATCGGAAATTCTGAGTTATAAAATCTGTTTGCACATAACCCCATTTTGTCATAAAAATTAAACTAATTTTACTAGTCAGTTTTAAAAAATATACTCATACTCATACTCATACTCATACTCATTTTATTTGACTACATTACATACTTGTCAGGTACATTTGTAGCATGTCAAAATACAATCATCTACATATAAAGATAAATATAAAAACTTTATAAAAATATTAAAATTTCAGTCAAATATTATTAAAATAATACAATATAAAAACATAATACATACAAACACAAATATAAATGCAAACGCAGATACCTAAATGCATTCCACACAAATATACATACCACACTATGATTAATTTATAAACTTAAAAAATCAGGGTTGCATCTAAATAATCAGCCACCGAATAAAAACAGTTTCTTAAAATAACATATTTTATTTTACGTTTAAAACAGCTGTAATTCAACGATTTAATATTCGTCGGCAATTTATTATATATATTTAAATTTAATGAATTTTTTTGCGATTTAGTTAACCTAAAACAACGAGTTCTTAATAAACTACCAGATCTAGTAGAATAATGATGAATATCCGATTGACTGTTGAAGTTAATAATATTTTTGTGAATTTCCAATAGGGTAAAAAAAATAAATAATGAAGGAACGGGCATTATGCCCAATTTAATAAATATAGGTTGGCAATGGTCAGTCATTCCTGCACCTGCTATAATGCGAATGGCTTTTTTTTGCAGTATAAAAATTTTTTGGGCATGCGTTGAGTTACCCCACAGAATAGTTGCATAGCAGATATGACTATGGAATAAGGAAAAATAAGCAGATTTAAGAATTTCAGGACTTAAAATATTTTTCATTCGACGGAGTAAAAAGATCATACTGGACAGCTTCCTGCCCAACTGTTCCACATGAGCAGACCAGTTTAGCTTGTCATCCAAAGTGACTCCCAGTAAATTTACAGTACTACCTTCAGTGATATTAAGATTTGAGGAAAAAATGAGACTCTGTGTTTTTTCTCTGTTTAATTTAAGTTTATTTGCTGAGAACCAATTCTCAGCTTTTTCTTCCGTTTCTTTTGCCATTTTAGTTAGATTTAACAAACTTTTTTCAGAACTTAACAAGGTGGTGTCGTCAGCAAAGAGAATACACTTTTTGGGACTTAAATAGTAATACAAATCATTAATATATATTATAAATAATATGGGTCCAAGGACGGAACCTTGAGGCACACCATTCGTAACAAAATTGCATTCAGATGTGGTATTATTAACTGCAACGCATTGTTTTCTATTATTTAAGTAAGAACTGAAAAGTAATAGTGGAACACCTCTAAAACCATAGTATGACATTTTTTCTAGCAAAATATCGTGAGCGACACAGTCGAAGGCCTTGGTAAGGTCACACAGTGTAATCATTGTGTGATTTCCCTCTTCAAGGCCATCGACTATATCACCCACGATTTTTAATATAGCTTGTGTGGTTGAGCAATTTTTACGAAATCCAAATTGATGGGAACACAGAAGGCAGTTGTCATCTAGGTATTTGATCAACCTGGTTTTTAAAATTTTTTCCATGATTTTCGAAAAAATAGGAATAATGGAAATGGGACGGTAATTGTCTAGAGAATTTGGATCTCCTTTCTTAAAGAGAGGTATAATTTTTGAAATTTTAAAAGCGTCAGGATATTCGCCTGACATAAAACATGCATTTATCAGTATTGTTAATATAGGTGCAATTATGTCTGCAGTTTCTTTTATAATAGTACTATTTAGCTCATAAATGTCAACAGACTGAGAATTATTTAAAGATCCTATCACTTCTAAAACTTCTTCGGTAGTGACAGGCTGAAGAAAAAATGATGACGACTGTGGAGTAATGTTTTTTATTAGCTCCGTGGCTTTTAGATTTATATCAGGTAGTGATAGAATTATATCGTTAGCAATTTCCGAGAAAAATTCGTTAAAAGCATCATGGGATAAACTGGACGTAATTTTGTGCGACCTGTTTATATTTCTTTCAAAATTAACAAGTCTCCAACTATCTTTCACTTTATTCTCAGATGATGAAATGAACAGGTCATATGCTGATTTTTTTGCAGTTGCAATTGCAAGTTTATACTCTTTACGGCAGTTGTTATAAGCGGTTAAAAATTCCGGATCTCTACTGACATTACAAACATGTTTAATAGCGGACAACGTATCTCTCATATCACGTAATGATTGATTATACCAGTTGACTGGAGGTTTAGAGATGGTAGGATCATATTTAGTTATCGGAAAATAAGTATATATAAGATTTTTGTAGGTATTGACAAGAAAATCAGCAAGAAAATTTATATTTAAGTTCGGTGTAGCAACAAAATTCCAGTCTACCGCCAATAAATCAGATCTCATTTTGTTAATACTGTCCCTAGTGACCCTTCTCCTACAGATTTTTTTGGGAGGAACGTCCGCCTTAGAATTTTTTACTGTTATATATTGACCGAGATGGTCTGACAGGCAGGGGTCTAATACACCCGTTACATAATCATCTTCCACCAAATTGGTTAGAATGTTGTCAATGCAACTAGCAGATTGTTGTGAAATCCTTGTAAAATCAGAGATTGTTATATTTAAGCCATAAGAAGTAACTAGACTTATCAACTCGGTCAAATTAGTTGAAATATTTTTGAAGTTCACATTAAAATCACCAGCCAGTATGATCTTATTACCCTTATCTAAAAATGTGTCTAAAAGTCCTTCAAAGTTTTGCAGAAATGTCTGAAAATCGCCCAAACAAGACCTATAAAGTGATATAACTATAGTTCCGAAAATTTCCACACCACAGAATTCACAATTTATTTCACTAGTGAAATTTGTTACATCTAATACTTTATTTTGCAAATTATTCTTTAAAAAAATGGCAACACCACCGTGTTTATGTATTTTTCTACAATAATAATTTGCCAGATAATAGCCAGGTATATCGAGCAATATCTCAGTGGATGAAAATTAAAGAAGTGGATTTTTTAAAAGAACAGTTAAAAAAAATTACCATTAAATTCTTGGGAGTTACTAATAATTCATCTAACTGCAACCATGGGGCTAATTTGGAAATAAAAACAGTATTATCTACCACTGCCAGGCATCATAAAAATGAAACTCCAGTAGAAGAGCTGCTAATCAACATTTTTTCTTGTTATTTTGTGCAATTACAATATGCTCCTCAAAAATGTATACATTTGTTTTTGCTTTCAGCCGCATCGATATTTGAAAACGATGTTGAGATGTATAGGGATTTTTATGGTGAAGATATAACAAGTAACGTACACCTACACAATCTCTCACACTTAACTCACGAAGTAAAAAAAAAAATTGGAGTGCTATCAACATTTAATGCATATCCTTTTGAAAACAGACCTTTTCATATTAAAAATTTACTTAGAAATGGAAATTGTCACCTGCCACAAATAGCTAAAAGATTAGGTGAAAGGCTAGAAGTTGATAGATACCAAGTTCCAAGGGCACAAAAGTTTCCAAATTTAAAAAAATGCCGAATTAACAACTAACAACAAAACATACCAACTAAATGTGTTCAATTTTGTAAGTTAGGTTACTAATGTCTAAGTACTCTATACTGGAGTTGATTACAACGGAACAGAACAGAATAATTGTTTAGTGCAATATATACATAGGTTACGTGATACATTTGTTTTGTAACGTGGTTTGCGGACGAACTACAGGATAACCACGAAAGTTAACACGGGGTTGCCACGTTATGCAAAAATTGGATAAAATTAGGGAAAACTATGTTTGGCCAATAAATTACATTTTCTTCTTCTTCTACATGGTATTGAATCCGAGAACTTTAGCAGGCCGACACACAAATCGTCGTGCTAAGGGTATCACTTAATATTTTACATGTTTTCAATCACTATTCTTTACTAGTTTGTAGATTGATTTATTTATTGTTTGTAATGGATTTTTCACCCACACTTTATATCTCTCAAACTATTGCCGGAGAAATGGAAATATTACAGACTGCTAAACAGGATTTACATCTTATTGGCGCAAATAACCCTCAAATGCATAACAATATATTGGATCAATCAATAGCATTTCAATCAGCTGTTAATGTGCTAAATTTTAACTATAAAAAATAATGACAATTGGTAGCAAACTCACATTTTCATAAAATGTTGGTTAATTCGTGTACTATAAACTCGAAATTAGAGGAAAATAAATTTGACTATATCTCTGCAATTACTTAAATTGTCGTACTCTATAAAAAATGTGTGAGAAAATAGTTTAATATATTTTGAAATCTGGCAACCTCTAAAATTTATCAAAGTTCAACTTGTTTATTTCGAGAATATTTTTATAACGCCTATAGAAACAACATTATAGGATTTTAATATCCTATAGAGTTTCGAATAACACAAAAGCGTTGTATAACGTTTCATATGGGACAAAATTATCGTATTTTATTACGCCATATTTACTTAAGGATTTAGCTATTCATCAATTGCCGCAATTATGCAGAATTTTCATAGAAATGTATAAATGTCTATTAAAAATTAACTTTTCAGAAAGGCAAAGATTATTTTCTTATTAATTTAATCAATATTTTGTTTAAACCGAAAATTCAACCATTTTAAATTTAATAAAATATTTTTTTTAATCTGTAATAAACCAAACGCGTATGTTAAACTGAGGCCCTTCAGTTTTTTGCTAAAAATATATACATATTTTGTCAGAAAATTTCGCCGCGCAAAAGAATTTTCTTGCTACTAGCGTGTTAATTATACTGCTTAATAATTTTTAATGGATCTTGAGCGCCATTATTGAGGTTGTTATTTGAAATAATAACTATACAATCATTATAACTCACTTATACAATTACTAAACAATAATTTTATAGCAGTTGCCAAGTGCATATGTAAATATGTTGTATAAGTAATCCTGAGGATATACTTATAGGAGAGTTTTATAATCATCACGTAAAATAGTTTTATAATGGTTGTATGGTTTTCTAATAGAATTCCTATAATACCAAAATGTTGTATAAAAGTGGGCCCTTTTTAGTTGTATAGACATTGTATAATGGTATTTAACTGCCTTATACAATTTACATGTTTCTATAAAATATGTTGTATAGCAGTTCTAACAACCTTTATAAAAGTTATTTTGCTACTTGGGCACTATCACCTTCATTACCACTCCCACCCCATTATTAAAGGGTTAAAAAAATTTAGTATCAGTCAACACAAAGGTATTCACACAATCGGATATAGTACAGGAAAATTCCCAAATATCAATGATCATCCAACAAATGATTTAGTAACAGATAGTAAAAAAAAGGCTAATGCATTTTTTGTAAATATTACTATGTAAATGTAATGTAATTGTAAATATGGCTTGGATTAAGGTCGGGGGGGACCTTAATCCTCTTGACTATTTTGTCTGGGGTTATTTGAAAATCCTTATCTACTCAACTCCTGTGACAAATCTTGAAGAATTACGTGATCGTCTAGCAATCGGGAGCGAAACTATCAGGAACATGCCACGAATTTTTCAACGGGTCTTTGCCTCAATTAATCGTCGTCTAGCAGCTTGTGTGACAATGAATTGCGCCCATTTTGAACATTTAATTTAATTTTCTAATCTTTAGAACCTGTTGAGTACTTTAATTTAGTAATGATTGGTTATTTTTCCTTAGTTTATTCAAGAGAATAATAAATGCAATTTCACTAACTTGTTCTTTTTTATTGACACGTTGACAGCCATTGGTACTTCTCTGTGTCACGTAATACAGATTTATTATTTTAGAGAATTGACTGCCTATGGTTTTTATTCTTGTTAAATTATGCAGAAGAGCGAGAAATCATTATCCTTATTTTTGAATCCTAGGCAATGCATGTGTTTTTTTAGGTTCAAATTTCTCGAAACCGGTTGGTCGTACGGTGTTACAACATAATAACTTTTTTGTGTATTTATAGCCAATGAATCATATTCCGACGAGACAATCACAAAAAATTCACATTAAAAAAATTGGGGGAGAAGTAAGTCCTCCTTTCAAATTTTGTGCACTCCTGATTGAATTTACCCTTGCTGGATAACATCAGATAATGACCTTTATTGATATTAGATCACGTGCAAAAACTAGTCACTGTAGTTCATGGGGTTCCTGAGATATTAAATAAAATGTTAATTTTGGGTGCCCTTTTAGAGGCCCGCAGCACTCTTAGGAGGGATTTCCGGACCCATGTTTATATGAACTTTTTTTCATATTTTTTTATGTTAAAACCACCACTAGAAATTAATGACCGCATATCTGTATATTGACCAAATAATGCGATCCATATTCGGAAAAACAATGCACGCACGCATTGAATGTTAGTATAATTCTTGTAACAAAGTTCCAGAACCCCAACCGGAGATGATCCTGGACTGCCGTTTTCGATCAAGTAGTCATGAAAACTGATAACACGGGTCTACAAAAAAAAATTCTGCTCCAAGGACTACACCTACCATGCCTTAAGTATTTTTCTGTGCTGAATCCGAATTTTCAATCAAAATAATTTTCTACCTCGTGGATTTCGAGTAAAAGTCAAAAATTGTCAAAAAACTGTATTTTGACGATAAAAACCGGGATTTACTCGAATTTTTTTTTTTTAAATTAAAGATTCTGATTCAGCATACAAAAATGCATAAGGAATGATAGGTTTAGTCCTTGGAATAGAATTTTTTTTTGTAGATCTGTGCATAGGTCTACAAAAAAAATGCTGTTCCAAGGGCTAAACCTATCATTCCTTATGTATTTTTGTGTGCTGAATCCGAATTTAGAAAATTTTTTACCTCGTAGATTTCGAGTAAATCACGGTTTTTATCATCAAAATACGGTTTTTTGACAATAAAAACCGGGATTTACTCGAAATCTATGCGGTAGAAAATTTTTCTAATTGAAAATTCGAATTCAGCACACAAGAATACTTAAGGCATGATAGGTTTAGTCCTTGGAGCAGAATTTTTTATTTTTTTTGGTAGACCTGTATAATCGTAGGTATTGAAAGTACTTTCTGTGTGATTCCTTTTAACTAAATTGTTTTCACTTAACAAGCTGAATCAATATAATTATTATCAAATGTTGTAAATTTTGACATCCCTTACCCGATCAATTTCAATAGGGCTTGCTATAGCCATAATGTGCCATTCTTTAAAGGTTTACAGAAAAATCGACATCAATATATGTTATGTTCAGTTAGTATGTTAAAAAATGATATTGACAAAAGAGGATTCGCCATTGTTTTAGTATCTACATAATAGAATCATGCTATACAACAGACTTTTATTGAAACGGCCAGTCATCAATTTTGTGAACAAAACTCTTTGTTGACACGTCACGGGACGATAATCAATATTTATTTCCCAACAACTGTGTAGATACATATATTTCGTTAAAGTTTCAGCTAGATATATTAGTGTTACTCGAGAGAACTGTCACTTAGCAAAACGAAACCTCAGATTTATTTCTGTAAATGTCTAATGTGGTGGAAAGACTTCCCAACATCCTTTTTTCGTTAGTTCCCTTCAACCTTTCTTCTGACAAATATCGGTAATTTTCTCTGTTTTAGGATATAGATTCGACAAGTCAGCGCACACGAAAAGGGATTTTACTTTTCTATTAAGGTGAAACAAACCTTTTATGGGTGCAGTATTTCTTTATCTAGAAATCTCAGATTCGATTTTGTCACATTTATAGAAAGTTTCGGTTTATTATACAGGATGTTTTATAAGTGAGTAGCTATACAACAACTATGTGCAGATCAGGTCCAAATAACACAATTATGCCTGCTAGAAGAATGAACTCTCAAGACGTTTTTCCTATGTGAGAAATTAAACAATACTAATTTGCAGAAACGGCAATGAAGAAATAGAAAATTTTGCAGCTGCTTGGTTGCGAAGTAAGCACAGATTCTTGAAATGTAGGATGTGAATACTCAATAACATGATGTCTAACATGAATTTTAAATGTTGCCTCGAGGTCAGGGCACCCGGGTTCGATTTTCGGCCAAAGAACTGAGTTTCTTTCGACAAAAGATATGAACTCTAGAGTACTCAGTTATAGGATGTGTGTCAAATATGTACCCAAACTTTTCCCAAAAATTTTCGGTTTATTGAAAGTCTACCATAAAAGAAAAGTTTAATAGATTATGTCGCAAATTCTATTTTATATCAGAAAACCTTCAAAACCACCCCCGATTGTTCGATATTTGAGTTCAGCGTGTTATGAAACGGATTTTTGTACGAAAAGAACCCCGCATCTAACCTCGTGTAAAAGTAGTTTCAGTCCTCCGATTAAAGAACTTATACCTAGATACCTAACAGCTATCTCTTCATAACCCATAAGCAACAGTGGCGGGCATGTGCAGAAAGGTAAATATTTTCATTAAAATGAATTATTGCAATTCCTGCATTACCGGCTCTTTATACAACGTGATGTAGGCATGCAATATTACAGTAAAATAATGCTTGATATATTTCAAATTTAATTAGCCTTAAAATGTCTCAGTATTCATAAAAATTACATTTCTCTGTTCTTTCTGAAAGGTAACATATAATAAGAGGGTAAATATCAGAGCTGGGCAAAGTACTACTTGAAGTATCAAGTACTTGAAGTAGTTTTATGTGAAAGTATATGGTGAAACTACTTCAAGTTAAGTACTTGAAGTAGTTTAAATGAGTACTTGCCCAGCTCTGGTAAATATTATATATATTTACATGGCTAAATTATTAATATTTTTATTTGAATGTTGGTCATTTTAATCTATTATGCTTCTGTACTATTGATTGGCATATTTAATAAACATACCACAAATTAGACAAGCCTTAAATTCAATGTCAAGATTGTCTGGGTGGGAGTTACATATTTAAAATAATAAATAGCTGCCTTCTGAAAAGATATTAAAATTTAATTGCTATTCACCTTATTACAACTGTAAACTAAACACCATCACGTTACGACTATGAAGTTTATACCTTCTTATAAAACGATCGATTTTCTTCTTTTCTAAACTGCAAACGGACAGCACTTCACCATTTTGCACTAAATATATTGTCACTAAACTATGTAAATATGACTTCTTCACCACTTTTTGATTGGAGAACACGACAAACATTTATTAACATTAATGGTCGACACGTCAAACTGAGATTATGATAATCGAACTGAACCGATCGTGTACGAATAGAACGAATAACCAATCAGAAATTTCTGTGATGCTTGCATCTGAAGTGCCTTAGACTGTGACTATCTCAGCAACAAACAAACCAATATGCATTATGTATCTAGATATAAGTTCTTTAATCGGAGTTTCAGTCAAATGCCGTTAAAAACTGGAGTATGTTCAACATCAAACCATTATGATTAAAAGTAAAGTGTTTCTAAGATATTTAAGTATAAAGTTTGAAAAATGCAGCTGGTAAGGAAAGCATGCTCGTAGTCGATACTATTCTTATGATAGCCTAGTATGGGCTCGAGGTTTAGGGCATATTCCTAATGAGCATGAAGAGAAAATTCAAATTCTAATTTGTTGTAGGGAGAATATAAATCTGCCCCCGGCTGAATACAACAACTCTCGAATATATGCTTGAATTGTAATCGTCTTTCTGTCGGTGAAATTGTAGTGTTGCAACACGATGAATACTGTTTTTACCTATATCTTTTAAAACAAACTTCTAACAGTACATGTATGATATGTAATGTTACTGAAAACCATCATCGTGTGTAAACATTATATACTCGGTGGAATCATGTTGCCCTTGCCACCTACGTTTTTCAAACTTTATACTTAAATATTTTGGAAACCCTAGGGAGGGTGATCTCATTGAGACTTTTGATCAGCATCGTTTGAAGTACAACATACTACAGTTTTATAGCACTTGAACGAACCTACTTTCACATAAGGTCAGATGCGGGGTCCTTTATTTTAGGATGATTATTAAAAAAATTTGTTCCGTTGTATTATACATATTTAATTAAAACTAATGGATATTTCATTAGTTATGAGTTTTTTTGAAGTACCCGATGTGAGTCGATGATCCTAGTCAACCTCTATGATTGTTAGGCTCACTGTTCTAAAGGCGCTCGATTCCATGCAGGTCAATTCAAGACTAGTATGGGATTGTCCTTACGGACCTAGCAAGTCAGAACAAAGTGACCGTGGCATGGGTACCAGGACACGAGGGACACAGGGGAAATGAGGCTGGTAAACTGGCCGCCCGAGAAGATGCATCTAAGGCCCTAGTAGGACCTGAACCTTTTTGCGGTGTGGCTAAGCCACGTATACGAACATCCATTAACAAATGGGTACAAAATAAATCTCTAGAGTGGTGGAAGAATTTCCCACAACAGAGAAAAGCCGAGAATTAAAGAACGATCGGCTAAATTTACGGAAGACCTACTACGGCAAAATAAAAAGGCTATTAGGATAGTGGTAGGTCTTCTAACTGGACACTGTAGGCTTAATAGTCATATGAGACTAATGGGCCTAGCAGAGGATGAAATGTGCAGGTTATGTCAAGAGGAAGAGGAAACCTCAGTACATGTGCTGTGCCATTGCGAAAGCCTAGCCAGACTGAGGTTCCAACTACTTGGCGAAGAGAAACTAAGGGAAGATAGCTATATCGAGGCTATGGAGTCTGATACAAAAGACAAGGCTGGATAAGGAGCTCTAAGTCAAATTAGACAAGGAGTGCCACAATAGATCTACTGGGATCGCGATAGTCAAGGTCAATCAGCCAGCTCCTTTTACAAATCTAAAATCTAATCTAGGCTCACTGCAGAAAATTTGTGTATAAATTTGTTGACATTGCTAGACAATCGAGTAAATTAATATTTTACAAAGATTGACGTTATTATCGCACTTTCACTTCAGAAGACATGTTTAAGAATTTTTCTAATATATGAATATGCAAAATATAACTATTTTATATATTCATATATTGGAAAAATATTATAACTTGTCTTTATCAAAAAATATGAATACTACTGCTAGTTCTTGGTTTGTACTATAATTTTCTGAAACAGTGGAATAATTATATGACATAACATAAATGATAATAACTTTTGTATTTTTACGTTGTTAGAAACTCGCTAGGTGGTGGCTTCTTTACAACTTTTACCGAGGAAACTGTCGTTGGTGGAATGTATTATGCAAACAATATTTTGAACTCAGCACGTATAACAAGTGACAGAAACATTTTAACAACTTTAAACGTGAATTTCAAAGTTTGCTGATGCTTCTATTATAGTTATTTCTGTAGTTGTAAATATATAATTGAGAAAGAAAGGACGAATGAAATAAAGACAACTTTGTGTAACTATAAACATGCACAATTGCACAACTTGTCTCGTTTAATATAAATGTATATCTGAAGAACTTTGAAAGAATTGGCATTAGTATTAAATTATAGTTGTTTGCTTGTTTACCAACTTTAAGGTCACCCCAATAAACTTTTGAACACTAGATTTGTTTGAATATTGCACGTGTACAGTTTAGAGTGACCTCTGAATCGCTTCTTGAAGATAATTTATAAATGATTTATAAAAAAAATTCCCACAAATCGATTTTTTTTGCAAGTTAGATACAACTAAAGCTATACAGGGTGTCTCACCAGGAACTGCATCGATCGATATAGAGAAAAGTACGCACCACAAAATTTTGAAAATTTAGGGAGCTACTAAATGACAGTATGGTCAATCCAACTAAAATAATTACAAGCATCTGGCACTTCCAGTTATACTGGAAGTCGATACCAACTTGCTTATTTTAAATGGAACACCTTATATATTTTAGGGTTTTCGAAAAGAGCATACAATTTTGAGTCAAAAATGTGTAGAATACTCAATGCCTAAATCCAACCGTTTAGAGATAATTGACATTTTAAAAAACATTTGACAAATGTAATGGTCTACAATAACCTTCATAACTTTCTTCGTGTAAAAGATACTCATTTGCTTTTTGGCATGTAAAAAGAACACAAGAGAGCTGTACTCTACAGTAGAACTACATTCAATAATAGTATACCAAGTGTTCCATTTTTAACGTTACATTTTGTCAATTTTAAACCGCGGAAACTTGTTCAGGTCAAATAGAACATACCTGAAGTTACATGAAGTTATGTAAAATTGAATTCCTTTTTTTCTAATATAGCATTGTGGGGGTTTAAGTTACAACTTTTTGAAATATTTGCGATTTTCTTAGAGATTCAAGAAATGTTAGTAAAAATTTTATCAAATTAGCCATGATTAAAAACAATCAGCAATGTCATCATTATCTTATGTCAAAAAATGCCACCGCGTTTAAATTACACCCACGAAGACTTTTTGAATCTGTTTATTATTTATGGAGAATGTGATCAAGAACTTGTAGTAGATTTGTTACTAAACTTGCGTGCATAGAAATCGGCCCACTGTAAACTTTCGACTTTAACTATTTTTTTTTAGAAACTATTCATCAAATCAAACAAACATATATGCCGTTTGAAAGATAATTTAATGTGCTTTAATATGAGTTGAAATTTATCAAGAGTGCTTATCGTTTATATACGTAGCAACCAGTAAATAAGTCAAACGTATTTATTTGGTGGTTATAACGAGAGTAACAAACTTGTGAAAGATTGAAATTATTGCCTTTGCAATTGAAATTTGCACATATTCCTTTTTCATAATTTGATTAGTTTTGAAATGTATTAATTTAATGCATACTACACCGCAGAAAGCCGCCCAAGTAATTGCTTTAATCGAAAATGGAGTTAGCCAACGAGCTGTTGCAATTGGATATGACACGCGCGGCTGTTCGAAGAGTGTTCCAACGTGATGAGGAGACTGGATCCTTCCATAGGCGACCTGGATCAGGCAGAAAGCGATTTACAATGGACCGTGATGACCGCTTTATTGGGTCAACAACATTAAGAAATCGTCATCTTAATGCGGTTCAAGTGCAACAACACCTCCGTGAAGTACGAGGAGTGGCTATTAGTCAGTGGACAGTAAGACGAAGACTGTAGGAAAGTAACCTAACCCCTAAAACACCTGCGACTGGTCCAAAACTTACCCCAGCTCATCGTCAAGCACGCCTGCGTTTTGCACGACATCATCTGAATTGGACATTGGAACAGTGGGGGTCTGTTTTATTGTCAGATGAGACCAGGATATGCCTCTATGGTACCGACCGAAGAAGAAAAGTGTACCGGAGACCAGGAGAACGATTTGCAGAATACTGCATTGAAGAGCGGGTTGCTTATGGAGGTGGTTCCTGTATGATCTGGGGTGCAACTTCTATGGGAGCACGAACCGACCCTGCTTTCATCCGTAGGGGCGAGCGTGGTCACGGAAGAGGAGGTTTAACGGGTGCTAGGTACATCGAGGAGATTTTAGCAGCTCATATGGTACCTTACGTCGACTACATTGGAGACGAATTTATTTTTATGCATTTTTTACGCACACCGTAAGAATCGTGCAGGACTACATTACCGAAGTCGGTTTTCGGGTTAAGCAGTGGCCAGAATACAGTCCCGACCTAAACCCGATGGAACATTTATGGGATGAGCTAAAGCGAAGAGTGCGAGCTAGACTTCATGCCCCAACCTCGATCCTAGAGCTTATTGTTGCAGTCGAAGAAGAGTGGCTTAATATCCCACAAGAAACAATAGCAAACTTGATTACATCTATGCCTAATCGTATGATAGATGTTATTAGGGCAAGAGGGGGTCATACCCATTATTAAAAATTAAATACTAATTTAGATAATTGTCAATAACCATACTTCTTTTAGTAAAAAAAAAGTCAATTTGTTTCATGCATTAATTTCACTATGTTAAGTCTAAGAAGCCGAAATAAATTTTAATAAATTTAAACTCATATTACAGCATATTAAATTGTCTTTCAAACAGCATATTGTTTTTGATCTGATGAATAGTTTCTAAAAAAAATATAGTTAATATCAAAAGTTTACAGTGGGCCGATTTCTATGCACGCAAGAGTAGATATCCACAAAAACGGAAAATAACACTAAACGCTGTAACATGCCTATTAATTGGATTGAAGACACTTTACATAAACTAAAGTAGTTAAGATGAAACCAACTAAAAACATGATTCCATTTTAATTTAATAATTGTTCAAAATTCCGCCCTCGAACCTCCACACATTTTTCGCACCTTCGGATTAGTTCTTCACGGGTAGCTCTCCTAATTGAATCCTGTGATAAGTTTTGAAATGCATTTCTTACTCTCTGCATACAATCTTCAATAGTTGTTAATGAGCTCTCATAAACTTTATTTTATTTTAAAGTACATAAAATTCTACGTTGAATGAGTACCATATACTTTAAAATGTGCTAAGTCGTTAGGAAGATATGCGAAGTCAAAAATCGACGATACACGGAAAAAACACTACTGTATTCTGAATCATATACCTGTTCAGGCAATGGGACACTGTTCAGTATTCCTCGGATATAGTTATAATTACTGTAAATATAGACTTATTATTGGAAAACAAGATGCTCATCTTATTGCCTTAAATACAAACTTCTTTTGGAAACCAAACAACGATTTAATGACAAAGGCTCTCATTGCAATAATACTCTGTTACTATTTCTACACTATATTATTTTTCGTGGTACAAGATAACTTTTTGCAAGGATAATATAATAATTTAAGACAATAAATTATTTCATTGTCCTATTATTACTTACGTTAGTTAGTTATTTCAATAGGAAGGATATATTACCTCAAAAGTATATTGATATAGATTCAATTTTGAGGTATAATTATTGGTAGATTATTACTTTAATTGATTGCTAGTATATAATTATTATTCATTTAATATAGTGATATTGTTGACTGAAAATATCAATTAAAATTTATTGTATTTTTGGGTATAATCCGAAATGGTTTGGTATAAATGATAATTCACCTAAGACACCATATATGTATGTTGCACAAAAAGTTACTATAATAAAAAAAACGTATACGATATAAGTGACATTTTTCTGTATTATTGCAATAATTTTATGAGCGGCATATATGAAATAATGCGCGAATTATCAAGATTCATGTGTTATTTAAAAACGTTAACTTAATGATTTCATCGCATGCGATGATGGAAATCAATAAGTTATAGTTATTCAGGTACCAAGGGTGTTATAAGGATAATAACGCACCGAGGTCGGCAGTGTACAATCCCGAGGGCCTCTGGCCCGAGGGAGTGTACGTCGACCGAGGGCGTCATTATCCTATAACACCCATGGTGCCTTCAACGTTTAATGTCCCTCAAGTCTGTTATTTAATTCGAATTTTTTTTTTGACATTTACGATTTATTAATTTGACATCTATTATGTTCAGAACGATTTGATATAAAAGAGAGTAAAAATCAAAATTATTTGTAAACACCGCCGTTGAATAGCAACGCATTTTGTTTGTCAATAACGCTATCATAATTTGCTTGTTTTGGGTTGTATTATAATTTTATAATGCCCTAGGGCGTTATAGATATTCATAACGCCCTAGGGCGTTATTTTTCATTTAATGTATCTCAAAATAGGGTGGTTATTGTAAAATAACAGACTTGTAGGACATTAACGTTTTTAAATAACTCATGTTTTGATAATACCCGTATTATTTCATATAAGCCGCTCATAAAATTATTGCAATAATACCGGAAAAATGTCGCTTATCTCGTATACGTTTATATTATTATAGTACCTTTGTGCAACACATATGGAATCTTAGGTGAATTATCAACTCATACCAAACCCAATTTAGATTATACTCAACTATAACCAAAAATACAATAAATATTAATTGATTGTCAGTCAATACTATCACTATATTAAATGAATAATTATATAAGATTATCAATTATAAAAATTGTTTTCTACTGAACTTTAAATGGCAAGATTTAATGATGAACTTGACTTGTTATTTGTGTATTTTTTTTACATATTTATGCGTGTGTCTAAGAAATGGTATATAAGATATCAAGAAATAAAATAATTTTTATATAACAAAAATATATTTTCTTTATAGTAAAACATTCTTAAAGAAACTGTTTAACAAATCAATAATAATATTACTTAATTCTATCAGAACAAACCTAAAACGACTTTCTTTAGTAAAATACTTGTGAGCAGACTGTTTAACAAATCAGTAAAAAATATTAGTAGGTATATAAGTCCAAACATAAAAAAAAACTAACCAGTACACTTGTTTTCAGCTGGATACTATTGTTTCCCTGGAGTTATTCACCATTTAAACAATTTAAAACTTGTAGCACTGTAGTACATCGGGATTCACAAGTTTTTGGTAACTGTAAGGGAGGAAGTTTGATTATTGTATTTTTTTATTATACCAGTATACGTTTTCCAGCAAAATACTTATTTATTTAAAATAATATACAAAAATTCTAATACATATAGGTTGCAACAAATATTCTTGTAACAAATAATATTCAATAAAGTCCAAGATAAGTCATGAAAACAAAAGTTACTGTAATTTATTGTCAAATGTAACTAAGTTAGTTTTTGTTATTTCCTTCTTGCATTATTAAATAAATAAGTATTTTGTTGTAAAACCAAATCAAACTAGTAAAATAGGTACACCTACATTGTACAGGGTTATTCTTAATTTACCAAAATTAAACTACGCAGCGAATAGTGGTAATTCTGACGTCTATAACCTGTCAAAGATTATTTAACAGAGCACGCGCGGGTGAACAGTGCCATGTTTGCTGGCTAGGAGCAAATATATTATGAAGAAACAGTAGGTATAGTAATTCTGGGATAAGAGCTGCGTATTCCAACATAAGAAAATTCTCACGTTTACTTAACATCATTTTTCCTACCATCGTCTCCTATAGCTGCAAACGACAGCAACTATGTTAAGGTTCAGTTAAATTAAAAAAAAACCTGGACAGTTTGTCCTTCTATCGGCATAAGAATTACCACTATCCGTTGCGTAGTTTACTTTTGTTGGACTTATAAACTGTTCCACAAACTTATGAACAGTCCTGTACATTATTCTGAACAAAAAATTAAGAATAAGAAAAAATTTTGCAGATAAAACTATTTTTATAGTTGAAAGTATTTTTTTGACGGCTTCTATCTCCAACACCTTTGAACCCACTATATATGTAATCTTCCACGAAGGGGGGCTAAAGGCTGATTGAGAATATCGCACTAGATTTTTTTTTAAATTGCTAATATAAATTTTCGGAAAATCCTCTCTTACGTTTACCCCACTAAATGCATGCCTATGGTGATCCTTCAAATTTTACTATTTAAATAAATTTGAACGGGGGAGGGGCAGTAGCTATCAGATATAATAAAGATACACACATATTTTTGAGTCGCTTTATGAAATTTGCATGGGACACGTGTTATACAATATCAAAATAATACTATCAAATTTTCAAAGATAACAACAGTGCATGGGCACATGCAATCAGTTAAAAATGATCTTAACATTTCTATACCACAATGGAGACTATACACAGAAAATCGACAACCCAATTTTAACAAAAGTATACAAATAAGTTTGCCATACTTGCGTTGATCTACCAACAGATCAGAATAACAATAATATACCCCACCCATGCACCTCGTATTTCCGCGTTGTTTCTTAGATATAGTGTATTATATAAATAAATAGGTACTTACCGATAAATACAGAGATTAATTCCTGTAACTCCCAAGATTCCAACAATTTTTCTATGCCTACACCAACTATAATTATTGTGCAGAACCAAGTTAAAAACTGTACTACTGCGCTGCGAATGCTACGATAGACCGCTGTTCGATGTTAGTTGGATGCCAAAAGGACTCTCTCCCACCTATGACCTTTTTCCTTAGCGACAATGTGACTTCATATTTTTTCAATTATAAGAGGTTCGCTTCAACGATAAGGATTAATGAAGCTAATACTGGATATAGTTCTTATAAAGGGAAGAACATTTACATTTATTAATATTATGGATAGCTAAGAAAATATAAAACATTGTACCCATTATTTATTATAATTTAAGCAAATTATAATATTTCAGATCGATGACGTTCTTTATTAAATAAAAAGAAACCAACTATTGCTGAAATACTCATTATTTTTATTGGATAAATTTGAGAGGTTTACTGCAATAAAGCTAATTATTTCTCAAATAACTATATACTTCAGATCGTTATTAACAGTGGTTTTAGCATTCATGTGATTATTTACTTTTTTTAAAGCAAATTTAAATATGATTGATTTTCAATTAAAAATTTGTGCTTAAAAGAAATTTTGATATTTCATTGTTTAGATAACACTGTTTTAGATCAATGCTAATTAATATTAATTTAAAAGATAGGTCATCAAACATAGGACTATCATCGGCAATACTATAGCAGTTTTTTCCGTGTAGTTTTCATTTAAGAAAAAAATGTGTTTTTAACATATTTTCGCAACGTAAAATGTAATATATGAAATATATAATGTAATATGTGAATATCCTATAATATTATATCGTGTATCAAAGTTAACTGGTCAATACTTGGTGGTGAATTCCTGGATTTTAAAATAAAAGCGTACATTGTGATTATAAATATGTAATTAAAACGTTAAAAATCGACTGAAAGTACAAAATGCTTTAATGGTAAATTTTGATGTGTGGGTAATTAACAAAAAAAGTAGAGTATACAAAATTATGTAAATACAACATCAATTAAGTTTGCTGCGTTTGGAAGTAGAAGCTGAGTGAAGCAATTGGTCCAATTTATGGTCCTCATCATCCAGGTCTTCTAATTCGTCATCATCGTCAGGTAGTATTACTTCGCCGTCATTGAAGTTTGGTTCGTCATCAATTTCATCTGGTGTAATGGTACAGGACACACCTCTGCAATTATAGCATATTGGAGAACATTTCATTCCTTGCTTCCTGCAACCACAAGCATTTCGGCACGCAGTATTATTGAGTAGTTCCTGCGGGGCTTGTTCGGCTGTTGATGGCACTGAGAGTAGCCCATGCTTAGTGACCTTCCAACCCCAGTGAACTGGGTCCATCAAATGACCCTTCCACAAATTAACTTGTAGGAAAACCCTCATTGAGTGCAGTCTAGCAGCTTCTTCAGTTGGAGGAATTTTTCCAAGCCAAGTTAAAATTACTCTGTACTAAGGATTTGGTGAATAGTTTAAAGCGTGTTTCATTCAGAGAACAAGATTGAAGAAGCGATCCGGCATGCAAAGCAGCAATTACTTTTTCGCCAGCAGCACCAATTTCATCTGTAGTCACTACAACGCACACTGAAATGCATGGAAAATATCTTGAAAAACGGTGAACAGGGACCAAGATAGTTCTCTGTGAAAGAACGGCGTAAAACTGAATCAAAGTAAGGTAAAGTTTGTTTATACAAACGTCAATCCATACTAACGCTCAGGTAAAGAAATAAACACAGAATTTATTTGTACGGCTGCAAGCGGTAGCTATGATGGGAACCGTAAAATAGTATTTAAAATAAATGGTCATTTCTTTTCTAATTTAGAGCGGGATTAGATAAAATTTTGTACTTAACATGTTATGAAAACAGTAATTTTACTTGACTCGTGTAATTTGCAAAACTCGCTCGCTTCGCTCGCTCGTTTTGACAAATATTACATTCGTCATGTAAAATTACTCTTTTCATAACTGGTTACGTAAATAACTATTACGTAATGGAAATAAGGTTTAAAAGTCCAATATATGATTTTTCCTTTAAAAATTAAAAAATGGTTGTTTTTTGAACATGCATATCGTCTATACCACTTGACCTAATTTCTAATGTAGCTCATTGGATGTAGAATTTTGTGTACTTTACTTTATAAAAGAATAAAATTTTTTTAGAAGTGCATCCTTTAGGAGTTATTAGTGAAAAACTGAAAAAAGTCAGAAAATATAGAGGTTTTTGGGACACCCCTCATACAGCACAACCCGAAAATTGGTGCAAACTTCAAAAAACTCCTTTTACATGCAAATAAAGTGATTAAAATATTTCCAGCTTTCCGACAATTATTTCGTCTACACCACCTTTTTTGGCCTATGTTGCCTGGCCTATAATGTTTAAAAGTTCAGTGAAATCGTGATTCATTAAAATAATTTCAATATTTTCTGAACATAAAGGAAGATGAATATTATCAACCTAATATGTCTCAAATTTTTAATAAGGAAATCAAGCAGGAAAGTCTAAATATAAATCTAAATATAAATAAATATATTATGTATTGTACCTATATCGTCGTCATTTTGAAACTTAGACCCAAAGTAATTATTGTATCTTATGAGAAAAAGAATTTTACTAAATGAGAACTTTGTACAAACTTAATAAAACGTGAAATAACGTCGTTTCATTTTTATTTCTCGCAAATTACATTTTATTTCACGTCACAGTACTTGCAACGCAAACTAAAAGAGGCTTTAATTTCTGTTAAATTCGCAATATTGTCTGCGATCTTGAACAGTTTTACACCGCTGTTTTAAGGAAATAATTGTGTAAAAAGATAATAAAATAGTGAGAAAACTGTCACCACGACCGCGAACAAAGCTCATCATAGCGGAAACTCCGGTCTCGCCGTTTGACGTCACTTCCTGTGAAATTCTGTCTTTCCGGTAAGCTGGGAATGTCAACCGTAAAGCTTGGCAACGTTATATCAGCGTAGTCTTTTGTACGGCAATTTCAATTAATTTCTTCCATTGTTACGTGGTGATAATGAAACGTAGATACTTTGCACATTTTATATTCGGACTTGCTGCAGTTTTAATTAATTTAAACGAACTAGTGCTCGATAAGAAAAATTATGAGGCAAAATACAGGGAGTAACTGAAAATACAGAAATCATTTCAGAGGTATACTGAAGACAGCGAAAAAAGTTAAAAATTAAGTTAGGTGTTTCGTAGAGATCCTATCATACTATTTTCGCCACATCATGGTTTTATCCGTGTATCTTATGAGGTAGGGTTTTATGCAGCCCAGTCTATACCAACCAAATTATTTGAAAACACAGTGTCGCAGTAGCCAACTTAGCTTTTCGCTTTTTTAAAAATTACAAAAACAAATGCCTATTTACCTTATATCTACTTGAGTGGGATAAGTCGGAGTGAACGGATGTGCATCTGAAACTCTCCCATTTAAAACGCGAAAATACCGGGAAAAGCTACGTTAAATTTGATAAAGCTCAGGTGAATTGTAACTCAAAAAATTCCGCGTAAATCGATTTGTTATAACAAAAGAACAAAGTTGAAATAGAATTAATATTTGAAAATAACTAATACAGAGTTATTTTGTGGCCTTCAGTGTGGGCATAAAGAAACGAGTATATAAACAATCGACTCGACACAGGCAATGAATAATAAATATGAAAGCTAAGTACCTTTAAATTTCTAAGTAAAACCATTGAAGTGTTTAGGTCTAAACCCTTGAAAAATCGACATCTGCCGACAAATTTATGACAGCAATGAATTATTAAAGTGTGGCCATAATAATCTGTAAACCTCCAAGTAACTTATTCTAATCAATATAACAATATTTAAAAGAATTCAATTCAAATTATAGCCTAAATAATCAATAACGTAGTGTTCGTAGAGCATGGTCATATAAATGTCTTATGTTAACCCTGAAATAATTCTATTTTGGTAATTATTGGAAATACTCAAAACGAATTTAATATAAATTAAACCCGAAATAACCAAATGCATTACTCTTAAAGTATGTTCATAACACTTTCTTAAAAATTTTCAAGTGAGGTTTTTCATAATTATTAAAAGTATTCGAACGAATTTAATTTAAATTATACCTGAAATAATCAGTGAGGTATTGTTGATATACTGCGTCAAAACTGAATTCTCACAGCACTTCAAGTGGAGCAGGTTTCTTTAAGAAAAATGGTATTTTCTACGAAAACACACACATACGCCGATGATCTTCTAATCGCCGCTGGACACATCTGGACTGAAATCAAACTTCAAGAGAAGCCTAATAATGGAGCGAGACCCGTCAACAAAAAATAGTTGGACCAGTTGAAGGGAACACAAAATAGAACAGCGAACAAATTAAAGGAACAGACATGACGAACCAACTGGAACGGAGAGAAACGATCAAGGAGAGAATCAAAATGGCATACAGAGTCAAAAGGGCAATCATACCGTTCACTGAGAAAAATAAACTATCATGGGACCTTACTAAATGTATGTACATAGCCGTCAAACAGCCAACGATGACATATGGAGTAAAAAAACGCGGCAACAACAAAAGCCAACAGAAGAAGTTTTTTGAGAAGAGCGGAAAGGGACATCGTCCAACTACTTGCAAAAACAACAAGACGAAAACAGCGACATAAAACATCAACACTATTAGAAGGAAAGACAATTTAAAAAAGGATAGAAATGTACGCAATAAAATACTGGGGACATACCCAAGGAAGGAACTCAACACATCCACTGAATACGTAACAAACGTACAACAAACTAAAAATAGAGAGATTATGCTACAGCGGAGAACAGCAACTGAGACGACCAGGATCAAAAAATGAACACCACAAAGAAATTGCAACGCCACAATCGGAAACCGAGGAATCAGAAGACTCAGAAAAAGAAGATTTGAAGAAGCAGAAACACAAAAAGAGGAGCATAAACACTCCATATTACGACATAACGCGACAACATATTTCACGAGAAGTGTCAGAAGAGTCAGAAGAGGCAGAATTTGGATCTTAAACGCTCCCTCACGACACAATGCGGGAACGCATCTCACAAATACCTACACCTCCCATCCCACATTCCTTTACCATGCGCCATGTGGCTCTCGCTGCTGGCAACAAGCATGCCCTTAGTTCAACCCAGCGTGGACGTAGCAGGCCCAGCTTTATAATCCTGGGAGTGGCAGCAATACCTACTGCACGCTGGTAAATCAATCAATCAAAATATCTATTTACCTTATATCGTTTGAACAGGAATTTCAACAAGAAGTCAAATATTAAGAAATATATGCAAGATGCGTTTTAAAAACTGAAAGTTGATACTTAATCGGGAGCAAAATTTTGCACTTATGAAGTGTTTATAATTGTTATATTACAAATTATTTTACCAAATTTCGAATTTTTATTCCTAAAAACAATCGAGAAATTAGAACTGAACTAATCTTGTCACAGTATATACTAACTATATAAGACTAAAACTTAAATAAAAATGTCATTTTTATATATTTTGATGCGCTTTGGTGAAGTAATCTTCTGAATATGTACGTTTAAATCAGTTCTCGCATTAAATATTAACGTGATAAATGAGTTTTATTCTGACATAAGCCGAAATAATTAGTCTCTCTGCAACTTAAACTTTAGGAAACGTTTAAAACCATAAATTAGCAAAGTTGCAAGTTTCTGTCAAAATAGTGCACCTAACTCGAGGTTTGATAACCTTGTTTCCTTGTTTCACTCGGAATAACAGCAGAGTTTACCGAAACAATAGAGAATACAATACAGAAATTGTATATGAAAGTTATTGGGGTTGAATAAAGTTTTAATTGGAACTATTCTTAAAATTGCACGAATCTTTAAGCGAGGAGGCTAATAAGGTATTTTGCATTTAGTTTTACTTATACAATGTTCACGCAAATATTAAAAATGAAAGTGATTTAACATAGATTTTTTATAAAAAAATTTTTATAACTTATACCTACGTTATTCTCCGTATGGCATTTTAACATAGTCTAAGTGTTGATTGCGTGAAACCCTCTGTAGTAAGACAGAAACATGAATTTAATTTTAAACTGAAAATTCTTATGTCTACTTACCTTATAAATCGATGTCATGATCAATAATTTTGAGTCGAATTACTACATATTAGATTCAGGAGTTCCACAGGGCTCAAATTTAGGCCCACTTCTATTTTTAATTTTCATTAATGATATTGTAGATTACTTTAAACATTCATAAGTTAGCCTTTTCGCTCATGATATGAAAATATTTAAACAAATAGGTGATTATCAGGATTGTTTGCCTTTACAACATGACATAAGAATCAGCTGCCCTTTAATATTAATAAACGCAAGGACATAACTTTCACGTTATGCAAAAATATGCATGATTATAAATACGAAATTGGAAACGAAAATTTGGAAAAAGTTTATACAAAAACTGATCTGAGTGTGATATTCGATTCGAAAATGACATTTAATGACCACGTGATAAATATTTCAAATAAGTGCTATAAAAACTTCATTTAAGTGCGAAAAAACTATTTTAATGTTATATTCCTCCTTTGTAAGATCAATACTAGATTATTGCTCCACGGTTTGGAGTCCTTCCTATACCAGATACATACAAATGAACTGATGACATTCGATAAATGTCGATTTCTGCTACCGAAAAAAATTAGGTCGCTTAAAATCTCGACGTTTCATGACATTCTAAGCCTATTTGAACAATAAAAATTTTCAAAGTTTTTTTTTGCGTTACTATACTTCCACTGGAAGTGGAAGTAAAAATAATAATAATTTAACCGTGAACTAATGTTATACGCATGGCGTTTATTGGATAAAACAACTTGCTAATTGTGCACTTTTACTATTACCAACGATTTATAATTATTAATATTTAGAATTTAAAATGTTTACGAATTAGTGAAAAGCGGAGTTGCCGTGTAATTTTCTTTACCTACGATCACTACTGTAAATAGTAAAAAACACACTACCGGCCATCTACGTAAAATGAACTTTACATATTGTAAACAAAACGCACTGTAAACAAATCGTACGGTAAACAAAACGCACGGCATACGCAATTATAGGTGGCTTATATTGCTGACGCGGGGTTTAAAAAACAAATGCGCCTACGTAATTTTCAAACGCTGTCAAAACTGACATAATATTTGTTGAATAATGTTGTTGACTAGTAAACTAAATCCAGATTTTACTAAATAAATAAATAAATATGATCGTAGGTAAAGTATAGTACACAATTCGAGTTGTAAAGCAATTACGCACTCATGGAAATACGCACTCGCCGCTACGCGGCATCGTGCATAACTTTTCCATTCGTAATATGCTTCTTACAACATTCATTACGTAATATACTATTAAGTTTTCTATTATGTCTCAACCTTGTAGTAGTATTAAGCCAATGGAGACTATTATTATTTTCACTTCACACCATAAATATTTTTATTAACAAAAAATCTACATTGTCGATACCATTCCGCACATGTCTTGACATTGAAAATCATCGCCCTATTACTATTTTATGCAATTTTACAAACATATTTGAAATTTTAATATACGATTTTATTTCCTTCCACACTAAGAACTCAGTTATAGTAGAGCAGCACGGATTCATGCAAGGGAGGTCCACCGTATCGAACCTTGTGTGCAAATCACAGTACATTGCTGAAACTTTAGATGGATGTCATCTACAATGACTTTTCTAAAGCATTTGGCAGATTGGACCACGGAATATTAATAAACAAGTTGCAAAACTTAGAGTTCAGTGACTCTTATTCATTTGTTTATCTCTCATTTAATTTGTCATAGTCAGTTTGTTCAATATCCTCACTTCCAATATGTATTATTTAAACAAACGTCAAGAGTTCCGCAAGGTTCCACACTTGGCCCTCTATTTTTTTTACTCTTCATTAATGATGTTATTGACAACCTTGACGTATGCTATCTACTTCATGCTAACGATCTCAAATTATATATAACATTAAATCCGAAGACGACTGCTTAAGGCTTCAGCATAGTCTAGACTCGCTTAACGCCAGGGGTGTTTATAACCAACTTCCTTTAAACGCTACCAAATGTAACGTGATGTCTTTTTCGCGTAACTCGGACCCTATTATTTTAAATTTTAATCTGGGTAATTGTGAGTTCGTGGACTTAGGAATTATCTTCGACTCAAAATTAACTTTCTCCAGACATATTGAGGAATGCGTTGCTGAAGATTATAGATTGCTAGCTTTTATTCTGCGTAATAGTAGAGACTTTAAAAATTTGTCTACTCTTCGTCTATTACTTATAACATTTGTTAGATTCAAATTGGAATACGCCTCCATTGTTTGGAGTCCCAGTTATAATGTCTATATCACCTCACTTGAGACAGTATTGAGACGTTTCTTCAAATGACAACTTTCATCCTGGAAGGTAACTATCCAATTAGGCGTACACCTCAGCAGTTATTTTTGAATAAATTTGACATGTTTAGTTTACTTAGAAGACAGGTAATGTGTACTATTTTCTTATATAAAATCATAAACAATGAAATCAATTGTCTTTCTGTTACCTCACTTATTAAATACCGAGTACCTAGATTGTCCGCTAGAACAAGTAACATACTTGTCACACCTCCACCTCGAACTATAATATCTTAAGCTCATCTTCGTTGCATCAAATCTGTTTAAACTACAATAACATAGAACAAAAGTTGGATATTTTCAACTGTAATATTTCTGATATAAAACGAACTTACGCAATTGTTTAACACTTGTTTCTCCCTTTCTATCTTGCTTGTTTCACTATGTATATTGTGTGCATACGTTGTGTTCTGTATTTTACTTCCACGTCCAGTGGAAGTATAGTAACGACAAAAAAAATTTAAAAAATTTGTATTGTCCAAATAGGCTTAAAATATCATGAAACGTCGAGATTTTAAGTTTGAGCGAAAAAAAATTTCTGTCTGTCTGTCGGTCTGTCTGTCGGTCTGTCTGTCGGTCTGTCTGTCTGTAACTTTTTTTTGTGCGCACGTTTACTCTGGAACCGTTTGAGATATTGACTTGAAATTTGGTACACATATGTACTTTAACGAGATCTAGAACTAGATTATATTTTCATCTTGTTCCGTCGAAGGGTTGGGGTGTAAATTGGGGTAAATTTGGGGTAAATGGGTAAATCAAGCAGGTAAGAGTCCACGAAATTGGTATTTAGTATATACAAGAGAAGCTAAGGTCTCAAAAAAAAATTTTGGCATTAGCCACCCCCATTACCACCCCCACCCCCTTATTAAAGGGGATGAAAAATATTGTGATTTAGTGTATGTACAGGAACCAGAAACCTCAAAATATTTTTTACTCCATCCACCTCCCCACTACCACCCCCCTATCACCACCCCCACCCCACCACCGATGTGGGGTATCGTTTTATGGGTTTTTGGGGTAGAAGATTTCAAATATTATATTATTAAAGTTCCATAAACAATTATTTTCACATACAAAGTTTTTTCGATGTGAGTGACATGGATAGAGAATCTGGATGTGGAAGTAGTGATTCCTTGGGCAGCGGTTTTTTATGTTGTATGAATTACCATTTACACATTTAATTGTACCTGAACGTTTTATATTGTTCTGATAATTTATTTTTCACTTTAGTCTTTGTTATATTCATTCATTATTTTGTTTTTAGTCTTGTAATTCGTAATTTTATTCGTAATTAATTAGTAATCCTGTAACAGGGTTTTACCCATTGGATAAATTATTGAAATAAATAAATATAACTACAACAAATTTTTTCACAACCGCATGCCATGAAATATGTTTTAGCTCATAGATTACATATTTTACCATCCCAGTTCCCCGTTTTGATACATAAAGCTTGCATTATCTATGGAAATAGATATAAAAAGTAATAAAGAGCGCTCATGTATAATAATTTAAAATGCTTCCGGATACTGCTTGTATGCGTTAACTATATCTGATCCTTTAGAATTATTTAGAGAGCAAGAAAAATGAAAATGTCCTCCATTCCACAAAATCTTTATAAAGCTCAGTTCAATATATATGCTAATGTCGGCCGCCATCTTGTATGCCTATTTACCGATTCTGTTTGATATAATAACATTTTTATATTCAAACTGGTTTTGAAATGTTTATAATTTCATCATGAACATGATATCAAACTAACATTAAGCTTTCAATTTTATTAATGTTATATAAGTTCCTGGAATTATTGGTTCATTGATTTGTTGTTTTAATAATTATACTGAGTGAAGCTGGGTAAAGCCTGATTAATTAATGAATAATAAAGTATTATAGTCGTGAAAAGATGGGTGGTCTGGTATACCGGCTATGTACAAAACTATTTGATGGAGAAAAATAATATTTGGTATGGCACACTATTATTGCCAACGAAGAAAATAGACGTATTTTAGTGAAAAATATATAGGGTGAAGAAAAATAAATGAAAAAAAAAAAATACGGCGAAAGCAAATAAAGTAGTCAAGAATAATTGTCAAAAAAGAAACATGACATACTTTTTTATTAATATTTTAACACGGTATTTATATTAACGTCTTGGCGGAGTTTTAGCTATAGTTGTTCCACCACTCAACCAGGGCACGCACGCATAGACAACAACACAACAACCATTTCCTATGCATTGCCATCTGCCACAGCTGAGACTCGAATTCAGGAGACGAGAGCGATGAGCCGCGGTTTGGCCTACTCCTATCGTCTCTTCAACACGTGAAAAACGCTACTGCACGTCCATATCCTAGCCAGGATTCGAACCCAGGACCACATGGTTGCAAGCCTAACACCGTAAGCACTACGCCCAGCCGGTGCTTTTTTTTTAAATAATTAGTTAAGAAACTATGATGAAAAGTAATATTTGCAATGTAGTTGACACTATTTCAGAGGAGGAAACCTCATATATCATAGCGAATGTACAGGTACGGAGGAAAATAATATTTGCAATGTGTTTGTCACTACTGCCAGGGAGAAAATTAGATATGTATTTAGTCAATAGAAATACACAGGGTGATCAAATAGAAAAAATAGTCCGTAAATATTTGGTGCCAAATAGAGATGGAAAATTTGTGTAAAAATCTTTAATAAAGATATTTTACTCACTTATATAATATGTGGTCTATTACTAACTTCATCCTTTTTCCCATGTACGTAGGTCCACCCATCCACCACCTTAACATCTAGTTCCGAACATCACACGTCCGAGATATTACAAAAAAAATATTTACTGAATGTATTTGCCGGAATGCATCGTCTCATTATTTATCTGAGAAGAGTCATAAAATATCTATTACGGTTGACGAAATTGGGATATTTTATAAGTATTTTGGAATATTGTAATATTATTTTCTAGAAGATGTTTGAGTTTCAAAGGGGGCAGTTTTAACCTCTTATTTTACCTCCCTTGTAGTGTTAGCTATGAGTATTAGCTACTAAAGCCGTTGTATCAGAGAGCCATAGGAAGTACTCCTATAATTGTTAATGTCAGAGTTAAAAAATTGAAGGTGAACCAACAGAGAGAGCTAATATTAATTTGTCCCCAACCAAATGTAATTTTTATTATACCTTCCAGATAAATGAGAAGTATATTGTATTTGCACTTTTCTAAAATCATAAATGTTGCTTGTAGACATTTTTCATATCGTTGTCTTAGTAATCGAATTTTGAATAACTTTGCAAAAATAAATTTTTTGTCCCTATACGTCTTCGTACGCAATGGTAGCTAGATGTCAAACTGAAAAATTAATCGACTTACCTGAAGATATAATTTAATTTATAATAATCTTCAGGTAAGTTGATTAATTTTTCAATTATATTTCACAATTTTCTCCTTCAACAATCACATAACACAGGTAGATATTTAAAGAACATGATCTATTTTAAGAGGACGTGTATTAATAATGTGAAAAATTTTCAGCTATTTGAGTTCTTTAGTAATAGACTCCGAAACAATTTGTAATTTTAATGGGCAATACTAATGATTTTTATTACGAATAATACTAGTAGCGCAAAATAAATTTCTACTATGTATTATTCGAACGTACCAATAGGTATTTCCAAAACGTATATCATTATGTAAGTCCATATTGGAATCCCCAAATCCTTACTGGATTCACATTATTATAAAATGTATTGTTGATCCGTCTACTTCTCGTCTGAGCAGTTGCTGCTCTGTGTGGCATTTTACATTAGTTGGTTTCACCTTCAGGGCTAATGTCTCATTTATATTCCAAGAAAGATTTTAGAGTAATAACCACAGATGATTCTTGATTATTTCAGAAAAGTAGGAGTAACAGAAGCTGTCGAATTTTAGGTTTGTCGATATTGAACATTTGGAAGTTTTTGGTACACTAGTTTTTTTTGCTGTGGACATTAATATTATTGATTGTTTTTTTTGTAGTCTGCATTCTATGTCCAGAGTCCTAGAGTAGAAATTAACCAACTTGAATAAACTGAGATGCTGTCGAGGATACAATTTTCTTTGGTAATACTGGATCTAGATTGCAGGTATTTCCGTATTTTGGAGCACTTCTGTGTTATGTAATTTTTGAAGGAGAAAATTGTGAAATATAATTGAAGAATTAACCGACTTACCTGAAGATTAATTTAAATTATATGAACAATTTTCTCCTAAACAAATACACCTCTGTTATGTAATTGTGGAAGGAGACAATTGTGAAATATAATAGATCTTGTAATTCATAATTCTACACCACTATTACAATAAATGAGTACCGTTCGCTTTCACTTTTAATTGTTTATCATTTTAAGAGTTTAACTAATTCAGCTAAGTTTTTGTGGACTTCTGTAAAGTAAAATAAATTTACTGGAAATATCAATTTTTTGTCAAGAAATCCAGCAGCTAAACTTCCGCAAGAAAAGCCAGTTAGAAAGCGTTTTGCCTATTATCGGAATGTTTTACTTGACCTAAAATTCCGACATCAAGAATTAACGACCTGGCAAACTCAATCCAGACATGTTAAAAAAACATGCATTGGGAGAGTTAACTTGAAGAGGGTACACTGAATGCTGAAAGTGAAGTTGGAGGTTCGACTGGTCAGCAAATACAAGTGTTTTAGTATAAAAGTACACAGTGAGGTGAATAGAACTATTTGTATTAATGACAGTTTTATTGACTTGCTAAAATAATAAGCTGCTCTTAAAAGTTAGGAATATTTTGATAAATGTGAAATCAACATTATTATAATAGTCTAAGATCCGGCATAAGAAGTTAATACCCTCATCTGTTATTCAGATAAGAAATAGTTTATATAAAATATAACGTGCAGGCTAATAGATCGCGACTAGGTTACCTAGTCATATCTTGACCCCATTATGATATTTAATTTGAAAAAAATTAATTAATTTTTGCTTTTTTTTGTCAGGCGAAATCGAAATTTTGTCTTTGAACGTATATAGCAGCGAAACCATTAATCCTACAGGAATTTTTCAACGAAGTAAATTCATCATCATTTTATAGTCTTTCTAATATATCCCTACTAGTTTTTTCCTAGAACCAACGATTTTCTAGATATTCGCAAGAGAAGAGAAAAAAACATGTTTCCTTGGAAAATGTAAATTTCCAGTTGTATCACTCCTAGTGTCCTTATTTTTTGTCGTAGAAAAAAATAAAAGAGAGCTCGACTGTTGTAACGGGTTTTTGAAGTAAAATTCTACACGTCTGTACCCCTTACTCTTTGCGAATTTGCATTAACAATCTTTTTTAAACATATCTGACGGGATCGGGACAGGCGCAGGTTGATTTAGAATTAAATTCTACATCTGTTAGGTTATCTTTCGTTGTTGAATTATTTATGGTTGATCAGTTATTAACTTTTTTGCGATGGAAAGAGATGGGCGATAGACATTCTTCTAACACAAAATGGCGATCCAGAAACGTCAAACGAAAAATGCCACAAATGTCAATTTTGATTCGTTCGTGTCGGGCCGAATTTTCGAATCTCGGCGTGCGATTTACGATGCGGATCAACTACAAGTCTTCCTCTTTCAGTATGGATATGGTACAGGCGTCACGGTATCGTATTTTTGAAAATATGAGTATATTTAGATGTCGGGATTTCGACGAAAATTTCCCTTCGGATGGCGCATCTCTGAAAACGGTTTTTCACCTATAACTCGGAATCCGTGAGAGATACCTCAAAAATAAAAACTTCCAAAGGAAAACTACATAATGTGAGGAACGTTTTGCCACGTTCCAAATTTTATTATGACTCTTGGTTCGGATCCGGCGGGCCTTTTAAAATGGTGGTGTCTTGCACTTTTTTACTTAAAACGTTCATAACTACTAAACGGTGGCTCCTACACTCAAAGAAATAGTATGGGTAAATTCAACAAAAAAAAATGGTTAACTAACAATATCGCTAATTTTGTTAAACCAAACTATATAGATGGTATTTTTAAACAAGAGGTGATTGTTATTTTAATTAATAAAAAGTTGTACAACAAAACAAACATTAACTTAAAAAATAGATGAATAAGACTATTATTTTGTTCGTCTGACTATTATTTTGTTGAATTCTGTCAAATTAAACTAGATAATAGTATATTTTATTTTTAACTATTATCGAATTGTAATTCTAACCCAGTATTAGTTCGCTGTATTATTGTACTTGGTAGACAAACCAATATTATTGTCGTCTTCTAGAAGTTCTAAAAGAATTACCATAAAATTTGCTTGCTTACCACGTAGTCTATTACAGAAATTATTCCTAGATGACGCCACATACAAATCACTGACAATAATCAATCATGCATTATATCATACATTTATGAATTTATAGAAAATTAATAACATGATTGCAATGTTCAAATTCTCTCAGGGATCATCGATATATTTGGATGGATCTTATAAACGATCTCTAATCTTTGGTTTGGGTGGTTTGATGTCTCAATACTGAGATTTTGGCTAACCAAAAAAAACTTCATCATACAATAAAGTGTAGATGAACCTAAAAATTAGTTGGTGAACAAAAAACAAAGTCGTTGTACTATTTAATTGTAGACCAAATTGAAAATGGTTAGCGAACATAAAAAAATGTCATTGTACTATTTAATTTGTTACAAGAAGATATGATTATTAAACTACTATTTGTTTACGAAAACAAATAAAGTTGTATGACTATTCTTTTCTGATTGATTTAACAATGAAACTAGATAGGCGCGATTTCATATGCTCTTTTTGGTTGAATTTACCTATCATTTTCTTTGAGTGTACGGCAAAACACTATGACCTAACGAATTTGTAGAGAATTTAATAAGCCACAAGTCTCTTTTTTATTTGTTGCCCTATGACAAAAAATAAGGATGCTAGGAGCGATAAAACTGGAAATTTACATTTTTCAAGGAAACGTGTTTTTTCTCATCTCTTGCGAATATCTCTAGATAAACGTTGGTTCTAGGAAAAACTGGTAGGGATTTACAAAATTTCGAATTCGCCTGACAAAAAAGCAAAAACTAATTAACTTTTTTCAAATTAAATGTCATGGGGTCAAGATATGGCTAGGCAACCTAGTCGCGATCTATTAGCCTACATGTTATCTTTCGTAAAAACTATTTCTTATATGAATAACAGATGAGGGTATTAACTTCTTATGCCGGATCTTGTACTATAATGACAGTTAGAAAAAAAACCGCCATCTCATGACATATCCTTTTTAGGCAAAATATTAATGAGAAAAGTAAATTCGTTTAAAAAGGAAATTGAAAATATTAAGAAAAAATGTTTAAAAAAATTGTCAATATCACTGAAAAGAAGACGAATGCTCAAAAAAGGGTGTAGAGGGAAATTTTAGAGACAGAAAATTTGACTTCGGAACTTTGGACTAGTCTGGAGATGAACATATCAAAAGTCCCCACTCTTAGGTGGTGAGCGGGGCACTTTCAAGGTCCCCTCGCTTATTTCACGGAAACTATGCGTCGTAGCGGCTTGACTATTCTATACAAAATTGAAGCGGACAGAATTTGCTACAAGAGTCACTACTTACATTTGTCTATATGTTGTTCTGTTCTTGAAATTGGGAAATTGCGGAAAACAATTTTTTCTTTGATGGATACACTACTTCATCATCAAGTACCAAGGTCGCTGAACAACAAAGGAGGTACCTCCTCAGCAAATCTGCCAACATTAATTTCGGTGAGGATACAGAGATAAATGTGAAACAGGAAGATTTTCTTTCAAACGTCTTCAACAAAAGCCGACTCATCGACATGCTGAAATTGAAGTTACAGGCAAAGGGAATCGGAGTGCTTCAAGCCCAGAACAATGCAGACGTACTCATTGTAGACACGGCTGTGGAATTATCTGAAGCAACCATTGTTCGTGTTATTGGTGAGGACGTCGACCTAATAGTACTTTTGATGGTAAAAATCAAAATAATATGTATTCTTGAAGGAAATTTAATGCTTTACAACTTCTTTTCTCACGACTTTTTCGTGGGAACAACATTTGAAGAGTTATCTTAACAAATAGAGCGAAAAACGTGAGGCGAAAAAATTGTTTTCCGCAATTTCCGAATTTTGAGGGCGGATATCTCGAGAACAGAACAACAAATGTCAAAGGTAAGTAGTGGTTCTTGTAGCAAATTTTGTCAGCTTCAATTTTGAATAGAATGGTCAAGCCGCTACGATGCATAGTTTACGAGATATAAGCGAAAAAACAAAAAATGGGACCTTTAAAGTGCCCCCCCCCCCCCCCCGCTCACCACCTAGGAGGGGGACTTTTGATATGTTCATCTCAAGACTAGTCCAAACAAAGTTCCCAAGTCAAATTTTCTGTCTCTAAAATTTCCCTCTATAATCATTCGTTACTAGTGGCCTAATAAGAGAAGCTACAATCTGAAAAAAAAAAAAATTTGCTGTACGACTTGATGCACACTTAAATGATTGACGATTTAATTTTCGACTTTGCTTTTGTTTTTTAGGCATTGTTGTCAACATACCAACTTGAAATTTGGCACGACGATTTAGCTTCTCTAGAGGCATCGTTTCCTAAAATATAAGCTATTATTAATTATTTAAAAATGACTGCTTTTTAATATTTTTATTTATAGCAACTTAACAAATTAACCAGAAAGGTTCGGATGAACCTAGTTTTCTGCGGAATTTCATTATGAACAATTCCTTTTTTTATTCGATACGAGATTTTATTCGATTGCGATACGAGCTATACAACCAGAGATATTTAAGAAAACCGCTGCCCAAGGAATCACTACTTCCACATCCAGATTTTCGATAAAACTCATTCACAACGAAAAAATTTTGTATGTGGAAATAATTGCTTATGGAACTTATATAACATAATATTTGAAATCCTCTACCCCAAAAACCTATAAAACGATACCCCACATCGGTGGTGGGGTGGGGGTGGTGATAGGAGGGTGGTAGTGGGGTGAATGAAGCAAAATAATATTTTGAGGTTTTTGGTTCTTGTACACACACCAAATCACATTTTTTTTCATCCCCTTTAATAATGGGGTGGGGGTGGTAATGGGGGTGGATAAAGCCAAACATTTTTTTGAGGCCTTAGCTTCTCTTGTATATACTAAATACCAATTTTCTGGACTCTTACCTGCTTGATTTAGCTATTTACCCCAAATTTACCCCAATTTACCCCCCAACCCCTTGACGGAACAAGATAAAAATATAATCTAGTTCCAGATTTCGTTAAAGTACATATGTGTACCAAATTTCAAGTCAATATCTTAAACGGTTCCAGAGTAAACGTGCGCACAAAAAAGTTACAGACAGACCGACCGACAGACAGAATTTCTTTTTTCGCTCAAACTTAAACTCTCTACGTTTCATGACATTCTAAGCCTATTTGAACAATAAAAAAATTTAAACATGTTTTTGTCATTACTATACTTCCACTAGATGTGGAAGTAATTACGTTTTATCGAAAATACCTTTACAATAATATATAGTTTATAGTTTAAACTGTAATTTTTTCTAAAGCAAGTGCTGTTTCCAAACGAAAAAAATTGGGCATCTACGTCATGCTATATATTAATGAGAAACAGTGTTTGAAATTCCTTTTTTTATTTACTGGCTATTTACAGTAACAAAATGACGACTTTGTTATTAAAAAAATGTGAAGACGCATATTGCTTCGGTCATAACTTCTTTGTTTTTTATGCTACAGAAACAAATTAAAAAATAGTTGAAAGCTTAATTAATAACCTATTATTCTACCTATTAGCATTCTTGACGTAGGTGTCACAGTTTCTGAGATATTTAACTCTCACTCTAAATAATTATCTTATGAACACTTGGATGCCAAATATAAACTTAAATATCTCCGAAATTATTAATTCTACATCAATAAATAAAAAATATAATTAATTCCCAGTTTGTACTTTCTGTAATTGGTCTGTAACATTTTTTCGATAAAGCAATACTTTTCGAGATACTTGACGAAAGCCGTTTGGAAATACCTTTTTTTTTAAGCTAAAATCGCAGTTTCGAAGTCGTTATAACTTAAAAACCGCTGCACAGATATTTAAGAAAACCGCTGCCCAAGGAATCACTACTTCCACATCTAGATTTTCGATCCAACTCATTCACAACGAAAAAATTTTGTATGTGGAAATAATTGCTTATGGAACTTTAATAATATAATATTTGAAATCCTCTACCCCAAAAACCCATAAAACGATACCCCACATCGGTAGTGGGGTGGGGGTGGTGATAGGAGGTGGTAATGGGGGTGGATAAAATAAAAAAATATTTTGAGGTTTCTGGTTCTTGTATACACACTAAATCGCATTTTTTTTCATCCCCTTTAATAATGGGGCGGAAGTGGTAATGGGGGTGGCTAATGCCAATTTTTTTTTGGAGACCTTAGCTTCTCTTGCATATACTAAATACCAATTGTATGAACTCTTACCTGCTTGATTCACCTATTTACCCCAATTTACCCCCCAACCCTTCGACAGAACAAGATGAAAATATAATCTAGTTCTAAATCTCGTTAAAGTACATATGTGCACCAAATTTCAAGTCAATATCTCAAACGGTTCAAGAGTAAACGTGCGCACAAAAAAAAGTTACAGACCGACAGATAGATCGACAGACAGAAATTTTTTTTCGCTCAAACTTAAAATCTCGACGTTTCATGACATTCTAAGCCTATCTGAACAATACAAATTTTTAAAAATTTTTTTGTCGTTACTACACTTCCGCTGGATGTGGAAGTAAAACTGCAAAAAAACACAGTTTTCAACATCGCGGGACAAAGATTAATTCTAAAACTTTTTGCTACTCTCCTTGTAATGTTTCCGACAAGTTCCAGAAAAAAAAATTGCTATTGTAAAGCAATTCCTTATTATGTGATTGAGAATCTTAGTTTTACTTCACTAAAATTCAAATATATGTTTTAGTTCTCGAGAAAATGGTTCCGGGAGTATTAAGTGTAACACCCTGTATAACTGTTAGTTCCTAAAACATACTAACGTATTTCTTACTTCTATCACCTATTCTACGAGCAGCCACTGTAGTATAATGTTTGTTAATTACAATATATATTTAATGAGTTGATTTATTGCCCTGAAATTGTATTCAAAAAATATCTTTGTTGATTAACTTGTTAAGAGCCTCGCTCTAAGGAACTTAGGAGCAGTTCATAATTAGCGGTTTCATTACCTTGCATCATATCCTAATTTATATTCATTAACCAAATCGAACCGTCGCGTCTTTTTTTCAGTTGAAAGCCCCGTAAAAGTAAAAACGTGGAACAAAAAGTGGCAGAATCCATCAACGCAGTGTCAGTAATGATTTCGTGAACGGGAGATTCCCCGGAGGCAAAGAAACGCATAATGAGAATCGGAACTAGCGAGTTTGGGTGATTAAAAATGATGGAAAAAAATAAAGACGGAAACATCGGAAACACACACATTTCTCTAGTTTTTTGGGGGCTTCCCCTCATATATGTCAGTCACTCTACGAATAATCTCTGGAAACAGATGTTGTAGGTAGGCCCAGTAGCGGCGCATAGTATAATAATTAATATCAAGGCTATGACTATATCAGAATAATTCATTGTCAAATCGCATACAAATTGATATATAACTCTATGGATAATGATGGAAAAGTTAGAAGTTACTTAAAGAAGTTACTAAAAATTTTCTTGGAAATCAAAAATGTCTTAACTACAAATTGTCGCTAACCTGGTGGAAAACTATCGTAAGCTAAGTGGCAATATGAATCTGAAGCCCCATTTCTTCGATTCTCATATTGATGACTTTCCTGATTATAGTGAAGAATAGAGAGAAAGATTCCATCGGGACATTATGGAAATGGAGGCGTTATCAAGGAAGATGGGAATTAAATATGATCCAGATTTTTGTTGGATGTTAAAAAGAGAAGTCAAAAAAAAGGAGTCAAACAAGCGCGAAATCCACTGCATAGTAAAAGACTTCGTTATCACAAAAGGGAATAAGATCTTTAACCCTTTGACACCCTAACAAACGTTTTTAAAAACTTTAAAATGCATCTTGAATTAATACTTTAAGTGTTAAGATGTGGTCGTTTGCATAGGACTTTTTTTGACAATATAGTAGATTTAAAGCTATTATTTTGAGGATAAAAAATTCTGGTGATTTTCTGGGGGAAATCTGACATCAGGTTCCTATTCAACATGGGTAATCAATATTTTAGATGTTTTCATAGGGATTTATTTTCTTGTTTTCACAATGTTGACGATTTTAATCGATTCTTTGAGGTTAGAAAATTCTGGTGATTTGCTGGGGGAATATCGACATCGGATTCATATTCGGCGGCCCAAAATATATAGAAATACTATATTTTGGTCGTTTGCACGGCACATTTTTTTTATGTGTGGCTGTGTAATTAATTTTCAAATATTTTAATTAACAGATATTAAATTTAACTTACATGTCAAACCTCTGTGTTGATTTGTGGGAGCGTATGGATTCTTGATAATTTATTTAAATGCAAAGTGGTGTTCAGTTAAATTGAATTATTAGCAAAATTTGAAAACTTGGAATCTGATTGTAAACACTAGGTGTCACTTTAAATTTTTTATATGGTCTACCAATATAACAACTACTGAAATTATTCGTACACGAAGATGTATAAATGCCATTCGTAATACAACCATCTATTGCACATTGAATTAAACAGGCCTCAAACTCAATGGTAACCAAGTTAGAAAACAAAATTATCAAAAAATAATATTTTTCTGATATAATATTAGTATTTTGTTATAATTATCATTGATGTAAATCTGACTGGAAACATGGACAGGATTTTTAATATATGACATATGAATAGAATGTATAAAGTTACGGAGGGGTTCCATTCCTGGACCTTGAAAAAAAATCATCAAAGAACCAATCCACGACTGAACATGCTATTTGCAATAATCATATTAAAGATAAAAACGATTATTTCACTCATTAACGCTATAGCCAATGAGAGCCCGTTTTTTCACAACATTGCACGAATCAAACGTCATTATTAGTGGTAATGCCACCTAAATCAGCTTTTGACAGTACCAACATGCAAAATTTATCAATCAAATTTTTTGTGTCGCTGCAGCGGCAAATACTGCGATAATTTTTTGACGTTTTGTTTCGTGAAATGTTTTCGGCAACTCGAGCTTTTAAATTTTATCTATAAATATCTTCTCTAGCTTATTACTGATTGTTAACTTACCTTGTAAATTGTAATATTGTATTATGTAGTAGCAAACATAAACACACCACATATATAGTAAACAATCGTCAGTTCCAAAGCGAAGCCTGTCTGAAATATATAGGCTATAACCCTTGCCTATCTGTAACTATTTCAATTTGCCTCCTATTCAATCAGGTAACAATAATATACAAAGATTTTACTTAATATAGCTCATAATACAGGAACAAGTCAAGCACAGCTTTCAATAGCTCAATAACGTAGTTACGAAGGTAAGCAAATCATTTATAAATGTCAAGTAAACACATTCGCTCTGGAAACAAACTAAAAATTTACTTATATACGGTAATCTATCAAAAAGTAATTAGTTGAATCAAAGCTGTGCAACATTTTAATTTGTTTTATTTAAAATTCACTCCGCTTAACAAAGCAAACCTCAACATAATTTGTAAACTAAGTATGTATATATCAATGAACATTTATTATGGAGTATAACTAGTAGCTCTAGATGGAGCTCTCTATGTCAATCTGGGAACCATGAGTGTATAGTATATATGGGCGGGACATCGGCAATAAAGTAGTGCTCACAGATTAAAGATGTAGTGCTCTCTCTATCCTCCCTCGTCATATTGCACCTTAGAAACGCCTCAAAGGTGCTAAGCCAGTCTATATATTATAATATCTAAGGTTTCAACTCGTTTTATTTACTAGTTGCCACAGAAACCGTCACTAGATTATGTTTAAACTGTAGCGAATTCTGAGTAGTTTCTACTGCGTTTGTTTCAAATTTGCTGTTTTGACAATATGAGTAGGTTTGGAAATATTTATTTATATCAAATTAATGATGGAATTGAAAATGAAGGTCAGTAAATTCTAAAAAGTGACAAGAAAACGTCTGAAGGCAATTAATGACAAAACATAATATTGAAGATGTACTTAATGAATTATTTATTCGTGAAATATTCTCCCCAAATACCACTCGTGCTTTTAAATTTTATCTAAAAATTTTTTCTCAAGCTAAGTTGCCTAAAAGTTAGTATAACTCGTGCAAATTGGCAGTTTATTAAATCTGGATTAAATCCCTCCCGCTAAAGTGGTCGGGATTTAATCAGATAATAAACTGCCAATTTGCAGTCTTTATATTACCAGGCAACAACGTTTTCGAAAAAAATTTCGATAAAATTTTGCACTTGTGATATTACATGCGATAAAATTAATATAATTTGAGAATTTTGCCCTATACAGTTTCTTCAAATTCTCTGTAATTTTCTTTAATTTAGTGGGTAATTGAATAAAAAAAAAATATAGGCCAGTTGTTCTACGCCGCCGTCTACGCCTCCTCGTTCAGTATTCCACTATCTACAACACTATCCCATCATCTCCCCCCCAAACTACCACATCCGTCACCCTCCCACTATCTTCGAAGACAGGAATTGTGGATTTAGATCTATTTTGGGCTATTTTGAACTTGAGCGCTCAAATTTGAAAATTTTGGCGGATGTTCAATGTGAATTGGCTGCCATGTTGTTTTTGGAAAAAAGGACATCAAAATGAATAATTTCCGCCAAGTTTGGTCAAGGAGCTTGCTAATTTTTTTTGGTCCTTTGCTCGCGTGCGCAACGGGTCTGCGGTGTCTTCCATTTATTTCTTCGCAACGTCAAATATGTATAGTAAGTGCTACCAAGCATTTCGATCGACCCTCCACCCATAAGGGCCTAATAAAAAAGTGTTTATTTTGCCTATGCTTTCAGACTACCGAGTGGAAGACGGGAGTTCAATACCTTACCAAATTTTACAATTTTCCCCTATTTTTGCACCACCTTCGAAATAATGTAACTTATCCTCTAAGTTGGAAAAGCGTCTATATCTGCGCAAAACTTGTTGAGCCCTTTTCGAGTTATTGCAAATCAGACAGAAAGAACTTCGTACAGATTTTATGGAATTGGTTGAAATTGTAGTATGTTGCAGATATTGACGTTTGGTCAAATATCTCACTGTGCACAATCTCAAAAAATGGCCAGTTTTCGAGTTAATTCTTCTTTCAATCTAGTAATACCAAGATTGTTGTAACATGACATGGTAACAGCTAAAGAAGAAAAATGATCTAATATTCATAAAATAGATTTTGAAAACCTAGTATGTTTCTAACATTTTATTCTCGAGCGGTATCAGAGTTCGTTAAGTCAGTCTTAGAGTTACAATTGTCTGAATAACATTATTACCCTCAATTAATTTTGACTATTTGTTGTGAAAATTTAACCTCAACAACTAAATCGACACTTTCATCAAAAAAAATATATCATAGGGATTTCCTTACCTTCAAGTAGTTCTTTTACAACAAAGAATAACGTCTAATTTGCCGTCCTCTATAAACAAAGAGTATTGTATATTGAAACCTTCCTTCTCCCTTCGGACCAAAAATAACACCGTATAGACTCCCTTTATTTTCACAGTACCAGTCAAAACATTTTAAATTAATTTGGTAACACTACGAGTAACAAATAACAAAATACCGTATTTAACTGAATTATAAACTAATTCCCTATTCAAGATGCACCTCGGTGTTGTAAATCGGGTCTACTTATTTTCCATTAGCTCAGATATATCGCCTTGTTTTACAGTATGAACGCAGCCAATAAATTTATGGATTAAAATAGTTAAATGGAATACGGGCGGCTAACGTTAATTGAAACGCAAGATTCAAACGGGAAGCTGGGTGCTTGAGAGATCAAGTAACTCAGGGGCGAGACCAGCCATGGATAAAATTTGACACTAGATTGGGTAGACAAAATTTAGCCCTTCTTGTTATTTATTAACCAATATGTTTTACTTATATTGCGTTCAAGAAAAGTTGCGAGGGGATAGTGTAAGGTAAACCTAAGGCTATTCATAAAATTGCCTTTAAACAAATATATTTTTTAAGAGGCTACGACGGTGACGCTTTACGCTTTAATATGAATTTTAAATAATGGGCAACAACTGGAAGCCCTATTTTATGAATATGGAGGCTAAAAATTTGTATTTTGGGGAATAAAAATTTTACAAGAAAATTTTATCTCGCAGTGCATTAAGTTATTCAAGATTGTGTCTAGAGAGAGGCCAGAATGTGGGTACACAGGCTAAGAACTTATACCAACTGGAACACATGAGGATAGTTAACATAGCAAATGATCCTCTGCATGAAGTTGAACTGCATGACATTAAAAATCATGTTTAACAAACTTTCAATGTCATTGTAGAAGAACACACTACCGGGCGTCAAATTGACGCGATACCAATTTATTTGTTAAGGGGCGCCAGTCGCGTTCTGCCCCGTTCTTCCACTCCCAGTCGGGATCGAGATAAGATGCACTTCGATAGACGAGTCATCAAGGCTGCACTACCTCATATCATTAAAGACGCTCTCTCAAGACGTGATTTCGATTTTTCACTGACAATAAGGGCAATTTTTGCATAAAAAAATTCCAATCGAAGATTTCTCTCCGACGGGATTGGAATTTGGCGTAATCTGTATGTATTTACCTACTAATAATGGTCTCGGCACTTAAAGATTTTTGGAGAAATCGCATAAAAAAATCCCTATCAAGCTTCCGTAAGGCGACCAGAACACTGAGTATCAGACTTAAGGAATCATGAAATTCCGATTACTCAGTTGTTTACGTCTTCCAAACGGAAACTCCAGGGATTAAGACTAGCAACAAGTCCTTAGATTAATAAAATGCAATTAATTCACAGAATACCATTTATTTAATAAGTAATAATAATAATATAGTTTATTTAGCAACAGTACAGTATACAATATATGATAACATTAGAATTTTGTACAGTGTTACAGTGTATAACATACAATGCGTAAATAAACAGTTACAATCACTGAAACAGTACAAGGTACTGTTTGTGCGTGACTGAAGGAAGATAGATACGATATAGGATATAGGAATAGGATAGAATTACATAACATACATATTTGAGAGCAATATGTAGATAATGTTATATCGATTATGCTAGGCTACAAGAAGAAAATAAGATAGTTTATTTTTGAGGAGAAAATGTTTATTCCACTTACTTATTTCTTTGATTGATTATATCATGAAATTGATTACGTTCATTATTTAGAAGCCATTTTTTCACTTTGGTTTTGAATATTTTGAATTTTTTAATATTTTTAATGTAGCTTGGCAAAGTTTCATATAGGCGGGGTGCCAGATAATGGGCCTTTTCCACTAAATTGAATTTTACTATTTTATTAATATCAAACGTTATACTGGTACATAAGTAAAGGTAGAGTCGACCCAATTTATTAAAGAATTGTAATTAAGCAAACGTGTCCAAGTACAAAGTGACCGGTCTTCATGAATCATTTCAAACTGCGCGGTTCGATGACATCACACTCCATTAGCCAATAAAATGTAGAGAAGTTAAAGAACTGTTCCACGTTGCCACATATATTTTTACTTTTCTGTTGGCAACGATTAATTTTACATTCTGATAATTTTGAAATAAAAATATTATGTATTTTTAGGTGAAATGGTAATTTTGAAAGAAAAATATGTATTTTTAAGTGAAATATTCTGCATAAATTATTACTAAAGCAAATCAACATGATTATTTTACGATTTATCCCTTGAGCAAAAGATTTTTAGGTATTTTTCGCTAAAAGTGACAACACGGCACAATCTATGCTAGCATCAACAAATATCGTTTTCATTTGATTTGACAACTGAGGTTATGGTTAGTGTTTATGTTTTGTGTAGTGTTTCGTCGTGGTTTGTTTTGTAATTTTGCTGTGTTCTGTGTTCTGACTACTCTGTAATCACTTTAAAATGCCTATTAGAAAAGTTTGTTATATTTCAACTTGTTCAAATACTAGTTAACCAAAATACAAAACGAAAGTTAGGTTAAGCACACTTCACTTGACAGAACACAAAATATAAATGACAGTGATGGCGGCAGGGCAGCCAACAGACAACAATGAACTGGAGTATGACGTCAATGGCGCGTTATTTGAAATATATGGTAATTTTAACAATTTTTTAAAAATATATGTGGCGAAGAAAAAAAATTAAAATAATACTTTTTAGGCATAACTAAGTATATATTTTATAATAAGCGAATAAAAAAAAATGAGGAAAAGGCCCATTGCAGTTGCGTTGACCTATAGTCTTGTCACTTCGGGGCCTGTTATACTAGCTTTGTCTTTTTCTCGTGTGGTAATGATGGTTAATTGGTTCTATGTTCATTTTATTTATTTTTATGTTTAGTATCATATTTAAGCAGAATAGTTGTCTAATATCAAGAGTGTTGGTTTCTTTAAATAAAGTGTCACTTGGATAAGTGCGCTTTTTATTATAAATTATTTTCAAAATCCATTTTTGCACAGTATTAAGTTTTTCGAGATGATTGTCATTTACTCCTCCCCATCCCGCAATACCATAGGAGATCTGTGACTGGACTAGCGAATAGTAAAGAATTTTTAGCTGTTTTTTCTGGAGGCATTCTTTGAGGTACTTAAATCTTGTTAGTAATCCTCTGACCTTTTTAGTTAAGTTTAGTATTTGTAGATCCCATCTAAGATGCCGGTCTATAGTTATACCTAGATACTTTATAGAATCGGCCTCGGAAATTTGTTGGTTTTGGTCAATATTTAACGGGCCAAAATTTGGCAGGTTATTAGCATAGCAGGTGAAGGGTAAGTATTTAGTTTTGTCGCAGTTCAGTGTGAGTTTATTGTATCAAATAATACAGTGATTTTCAGTAAAATGATATACTGTGAAAGAATCACGCCTCCCAACTAAGGCAAATGCCTTTTTAACCATACAAGTGAAAGCGTACTCTAACAATCTATTTGGTGGAAAAGATTCATGCAACTCTCCCAAAATCAAATATAGGCCTTTTTTAAAATTTATATGACTTTTGTAATATGGTAATTACGATTGACTGAAAATAACAAAAATGTTTTACTAAAAAAAATTAGTTTCGCTAGAAACTACTTAGCTTTAAAGTTCTCGGAACGTGAGATTTCACGTACTAAAACAACATTCAGAAGGACTTACTTACTACATAAGTTTGATAGCGTTCGATCAGTCCAAGACTTACTTGCCCTTATGTAGGTGTTCAATATTGGAAAAAGGGGAGCGACCCACTTCCCAACGACTTTTGGGCAAAATTGAATTTTAGCGTATTTATGCACAAGTTGATTTATTTATTTTGGTTTCGACTTAGGTCGATTCTGGAAGGTTCTGCAACATTATCACCGCAGATAGTAAGGATTGGCCGTCCTGATACAATACAAAAAGTCTTAAGCTGGTGCACTAATGGGCCTGGGATGGAAGCAGGAGCTGGAGCAGGAATAGATGGAGAAAGACGAAGGACGAGTACAATCTTTTCTCTTGGAGAGCACTTCACTATTGGTGCGGAAGCTAAGTGGCTTTTTCGGACACTCATCGTTACAAGTATTTTCTATGCGCTGATTAATTCTATCGAACTTAAATAACGACAAAATAGACTTCTGGCATATGTCAGCCCGTCGAGTTGGCCATTGTTCAAGATATAAAAATCAGTGAAATTATATCATCGTTGCAAAGCCAATTTTTTTTTTCGTGTACATATTTTATGTTTAGAATGAATAAAATAAGATCGTCAGAAAGTGCGGGCCATCAGGGGCGCAACCAGAAAGGTCAAAGAGGTAAAAAAACGGAGTTACATAACATCATCGTTACAAACTTTTTTAAGGTTGAGCATGTTTATTTAAATGTTTTGAACACAGAAAAAAATTCCCAGAGAGAAACTCCCGTCAGTAAGGCTAGCCAGAAAGAAAATGTTTAGGATTTTTGAAGAAAATTGGATTTTTCTTCGCATATTTCATCTCAGAACTCTAAACTCATCGTTACAAGTTCTGGATCCTTTTTAAAACGTAAATATAAGCTCCTTCAACAATAGAATAGCCTCCCCGTAAAGTTCTTGGTGTCAACAAAAGTACCATAGGCTCTTAAATATTCAGGAATTTAACACTTTCGGTTAACTTGACTCCGTACCGTGCCTCAAATGTATTGTATCGTTATTACCTTTCTGAATGCGCCTCCTGACGGCCCACACTTTCTGGTGATCATATTTTATTCATTCTAAACATAAAATGTGTACACACAAAAAAAATGAGTCTTGTAACGATGACATGATTTCACTGATTTTTAAACAGTGTTCGTGACGCTCCTGAGAGGAGGTGCCCCACCAGAAGTCGATTTTATGAATCGTTATCATCCATTAAACCATAAAAATATCTCAAAGTTCATAAAACGATGAGCTGCCGAAAAAGCCACCTAGCTCCCGCTCTATATATTACAGAGAGAAATTCTCTCTATACTTGATTGCGTACGCGATGGTACTTGTCGATGATACGTTAATCAGCAGATTTCCATGGTATCAGACAGACAGGCAGTACTAAAGACGTTAGCTTCTAACAAGGTCTCATCTAGACTTGATGGTACTGCCATGAAAAGCCCACAATTGAGCGGAACAGAGTTAAACTACTCTGGCTTTCGGGACATTCCAGAATAGATGCCAATGAAAAAGCTAATGAACTTGCTAGACGTGTGGCTCAGAACTCGTACTGGGTTTCACCAAAAGGTCAACCAGAGGGTCTATCAAATACTGGATCGAGAATAATCATAAAAACCATTGGAGAGATATTTCAGGAAATCTACATGAGAAAATACTCAGTAAAAGACCATGTAAAATACTGACTAAAAGACCACGTCCAACCAAACTGAAGAACTGCTCACAAAAAACAGGATGCAGTTTAGAATTATAGCGGACCTAACAGGACTCGGATTCGACTATTGGTAGCAAAAATCAAATTTTAACGTGCTTCCTATATTGACAAAGAAAACCTTTCTATGTTGAATTTCAATACAGTTTTTATAAGAATTTTCCACTTGCCAATACTTCAAGGGTTTAAGAATTCAAGGTTCAAATGTTCAAAGGTACAAAGTTCAAAAATTGAAAGTTCCAAATGCGCAAGAATTCAAAGTTCAAGAACTCAAAAATTGAAGAATTAAAGAATTCAAAACTTGAAAAATTCTAGAATTTAGGGTAGGTATGCAAGAATACACGAGTAATAATTCAAGAATTCAAGAGTTCAAGAACCTAAGATATTCCCGAATTCGCGAAAAATTGAAAAATTAAAGAATTCAAGACTTGAAAAATTCTAGAATTTAGGGTAGGTATGCAAGAATACACGAGTAATAATTCAAGAATTCAAGAGTTCAAGAACCTAAGATAATCGCGAATTCGCGATGTACTGCCATTTAAACGTGTCAATAGTCTTGAAGTTGTATATATTTTAAATTAATTTTCGCTCTGAAAAGTCGAAGTCACCATTTTAAAAAAATTTTTATGTAAATGCCGGCCACAACTCCGATTAACTTTCTCATATACAGGGTTAGGCATTATTTCTGGATAAACTATAAGTTCGATTAAAAAATATCCTTGACAAAAGTTTTTGTAGCATTTTTATTCTAGTCAGTGACGTACTTTAATTTCCATTTCCTATTTTTTGAGATATTTTTCCTATTTTTTGAGATATAGCGTCATCGGCAGTTGTTTTAAATACTTGATCCTGTATATTTTTACATTTTCATATAGATACTTTTCATCAATTATAATGATAGAGGATATTAAAGGGAATATTAAAATCCGTTATTTATAAGAACAAACCTTAGTCGTTAGAAAAGTTTGATGATCAAATTAGGATGACTGTTGAAGAGATATCACAGCATGCTATTCAAAACTCCTTAAGTCTCCTTCGTTGATCGATTAGGATATTGTCAGGCTGCTAAAGGTCTCCAGTTTTAATTTATTATGAATATTTTCTTTTTTTCTCAATAATAAAGTGTAAGTGTATTTCGTAATAACAAATTTAATTTTCATTAAGTAATAAAAATTTATTTTCCTTTATTTTATTATTTTATTTAATATTTAAAAAACCACAAGTCGCACACCTACCAAGCCATACCATTATAATTGATGAAAAGGAGTTTATCTAGAAATGTAAAAATATACAGGGTCATCTGTTTAAAAAAACTGCCAATGAAGTGATATCTCAAAAAATAGGATAGCGGTTGGTTTGCCCAACTCTGTATAAATGAGACTTATGCAGTAAAGTGTAGTTTATTATTAATTTTTTAACCCCCTACCCTGCAGACTCCGTCCATAGAAGAAATTAGTCATTCCACTGGTGGCAAAAGAATATCCATATTAAATTTCAAAATTTGATGATTTACTTCCACACCAGTGGAAGTATAGTAACGACAAAAAAAACTTTGAAAATTTTTATTGTTCAAATAGGCTTAGAATGTCATGAAACATCGAGATTTTAAGCGAAAAAAAATTCTGTTTGTCGTTCTCTAACTTTTTTGTGCGCACGATTACTCTGGAACCGTTTAAGATGTTGACTTGTTTGGTACACATATGTATTTTAAAGTGATCTGCGACTAGATTATATTTTCATCTTATTCCGTTGAAGAGTTGTAAATGAGGGTAAAAAGATAAATTAAGCAGGTAAGAGTCCATAAAATTGGTATTTAGTATATACAAGAGAAGCTATAAGGCCTCAAAAATTTGTTTGACATTAGATACTCCCATCACCACCCCCACCCCATTAATAAAGGGGGTGAAAAAAATTGTGATTTACTATGTGTACCAAAAACCTCAAAATATTTCTTTACTTCATCCACCACCCCTATCACCACCCCCACCCAACTACCGATGTGGGATATCGTTTTATGGGTTTTTGGGGTAGACAATTTCAAATATTTTATTATCAAAGTTCCATAAACAATTTTTTCCACATACAAAATTTTTTATTGTGAGAGATTTGGATAGAAAATCTGGATGTGGAAGTAGTGATTCCTTGGGCAGCGGTTTTTTATATAGTTACTTCTCCTAGCTGCATTTGAGCTAGGACCGATTTTGTGATTTCGATTCGAGGTGTGACCATCCTACAGATCAGAAACAGACGACAAAAGACATGACAAACGGCAAATTGTAAACGACATTGACAGACAGCAGATGGCAGACATTTTTTTAAAAACACTTTTTTCAGTTCAGGAGACATGAAAACATGTAAATCCATCAACAGCTCAAAATCGAATTTTGGCACGGTCAGAATATTTTCCCTATTTATATTATTTTGTATATGGGAATGTCAAAAAGGAATATCACAATATGTTTATGAAGCAAGCGCAGGTCTCTCTTGACTATATTCGTACCCTACACGAAAAGTTAGCTTGTATGTCGCCTTAAATAAAGAAGCTATACAATTTTTGACAAAGACGGCGTACTGAATGTACCATCTCTCAGAGGAGATGTAAAGAATCAGCCCATTGTTTATTAAATGTTAGAAAATCACTACTCTATAACGCCTTCTGGCGTCGGTGATTGGCCTTAGATACGGAAATAGGTCGCCATTAAATAAATTAAAAAAAAAAAACGAAAACAAATTACTGTGATTTGTCGTATTTATTTTTCTCTCTTTATGTTTTACCGATGAGACATGTATGTATTTATGTAAATATAAATGTTTTCAGAACGTCAGAAAAGTTAGTTTAAAATTTCCCCATCTACACAGTTAATTCAATTAGTAATAAATAATTTATAACGGGTTTTATTAAGCACTATAAATTTTTTCAAGAGATAAAATTATACCCTAAATATGGCGTTGACTAGCTACCTATTTATAATGAACATAAAAACAAGCTGCCACTACCGGATGAGAAAAAAGATACAAAACATCTGTGGGGGTGCCGCAGCAAGAACATTGAACCCCTGTGGGGTAAACAGGCTGTTTGAAGTAGGGAAGACCGAGGAATCTTTCCAATTAAATTGTCCCCTGCAGATTGATAAAGAAGAGCTGTTGATTCAATTCATTACTTCGCAAAGTAGAGCACATTTTACAGCGGATAATAAAAGTTGCCTTATCTTTAGATTAAGCACGTGACCTGCTCAATTTTATTTTCAGGACTTAAAGAGATACTTGCACCATTACGATTTAATTTAAAGTTCTTGTTCTTTTTGTTAAAGTCCCATATACTTTAAGAAATTATGTTTATTCTCCTATCTACATAAAAACTACACAATGCCATAGGTGTAGTAAACTGTGATAATTATGGAAATATTTCGATAACACAGCCCGACACAAAAAACAGCGCAGAAATATGTGAAACCACTTATTCAATATATATAGCATTGATCAGATTCACATCTGTTGATCAAAATTAAACCTTAGAGGCAATTTTCGCAACTGTTGAGAGTGAAATAACCTAGCATAGGAGCGGATGTGTCATTTTTTTAATCTACGAGTCCCAGATATATAAGATCCCTAAAATACAATTTTATATACATAGTCACCCTGGAAGGGTGAAAGAATATTATTAGAATATATTGCATCAATCCGATTCACATTTAATCCCCGAAATGATCCGTTAGAATGAATTTTGGCAACTTTGTGAGGTAAGGTTGATCTGTAGCAGTGAAGTTGCGGCATTTTTAGGATAATTTGATCTCAGATACATTAATGCATCAATATTAGATGAAAATTATATGACTAGATTAGAAATCATATGACAAAATCCACCGTTTCAGAGATTTTGACTTTTTTAAGGTTAGGAAAAAAATCTGGACGTGATAAAGCAAATCAGACACCGGATTTGAGAGCAGCGGACCAAAAAACCACGGTGTATTAAATAGGTGGTCCGACATACGGCACTTTCCTATTACAATAAAGGCTTCATAAGTGCATGGTTTCTATTTACTTTAGTAGTAGATGGCGAGAGCTATAAGATCCTACATTTACCTGGGCTTGTGCATCGTATAACTAACATAACCTCAAATTTTAAGTTTTTTTCCGTTTATTCTCATTTTTAATGTTTGTATAGGAATTTTCAGCTTGGAGCCATACTGGCTCCAATCAAATATCTAAAAATTCACGCAAATAATTTTTCAATATTGTTGATAAATAAAAATAGACTGCTAATTATAGGTTAGATTCCTAACCTGCAAAAAATGTCTTATTTTATTGAGACAAAGTATTTAAAACTTCATACACATTACGTTGAACTTGATTTTGGTTGAAAGTACAGGAACCAGGCAGAAATTTTAATAATACTTGTAAATCTTAAGAAATATATATTTTTGAGGTTACCTGTGACAACACGTGCAATGCTGCATGTAGTGTTGCATATACTCTTTCAGTGTTTTAATTTAGCTACTTAATGCCAGATGTCACTGGACTCTTGTAGTCTTGTTTCACTAAACAAGAACAATAGGCCGGGAATGTATGCAACACTGTATGCACGTATGCACATAACCTGTAAAATTATCTTTTTATGCGTAAGTAATGAGGATCTCTCATTACTTATAGAAAGATAATTATTGGTCCTGCCATCTATTACATTATATACACTTATGAAGCCACTGTGAGGGTTGTCGTCGCATCACCTATTTAATACACCCTGCAAAAAACATAGTAGTCTGATCCGTTGTAAAGAACACTTTTTGTCGAGCTGTGTAATTTCACACATCATTATATCATTAATATAAAATATAAATCTCTTAAAATGTGCAGATTTATTAGCGAGGAACAAATCTCATAAAAGCATTATTACCCCGAGCACTTGTTTTTACACATTATTTCATAATCTGCCTAAAAATTATTCTCAAAATTTGTTTTGACATCAGCCACCAACACTATCACTTTATTAAAAGGGGTGAAAAAAACAAAATTGTGATTTAGTGTGTGTACAATAACCAAATTCCTCAAAAAATTTTTTGGCATCATATTTTTTTATATGTAAGACATTTTGTAGAGAACTATTTAAAACCAACCTCTGATCTATTTGGCATAGAGGTCTCCTTTATAAATTTTTTAAGCTTTTTTGGCAAAAGTGGCAAAATACCCAATCAAGCGTAAAAAGTTATATTGTATATTGTACAATTTTATTTTCTTCTTTTTGCTTAAAGTAAACTAAAAGTGAAAAGGCCACTTCTATTTTTAACAGCCAATTAAATGAAAATCAAAATATTTTTAAATATTTCCTTTCAGATGTAAATACTAAAATTGAAATACGTTTACAGATTTCAGATATTTCCAAATTATTTAAGGTGTTGAGTCAAAGATAATCTGGGATCTGTCGTCACTGCATTATTGGTACCTGAGTAACGTAGCCTGAGAAATATTTACGGGGTGTCTAGGCTGTGCTATATATCTGAGATACACATAAGAAAATAAATAAAATATATTGAAAAACCAAAACCACTCAGATTAATAACATGATATATTGTAGTCTAATGTCATCTAATTATATTATGAATAGTTATTTATGCATATGTTTCATATAATGTCAAAACACAAATACATAATTTGTCGTCAATAAAGCGAAGATCGTGAGACGACTTCAATTGTTTTCAATAAACACTTATCATTCGGCTATACGTCAGAATAAAATTATGTTACTTTTTTTCATCGTTACCATAAAAATAATATGTTTTACACACAAAAAATAAATAAAAAGTACAGTATTAGAAATAAGAAGTCAATTTTATTGATTATGGAAAATTAATAATGAATATTAATAACGTCGGAACAACACACAGTGGGAAATTGATGTTTTTTTTTAGACAAGAATTGAGTCGCGGTTCACCTCACAATCGATTGCAATACTTTTTTTTTAAGTAATCGTCAAGAGCTGTAGTTTTCTCTACCACTGCTAAAATTTGGAAAAAGTCAATTCTTATTTTTACTTTTGACCATTAATGCGGTTATCCCTGCAAGGACGGAAAGTCTATTTTTCTTATCGTATTTTGTCACATTTTTAAAAAGAGTATTTTGATAATTTAAATGTCTAACTTTATGTTTTTGAGGTCGCGAATTAATATCTGATGTCAAATTGTAGATATTGACAGTTGGCAGCTGTCAACTACCTGTCAAATAGCCATAAAGAATTAAAAGATTTTACATCATTATATAACTTTATGTTTTTGAGGTCGCTGAGTTCATATTTGATGTCAGATTGACGATATTGACAGTTGGCAGCTGTCAAATAACCACATATTATTAAAAACTCAACATCATTGTATAGCTTTATGTTTTTGAGGATGCTGATTGATATTAAGTTAACGATAGTGACAGTTGGCAGCTGTCAACTAGCTGTAAAATAGCTATAAAATATTAAAAACTTATTATCATTTATTAACTTTGTGTTCTTGAGATCGCTGAGTTCAAATCTTTTATATTCTTTAATACATTTTTTCTGGCGTTACCTACATTAACGAAATAACAACTCGAGAGCCTCTAGTGTTAACTCCTGTTTTTTTCTATTTTCATGAATCCTGATGTCCTTAATCAATAGAACAGACGTAATTCAAAGTTGATGAAGGGTGTTTTCATTAGTTGACTCCCTCTGATACATCCTACTATGACGGGCTCGAGCTTTTCTAAAAGTTTTACTATTGGCCTCCTGGGCATCTTCTGATAATAACCCTAAAGGTGTTCCTATTGACTAAGCAATATCAGTCCCATGAACTCTAAATATCGTCAATTTGACACCAGATATGAACTCATAAAAACATAAGTTATATAATGATGTCGTTTTTAAATACTTTAAGGCTATTTGACAGCTAGTTGACAGCTGCCAACTATCAATATTGGCAATTTGACATCAGATATTAATAGGCTATTGTCTATGTCAAAAAAAAAAAAGAGAGTTGAAAGGAACTAAAACGTTAAAGGGTTTTTATTGTTTAAAGTTTATGTGATCAATAGTAACCAAGATACAGTCTAGATATAGAAGATTATTCTACTTTTTTTTTTAACTATTTAACGTCGGCCTATTTCCGCTACCAGGGCCTATCACCGACGCCAGGAGACGAGCTACCCCCAACCTGGAAATTTTGCCGAACCTCTTCCCTTAAGAAGAGTAGGGATTTTTTACTTGACTAACATTTAATAGACAAGAGACCGCCTGCTTTACATCCCCTCCGAAGGATGGTATATCCACTACGTAATCCTCGTCTAAAATTACGTAACTTCCGCGTATACACTGATATACAAGCCGCTAGAAGGTGGGACGAGAACGCTGTATTTCCCAAGTACTAACCGCGCTCGACGTTGCTTCAACGGAATATCGACTGACATTCACATTGAAGTCGCCTCTACGCTCGCCCCATTATTGTACTTAAAAAATAATTTTTTACATTTTTTCACTTCTGAACTTAGACACACTAAATGTTATGACAGCACAGAGCAACTCTTAAATGTGCGCATGCGCATGAATATCTTATAGGTATCTTTATTACGTCTACAAGATATCACCACGAAATATGTTAAGCAAAAGTGCCAGTAAGCTGATTTTCTGAGACCGGAAATACGAAAAATGGATAGGGATAATAAGGAGATAAAACAATACTTTAAGATGGGTTAAACTTCTATTGCAGACCATTTAAACAAGAATGCTGCGAGTACGTTTAATGTAGCAATATCTGTACTTAAAGTATTTGACAAATAAGTTATAGGCCGAAATTTAAAAAAGAACGTAAAAATTAGAAAAAAGTTAATAAAAGTAACAATCTTCGAAACGCTGTATCTAGGTCTCTATTTGTCGTAGAGACTTTTACCAGCCACCATTTCAACGGCCGTAAAGTCAGCTTTCACTTTAATATAATAAGGTCTATATCTAAATTCACTCAGAAAAAAGTTACAGGACGAAATTTGAAAAAAAAAATAGTAAAAATTAGCAACAAAAGTTAAAAGTTGCAAACTTTGAAACGCTATGTCTCGGTCACTATTAATCTCATTTTAACGGGTTAAACGCCACATTTTTCTTATGCAGCAATGTCTATGCCTAAATGAACCCGAGAAAAAGTTACAGGTTAAAATTAAAAAAAAAAATTGCATTTTTTCGTTTTCTTTTGTTTTGTTTTTTGGACGTATTTTTGTAAAAAAAAAAAAATTAACTTCCGAAGGTACCATTTCGATTGGAAATTTAATTCTCTACAACTTTTCTATTGACGTGTTTATAGGAAAAATGCATAGTTTTCGAGCAAAACTCAAAAATGTGAAAAGTTGACCCTTTTACTTCGATCTTTCAATAGTAGCACTCCACGGTTTTCTCATAATTTGGGGTCAATTGAACATAAGAAATAATAAAAATCCTTTAGCGTTTTAGTTCCTTTCTACAGTACATAGACAATACACTAAAATTCGCGACCTGAAAAACATAAAGTTATCCATTAAAATTATCAAAATATTCTTTTTAAAAATGTGATAAAATACGAAAAGAAAAATAGACTTTCCGTCCTTGCAGGGATAATCGCATTAATGGTCTAAAGTAAAAACAAGAATCGACTTTTTCCAAATTTTAGCAGTAGTAGAGTAAACTGCAGTAGCTCTTGACGATTACTTAAAAAAATTACTGCAATCAATTGTGAAATGAGCCACGTCTCAATTTTTGTTCAAAAAAGTTATAAATTTCCCACTGTTCAATGGGGCAGACATTTTTTCGAAATTCAAAAAACTTTTTCAAACTTTGAGCTGCTATGATTTTTAAATAATTGACCTCAGGAGAAAATGGTTTAAACAAAAGTTCTGGGAAATGTTATAGCTTACAATATTCATAATATCTTGTTAGTGTGCAGGAGCAATGGCAGCAAAATCTGTATGGAAGCACAAATTTTCAACATTCTGACGGCTGTAAATCATAAAATATTAACAATAGAGAAAAATAGATGAAATGAAAGTTGTAGCTTTTTTATTCTATACAATATTGATAATATCTATTTTTCAACATGGTGGTCGTAACGGCAATGACATTTTTGTGGAAAACATTAACGACGTGGCAATTCCCCCAGCATTATACCAAAAAAAATTCCTTACAGGAATTATTGCCAGGTCAAATGATAGACAGATTGGCTGTACTATTATTATTATATTTCATTTACAATGTCCCTAATTTTTTAGGAGCAGTTTATTCTAAAATACATTTCTTGATTTGCAAAATTTTACTAAATTATACATATCATAATTTGTGAATTTCTCAAATAATGAGTAAATGTTACATCACCCTACGCGGCATAATTACAAATAGCAACAGCAGCAGTAAAGTAATATCACCGAGGGTAATTTTCAATTTTTAGCATCTGCCTTATTGAATTAATGTTACATTTTCTCGTGAAAGCTATCAATTTATCTAAGAAAGGGTAGCCACTAAGAGTGCTAAATAGGGCTTTGCTCTTCCTATAATATCAAAGTGAGCGACGACTCAAAGAGCGATGAGCCCTTTGGAGAGCTTTCTAAAGTGGTAGCACGTGCTTGTACTAGTGGAGTAGATCCTCGCACCTGATAAATGCTTCAACAAATGTCTTGTCTAGCCGAATCCTGAAGTCTTATATTACTGTCAGCGGATACAGGATCATACTGTCGAATACAAAGTGTTATGTGAGATGCTTGGTGGCGTGTTTATGGGGGGCAGAAGAACATTTACTGCTTTAGACAATGGATATGAAATTACCAGCGTGATTTTTTAAATTGGGGTTTTATTACATTAACATTAGAATACAACGTAAGCAATTATAGCTTCGGAGTATTCTTAGTTTTGAATACTCACTATTAACGAAGAACCTATTCTAAAACTATAAATACATTAAACGTCTAAACTTAGAATTAAATATATGCGAAATTTAATCATATCATATATATCTTTTAATATCCGTTTTTTTGTGGAAATAGACCTTCCAGGACACTTATATAGTCATTAAAAACCAAATAGTGAAAAATGAAAAAAAAAAAGAGTACACAAAGAAATCCGCTATTATTTTAGTAAACGAAATTAAATGTGTAACTAAACATATCTTTTCACTAGCTGCTTGTCAAATCTCAGGAAAAAAGTAAGTAGCAATATATCGGTCGAGCGGAATGGGCTCATTTAGAATTTTTTTTATTACATTTTCTGAAAGATCTATTAATTCTAGAAAGAAATGCAAAAAAAGAATTTTCTAGGGCTTCAAACTTAATCAAACGTGGCGCTTTCACGTTATAACTGCGTGACGTCAATCGCTCCTCTATCGGGAGACGTAGACATAGAAGCTTGGCTAGATGTCTAACAATCTGTATTTATATCGCGACATATATCTTGGTGATAAAACAACCAAGTATGTGTGTAAAGATCATTTTAATGTAAGTAGCATCTTGTATAAAAACAATGTAATGCAAAAAATATATGTATGTGCTTACATATTCAGGATGCGCTTGATTGTATATGACTAAGGACCGGTTTATCGGTGCGCGGTTAAACACTTTATCCTACAGCTAAATTAACTAGAAGTTTAGAATGTGAAGTTGCAATATTGAAATGTTTAATAGAAGCACATTCTAAACTTCTAGTTAATTTAGCTGTAGGATAGAGTGCTTAACCGCGCACTGATAAACCGGACCTAAGTTATCTCTGACTTTAGCCCAGGGTTACTTTTAACCCGACTTGATAAACATTTTAGTCTGGAGTTAGCGTTTAGCCCCGGGGCAAACTAACCTAATCCTGCATTGATAAACCGGCCCTTAATCGTCTAAAAAAAATTATAAACATGGACCGCACGCCTTGTCGAATCTTGGCCGCGACGTCACCTGATAGCAATCCGCTAGTCGCACAGAGAAAGATTCGACGATCTCAAGCGGAATGCACGAGCTTTGATGTGTTGCGCGACCGTTTCGTTCCCTATCCTCTGACGTCACGATGTTCGTCGCACCGCGCTCTTTAGAAGCGTATATTTCGAGAACCACATATCGGATTCATCTGAAATTTCCAACATTACCTAATTTTAAATAATACTTTATCCACAAGAAGTAACAATGACTAAATAAAATTCATTAAATGAACCCATTATAAACATGTCGAAGAATAAAAAAAAACTGATGCAATATCTTGCAGGGACAAAGAAGCTGAACGATTTCTACAATACAATAAAACAGACTTAAATATTTGCTTTTTAGCTACATCAGAAAACTAAGTATGTCTTTCGTGTTCCAAAAATTCCAAAATATTTGTTTCATCATCGCTTATTTCGTCGAAAGCTTCCATTTTTAATAATTTAACCAAAAAATACCTTTGAATTTTCACCCAACTGTCAGCACCAAACATAAAATTTTTAGGTTAACCTCAGGCCAACAGAGATAACCCCCACCTTGAAGCTCGGGCTAAGGACCGGTTTATCAGTGCGCGGTTAAGCACTTTATCCTACAGCTAAATTAACTATAAGTTTAGAATGTGCTTCTATTAAACATTTCAATATTGCAACTTCACATTCTAAACTTCTAGTTAATGTAGCTGTAGGATAAAGTCCTTAACCGCGCACTGATAAACCGCTCCTGAGTTACCTCTGACTTTAGCCCAGGGTTACTTTTAACCCGACTTGATAAACACTTTAGCCTGGAGTTAGCGTTTAGCCACAGAAGAGCTATACTGCCCTGCTAAGACAAGAAGTCGTAACTGCAAAAAATTAATTTTTGAGATTTTAATTGAATTTGCACCGTATTAGTGATCCTCACCACTGTACAAAATGTAGAAGCCGTGTCTAAAGCAAAACTAGTGAATATACATAACGAATATGGGTCGTATCTACAAAATAGACCTATTCACTCAAAAATCATATCCGATCATTACCAGATTTATTTGTCGTAACTTAACATATATACAATGTTTTGTTATATGGTTACACTGATAAAAGGGACACCTATTTATTTGCCAAAAATGAAAATCATGAATTATGAAATGTAGATGGCATAACATAATTCAGAAAATAGTTGATTTCTCTAAAATTACATTTTGTCAGATGCGACTTCTTGGTCATAGCAGGGTAGTATAGGTCTTCTGTGGTTTAGCCCCGGGGCAAACTAACCTAACCCTGCATTGATGAACCAGCTCTAAATGAAATACAAAAGTTTTTAAAGGACTTCAGGTAGATAAAATGCAACTGTTTTTTTTTTTTTTGTAGAGATTGCATATTTTTTATAGAGTGGCCCAAAGAAGCAGTGTACTACAAAGTTAAGATTTGTAACTAAATTTTTAATTTATATTTAAATTGCACATTTGTGTCTCTCTGCTTGAGAATGTAGTCTTCACATAACATATTTTTTGAAAAACTTGGATGTCATTTAGTTTTAAAAATATTTCAAATTTAAAATCGTTGAATTAAAACAACCTCCTTTATATAGGTATAACTCAAATTTAATTTTTTTAAAATTATACTGATACTAGTAACTTTTTATTAGAATAAGATTTTATGTAAGACACCCTCTATACTATTAGCAAAATAATAATATGTCTTCTTCATAGTGAAAACTGACATGATAATCATTTTTTACGATTTTAAAAATACAACTTTCCGTTTTATTTTCATTCCTCTCATTTCGGTACATATATACTGGTGATTTGTATTAAAATACTCCATCGCCATAATTAAATCCACCTCTGGTAGATTAGTTAAATCTGTTTGTAAATAGCCGAATTCGCACATAGTAAAAGATCCTACGTCTCCTTATTGATAATACTAAAACTGACCTGCGATTGCGGAAGATTATTAAGCGAGATTGAGCTGGGAAGAGATTGACGTCAGCGATTCGACCGCCTCAGCTCATGAAGAATTAGATTTTAAAGCAGTGTATTTCTGGAACTACTTATCGGATCGACCTCAAATTTTCAGTGTAATAGTTATTTGATGATTACTTCGCACAATTGTAATAAAAAGTGCAATTCGAAATTTGTCTAAATGACCCCATTCCATTCACACATAAGAGTAAGAAAATTAATATAGTTTACCACTCGGTTTCCCCCATACAAATGATCAAAAGATATTGTAAGATATGTAATATCTTCTAAAGATATTAAGATATCCAAATTATTGTTTTTTTTTTATTTTTGTGTCGTGTACTTGGGAGGTCAACTAAAGATCTCACATTTTGCTCGATCATGAGCTTATATTTATAATTCTAAATTTAAACTAAGTAAAATGTATCGAATTCTATACAAAAGCTCTTTTCATCGTCACGTGTTTGTATGGAGAAAACTTTTTTACTTCCTTCTCTTACAATAATTCCTAATTTTAAACATGAATAAATCACTTTTTAAAATTTCTTCGAATTTTCACGTTTCTGTGCACATTTCGAAAATTAAGGTCTTTCAGTTCTGTCCGTCGTCTATTCGTTGGTATCTTAGTCTGTCGATATATCTACAAAACTAGTTAATGAAGAAAAATAATATTTGGTATATAGTTGACGCTATTGCCAGCGAAGAAATGAGATATACTTTTAGACATAATTAATTAATTAATTAATTAAGCAACAACAGACTAAAATAATATTTGAAATGTAGTTGTCATTATGGCTAGGAAGAGAGCTTGATGATATACTTTTGGCGAGGGGCCAATCACTTGAAATTATGTGTCCCACAATTGCAATATTACACACATATTGCATACATATTGCACACATATTGCACGATATTGCACACCATGGCACATATACTGTCCCACATATTGCAAGTGATTACCCCCTCGACTTTTGGTAAAAAAAATATACAGTTTGATTATACAACAGCAGAAAACGAATAAATGAATAAATAAGAGGGAAGTTTTGCATAAATAATAATAATAATAATAATAATTTATTTACCAAAGTATATAAATTACAAAATAATACAAAATAATAGTGGCAGCTACAAAAATTGATATAAATGGTAAGCAAGCAATAATAATACCCACAAAAGTAAAACTTGCACGTGGGCATACTACAAAAAATACAAATATCAAAATCAAGCAGTAGTAGTAACAATATTATATAAATAGTGGTAAATAAACAAGAAACCCACAAAGGAAGACCTTGTTCGTGGGCATACTAGACTAAGGTTAATTTTAGTTTTTGAACATAATGAAACAACGAATGAAAATAATTATCAGTACGAATCAATATTAGTTAAAAATTTGAAATAAAACAAAATATTATATACATACATGCGCAGCAACGCGCTTACGTCGTACATGCAAATTTATATATATGTACATCGATATACTTTTATAAATCTCGAAGGTAACAAATTAGAGCACATAGGTAAGTAAAGTCTTAAATAGAGTATTGAGCAAAACAGTGATGAGCCATATCGATACATCTATTTATTATTTACTGTCTTTATTTTCCATGTTTTCTTTTTTTTTATTATTATTATTTCTATTGTGACTATTTTTTTGTAGTATGAGTATAAGCATGAAGGTAAGTCATCTACAGGTTATATGTATTTCTTCTATCAATTAACTTATGAATTTTTCCTCGATGTTTTATGAAGCCATTCGTTTAATTTCTTTTTTAACAGTCCAAGGGAATGTATGCTTCTTAGATTGTCAGGATTTTCCGCAAATACACTAGGACATAGGAAAATGTAACATTTTTGACCTATAGTTTTTACAGTTTTAGGGATGTATGTCGTTTTAGCTTTGTACCTTGTTTCATACCGGTGGTTAATAGGTGCCAATTCCCCTTTTTGTTTGAAGTGCCGGATTATTAAAGACTGGAAAAATAATTGTCTAATGTCAAATATTTTAGTTTCTTTAAAAAGCAAATATGACGAATAATTTTTATTCTTGTCGTAGATAATTTTTAATACCCATTTTTGAATGCATTCTATATTTTTGAGGTAATTGTTGGCAACTCCTCCCCAGGCTATAATCCCGTATGATAAATGTGTTTGTACTAGGCTATAGTATAGGATGGTTAACTGTTTATGGTCAAAAATCTTTTTATAAAACCTAAATCTGCTTAACATACTTCTTACTTTTTTAGTTATGTATTTTGCATGGTTCCATCTTAAATGATTATCAATGAATACCCCTAGATATTTAATTTTATTAATATTGATCAGATGTTGGTTTAATGGGATCTGCAAGGAATAAAATTCTGGTAGAGAATCCTTATAGCAGCTGAAGGGCATGGCAAATGTTTTTTTAAAATTAATGGTTAAAAGTTTGCTATTGAACCATTTAGCTGATGCTATTGATATTAAATAGGTCATTAACATAAATATTAAATAACAAGGGACCTAACACGGTTCCTTGTGGAACGCCATAGCTTACTAATTTTTCTGAGCTGATGATATTTGCAATTCGAACACATTGTTTCCTCTCTGATAGGTAGCTAGTCATTAGCTTCAATGAGTTACTTGGGAATCCTATATTTTCTAACGTTTCTAGTAGTTTCTGGTGGCTTACTGTGTCAAACGCTTTAGCCAAATCAACGAAGATACACATGGATACCTTTACAGATTTTTTTAATATAGAATTGTGTAATTTCGTAAATAATTTGAGATGTTCAACTGTTCAAACCTCGAATCAAACTTATGTATTATTGATAAGCTCAAAGTGTACTATTACTGTTTTTTTCAAATTTTAAAGTCATGTACTTTGGAAAATAGAGAAAAGGCTACATTTTACACATTTTTCTCAATTACGAGAGCATATTTCAAATTTAAAATTTGAAAAAGAAAACCGCTGCCTAAGGAATCACTACTTTCACATCGAGATTTCTATCCAAGTTTCTCATAACGAAAAATATTTTGATACTATATTTGCACTCCACTATATGGAAATAATTGTTTATGAAACTTTAATAACATAATATTTGAAATCGTCTACCCCCAAAAACCCATAGAACGATATACTACATCGGTAGTGAGGAGTGGAGGTGGTGGTGGGAGTGGATGATGAAAAAAAAATTGAAGCCTTTGGTTCTTGTACACACACTAAATTACAATTTTACTTTTTTCACCCCCTTTAATAACTAATTTTAGAAATTGTTATATCTCAAAAAATGGCATTTGCTGTTAACAGCTACTTTTTTAACCATTTCTAAGATTGATCTAAGATCAAGTAATATATTTGACGACTAGTGTTGCTGCATCACCATCCCGCAAATGTGACATCAATGACGTTGCTATACTACTGGGCAGATCAATTGTATGGAACAAGTACAGAACCGGTCCCAGCAAACTTCTTTGAGGGACACCAGATTTAATAGGTATTTTTTAAGGTAATATTACGTACTGTGCGTATTGTTCAAACTTCAACTTCTAAAATTATGCCTCAAAATGTCTAATAAATATTTTTTCAAATAAGGGATTTTAACTGATATACCTACATGATATACCTTCCTGAATCCATTGTGATAATTTTCTCAATATTTATTTGCCCATCCGTCCCTCATAACGTCCATCTGTTTATCTACGTATCCGTCTGCTATACCTGTATGTAGCTATAGACTTGTTTATGAACAGTGGCGTAGCCAGGGTGATCGCTCGAGGGGGCCGGCCCTATCCCTCGAAATTGTCAACATATTAATTCCAATTTAAAAATTTAATACAGTATGGTTCTCAACATGTTCGCTACAAAAATTAATGAGCGACTGAAATTTACAGTGTAGGGTGTAGGTGCTGTCGTGCGCAAAAAAATGGGTCTTATAACGTATTTTTGCTAAAATCTAGTTGTGTACATCTAACTTTAATTTTTGTGATATTGTCAGTTATTTGTCAAAATTCATTCTTCTTCTTCTTCCTGTGGTACGACAGCCCTATTGAGCCTTGACCTCCCCTAACTTTTGTCTCCAAACCGCCCTATCTCTAGCGGCCACTTGCCAATTCTTCACCCATCAATGCCTGGGCGTCCTTGCGAACGTTGTCTTGCCAAGTGTGCAAATAGAGACAGATTTACATTAGAAAAAAATAGTTGTCCTATTTTTTTTTACTCACGACAGTATCTCCTCTGTAATTCAATTATTTTTTATTGCCTTAGAATTTTTTGGGCACCCGCAAACCAAAATTCTGGCTACGCTACTGTTTATGAAAATATTATCATTTAACAATCTTCGTGACGTATTAAATTGGGTGAAAATAATTCTACCAATTTACTTCTATCATACAGGGCGTTGCGAAAAACCTATCAATGTTCCTAGGACCGGCAGTACATAAATAAATAAATGAAGTTGGTTTGTTTAATAAACATATTTCTTAATATTATTTATATGTTTATATATTTCGGGATATACCGAGAATCCGTTTGGTATGGGTACATATTAGAGGCCAGCAAATGTAATTAAGATAGTTCTACTGTTAGATTTCATAGATGGCGCTATTTATACAATTGTCGCTGTCAAATTTTGTTCCTAATTTTTGAAAGATTAAAGATAGCAAGTGATAGTAAATAAGAAAGAAGCGGTGACTGGATTTTTTATTTTCTATTACACATAATTTAAATATTTAAATATAAAAGTAGAAACTATCTCATAAATTTCACACACTTTCATGGCAAATAAAAGAAAATTAATGAAAAGTAAAAATGACAATACATCGTTCATATGAATATCAGTAATGATAGAAATGAAACATTATCAGTACATGATTTTTGAGCGAAATGGAGTTGGTAAAATATATTACACTCCGTCATGAAAAAATTATATCTTGACCATATTACATATTTTCTTATTTATTTTCTCCAATACCCGACATTCCTAGAGTGACAGCCACGTTACTGAACAAAAGAAATTCTTAAATGACACTGTCCTGACGGAATCTTTCGGAAATGGTTTTCCTTTCAAAACTTTAACATTTTGTTAACGGGTATCTATAACAAGATGTTCATCAAGTCGTTCCTCAAACATCAACTCATTTCGAGGGTCTCTTGAGATAACCGTATTTCAAATTGATTTTTTTTTTATGAACGTATCATAAATAATACTAAGAGACAATATTCCAAATGAGCTTTATCGCTCCTTTCAGTATACAACTGATATACGTAGAGTCCAGTATTGAAACACTCAAAATGGAGGTTCACCTAAGAATCCAATTAATAATATAATAAATGGGTTTAAATGAAACCTTTTGTATCACTTTTATTTTTGCTATGATATCATGGTCAAAAAGTTGTGCGCTTTTAAACTTTTATTGCTTAAATAAACAAGGAAAAAATCGATGTATTAACAATTGTATAACTCGGAAAATATAACAGATACAAAAAACTGTAAGCTACTTTTTAGTAGCTTATTAAAAAACCTTTTATTTTAGCGCTGTATCTTAAAAACTGACTGAATTGTCTAATTTTTTTTATATTTCACTTCTTAGACGTGATAAACCATAACATGCATGCGTAACTTTGTAAATAATATGTAACCGTCTTACGTCTGAGAGACCAACTGTTTCATTATCTTTCAAAATAATCAAGTTGTGATGGATTGTTTATAAAAAAGTCCTATATATAAAACATATGATTAATAATTTTCGTAAATATTAATATTTAAATAATGGTATTAACCCATTTCATTAAAGAAAACTTGGTAAAAAGTATTATGGCGAAAATTAGATTGGTATCACTAAAATTAACAAAAAGTCACTGCACAAGTTCTATCAACTCGTCTAATTCCCAAACTTTGTAAAAAAACCGCTGCCCAAGGAATCACTACTTCCACATCCAGATTTTCTATCCAAGTCACTCACAATGAAAAAATTTTATATGTGGAAATAATTGTTTATGGAACTTTAATAATATAATATTTGAAATCCTCAAAAACCCATAAAACGATACCCCACATCGGTAATGGGGTGGGGGTGGTGATAGGGGGTGATAGTGGCGGTGGATGAAGTAAAAAGATATTTTGAGGTTTCTGGTTCTGTACACACGCTAATCACAATTTTTTATTATCCCCTTTAATAATGGGGTGGGGGTGGTAATTTTTTGAGACCTTAGTTCCTCTTGTACACACTAAATACCAATTGTATGGACTCTTACCTGCTTGATTTACCTATTTAACCCAAGTACATATGTGTACCAAATTTCAAGTCATTATCTCAAACGGTCCAGAGTAAACGTGCGCACAAAAAATGTTACAGACAGACCGACAGACCGACAGACAGAAATTTTTTTTCGCTCAAACTTAAAATCTCGACGTTTCATGAGATTCTCAGCCTATTTGAACAATAAAAAATTTTAAAAATGTTTTTGTCGTTACTATACTTCCACTGGATGTGGAAGTAATTAAATACCTATACGGGGTATTTCATTAATAATTGGATATACGCCAACTGAAGAATCCTTAGTCCAAAATATGAAGATTTAACCAAAAACCGAGGGGCAAACCGTGAAGGAAATCTGGTGTACACTCGGAAGGAAATCCGAGGAAATCTTAAGGAAATCCGAGGAAAGGACCCCCCACAAACCTTATGGAAATTAGCTTTCAGTCGAATTTTCTGAAATTTGGATATGTTGTAGTTTTTGCTTTTCTGAGCAAAAGTTCTCATGGACACAAGTCTCGGCTATGACTGCTTTTCAAGTTATGAGGGCTTGAACGTCAAAATAAGCATAAAAATTTGGAGGAGTGAAGATAGCAATCTTAGCAGTCCTCCATATTTTTCTTTCTTTTACGTCGTATAAATTATTTTCAATGGAAAAATAGCTTTATAAATATATTTCAAAGAAACAGAGAATAACCCGATATAGATAGAGGTTGACTTGGTAGCAATCCACAAAAAGTAAAATATTCTTTTTGTAACTTTTTTTATATCGTTTGTGCATTAACCATTTTCGGTGGAATGATAGTTATATACACATTATCTTTTTTCAAATTTAGTATAGTTATATGGGATGAAATTTCCAATTATATGATGTAAAGAACCAAAATGGCCGACTTCCGGTTTCGATGCAATTTACATGAAAATCAAATTTTTAAATGGGACACCCTGTATATTGTTGCATAATTGGATCCTACTGGCCAAAATACATCAAATATTATTTTGATTTTCAAAAAATTGTTATTATTATTATTATTATTTATTCAATTATAAATTTAGTACAAAGAGAAGGTAGATATTATGCATATCATTTTCTTCGTAATTTAAAGATCTAATTAAATAACAGGTTGTCCCATAGGAACTTAATGAAGAATAAATCGTGTTTAATGTTAGTATATGAAGAGATATTATTTTAAAAGTACTTTCAGACTGATTTTTTAACAATTTTGGCAAAATCGCGGCCTTCTTAAAACTAAAAATTAAAAAACCTATATTTTTTAAAAATCAAAATAATATTTGCGGGTCAAATCATATGTATTTTGACCAGAAGCATCCAAATATGCAAAAATATAGAGGTTGTCCCATTTAAAAATTTGATGTTCATGTCAATTGCAGCGAAACCAGAAGTCGGCCATTTTGGTTCTTTAGATAATATAATTGGAAACTTCATTCCATATCATTAAACCTTGAGAAAAATCCAAGCTCGTTCAAGAGTTACAAAAGTGTCCCTATCAGCTGAGCCACCCGGTATAGCTATTATTCCACCGAAATTAGTTAATTCACAAATGATATTAAAAAAGTTACAAAAAGAATATTTTAGTTTTTGTGGATTGCTACCCCGTCAGGCTCTATCTATATCGGATTTTGCTGTTTTCTTGAAATATATGTATAAAGCTATTTTTCCACTGAAAATAATTTATACGACATAAAAGAAAGAAAAATATGGAGGATTGCTAAAAAGATAGCTAGCTTCACTCCGCCTAATGTAAGGCAAAGAGTAGCAATTATTGTGGGGATATTTTCTAATAATTCTGTCTTCATTCCATCCTCTCCTATTGTTTTTCTGTTTTTTAAAGATAATATTATGCCATTAATTTCCTAGAGTCTGTAACTGTAACAGAATTTGCAATATTTTTTCTTTTCGGCTGCGAAAAACTCCCTTATTGTATCTATTATAGTTTCAGAGTTATATATTTGTTAATTTATCAATTTTTTAGTTGATCATTTAACCCATGATTAAATTAAAAGTGCACACTTTCACTTTTTTAACTTTCTCATTCCAACAAACAGAAAGACGATATGAAAGGTTTCATTCAAATCCATTCAGTTGTATTCCTACATGAAAACAGTTCATAAACTGGACTAACACTACAGACAAGCTATCTTAAGGTTTCCCAACCCTACTATGTATTTCCCCTAGCGACAAACGACGATCATGTTTAAAGCGGCTCGAGATTGTTTATGTTAATATGCGAAAGTGCCGCCTGCGACACACATGAGGTGTATATTAAAATAAGTAGATTGAGGGTGTTGGATATCTTGAAAAGGATGCGAGAGATGGAACGGATTCTTTATATATAATAGGAATGGTGGCACCTGGGGAAAATGATACAGATGAGTTATGGCTTAGATGATGTGTGAAAAAAATGTTTTAGTGAAAAATTACGTAATCACGGACGCATCACGGCTTTTTTGGGGATTAAGGGACCAAGAAAATAATATTCAGTTGAATATTAACAGAGTAACACGAAATTTGAATTTAGAAATATTGTGATCTAGAGTAAATTTCAGTTTCTGCTTGATAATAAATTGGTAACAAATGCGTTTAAGTGATAATAAATAGGTAACAAATGTATTTAAGAAACGTTTCTAGTTTAGTTTTGAAGATAATCGATTGAAATTTGGGATATCCTATATACATAATAAGCTGCACTTTTTGACATACAACTGATTTTTTTTTCACTTCCGGTTTCGCCGGAAGTGACACTAACTTTCGATTTTTAAATAGAACACCCTGTATATGACTGCATTTTTGAATTCTGCATAATTTTCTGAATTCAACGATATCAAATAAGTGACGTTTCAAACGTCAATATTTTTTATAGTATAATTTTTAGTTTTCCATTTAAGTGTGCTATGATGGTTTCGATTTATTCTAAATTGCCCGTGTAATGTTAGAAAAATCGATATCCCGCCAAAAACACTAAATTACGTGATTTATGAGCAAATAAAGTTCATCAAAATGGGTTTTTGGGGCAAAACTGAATTTTTTCAAATAGAACCATATTGGTACCGTGGTACCATTTATTAATACTATTAATAAGGAATTTATTCATATGTCGTATTAAAGTGTGCGATAAATACAAACAAAATTACAGCTAAAAGAAAATAAGGAAATACAATTTTGTTCTACTTAAATGTAACTAAGGTGGCTTTGAAAACAATGAAATATTTAGCTGGTCAAACATTTATTGGTAATAAATAATTAAACCTACTTAACCTTTTAGTCTTTTATATCTAAAGTATAATCAATCTGTGAACCAAAACGATAAGGGAAAAATGCAATAAGCGTTATTATTATTTTTTTAGTTAGGTTATTACACCTACAACAATCCAAAATATCCAAAATTACTAATGATTAGATGTCAATTTTTCAAATAACCTCTTATCATGTATGCCCTGGATGTAAAATTGAGTAAAACTATATAGTCGGGGAGCCCTCCCTAGCTGTACGTGCACCCCCCGCCCGATCCTTGGGGACAATGTTTTTCATAAAGATTGAAGCCTAAGGAACAATTTAAGACATATTCTAAAAAAAAAACTGGCTGTACTTTCAAAATGGCGGCCATATGTTAAAAAAAAACTGTTGCCAATGTTGTTTTTGTTATTTAACACAAAAACTAAAAAAGATGGGCAAAAACTTTCTTCACAAAAAACAACGTGCATAAAATTTTCTACAATTTTGTACGTATACAATATTTTGATAGGAGTTACCATTTTCCAGATAAATGAGTCCAAAATTAAGAAAACATGGAAATTCATATATCGGTAAATCACTTAAAAGAAATAACTGTGACAATTATTGTAAGGAGTATAATATAACTTTATATTATTAACATAAAAGTTAAATAAAATAAATTGAAAAAAATTAATAATAATAATAATATTATAATTTGCAGACATTTATCTCGAAAACGGTAACAGTGGTATCTGGAAAACGGTAACTCCTATCCAAATATTGTATAGGAACAAAATTGTAGAAAATTTAATGTACTTTGTTTTTTGTGCAGTAAGTTTTTCTCCATCTTTTCTAGTTTTTGTGTTAAATGACAAAAACAATATTTGCATTTTTTTTAAAACGGACGCCATTTTGAAAGTACAGCCAGCTTTTTTTTTTAGGACATGTCTTAAATTGTTCCTTAGGCTTTAATCTTTATGAAAAACATTGTCCCCAAGGATCGGGGGGGTGCACGGACAGTTAGTAGTGTTACGTTTTATACTGAATCTTAAATTTTATCTGGAAAATGGTAACTCCAATGCAAATATTGTATAGGAACAAAATTGTAGAAAATTATATGCACTTTATTTTTGACAAATGGTAAAATCAGTAGTATTTTAAAAACAATCTGATTCTTATTTTAAGATTTTAAGATAACGAAACGTTGTCTAAAAATTATATAACTCCATCTTGCTATTTTGTATCTTTAGAAAAAGTTAAAATGGAATTTTATAAATTTCGATTTTTACTTCCCTCACTTCCCAAATAAGGGAAAAAATCACACTCGGAAATTTCTTCGAAAATTAAGGTCTTTTAATTCCGTCAAACTGCCTGTCGGTCTGATGTCTGTCCGTTGGCGTGCAAAACTAATTGATACAGAAGAATAATATTTGGTAGATAGTTTGCGCTATGAGCCAAGGAAGAAATAGGATGTACTTTTAGTGAAAAGTATACAGGGTAAACACCCTAAAAAACGAATTAATAAATAATATTTTGCATGTAGTTAACTACATGCCACTACGTTTCGTAAAAAAAAGAGAAAAACTATTCATCATTATCAAGAGGCGCCCTCCCCGTACTAGCATCACGCTAGTACGTGGAAACAATACATAAATTATTGTTTCTTGACACCTTGTCTCTTTTTCCACAGCAATTTACTAAAGCATGTTTAGTTATATCCTCATATTTTGGTTCATAGAATCTACCCTTGAACTGTGGCCTATTATTAATGGTCCACCCTGTATATCATACAAATAAAGATATGAAGATACGCGTACTAAACACGGAACATCCTATATATAGTTACATTCGGCAACTTCCGACTGTAATTTTTACGCGTAATATGTTAATTCGGATCCAGAGCCAGATCATGTCACACCTAGGCTAACGTATTTTTGGTGCTCCGTAGATATATCTTACAAAAGCATCAACATGTCTAACTTGGAAGCACACTGATCATATGGATGTCAGTGTACGCCAGTTGGAAATAAATCATACTGTATGTAGTCTTTTCTAAATACATATATATTACGAAAAGTCCGTCCAATTACATACAGCTAATAATTTCTTGTTTGCAAATGGACGAATCAAATAATCTTGCAAAAACTAGAAAATGGTTTGCTTCTAATTTTATCTTTAATAACAATTTTATAACCGCTAATGTCCAGCTTAATTTGGTGAATTAGATCATAAATAATTAATCGTAATAAAAAAATGTTTTAACGCACTAAATTTTAATAACGACTATATTGGGCTGTTTTTGCAAAGGTCATTGAACTCGGAAAGGATGTTAGCAGATATCCCATAGTGTGAGCTACGGAACGTGTTTTTTCTGGTATTTAATGGATTATAATTAAATTGAAATCGAGGTAATACTAATAAACATAGATTGTAATGTATTTTTGACGAAAAAATTTAAAAGTACCTTATCCCAACTTGCTAAACGGCCCAAATTGCGAAACGACAAAAGGTGAAAATAAAAAGAAACTATATTTCTGCCCCTCGAAATTTTAGAGTGCTACTCTACAATAACGATATCCAAGTTGCATTAGTAAACACACGGCTCCCGGTATTTGGCACATATTTACGGTTTACATTATAAGCAAAACAAACTAGAGATTGTTGATAGATTGTTACACATTCTATAGGATATTATTCGCAGTTTTTGTGTTAGTTTGAGACATTTTAAATTTTATCATACGAACTTAGTTGGTGAAACACTCAGTATAAATAAAGTAAGAAAAAAACTATGTCCAAAACCAACGTGCGTTTAAAAAAAAACTGCATCTAAAACCTGCGTGGGTTTCGAACCCGGGGCCTTTGAGTTCCGAGTCAGCATTTAAACATTTATTTTATTCTTTCTCATTCTGACATTTCAAAGTATTTTTGCATTTATCTCAAATCCAAGACGAACCAAATACACGAGGCGTGATGCGCCTTAGCTAGTGCAGGAAGGCATGTCGATTTTAAACAGCTTTGAATTTATGTAGAGGCGTTTTCCCTTGCTTAATACGCGCTGTAATTTATGTTGTCTGGGTTCGACCCTGGGCTTAAAGAAGTTAATTTTTAAAGGTTGATGTTCTTTGAGATCCGTTGTTAATTCCGTTTAGATATACATGAAAATTAATAACAACAAAAACCTGTTTTAGAAAATTGTTAGTCAATAAATAAAAAAGGAGATTTTAGATGAAAACAAAGTTAATTGTCGGTCGTTGGGAGGAAGGGGGGGGGGGGGGATTCGCGGGTGGGTTGTTTGTGGGGTGGGATATTTGTGGGGGTAGGATGTTTGCAGGATGAAGGTTCAGAGTCAAAAATGTAAGAACTACACCAACATCTGCCACGTGAAAAAATGTAATTTTTACATTATAAGCAATGAGTTGAAATCACGGCTGGATAATATATTATGAAATTTATATTGGTAAAATATATGAATATATATTAAAATCATTTAAAATATCATTTCATCAGATTTTTGTTCAATTACAGAAACATAAAAATGAAAAAAAAATTCAAATTTAAATAATTAATAACTTTTTTATTTACTGATAGATTTTGTTAAAAAACAACAGGATTCTTCCTCTAGCTAAGGCTAATTTACTGTTCAATTTTCAATGTAATCGGACTTTTCTTCCTTAAGTTATCGTGCACAACACGTGATGGACGGACGGAGGGACATTTTGAAAGTTGCTCAGAATTCGTTCACTGACACAATGATATGAAATTTGTTTGTCCACGAGCGATATTTCCGATTTTAGAAATGTGCCGATTAAACACAATATACTCTTCGTTCTCGTATTTGCGAAGAATATAAAAAATGTCAAATATGTCATAATAGACGCAAGGAATCATTGCTCCAACTATACTTATTAAAGTCAATGTATACATTATACAGTATCGGAAAGTGTTTGTTTTGGTACGGCAATAAGAGCAAGCAATCATGTATAAATTCACTTGAGGGGGCGTGTCACTGTTTACCTGTGCTAGAGTACTGGTAGACGTCCTTGTTGTGGACGGTCGGTTAATAGCGCAATGCCTTTGGCACTGCGGTATTAACCGTTTGCGTTTGGCATGACTTTCCGATTTTGTATATACTGTTCGCCAGTTTATTGAAATTTTTATATAATTGTTAAAATTTCTAAAGGATACTAGCATTCGCATTTTTTTAAAAAATATTTACATTTTCCGGATATAATTGCATATTTCCAATTTTAAATATTTCCCTCCGATTAAAGAACTTATATCTAGATACATAATGGCATGAATTTTATGATCCCGAAAGACTCCCAATCTAAGGCACTTCTTCCCATAAGTTGCTGATTGGCCCATCGGCGTATTCGCGGCCGCTCGTACACGGTCGGCTTCAGTTCGATTATCATAATCTCAGTTTGACAGTTGTTGAATGTTAATAAGTGTTTTTCTTGTTTTTCGATCAAAATGTGGTAAAGAAGTCTTTTTGTTTTAAGTTGTGATTTGTCTAATACCTAAATAATATTCTCTGTTCATATTTAGACAGTTTAGTGACAATTTAGTGCAACATGCAACAGTGCTGTGCCATTTGCAGAAATCGATCGTTTCATAAGTAAGTAGGTCATAGTCGTAACATGATGAGGTTCAGTTTATAGTTTTAATAATAATATTATAAATAATATCCTTCCAATGCGTATTTCCCTTGAATAAAACATCTTTACCTATTGTATTTTTTCAATCTGCGTTAATATTCCTAGAAGTTAACCAATAATTATCACATAAAATAGGTACAATATTTTACATTTTCCCTTCTACACATACCCGCCTCTGTTGCCTATGGGATGTGATGTTCATCTATCCATTTTAATGGACATATAATGTGACTATGTTAGGAGCAAATAAGGTATATGAAGAAAAGGTAGCCATTATGTATCTAGATATAAGTTCTTTAATCGGAGATATTTCCCAATAATGCCAGCTTGATTATCAGTATTTTTGTTTTCGTAAAATCACACAATCATATAATGTTCACGTTGTTCAATGTTTCATTTTTTCTTTAAACGGTAGTTGCACTTTCAGGTAAATTTGCCGAAAATAATAGTTGTGAGGATTTTATATAATGTTTAATATAACAAATTAATAATAAAATTAGTAATCTTTTTCTTACTGATAATTTTATCATAGCTTTAAATCATTGTTTCACAACAAGCTTTTGAAAATTAGTAAAAAAAAACTGATGGCAATTTTAAAAGTTAAAAAAGCTACATATCATGTGCATGACAGACAGACATTTGTATGAGCATTGAATTGAGTTATGGCATACGCGATATTTTTTAACTTTAAATCTTCTGTTGTGATTGCAACACGGAAACTGTTACGTAAGAGGTAAGAAATATGAACACATTTATTCGCTATAAGCAATATTTATTGAAATTTCTCAAGGAAAAAAAAAACGTTTTCTTGAAAATGCTTTTATAGTTCAGAGTGGATTTCTTTCCTAAAACGAGTACTCGATACGGCCAAAATTTATTGAGCATCTAGATAATACATTATATTGACGGAAAATAGTAGTTGAAAAGCTTTTATGTTTAATTGACTGCCAATCACGGTGACAAAATGGTGAGATTTTTTATGAAAAATTGCGAAGACACACATTGTATCGGTCATAACTTTTTTATTTTTTAAACAGGAGAAAACATAAAAAACGACTTTTAGCTTAATCGATAATCTTTAATTTGGTTTCTTAACATTTTTGGCGCAAGTGCCATAATTTACGAGATATTTAACTTTTAAACTAGTATTTTGACTGTCATTTTAAACCTCCACATCTCAGAAAATTTTTTTTACGGAGATTTTAAAAACAGCAAATTGTTCCTCAGTTTATGAACTTCTCCCTGGAGGTTTTTTATTTTTGAGATAGGAGTGATACTTTTCGAATTATTCGACTGTGTTCAGGCGCCCGTTTTGTTAATCCGCAAAGAAGGCGAAACAAAATTTTTAAACGTTCAGAAATTTTTTAATACATGAGTTAAAAGGCCGTATGATGTCATTATGGAAAGAGAGAGAACTGTACATTGTGAGTCACACCGGCGAAATCGAAAATTCGAGCCACATGAGAGTACGGAAAGTGACATTCTTTTTATTTTCGGCGAAATCGAAGAGTATATTGGTTTTGATCGGCACATTTCTAAAATCGTAAATATCGGTTGTAGAGAAAGAAAACTCGTATTTTGTTAGTGAACGAATTCTGAACAACTTTCAAAATGTCTGTCTGTCCGTCTGTCCGTCCGTCCGTCACGTTTCTTGTAAGTACGATAACTTAAGAAAGAAAAGCCCGATTGCATTGTTTGGAAAGTAAGTTAGTGTTAGCTTGAGAAAGAACTCTGTTGTTTTTGAAGAAAATCAATTAGAAAATAAGAAAGTTATTAATCATTTAATTTAAAAAAAATATATGTTTTCTTAATTTTTGTCTCTTGTACTTAAATAGAAATCTTGCGAAATGTTATTTCTACAATTTTGTTTCTATATTTTACTAATATATATTTCATAATAATATATCCAATGTATTGAAATACATATTTTCCATTTTTGAAGTAATGTGTGATGGTCCAGTAGCTAAAGTTTTGCCTTGCAATCCTAACAGGTTTTTTGGTTAGTAATTTTCCCGTGAAGACCAGCCATATATGATATTTTATTTAGACCAGCGTCTTTTGCATTGTATATATCAATTATTTTAAGTTTATTTTTTACATGTTTTACCTTTTTTAATTCGCCTATCCCGCGAAAGGAGATTGTGTTTATGTTTTTATTTTGTTTTTATCCAATCCGGTTTTGCTCCATCCAGCCCATCAATTACCATGGCGATTCGCACCATGGATGTATGGCTGGCTCCGTGTGATTATGCGGGGTGGACAATATGTATACTTAATTTAAAATAAATTTGTTCTTGCTTTGTTCTTGATTTGTTCTTGCTTGCTCTTGCTTGCCTTGCAATCCAAAGTTCGTGTGTTCGAACCCCAGACAGGTTGGATGTTTTTTCTTCATTTTTTTTCATATATTTTTTTTCATAACAAATTTAGGATATTTAGGACTATTTACAGAAAAACTGCGAAGAGCATCCTATAGAATGTGTAACAATTATATGAAAAGCTCAGTAAATTGGCGAAGAGTACGTTTTTAGCTTGTTATTCATTAAACTGGTTGTATTTTTCGTATCGGTAATTTTACCATCGCTTGAAATCATTTTTCCACAACAAACTTGTGCAAAGTAGTAAAAAACCTGATAATAATCTTAAAACGTAAATAAATCTACATGTGCGTGACAATTTGAATTGAGTTATGGTGGACGCGGTGTTTTTGAACTTTAAATCTGTTAAGTAATGAACATTAACTCTTGTGATTGGTCCTAGCCCATTGAACAACGAATTATTACCCAGGACCAAAAGTAATGAGCCCCATTTCGTTTTTAAAAAGGTATCGATAATTAATGAATTATTTAATAGTCGTAAAAAAAATTAATATAGATTACACAATATTACACATACCTTTACAATTCTGGCTCCTACAAGACTCCTTTACACTTCTAACACAAACACAATGGTTATTAGGACTAAACGCGAATAAATATAATAAATATCAATAAACAATTTGAATAAATAATTTAAATAAATAAAATAAATAATACACTCCTTGGCAATGAACTCGGAAGCCACATCCGCGCTGTCACTGCACCGATTCAGTCATTTTCGAGTGGAAAGCCACGTCTGCCTTGACATGTTCGCGGGAGGTACAATTCCGCAGAGCCAACCCCGATTCCGTGGTGCCCAAGGCCCAAAGTCAAACTACTGGCGTTAGTTTCATAGCCCCTGAGATAAATTTAACATTTCGTTCATGGTCTAAATTTAGCATGGGAAGTCGGCATTTTTTTCTCGTTGTTTTTATTGACAGTACAGGGTGTGTCACCTTAGTTTTTGTCTGTCTGCATACATCATCTCGGTGATATTAGTGGATTGTGGCAGCTGCATTTTTTATTTTAATTGTTAATGCAAATAGAAGTGAGGATGAGCGAGTCAAACGGTATTATTTTTAGAAGTTCGTTGCCTCCTTACTATTTTTAATGGTCCGCTCGTGTGAAAATATTCAACGAATTTTTTAGCGAGAGCTCGAAAGTGAGCCAATTATTGGAAATAGGTAACAATTTGTTACGAATAAGTAGTATTCAAGATAGAGACAGAGATATCCTGTAGATAATGATTTATGGATGGGTCATAACTTGACATTTTGTATAATTCACAAATTCTCAAAATATTACGAGAACACTTAATTAGAGTTATAGCCAGAGTACAATAATACATTTTCATTAAGGTACATTAATGTAGATAATTATTTATGGATAACTTAACATTTTATGTAACACAAATTCTCAAAATACTACTACTATAGAGTTGTAGCCAGAGTACCATAAAACATTTTCATTTAGGTACAGTATTATTATAGTTCAGTCGAATTGTAATTTGACACGGTGAAAATACATAACCACGATTTTGTTGTTTTAAGTTGATGGGTTGGACATCCAAAACAAGCCCTTATAGTTTGCCAACTGATATCATACCGGATAAGGGGGATGGAGGGTTGTAAAGTTGAAAAGTCGGTTTTTCGAGTTTAAATAGAAGGCTAATAATCCGAGAGGAAAGTTCAAATAGGAAAGTTATAGGTATTAAAAAAACCTATAAAATGAGCCCCGGACATTAAGATAGCTTTATTAGGTCAGGAGTAAATTAAAAAAAAAACGAAATTTTGAAAACAATTTTAATTTCAGCAATATTTTAGAAACATTTCTGAAATGTTACTAAAGTATGTGCTATTTAGGAGGGAACATCTGATAAAAATTTCAGATCAATATCTGCATTATTTTTTGATATATTCAATTTTTTTGAAAAAATGGCTATAAGTACTTCATTTTCTGTCAGATTTTGCTATGAGAAGAAAAATTCTATTCTTCGAGAGTTATTCAATATTTACAAATTTTTTCTATATGGTCATTATTCAGAAAAAAGTGGTGAAAATTTAATTTGAAAAACTAGAAAATTTTTTTGCATAAAAAAATCCAATTAAAGTTAAATATCTTTGAATGGAATGCAGTGTTTTTTTTTGAGGTGAACCAAAAAAATAGCTCTTCAAAATGGTAGACATGATTTTTCGACACTTATAGCCATTTTTCGAAGACCCTTTTTTTTTCAAAAAAATTGAATATATCAAAAAATAATGCAGATATCGATCTGAAATTTGTATCAAATGTTCTCTCCTATATAGCACATACTTCAGTAAAATTTCAAAATTTTTTCTAAAATATTGCTGAAATTAAAATATTTTTTTCAAAATTTCGGTTTTTTTGAACTCACTCCTGACCTAATAAAGCTATCTTAATGTTCGGGGGCTCATTTTATAGGTTTTTTTTAACACCTATAACTTTCCCATTTGAACTTTCCTTTCAGATTATTAGCCTTTTATTTAAACGCGAAAAACCGACTTTTCAACTTTACAACCCCCCACCCCCTTTATCCGGTATGATATCAGTTGGCAAACTATAAGGGCTTGTTTTGGATGTCCAACCCATCAACTTAAAACAATAAAATCGTGGTTATGTAGTTTCGCCACATTTTAATACTATTCGTGATAATTCGACCGGACTATTATTGCAACGTTTCAAATGAGATTTTTTTATGTATAGTATGATTTCAGTTACTTCAAATTCTTCTTCTTAAAGGACATATTCGCAGAAGTTTTCTTGTCCACATATTATTCACCATTCTTTTTTTTATGTGGTACGTTTCACAGCATCGCGGTAACTGCCGTGGTTGTCTGCTAAGTGTAAAGGAAGATGGAGAAAACTAGATTATTAGCAACCTTAATCATTGAACTTGCGCTCATAAAAGATTACTTCGTCTAATCAGAGCGTTCAATGATTTTTTATCTACAAAGTTGAAAATTATTCTGATCAGCTTATAATTAATGAAAAACAATTTTTTTTTTACTTTTTAGTGCAATTTAGATTTAAAAGAAAATTATTGTTTTTCAAAAGTTTTTTTAATTGTTTGTCTTTTTAATTTATTTATTTTCATTTGGTACCTATGTCAAGGGGGTTATGAAGAAAAAGGTAAGCCGCCATCTTTGGTTTTAGAATGACGTCACGTGGCCTTATCGTATTCATTTGATACCCATGTCAAGGGTGTTGTGAAGAAAAATGTAAGCCGCAATCTTGGGGCGTCCGCCATATTGCATTAAGAACGATACTAGATATACTATATTGTATTACCCACAGAACTAATCTGTGTGCAAAATTTCAGCTCGATTGGGGTGTCTATTGAGTACTGAGTACTGAATTTTGGGGCCCGCTAGAAATCTTGATAAAATTTTTTTTTCAAATTTCTCCTCCCCGCTCATCAATTATTAAGCGCGGGGGCCCGCCAGAGATTTTGACATTTTTTTTTTCAAACTTCTCCTCTCCGCTCATCAATTATTAAACGCGGGGGCCTGTTGGCTTCTGAGAGGCCTGTAGCGGGGGCCCGCCAGCGATTTTCACATTTTTTTTTCAAATTTCTCCCCCCCGCTCATCAATTATTAAGCGCTGGGGCCTGCCAGAGATCTTGACAAAAAAATGTTTTTTAAAATTTCTCCCCCTCGCTCATCAATTATTAAGCACGGGGGCCCGTAGCGGGGACCTGCCAGAGATTTTAACAAAAAAATTTTATTCCCCCGCTTTTCAATTTATTAGGCGCGGGAGCCCGCCAGCGAATTTGGTACCGGGGTATGATTTGATGTGGGGGCCTGCGATTGGATAACGGGAAGTGAGTCAAATTTCAATCACTAAATTTGACCCATACATACATATTTACATACATATACATAATACATACAGATTTCCGAATATAAGGAAACCATTGAAAAAGTTTATATGAATTTTACCTGAAAATATTCTTATGTCCTTAATCCATATAATAAACTTTATAAATACGTACTATCTTAACACTAATAGCAATAGAAAATTCGCTATAGTTTTCCTTAAACTTCCTCATTATCCCTGATTTTTTTTTAGAATTTTCGGCACAATACTGTAGGATTTTTTTTTTTTTTTTGGAGTCCTAATATTTAGACCTTTCCAGCGATACTTGACTTGCCTAAATTAAAACATTTTTGAATTACAAAAGGACGTCGCGCCCTAAGCTGCCTGTGGAACATTAAACTCTGACTACATATGAAATTTCACATTTCTAGCTATAATAGTTTAGGACAAAAACCACTCTTATGGATAAGTCGACAGACGAGCCTATACACAAACGAGTCATTCTTTTAGAGTCCCGTATTTCACCTTATACGGAACCCCAAAAACTGATTAACCAAGAGTAGGAATGATTTAATTTCAAAATATTCTTCAAAATGAGGTAGAGGGAATAGATCATTCCTTTTGATCTGAGTATACGGAACCCTAAAAATGGTTAACTAAGGGTAGGAATGATTTAAGTTCAAAATGTTCTTCAAAATGAAGTAGAAGGAATAAATTATTCCTTTTGATCTGAGTTTGTATACTCAAATTCGATGGTGGGTGGGCTGAGGCTTGGTTGTGCGTGAAACCAATGTTTATTTATAAAATATTTCTGCGTACATTACATATAAACGCGTACGGTTTATGTTGAATTTTAAGTCAACTAAACTAAACCTTATTTTTATACACGATGTTGATATAAACAAACCATTCTTTATTGGATGTAATATTTTTGTGTGTCCTACAAATTAAAAATAATATCTAATGGAATACGAGGACTCCAATTAAGATTGGAAATTGGCAACCAAATATTGATGCTAATAATTTCAATTAAATTTTTCACCATATTGGTAAAATTATGGATAATCTAAATCGTCACGTCACACCTCGCATGTATATCCAAAGAAAGAATCGATTCACGATGCTAAGATGACACAGATTTTTTTGTAAGATTCTGGTGTATATGGAGTCTATGGAACACACTGTGTTTTCCAAAAATTCACGACACACATTCTGAAGCATGTCAAAATAAGTTCATTTGAAAATGTGTTTGATAAATCTTCGATTTTGAGATTCAGGGTGGTGAAAGAATATCGATAACTGACTTTTGTTCTGTTTTGGCAAAAATGGCTTACAGTTCGTCGCTCGAATGCTTGTTTGTTCCATACCACCCACACATAATATTGAGATAATCTATTTTTAAAATTTGGGGAATGTGTGTGATTTATATAAATTACATTACATTGAGAAAAAAATGTTGGTGCTCACAGATACTATTCCTTGGTACAAAAACTAGTTTGGAAAGGTGCCAAAATTTTGTTTGAAAAGCACCAAGCAGAAAGTGTTGGCATATGGTTTTCCACCAATTAGAATTGACAACGAAAATATTCCGCAGTCAGAAAGTGTTTTACTACGTTCCAGTTTTGGCCATAATTAATGTCGCCAGTGCTGCCAATTGCACGGAGAAAAAATGTTGGCATATATCGAATGTTGATCGCCAAGATACCCTCTTCAGCTAGCGCAAAGCCCTAAAGTGTTTTACTCTGTTCCACAATTGAATATTTTCTGGGGCGGCTAGCACCAAAACGGGCAGGGGGGGGGGCTGTGACTCACATAAGATAAAATATTCAGAAAAATATTTGCTAAAACATAACTGCAATGCCAACATGTTATATCCCAGGCTCCATATATGTAGTTATCTACTAGACTAATATGTTTGATTTTATTATCGGTGGATCACATAAATTTGATTTTAAAATTATAAGAGATATCTGGAATTTACCTTTGCATATGGAACAATCAAAATCGTATATTTGCAACTTGCTCCATACGAATGCATTAAAACTCCATTATAAAAAAAAGTTTTTTATTATACAAGATATAATATATACATATTTATATATGAAATAAGTTTACGAGGATTTCTCGGTAGAAGAAAACTGCAATATTGGACTAACTTCTTTATTAGAATAGCTTACAACACTTTCTGATGGCTGCGAGTTTGGTACGGATATTTATATGTCCGGTTTATCAAACTTGTGGCCATTTGATAATATTTATAACTATATTTATTAGACGTTTAATAATCAAAATAAAATAATGGGTAAACAAGTGATAGTGTAAAACTATCAATATTATTCATAACTATATTTATTATGACATTTACTAGTATCGTTATCAAAATAAAAATAACGAGTAAACAAGTGATAACGTATAACTCCTCCCTTCTTAAAATGGATTCATATCCTTTACATGAAGGTTTGAATCTTGGAGTTCAATAGGTTCATTGGGCGGTTTGCCTTTATTTATAATTTTTATGTTAAATGGCTTTGTCTTGAAGTATTTAAAGAAAACGTAAATTAAAATTACAAAGATAATCAAACAAATAAGAAAGTAGAGAATTCAAGTGTGATGAGTAGGAGTCTTGAAGTCTTCAATTTCTAGTGGTTGGAGTTGCTTCAGTGATTCAGACATTTTGCTTAAGTCTGCGGGAAATTCTTCTAAGTGAAGGTCTGGTAGTTGGGACATAGTATATCTTTCAATTTTCGGTAGATAGAATGGACGTCCTTCAAGTCTAGTACTATCTATCGAGTAGGTAGTGTTTTTAATAATAATGCTACAGTTGTGTTCGACTGTAACTTCGCTGAGAGTATTTAGTTGAATTATTTCTTGTTCTGGGCATGAGCTTTTAATAACAACTTCTTCTCGAGGGAAGCAAATAATTTTATCTTTGGAAATCGTTAATAGAAGCTCGGTATTTACTTTGATCTTTTGTAGGATACAGTCGTTAGGTTGTTTCCCTTCTAACAAGTTAAGGAAGCAACTGGAAGTCCAAGGTAGAGGTTCTCCATCACAAATATGGTATTTGTTGATCGTTTGGCAGGCAGTGTCTTTCCATAAATGGGCAGAATGATCAATACTCAGTACTAGGTAGGGTTTTGGTGGTATGAGGATAGTGTTATTTAAGGGAATAGGAATTAACTGGACTAATTGAAAGTCTCTAATGTCAAAGAGTGGGATAGTTAATTGAACATAAATCAAATTCTTGTTAACTTTAGTCTGAATGTGAAATAATCTGTAATATTCATCAGTGTCTATTTTTAAGAGGTTTCTAGAGTTATAAAGAGTTACTAAAGTCTTCAAAATATGTATTAAGTCTGAGTGAGACATGAAGAAATGATGTATAATTCCTGAATAGGAGTTTACTAGTGCATTTTCTAAAGTTTCTAAGTGATTTAAAATGAGTAGAAAGTTCTGTGATATTTGGTTTGCTAAGCTTTGGCAATATACGTTTTTTCCTAAATTATTAAGTTGGTTTATTGTCGTGTTCAAGTGAAACATGATTGATTTTTCATTTGTTTCAATGACACCTAAAGTTTTGTTTATTCTATCCATTAGTTGCGTATACAGAGAGGTTCTTAGGTTTAGTTGAGCCGTTAAAGAATGTTGATTCCTCATAAGAGTATTTAACTTTGAATTTATGTCTAAGTCATCTGCGTCAGGAGTACCGTATAAGAATTTATTAATTTTTCCAATAGCATTAACTAGTCCTCGTTTTTTTCGATTCATGGGTTGAAAGTTTAGGAATTTTGAATATACTAGTTTCGAGAGTTGGGTTAAACGCGTGTTTGAATAATTAGTACATATATTCGGGAAATCTAACATATTTTCGGTAGTCTGTTGGATTTGATTTTCGACTATGTTTAAGTCGATGATGTAAGAGAATGAGTGATAGTTATTAATAAGTCGGGTTGGTTGGTAAGTCATTAGGTAGATGGGGATATGAATGGACTTGATTTTTAGGCAATATGTCCTCAAAATCAACAGTAGTACTAATAGGAGTGGTGACATGTTTGTTGATCTTGTCCTGGATTAGTCTCTGTTTCACCTGAAACAAGAGTTCATCGTCAGAATCATTGTCTGGGGTTTGTTCGAGTGTATTGTCACGTACTTGATTTTTTGTAAATCGTCCTCTATTAGTAATGATAACGGGTCCTTCGTCTTTTATTACTGTTGCTGATATAAATTTAGGGAGATTCTTTGCGCGTGTAGCTTGGGAATTTCTAATATAAACTATATCGTTCGGATTATAAATTTTTGGTTCTTTGCGTTTTTTATTGATTTTTGCTATTATGTTTTCTTTATCTAGAACTTGGTTTATTCTGAGCTGTTCGTATAGCTCTTGAGTAAGGTTTTTGTGTTCCTGTATATAGTCTGAGGTGATAATTTCGTCTGATATTTCAAACGGAGAGGGTTTGTCTAAATGTCCAAAAAGAACTTCGAAAGTGGTGTGTTTAGTAAGGGAGTGTATCGACTCGTTGTATCCGATAGTAGCCAATTTCATTAGGTAGTAGTTGGGGAAATTAGGATTTTCTGAGGTTAGGCATCGCATGCTATCTATTAATGAACTATGGAAGCGTTCAACAGGGCTGTTGGATGTATGACTGTCGGTACTGGTAAAATGTAAAGATATTTTATGCAGGTCACAGTAGTCAATGATCATGGTGTTATTGAATTCTTTTCCTTTGTCACAAATTATTTTGTAAGGTTTTCCGTAGTGTTGAATAAAGGTTAAGAGGTTTTGTTATACTTCCTGTTTTAGACTTTAAAGGATAGCTTTGTCCGATTTTCGAGAAAGGGTCGAAGATAGTAAGGTAACATTCATTTGAAAAGTGAAAAAGGTCTATGTGAATAACATCTAGAGGTTTCTTGGGTATTGGTGTATTTTGGAATTTAATTTTCTGTGGGTGCCTGTCGTATTTACAAGTGTTACACGTGTGACAATTTTTTATATATTGGGCGACTTGATAGTTGATATTAGGCCAATAGCATTTTCTCATTATTAAACTAGTTGTGACTTTGGTTCCGCGGTGTACAGTTTTTCCTTCGTGCATATATTTTATTATTTGATTCTGTTTATCTTCTTGAGAAATATCTTCAAGAACTTTATTTGAAATTATACAACTCACTGAGTCGTTGGAGTTTAAGAACCTTTGAAATATTCTAATTGTTTTGTGTTTGATAGATTCGTCGTTGAAATTAAAACAATTTTGAGTATTTTGAGTGGAACGTAAGAACTGTTTTACAAATTTAAATACCTCCTCATCGGATGTCCGTGATTTTAGTACAATTCTGTGTCTCTTGTATCCGGGGAAAGGTGTTTCTAAGATATGGGTGTTAGTGACTGCGTTGTCGCTTTCTTTTATAAAAATCTGGTTTTTATAAATATTGATGGCTGATTTTGAGTAAGGCATTGTGAATGTGGAACTTGAAAGAGCTGTATGTACAGTGTTGTTGTCGAAAGTATGTTCGTCAATGTCTTTTATTAAATTGTCTGCAATCTGGGTCTACTTCGGGTAATTCATCTAGAATTGATTGTAGATCTGGAGAATTTACAATCATGGAATTAGTGTCATCATTGTTGATGGCATTAAGCTCTTATATAGGGGGTCGTGAGAGACAATCTGCGTATACGTTGAGTTTTGCCTGGTTAGTGAAAGAAGGTTTGTCGTCAGGAAAGTAAAGTATGTTGGGATGTTTCTCTAGGTTGGAATTTTTCTGAAACGAGTGCATTTTTCTTCGAAATTTAAATGATCTGTGCGGATAGTTTCTATTTAGATCGATTTTTTGTTTAGAGTTTTCTAGGGGACGTATGAAAGTTTCGAAATCTGGATATGGTGGAACATCGAAAGGCTGGTCGAAGGTAGCTTGTGTAGAGAATTCCTTCATGTTATGAAGTTCTACTGTAGCTAACCCATTTTTTGCAGTGGTTAAGGTTTCAGGGATAGTAACTGTGCCGTTTGAGAATGATGGAACTAGAATTTCTCCACTGTAAATATCTACAGGTATCTGTTTTACAAGCACGCCATGTGAATTTAAATCATAGGTGCGTGATGTGTCGTTAGGGGTATGCAAACATCGTGGTTAAAGAGGGCGTTATTCTTGAAATCTAACAGAAATTTAAATTTAGATAAGTCTTCAAATCCTATTAGACCGTCGTAAAATTCGTGAAAGTTATATACTAACACGTCAAGTGTGTCTTCTGAGTTAAATTCGTCAAAGGTGGGGATTTCGGCATGAAATTGTATGTCTGTCTCTCCGTGACATGATTTAATTTTTGTAGAGCTAGTGTACATACAATCGGGATAGAAGTTTTCAATTATGTGGGGTTTAATGATAGTTTTGGAGCAACCTGTATCTATAAGAAGTTTCATTGTTGGGTTTCGAATTTGTATATATGGTAAGCTACAAGGGGCGAGTACTGAATTCAATTCGACGATTGATCGTTCCGAGGCTCTTTGAGAAAATTTACGTTCTCATTGTATTTTTCATTTTGATTTTGGAACTCGGCTGGCTCTTCTGGAATGAGATCGATGTTTTCGGAAATATTTAAGTCTGCAAATCGAGGGTTAGGAATCTCAGAATATTCTTCTGGATAATAGTAGTATCCTACTGTTGGATCAAGTTCAGCTGTGTGTAGTTCTTGGGCTACGAAGTTTTGGGGACTCGATTGTTTGAACCATGGGAATTGTCGTTTAATTTGGGAGTTCGTGTGTGGTCGAAATTGGGGCGAAAAATTCTGTTTGCTCGTTGAAGGGTTGGCAAAATTTTGTCTAGGTTGAACAGAAACACCAGACATTGGAGTGGGCTTATATGACTGAGTGTTTTGGGGTCTTGGTTTAAAGACGTTTTGATTTTGATTTGTATTCTGTCTTCCGAATACTTGTTGGTTAGTAGGGAAATGTGTTTGAATAGTTTGACGTGGGGGTAAATTCATTGGTTGAGATGGAAATTGAGGTTTAAAGCTATGATTTTGGTTGATATGGAAGTTATTTTTTATGAAATTTTGCGACGTCTGTCTTGATGTTTTGTTGAATTGTTCTTCTCGAGCTACCAAATTTATAGCTTCCTCTAGTTTTGTGAAGGGGCTTAAGCGTATCATAACCTGGTAGTTTTGTGGTAAGGAATGGGTGTATGTATCGAGCGTTAGTTTTTCGTATATTTTGGTATAAGCTGTTTTTTCTGCAGCTCCGTCGTTTGACTGGAAAAGTTTTGCTAATAGTAAACTTTGTAAGTTTTGCAATCTTAACCCAAAGTCATGTAGTGATTCATTATTGTGTCGGGTCGTTTGTCTTAGGTCGTGTTCAAGATTTGCAATTGATCTTGGGTCTGAGAAATGGTCTATTAACGTTTTGCGGATGTCCGCCCAGGAATTTAGGTCAAAGCGGCAACCGACTATGGTGAGAGCTTGCCCGTGTAATTTTGATTTAATTGATTGAAGTAAAAAGTTGTTTAAATTGATATTATCAGGAGTATCGTTTGGTTTCGCGTAGTTAACTTCGAGTGCGTTACAGGCTGTGACAAAGTCATTGAGGGCGAAAACATTGCCGTCAAATGGTCTTATGATATCAACATACATTCGTAATAATTGATAATTAACTTGAGCCATCTCTGTATTTTGAGTACCAACAGAAAGAATATGATTTAATTTACTGGGTCTTAATTTTGCTTGGATAGGTGTATAAATATTATTTTCAGGTTCGTTACTTGTGCCAGGAGATGCAATAGCTTCCTCTAGGCTTTCGAGTAAATCAATGAATGACATATGAGTGGTTTACTTAATTATAGGGTCGAGGATCTGACTCTTCCCTGTCTGTAAATTACAGAATGTAATAAACAGCAACTTAATTCTTTAGTTGTCTACGATAGACTGACTTAGCAACTAATATTTTTTTTCCAAATATCACACAAATTCTATTAAGAGATAGTAAGTGAATTTAGAAAAATTTAATTTCAAGACCGAAAGGATCACAAGAGTTTGAAAATTAAACAATTAAGTGACTTTCAATTTGAATTTGAGAAAGGGAAGCGTTCTAAGGAGCTGAGTATTGACTTACGTTTTTCTTCTCCTCCACGTAGGTTGTTTGGATAGGCCTCAACAATAAAGATTGACTTCTGGCGTCGTACCTCTGGGACTTCTTGCTCGATGCAGGGTTTTTCTCAGGAGGTGACTCGATGCACTGAACAACTTGCCAAAAGGGCACTATCCTACCGACTGCGCCAAATAAGTTTACGAGGATTTCTCGGTAGAAGAAAACTGCAATATTGGACTAACTTCTTTATTAGAACAGCTTACAACACTTTCTGATGGCTGCGAGTCTGGTACGGATATTTATATGTCCGGTTTATCAAACTGTGGCCATTTGATAATATTTATAACTATATTTATTAGACGTTTAATAATCAAAATAAAATAATGGGTAAACAAGTGATAGCGTAAAACTATCAATATTATTCATAACTATATTTATTATGACATTTACTAGTATCGTTATCAAAATAAAAATAACGAGTAAACAAGTGATAACGTATAACTTATGTAATGTAATATAATGGGGTAGGGATTACATGCAGTGAATATGTGTTTATTAATGATACTACTGGATTTTTTTTAATTGTTTTTAACTGGCTTTTTCGATAATGCTGTTTTCTTGTGGTTGTCTTTTTAATTGGCATCTTGGGTCCAGCAATTTTCTCAACTAAGGATTTAGAGCTTATACTTTTTGCAAAACAGTAAAGTAAAATTGTTTGTCAATCTGAGGCATGTAAGCAAACACTGCTTTGAGATGAACAATTTGTGCTTTAATCGGTAATGGTGGATGAATTATCGATTTAATGAAAAATAATTATTATCTTTTGATAAAGAAGTGCTGCTGGTCCTAGTTGTTGGCTTACTATTAATGTGCATAACAATATCTGCCAAAAAAGTTTTAAAACACACACACATACTCTTTTGAAAGTTTTTCATATTCAACATGCTTTAATTTTGATTAAGAGACGTCTTTATAACATACAGTTTTAGCTACTGCTTCATAATTTAAAAAATGTTGCTCTTTCATTTGGATTCATTTTAAGTGATTTACCCGAAGGAATCAACTTTAAAAATCGAAGGAGAGACAAGGGACAAGGGGCACTCTACGATAATATAAACAATGTTGTGATTATCCTCACTCAAGGAACAATTAAGCACCGAATATTTATTACGCCTTCTGCATCATGGAACAAATAATCATAATTCTGATTGGCTCTTGCATATGGAACAAACAAGCATATTTATTGTTTAAAATATGCTCATAGAACAGTAAAGAATAGATAATAACTTTTTTCAAATGTGTTATAGGAATAAAGGTCAGTTTTAAGGCATAACATAGTCAAGCAAAAAATTTGGTATAGAACAAACAACTAGCACGATGGCTATATTGGTGACCCCGAACGTCCTCACATGTTGTGTGCCTCCTGTGAGTCAATGGATATTAGAGGCATTTGTCAAAAATTGGTGATGAAGACTGAAGTTTAATAATTTTTGACAGTATTATTGGATAATGTGTTTATGTGAGCAAATGGTTATGCCAAAATAATCTTCCATGATTAGTCTTCAAACTGCGTCAGTTGCTGCGAGATTGAGTGGGCGAACGCAACTGCTCGTGCTGCTGACAGCTTTAACGCCCTATAGGGACGACGTCCACAACGAGGACAGCCAACTAAAGACCGGCCGTTCTATAGATGTTTTCACAAGAAACAAGTCAGACTGGTCAGAAGACTTTTAATTACATGTTCAATTATGTACATGTGTGGGTACCCTATATCGCACCCTACATTTTTTAAACCAACTTATCAAAAGTATCGATTTCTTCTATGCACTCTGGTGAAGTATTTAATGATTTAAGTAATTGTCTCTTATTGAATAGGTATAGTATATTGTTAGGGATTAATTATTCCATTTTTCTTCGCCATTTATTAAATCATTATTATTAGAGCGTTCGCAAAGAGCCATAAACATTGTTGGCAGGTGGTGTAGTGAGGAAGGACTATCCATAAATCCTCACAAAACCACAGTGGTCACTTTCACACGAAAAAGATCCTTGGGAGGTCTAAAACCCCTAGAGGCTCAATGGAGTGGAAATTCCATTTGCCAGTGAGGCTAAATACCTAGGAGTCATTTTTGACCAAAAACTGGAATACCCACATCCAAAAAGCCACACAAAAAGCAACGATTGCCTTGGGAAGGTGCAGGCAGATGTGTGGAAAAAACTGGGGATTAAACTCTAAGATGTCCCTATGGTTATATACTAGGGTCGTTAGACCCATGATAACCTATGGATCGGTGGTATTGTGGACCAAGACATTGCAGCCGGGAGCAGTAAGGCTATTAAGTGGCGCACAAAGGCTTGCTTGCCTGTGCGCCACGGGGCCATAAAATCTGCTCCCACGGCGGCTTTGGAGGTCCTTCTAGATTTGCCACCACTACACATTTTCATCCAGGGGGAAGCTCGTTCGGTGTTGCACAGGCTAATGCAAGGCACAACGCCCATAAGGCAGCAACACGGTACAGAGCATCAAAAGTTACACTCAGAGCTGAAGGCAGACCCCATTCTGGGAATGCCCACGGACAGCATGGTACCAAAGTATAACTTCTATAAAAACTTTCAAATCAAGATACCAGACAGAGGGGACTGGAAGAAAGGCCCTCCGATATCAGCACAAATAGTCTGGTACACGGACGGCTCCAAGACAGAACATGGAGTAGGAGCTGGGATTTACGGGATAAGGTCGAAAACGGAAATCCCGATAGGTGTAGGAATACATGCCACAGTATTTCAGGCAGAGGTGGCCGCTATACAGTGGTGTGCAAGGGAAATAATGAGGCAAGGAACTGTCAACCAGTCAATTGCCATTTTTTCCGACAGCCAAGCGGCGCTAAAGGCAATCGATTCCATGCAGGTCGACTCAAGACTAGTATGGGATTGTATTAACGCCCTTATGGACCTAGGAAGTCAGAACAAAGTGACCGTGGCATGGGTACCAGGACATGTGGTAGGCCCCGAACCCTTTTGTGGCGTGGCTAAGCCATGCAAACGAGAATCCATTAATAAATGGGTACAGGACAAATCTCTAGAATGGTGGAAGAGTTTCCCGCGACAGAGACAGGCCAAAGAGTTCATTAAAGAACGGTCGGCCAAATTCACGGAAGATCTACTAGGCCAAAGTAGAAAGGCCATTAGGATAATAGTGGGTCTTCTAACTGGACATTGTAGGCTTAATAGGCATATGAGTCTAATGGGCCTGGCAGATGATGCAACATGTAGATTCTGTCAAGAGGAAGAGGAAACCTCAGTACATGTGCTGTGCCATTGTGAAGGCCTAGCCAGACTGAGATTCCAAATACTTGGTGAGAAAAAACCAAGAGCGGATAGCTATACTAAGGAGCCCCTATCAAGGCTATGGAGTCTGGTACAAAAGACAAAGCTGGATGAGGAACTCTAAATGAATTAGATTAGGAGCGCAACAATAGATCCAAAGGGGTCGCGGTGGCCAAGGCTAAGCGGCCAGCTCCTCCCTTCAATCTAATCTAATCTAAATCATTATTATATGAATTATTATTGGTTATTATTGACATGCTTGCACTAAGGATTACGTTATTGCAGAAATAAGTTTTCCTTGTGTTATATTACCTTGTCAGTCAAATCTGGCTTTTCTTTGTAAATGTCATTTTAAATATTACTACTTTGATAAGTTGGTTTCTTCGTTGTAGGGGGGAAGTGTGTAGGATACTTACTACACATATAGGTGTTTATCAATCACTATGGATATGACAATAACAATTTATTAAAAAAATATACTTTTTCTAATCTAAAATATTAAAAACTTTTTGAAACTAAATTTCATATTTATTAAATAGCCTAAGCGGCTATATCATGCATAATTTCTTCTTATCAGCAACGGACTCTACACAAAAAACTACCTTAGGAATGTGTTACAAAATTTTCGACTCGACACTTGGTAATTGATGCCAATTTTCCAAAAACGCTCTGTAGCTCGCTAGTAGAAAAAGATAGACAATCGCAGTTTGCGCTATTGTTTGTTTCTCAATTGTTTTGTTTCTCTCGTTATATTGGTTTTTGTCTTATATCTGCCATAGTTTTAGAGAAAACCTCAAATCCCATCTAATTTGGTCCACCATGTACATGCATATGGAAGTAAAACGTAATTATATCGGATGAATTGATTAACGGAATGTAATAAGTTTCATGTGTATCACATTTGCCAAAAACGTGATATATTTAGTATTCAATAAATTTAATTTAACCTACAAAGCCTCAATAAATATTACGATATCCTAGTATTAAAGAAGATAAATAACGTAACATGTGTGAAGTAAAAACTGCCAGTATTTACATCTCAGAAACAGATTCGAAACCAGTTGTTGCACACCCTGTACTATCGAGTTCGTTCACCAGATAGGGTTGACAACTCAGGACTCGTGCCCAGGTTGCCACCAGATGATGTATGAGGCAGCGTTAAATAATCAGAAATAAATATGGAAAAATGAGAAGAGGTTTTTTAAGTGGTTCTTGAAATATTAATGTTGTAGATTATTTATGCAGCGGATACAAGTACGTTGAAAAAAGTATTAGGTGTGGATTAGGCGTATATTTGTCGATGGGATAATTAACACGCACACTCTATACTATAATAATATACTAAGCCGAATAAATATTATTTAAACAGAGTTTTTATGTAACAATGAGTAAAATTTGCATTATCTTCAATGTAAAAATAAACACAGATTCCGACTAAGAACTATCAGTAGTATATCCCCCAATAAAGAGAGAGGCAGACAGACAGACAGATAGAGTAATTTTCATAATCTACTATTTAAACGTGAAAATCCGAAGAAACATAGGAGAGTGTTTTTTTACGATTACAATACTTCCCTTCCTTAAGCGAGGGAAGATATAAAGAAATTGAAAACATGTACACAATATCCTTCGATTGAGTTCGCAAAAGGTCAAATTAACCACAATTTTTTTTGCACATTTGAGCATTCATCCCTGCTTGTCTGAAAATATTTTTTTTCTACGATTGTGTTGAAAGCTAAATTTTCTAACTTCTACTGCGGAAAATGTCACTTTGCTGCACGCGCCGTGCGCAAAAAACCACCACTTTTTCCCATTTCTCGATGTCAGACATGCGAGGACTTGTTGGATCCGGTATTTTTTGAGGAAACTCAATATTTCGCAACCAGACATCCTAATGACCTCCGGGGGTTGAAACCACCGCCTCTCTCAATAATGAAATACGCAAAAAATATCCAAAACGTGCTGAAAATTGTTTTCTACACGTTTTCAAGGGCAGGGAACACGACGCTAATATTATTTAGCGTCCCACCCCTAACCAACTACCCCCAAATGCATAAAACCACCGCTTTTTCCAATTTTATGCATTTAGAGGTAGTTGGTTAGGGGTGAGAGGCTAATGGATGCTGATTAGGGTTTGCAATCCCGGAGTCATAATACAATCCCGGGATTTCGGAATCAAATTTACACGATCCCGGGATTTCGGGATCGGGATTAGGAATTGAAAAAATAATAGTGAAAGTAGTAGATACATAATGAATACATGAAAATATGAACAAAAATTTGCCGAATGTTTATTACTGATAGTGTTGACTAAGCCCGTAGCGTAAAAAAATCAGTTCACTAAGGGTGTTAACTATGGAGGTGTTAAATTGGGATCTAATTTTCGTACAAATGGTACCACTTGCAAAAAACGTATTTACAAGCTTTCATTTAACTTGCCCTGTTTGCATGTTATTGTTTAGATCAAATCTTGCAAGTCAACTTTGAACCACTCAACGACGTCCAATTGAGCTGAAATTTTGCATACACGTGTAGTTCTGTTGACAATACAATAGTATGGTACCAAAAAGTGTGTTTTTTAGTTTTTTAAACTACAGTTTGATTGGATAGTATATTCATTCAGACGTTACATTCTAAGAAATGCCAGAGGATTCGAATTAGGTGCATTGCATTTTATAACATTTTGTTAAAAATGTTTTCCAACGATTTTTCTGTGCTGTGAGGAGAATTTTATCTTCTTCATGGTCTTCTTCATCAATTACCTCTGGAATTTTTGGAAACATTTTATAAGATTCTCTAACATTTTCCTAATGACATTTTTTAGGAACCTGGAATAGTGCGTCTGATTCTTGCTCAATGAAATTGTGCAAGTAGGTATAGGAGAATGCCTGGGTAACAATTTCTGCGTTGAGTGATTTACACCCTTAGTGCATCGTGCAAATATTCACTAAGAGTCATGTCAACATGTGTAATTTGCTTTAACAAAAATTTTAAAGAAATATTTGATAAATAATTTCGCATCATGCCAGCACAGCGCCTTCACTGTGACCTTAAGTGGTTCCAATAGTTTAATCAAATCCTCAAAGTTTATATTCCGAATCCAGTGTCAAAAGCGGCATTTTTAAGGCGAGAATTGCTTTTTGAATGCAATTCCTGAGGTAACTAAAATGTTGTAGCATTAAGAAACCATTTCATCTTGTTTTACAATACCGAAAATCCCAGGATCCTATCGACTACGATCCCGGGATTTGCGGTATCCAAATATCGCCGGGATCCCGGGATTTTCGGGTTCGAGATTTCGTGATTGCAAACCCTAATGCTGATAGCATCGTGTTCCCTGCCCCTGCAAATATGTGGAAAACAATTTTTAGCACGTTTGGATGTTTTCTGCATATTTCGGTATTGTGGGAGGCGGTGGTTTCAACTTCCGGTCATTAGGATGTCTGGTTGCGAAATTTTACAGGACATATTGAGTTTCTTCAAAAAAAAAACTTCATCCAACTAATCCTTAACAATTTTCAGCACGTTTGGATGTTTTTTGCATATTTCGGTATTGCGGGAGACGGTGGTTTCAACCTCCAGTCATTAGGATGTCTGGTAGCGAAATTTTACAGGAAATATTGAGTTTCTTCAAAAAAAAAATACTTCATCCAACTAATCCTAAACAACTTTCAGTACGTTTGGATGTTTTTTGCATATTTCGGTATCGTTGGAGGCGGTGGTTTCAACCTCCGGTAATTAGGATGTCTGGTTGCGAAATTTTACAGAACATATTGAGTTTCTTCAAAAAAAAAAAAACTTCATCCAACTAATCCTTTAACTGAAATGTATAACAGAGGCACGATGTGCTTTTGAATACAAGTTAATATAATTTATAGTTTCTCATTTGACTAATTTTATGTAACGGATGTATTTCTCGAGTAATTTTCTGAATGATTTGAATGAACTTGACTCCGTGTCGTAATTTCCAACGATTTCCGTAGTTCTTTTCTGTGTCTTCCGCTACCTTATTTTATAGTTTCTATAAATAACTGACACGGTCAGGTTTACTACTTTTATTGTGACAGGACTAGTTGTTTTATTTCTGTTAATTGCAGAGGGAATGAGGTATAGAACCCGAAATAGTTAGTCGTGCAGTCGAAACCTCAGTGGATGTATTATTTTTTACAAATTTCATTTTAATGGGAAAAGTATCAAGGAATCATTTTACTGACAAGATAAAATTATATTTAAGAATTCTTGTTATTTTACTTCCATATTTCGAGGTAAGATGCGAAGTTTGGTGATAAGATGGAAAAATCGTCGCCAAGGTAGGAACAGATTTTGATTGTACTACGCTCAAAACGTAAAGAAAAGTGGTTTTTGCGCATGGTGGCTATGCGTGTGGCCGCGTGTCTGGCTGTAAAACATTCTTTCACTCACGATAATTACTGCCAAAATCCATCAGTCTTAATTTTTACTTTTTTGGCTTACCGTCTGTGTGTCTGTCTGTTTGTTTAATTTGCACAAAGCTGAGAAGAATATTGTTTGGTAGGTAGTCGACGCTACTGTCAATGAAGAAATGGTATACACTTCCTGTTAAAAATATACAGGTCGGACCCATAAATGTGACAAGAAATAATATTTGGCATGTAGTTAACACAATTACCAATAGAGAAACCTGCCATACTTTTAGTAGAAGATACAGGGTGGAGACATTTAGGGACGATAAGTAACGAAAATAACGTGACGGAGCAAAATTATATTTCTCATGTAGTTAATGCAACTGTCAAGGACTAAGCCTGCCATATATTATATTATAATGAAAAAGATGCAGAATGGTCACTCAAAAAATAACTAATTAAGAAATTATGGTGGAAATAATATTTGCCAAGAGTTAGCACAATTTCCAATGACGAGACACAACACAATTATCAATCAAGAAACCTGTTATACTTATATTAAAAAATATACAGGGTGGACACCTCTAAGAAGTAATAAACTAAAAAAAGTAACTGAGAACAATAATATTTCGTATGTTGTTAACAACCGTCAAGGAAGAAACTTGACGTACTTCAGTGAAATATATACAGGGTGATCACCCAAGAAAAACTTAAAAAGCTATGGTGTAAATAATATGTGGAATCTTGTTGACAATTATCGATGAAGACACCTAATAACCTTTCATGAAAAATATACAGGGTGATTACCCAAGAAATAATTAATTAAGAAATAAATGATAAAAATAATAATTTGAAAATAATATTTATAATGTAGTTGTTACTATTGGCAGGCACAAACTCTTATATACTTTTACTAAAAAAATGATCATTCAGCAGAAAAATAATTACTATAATTAATAAAGTTTTGTGTAAATACCTTTATAGATTATTTTTAAAATGTTTGTTTCATTGGACTTAGTTTTAATGCTGATTAGATTAGCGGTTTTGGAATTATTAACAATTGTCCAGAATACGAGACCATGTATGATTCCCCAAACTATTTCTTTTATAAATCTATTATTGGGCTTTCAAAATGTTTGTTTAAAAATTGGGAAAAAATGAATTTTAAATGTAACAGAGTATGTATGTATGTATTTTTATCTGCGTGAATATTTTTACGCAGTTTTATTTGTTTGTTTCTCCTCATTCTGTACAGCTGGTTAATGATAGTCATTTAAAATTAATCTACACAAAAAATTATATAATAAAACGTACTCAAAATAAACAAGGCATCACTTAAAAAATACTTAACTATATTTATTGGCTTTTTTGCACGTTGTTAATTTTTTTTTTTAAATACGTTTATGTTATGTTTATATGATTTTATTAAATAAAGGACCAAAAGAAAGAGGTGAATTTATTTCTGGCGACGAAACATCGAAAGTGACCAAATTCAAGTAATTAAGTAGGTATATAAATATCAAACTTATTATAAGAAACAGATTTAAATTTAGCACTATCGGGCATAGTGGTGGTGCATTTACTAGGCACCCAAAATAAATATAAAGCGTGTACATAAACAAATTCAAATAGAATAGACCATGCACGTCAAAACGTATGTCCTAGAATGCTTCTTCTGTTCTGTCATAACTGGCATACATAATTCATAATTGAAACAAGGGTACATACTATTTTTTTTATTAAGAAACATAAAAAATTCATTTACATGGCCACCTCCTACTTTAAGGCATTTTCTGGTTCCTTATTTAATATTCTTGCGGACGTTGAATAAAACTTATGGTGAATTTCTTCCTGTCATTTATTTAACTTTGGCCTATTTTCACGAATAAGGCCAATCCCGACGCCAAGGGACGAGCCATCCAAAACCTAGAAATTTTGTCAAACCTTTTCTCATAAGAAGAGTAGTAGTTTACTTAAATAACAATTAATACAAACGGAACCGACTGCCTTGTATTCCCTCCAAGGGTTGGTACATCCATTACACAATCCTCGCCTACTATTGCATAGCTTCTACGAGTACGTTGACATACAAGAGCTAAAAGGTTGGGTGAGGTCGCTGTATTTTCCTAGAGGTCACCAATTTCGAATATCCAGATACGAGTACAATTGTTGTGAGTTGTTCGAGTAATTACATTTTTCAATTACTTGCTTGTGCAGCGTTTCAAGAGACAGTTTTAAAATCTGAATTATTCAGGAAAAGCCAAACAAGTCTAAATCTAATGGTGTTGTCACATTGTCTCAGAACCCCATATTTTGATCATATTTCTGATAATAATTTCTTTAATGAAGTATTCAGCTAACATACATATAATGGTGCGGGAGCTATGTGGCTTTTTCGGAAACTCGTCGTTACAAGCATTTTCTATGCATTAATTAATTCTGTCGAACTTAAATAACGACAAAATAGACTTCTGGCATATGTCAGCGCGTCGAGTAGGCCATGGTTAAGTATAGAAATCAATGAAACTATATCATCGTTACAAGGCTATTTTTTTTGTGTGCACATTTTATGTTTAGAATGAATAAAATAATATCTCCAGAAAGTGTGGGCCGTCAGGGGCGCAGCCAGAAAGGTCAAAGTTGTAAAAAAACGTAGTTATATAACATGATCGTTACAAGCTTTTTTTTTTAGGCTGAGCATGTTTATTTAAGTGTTTTGAACACAGAAAAAAATTCCCAGAAAGAAACTTCTGTCAGTAAGGCTAGCCAGAAAAAAAATGTTTAGGATTTTTTAAGAAAATTTGATATATTTTTTTTCATATTTCATCTCAGAACTCTAAACATCATACAAGTTCTGGCTCCTTTTTAAAACATAAATATAAGCTCGCTCAACAATAGAATACCCTCCCCAGAAAGTTCTTAGTGTCAACAAAAGTACCATAGGCTCTAAATATACAGGGATTTGACACTTCCGGCTAACTTGACTTCCTACCGTACCTCAGATATATTGTATCATTATTACCTTTCTGGCTGCGCCTCCTGACGGCCCACACTTTCTGGCGATCTTATTTTATTCATTCATAAACATAAAATGTGTACACACGAAAAAAAATGAGTCTTGTAACAATGACATAATTTAACTGATTTTTAGACAGTGTTCGTGACGTACCTGACAGGAGGTGCCCCGCCAGAAGTCGATTTTTTCAATCGTTATCATCCATTAAATCATAATAATAATAATAATAATAATAATAATAATAAGATTTATTTTCCACTGTGACAATATACATTGTATGGGATTCGTCAATTAATACAAAAATTCAGATATTTTATAATAACATTTATCAATTAAAAATGTTTTTAATTTTTTTTTAAAAATATACAAATTTTTACTGTCTTTAATTGTTTGTGGCAAGCAGTTAAACATCTTAGGTCCCATACAGTTGGGAGCATCAAAACTAAGCTTTTGTCTAGCGAACGGCACATGAAACTCATCAACATGCCTCGTATTATAACTGTGTATATCTTTATTGATGGTAAAACTGTTTTTATTCCGATAAACGTAGACACACATTTCATGTATATATAAACACGGGAGAGTTAAAATATTCAGCTTTTTAAAACCATCTTTACATGATTCCCGCTGCGATATGTTCGTTATGCATCGGATTACTCTTTTTTGTGCAATAAATACATCAGTTGCCTGGGTAGAATTTCCCCACAAGCAAATTCCGTACCTAAGTCTTGAATCTGCTTGGGCGAAGTAAACCTGCACTAACTGATGTGTTTCTAGTACCGTCCGCAAATTAATAAAAAGAAACTTCAGCGAATTCATTTTGCAAATAAGTTTAAGGCAATGCGACTTCCAGTTAAGAAATTCATCCAAATGAATACCAAGAAAACGCATGCTGTCGTGTGTATTTGTTAAAGTTACCGTGTTGACATCGAACTTTAAATCGTCTATTTCTTTTTGACGATTATGAATCAAGAGCATGTCAGTTTTTTCGGTATTGAAAAATAAATCGATGCCATTAAAATAATCTGATATTTTGGTAACCGCCTCTGCACATTTAACATTCAATGCTCCAGTATTTTTTGATGATACTATAAGAGAAAAGTCATCAGCATAAGCTGTGTAATAATTGTTTTTTATGACTGAGGATATATTGTTCACATACAGAATAAATAAAATCGGACCGATTATTGATCCCTGGGGGACCCCCATATTTACATCCAAGCAGTTAGAGTTTACGTACTCTACAGATTTCTCAGTTTCAACTTTTAAAGATACATATTGCTTGCGATCTTGTAGGAAAGTTGATATCCAGTTCAATGCAACGCCTCTTATGCCATACGTTTCTAAAATACATAATAATTGTTTATGGTTTACACAGTCGAATGCCCTACTCAGATCGCAAAAGATCACCGCAGGACATTCACCTTTCTCAACATATTCTATGATTTGATCATATAATGATAACATTGCAGATGATGTTGACTTGTTTATACGGAAACCGTGCTGATTATTTGATACAATTTGGAATTTATTGAGAAAAGGTAAAAGACGATCTAAAAACGAATATTCCAAAATTTTTGAAAATCCAAATGGAATGACAACTGGTCTATAATTTTCTAAATAGCATGGATCATTCTTTTTATACAATGGAGTAACTTTCCCTGTCTTTATGTTTTGCGGAAAAATGCCCGATTCAAAGGACTTATTAATTAAATACGTTAGTGGAGCTATAATTACATCAAGAACCCGTTTTAAGATAAAACTTGGAATGTCATCTGCCCCGGACGACTTTTTATTTTTTAATTTTCCATTTAATAAAGTTAATAGTTCTCTTTCTGTGAAAGGTTTGAGATACAGTGAATGTTGATTAAAAACTTTTAACTCTGTCTTACTCTCTATATTTTTAGGATGTGTTTGAGACACTAATCGAATCGGCGTCTCAACAAAAAACTGATTAAAATCCACTGCTATCTCGCGTGGATCTGTCACTAAAATGTCGTTTTTTTTAATGTGTATGTTAGAGTGTTTTTTTTGATTATTCACTAGTTCAGATACTACATTCCATGAAGCTCGCGCTGTGTTATCAGAATTAATTATACGGTTTTGATAATACTGTTTCTTTTTACTATTCATTAAAGCAATGTGCTCTTTTTTTGCGTTTTTATATGTTTCGCTGAAAGCCTCATTAACACCTTTAAAAACAAATAAATCCTTCAATAGCTGACTTGAACGAACAACGTCCACATCAACCCATTTTTTATTATCACTTTTTTGACATAGTTTTCGTTTAGGAAAGCATGTTTCAAATTTAAATAAGAAAGTATTATAGAATAAATAAAAGGCATCATTAAAATCAATTATGTCGTCTAGATATGACCATTCCTCATTCATAAGTGCATTTCTAAAGTTTGATATATTGACTTCGCTAAAATTTCTTTTCATATCAATTTTATTTGGCTCATTTTGATTGGAATTAAAACTTATATCCAATAAAACTGTTCGATGGTCAGAAAAAACATTATCAACTACACAACATGTAAAACTGTTATCACAAACATTTGTAAATATTTGGTCAATTATAGTACAGGTACTATTGGTTATCCGGGTGGGCCAGTTAACAATATGAGTCAGACCAAAACAAGACAAAAGATTACACAAATTGACAAAATCAGAACATTTGTACTTATCAAAATTAAAATCTCCACATAAAAAAAATCTAATATTAGGCTGGTACAAATAGTCTAAGACATCACTGATTTTATTAAAAAACACATCAACTTCCCCACTGGGAGAGCGGTAACAGTTTAAAATAATATTTACAGTCCTGTTTGTTTTGTAAGATACTGCACAAATCTCAAAATTCTGCTCCATGCAGAAACTGTCCAAATCAATTTTTTTAATATTACTGCTATATTTAGACCATATACTAACCCCGCCACATTTTAAGGTAGGGCGGCAGTAGAAACTAATTAAATTAAAATTCTTAATGTGTAAAAAATCCAAGCATTCGTGTTTTACTCCTATTTCATTTAAACATAAAAATTCCAGATTTTTAAATAAATCTAAATCGGCTTCAGAGTTTAAGGTATTAACATTAACCAACATAATGTTTGGCTTAAATATTATGTCATTGAGGGATTCGTCTTGCGTTTCGATAAAAAACGACTAATACATGCCCCATAGGGCCATAAGCTTGAATCCATTGCATTTTTAAAATTACTTGCCAATATTGTAACCTTAAAGGAAGAATATAAGTCCGGATATTTTGGGTTTAAAGATTCACATTTCACTTCAGGAAAATGTTTCTTAATATGGGCCGTAAGTTCATCAGCTGTAGTTTCGGGTTTTACCCTGTACACGTGTAACATCGCGTAACTTGGCACACCTACGACACTCGTCGATTCTTTGTTACTTCCAATAATGACTTGTCTTTTACGGTTTGTTTTCACCACTGTACTCCATTTGCCATCCTTGGATGATGTCGATGCTTCATTTTCAGCTAAATTGATATAACCGTCTAATTTCAGTTGAGTTTCTGCTTGAGCAATAGCTGAAGATACTTCCTTCTTTGTAATTTCCTTTTTTGTAATATCCTTTTTTTCAATATAATTTTTCAGTTGTGGCTCAGATAAATGCGACTTAGTCTGCACTTTCTGCACCACTCCGTTTTCTTTCGTCTTGCCTAGATCTTGATTTGACGTGACTTTTTGATGTTTTTTACTCTTATCTGGATCAGTATTAACAACTGTTACATTGTTCTTATTTAAGAGTTCTATATGTTCATTTAAAAGTCATACTTTATCTTTAAGTTCTTGAATTATCGTATCTTTTTGTTTAATAATGTAATTAAATATATTGACATTTACTTTCTTATCGGGACCACTAATCTCTTCCAATGCGTCGAAAAATGCGGCATCACTATCAGTGGATGCACTGTCACCAGATTTCTCACAACAGTTTATTAAGTTTTCATCAATTATTTTCACATTACGTAGTTTGCCACAGCTGGAATGAAAGTGACAACCACATATTATGCACTTCCATCCGTTAACTACCTTGGCCTTACACTTTTTACAGGACAAACTAGATGCACCATTATTTGCCATAGTTAGGAAAAAGTTTTAACTCCAGTACCCAGACTATCAAGGTGGTTTATCAAATCACTTTTTGTAGTAGGACTTTATCTACACAATGTTTTTATTATAAATTCAGTTCCCATGTCAAAATTTGTATGAAAAATCTACTATTTTCTTAGTTTCTAATTACTGTACGACAATTCAGATTGTTGCATCAGATTCTATGTATCTTAACTTACATGTCTTGTCCAAACAGTAATATAATACATACTAGAAACCACTTAAAACACTTAAAAAGCTTCAATAAAACGGACACAGATTCACAACTCGTCAGTGTCAACTCAATATATATATAATATCATAAAAATATCTCAAAGTTCACAAAACGATGATGTGCCGAAAAAGCCACATAGCTCCCGCTCTATAATAGGTTACTTGATATCGTAGGCGACGGGAAAGTAGGGAGGGGAATGTGGTAGAATTATGAGGGAAGCTGAGGGAAGACTGTAGGAAAATGAAGGAAGATGGTGGAAAAGTGGCAGAAGATAATAGGAATGTAGAAAAATGTAGAAAAGTGGTGGTATGGTGGTAGGGTAAAATGGTGGGAAGTTTATAAAAGATCAGGGAGTGTAAATTCTAATTTTTTTTGCTTAAAATCGTCATAACTCGAGCAAAAATTAGCTAGGGAGACCAAAAAAAAAAAGCAAAATACGCATCTTGCAAAGGGCTTTGCAATAATCCATATAAAACGCAAAAAACGCGAAAAAAACGTGAAAAATCGAAAAAGTTAAATTTTTCAATATGGCACACCATTCCAAACGTTCTGAAAAAATTCATTAAACTAGTGTTTTATAATTTTGAAAAATGGCTAAATAAAATTTGGTGCACATAATAATCAACTAAACTGAAAACACATTTTTCTATTTTCTACATTATTCTAAAAGCCACGTCCCTGCTACGTAGTAGCTAAGTAGCCGCCACTAAAATGGGGAAAAATTTTTAGTCGCCGGGTAGTGTTTCGGGTAGTCCCGGCCTCTATAGATGTGACTATGTTTAGTTACTATAAAGAATCGGGGTAGTAGCGGGTAACTACTCCGCGACTCGGCGGCCTAGTAACCGCTACGTGGCTGCCTAGTAACTGCCACTATCACTTTTTAAAATGGTGTTTATCTTTTAGCGACCTCTTTGCTTTTTTCTTTTATAATAACGGCGCAGTGAAATAATATTATACCAAAAAGATGTGTACTTTAGGCGCGTGTTTAAAGTACTTCTTTAGCTATTTTTTCAAACGCAAGTTACTTTTTTGATATAAGTTGACATATTAAATGATAAAATTTCAACGCGCCCTCAAAATAACCTTTTTTTTGTAATTTTTTGACAAAATAATTTAAAAAGGCAAGATTAAAAAAATTAAATATTTATTAGGGAAACATTTGGAATACTTTCAAAATCATTTTTCGTAAAAGTTTTTGATAAAATATTAACATAACCATTGTCTATTTTTGATTAAAACAAGTTGTTTTTTTTTAATAGTAACAACTAATAATGGCCGATTTTAACAAAGGTACTATAAAGTTAGGCCCTCCACCATAAAGTATCTGTGACTTTACTGACCCAATAGCAACTATCCTGATGTGACTCTATAGTATCAGATTCTATTTTGGAACTGTAAAGTATCAACAGGAACTATTTCGCTACCCATGTTGCCACTAAAATGCCACGATACTTTAAGGTTCCAACTGATGGTCATTGGAACTATTCTGGAACCTAGATTGCCTTTATATGTATTCAGTTACTTTATTTAGGCATCTTAGTGGCACTGGTGGGTGGCAGTAATTGATTCACTGTTACTATATAGTTTTGCCACTATAGAGTACCTAATAATAAAATGATACTGCCTAGTTCCAGTAACTACCCAAAAGTTACTTTGACTTTGGGTGTTTACAGTTCCAATAAATATCGGTTTGGTAACAGTTACTTTAAAGGAACCATATAAAGTAGCCTTACCCAATAGAGTAGCAATATTAGTACCAGGATGTAGCCCAGGAACTAAGGCTTCGTAGCAAAACCGAAACCGAAAGGATTTGGTACCATGTGTGTTACTTGGGAAGTTATTTGCTATTTTATATATTAATATCAGAGCAGATTGTTTGATTGTTTGTTCAGTATTTTGCGATCTTAAATTAGATAACATTACTTTTATTGGTTCATATATCACATTTCAAAATTACTCTCATTATTTTATTTTGCAATATCTGCAATTTGTGAAGATCACACTTACTACAGGAAATTAATAACGACATATAATAACTAAAATGAGGATAAATAATGGTATTATATACTAACAATTTGTTCCATTTAGAGAGATTATTTTCTTAACTAAAAAATCTATGTGTTTCGTGAAATTTAAATATGGATCCAAAACAATACCTACTTAAATATTTTATTTCTCATCTACAAAGTCAATTTTTGTATTATTTATTTTTACAGAGAAATTTTGACTCATGAATGTAAATTTTTAGTGCCTTAAACCATACATTTGGTTTTGGATGAATTTAACTTTAATTTGTTATTGTATATAGTTAAATGCCCATGCTTTAATAATGGATAGGAACTATTTTCATTGACAAACTACAATATTCAAGTACAACAGAAATTTACAATGGAAAAATACATATAGTTATATTCGTTAGAACAACAGCAAGTATCTAAAACAGTTTTAAAGATTATCCTATGTTTGGTTTTTTAAATATTTATAATAAGTCGAAAATAAACGCATATTTCCCTCTCACTTTGCAAAATCCTATTCTTAATAATAAACGAGACATACTACTAGATGTACCTGAAGTTGATCACCGCCGCGCCGCACCGCGCCTACATTTACCGTTTGAAAATATTTTGCTTGATAGGTATATTAAATAGCAATGTCAGATATTCGCATAGCGTCTCCCCTTAAATAATGCCCCTTTTTCATACCACATTCGTCTGAATAATGACGTTATTGTCTGTCAACAAGTACATGAAATATGAAAAAATATGTCCATGGCACTGCGAACAGCTGGTAGCTGCCAGTTATACTCTGGAATGCAAATGACAAAGCGTCTATTAATTTAGCAGACAAGTACAGGTCTGTGATGGACGAGTTCTAGTATCATATGGCGTTTAGCCCTTGATCGAAGTTTAATTACTTAGGAAAATAGGAAGTGAAAGATTTATTGAAGCCTCGGTGACAAGCTAATGGATTTTACAAAGTATCCAACTTGATTAACGGTAGCAAATTATTTGCATCATTTCAATAATTGTAGACTATTTTGAATATTTAGATGCGATGAAGTATTTATTTACAGAGATTAATTGAGTATGCACCATTAATGCATTCAGTATAGGGATTAATATATAAAAAAGATTTATTAATAGACTAAGACATCATAACAACAATGATTTAAAGCTTGAGTTATGGTTCTAAATGAAACCATATGTGTATTCTTAGGTTTCTATGCATATCGCACTTAACCCTAATAAGAAAGTACTGGTGAATGTTGCAAAACAGAATAAAGAGCATATCAATCGGCGTATGCATTTCGTTGTTGCTACAAAAGAGCAATTGTATATAATACTGTCGTTAATACCTACTCAATATCTATTTTAGTGAATAAACAAGGTGATTTGTAAGCTCTATAGCAAGCTCTTGCAGATCAAAGATGATGGAGTTTGGAGAAAAAAAATGTTATATGTAATAATGTTAAATGTTATCTGTAAAAAGATACAAGCCCTTGTAGATTTGTTTTTGAAAAGTGCTTTTAATATCATGAAGAGCTAATGAATACAAATCTCAGTGCAGCTCAGGTGTCTCAAAAAAAACTTTTTTTTGAAAACTGTTACTCCCCAGGGTTTTTCTGATTCCTTTTGGTTCCTATTGAAAAAAATATAAAGTTTGAAGTCTGTAGGCTTAGGGGAAAGTTTGCCCCTAGGGGCCTAAAGTTTTAAATTTCTATAAAAAAAACGCCTAAATTAAAAAAAAACAATTCTTTTTGAAAAATACATTTTCTCTAATTAAATCAATGTAGTTGGAGTCCTTCAGGCTTCCAAAAATAGTAATATATATACTACTTATATCAATATTAATTGAAAGTACATTTAAAATTATTTAATAAAGAGCGAAAATGCAATAAAATTAACAAAATTAGTGTTTTCACCAAATTATACGAGATTTAAGCTTTTATGTAGCTAATAGCATGATTTTTCTGTCAAGAAAACGCAAATATTCATGTTTAGTAAATGTTTTATCTATTGTTCTGTTTTATCAGTAGAGTTTTTTTTTATTTGTATGGTATATAATTTCTGGAGTAAAAAGAAAACAATTTGTATTTAGAATATTAAATTATAATCACTACATTTAACAATTGCTTCTGCAGATGATAGAGGTAATACATGTTTTAATTGAAATGATTTTAAAGAAAATACAGTTTAAAATTTTACAAATGTTTGAAAATGGATTTGATGAAAATTGGAGTTGATTTCCTAGATTGTTCAACAGACTGCAACGAGCTTTGCCTTTGATCTTCATTCTTCGTAATTTTCTGAGAAAAATCTTGCATCAGCTGGACTTCCCGTTCCGCCACGTCGTTTACGACCTTCAAATTTTTTACAAAGATTTCCTCTCCTTGTAATCAATATCCTTTTCCCACGACAATGGACACTTTCTCAACCAAGATCCATCCCGTTGAAGTCTTTCGAAAAGTAGTCATGTGCTGGGCCCTACTAATTGGAAGAGTTTTGATCCTGTATTTAAATTTGGAAATACAGGCACACCGTTGGGCATCATTGGTGTTTCACTCTTGATTTTATACAATGAGGAAGCGATTTTTTTCTTTTCATTGTCGGATATCTTATTCGAAAAGAGTGACAACGGTACTGTCTCCTCTGCCAAATACCATAAGTGTCGATTGAAAGTTGCTAGTGCGGCCTAAGCTACTTTAAGATCAATCACTGTTCAAACAGTGCTATAGTTTTATTTCATTCACTGGGGCATCTGCTACTTTAGAAGCGTTCAACCAGCGTTTAATGTAAACTAGAGCATTGAAAAGACAGATTTGCCGCGGTTTATCAACCTTTTCTGGCTCATAACCCAGCTGCTCGCTAAATGCGTACATTTTGTTGACATCCATCTTGTTTTATGAAAAGCTCCAAGTTTCTGCCAGTGAATTCCTCGAGGCGGAATTTCGCCCAATAGTATTAGTAAGACTTCAGCACATTTTCTGTAGTCTACACGAGGCAGGAGATCCTTGTTCTGGCTTAAAACAAGTTTCAAGAAAGTAACAGCTTCCTCTTTCAAAGATCTTAGGTTCCTGCCTTTGATTTCTAGCTTGACGATTTGATCTAGATTATCTTCAATATCTTTCCATTGCTCTTCGAATTTCTTAAACTGTAAATTATGAACATGAAATTCTACTCAGAAAGTGTCTTATTTCTCAACAAAGTTTTAGTACCAAATTTATTGATAATTTTTAGACTCATATAGGACTAAAAATGCAGAAAATTTTTTAATTGAAAACAATAGTTTTGTTAATTTTCTTGCATTTTCCCTATTTATTAAATAATTTTAAATACACTTCCAATTAATATTGATGTAAGTAGTATATATATTGCTATTTTTGGAAGCCTGAAAGAGCCCAACTATATTGATTTAATTAGAGAAAATGTATTTTTCAAAACGAACTGGTTTTTTTAATTTCGGAGTTTTTTATAAAAATTTAAAAGTTTAGGCCCCTAGGGGCAAACTTTCCTCTAAACCTACAAACTTCAAAATTCATATCTTTTTATTAGGAACCAAAAGGAATCATAAAAATCCTAGGGAGCAACAGTTTTCAAAAAAAAGTTTTTTTGAGTCACCCTACAGCTCAGTGTGTTCTATGAAGTTTCCACAGCTAAATTTCGGCTGCGAAAAAGTTGGTATGATCGTCGCTTAGCTATAATCCGGCTTTAAACTGACAAAACCTTTTATTCCAAATATTTGTATTGCTATAGCGCTGCCTCAAAATAATTAAATAATCAAATGGCTGCAATGGCTATTTGAATTTCTGAATCAACCTACAAAACATGCACGTGCAGAAGCATTAGCATCTTTTTTTAATCAAAAGATCCATTTCATTACACTGTAGTCCAATATGCGCTTTCACCCAGACAGAAATAACATCTCTTCCTGAAGATTTTATTTGAGAAATCAAATGTTTTATTTTAAATAGGTTATGGGTTGGTTTTGTAGCAAAAATGGAAAGTGTTTTTAATATCATGAAGAGCTAAACGCGAATCTGATAAAATTATTGAAACACTGGAAGTATATGCGCGAAGAAAGTTAAATTCCCGTACATTTAAGGGTGTGTGATACTTTTATTAACAATCAAAACGTACTGGGAAGATTATTTTGTTATAGGATGCTTATGTTTACGTTATAAAAAAGACAAAGAAATGATAATAATTTTAATAATCTGAGGTAAAATATACAACAAAAATCTAAATTTGGAAAAAATATCTTCTGGATAGTTAAACTGACAGGATTTTCAATCTGCCAATAGTTTTCTGTGCCTAAAATATTTAAATAAATATTCTCAAACCTATCAATGATCATGTGTTATAACAACGTTTGCAACTTTTACCATTCTGGCTGTTCTTCATGATGTGGATGAAATAAAAAATAATAAGTAATTAATATATTTTGAAGTTACTGAACACACACTAAATCACAATTTTATTTTTTTCACCCCCTTCAATAATAGGTGGGGGTGGTAATGAGGGTAGCTAATGCCAAAAAATTTTTTGAGACCTTAACTTCTTTTATATATATACTAAATACAAATTTTGCAGACTCTTATTGCTTGATTTACCTATTTACCCCTGTTTACCCCGATTTATCCCCCAACCTTTCAACGAAATAAGATCAAAATATAATATAGTTCCAGATCTCGTTAAAATACATACGTGTACCAAATTTCAAGTCAATATCTTAAACAGTTCCAGAGTAAACGTGCGCAGAGGAAAAGTTACAGACAGACCGAGCGACCGACAGACCGACAGACAGAATTTACTTTTGCTCAAACTTAAAATTTCGACGTTTCATGACATTCTAAGCCTATTTGAACAATAAAAATTTTCGGTTTTTTTTTTTCATTATATACTTCCACTGGTTGTGAGAGTAATTATTCAACTCGTAGAAATTTCAGGTAACGGCGAGTTTGCTATATAGTGGGTTCCTAGGAAGCGGCGGATCATTTCAAGTACTTATTGAATGCAATGAAAAAGGAAATAATATTTTTCTCTCCAGGATTAACTTATTGAATTTGTCTGACTTTATATTCAGTAAAAGGAACCAAATGATACGAGAAATATCCACATTTGACCCACCGTGTCCCCAGGAAAATGTTACAAAGAACCTGTTTTAAATTAATGTGTGTAGAAGAGATTTATTTGGATGGAATTAGTAAAAGTTTTTCCTATTACTACATGAACTACATCGATTACATACATGTAATTTGAAGCTCACAAAGGTGAAGATTATAACTGCACCTGCAATCCAGTAACCTTGTCATCAAGGGGGGGGGGGGTTACCTAACGTCAAATCGGGTATCTATGCTATTTTAATATGTTGTATAGGATTAAAAATTATTGTTAAATCCAAGTTTCAGACCTCCGGGTCTTGGTCAAAAATCCAAAGAAATGTGAAATTTTTTTCTTTTCAGCTTTTGTTGATTTTGTCACCTAAGCCCTACTTATTTAGTAAAAGCAATTTAGTACCTTTTAAAAGTAGACTAAATTTGGTACAAATTGGTAAAAAAAGGAGGCAAACATTCAAGTTAAAATCTAAATGTTTTACGTTTCCAGCTATTTGCGAGTGCTGCAGCAAAAATTAATTTCTATCTTGCTAGATTGCCTCCAACCCAAGATGCTGCAGATTTCACTCCTTGCGAACATACCACTAGGTAAAAATAACACTATATTGCTTCTTTAATATTACAATTTTTACTATACCTGTAAGGTGCTGGGTGTGGAAGAACTCGAAGAAGAATCAGATGACGAGGCGTTGGATAATCTCTTCTGGGCTCAAGAAGAAGTAGAAAAGGAGATAAGAGGGAACAGCGATACAGATGACATGGACGACATTCCCGGACCGTCCAAAAGAGCTACAGTTTTTTAAAAAGTATAGGATCTGTTTATAATTGATTTTTTTATTTTTATTTTTTTAATAATATTTCTTCCTCTTTTCTGATCTATTCAATATAATGGTACTACATATTGGGGGGGGGGAGTCATTTTTTGGCCCCCCTTTGACCCCCTCTGGGGCTTGGACGCATGGGAAAATGAATTTTCTGAACCTAGTTATAGTAGTAGTACCTATGTATTTCACAGAGTTTTAAGTTAAAAATTATTAAAAATGTCGAAATATGAAAACTTTGCAAAACTTTGAACAGCTGTATCTGGGATACTATTTGATCTACAGGGTCTGCTCTGGTACCAATTTGTAGCAAATTTAGTCTACTTTTAAAAAACACTAAATTGTTTTTATCAAAAAAGTAGGCCTTAAGTGCCAAAATTGACAAAAACTGAAAAAAAAAACAAAATCTCGCATTTTTTGGTTTTTTGACCAGGACTCGGAGGTCTGCCGAGGTCGTAAAATTGGATTTAACATTAATTTGTAATCCTATACAACATATTAAAAAAACCTAGATACCTGATTTGACGTCAGGCAGGATGTATAAAGTTACTGTATACTAATCTCAATGCAAATTTTTATACACTTCTGTTTAATCCAAGCTATGAAAAAGAGATAATCGTTTGTACTATATAATCGAGAGTAATCTAAATAAAATGACTTGCCTACAATGATATTCTATTACAAAGTAAATAACGAACATGGCATTAATAACAAAGCCCTAGATACTAACAATACATTGTAGATATAGGCGTCATGACGCCTACCCTACCAGCATCAAATTATTCCATTGTTATTCCGCTTGTACATAATACTACATAATGCCGATGCAATTTATGCGTTATCGTACTTAAGCTGTATTATAAACTAGTTATTTCACAAATTCAGACGGGGTGACATTTAGCTGATAGGATGTATTTCGCTCTGCAATGATGCATTTGTTTACTATCTACAGTATCGGGAAGATGTATTAGAGTTTGCAAATGGATTGAGCGTAACAGAAAGTAGAGATACAGTGTTAAAAATTGGATGATTTTTTCATAAAATAATCACAGAAACTACATTCAAACTAAAGACTAAGATCTAAAATCTAGATATGCAAGTCAAATGATGAATGAGTTTAAGATCTTGGAAGCGGGAATACAAAAAAAACGATGTTTTTAAGCGAAAGTAATCAGTTAATAGTAATATATTTTCAGCGTGAAGATGACTTTAATATGAAAAGTTCACGATAATTCTGGAGTGGTTGAAAAAAAAACCGCTGCCCAAGGAATCACTACTTCCACATCCAGATTTTCTATCCTAGTCTCTCAAAACGAAAAAAAAAAATGTATGTGGAAATAATTGCTTATGGGACTTTAGTAATATAACATTTGAAATCGCCAAAAACCCATAAACCGATATGTCACATCGGTAGTGGGGCTGGGGATGGTGGAAGGAGTGGTAGTGAGGGCGGATGAAGTAAAAAAAAATGAGGCCTTTGTTTATACACACTAAATCACAATTTTATTTTTTCACCCCCGCCTTAATAATGGGTGGGGGTAGTACCAAAAATTTTTTTTGAGACCTTAGCTTCTCTTATGTATAATAAATGTACCAATTTTATAGACTATTACTAGCTTAATTTACCCATTTACCCCCAACCCTTCAACGGAGTAAGATCAAAATATAATCTAGTTCCAGATCTCGTTAAAATACATGCGTGTACCAAACAAGCCAATTTCTTAAACGGTTCCTGAGTACTCATGCGCACAAAGAAAGTTACAGACAGACAGACTGACAGAACGACAGACAGAATTTTTTTTCTCAAACAAATCTCGACGTTTCATGACATTCTAAGCCTATTTGAACAATAAAAATTAAAAAAAAAAAATTACGTTACTATACTTCCACTGGATGTGGAAGTAATTGATAAATCTGAATATATTAATACATATTAACATACTCAAATAAATATAGGTACGTACAGCAAAAAAAATTAAAAGAATTTAAAAATTTAAAAATATTTATTGTTCAAATAGGCTTAGAATGTCGTGAAACGTTGAGATTTTAAGTTTGAGCGAAAAAAAAAATTTGTCCGTCTGTCTGACTGTCGGTCTGTAACTTTTTTGTGCCTTTAAGGCATTGACTTGAAATTTGGTACATCTGGGTAATGAAATCTGGAACTAGATTATATTTTGATCAAATTCCGTTGAATGATTGGGGTTAAAATGAAAAAAAAACTTAATCTCCTTGAATATTTTTTTACCTCACCCTGTACATGAACTGCGTTAATGTTTTCTTATAAAGGTTTTAATTAGATTCAATTTATGTTATTACGTCATATTCAAAAAAATTAAAAACACTCTTTCCGATTCCAAACTGATTTTTTTAAATAATTTTGAAAAGAATCAAAATAATAATTTTATGCTTTATTTGTAAAAGACATATCACAATCAATATTCAACGTAACAAAACAGTAACAAGAAACAAAAGAAATAATTATTTTTAAAAATAAACTTATATTAAAATGTACTCGAAAATATACTAAATAGGAAATTGCAAAATTTTTATTTCTTAAAATTTTTTATTTTAATAACATAAATTGAAGCTAATTAAAACCTTTATAAGAAAACATTAACACAGTTCATGTACAGGGTAAGGTAAAAAAATATTCAAAGAAATTAAGTTTCCTTTCTTAACAATTTTTTCAAAAAAAATTGTTTTAATCACTCCGTATGCACATTTAAGGCTTTAAAAATATCTACAATTTGATGTGCCCAACATGGTCATCGCTTCAAAAATGCAAAAGAAACAAGTCTGGGGAGTTTTAAGTGGCGCACCCTGTATACACTTACTGTAAATTAATAAACGTTGTAATATGAAGGCTGTTTTTATTTGCAAATGAAACAAATATCTTTAATTAGCTGAAATACCTAATCTTTAACTACACACAAAAATTAACAGTGATTAGTTAATTTGTTAATTTTCGATAGACAAATTCGAAAATCTTACAAGTTTTTAGCTTCTTACTAACTCGCACAAAGTTGAAGCAGCATTTCTCTCTATAGCTATGCTCCATAAGTAAATTTTTATTTGCAAGTTTGTTTACAAATACTTGAAAATATCGAGGACGTAAACACAAGACACATTTGTAGTGATACCATTGAAAGGAATTTTAATCTTCAGCGGGATGCTTTTAGTAACAGCTGTACTACTACCAACACTTCTACATATTGATATGCTGGTTGCCTATATTGAGTAATGTCTAGTTCGAACTTCAGATAAACACTGAACTAAGTAAACTTTGTCTTTTTCTTCAGGGCGCAGGTGCAGGCGTCTTAGAATACCAGGATGTTTGGCGTCAGCCGCGGAATCTGTATATTTACTCATGTGGAAGTGCCAACTATTTATATGGAAAACAATATTTAAAGCAAAATCGTAGGTATGAGATTAGATTATTTCGAATTATTTAAATTATTTTGAAATTATGATCTATAAAGACACTTTTTTTACTTTGTATTACTTTTACAACGTGTCATTTTGAAAATGATATACTGGGTGTCAAAACTACAGTAACGTTGTAATCACGAAAATTAATGATAAAAAAAAAGTGGTTTAAAGATCATGGATTGACTATCACATAGTAACGGCTTTTACCCAGACAGCAAAAAGTTATCCTGTGGACATCCTAGGGATATAAAAGCTAGGATATAGCAACAGCCTGAGGATATTACTAGATATCCGAGTGATACTCTTGGGATTTAGAAGTGGAACTTCTTTCTGTATCCTTAGGATATCCCACGGATGTATTTTTGTATATCCTCAGGATAACCCTGGGACCCTTACAGAATTTGTTTTGTACTATTCTTAGGATATTTGAGCCGTAGTGTTTACCTAAGTAGCCAGATTTCAGCCAGCTGATTTCAAACAATGTTAGCAACTTGCTGCGCTATACGCTAATAGCACATGTATATCCTATGGATGTCCAATGGACGTCCCCATGGGACATTCAGGACGTCCTATGGACGTCCCAGGGACGCCCAAATGTCACAACTTTGTTGGACCTTAAACGGTTGTCCATGATGGACATTATTTGGACCAATTAAACTAACATACATTTTCTGTACAAATGCCCTCCAGTGTTGGACCTTAAATGATGGTCCATGGACATTATTTGAACCAATCAAAATTGTCCTTATTTGGACCAATAATGGATGTCTCTAAAATCTCAAGCCATTTTGGAAAAAAAATATATTAGTGAACAAACACGAAATCTATAAAGCATTTTAATATAAATAATCTTATCTTGGAAACTGTGACATTCTAGGAATCAATATTTAGTTTGCTGTAACATCGATGCAATGGCCCTTTTAAAATAGAACAGCCAAATTTGATATTTAGCTATAACTTTGTATTGTAAACAACTTCTTGAAATAACATTTCTCGATATTTTCAAAAATAAAGGTAGTTTACTCTTGGGCCAATTTCCAAAAAATTAATTTTCCGACATAAGCGCCAGGACTAACACAAATTTTTGCATCCACTTTTTCGTTTGAGAGTATTCACTAACTTTTATCAGAAGTGAAATTTTTCAGAAAGTCAACAACAACAGAGTGTCTCATATGGTGCAGACTTCGTGCACTGTATAAATCGACCCAGGCAACAAGGTGACGTCATTATGACGTCGTTTTTTCGGCATTAATTACGTCAATTTCACCTTCAGCATGACGTAAAAATGACGTGAAAAAGACGGCACAATGTCACAGCCCAATGGCGTATTGGTTATCAATTTCAATTTTGCCATAAGGGATGCAAACCTCTCATTATAATATTTTTCCACAATTATTAATAAAGTTTTTGACGAAAAGAAACCGGAATGTGCAAGGATTGAACCGCGGACCTCTTGACTCGTAACGTAACACTTAACTCACTCACTGAACCATTGAACATCTTTATTTAAATACGTTTAAAAGCTGTATATCTAGTTAGAAATAGTAAAACAAAATTATTATTACTATGTGGAACTAGTCACTAAATACTTCTATTTATTTTTATTTTATAATGATTTATTTAAATTAAAATTTCAGGTTGCAAAATATATTCGGTAACTATGTCAAAACATACTGATGTTTCTATATGTACGTTTTTATTGTAATAATATATTGCTATTATGATTGGTCAAAGATCTCTCTATATATATAGTGAATATATGAATATATTTAGTGAATCAAATTACCAATTTTGACGTCAGAATGACGTCATTTTAATGACGTCAAAATAATGACCTAAAAGAAACGTGTATTTGACGTCTCCATGATGACGTCAGAAGTACGTTTTAAATATCACGTCTCTGGTACGTCATTTATTGGGACAATGACGTCGGCGACGAAAAATCACCTTTAAAAGACGTCATAATGACATCACCCTGCTACCTGGGGAGGTGTAAACTTTTCCACGTAAATTCTCTATAAGTTTACTATAAGATGATCTTTGAAAAAATATGCGAAACGATCTTCACTAGTGCCTACCTAGTGCCACTAATCTCAAACTTACCGTTTTGTTCACTTTCTCATTTTTCATATTTAAAAATCCAACACAAAGACATCATGCAAATAAGGACATACGTGGATAATTTGGCGGTAGCTATATAGTACATATAAATATTTTACACTTCACTTCGCACTTTTTTCTTCAACTCTAAAAATTATTAAATATCTCCTTCTTTACTATGCCAGGAAAGAAAGTCGAAAGAGAAGCGCGTGCGCACAACATGGTTTAAGTTCAAATAGACGGAAAAAAAAAAATAAAGAAAATAAAATAAAAATAAAATAAAATGAAAAAAATATAAAGTCTATGATGGATATTATACTGTCCACGTCCAAGTAGGAACAAATAAAACATACACAGATGATATCGTTTTACGTACATAAAATGGACAATTAGGTGACATCCATTTATCTTTGGTGCATATTTGTACAATAAATGGACTTTAACGGGACATATTCACTGGTTGTTCAAACAGGAACATAAAATGTGCCTTCTTTTATGTACATTATAAATGAACGTCCATAGAAGATGTTCTTTATGTACATAAAGGGGACAATTATGGGACGTTAATTTATTCACCGTGAACGTTTGTACAATAAATGGGCTTTAGCGGGACATCCATTAGTTGTCCAAGCAGGAACATAAAGTATTTGTACATTCATTTACAGTAAATGGACGTCCCTAGGATGTCCATTCAATACCCCAGAGAGGACTTCCTTGTACGTACATAAAATGAGCATCCATAGGACGTCCATCCAAAGTCCATGGACATTTGTACAGTAATTGGATCTTAATAGGACATCCACTGGATACCCTGTGCTATCAGGGTATGCTCCATTGCATAGCAAACTGTTAACATTTCACGCCGAAATAATATTTTTATTACTTAAAAGCATTATGTGGAATTATTTGCTTGAAAATAACAGAACATTTAAATTTAAAATTACCAAAAATATTATTTTGGAATGAAATTCTTAGTATGCTACACATTGACCAGAGGACAATAATAGAGTAACAAGCTGCTGGCATTGAAAGCAAATTTCCGATCATTCTTGCTATTTAGATTACTGAACAGTGGTTTCTTGGGTATCGTCTGCTTGCACTACTTGTGGAGTTCTGAAAAGTCGCCTCTACCACCCCAATTCTACTATAATACTTAAATGTGATAGTTTTGAAGATACGAGCACAATTTTAATACTTTAAAAACCAGTCTATTGATAAATTCCGAAAAAAATAGACACTGTGATCTAATGTGTTGGCTGTTGGCATTCAGGAAGGCAGCTTCGCTTTATTTATTAATAATTTCCTATTTGATGAATGGGCACACTTTGCTAAACACGCCATTTACTTTTATTTCGGACCTCAACAGAATCTTCTAGTTAAACTTAGGTTTAATCTGTATTTATAAAACCGGCCCTATGTCATGCATAATTTTCTGATTGGTACACGAGGGGGTATAATGACCAGAATTCCCTCATCATAATTCCCTGTGGGATTAATTAATGGCATTATATACCAAAAATCACCCATTAAGGCCCGGTACTTTCATCTCCAGTTAAGTCTATTCTCCAGATAATTTCCTCGGATACAATTGTGTCAATAATTGTTTCCATGTGATCTATCTATAGAATAGACTTAACTGGAGATGAAAGTACCGGGCCTTAATATTCTTATTATTTGTTAGTCGTATATAAACATTATTAATTAAATTAAATAAAGTCGAACATAAAAGGCCATTTATTTCTTCTGCTAATGGTGAACTTTTTTCATATAGTGACTTCTAATGTTTTAGTATAATTCCACAGATAACAGAAGAAATAAATATATTTAGGTGTAAAAAAAATCTGTAGACGCCTTTATACGATTTCTTATTTTTCATTTAATATACGTGTATTTCGGTAAAGAAAGGCGAAGGCAGTATTTTCGCACAAATCGAATTAAGCATTCATCTCAAAACATCTGCAGGCCGTTAAACTCTTTTTCATTGAATAAAAACGTCATAAACTTGGGAGAAAAAGTGGAAATGTGTTTCCACTCGCTGACATTAATCAAAGACCTTTTAACATGAAACGATTTTAGGATTTCGAATGTAAGAGTGTTTCCATCTTATACCATAGACATATAACTGAAACATTGACTAGTTAATAGTTCTTTTGAAATAAAAATAATAGAATAAAACGACTAGAAGTTGCAGTCGGGCGTTGCATACCTCGAATCTCGAATATCTATTTAGTCCGGTGATAATAGGAAAATGTTTTGGAAAGTTTTGGAACAAGGCAAAAATTAGTCTACCCTTTACAGAATGTCCTTATGAATCCGCAAAAGATAGTGTTGACCACTCAAAACGGCGACTTTAATTGCTATTTAACTTTTTGTAAACAAAATGAATTTTGCAACTTAGTTTTTTGCTTATTCGCTTCTAAAGTCATAGAAGAACGTTCGACCCGTCAATTTCTTCGTCATGAGTTCCCCTAAGAGGTAGGTATATGCAATGAACGAATCTTTGATTGTTAATAACATTTTATGGCAAAAAACTGAAAAAAATTAATTTTTCGATCCTCGAACTTTGAAGTACTGTAGAAACAAATATAAAATCTGCATGTTAACGATATTATGAGAAATAGTACTTATTTTTACCTTAATAAAATGCACTTTGTCCCGTTGCAAAATATTAATTTTTTTTTTGCAATTAATTTATAAAGAAAAATTCTAACTGTTTTATTAAAAGATCAAATTAATATTTTACAGTTCTGTTTCAGTAAAAATATTGTATTCGACGTACATTTACATAATCAAAAAAATATTGCAAAATAAATTATTTAATTTGCGACTTTTCTACGCAAGAAATAAATTTTGCAACTTAAACAAATGTAAATATCTCAATGGAATTTGCATAAAATTTATTGCAACGAACGGCATTCCAATTGTCATAAAAAAATATGAATTTAGAAAAAAAAAATTGTGCTCCGATGCTTTGAAGCCGAGATATGAAGATTGAAGAATTCACGTTTTTTGCGATTACGGCGAAATTTGAAATTATTTTTACTTGAATATTTAACTGAATTTTTCTTAGAGTGTGTGTTATCACATGCGAAAAGTGCCATGTATATAAATGGGCCATGGAAAAAAAAATCAAGAAAATTGCATCTTTGGCGCTCGCGCTGACGCTAGATGCCAGATCCCCCCTTCAATGATAATGATGACAATGATGATTGTCTGTACGCAGAAGTACGAAACGAAATGGACAGCGTGTCCGACCCAGGAAATCTACCTAGAAAGAAAATGAGGACAGAAAAATAAGCTCTATTTTGTACATTCAATAAATTAATTTTTAAATACAAAATGTATACCTTTTTTATCCCCAACAAGAGTAGACTATTCACTCATCAATGTATTATCAAATAAATTGTATGTAATCTTTAAATATTTATTTCATGAAGCAACGTTGAATGATTGAAAAATAATCGAAAAATCGGAAAGCTGAGGAAAAAATAAGTTGAATTAAAAAAAAAACGTCCATCTAACCACTCCTAAAGCCGAAAAAAAGAGAAATAAAGCTGCCGCCGCGGTGAAACTGCCCTAGTACGCCGTTCGCAGTGAAGGGGGAGGGGATCTCTCGTCAGCTCATTTACATATATAGACATGGCACTTCTTGTAAGTGATAACACACACTCTGAGAAATATTTAGTTAAATTTTCAAGTAAAAATATTTTCAAATTTCGCTCTAATCACAAAAAACGTGAATTCTTCATATTTCGGCTACAAAGCATCAGAGCACAATTTTTTTTAAGCTCGTGTTCTTTTATGACAATTGGAATGCCGTTGCCAATATTCTTTTTGATTATGTAAATGTACGTCGAATACAATGTACCTACCGAGACAAAACTGTAAAATATTAATTTGATCTTTTAATATAACAGTTAGAATTATTTTTTATAAATTAATTGCAAAAAAAATATTAATATTTTGCAACAGGACAAAGTGCATTTTATTAAAGGTAAAAATTTCTCATAATATCGTTAGTAGTCCCCTATCAAATGTACATCCGTGGGATCTTTGATGATGCAAGTGTGGTAGTGGTCCCAATCTCTTTGTTTGACCTTGGAGAAACATACTTTAGATGTTGGCACTCTCAAAAATGGTGTGTTTGAGTGCTGCGCGCGAAATCACAAAATGGCCGCCGTCGCAAACACTTTTTCCCATTTATCTAAGTGACCGTTGGGATTACGAAAAAAAGTTTTATAAAAAAAATATTGCTAAATCAATTATACAGAGAAAAGGTTATTACAATTTTTTATGTAGAACTAACCGTTCTCTCAAAAAGTTTCATTTTATAGTTTCCAATAATAAAAATTAATAGGTCTAATGATGAGAGATTTGCCTGTGCATATTAACATATTTGACACTATTTCTCGGGTCACTGGAAACAATAATTATAACTAAAACATTACAAACATAAATAAATTAACAAATACACCCATCTTCCCTATGTTTTACAGTGTAGGTAGGCATAGGAAATTGAAAGAAAAAGTACCTATATAATTTTAACGTTTTCCTTTTTACCTCCTTCTCTTTCCCTCATCTGTGTAGCTGGCTGATGGAACCCATCCAAGGCCAGAAAAGGAAAAAAAAATTAACGTTTAATGAAGAAACTTATAGAAATACAGTAGTTACAGATTTATATAGACAAAGTACAGACAAGCAATACTTTTTACTTCTACAATGACATTTTTAATTAAAATCATCGTCACTTTCAATGCAAATTTCACTTAGCCCCAAATCTTCATCATCGCCTTGCTCGCACTCTCCCATATTATCACATCGGTCGAGATTACCTTCGCACTTACACATTTCGGTACACCGGAGTCCATTCGACTGACACGTACATGGAGGAAAGCAACGCCTTTGGGAGCATGAGCAGCGACAAAGTTCCAAGATAAGCTCTGGAGCACAAGGTTTGGTACAAGCAACTGGCTCGTATGTGCTCCCTACTTTCTTCCATCCAAAATCTGAGGGTGGTGGGTTATTGGGATGCTGAGTGAAGTCCTGATTTTACTCAAAATACTGAAGGTGGGCCCTTAGCAAAGCCGGATCCAGTGCAGATCTTGTTGGAGGAAGGTTCTCATCTCGACATTGTTTCTGGGTGAACAGCAACCATCTCACAGCTCCTATGTTGGTCAGTGCTGTTTTGGGGATATAAAGCTGACAAATGAACGCTTCCAAGTTAGCCCCGACATCTTCTGTGAGAGACAGTGTAGTCCCCAATGTAGCCAAAGCTTCTAGCAGCTTATCACTTGCAGAATTAAAAGTTTTCCACCACTTTATTTTACCTTTGCCAGCAAATGATCCTGTTACATCTGCCCCTGAAAGCGCGTGTAATCCAGGAAGTGCAGAGGCTTTCAGAGGTCCAAGTGCTCTGTAAATTGAACCTAGCTGCCATGGCCAAGTAAAAATGCAAACTCTTTTGAAAGTTGGGGATATCGTCTTAGCGCCAAAATTAGGACATCAGTATCGGGGGAGAATACATGGGTAGTTTTAATTCCTTTCTGTGCTAAATATACTGCATGTAATATGATCCTTGTGTCCGCCTTCTTCTGCGTACTTGAAAGACTGGATACATCATCGCCATGTGATGAAAATGCTTTGTCCCTCCAACTGATTACAAACCTTTTGTTATTGTTCACGCCAAATTGAAGAATCTGACCGGAAAGGAACTCTGTCAGTTCATCCTTCGTCTTCTCGTGGGACAAGAATTTATTCATTGCTATACTTCCAATTTTAGTTTCTGGTCCGATTTTGTACTGGATTGGATCTGAGCCTTTTTGCCGAATCACTCTCATGGCTTTCTTCAACGAGTTTTCTTTGTAAGAGTCGAAAACAACATGGACCTCACTGTAATTGCTGAATTTTTGACAGATCCATTTGCTGAAGCTAAAACCGAGGTCACGGCATGTCTTCACTGTGCTAGGTTTGTGGTAGTGTGAAGAAGCGCCGTGCCATCTATTATCGCAGCTTTTTCCTGTAGTTCCTCATTTTCTTCTAAAACTGCGGGTGTGGTGGAAGTATGATCATCATGCTCATCAAGATAAAGGTAATTTCAAACAAATAACTATTAATAAATATAAAGCCATGAATAATTTTAAAAGTTAAGTTTCTGGGAAAATGGTTAGTCCTGCATAAAAACTTATAATAACCTTTTTTATGTAGAATTGATTTAGCAATATTTTTTGTAAAAAACTTTTTTTCGTAATCCCAATGGTTACTTAGATAAATTGGAAAAAGTGTTTGCGACGGCGGCCATTTTGTTTTTCGCGCGCAGTACTCATGCGCATCATTTTTGAAATTGCCAACATCGAAATTATGTTTCTTCAAGGTCTAACAAAGAGATTCAGACTACTAACACACTTGCATCATCAAGGAGCCCATGGGAGCCTATTTTTGTACACTTGGCAGGGGACTAGTACTTCAAAGTTCGAGGATTGAAAAATTTATTTTTTTCAGTTTTTAGCCACAAAATGTTTTTAAAAATCAAAGATTCGTTCCTTGCGTATATTAACCTCATAGGGAAGTTATTGACTAGGAAATTGACGTTTTTCTACGACCTTTAGTAGCGAAGATATAAGCAAAAAACTAAGTTGCAAAATTTATTTTGTTTACAAAAAGTTAAATAACAATTAAAGCCGCCGTTTTGAGTGGTCAACACTATTTTTTTCGGATTCCTGAGGAAATTCTGTAGGTAGGCTAATTTTTGGGTAGTCCTAAAACTTTCCAAAAAATCGTTATTTTTGAAGCTAAAGTCACCGGATTAATTTGATTCATATCTTCTACGGGCGCGGTACAATTAACTTTTAAAGGGAGCCATTGAGATTAAGTACAGTTAATATTTTTATTGTTATTGTAGAAATAGGTATTCGTAATAGTCATAAAATACAAACAATTTATACCTTTAGTTCCAGATCTCATTATGATACATACGTGTACTAAATGTTAAGTCAATTTCGTAAACCCTCCCAGAGCAGTCGTGCGCACAAAAAAGTTACAACTAGTTTACCACAAGTTATAATTTACAATAATATTGACGAACCAAACTTTCTTAGTCTAATACATATATAACCAATCATAAGTGTCTAAACCTAATTATTTTGTGTTATATTTCGTATGAAGAAAAATGCGTGTAACATATTTTTGAAATAAATAAAAACTGAAACCTGATTAGATGAGCCCAATGTAACACACTCCTATTGTATGAAGTGCAATTGACATATGGGTCCAATTAACTTCTGCATATAATTCTCGTGCATCCAGTTAGCAGCGACCAGATGTTACGAGTCTTGTTATCTACGACCATGGGCTCATTTAGTGATATTTAATTTATAATTTTTGCATTTTTCGTAAATATATAACCCTTTATCTTTAATATTAACCTTAATATGATTTCAAATTTGTAACATATTTGAAACGGCCGACAGCACAAAGCGAGTATCTGTGATGTTGTAGAACTCTCCAAAATCGTCCTAAGTTGAAGACAGAATCAGAATTCGACTTAGGCAAAAATTTCATTTAAGGACATTTTTAAGAATCTGCAGAGGCTCAGACCAACCCATAAGGACCGTTTTGGGTTCTATAAGGCGTTAGAAATGACCAGGTGAAAATTCGAAGAAACACCGAATTTTCACTTAGGAAAACATGTTTTGGCTCAGGATATGAGAGCGAAAGTATATAATAACAAAGATTTTTGAATAATATACTTTTTTCAGAGGTGCAACAAAGTTGGACTTTGAAAAATAATATTCTTAAAAGTGCGTCGAAAGGCTCGAAAATCGATTTATCAAAAGTACGCCAAAATTTCACTTGCAGATTCATTTTTCAAAACTGCATCGAAATTTGGCTTGAAAATCGATTTATCAAAAGTACGCCAAAATTTCGCTTGCAGATTAATTTTTCAAAACTGCGTCGAAATTTGGCTTGAAAAATGATTTTTCAAAAGTACGCCAAAGTTGGATTAATTTTTCAAAAGTACCCCGAAGCTAGTTTAAAAAGTACTCCGAAAATGTACTTTAAAAAATATTGAAATATTTTCCATTTTTATTCCTCAACCAAAGACATGGACCATTGAGGTATGGTCATTGAACGCCTTGTTCTAAAGTATGAGCATAAAATTTTAGCGATCCAAAAGGCAAAATAGACGATTTTGACAAAGCCGGCGTAGTGCTGATAAGCAAAAATTGATAAAAATCAATGCACATGCACAAGGACGGTTTCTCGCATAGAAAGAGTTTGGATTAACTCAGCGGCTCGCAATGTGGTCGAGCGCGTTGAGTGGTCCCGACAAAGCGATGGTAGGAAAGCCAATAGCCTGGCTTTCCAAATGATAAAGTTATAGAGGAAAACGCCTTGTGCATAAAAAAACCAAAAATTCAATTTTGCCTAAAAGTCGCTGGAAGGTGGGCTGCTGCCATATCGACAATATTGAACAACTGCATAGGGGCAAGTAAATTGTTGACAGATTGAACGCCATCAAACTTATGCATTAATAAGTCCTCACGAATATGTTTGAGTACGTGAACCGCCACGATACAAGAACTTTAAAGCTAAGCAGTCTCTAGCGAAACTAAATTCATTTAGTAAAACTTTTTTAAGTTAAAATCAGTCAGTCGTAATTATGAAATTACAAATAGTCTCAGACTTCTCTAAAAAGCTCGCATTTTGATTCTGAGAAGGTATGCATGAATATTTTCTGCCTAATCGATCGTTAGCGTAAGCGCTCTCGCTTGTATGGTCTGAAAGCCATCGCCTTGATTGGGGAAGGCACGATTCTTACCTCAAGAATTTTGCGTAACCATTTCTGTCAAATAAACGGATTGTTTGAACTTTTGCATCTTAATTGATCTTGAGGCCTGGAACTTTCGTATCGAAAACCGGATGTGTCGAGTTAACTCACATTAACACTTGACCTTCTGGTTGCCTTTGATAGGGATTTTTTTATGCGTTTTTTGAGAAATCCCTAAGGTGTAGAGTCCGTTATTAGCAGATAAAAACGTGGATACTACGTACAAAATTAATCCCTCCGAAGAACAATTCTTCGGTTGGGATTTTTTTAAATAAAAATTCAGAATTTCAAAAGGTGCCTAAACCCCTAACGAGGAAATTCATGTCCAGAGAGAGCGTCGTTACCGATCTGTGGTAGTGCAGCCTTGGTCCATTATTCGGCTATCGAAGTGCATCTTATCTCGAACCCACCTGGGAGGTAGAAGAACGGGGTAATACGCGACTGGCGCCCCCTGAGAAATTGAATTGTGTCGCGTCATTTCACGCCCGGTAGTGCGTTCTTCAACAATGTCACCGCTCCACTGGTTCTATGAGTTAAGCGGTTTCAGTTTAAGAGCTTTCGTTGCACACTGCGCGGGTGTGGTGTTGTTTTACGTTATTTAACTTATTTGAATCTGTTATTTTTTATACATAAAAATATGTGTTCTCTAGAAAATGGATACGTTAAGGCTGATTCCAACATTTTTATGGTTATGGAATATTTTAATAATAATAAAGATTACATTAGTGCTGAAATTACAGAGGTAGGTTTACCAGATACATATCTACTTTAATAAAATCTAGCGAATCTATCTGACTTTTAGGTCAGCCAGACAAAATCACGGCGTTAATACTGTTGGTTATGTGCAAATAAAAGGTATTTTAATGTATCTAAATTTTCGTATCCTCCTCAAGCTTATTATTGTACAATTTTTAATAATAACCTATTACACTGGACTTACGTTAAAATTCCTAATACTTTTCTCACTTGGTAATGAAATAAATATTTTATTGGTAGTAAACACTGATATACTGTGCAGTCTGAAACTGTAAAATACAGTACACTTAAAAGCTGTATGAAACTATATGGGTGTGGTGTGACGTCACACTGCGATTTCGCGCCCTTTGTATTCATTATTTATTTTGAGGGAGAAGGAGTTGAAAAAAGTCCAATATTTTGCACATTTACTAACTACAAGGTGTAATTTCGAAATATGAATTTTAAAAAAATGCTAAACGAGCCCATTGACGAGACATCGAAAATGACAAACACACTGTGAATAACTTCAGTTTGGGCACTAAACATCACTGGGCAACATGTTTCCAGTTTTGCTGCTTTCGTCGAAGATTTTGTCGAGTTACTGCTTTCGCATTTCGGCGTCGTTTTCCTGTCTGTACATACTTTTAGGATGCTTTTATTGCCGTAACATTCACTTTGAATTTATCAACTCAAATGTGCTGACGCGTGGTCTTACGCCGTCTCTGCACAAAGAGAAAATTCTCCTAATTGTGTTTACGGTTGCTACTCTAAAACATTAGTTATTCCACATATAACTGTATGCCCAGCATTTTAAATAATATCATTCTATTTTATATTCCACGAAGTCGGTGTAGCTTCTAAATAATTAAAACTTTTCAATAGCTCTGCTCACGTTCATATTTTCTATGTAATAATTAAATGTTATATTAAACGAAAAAGAAACATCTAAAACAGTAACAACTAAAAACAAGGAAAACTTGATTTACTATGAGAATTGTATGAGATTTGAGATTTGCTATAAAAAACGAATCTCTATGCGTGGTCTATGGAAACAACATCAGCATTTTTAGGGGATGGTTTACCCACTCAAAAATAAAAGTTCAAGAAAGCCTCCTGGGGAAGATAGGTTTGTTATAATATCCTAAATGTTAGAGGTTTATTTTAATATACTTTTGAACCAAAATACATTTAGTTTGAAGGTACATAGTTAATTAAGCTGTCATTATGTGTATACAGCGTGTCGCACTTTTCATGGAGCCACCCCTTGAGTCTTTAGACGTAACCGCATTTGATTTTAGTCAGAGGCGTCCGATTCTAGGATGTAGAAAGGGGGTCGATTTTCAAAAAAAAAGTATTAGCGATTTTTTTAGAAAAAAACTAGTAAGATATTCTTAATCTGCACCTTTAGAAACCCATTTGTACAAGATTACATCGTAGTGGGTTCAAAGGCGTTTGAGATAGGGGCCGCCAAAAAAGCAATTTTTTGAACTAAAAATAATTTTTATCTGCAAAACGGATTCTCAAATGAAAAAAAACTATTCTTCATTTTTTGTTCAGAATAATGTATTGTACTAGTTTGAGTTAATTTTACAACAAAATAATTATTTATTTAAATAAGGCAAGAATTAAAAAATAAAATAAATGAAACAAAAATAAATAAATAAATAAAACCAATTGACACTCGCAATATCTTTTGTTTTTATGGCTTACTTAGGTCTTTATTGAAGATTATTCGTTAGAAAAATGTTAAGCATGTACTAATTAGAATTCTTTCCTTATTAAATAAATAATTATTTTATTGTAAAATCAATTCAGACGAGTACAAAACATTATTCTGAACAAAAAATTAAGAATGCATTTTTTCATTTGAGAATCCGTTTTACAGGTAAAAATTATTTTCAGTTGAAAAAATTGTTTTTTTGACGGCCCCTATCTCAAACACTTTTGAACCCACTATGGTGTAATCTTGTACAAAGGGGTTTCTAAAGGTGCTGATTAAGAATATCTCACTAGTTTTTTACTGAAAAAATCGCTAATATATTTTTTTCGAAAATCGACCCCCTTTTTCCATTCTAGAATCGAACGCCTCTGACTAAAATCAAATGTGGTTACGTATAAAAACTCATTTTATAGGTATATATTCACCACCAAAATTTAAAAATATTCCGATATCAGATGAGCGAGATATGAGGGTGGCTCCATGAAAAGTGCGACACGCTGTATATGGTTGCAGAGACAATTCAACGATATGGGGTTGATAGACAATGAAATATTACGAAAATCTCTTTTTAAATCTACTGATAACATATTGTAAATTCGCTTAAAAATTGAATTAAATAATAGTGTTAATCAATAAAACACTTTTAACACAATCAAAACATCAATTAATGAACTGATCAGGTTAAAAAAAGCACTTTACATCTCTTCTGGAACTGTCACAAAGTTATGGTGGGCAGCTATCTTTTATGGTTCATAGATTTTTAGACTACGTGTTGTCAAATCAACGTTGTTATGTAGTTAAAGGCAATCCATTGGTGAATGAAGATCCCTGTCACTCTAGTTTAAGTGTTCAATTAAAAATTAGCCACAATATCAGTGAATGCAAAATTTATAACAAGTCCTGTTTTAAATTAAAAAAATCAAATTTTCTCGGAGTTTATCATTTATTAAGAAATGTAAATTGGGGAATTCTTTATTCATAATAGATGTGAACAGCTAGTAGATAAATTTTATGATTTAATTCACGAAATTTTTTGTCCTTTGTCCTAAAACGAAGCCAAAAAACAACAAATATCCGCCACGGTTCACTAATGAAATTATTAGTGACATAAAATCAAAATATTGGAATTTAAAGCTTCTTAAAAAAAACTAATTTAGAGCAGTGCCGTACGAACTATACATTTTTAAGAGCCAAAATAAAAAAGATTCCACAGACATTTGCAGAACATTTTGAATCTGTTTGCCAAGGTATTCGAAATCACAGAATTTGAAAATATAAATATGGAAATTGACCTTGACGTTTTGGATATTAGCAATATATGACAGGAGAGAATTATAATAGTTATTTAAGATGCAAGTGTAAAATGCCATTTTTTATTGCACGAATGGCTAGATTAAAAATACGAGCGAAGCGAGTGTTTTTAAAAGCCATGAGTGCACTAAAGATGCTTTTTACAAGTGTGTCTTACAATGTTTTATCTTCGATTGTGCCAATTATTGTAAGAAATGGGCAAGTTTTCATGAATATTTGTAAAACTGTATCAACCTTTTGTGAATGTCACTTTGACGGTTAGTATTATTCGAGTTGTAGTTGAAGTTGCCATTCTAATTATGTTACTTCATGGTCGTGACTGAAAATCTGTGATGATAGTAACTAAGGAAACGATATTATAAATAAACTGGCGTAGTTGAAGTAGCCATTGTTGTTCTTGAGTGTTTGAATTAAAATATCAAGTTAATAATGTTTAATGGTGATTATAATAATGTAGAAGAGTTTCAAAATACTTCCCCAGAAGTTATGGAGATGACACAGGCGACAACGTCAACTTTAATACCCGAGAAGTCACGAAAACAATATGAGTTGGTGTATAAACGATTCAACGATTGGTGTGTTTTGAAGATAGTGAAGAATCTTACGGAAAATGTGTTCCTTTCGTATTTTTCACAAAGAGCAAAGTATATAAAACCTTCAAGTCTTTGGTCGGAATATTCAATGGTGAAAGCTTTACTGATAGCTGAAAAGGACATCGATCTTAAACAGTTTTCAAAGTTAACCGCTTATATGAAGCGGCAGTCTGTAGGATACCGTTCTAAGAAATCTAAAGTGTTTAGCAAAGATGAAATATACACATTTGTAAACGAAGCACCTAATGATAGATATTTAATGATGAAGGTTGTAGCAATTTTTGGCATTGCCGGCGCATGCAGAAGAGACGAGATTTATAAAATGAGCGTTGGTGATGTGCAAGATATTGGTAATATGTTGATAGTGAGAATTCCAACATCAAAAACAAATAAACCTCGAACTTTTATTATTGACCGTAAAACGAGAGACTTGGAAAATATGGTTGAAATTTATAGAAGATACTCCACTCTTAGGTCACCAGCAACAAAACATGATCGACTGTTTGTGAAATACCTAAATGGAAAGTGTTCTGTTCAGCCGATAGGTATTAATACCTTTGGGAAAATACCAAACGAAACTACGAGATATCTTGGTTGCCCAATGCACATGAGTATATTGGTCATAGTTTCAGAAGGTCATCTGTCACCATGCTTGTAGATGCAGGAGGGGATGTTTTACAGCTGAAGAGGCATGGTGGCTGGAAGTCATCGACGGTGGCAGAATCTTACGTTGAAGAATCAATTAAAAACAAAATTGAGATATCACATCAAATTTTACAAGAAGAACCATCTGAGGAAGCAAGCTCTAACGATGCCATTGACGCTAATGATATACTGCCAACTACATCGAGGAGTCACGAGTTGCCTGGAATTCATATTGAAAATTGTTTTAATTGCAAAGCAGAAGTAAATATTGTTAAAAATTAATAATGAATAAAATACTGTTGTCCTTACTGATAAATTTTTTAGAAATCGTGCAATAAAAGCGTGCAATAAAAATTTGCATTGCACAGTTTCTTATAAAAGGCCAGTTTTTACACTGGAAATGATGTAAAAAACTGTTACCTTTTTAATACAGTAAAAGTCGACCTTCTCTATAGGGGGTGCTCACAAATAATACCCGGCAAGCTGATTTTTTCAGGGTCGATCAGAGTATCCGACCAAAAAGTCACAGTGCACACCCCTTGGGGGGTGTTGCAATAGGGGTGGTTTCTTATTTTTTGTTTTTTTTGAAATTTTCTTTTTCCAGCTTGTACATAGTAATATTCTCTACAACTTTACCTAATAAAATTTGTTTGTAACTTTGATTTTTGACGGTTCAACACCCATTATATGGGAAAACATTCACCATATTTATTTACTATGGTTCAGGAAATATACAAACAAAATGCTGAATAGCTGGGTTTTGCAGGGTTGATTGAGAACTGTCTCCTGAGTCTCCAAAAAAAAAAAAAAAATGGTCAAATAATTTCCGGCAAGCTGATTTTTTCAGGGTCGATGGAGGGGTGTCTCTCGAGTATCCGACCAAAAAGTCAACAGGGGTGGTTTCTTATTTTTTGTTTTTTTTGAAGGGGTTGATTGAGAACTGTCTCTTGAATCTCCAAAAAAAAAAAAAAATTGGTTCGAGATTCAGGAGACAGCTCTCAATCAACCCTACAAAAACCAACTATTCAGACTTTTGTTTGTATATTTCCTGAACCATAATAAATAAATATGGTGAATGTTTTCCCAGATAATGGGTGCTGGACCGTCAAAAATCAAAGTTACAAAAAAATTTTATTAGGCAAAGTTGTAGAGAATATTACTACTATGTACAAGCTGGAAAAAGAAAATTTCAAAAAAACAAAAAATAAAAAACCACCCCTATTGCAACACCCCCCCAAGGGGTGTGCACTGTGACTTTTTGGTCGGATACTCGGGAGACTCCCATCGACCCTGAAAAAATCAGCTTGCCGGGAGAAATTTTTTTGAAAAATGATATCTTTATTGGACTATTTACACGATCGTAGATAAAAGCTATAGATAAGCTCAAACCGAAGAAGTCAATGGGGTCTGATAATATACCGAACTATGCAATCAAAGGTTGCAAAGTCATACTAGCCGAGCCCTTACAAATAATATTTAACTTTTCATTAAAAACAAAAGAGTTTCCTAAAAAAATGGTTATTCCCATGATATTACAAATTATCGTCCCACTGCTATTCTATCGAACATATCCAAGGTGTTTGAGCTTGTGCTATATGACCACATTTATGTTCACGTATAAAATAAGTCCAATCTTCAGCACGGCTTCAGGATAAAAATATCTTTTTTTTAATCTATTTATTTAACGTCGGCCTATTTCCGCTATCAGGGCCTATCACCGACACCAGGAGACGAGCTACCCTCAACCTGGAAATTTTGCCGAACCTCTTCTCGTAAGAAGAGTAGGGATCTTTTACTTGCCTAACATATAATAGACAAGAGACCGCCTGCTTTAAATCCCCTCCGAAGGATGGTAAATCCACTACGTAATCCTCGTCTTGAAATGGCACAGATTCCGCGTATACACTGATATACAAGCAGCTAGAAGGTGGGACGAGATCGCTGTGTTTCCCAAGAAGGGTCACCCATCCAAGTACTAACCGCACTGCACGTTGCTTCACTGGAGTATCGAGATACATACACACTAAAGACGCATCTACGCTCGTCCCACACAACAAATACCTTGGCAAATAATAATCAAGCTGATGTTATTTACACCGATTTCGCCAAGGCATTTGACAAAGTTGACCACTATGTAGTCATAAATAAGTTAAGACAATTTGGATTTTCTAGTGACTTGTTGCAATTTTTTTCTGTCTCATTGTGTAACCGAAAACAATATGTTAGGATCAATAATTACGAATCAGATAATTATTTTGCAAGCTCTGATATCACTCGGGGGTCACATTTGGGTCCCTTACTATTTCTATTGTTTATAAATGATATTGTTTGTTCAGTAAAAAATTGTAAAATTTTACTCTTTGCAGATAAAAATGTATAAAATCATCCGTAATTGCGACGATTCTATATTAATGCAACATGTCACTAATAACATTTAGATAGTCTATAGATAACCATTTACCTTTTAATATTGAAAAATGCAAAATACTAACTTTTTCATTAACAAGCGAACTATAAATTTTTCCTAGGACAACTTGATTCTGGAAAGAGTGGAATTAAAAATTGATTTAAGTTTGATTCTAAATTATCATTTAGTGAACGTGTTTTCTGTGTTTCTAATCTTGCTTACAGAAATCTTGGTTTTGTAATTCGCAATTCTAAATATTTTAAAAATATTAAGACTTTATTAACGCTATATTTTAGTTTTGTTCGATCTGGGCTTGAATATTGCTCTGTACTTTGGTGTCCTTTCTACATAAAATATATAGGTACAGGCTTTAAGGAACATAAATTATTAAACATTCAAACTTCATTTTAGATGGGGTTTACCATGGGAACTGCGAATATTTGCAAAATTTACCATACCATTGTAAAGGTCTAATGACCTTGTATAACCGACGGATATATTATAACATTATTTATTTATATAAAGTAATAAAAAAATTAACTTACGACCCTAGTAGAGATTTGCATTGGAGTTCCTAATTTAAAGACGAGATCCGATAGGACATTTTACATACCATTATTGAGGAAAAATTATGTAATTAGATCACCCATCTTTACTATGATGATCATTTATAATAACATGCAACAATACTGTGATATATTTGGTGATCCGTTTCAGTTGTTCGTAAAAAAAATGAAAAATAGATTGTATGGAGTTTCAAACAATTTTGATATTTATCATTGAATTATGTAGGTTGTAGTAGGTAGATGTGGTAGTTATCCATTTTGTTTGTAACCAGGGGTTTGCTTTATAAACATTGTGTAATTACCATCAAAATGGAAAATTGTGAAATATATAATATGGAAATTCTGACCGATATTTTGCAAGAAGCCAAAGAAGCTACAGCTAATTTAATTCCAGAAAAGTCCAAAGTAACCTATTTTAAAGAATTTCTACAATTTGAAAATTAGATGAAAAAAAGAGTTAGTTAGTACTGTAAACGAAGAAGTGCTTCTAGCTTACATTCTAGATTTGAGTAAAAAAATTGCACCTTCTTCGATGTGGACTAAATATTCTATAAATAATGATGATAATAAATAATAATAATAATACATTTATTGATTCCAGTTTGCCAACAAATGGATAGGACAAGTCAAAACAGTACATAATATGTAAATAATAGTTGCTTATAAATTAGACGGAAGTACACATTTATAAAATAAAGCACAATAATAAATAGGATAAACAAAATAATAGGCTAAAACTATAACAGAGCATTTGGCGTTTATAAAATTTATATAAAGTTCAAAGTCTGAAAGCAATAAAAGAGAAAAGTCTTTGTTACAATTAATTTTAAAACATTTTGATATTATGATATGCACACATATAAAAATATAACTATGATTGTAAGAGGTCTGTCCGTTCGTTCAGGTCAAAATATTCCCGTAATGTATGAGAACAATTGGTTATAAGAAACTTTTTTAAATTTCTTTTAAACTTGTGAATACCATCATAGGATTTTATTCTTTGTGGTAGTTTATTGTAGATAGTTGCGCAAGTATAGTAAGGACTTTTTCTAAAAAGTGCTAAATTGTAGTGGTTAATATAAATTTCATTTGCGGATCTGATATTGTAAGAGTGAATATTACTTCCTAATGTAAATTTATTTATTTTCATTTACACAAGGCGGCTTTAAACGTATACAGGAACTTTGATATAGCAAGATATGGAAAACTTGTGGTATACTTAAAAAGCCGATCAGGAAACTTCAAACCCAAAAAGGCCAAAATTTTGGAAAGAACACATATCGAACAATATTTGATGGATGCCCCTGACGATGAGCATCTTATGTCAAAGGTAGGTGTTTATTATGATGTTCTTGCTTTAATGTATTTAATTGTTTGGATTCTTTATCTTGCATTGATATTGAGAGTTTGCGGTGCCTGTCGTTGCGGTGAACTGACCTACTTAAGCGTCGAAGATATAAAAGATAAAGAACAATATCTGTATATATCCATACCAGACACTAAGACGAATAAATCAAGAAGTTTCACAGTTTTAAGTGAAGGATTTTCGGTAAACTCATTTGATTTGATTAGGAAATATGTGTCTTTAAGACTGAAAAATGTGTCTCACAAAAGATTTTTCGTAAATTTCAAAGGGGAAAGTGTACTGTCCAATGCGTTGGATTAAATAAGCTCTCAACAATTACAAGAATTGTAGCTGATTATTTGCAATTGCCAGATGTAGATTTGTATACTGGCCATAGCATGCGCCGTTCCTCGGCAACTCTTTTGGTCAATGCTGGTGGTGACATTACCACCCTTAAACGTTACGGTGGGTGGATATTATCCAAAGTGGCGGAGGATTATTTGGAAGATTCAGTCTCAAAAAAGATTGTTATTGCTAAAAAAATACAGGGAGAGCAGCGCAACCAGTCAGGCGATACAGACGTCGTTACTAGTGTAGACAAAATTGTGTACAGGAGAGCAGTTTTCTTTGTGAAAAATCGAATATGATGACAATAAATGTTAACATAAATATAAAAAAATAAGTGTTAGTGCATGGATTCTTTGTTTTGTTAATTTTTCGTATAAAAAAGACAATAAATAAATTGCTAGGATTTTTTTTTTATATCAAAATTACTCTTTAGTGACTAAATCACTTTACCTCACTAGTGATCTAAAGTATACTTTAGCTCACTACTTTATCTCACTAGTGACTTATGGGCTACTTTATACCTTCAAAATATCATCAATAAAGATCACTTTATATGAAAGTGTTGGATAAAATTAATTTAATTCGGTAAGTCTAGTGTCATTTAAGTTTAGTGCAATTTAAGTTGCTGTAATTTGAATTCAATTATCTATTGTTGGTTGAAATTCAACCTAAACAACTGTTTGTAATTGGGATATTCATCCTGTAGACGTATTTGCCTAAATAAATAAATAAATAAATCTATGAAATCAGTTTCTGAACAGATATATCTCGATAACAAACCGAGATTCTGTCCCCTTTCGTACGCCCTTACGTCCCGTCATTTTCCACGCACGCTGCGATTGTAACAAAAAAGCACATCAAAGGAATATCATTTGTAACCTCGAATGTAAGCGAGAACTTTGAATACCGCATATGATTTTTTCGCGAGACAAAACGAATGCAGTTTTTACAAAGAGCGAAGAAATAATATTCGTTGTCATCATTTATCATCGCGATATCAACCATATTTTCAACGCAAAGATTCACCACATTTTATAATGCAGGGGTTTTTGTTATTTCCATTACATTTACGGTAAATTTGGTTTTCTCATTTTATACTTTTTAAAGTACTGGGAAATTACATGTTCATTCCCAGCATTGCTTTAGATATTAATAGTGACAGTTCCGTATAAAGATATATTATGCATATAGGCTACAAAGATAGTGTTTGTGTAAGCATAAAGCTAATCTAGATAAATATTCAAGTCTTGTCAGTTTCATTAAAATTGTATGTGAGAATATCATGACCATAAAATTAGAGTATCATTTCAGTGCTCGTACGTTGAGTGAATGTATGTGTGCCGTAGTCTTTTGATGAAATACGTTATTTCGTGAAAAGCCTAGACAGTGCCGACATAACGTGTAAATTCTTAAGTTCGCACCATCTGCCTAGGCATTTCGTGAAACGCCGTGGTCATCTCGGCACATGATGTTTAAAGTCGTTCTACACGATCTGCCGCAAATTAGATGTTAACTGTTCATGAAGTGACTGATACCCGGCAGATTGTGTTGTATTGTGTGTTTGAGGTTAGGTTAGTTGCCGCTTCGATCCACTTATTTGCCTGGAAGCCATGTTGAGCTGTTTGTTTTATTTATTATGGAAATTAAAAGTGAAGAAGACTTGTTCAAAGGGGCGAGCGTAGAGGCGACTTCAATGTGAATATCAGTCGATATTCCGTTGAAGTAACGTCGAGCGCGGTTAGTACTTGGATGGGCTCCCATCTTGGGAAATACAGCGTTCTCGTCCCACCTTCTAGAGGCTTGTATATCAGTGTATACTCGGAAGTTACGTAATTTCAGACGAGGATTACGTAGTGGATATACCATCCTTTGGAGGGGATGTAAAGCAGGCGGTCTCTTGTCTATTAAATGTTAGGCAAGTAAAAGATCCCTACTCTTCTTAAGGGAAAAGGTTCGGCAAAATTTCCAAATTTCCTTCGTCTCCTGGCGTCGGTGATAGGCCCTGGTAGCGGAAATAGGCCGACGTTAAACAGTTAAAAAAAAAAAAGACTTGTACAATGATCATTACAGAGAGAGAGTGAGAGAGAGATGGAGACTTAATTAATGTTGAGGTTAGGTTCAGATTTATTTGATACGTTTCAGGTTTTAGATTGCTAAGGAAATTACGAATAGACCATTTTAGGATGCCGTCACGAAAAGTCGGCCATATTGCCTGAGGCCAACTTTTTATTCCATTGTAAACAAAGAAGTAATCTCAGTTTTAAACGCGAAATAAAAATAAAATGCCATATTTTTGTGCGATAAGGTGCGATTGTGAGATAGTTTATTTTGAATGTAAAAAGAAAGCTTAGGAGAAAGGTAAAGAAATCACTTTCTGGCAGAGTCTATTGAATACTACATACGCATAATACATAATATAACAAGCTTATCACTGAAATCTAGCATTTAGTTATTTAAATATAAACTTACCTTACCTATAACAATGAATACATTTGAGTTTATCTTTCTTGCACAAACTTCTTGCATAAATCCAGCCTCACAATATTTATATGTCTGTAAAGATTTGTATGCTTTTAACTGCTGGCCTGTGCAGAGGCTATGAGTAAAGACTAAGTCATTTACCATATCAATTACGGATACAAAAGGAAAATAGACAAATCTGCAGAAAGGTCTCCCAGTCTCCACTCCAAGGGTGTATGGGTCAATATTGTCTATTATTTTGATTTTCTCATCATAGCGACACTTTACATCAGCCATAAGGCTTGAGTGATATTCGCTATATGACATTATTACGAAAACACACACAGTTTCTCAAGAACAGCTAGAAAAAAATATATAAAACCAAGCAAACTGCGTTTGGTTGCCCCTCAAGCAAAGTAGCCGACTTGCCAAAACCACGTGACCTAAAATGGTCTATTACGAATATAACATCTTAACCTAACCTCAAAATTAATTAATTATTTTTCAAACATTGAGTTACCTAGCTCTATTTTAAGTGGCCTTAAAGTTGGTAGAGACACAGTACTCGTAGAAAATGGCAGGAACTTAGTTCTTTATACATTCAGTGTTAGCAAACGCGAATCAAACCATAATTTAATGTTTTTAAAATCCTTTTCAGCCATATGTATAACTTCATCACATGAGTCGGTAGTGTACAGGATAGCCGTGTCGTCAGCAAAGCAAACAATTTTTCCACAAGTACCAATCGGAAGTAGATTATTTATATACATGCTGAATAATACTGGTCCGAGTACAGTACCTTGTGGCACTCCATACTGAACTACTTTCATTTGACTAAATATATCATTAAATATTACATTTTGCATCCATGTCAGCTAAATAAGATTGAAAGAGATAATAACTTCTTCACCTTATACCAATTTCTTCGAGCGTTTTTAGCAATTTCGTATGACAGACACAGTCGATTAACTACAAACATGCATATAAATATAACAGTCAAATTAATAAGTCTGCCATTTTCATTATCAATTTTCTGTTATCTAACGTCATCTTCTGTGCCCTCGACAGGCCCCAAACAATCTCAACCATGCTGTACACCCTACTCCAGTTGGGCATATATCCATAATAAATAATAGAGAGCATTTGCTGCGGACTGCCGGCAGCAAATGGATTGTACTGAAACTAAAACAATTTGGGTCTTCCTAACATAAAGTGAGTTTAAAAGACTATTATTCACTTATCATTTATTATAATGAAAGACCATTTAACTATTGGTCTTATGGTAATATAATACTTAAATTAATATGTAGCTACATGACATGTAGCTACAGCACAGTGCTCAATATCCGGACAAAGTAATGAAAGCAATTAAACTGATTTTATTCATATTTAAAATACACTATTTCAAAATGAGAAAGGCTTTATCTTAAACAAGAAAATGGCGGGGATGAATAAAAAAACCATTCAGAGATTCACTTATATTATCAACTTACAAACACATAATTTCAAATAATAGATAAACCGTATTTCTATTGTTCAATACAATATTAAATTGTAACTAATAATATTGACATTATGTTCTTCAATTTATTTACACTAATTCAATGCGTGCTGTTTTTTTTTTAAAGACGGTGGGTACTTATAACTTTTCATAACATGTTTATGCAATTTTAAATCGAATTTCCAAGAGTCCATTTTAAACATGAACTTTATCGGCATACGAAAAGTATAACTTGCTTTATTTTTACTTAAGCTTCTTATAAGTTTCTGTTGACCTCGTGAAAGACGAACCCCCATGTTCTTCGATAAGTAGCTTACAAATTTTCAATGGTACTATTATAAATGTTCACAGTATAAAGCTGTTAAACACGCTATTATTGTAGAGCCTTTTAAGAATTCTATGTATGATATGAAGACGTCAGATTTGACAATGGTGGAGGTAAAGGAAAAATCGATTTTCAGAGGAACTCATTAGAATGTGATAATAGAAACGATGGCATTGAGACTGCCTTATGTAAAGCATGAACATAATAGTAACATATATCCAATAGTACTGTAAATAATACTATTAAGAAAAGTCGTATACAACTGTTAATAATTAACAAATCACACATAATTCAACCCCCTTTATCCGTGAAGTCCTAACGAAAGCATATGCGGGAGGGGGCTATTAATGTGGCCTATTTCAAATTCGAATTCAAATTCAAATTCTTTATTAGCCTTTTCAGTGTAATTACATAATCAGACACGTCAGTACAATATACAATGTTTAAAATAAAAATAGAATATAAAATATTAAGGGAAAACAGGTGCATGCATAATTACAAACAAAAAATTTACGTACGTGGTTACATTTACAAAGACACACTGTCAAAACAAATTAAAAATAATAATTTATATTGGCATTTAAGAACTCATCAAAATTATAAAATGCATCTTCTGTAAGAATCCCTTTTATCTTTTGTTTGAATTGCTTAAAATCTAGACTTATAATTGTCTTTGGTAGTTTATTAAAAAATAATGGTGCTGTGGTTTAGTTTTATATAATTTATTTTAATGTGACCATTATTTCTGGTATTACGGGAATGTATATCACTTATAAGACTATATTGATTTAAGATCATTTTAACCGTTGAGTGAAGAGTCCTTATAGAGATGCAGCCGTGTACTTAATATCGTAGCGCGGGCAGGGTCTGTGGTATAGTTAGGCGCCACTGACATTGGGGTCTAGCAATCTCGTCAATCTCAGTCCCTCAGTCGGCTGATAGCACTCGCATGGTTCGTGTCATTTGTTGTATTAGTGCACCGTAAAACGAGGAAAAAGTAGCTTCCTTCTTGAAAAAAAATTTTTGAAGGTACAACCACATGGGACCTTCACAGCATGATAGATTAGGTCCTTGGCCATCTGTAATGTCCAATTACAATATTTTTTGGGAGGTCAAACTATTTTTATGACGAAAAATGTTATAAATCTGTCAAAATTAATTTTACTTACATTTTCACACATCCCTCGTGATATCTCCGGAACCAATTGAGATAATTATACGTATTTTTTTTTAATTGATGGAGGAAATGTGGGCGAAGGTCACTGCTTAAATTTTGTTTTTATGGAAAATCTAATTTTTCTGTAAAACGAGGTAAAACTTGAACATTTACTTCCCTTGCAGCGCTTTTTTCAGTAAGCGAAAAACTTTTTTATTTTAAGGAATTTTGACATACCATCTGCGTATGAAATAAAGTCTACACCTCAAGGAAGTTTTTAAAACAAAAATCAGGTCTCTACGACTTATAGTTTTCGAAATTTTGTTATTTAAAGCTGAGTTTGTCGATCCTAGAGGCCTAGATGTCCGGCAAGTGTGGACTATTTAATACAAGTAATCTTATATTATATTATGCCAGTTAGAAACAAACTTTTCTTTATATAATGTGAATGCAAATGAGTATTAGTTATTTTTATTGAGTTATTACATATTATTTAGTGCTTAACAATGGAATGTTTATTCTGTGGACAAACTTTGAAAGATAATGACAAATTAGTGAGACAAAATCCTAGATTGCAAGGAGTAAAAACAATTATATATGCCACGGTAAAAAGGCGAGACATTTGTGTCGAAAAGATTTTGCAACAAGAGGAAAATATTTTAAGTGGAAAAGTCAAAGTGAAATTTCATATAGCCCGCAAACAAACCTATATTAGTTTGTAAAATCTTAAAAATCTTTCCCAATTCAGTGAAATTGAAAATGTATCTTCGTCTTCGGTAAGATGCAATAAATTTAATATTCGGACAATGTGTTTAATATGTAATACATCGAGAAAGAAAGGCGTAATATGGTATACGATAATTCTCTGTAGACGTGATTTATCTTTATATTTCTTTGCCACCTTATTATCAGTCTAGTCGATACATTGTTGACAAGGGGCCGACGCGACATTTTTATTGTTAATGATGGGATTTTGGAGAATGAGAGGGGAGTATGCGTTTATTTTCGATTTATCGCAAATACTTGAGAAACCAAACATGATTTCCTCGAATAAAATGGATGCGCAATGGGTTACCTTGAGTAGTATGGATGCGCAGTGGGTTTTCAGGTGTAAAATAGATGCGCAGTAGGTTACCTCAAGTAGTATGGATGCGCATTGGGTTTCCTCGAGTAACATGGATGCGCAGTGGGTTACCTCGAGTAGTTTGGATGCGAAGTTGGTTATCTCGGGTGGTATGGATGCGTAGTAGGTTTCCTCGAGTATAATGGATGCGCAGTGGCTTTCCTTGAGTAGGTACTGTTGATGCGCAGTAGGTTACCTATACGGATACGCAGTGGGCTTCCTCGAGTAAAATGGATGCGCAGTGGGTTACCTCGAGCAGTATAGATGCGTTTCCTCAAAGAAAGTGCTTGAAGTAGATTACTTCCACCGTGTACTCTACGGCACATTATGATTGTTTATATTTTTGTCATGCCATTTTCTACGTATTGCTCCCACTTTCAGTATAAGTGTAGTAATTTTGAAAACATTTATTTAAATAGGCTTAGAATGTTATGACATGTCGAGATTTTAAGTTGAAGCAAAAAATAATTTCTATCGCGTCGGTCTCTGACGTTTTGGGTGCACGATTACTCTGGAACCATTTAAGATATTGACTTGAAAATTGGTACACATATGTATTTTAACGAGATCTGGAATTAGGTTATATTTTGTTCTTATTCTGTTAAAGGGTTGACTGGTAAATTGGGATAAATGGGGGTAAATAGGTAAATTAAGCAAGTAAGAATCCATAAAATTTGGTATTTAGTTTATTATTATATAAAAGAAGTTAAATTCTTAGAAAAATTTTTGGCATTAACTACCCCCATTGGGGTGGATGAAGTAAAAAAAAATGTTTGAAGCCTTTGGTTCTTGTACATACACTAACTCACAATTTTATTTCCCCCCCCCCCCATGGTTAAATTTTTTGAGACCTTGACTTCTCTTGTATTTACTAAATGCCATTTGTTGTCGTTGTTGTACTTCCACTGGATGTGGAAGTAAAAGGCATATTGACATTTTATGATGAAATTGTTATTTTTAAGATATCACAAAATTATCCATTTTGCACCTTTCTTAACCGTCTTCACCCTAGTAAATTTTGAATATGTTTTAGATGACATTTTCCTTTACTACTGCCGCAAAAATATTACATGTTGCAATATTTTTCGGGTTTACACCATTCCCTTCTTTAATTCTGCTGAACTGTAATAACCAATTTGTACAAAAATATTTTTTATCCTCTCCCAAATATACTGCTACTGCAGTGATGGGTTCATTTAAAGTTATTTATTTGTTTATAGGCTTTTCTCTGTAATTGCTTTTTTTAATAATTAAAACGAAAAAGCGATTTTATTGGGAAAAAGAGTAATAATTAGTAAACATAATAAAAAAACCGCTGCCCAAGGAATCACTACTTCCACATCCAGATTCTCTATCCAAGTCACTCACAACGAAAAAACTTTGTATGTCAAAATAATTGTTTATGGAACTTTAATAATATAATATTTGAAATTTGGGGTAGACCCAAAAACGATACCCCACATCGGTAGTGGGGTGGGGGGTGGTGATAGGGGGGTGATAGTGGGGGGTGGATGAAGTAAAAAAATATTTTGAGGTTTCTGGTTCCTGTACAAACACTAAATCACAATTTTTTTTCATCCCCTTTAATAAGGGGGTTAGGGTGGTAATGGGGGTGGCTAATGCCAAACATTTTTTTGAGACCTTAGCTTCTCTTGTATATACTAAATACCAATTTTATGGACTCTTACCTGCTTGATTGACCTATTTACCCCAAATTTACCCCAATTTACCCCCAACCCTTCGACAGAACTAGATCAAAATATAATCTAGTTCCAGATCTCGTTAAAGTACATACGTGTACCAAATTTCAAGTCAATATCTCAAACGGTTTCAGAGTAAACGTGCGCACAAAAAAAAGTTACAGACCGACAGACAGAATTTTTTTTCGCTCATACTTAAAATCTCGACGTTTCACGACATTCTAAGCCTATTTGAACAATAAAATTTTTTTAAAATTTTTTTGTCGTTACTATACTTCCACTGGATGTGGAAGTAATTAACTTAATTTGAATATTTGAATATCTGCGGAAAGACTGGTTAATTTTTTTTTATTACAAGTAGGTATTACTTTTTCGAGAGCATAGTTTTCGAGGCGATAAAGTATCGCACAAATGGTACACAATGCACTTTTTATAATAAAGCATCGAATTTTGTACAAAAAAGTCCCTGAGAGCATATTTTTATCTATTATGGCTCACATGCCAAAGGCGCCCGCGCGCAAACCTCAAAGTAACTGTTTTTCGCGCTGTTCTCCAAGCAGCCCGTTAAAGCAGTTAAATATTATTTGTCCAATGAGAATTTGTGGTCGATTTTTTTATTCATGAATTTCTGATCGCTCTGCACGATGGCGTCCTTCATTTTTCTTAAATATGCGTTTTTTAATGCAAAGAACATTAAAAAAATCGTACATTTGAACTTTTCCACCTTTTAGGAAGTAATTTTCTTTCTTAAAAAAATGTATCTATTATTGACATATCATTTTGTTTTTATTTATCACATATAAACAATTAATATTGGGACCGAAAAGTGTAATTTTTCATTTTCATTAATTTCTATATAACTGGAACTTGCCGCATATTTTTATTAATTAGTGTTTTTTTCTGTACAATTGTACATACATTTCAATAACACAAAGAATATTTAACTATTTTTTTATTTTATTTCAACATTTTTTTAATACTTGTAACTCCATTATTAATATTATGCATCGTATAAAAAACAGTTTTAAACAGAAGTTACTCATTATGTTTTGTGTAATTTAAATTTGACTATTAGCATCGCCGTTTTCTTAATTTTTTGTTTGTTAATTAAGTCGGCGCACGCCAGTGCCACTTGCAGAGTAGCGTGAAAAACAGTCATTTTTATGCTTACACGTGAGCACCTGTAGCTCGAAAACTATAGTAGATAAGAATATGCCCTCGCGGACTTGTTTGTAGAAAATTCCATGTTGTACAAAAAAAAGTGCGGTGCATTTTCGTATTTATTACCGTTCTCGCTACGCAAGCGCTGAAAGATCAAAAACACTATCCTCGACATTTGCATATTCTTTTTTCTAATTATTTTAAAAAATTAGGAGGTCTTAAACGTACTCATAAATACTATTCCATGAAGCTGAACCGAATAGCAAAATAAAATATTTTTAATTTATCACATTTTTATAAATTTCAGAAATTCAAAATTGAACAAAAATCTCAAAAAACCATTTTTTGAACCCCAAATGGGTCTCGAGGACAAGGAACAATTGCAATTTCGAACAAAATACGATTGTTACAGCGCACAACGTGGCGACTTAAAAGATGAAATGCGACAATAATTGATAGTTAAAGGTTTCTCTTGTTTTTGAATTTTAAGTGAAACTAGTGAAAGAATTATTTATCTGAGATTTTTGTTTGTAAGTTTTTATTAATAAATTTGTCCTAACAGTAGTAACTTGTAAATGTTTTTTATCAGGGCGGCAAGCAACTGTTTGCTACAGGTGCCAAATGCCCTGACGCCTGCACTGATTGCGCCGGTCTACAACCTGCGTGGAGAATTATAACTTAATAAATATATTATGTACCCTCGTTCGCTGGATATCAACGTCCAGTATTTCTATTCGCGGTTCGCGCAAAATAACACCGCGCGGTGGCACCACAAGTCAACGAACAATATGTGGATAGGGACGTGTGGGAGAAGCGTGATGAGCGAGATGAACATATAGGAACGGTTTTGGCCGTATAGTTGCGTATCTTATAGACTCTTCAATCAACGTTTTAACAAACAAAAGACATTCATAAATATACACAGAGAGCAAAGTTAACATTTTCAAATCCTTAAATTTCTCCATAACGTCCTCTCTAAAACCCATAAAACACATAGATCGATCGATTGGCATGACGCTGTATAGAAAATACTCGACTATGTGCCGAATGATCCCAAATGATGATTGCATAATTGATTACCGAATGAAAAAAACTGAAGTAGGCTGTTTTTACTACTTGCATCGGTACGACGTGTATAAGATTTCTTATTGAGTATAAAGTCTTATTAAGTATAAAGTCTTATTATGTTTTTTAACCATAAAATATATTTGGTGCTTCCAGGTAAGGAGAGGATCTAAGTACCCTCCAAGAAATTTCGTACAGTCCGGGTTTCTTACGATGTCTAAATTATGGTATGAAAAGACCATGTTTGTTGTCTTTTCATTATTTGGTAGTAGTTTATTTGCTGTGAACCAGTTTTGAAAATCTACTGTTTTGTCGGCCATATCATGAGTAAACGCTTTAAGTTATTATCTTTATTCATTATTTTGGTGCCATCGGCATATAATATGGTACTACAATTTACATTTGCCTAAATTAAGTCATTAACATAAATAGTGAACAACACCGGTCCCAATACAGATCCCTGTGGTACACCGTGATTGATTGTAAGAGGTCGGAAATTACTTTATTTGAAAATGTACTCTACGTAGGTAGAGAAAGAGAACGGGTTCGATGATTATTTTTTGTTTTATAGTGCAGTATTTATATAAGCGTGTTTTTTAAATTTTTTAAACTATTAATTTATTTTTTTAGTCTTATATTTATGGAGAAAATTTTAGCACTTTTCGACATTCATGTAAAGAAATTGACTAAATAGTCCCCAGATGTTAATTTTCATACGAACCAGACTATAAATTACAACCATTTTGAATTGTAATCTACAACCTCGATAACCCACAGATACCGATTTCCAGTTGAATCCGACGGTAATTGATAATACTTATCCGCCATGTTGACTCCGCCATTTTGATTTTTTAAGTTTTAGTCACATATTTGTTTTCTACTTATCAAGCCCTGTCTTTTGATACCCATATCAAGGAAATGATAATCCGCTATCTTTCTATCCGCCATTTTGAACGTATTATGATATTGAGTATACTATATTTTATTGTCATCAGAGCTTCACACAGTTGCCAAATTTCAAGATGATACAACAATTAGAAGTGGGTGAAATTCAGTTCCTTAGACTTTTTACATACATACATGTTATATAAAATTATACGCTTATTATAAAGACTTAGTAATAACAAACCTTCACAGGTATATCATATTACATGATAACGACTTCTCTTATTAATCGCTTATCTTAGAGATATTATATTTCACCTTTGTTTCTCACATTTTATGCTGACTGTCGAATTGCATTTCCTTTGTTCTATATTTTGCTTACTCAGGTTCTGTATGTTATACATACTACTAGACATGCTTTGTAAAGCCAGTTATTAAACTCAGTTAGAATGCAACACTTCTAATTTATTATATTCCTTCTCCAAGAGCCAACGTTGGCTCTATTTAGTAAAATAAAAGTTTTTAAAAAGTCATTCATGTGAACCGTGATCTAACATTGGCGCAGTCGGTAGGATCCGTAAACATCATCAGAACAAGAAGCCTAACTGGTAGTGAAGCGTAAGAGAACAAGGAGAACATCTGCAGAAGGTGCCTAACTAGTACGTGTACATCTACGAGAACAAGGAGACCTTCCTCACTGGTGGTGGCGGATCCCAATCCCTTGACGGACGAAGAACCTACCCATGGAAACGAAATTAACGTAAGTCATTTAAGAATCATCTCGTACCATTTTTATTATTTTATTATTTTTCGCAACTTATCTTATTAAAAGTGTATTATACTGCTAATACACTCGGCGCACAAAGCCAGTTCTATTGTCAAAGTGAAATCCATTCCTTTACAAACGCAACGAAACAAGTTCATTTAATTTTAAGTTTATTTATTTTCGTATTATACTGCTAATACGAAACATTGTGTATTATACAGCTAATATACAATCCATTTACGCACGCAACGTAACAAGCTAATTTTAATTTAATTTAAGATCGTATCATACTGCTGATACGCAACCAATTTTTGTCCAAATAATATTTAAATACAAAAAGCAAAATGCCAGATAGAGCTCAACCAGAGCCAGTTCAACCAGTGCCACCGGCACCAACCGAACAACAACTACAACAGCAACAACTACAACAACAACAACCTCAACCAGAGCAAATTGAGCCTTACAAGCTCTCTGAGATATTTTCTCTAATACCTGAATTCGATGGCAATGCCATTAATTTACAAACATTCCTCAACTCCTGTCATTGCGCCCAAAGCATGGCAATTGGAGATCAAAAAATTCTTTTGACCGTCCACATAAAAAATAAATTGAAAGGCAAAGCTGCCGAATTAATAAATTCTCGCAACCCTGGCACCTGGCCAGAAATCAAAGCACTATTGGAAACCCACTTTGGGGATTCCAGAGATCTAACGGCCCTGATTCAGGACCTGCAGCGCATTCACCAATTGCCAGGTGAATCCGCTCTAACATTTATTTCGCGTTTACAAACGCACAATGCTAAAATGCACGCCGCAGTGCAAAAGCAAAATTTAACCACAACGCAAAGAGCTGCACAATCAGATCTCATCGAAACGATGACCTTAAACAATTTATTAACAGGCTTAGAACCGAATTTAGGCCGCATCATACGTGCTAGCAATCCTCCTAGCATACTGAAAGCTGTAAGCAGAATTCGTAGAGAGCTACAACTCTCCTATTTCGAACAACAGAAATTTCCGAAAAATAGTCCGGTCAAAAATCCCACTTTACAACAAAAACGACCCATTTCAAATTTCCAACAAAAATTCTGTTCATTTTGCAAACGCAATGGACATGTCATAAGCGAATGCCGCACAAGGCAACAATCGCAAACAATGCCGTCAACTTCGCAAAATTTCCAACGACCAAATTACCCAGGAAATTCAAGTTTCCAAAACTTTTCACAAAACAATCAATTTATCCAGAGGACATTCCCTCAAAACGGCCAACCAAATCAACCACAGCAAAACAGGCCCTCAGCCATAAGACCGAACCCTAACTTCACACAACAACGACCATCCGCTATTCAGCCTAACCCGAATTTCAACCGTTTCAATCAACAAAAGGCTCATCATCTAAATTATGAACCTTACGAAAACCAATGTGATTATAACCAATACGACGACTACTCTTTCGACAATTATCAAAATTGCCAAAGTCAAAATGAATCGTATGAAAATTATAATTTTGAAACCAATCAAAATATCCAGGAGAATTATACCGCTAATTCTCAGAACGAGCAATACGAGGATTATACTGCTAATCCTCAGGATTTTCGCTTAGATCCGGAGTACCCCACGGATACTCCAACGCAACAAACAGACCAATTCGAACCGATTACGGAACTAGAAACCCAAATACAAACTATGAACCTAAACGACAGTTTCGACCCAATGCTGAATTTCCCAGAACAGACGTTCATGTAAATACACTTTCTCATACCCTATTAACCGTAAACTCAAAAAATCTCTATTATATGAAAGACGCAACTGGTAAATTTAAAATCTTAATTGACACAGGTGCAGGCATATCAATTTTTAAACCTAAAACAGCTGAAAATTACAGACGTAGATCTCCTGAAAATGTAATCATACAGGGTATCACTGATCAAAAAATTTATATCAACGAATCTGTTCTCATCCCCTTTTCAAATGAGTCACACAAAGTTTATATCTATAATCTAGATATAGATTTCGATGGATTATTAGGCGCAGACTTTTTAGAACATTACGAATGCCAAGTAGACTTTAAAAATAAACAACTAGTCACAAATTTTAAAACCGTACCATTATTTAAAGTCACTGAAGAAACTACAGTAAATTTACCTGTACAACCAACTAGTAACTCTAACATCAAAAACCAAAATCCAAATTTAGGCAATATCAAAAATTTAATTTCTATCGAACCTCGCATGGAAAAAATTTGTAAACTAAAATGTAACCTGCGAAATACCGAGGCTATACTGTTAGCCCAGGAAAACGAGAAAGTACGCTTACCAAATGCTATTGTCAAAATCGATAACAATGGAGAATTTTTAACCTCAATTATAAACGCGAATGCAATACCAAAAACGGTAAATTTTTCTAACATAAAACTAGAGCCAGTACAAAAATTCAAATCAATTTTCAATTTAAACACTCAAATTTCTGACTCACACCTACAGACGGACAGATCCTTCGAAATTAGGAACGAATTGCGCTTGGATCATCTAAACGAAGAAGAGGCCGAAATAGTAACGCAGCTTTGTTTAGACTTTCAAGATATATTCTATTTGGAAGGAGACAATTTAACTTTTACTAACGAAATTAAGCATTCCATTGATACGAACGATTCAAAACCGGTTTTCACAAAGTCATATCGCTACCCTCATATCCATAAAGAGGAAGTCAAAACACAAGTCTCTAATATGCTTGATCAAGGCATCATTAGACCTTCGATTTCTCCCTGGTCCTCTCCGGTTTGGGTTGTACCAAAAAAACTCGACGCCTCCGGTAAACAAAAATGGCGAGTTGTAGTGGACTACAGAAAACTCAACGAACTGACTATTGACGATAAATACCCGCTACCCAATATTTCCGACCTCCTCGATCAATTAGGTAAATGTCAATATTTTACAACTCTAGACTTAGCCTCCGGATTTCACCAAATCGAGATTGATGTGAAAGACATTCAAAAAACTGCTTTCACAGTTGAAAATGGTCATTTTGAATTCGTAAGAATGCCTTTTGGACTTAAGAATGCTCCATCAACATTTCAAAGAGTGATGGATAACATTTTATTAGGTATCCAAAATGAACGATGTCTCGTCTACATGGACGATATTATTGTTTACTCCCCTACTATTCACGAGCATATTTCTCGATTAACAGAAGTTTTCAAAAGATTACAGAAAGCCAATCTCAAAATTCAACCCGACAAATGCGAGTTTCTCCGCAAAGAAGTCGCTTATTTAGGACATCTCATTACAAAAGACGGCGTAAAACCGAATCCTTCGAAAGTTGGCGCTATTCTAAATTTCCCTCAACCAAAAAATCAAAAAGAAATTAAATCATTTCTAGGCTTAGCCGGATATTATAGGCGCTTTATCCCTAATTTCTCCAAGATAACCAAGCCCTTAACAAAACTACTACAAAAAGACGTACCATTTCTCTTCAACAATGATTGTATAAATTCTTTTCAAAATTTGAAACAAACATTAACGACAACTCCGATATTAATCTACCCTAACTTTGATGAACCTTTCGTTCTAACCACTGATGCGAGCGCATTTGCCGTCGGCTCAGTGCTGAGCCAGGGGCCTATTGGCAAAGATTTACCCATTGCCTATGCTTCTAGAACCTTGTGCAGTGCAGAAACTAAATATTCAACGATTGAACGCGAGCTTTTATCGATAGTATGGAGTGTAAAGCACTTTAGACCATATCTGTACGGTAGAAAGTTTAAGCTTGTAACCGACCACAGACCACTCACCTGGCTATTCTCTATAAAAGACCCAGGAAGCAGACTTGCCCGTTGGCGACTCAAATTAGAAGAGTACGACTACGAAATAATTTATAAACCAGGCAAAATCAATAAGAACGCGGACACACTTTCCAGAATCAAAATTAATCATTTTTCCGAATGTTCCAAATTCTATTCAAAGGTCCTAGCCGCGAATGACGAAGAGTCAGACGACGACGAAAACCCAGACGATAACAACGAAATCACTAACGAACAAATTTCCCGAGAATTTGAAACTTTCACCAACCTATATAAAACAACATCTTTAATAGACTATTCAAAAATCAAAGCCTCAAACAAACAACTCTTATACCGAGAACATAAAGATATTATAACCTTCTTCCAACAAAATAACTTACAAGACCTACATCACAAAATTATTGAGGACATATTCGAAGAAAACCCCGAATTTCATAACGACAAAATCAATATTGTATCGAGCAAAACAGTCAGACATAGGAGATATTTTATCATTCCTCTACCTTTTGATATCGAATCTGTAATTGAACATCTATTTTTGGTATTATTTAAAAATCAAGATGTTTTAGACCTTTCTAAGACATACTTTGTCGAAAATAACCTAGACCTCCCCATACTCGAAATTCTATCATTCATTTTTGCAGAAAAAGATTTAAAAATAGTAATTTGTCAAGATATCGTCAGAACTGCCGACGAAGATGAAATCCCAATCATATTGGAGCAAAATCATTTTGGTAAAAATAATCTACACCGTGGAATAAATGAAACGATTCGAAGAATTAGAGAAAAATACACTTGGCAAGGTCTAACTAAAGACGTTGAAAATTTTATAAAAAATTGCGAAACTTGCCAAAAGACTAAAGTATGCCGGAAAAACCTTAACAACCCTCTAGTAGTCACAGAAACCCCAAGAACACCATTCGAAAGAATTAATATCGATTTATTTGAATTCCCAACTCGAAATTACGCTTTAACTATTCGCGACGAGTTAACTAAATTTACACAAGCCTATGCAGTCCCGGACAAATCCGCAAAATCCGTCGTAAATACCTTGTTGTTATACTTTCAACATTACGGCACCCCGCTAAGAATCCATTGCGATTACGGTGGCGAATTTGACAACCGTTTGCTCAAAGATCTCTGCACCCTCTACGACATAAAACTGACGTATTCAAGCGTAGGACACCCCCAATCGAACGGATCCATAGAAAGATTTCATGCTACTCTAGCTGAAATGATAAGAATTCATAAAACTGAAAATCCGAACGAACATCCTTTCACAATTTTACCATATGCAGTAATATGCTATAACAATTCAGTAAATAAAACACACGGTTTCACCCCATACGAACTTGTATTTGGACATACGTCCAACAGACCACCTGAAACTTTGTATAACCAAAAAGAGTTAATAACCAAATACGTTAGGGATTTAAACAACAGAATATCTCACTACTATAAAATAGCCCGTAGTCGAACGCAAGCTCAAAAGGAGAAAGCGAAAGTTCGCTTTGATAGAAATGTTCCCCAAAAACGACCCGAATACAAAATAGGTGACTTAGTTTACGTAAAAGAATCACAAATCAAAAACAAATTTAACGGTCCTTTTAAAATAAAAGAAATTTTTCAAAATTCTGCTACCTTATTAAACCTCGAAACGAAACAAGAAACCAAAGTAAATTTTGATAGAATGAAACCATATACTGAAAATTAAATTTATTTTCAGGTTTCTCCTGCTGTTCGGATCAGCACTCTGTCAATACAAAATTATCCCAATCAATAACACCGTTGGTGTATACTACCACCAAGACACGGACATCATGGTGACAAATGACAAATGGACTCTACTAGTGCATAAAAACATTTCATCCCTCAAACTAGCTTTTGACAAAAATCAAAATATCTTAGACAGAATCCTGTACACTCTCCATAATGGTGATCATAAGTCAATTATTTTTACGAGTGAAATTAAAACAGACTTTAACCTTCTAACACAAATATCCAACTCTATAAAAATGAAATTTGACGAAATCTTTTCAGATACAAAAAGATATAAACGAGGAATACTTAACGGTATCGGTACAATATTCAAATCCATAACTGGTAACCTAGATGCTGAAGATGGCCAGTACTATACTAATTGTATAAATAAACTAAATAATGACGAACATCAATTGGAAAACTTAATCAAAAATCAAATTTCAGTTACAACTTCTGTTATTAAAAACTTCAACTCGACTATACAAAAATTACAAATTGACGAGGAAACCTTTAACAAAGATCTCGAAGAAATAGAACACACAATTCAAACAATGACTCAAGCTATCGAGGCTGCTCACATAAAACTAAAATTTTTATACATTTCCGAACAATTAATGGCAAGCTATTTGTATATCGAAGATAATTTAAACGACATTCTAAATTCAATAACATTTGCCAGACTAGGAATCATTCACACGTCAATCATAACCCCTAATCATTTGGTAACAGCATTACAAGAAATTTCACAGAGCTTACGAAGGAACAATTTGCCTCTCCCCATTAAATTATCGGCAGTTGCTAAGTATTTGGATATTATTGAATTACAAGCGTTTCAAATGGATTCTAACTTAGTATTTGTTTTAACAATACCACTTGTTGAACCCCAAAATTATAACACCTATCGCCTATATCCTATCCCGATACTTGATAACAGAACTGGTCTACATCATATTTTATCTATTTCACAAAAATATATCGCGAGAGATGATGATTCTTTGATGTACATACCTATACAAAATTTGAAAGAATGCAAACCACTTTATTTTGGAACCAAACTATGTTCTAACCTGTTTGCATATCCTATCGACCAAAATGCCATATGTGAAGCCAGAATACTAAAACCATTGCCAAAACTTCCAGAGAACTGTCAAACTTCCTTCATTATTAGTCAGGGATACAACGTCCAAGAACTTGAAGACAACACATGGCTAGTAATTAATTCCGAACCACTTCACATTACCATCAACTGTCCAAAGAGAGAATCCACAACAGAGTTAATCAACAAAAATTCCATCATCAAACTACAACCAGGATGTTACGCCTATGCAGGCATTACTCGAATACAAGCCAGTGCCAAAGACTTCTCCGAAATTAAAGACAATTCACATCCTATCCAAATTCCTTTTGAATGCTGTAATCACATGCCCGACAAAATCGAAATTCCAAAATTAAAACCACTCAAATTAAACAATCTCGACGTAGAAGATCTAAATATTGCAAAAACCAAATTGGACCAATATTCCAAAGACCTGGATGACCTCATAAACGAGCCTTTTGTGACCAAACACGTATCTTGGTTCACGTATTTCATAATCACTCTCATCATCCTGTTAGTTGTACTTTACATAACTTGTAAATGCAGAAGAAGAAGATGTAGAGCATTGCGAATCCAACCCTCAACGGACAACCCTCCTTCACCTCCTTCAGAGCGAAGCAGAGTATTCACCAAATTTCCTAGACTTATCCCTCCAAGAAAGCGACCCGGTATTAAACCTCAAGAAGAAGAGGACATCGAGTTAACATAGACTTTCATATGTGGAGTTTTACCCTTGTCTATTAATTTAGACCATTGTATTTTATTCTTATTACATTTATGTAATGTATTACTCACTTATTATTATTATCATTTACCAATTTTAACTTTTATGTATTTTATTATTTTTACTTTGTATTCATTCAACATTGTTTCAATTTATTTTGCATTATATTCATTTAACATTTCTAACAATTTTCAAAAGTTGCTGCATAACATCAACATTTTATTAAGGGGGAAGTTGTTATATAAAATTATACGCTTATTATAAAGACTTAGTAATAACAAACCTTCACAGGTATATCATATTACATGATAACGACTTCTCTTATTAATCGCTTATCTTAGAGATATTATATTTCACCTTTGTTTCTCACATTTTATGCTGACTGTCGAATTGCATTTCCTTTGTTCTATATTTTGCTTACTCAGGTTCTGTATGTTATAAATACTACTAGACATGCTTTGTAAAGCCAGTTATTAAACTCAGTTAGAATGCAACACTTCTAATTTATTATATTCCTTCTCCAAGAGCCAACGTTGGCTCTATTTAGTAAAATAAAAGTTTTTAAAAAGTCATTCATGTGAACCGTGATCTAACATACATACATACATACATACATACACACTAAAAGGTTAAAAATAATTATTACGTAATTAAATTTAAAAGCGTGGGGGGGCGCACTTATACAGCGGTCTAGGTACAATGAACAAAATATAATGTAGATACCTACCTACCCATATCAGTGCCCCCCCCCCACGGGTTTAAATTTAATTGCCTAATAATTATTTTTAACTTTTTAGTGCGCTACTCATAAAAGCATGTTTTTTGGTTTTTCTTTAACTATAATTCATTTTTAGCTTTTTAGTGCATTACTCATAAAAGCGTGTTTTTTAGTTTTCTTTAAACTATAATTTATTTTCTCTCTCTGTCACGGAAAATCGGTGATACCAGAAGGGACCTTTTTAAGTGAGAAATATTTCATTTGAATTTATATTAGCAGTTTTTCTAGACTGTTTGAGCTCTCTGTCTGTCAAGGATCAGCTGTCTTCTTTCTTGTACAAAAATGATTTACTATCAACTTACCAACATGGTTTTTGTAAAAGTAAGAGCACCGAATCAGCCCTCTGTGAGTTCCAAGACTTAATTGTTAATGCCCTTGATAACAAGCAATATGCCTTAGGGTTATTTATTGATTTCTCTCGTGCTTTTGATGTTGTTAATCATGAAATATTGTTGAACAAACTAGAGAGGTATGGTGTAAGGGGAGTTACTTCAAGTCTGTTTTCTTCATACCTAAACAATAGAACACATATTGTTAAATTAAACGGTAATGTAACCAGTGCTCTATGCGATATCACGCGTGCAGTTCCCCAAGGATCTGTTTTGGGCCCACTCCTTTTTAATATATTTGCAAATGATCTAATATCATATTTAAACAAAATGTCAAACACGCATTGTGTCTGTTATGCAGATGACACAAATATTTTAATCATCGACAGTGATTTAAATGTTATTAAAAATACTGCAGAATTAGTGTATTCACAGGTAGTTCATTGGTCTGAAGGAAACAAGCTTAACTTGAATAAAAATAAAACTAATATGCTACTTTTTACTTTACATAGAAACCTAGATGTATCAATTTTTAATGGAAGTGGCACTGAGATTGAATTCTGTGAATCAGTTAAAATATTAGGCATCACATTTGACAGATACTTGGATTGGGGAATTCATATTGATAACCTATGTAATAAATTACGCAGCAACTGTTATGGCCTAAGATGTATGTCACTGCATTGTAGCCGTGGTGTGCTGATGACCCTCTATTATACAAACTTCCATTCACAATTGAGATATGGCATAACAAACTGGGGAAACAGCGCACATATAAATAGAGTATTTATTCTGCAGAAGTATGCTATACGAATTATTGCAGGCCTAGGTTTTCGTGAAAGCTGTCATACTACATTTAAAAGGTTAAAAATACTAACTGTTGCGAGTGTATACATTCTGGAAGTCTGTATATTTGTTTACAAAAACCAGAATAAGTTTCTTGCTAATCAAGTCAGCCATGACCACGACACACGGTTTAAGGGATTATTACAGCCGCAATCGCACCGAACAGCTTTGTATTATAATGGCTGGAAATTTTTCAATGCACTTGATGATGATATTAAATTGTATCAGAATCTATTTGTTTTTAAATCAAAACTAAAAAAAATACTACTAAACAAAAACTGTTACGAGATTGATGACTTCTTTTAGATTAGTACTTGTTCGAATATCTACTATTTTTACAAATGTGTTCTCACTATTATATTATATAGACTTCACTGCATCTGCAGTTTGACTATATGTTAAATTTTTTTTAGACTCTTGTTTGTGTATGTATTTTATTTACGTGTCACAATTTCTTCTACAATTTTATATGATATATATGTTTTATATGTATGTTTTTCTTTGACTTGTGTAAAACAATTTTTCTGTTCTATACATCAATAAATATTATTATTATTAATTTTAAAATGAGAATAAAGGTCTCTTTCATGAATGAAAACTTACTCAGTTGATAGGTGACAAATTCTTATAAGTTTCTACAAACTCTAAAAAGCTGAACGGTAAACTCAAATATTATATGCGTCGAACAATTCGCTAACCATGTTGACATCATCGGGGATGATTAACACTCAAGATAGCTACCTCTCAAGCCTGTATTAAGTATTGAATTACATTATGGAAATCCGAGCATGAATGCCAAATAAAACTAGCATAAAAACAACAAATATTTATTGAATTACGAATTACGAACAAACGAACTTCGTGTTCTTTTATCAAATAATTTCAACCCTCTTGAAGTTATACAAGTTTTTTTCAAGCTCCTTTGTTCTCGAACGGCTCGAACGAACAAACTTTTTATGTAAAAATTTTAAATTAAATCGGAAAATATAAATAGACCGAGAATTGATTGACAACCTGATTGATTTATTTTTCTATACAGAGTGGGCTATTAATAATATTCCAGAGATAGATTCTTTGGGTAGATTCTTTGGATTAAAATATAAGGATATAACCAAACATGTTTTAGTAAATTGTTGCTGTGGAGAAAGATACAGGGTAGGGTGTTAAAATTGTATTTTTTTTTTTTGTAAAATCTCAACTACCTCTTGACCGATCTTTTCCCAATTTGGTAAGGAAACATTTTCTAAGCCAAGAAACAATAATTTATGTAACACATCACGCTAGCCCATGAGTGCGCCTCATGAGCTATACCTGATGATGAATATTTTTTCTCTTTTTTTTTACGAGACGTTGCAGCACTTTTGACTAGAAAATCTCATACAGGAGTCATTTCTACGTAAAAAGGGTACACTTGATAGAACTTGATTATTCCAGCCGTTTTCGAGAAAACTGCCGCAAAGATTTCAAGAATTCTTTGAAAACAAACTTAATTTGAAAAGGACAAATATATTTATTGAAAAGTCTGTTTTGGTGATGTCTTAGTTCTGTCAAAATGTCAAACTAATGAAATTGTACGTAAATTATTGTTTCTTAGTTTAAAAACTGTTGCCTTACCAAATTGGCTGAAGGTCGGTCAAGAGGTAGTTGAGATATTGCAAAAAAAAAGAAAAAAATACAATTTTAACACCCTGTATCTTTATCCACAGCAACAATTTATATCCCCATATTTTGATCCAAAGAATCCTTCCCTTGAACTAGTGCCCATTATTAATGACCCACCCTGTATAGTTGGTTTCTTACTTGATAATTGTGTTAATTACATGCCAAACATTATTATCCTCCGTCACATTTTTCTGCCTATTTATGTTCATTTTTAAGGCTGTTCACTCTGTATATTTTTCACGAAAAGTGTCTTCCTTGGCAATTCAATTTAACAGGGATTTAATAATACTTCAGTCAAATTAAATGTATTTCAAACAATGGTCCCGGAGCCAGCCAGACATCCTCGGCACACAGCGTCATGGCAATTGAAATGCTGGACGGAATGGGGCCGGATAAACTTAACAAAATTAGGTGGGCAAAACCAAGACTCCGCCCATCGACAGACGAATTGAAAAAGTTTGTAACGTTTAAATATCCAAGAGGAATAATAATTCTTATATGCTAATAAAAAAAGGCATACATTGATGACGAATTTAGTTTGCTGATAGAAGAAAAGGGATTAAATCAAAAAACCTGCTTCATAGTGGCCGCGGTACGTGAAACGATACTTCATTTAATGAACAAGCGATGCCACTTGGCACGGTGTTAGATTAGATGTTGGAAAATAAATTCCGAAGGGGAGCCACCCAAAATTTCCCTTAGGATTCAAAATGGCGGCCGATTTAAAAAATAACAGTCTTAAAATATAATGCATTTTATGGTACCGTATTATTTCGAGTTTGATATCGTTTTTGACTATTTTTGAGTTAAGGATCAAGATACCTAAGTGTGATTTGCCATATTACAAAAAAAAACAGGGACGGTTCCAGTGACTTTATCAAAATTTTATATAATTTTTTCACATGAATATTACGTTGTTTTCTCGTATCAGATTTGTTATTTCAATTGAGTAAACTTAACACGTAAATAAAACCTAAACTTAATGCTTGTCATTCAGCAACAGTTACAATTTTTTGTGAAGATTACAGGTACGGTATATGTATTTTGCGACGTTTCTTATTTAGTTCATTTGTCGTTTAAAAAATATTACAAAGTGTTTTTGTAGAATTTTGATGGAAATGCTTAATGAGCTATGACGAAGTGACACCCTGTTTGTTATCCCAACGCCATGCACGCACCGTCGTCATGACAACCGCGCACGCGTATATCCCACAGAGTTGTTCAGTTGTTCGAGAATATGTAGGAATGTAAGAACCGCTAGCACCTGTTGCAGGTAAATTCATATTGTGTAAAAGTATATTGTTCTCTAAATATACATATTCAAAGGTTTGATATCGTTTAAATACAAAAATAGGACCCAAAATTATACAATCTGTTTGTTGCGGATATTTAACTCAAAATGCCCCCGAAAGTACAAAAAAAATTAAAAGTAGCGGTTGTTGAGGCACTAGGACCTTTACAGTTTAAAATCATAGACTGAATGAAATGCTGTTTGTGCCAATGTGAACACATAAATCCATCTCGCAACAAAAACATCGCACAGCGAAATAAGGGTAATGGTACTCTAGCAAACAATTTGGAGGAATTTCATCGTTTGGGAGAATTGTTCCCGAGTATAAAGGAAGTGGAGTTTTTTCGATATTTGTCTCACGAGAAGCAAAGTGGCATAAATCATGTGCTCTACAATATAACAGTACTAAGCTTGAGAGAGCTCGAGAAAGGGCTGAAAAAAAATCTAGTGAACCAGATTCATTGCCCATAGCTTCTAGTGGAGAAAACAAAAGTTATTTCACGCGATTAGTGATATCACCACTCAATACTTTTGAAAATATATGTTGCTTGTGTCGGCGAGGAAATCTGTGGAATCAACCATTACATCACTCAACTCAAAGCGGTAGTATCTCCCGATATTTTAGTTTCACTTAGTACCAGAGATTCTATTTCGCAAGAGGTAAAATACCATAAACAATGTTTGAACAAGCATTTAAATTCTTTAAAACGCCGACATGATACGGACAAGAGTAAAAGAATATGTGAGGGCATTGCAATTTCTAAAGTTGTTTCTTATATTCAACACAAACTTGAGACAGAAACAGCCGACTATATTTTCAGAATGTGAGATCTTACAAAAATATATGAGGATAGACTCAATCAACTCCTTGCGAAAGATGATCGATTGCTAGCTCATACATCCCGATTGCGCGAAACAATTGAAGCTCATTTTCCCCAGCTCATATCTCTTCGTGCTGGAAAAGAGTACCAACTAGTAAGAAATAAGACAAACTTCGTCAACTACGCAGTGGATGAGAACTATGATGAAGGTGGTGTTGGTTTGATTCTTTATGGTACACCTGTGAAAGACACAAATAAAGCAACACAGCTAGCACTCACGATAAGCCAACTTATTATCTTCAATCATCATGAGCGCATTCCCAAGGAAAACATAGTACGCAATAAAAAACAACATGAGGCACCACTACCACTATACTTCAGTTTGTCTATTTATGGACGGTCAAGACAGAAATCAGCTGTCGATGATTTACATAAACTGGGAACCGCTGTCTCGGGTAACAGAATTACAGAAATCACTACGTCTTTGTGCCAGTTTGTTGTAAGCCGGGCCAAGGAGGAAGGTATAGTTTGCCCTTGAAACTTGCGCCGGGGTATTTTTACAGTTGGAGCTTATGATAATATAGACCATAATCCGAGCAGCACAACCTAAAAAGGTTCCTTTGCCTTCCCTGCCGCCTACTGCAGATGCACTAAAGCTGCATACACTTCGTGCGGCTTACCAAGTCGGCCATATATGGGGTCAAGCAGCAATGTTATTGAAGAATTACCATCTCCAGTTAACTGCGACTGGACACAGGAAGACAAAGTGTGGACCCCACAATGGACTAGTCAACCTGCAATATGGGAAGCCTGTAGGGAACTATTAAAGTGTGGGTGTAAGCAGAGCTGCACTAATAGATGCAGTTGCGCTTCGGTTGGCATTCCTTGCACATTAATGTGCACTACATGCCGTGAACAGTGCATTAATTCTAAGTAAAATAATTAAATACTGTGTCGGGACATGATATTACAGTTGCAATTTAACTTAACGTAAATGGTGAAAAAGTTTTGGGTTTATTTTCAATATTAAAAAAAATGAATAAATCATTTATTTATTATTCCTACATTTTATGTCTTTAATTTATTTTGACTTCATGTCGTGTGTCACAAGCCGAAAGTCGAGCCGAAAATATTCGAAAATGATACCAAACGCGAAAAAATGCGGTAATGTATAAGATCTATGTGTTTCGGGGTACTATTATTTAAAAGGGCGCCATTTTGAATTCTAAGGGAAGTTTTTTGTGGCTCCCCATCGGAAATCATTCTCGTATGTTATAACTAGCCAGGCATCGCGTGTTCACAAAATGCAGTATATACCTAATTTTCGTCGTGTACCGCACACACTATCAAGGAATTCCTTGAAAATTGCATTAACTATATGCCAAATATTGTCCTCCGTCATATCTTTTCATTAATTAATATTTTTAGCTGTCCACTCTGTATATTTTTCATTGAGAGTATATTCAATTTCTTCTTTGGGAAAAGTGTCAACAGACAGACATAGACCAGCAGGCTGACGGAATTGAAAGATCTTATTTCGCAATCTACATACCTGAAACGTGAAAATGCGAAGAAATTTCAAAGAGTGATTTTTTCACGATTACCTTTCTTCGGTAAGGGAGGGAAATAAAATAATCAATTACCAGTAGTTCAAATCACATTAAGTGATTTATCTATAACTAATCATCTACATCTATGGATCTTCCTCCAGCAAGTTATAAATATTCATAAAATGCGGCAATACGCATGAGTTTCGTATAAATGCATTCAACTTCCCAGTTCCTCGCCATGAAAATAGGTAAATTAACTGCATTCAAAGCTATTAATTAAGCAATCTCGCCCCAGAAACAGCTTCTAAAACTTTTCAAATAAACCTTTTTATTCCGGAAACTTTACGTCTCTTGATTGATCCAATTTAATTTGTTTTTTCGTTCCTTTGTTCGGAAGCGTAGCACTTTCCAGCACTACGGCCCAAAAGAATGTTTGATTAAAATATATTGTCCCCGTAGACAAACTAAGGAACGACTTCGCAAGTACAAAGAGCAAGTTTTTATTGAGAGGCAAAACTATACCGATGACGAAAAGTTGCGGAACTTTCTAACAAAGATAAATGATCCGCAACTCTTTGGTGTAAGAATTGTCGACATCGTAAGTCGTAAACTATAGCCATTTTAAAATATATTATCGAAACTTTCAAGTCGAGTAAACGTGCTAAGAATTTAACAACTCACGTGATGTACGATATGACAAAAAAATCTAGTATTGTGTAGCAATTTTGTATTACAACCAGTCTTATTACAGATAATTTTGTACAGAAAATATACTCAGTGAAACATACGTCTAGTACATAAGACATGATAACTTTGCAGCAAACTGGTTTAAGAACTCTTTTCTTCAGGATGTACATCATAATTTCCATAAAAGCTAAGTAATTTATTTTGCGTTTGACATTTTCAATATGCTTCTTCTCTTATTCACAACTTGAATGCGATTAGTGCTTCAAGAGTTGTTCTAGCTAGTCTCCCATGCTTGATAAACAAGCAGAAAAGAGAGAGCTGGAAGGCCTTCTGTGGAACCATTGAAGACCTACCAGCAGTAGCTAGACTACGCAAAACGCTCTCAAGAATCCCATCATCACGGCTTGACTGTATCAGCTATTTAATTCAAATAACGCATAACATTTTTTTTCTTCAAGCGTATTAAAATGTTTAAATTATGTCACCAAAAACAGAAGTAGAAGTAGGACATTGTTTTACTAGTAACAAAATGTGAGTACCGAACGCCACCGTAGTGGACATTGTTTTACTAGTAACATAATGTTAGTTCCGAAAGCGCCGCCGTAGTGGGTATTGTTTTACTAGTAACATAATGTTAATACCGAAAGCCACCGGTGGCGCGCTATCCACTAGCCACTTGTCATATTGTGTCAACATGTAAGACTGTAGTTTGAATATTTGTACATTTATGATAAATAAATGAATTTTTGCATTTTAATACGCTTGAAGAAAAAATATTACACGGAGTAGAACGCCCAGTTTGCAAATCCTGGGCTCAACACAAAAAAAGAGTGCGTTCTACTCCTAGTAATATAATATACTATTTTTAATATTTTGACACACTAGGTAGTTCAAATTATGAGTCAGAGTCGGTTATTTAATTCAAATAACGCATAACATTTTTTTTTTTTTTAACAGTTTGACCTACTGGGTAGTTCAAATTATAAGGGGGTTTTCAAATTCAGTTGTGGCCCTGACATAAGTTTTGAATATTTATAAATTTACAAGAACCAAAGCAATTAAAGTGGTATATACTTTCATTTATATTCAGTCAGTTATACACCTTGCAACCAGGAATTAATTAAATCAGTCTAACTTTATTCAGTAATAACCGAGTAACAGCATTGCCCGGACACGGAAAAGCCCCTATTATATATTTCACTCTATGGTTGAAATTTTAATGGTTTAGATTTTTTCCATCGCTTCCAGGGAAATATGCAAAATTTCAACGTTCTAAATTAGTCAATCGAAAAGACGGCAACATAAAGGCCGCTTTTCTTTCTTATAAGTTAAACTTTTTCATTCTGCCCTCCCAACTACTACTTAACGTAGCAAGATGGTACGCAGTTTGTGCTAATTTCTAAACCTCAAACTATTGATGTGAATGTTTCATTAAAAGTGGTACAGTACTTTTGGATATTGCCTCTCATATACAAACAAACTTAAGTCTCTAAATATTAGAATAGATGGCCTATGAAATACCTTGTAAATGTTTCGCATAATATTTATCATTTTTAATTGTAGTTTAAATCCTCAAATAAATGTCTAAATAATTCAAGAGTAGTTCTGTGGGATATCAGGATTATATAGCACTGCTAAGCACTTTTTGTCCAATTTTTCATTAAAATAAAATTTATAAATATTACATACATTTATATAAAGTATACATAATATATGATAAAAAAAACGTATGTAAGCTTACAAAATTTTAAATGACATTAAAAATATTTCCTATTAGTATAGATAAACATTAGTATCATATGAGAAAGGAAAATGTGTAACATAATTACGCAAATTACAAACAAGAAACATCATAATTTAACATTATTGTGAAATTAAGGTAACGATGTTCCGTTTATTAAATACTAGTATATTATTCAATGAGCGGTAACGCAGATGAAATTTACAGCACGAGCCGAAGGCGAGTGCTGTAATTCATCAAGTGAGTTATTACCATTGCCGCAAGTTGAATACTATACTTTATCCACAATTATAACAAAAAGTATTAAATTGAGACAATTTTGATTAAATTACTCAGTTTGTTTATTAATAAACTGTAAAATTTAATTTTTATACACATTTTTATATTTATTCTGCGATTTTTTTCGGGTAATAAATTATGTATTTTGTCATTACTCGTCTTCATTCTGGTGGTGTACTCTTCGTGTCGCGCGTTACGACGATTGGACAGGCTAGGCATGAAGATAAAGGTGATTGGCTCTGTACCTAGTGATTTATAATAACTACTCATTATAACTCACGCTGTTTGTTTGTGAATACCTATGAAAGGTGTTAAAATATATATTACTTCTTAAAATGAAAATAAAATTAAATGTTTCATGAGAGACTATAATTTTAATGTTTATAAAACTTAAATTTATTTGGTAGAAAATAATTATTCAAACAAATGTGCTAAATAAATAATCTAACAAATAAATTTAGCAGGATAAGGAGATAACTGCAGTAAATTTAATTATATTTAAATATAACGGGTAAAATCAAATAAATTTTCATATCTTTAATATTCAGTAGCGTTTTAAAATAATGTTTCAGATACGAACAATGGCATTCACAATATTTGCTTTGCAAATGGGAAGATTTCTTCTTTAGTTTGGAAAATATAATATCATGAAATGCTAATTTACTTTTCTTTCTTTCTTTCTCTTTTATAATACTCTTCTCAAATACGAAAACGAAGAGTCTATCCTTCAATCCGTCCGTCCGTCACGTGTATTGCAAGCCTGATAATTTAGGAAAGAATAGTCCAATTGTGTTGAATTTTAGACAGTTAGTTAATGTTAGCTAGAGGAAGAACACGACTGTCATTTAACAAAATCGATCAGTAAATAGAAAAGGTATGACTCGTGGAAAGAAATTTTAAAATATTGTCTTCTTAATTTTTATGTTTTGTATTTAAATAGATATCTTGAGAAATGTTATTTCTTATGATTATGTATTTTTGGCTGATTGGCAGCAAATAATAATTTTGCTGGCTAATTTCAATCAGCAAAGTGTCACTTTTCCTTCCTAGACTGGTGTCCCTTTCCAGCCTAGGCAGGCAAAATGACTGGTCGCCATGGCAATTAAATATTTTTGACACTTTTTGGCAAGTGACATTTACTATGAAACACTATTACAAAAAATTTCCAACAGAAATTAACAACGCAATTTTAGTTCCTCATATCTCGCTCTCCTGACAAAATACATTATACGTATATCTGATGTAATTTTAATATAATTGTCTTTCGACTGTATATAGGGGATCAGGTTTGCATTTTTTGAAACAAAAAATATATACATAACTATGTATATATTTTTAGGTTTCTAGATTATTTGGTTATTATACTCTTCGCAAAAACGAAGAGTATATTGTATTTGATCGGCACATTTCTAAAATCATAAATATCGCTCGTAGAGAAAAAAAAAATTTCATATCATTGTGTTAGTGAACGAATTCTGAACAACTTTCAAAATGTCCGTCCGTCCGTAAATTTTTTTTGATTTTTATGTTTTTGTAATTGAATAGAAATCTGGTGAAATGATATTTCATTTTAATATCTAAATATTTATATATTTTACAAATATACATTTCATAATGTAATATGCAACCGTGAAAATATGATTTTAGCTCGTGTCTTATAATGTAAAAATTTACATTTTTTTACGTGTAAGGTGGTGGTGTAGTTCTTACGCTTTTAACTCGGAATCCAAGGGTCCCGGGTTCGAAACCCAAATGGGGTATGGTATAGTTTTTTTTTTATTTTACACTGAGTATTTTACCAACTAAGTTCGTACTATAAAATTAAAAATGTCTAAAACTAACATTATTTACAAAAAACTGCGAAGAGTATCCTATAGAATGTGTAACAGTTATATAAAATGTTCAGTGAACAAGCAAAGAGTATGTTTTTAGCTTGTTTATTAATTATCGTTGTCTAATGTCTAAAATCATTGTCTCATTAATGACGCAAAAATAATTTACAAAATTGACTAAAATGTAAGTAAGGCGTAAAAACAAAAAAAAATATATTAAAAAAATTTTCTCCTAAAAAAAAACTACAGGCACTAATGAAGAAGATCTTGAATTCTGTAATATTTAGTTCTCCTTTGAAAGAGTAATTAATCAGTATTTTTACCAATTTACGAAAGACTTAATTAAATTTTAAGTTATTCGATCCTTAATGTTGTTTTTTCATTAAATTGTGGATACTGATTTATTTAAAATCTTGTTAGAGCGCAGTGTTTTTAAAGGCACTTCATAATTAATTAATGGTTTTGAATTTGATATTTTTATTGTTCTCGTTTAAGCGTAAAAGAAGCAATGTAATTATTTAAATATCATGTTCGATGGCTCCAGATCACCACGTTGAAGACGATATACCGGATAAAAATGGGTCAATACTCCCAATTGTTGGTTGTTTATGAGTTTTAAATTTTTTGAAACACAGGGGTTGGCTAATTTTAGACTAATAGGAACGAAAACATCACTTCCGGCTGACTCTGAAGTAATATCAGCCATTTTTCTTAAGTTGAGTATACCGTGGAAGAATTGTAAGAATAATTTTTGTTTTGTTCAGATATGTTTAGAATGTATAGAGGGGCAGCGTGCGCTATTTCTCCACTATTGTGGGCCTTCTAGAGTATATACCTAGCATTAGCTAACATTTTCCAATATTTTGTTCTATGTCGAATGCGTTTTCATGTGGGGGCAAAAAATACCTTATTTTTAAAATTGCCCTTTGATGTATGAATATTTTAGGATTTTGCTTGAGGTCGCGGTCGGCGTAAAAATGATAATGAATATAAACGTATTTTTAACTGACTTCAATATCACTGTTAGTTAATGAAGTTCGATGAACTGGACGACTGTAACATTTTATTTCATAATTTTTAGCGAACATTTTTGAAGGGAGTTCAATTTTTTTCAATTTTTTTTATAAATAATGTAAGTAAGTAACATATATTAAATTATTATATCACATCATTACACAATTCTGGTACCCATAACTTAATAGATATACATACTTTCATTATTCGAGTCTATAGTAATAAATGCAGTCATCTGTATAGTCTTGTTTAAGATAAGCCCATATTGAAGCAGATTGAAACACAGATTTGTGAGTAATATGTATTCCAATTCACAGTTTATCGTAAGTTCACCAGATTATTCAAACTCATTGGCTGAAAAGTCCTTAATCGAGATGAAGGAACTTCACTGTTTCTGCCATTGGAATGAAATTCAATCTGGTTGCTGTAATTGCAACTGCAGTGTAGATAGTTGGCCCTGGAGACACAGTTTGAGGCTTTGTTGGTATTAACTCATTTCCTTACGGCTGCGAATATGGTTTATCTTGGGCAGGCATCGGTCGACTTAACTGATGCTGCTGTTTGTTTATTCTGGTTTGCACCTAATGAGACAGCGGAGAATGGCAAGCACATCGAACTGTGAATGAAAATGTAGATGAGCACGTTGTAGGAATATTAATTGTTTTCCATCGATCGGTTAATGGGTACAAATGAAATAAATTATTTTGAACTTGGGCTATTTTTGTTAAACGTAACATGTTCTAAAATATAAATATTTTTGTATACGACTAACAAATAATATGAACATTAACTGGGTGATTTTTGGTAAATAATGCCATAAATCAATCTCACAGGGAATTACGATGAGGGAATTCTGGTCATTATACGCCCTCGTGTACCAATTAGAAAATTATGCATGAATCAGTCTATCTGTGCACATTAAAAATGCCATAACGACCGGTAACTATGAAAAAATAAATAAATAAACAGACGCCGTAAACAAGCAAAGTAAAAAAGGGTTTAGTGGAATTGTGTTTGATTGTGTTAGTTTTGTGGTTGAAAAAATGGAAAGTGATTCAAAAGATACTATCATCTCTATTCCACGAGAAATAACTAAAAGAGCAAAAGCAGCAGCATCTAATTTACTACCACAGAAATCCAAAAGTTTTTATGATAAAGCGTACCAAAGTTTCATGGACTGATGCATTAAAAAAAAATCTAAGTCGCTTTCTGAAAATATATTATTAGCCTATTCTTCTGACTAAACTGACAAAAACAAACCTTCCTCATTATGGTAATTTTATTCCATGCCAAAAGCAGTTTTGAAAATAAAACACGGAAAAGTATAGAAAAGTATAGAAAAGTACGTTCTTTTCTGAAAAGAAAATCTGAGGGATATGAAGTGAAAAAGGCCAAAACTTTGACATTAGAAGAAATTAATAAATTTATAAAGGAAGCACCTGATGGAGTTTACTTTTAACATAAGGTAAGATTGCCAGATACTAAATGTCTCAAATCTAACATATTAATTTATTTAAGGTCGTATTAGTCGTGGGAATTATGGATGCATGTCGCTCTAATGAGCTCTACGAAATTAAAACTGAAGACGTGAAAGATCCAAGTACAATATTATTAATAACTGTACCTAATACGAAAACCAAAGTGGTAAGAAGTTTTGTCATTACTGGTCAATTTTACGGGATTGTAAAAAAGTACATATTCGGCTGTCACACTTGACGATAAGTTCATTTTTTTTAAATTACCAAAGGGGTAAATGCACTATTCAACGAATTGGAAAAAATAAGTTTACTGTACTTGAAGAACAAATAGCAGCTTATTTGAATTTGCCAAATCCTGAACTTTACACCGGTCATTGCTTTTGGAGATCTTCGGCTACACTAACGTGGATGAAGGTGTCGGTGTTGATATTACGGGGTTGAAGCGACACGGAGGCTGGAAGTCCTCACTCGTAGCTGAAGGATACATCGACAAATCTGTTAAAAATATAATGATAACAGCCAAAACTATCTCAAAGCAAGTGAACACTGCTACGGCTTCTACTTCTACAGCTGCTAGAGTGGTTAATGCTGATAGTATTACTACCGTTGAATATAGTGCTAATCATACTATAACACAAAATATGTCCTCGTCACTTCAGTGTATTAACTGTAGCAACATTAACCTACATTTTGTTGAAGAGAAATAAATAATTTAAAAATTAACATTTTTTATGCGTTTATATATTATGTATGTATCACTATATTTTATATACAGGTTAGACGTATATAAAGTATTGTATACAACTCACTATAATGACTATTATTACCTCGGATGGTTACAACACTCGCTAACTGCGCTCGCTCGAGTTATAATCTCCATCCTCTAGCATCGTTGTATAATATATTATTATGCCATCAGGATTCGGAAAGTTAAGTAACGGTGATTGCGGTTAGTGCTTGGAAGGGCGACCTTCAGGGAAATACAACGACCTAACCCCATTTTTAGCAGATTGTAGCATATATGCAGAAGTTAGATTAGATAGATTGAAAAAGGAGCTGGCTGATTCGCCTTGGCCACCGCGACCCCTGTGGATCTATTGTGGCTCTCCTTGTCTAATTTTCCTTAGAGCTCCTTATCCAGCTTTGTCTTTTGTATCAGACTCCACAGCCTTGATAAGGGCTCCTTGGTATAGCTATCTGCCCTTGGTTTCTCTTCGCCAAGTAGTTGGAACCTCAGTCTGGCTAGGCCTTCGCAATGACATAGCACATGTACTGAGGTTTCCTCTTCCTCTTGACAGAATCTGCATGTTGCATCCTCTGCCAGGCCCATTAGACTCATATGTCTATTAAGCCTACAATGTCCAGTTAGAAGACCTACTATTATCCTAATGGCCTTTCTATTTTGGCGTAGTAGGTCTTCCGTGAATTTAGCCGATCGTTCTTTAATGAACTTTTTGGCCTGTCTCTGTTGTGGGAAACCACTCTAGAGATTTATTTTGTACCCATTCGTTAATGGATGTTCGTATGCGTGGCTTAGCCACACCGCAAAAGGGTTCGGGTCCTACTAGGGCCTTAGATGCGCCTTCTCGGGCCAGTTCGTCAGCCTTCTCATTTCCCCTGTGTCCCTCGTGTCCTGGTACCCATGCCACGGTCACTTTGTTCTGACTTCCCAGGTCTGTAAGGGCATTTATACAATCCCATACTAGTCTTGAATCGACCTGCATGGAATCGAGTGCCTTTAGCGCTGCTTGGCTATCGGAAAAAATGGCAATTGACTGATTTACAGTTCCTTGCCTCATTATTTCCTTTGCACACCACTGCATAGCGGCCACTTCAGCCTGAAATATTGTGGCGTGTATTCCTAGACTTATCGGGATTTTCGTTTTCGACCCTATCCCGTAAATCCCAGCTCCGACTCCTTGTTCTGTCTTGGAGCCGTCCAGATCGTTTGCGCCGATATTGGAGGACCGTTTTTCCAGTCCTCTCTGTCTGGTATTTTGATTTGAAAATTTTTGTAGAAGTTATACTTTGGGACCATAGTGTCCTTGGGCATTCCCAGAATGGGATCTGCCTTCAGCTCTGAGTATAACTTTTGGTGCTCTGTTCCGTCTTGTTGCCTTATGGGCGTTGTGCCTTGCATTAGCCTATGTACCACTGAACGAGCTTCTCCTTGGATAAATATGTGTAGTGGTGTCAGGTCTAAAAGGACTTCCAATGCAGCCGTGGGAGCAGTTTTTATGGCCCCAGTGGCGCACAGGCAAGCAAGCCTTTGTACGCCACTTAATAGCCTTACTGCTCCAAGCTGCAGTGTCTTGGTCCACCATACCACCGATCCATAGGTTATCATGGGTCTTACAACCCTAGTGTATAACCATAGGGTCATCTTGGGGTTTAACCCCCAGTTTTTTCCACACATCTGCCTGCACCTTCCCAGGGCAATTGTTGCTTTCTGTGTGACTTTTTGGATGTGGGAATTCCATGCCAGCTTTTGGTCAAAATTGACTCCTAGGTATTTAACCTCGCTGGCAAATGGAATTTCCACTCCATTGAGCCTCAGGGGTTTTAGGCCTCCCAAGGCTCTTTTCCGTGTAAAGGTGATGACCGTAGTTTTGTGAGGATTTATGGAAAGTCCTTCCTCACTACACCACCTGTCGACAATATTTAGGGCTCTTTGTGAACGCTCTGATATCGTGTTCGCAAATCGCCCCTTGACTACTATCGCTAGATCGTCAGCATATCCTAGGCAGTAAAAGCCTTCTGCGGAAATTTTTCGGAGGAGTTCGTCAACAAGGGTTGCCCACAGCAGTGGAGATAATACCTCTCCTTGAGGGCAGCCTGTACTCACTTTTGCCTCAATGGTAGCCTCGCCTAGATTGGATACTATTATCCTCTTTTCTAGGCTGGCTTTAATCCACTGGCAGGGTACTGTTGGAACTCCTCTATTTAACAATGCATTCGTTAAAGATTGCGTTGTCGCGTTATTGAACGCTCCTTCTATATCTAGAAATGTTGCCACTGCCATTTCTTTGTCATCTAATGACTTTGTTAGTAGCCTATTTAAATCATCCAGCGCGAGGTCTGTTGACTAATGCAGAAGTTACTTATAATATTTTTATTTATGTAATTATACACCATCTGTCTACACATCATAAATAAGTAACACAAACTACAAATATAATACAAAGAAAAAGTGACTAAGAATGAAATTAAAATTAAGTTAAATAAAATAGAAATCCAGTACGAATGTGAATTTCTGTGGTTTTTCTTTTGCTTTAGGTCATTGACCATGCAGCCAAACAAAGATGATGCTTATCAAACAAAGCATTAACGTAAGACCCTAATTAAAACCAATCAAATAACAGAAAATGAGAAGAAGAACGACAGAATGATGGGGACACACATTTCTCATCCAGAGGTCGATTAGAACATTTCTATAATCCAGACATACAATAGAGACCTCGGAAAGTATTGAAAAATAACAGGAGAAAGACAGAAAGGTTTACGAGAGTAACCTACAGCTTAATTTCAATTCTTTTTTATAAAAAAGCATTAGACTATTATTTTCTTTAACCCAATTGATAATGGGGTTAGTAATTAAGTGGAGCGAAAGTATAACAATCCTCAACAGTAATTTCCGTATTCTAAATAACAAAAAGCTCAGTCGAATATCTCAAAAAAAGCCGCTGCCCCACATCCAGATTTTCCATTCAAGTCTGTCTCAACGAAAAAATTTTTATTTGGAAATGATTATTTATAAAACTTTAATAATATAATATTTGAAATCGTCTACCCCAAAAACCTATAAAAAGATATCTCACATCGGTAGTGGAGTGGGGGTGGATGAAGTAAAAAAATATTTTGAGGTTTTTGGTTCTTGTACAAATGTACACAACTAAATCACATTTTTTTTCACCCCCTTTAATAATGGGGTGGGGATGGTAATGGGGGTGTCTAATACCAAAAAATTTTTTGAGACATAGCTTCTCTTGTATATTCTAAATACCAATTTTATGGACTCTCACCTGCTTGATTTATCTATTTACCCCCATTTACCCCAACTTACTCCACAACCATTCAATGGAATGAGATGAAAATATAACCTAGTTCCAGATCACGTTGAAATACATATGTGTAAAAAATTTCAAGTCAATATCTTTAACGGTTCCAGAGTAATCGTGCGCACAAAAAAGTTACGGACAGACTGACAGACAGACCTATTGACAGATTTTTTTTCTCTCATGTATGAGTAAAATTTTGACGTCTCATGACATTCTAAGCCTATTTGAACAATAAAAACTTTTACATTATAAGACACGAGCTAAAAGCATATTTTCACGGTTGTATATTACATTATGCAATGTATATTTGTAAAATATATAAACAATGTTTTATACGGAGTACCGCAAGGCTCAATTCTGGGCCCACTGTTGTTTTCAATTTACACATCTGACATTTTAACATCTGTAAAGCATTGCAAACTTCAAGCATATGCGGACGACGTACAATGTTACTTACATTTTTCATTTATTGACCATCTTCAAGCGACTAATATTATTAATGATGACTTGCATATCATAAATGAATTATTTAAAACCCATGATTTGAAACTGAATTCACGGAAGTCATTTGTATTGCTATTTGGAAATAAAAATCATGTCAACATTCTGAAAACTAATATGAATATTAATATAGCCGGGGTAAGATTGCCCATAGTAAACTCTGCAAAACTTTGGGTGTAATTTTAGAGACCGATTTTAGATTTAGACAACACGTGAAAGCTTTGCAACAAAAGGCGTTTTTATCACTTAAACTTATTTACTCCAGCCGACATATATTGAATTTCAAACTAAAAAAACTCTTTGTGAATCCCTAGTGCTATCACATTTCTACTATTGTAATTTTATTTATGGGCCATGCCTTGATCAAAATTACAAAAACAGAATTCAAAAAATGCAAAATTCCTGTTGTCGAGTAATATTCGGATTACGTAAATATGATCTTGTATCGCATACCGTTAAAATTCTTAATTAGTTAAATATGGAAAATTGGCGCACGCTTCATTCAGGTAGTTTTGCTATGAATATACTAAGTAGGCAGGATTGCTCTACCCCCCTTAAACAGAAATTTGTATTCAGATCTCACATTCATTCTTTAAATATGCGCAATACCCGTAAATTAAAAATACCACGGCATAAAACAGCCATGTATATAATGTCATCAAAATATACAACTCGTTAGAGTCTGAATATCTGGAAATGAACAAGCAGTAATAAATTTAAAAATAAATATAAACGAATTTTACTGACTAATCAGCAATGACAATATCAGCAGCAACTTTAACATTATGTATACCTGTAATTATGTCTAGCAAACCTTATTAGTTGTAATTGTATTGTATTTCTATTATACTGTATTTTATTTAACTTGTCCTTAAAGCATCCGTCCATTACAAAGTTGTTTATATATGTATTTGTATATTTCATCTACCTCTGTGTGGTTGAGTAGAGTAGCTACTTAGCTAGACTTCGCTATATTTTGGTAGAAATAAGTATTATTATTTACTTTGCATTTCTTTCATAATGTAATTTAATTGTACAATAAAGACGATTTATTGTTATTATTATTATTATTATTATTTAGATATTGAAATGAAATATCATTTTACCAGATTTCTATTTAATTACAAAAACATAAAAATCAAAAATTTTTTTTTCAAATTAATCATTTATAACATTTTTATTTACCGATCGATTTTGTTACAAAAAAATAGGGTTCTTTCTTTATACAACACTAATTTACTGTCCAAATTTCAGCGCAATCGGAATTTTCTTTCTTGAGTTATCGTGCTTACAAGAAACGTGACGGACGAACAGATGGACAAACGAACAAACGGACAGACAGACGGACAGACAGACGGATGGACGGACGGACAGACAGACAGACGGACAGACAGACGGACGGACGGACGGACGGACAGACAGACGGACATTTTGAAAGTTGTTCAGAATTCGTTCATTAACACAATGATATGAAAATTTTTTGTCTGAGAGCGATATTTACGGTTTTAAAAATTTGCCGATCAAATGCAATATACTGTTCGTTTTCGTATTTGTGAAGAGTATAATAAAAAGGGTCATATACTTTTTTATCGACTATATATATGTATTTTGGGACGCCGAAACCAAGTCCGAGGTCAGAATTGACACATGTCATGTCGTCAGTATTTTCATGTAAGCTCAAAAAACAGCTTAGGACAAGCCCGAAACCGGGTAAAAAGTAAAAGTAAAATACATTTTAAACCATTTTTGATGTGTTTTTTGGTGATTTTTTGAGGTTATGTCGAAATTCTGATATGATGGGAGAATTCTGACCTAAGATTCAGTTTCAGCGAAAATTCATATAAGTAAAGTTGTTTAGTCGTTTTAAGTTTTTAAATCTTCTTTAAAATATATTTTTGACCATTTATGAGGAGTTTTATGAGATTTTTTTTAGGTTATGTCAAAATCCTGAAATGATAAGAAAATTCTGACCTCGAATTCGGTTTCAGTGCCCCAAAATACCTATATATACATGGGTCAACTCGTTAATGTACTTTTTACTCGGTATCAGGCCTGTTCTAAGGTATTAGTCCAAGATCCCAGAGCTGCCAGACCTACGTCATTTTAGCAAAGCTAATATTTTGACAACAAATAGTGTAATATCTAATTAAGAACGTATGCGTATTTGCTAGTTTGAAAGCGGGGCCCTTTTGCAGAAAACAGGTACAAAAGGTACATACAAATTTTAATCAGCACGTTAAAGTATGATAGCTGGTTTATTTTACACGTGACACACTAACGGCATGGTGTAAGCGTCAACCTCCGAATCTTAAGGTCCGAGGTTCGATCCTGAGCGTTCTCAGCTTTTTTTTTTCAACAAATATTAACTTAAAGTGGCGATTACCAAGGAAGAGACAACCGATAGGGAAATATTTATTATTTTTGGCCATAACTTTTTTTCTTAGTACGTATATTTGAAAAAAAAAAACTGAGAACGCTCAGGGATCGAACCTCGGACCTTAAGTTTCGGAGGTTGATCAATCAATCAATCAATCAATAACAAGTTTATTAAAATTAGAGGTACATGAATGTGCCTCCCCGGAATCTGGCCCGGAGCCAGCCAGACAACCACGACGCGCAGCGTCGTGGTGGGTGTCGGGCTGGACGGGGCAGGTCCGGTTTGGCTAAAGCTGAATGTGAAAAGTTAAAACTCCCGCCTAAGAATAAAGCTTAAAATTAACAATTTGGATCAATAATAGTACACAAATTAGCACTTTAAAAACTAGCGGTTTCGCGCACAGACGAACACTTTGGAATTTTGATTGCTGACACGGGAAAACAGAACTCAACGAAAAAACCCGTTCGAAGCAATTCCACCCTGGTCTTCCTTCCAGGAAAGTGTGGTGGATAAAAGGTGTGGTTTAAAATATTTGGATTTCTAGGGAATTTTTCGGCCTAGACGGAATTTAGAAACAAAATGGACAAAAGAACAAAAAGGACAAAAAGGACAAGAACAAAACTGAACAGAGATAAGAAGAGAGGGTTGTAAAGTTATACAGTTGAGGAAAGGTAAAGAGTAGGGTAGAGATAAGTTATGATAGAGGAAAGTTTGGCTAAGGGAGTTGCCGGAAAATAGGCAACGCCTGGTATGGTAGAGGGTGTCTGATATCGAAAAGTATTGCATTATGCTGTCTGATTCGAGTTATGTTGCGGGTTAGCGGACTATCGCCCAGTTTGAATTGATAGAATTTTTGTGAAATTTCTTGGACGTAGTCCGCTAGTGGGGTTATGTCGTGGCAATTTGCATATAGATCTCTGAGGGAGGTGTACCTGTCCAAACCAGAGATGAGGCGCATAAATTTATGTTCAAGAAGTCGAAGTTTTCTCATTGTCGTGGCCGGGATGCTGCACCATACCGGCGCCGCGTATGTGATTGCCGGCCTAATCACCATTGTGTACAACATTTTTTTATTTCGTCTGTTTAGTCCGCTACCCCTGGCCAGGAGCGGGTACAGACTTCTGGACATGGAGTAGACCTTACGTACTGGAGGTTGATGCTGACACCATGTAGTTAGCGTGTCACTTGTAAAATAATCCAGCTATCATAATTTAACGTACTGAGTAAAATTTTTATATACCTTTTATACCTGTTTTCTGCAAAAGGGCCCCGCTTTCAAACTAGCAAATACGCATACGTTCTTAACTAGATATTACACTACTTATTGTCAAAATATTATCTTTGCTAAAATGACGTAGGTCTGGCGGCTCTGGGATCTCACTCTATATTTTTTTAGCATACGTTAAGTATTGACGACATGTGACAATTCTGACGGTTTCAGCGCAACAAAGTATATTAGTCTAGGTGCCCGCGTACATAAATGCAATTTATACATATACATATCCTATAACTTCTTATATGGCATCATTGCGCCTAGTCTATCACTTTTTTCCTCTGCGAGAATTTTCGTAAACGCGGCGTTCCTCCTCGGCATGAAAAAGACGATTTCCACACGTTGGACTGGAAAATCGGCAAATATATTTTGTCCGACAATTGGAAAATTGGATTCTACATATTTTTGTTAAGCAATATTGAAAAAGTCAGCTGGTTATCAATAAATGTTTTAAAGTTGTGTTATGTTATGTTTAGGGTGGTAGACACCCTTGATATTCCAAATTTTTTGTCATACAATTTGTAGAAATATATAGAATATAAATGTAGAATCCAATTCTCAAATTGTCCGACAAAATATATTTGCCGATTTTCCAGTCCGACGTGTGGAAATCGTCTTTTTCATGCCGAGGAGGAACAACGCGTTTACGAAAATTTTCGCAGAGGAAAAAAGTGATAAACTAGGCGCAATTATGCCGTACAAGAAGTTATACGAGGATATGTAAAATTGCATTTATGTACGCGGGCACCTAGACTATTCAGGGTGTCCCACGACATACTGCGGCGATCGATATCTCGAAAAGTAGAAATTGTAAAATTATGTTGATGAAAGCAACTTGGCTAAAATATTCTCAAGATGATGCTTATTTTAAATGGGACACCCTATATATTATTACATTTTTGGATTTTACACAAAATTTTAGGCCGATTTTCTGTATCATGTACTTTACCTAAATCTCCCCGTTTTTTACATGTTTCAATTTTTATGTCAAAAATGACGTTTGCAGGCCCTAAAAGAATTATCATTTTTCCTATAAGGAAGCCTATATTATTTAATTTGGGTTGGATTCTTTGTTGAGAAAGACCTACTTTAATGGTGTTTTTATAATATTTTGATAAGTATTAATACAGTGTGTTCAAAAAAATAAGAATAAAAATGAAATTGAGAAAACTGTCAAAAATCAATTTTTTCAAATGGAAACTCCCAATTTTTATAATCTTATCTTATTTACCATTAAAAATAAGGGTAAGTTTGTGTACGGATGTCTATTCCGAAAATTTTTAGTTGTCAAAATATTGCCAATTCAATATTTTTATATGGGGATTATGCTATGGATTTTAAGTTCAAATACTCTTAGTTGGCTATGACGGCGTTGGGTGCTAAACAAATGAATGTAGCTGTCACTTACCATTTGACAAGTATTAATTATCATGCCGAGGCGCTTAAATTGTACGCACGAGGATTATTTAAATTTGTTTATAATCTATGAAGAATGTAACAAAGTTTTATCAAGAACATGTGAAATATTTGGTAATATATAAGAAACGAAAACTGTCTCCTAACAGTATTAAACGAATAAGTAATGGAGAATTTAAAAAATTTTTCCATAGCAAAATCCCCATATAAAAATATTGAATTGGCAATATTTCGAAAACTAAAAATTTTTTTAATAGACATCCATACACAAACTTACCCTTATTTTTAATGGTAAATAAGATAAGATTATGAAAATTGGGGGTTTCTATTTGAAAAAATTGAGTTTTCTCAATTTCATTTTTGTTCTTATTTTTTTAACACTCTGTATTGATACTTATCAAAACATTATAAAAACACTATTAAAGTAGGTCTTTCTCAACAAAAAATCCAACCCAAATTAGATAATAAAGGCTTTCTTATAGGAAAAATTGATAATTATTTTAGGGCCTGCAAACGTCATTTTTGACATAAAAATTGAAATATGTCAAAAACGGAGAGACTTAGGTAAAATACATGATACACAAAATCGGCCTAGAATTTTGCGTAGAATCCAAAAATGTAATAATATATAGGGTGTCCCATTTAAAATAAGCAAGTTTGACATCTACTTCCGGTATAACCGGAAGTGCCATCATCTTGAGAATATTTTAACTGAGTTGCCCTCATCGACATTAGTTTACTACCAAATTTACAAAATTTTACACTGGCTACTTTTCGAGATATCGATCGCCGCAGTTCATCGTGGGACACCCTGTATATAGATATGATAGTCTATACAAAAAACACATGATCTTTTTATTTTTTGTGTGCCTGTGTAACTTTTTATTTTGTGTTGACCCACTACAAATTTTTCATTTAATTTTTGGATTGTGAATTACGACGTGATATCCAGCTTTTTAAAAATTGCTACTTGTTACCGATTTTCTAACAATAATCCTGTAATGATTTTCTAATTCTCCGAACCGTGAGACCTCGTTTAAAGCGTATTTTGTGATAAAATCCAAAGATAGCTGAAAGCAAAATAAAGCGGGAATTTCTGGGCAGTGGAGAATATAAAGGCACATCGGAAATTGGGGCCTGATTTCACGGTTGGCGCCCTCCAAGACCGCGGAATATATATGAGAAAATCTCGACACCACAGCTCACAGTTCAAGGCTTACACTGATACCAAGGGACAAACAAAAGGCGAACAGGAAACGAAGGCTTAATATATAAAAGGGATTGCGTGAATCCTTAGACCTCAAATTCTTTTACAATATTCGTCAATATTATGAATGATCCGGGATTTTCAGAATTTTCCCTTGTTTGTAGACGTGTTAGGATATCACACAATGCTGCGAGATGTTTGGTTTATATTAAATAAAGAAACATATTCTCTGATGGTTTATAAAGTATATTTATTTTTAACAACGTAAATAGGTGAAATTATAAGGCAATTGGTAATTTACAATTAAATATAAGAATAATATGTTTTACTAAATTTGATTTTTTGGCTAACATAAAAATAAATAAATAAGGTAGAAAAACGTAGAAGTTGTTTCTAATATGTATCCTGAATACTGCTCATACAACTCTATCACAAATAAGTAGAGTATTCTAGATGAGTGATTATTTATATTTGTTTACTTTTCTTGTCTTTTAGAAATAGTATTTCTATGTATAAAGTTTCGTACATGAACGTTATATGATTATTATATTTTTCACAAATGCAAAAACGAGGGATATATTATATTTGAGTGGAACATTTCTAGAACAGTTAATATCGCTCTTAAAACCTCTTATTGTCAAATGAGTCAGAATAGCAACGTATGCCTTAAGGTTAAACACGGGAGAAACATTTATATTTCGGCTGTAGTTCCATATATGCCTTCTGTTCCACATATCATCCTTTCGTCTATCACGTATGTGACTATATAGTGCCACCTATGAACTATTCGTTGAAGCGATATGACAATGGCGACCGATGTTTACGAATCAGAGTTTTAGTAAATATATCGCTTCTAGCCGGAATTAATTATTGTAAAGCTGAAAATTTCCAGGATTGTAGTTTTGGTCCAGGACAATACGCATCAGAAAGTTCCCTACTCTCCCCCGTCGGCTTCCCTGTTTTTTCGGAAGAACAAGGGTCTAAGTCGCAAAAATTGCAGAGCTGGCTATAAAGTGCAACAGAAAGGTTGTTACTGGTACGATTTGGGCCGAAATGATCATCAAAGATTAGGAGAAGCATATCCGTTCATATTTGAGATGTTCCATGCATATTTTTGTTCATAATTTTCCGTTCTGGTTCTGTCAACATTTCAAAAATTTCTAAAAACTCCGAAATAGCGCCATTGCGGATAAATGAAGACTCGGAGGAGAAACGTGTCCCAATAAACATTTCTCTTCATACTTTGGGCTTTCCATTGGTATGTCTACCTTCTCTGTAGCGTCAGCCGTTACGGAGTTACGCCACTCTGAGTGTCGCAGCGGCGACACTCGGATATTTAAGTGCGTTCAGTGTTGCGTCTATCAAGTCTAGTCTAAACAATTACGAAGGCGCAAAACGAGCTATATCTTTAGTTTATTAACTTTGACAGCTCTCTAAGTGTATGCATTGGTTCATTGGTGCGGCAAAGTTAAGCCATGTAGCACAGGAATTTTAATTTTTGAATTAATTATTGTAAAGCTGAAAATTTGCAGGATTGTAGTTTTGGTCTAGGAAAATACGTGCCAAAAAGTTCCCTACTCTCCCTCGTCGGCTTCCCTGTTTTTGCGGAGCATGAAAAGCGTAACTCGCAGAAATTTCAAAGCTGGCTATAAAGTGCAGCAAAAAGGTTGTTACTGGTCCGATTTGGGTCAAAATGATCATAAAAGCTTCCGAGAAGCATATCTGTTCATATTTCACATGTTCAATGCATAGTTCTTTCGTAATTTTCCGTTCTAGTGCTGTCAAATCTTCAAGAATTGAAAAAAATTCGAAATGGCTCCATTCCGAATAAATGAAGACTCGGAGGGGAAAACGTACCCAAAAAAACATTTCTCTTCATACTTTAGGCTTTCTATTGATGTGTCTACCTTCTCTGTAGCGTCACCCGTTACGGAGCTAAGCCACTTTGAGTGTCATCGCGCGGCGGCCGAGCTCATCATGTGCCCAATGGAACTGCCCTGGCTGCGCTGATGAGACCAGTTGCGAATTCCTGTTTATATATTATTGGTGTTTTATTAGATTTATTGAATAAAATTTAACTTGTCGGACTCAGAAAATGACTTTATTCGGCTAGACAATTGACATTATTGATATCCACGACTGGCTGTTTGTGCAGCTGGATCCTCTACAGCTTCAGCACATGATGCTGCAGTTCAAACCAGAGTTCCTGCACTCGCACCGAGCACCGCAGTCCGCCTTACAGGCAGCTATTTTTAACATTGTCCTTTAACTAGACATAATTAACAGAGGGAAAGTAGTTTATATAAGTCAATGTATAGGTTGTATATAAAATTGGACAAAACTAGCAAAATGTATGAAGTTAAATAATACACACTATAGTTATGTATAATAATATTTAAATATTTATAAAAATGAGGAAATGGTTCATATCTAGCGGCCAAGGATTGGGTTTGAGTTTCGTATATTCTCCTTAAAGTCATATATAAGGTAATTTGATCGGATGCTAACATTTTACAATAAGTACACATCTTGTAGTAAACTTGTAAACATAATACAAACATAATACCAACCTATGTGTTCCCAAAACAATAAAAAGAAGCAAAATTCATCGTTTGGTTTTCTGTTTTTCTGGTTGTTCCAGGAATTTCATTGGGAACGAAGGAGCTTTTATTTTAGATTATTAAGTCTTGATATAAATGTAAATGAATGATACATAAAATAATATACATTTTACAATGGAAGTATTTGATAATTTGTAATTATGCCGAAGGTGCCGGGATGGAACATATTTCTCGTTCAATTCGTCTACTCGTTAAAAAGAAAACAAAATAGTTTGAATTATTCTCAATAAGAAATTCTTTAATTAGTAATACAGGTGTGTATTTGAATAATCTTTAGGGCACATCCCTGTTATGTTTGTATACGTTGCTCGCTAGGTTCTAATGTCTTCTTAATAAATCACAAAATATATATGTATTTGAATGTATCTTTATTTTACATTACATGTCATTTCTTGACAGGCATAAACTATTATATATATATATGTTACTATATATTCTAATTAATAGTTGCATATATAACACTCATCCTTTCTAAATTAAGACAAATGAACTATTTCAATTTTACAAAAATAGATATGCAAAAATATAGGTTTACAAACCGAATCTCATAGGCGGTTTCCTAACTCTATTTGATCGCCTTAATGGTTTTTCTTAACTCTTGATGGGTGTTTCTAATTTTTTTGATATCGGTGGTTCATCGTTTATTTCTGGTTCCGAGATATTCTGTGCGGTAACTCCTGAAGAACTTCCTGCTCTGTTCAGGCTTTCCAGATGTGGATTGTGATTGTTCTCTCTGTTCATAGTAACTGAAAGTATATAAATTACTTTGTTGTCAATACGGGGCTCCACTAATATGCTCCTCATTTGATCAATGTGTCCCCTCCAAACAACTCCATTTACCAATATTTTGAAATGTAATTTTTCTTCACGCTCTATTACCTTTCCACTATACCACTTTTAATCCTTACTATGATAATTTCGGGCTAATACTTTACTTCCAATATGAAATTCTCGAATTTTATTGAATTTAACAGGATTTTGGTATTCACGCATTTCCACAGTAATGTTTAGTCTTATCAAATCGATTCGTGTACGAATATTTCTTTTGAGCATCAATTCTGCTGGACTTCGACCTGTGGTTGCATTTATCGTCTCCATCTGTTGCATTAAGAACAAGTGTATTTTATATTCTATATCGCCTTGATCTGATGTCATATATCTAATGCTTCTTTTTACGGTTTGCACATATCTTTCTGCTTGTCCATTAGTCGCTGGATGGTATGGTGCACTAAATTTGTGATGTATACCATTCAGATTTATAAACGTCTTGAACTCTTCGCTGATGAATTGTGCTCCGTTATCTGTTATTATAGTTACTGGTAGACCAAACCTTGCAAATATTTTGTAAGTTCTCTAATGGTAGTTGTTGAAGTTATGTTCTTCATATAACCATTTTGAATGAGCACCAACCCTATTAAAAAGTACTGTTCCATAAATGGTCCTGCAAAAAAATCTATATGGATGCGTTGCCATGGTTGACTAGGAAATTCCCATGGATGTAAAATAACTTTTGCCTCTTCTTTTATAACTTGGAACAACTAGTACAATTTTCTGTAACTTTTTCCTCAATGCATTTATCAATATTCTTCCACCAACAGTAAACTACGTGCAGGTCCTTTCATTTTAACCATGGGCACTATGTAGTTTTCCTAATATGATGTGCTGTAAGGATTTTGGAATTACCAGTCTTATTCCTCGTAGAATACATCCATTTTCAATAGTCAGTTCATTTCCCTTTCGAGCAAAATCTGTTCCCTTTAAACTATTCCCTGTCTGTAGAAACATATAAATTTTCCTCAACTCTGCATCTTATTTCGTTGCTTTACTAATTTGTTTTGTTATCACTGGTAACATTTCAATTTGTCTCAATTGAAATAGTGAATACTCATCATAATTATCTTGCTTCTCTGTTGCCTTTAACGGAAATCTAGAAAAATAATCAGCATTACAATTTTCCGTTGTTTTCCTGTAGACAATATCATAATCAAATCCAGACAGAAATTGAGCATAATGTAACATTCATGTCGTTGTCATAGCTGGTAAATTCTTGTGGATTAAATATTGTCGTGAGTGGTCTGTGATCTATTATTAATGTAAACTTTCTTCCACAACAGAATTGGAAAAATTTATATAATGACCAAAATATAGCTGTAGCTTCCTTATCAATCTGACTGTATGATTTTTCGCTTTTAGGCAATGACCTTGAAGTAAATGCAATTGATCGTTAAATTCCCTTGATCCTGTGGGATAAAACACTACCAAGTCTATACGGTGAAGCATCTACCGCCAAGATGAATGGATATTCGGGATTGTACGAGACTAAAACTCGATCGCTTGCAACTTCTTTTTTAATCTGTTCCATAGCTCTACTCTGAGCAGTCGTCCATTTAAAATCAATACCTTGCTGTAGTAAATGATGTAATGGTCTTATTGTCATTGACATATTTGGAATAAATCTGTGATAATAGTACACAAAACCTAAAAGTGTTCGTAGTTCATTTACATTTTTAGGATATGGAGCTTCCATCACCGCCTTTATTTTGTCATCACTTTTATGTAATCCAGTTCTGTCAATGGTACATAAATTTATCATTCTTTGAATTATTGGAAATATTATAAATTTAATGTGTTTGTTCGCTGTTTCCAAGTTCACTGTCACTGTATTCAATCTGCTTTGTTCCTACTATTTTTTTATTATTTCCTCGACCTTACTGTTCCATTTCTACATACTTTCGATATATGACCTGTATATCCACATTTGTGACAAATGGCATTTTTAAAATTACATTTAAAACTCATATGATTTCGTCACCGTATCTGTAACATTTTCCTTTTAATTTTCCCTGGGTGTCATTGTTATTGAACGTTTTTGGCGTATGCTGTTTGTTAATATTGTTTGTATTATTTCTCTCCATTGTGGGTTTCAATTGATTTATATCCTTCCCTTCTGTACCTTGAATTTGTTTACTTTCTATTTTTTGCAAATTCAATAGCTAATATTAATTCATATGCTTCATTTAATGTCAATTTATTTTGCTGTAATAACTTTTTTCTGAAATCTATCGGGAATATCTACATTTTCGGTGCGATTTTAGAGAAAAAAATGCACAATTCCAGTATTTTAGTCCGTTGCTAGGAAACTATCATAAAACGGACCGGAAAAGATCCGTTGCCAAGCAACGATCAACATTCCGTACGGTTTTTTATATATATATTTTAATATGTTAATATTTTTTATTTTTATACGTTTAAAATAGTATTGATTTTGATTTCAGAATTTTTTTTTTAAAGTTTATATTTTTTTGGATTTTTATACGTTTAAAATAGTATTTATTGTGATTTCAGAAAAAATAGTATGTGTACCTCGGTGTGAAAGCACATTCCCAGACTTCGATGCTTGTTGGCCTCGGCTAGCGCCTCGGCCAACAATTGCATCGTCGTCCGGGAATGTATCGCTTTCACACCTAGATACACAATATACTATTCTCTAGTTCCATTATCTCTCAAACAACGAATAAATTGTGATCTTAGATGAGTGTTAATACTTGAAACATTACAACTTGTACATTTAAAATTACAATATGTGGTTAATTTCTTGAGTTTAGTAAAGAATATTGCTATCGATTCTCCTTCATTTTGTATATGTAATAGAAATTGATGTTGCTCCGAAATTTCATTTGGTATGGGGTATAAATGATCTTTTAATAACTTAATTAACTCAATATACTTCTTTGCTTTGGGTAAATCTGGTATTGTGAGACTTGTTAGTAGCTGACAATATTTTGTTCCAATGCAGTTTATTAATATTTGTACCTTTTTGTTATCGATTTCTTCCGCTGTTCCTGATAGATTTTTCAATAATATGAAATTTTCTAAACGTTCCATATATGTTGTAAATGTCTCCTGTATATCATAATACGGTTGTAGTTGTATTCCTCCAATTATACTTCCATTATTACTTTTACCTCCACTTCGAATTAATTGTGCAATAAGTTCCTCAGCGCTTGCTGTCAGTTTTATTTATGTCACACTGTTATTTTATACTTCTACATAATCTTAAGATTTTTCTTCGCCACTGTTATGTTTGTATACGTTAGCTCTCGTAGGTTTTAATGTCTTCTTAATAAACCACAAAATATTATATGTATTTGAATGTATCTTTATTTTATTTTTAAATTGTCCAAAGACGATAAAATACATGTTCAAAATGTAAGAGTTAGATGAAACCAACATTTCAAAAAATTTTTGGAATATGTCTGAAGATAGTGAAAACATATTTTCGAAATGTTGCACGACAAAAACAATTACGTATGTAATATGTGTTTTTATGTGCAATAATAAAACTCAAAAATAATATTTAAAAACAACAAAAAACTTGTTGGACTTGCAATTTTATCTTACTTTATTTAAATATTTTTAACAAACAATCTCAACATTTTGTTCCAAAAATGATGTATAAGTTAATTTACCTAAATTATATACATATGAAACGGTTCAAGTGCATGCTTATATATTGGCAAACGAACATATTTTCCTCCTCGTCATTATTTGATTTCAAATTGCAGTAATTTCAATTCGTGTACCAATTTTATGGTACACAAATTGTTTCAGCCCCTTATTACATCTATTTAATTAAACCATAGTTATAGCTTAACTCAACGTTTTATTTTATTTTCGAATCTATATATCAGTTTTATTAGATTCATTTTCTTAGTTCAATTTTCAATGGACTTCAATGAATTTCTCTCTTCAATTAAAATTTGTTAAAAGGTATGTAAATTTCATGTAATTTTTAGAATTATATTTCTTTCTATTTATATAATTACTTTTAAGTAAAACTTTTGTGTGACTGGCCCGCCTGGTATAGGTATTAACAGTCCATTTTACCTACGTTCGGTTTTTGTTTAATTAAGCAAATATTAAACTCATTTAACTTTAAAATTTTCAAAGTAATAACGTCAGAAGTGGTTCAAATGACACAATGTAAGATTCCATTAATATTCATGCTAACCCGGCGCTTAAACAACTTTAGGTGGGCTTTGCATTAGGATTACGTACAGTGACTGACTTTGTAAACGTGTTTATTTTACCATCAAAATTGTTGTTACAGTTACTACCTTAATTGTTAACAAAACTAGTTTTATTTAAATTTAAATATTTATCACTCCAAAATTATGTCTGAATGGTATATTACTGAGAATCTAATAGAAATCATATTTTAGTTTTGACAAAACCATGGAAGTTGCTTATTTTAAATTTTTGAGATAGGAATAATCCAGAAAAGTCCATAAATGGCCATACATTGGCATATATTTTCACACCATCCATTAGAAATTTTCTTTTTGTTTTCTGCCGAATCAATACCTTTATTTTAGCTTGTCTTAAACTTCCTACATACTATTTCAACTCAATTACACTTATATATTGATATGAAAATAAAACCGTTGAATCTATTACGAAATCTCTTGTTAATAATAAGAATAATAATAATAATGATAATGATAAAGATAATTATTGGAAATATTGTGCGATACGATGGTTTTAAATTGTTGTTATGTTTTGTATTTACGTATGATATTAAACATATTAAACATGTCGTATTACTTCTGTTTTCAATATATTAAAAAGATAAAAATAACCTGCTCCGCTAACAGGTTATGGGTCCAGAGTAGAATTACAGAATATAGTCTCAGAATAGAATCTCAGAATACTAGAATTCCAGAATACCAGGCTGCAGATCTTGAAGTTTTTATCTTTTCTTGCTAAAGAAAATTAAAAAATAAAAATTCTGCCAGTAACAGTGACATAATTTTTATATATTGAAAAATCTTACTGACATAAGAGTTATGACAACTATGGAAGAATGAGAGGTGCAGATTAAAGCACTCCAAAAGGATTTAGAGAGGAGTAATACAAATAAGTCCATACTAATGTCCACTTCTGTTGGAGGTTTACCTGTCTTATTGATGCAGGTGTTGTGTTGAGCCAAAATCTGAAAAACGTGTTGATCTTGATCAAAGAGCTTTAGTTAAAATTAATTTATCCATAAATCCATGTGCATCCACAGAAACAAAAAGAGCAAATACAGCTCAAGAAGCATGGTATTATTTAAGGAAACCTTATGAAGATTCCGGCGTGGTTAGATTGGTTGGTCTTTATTCAAGCCTATTTAAAACAAAACTCGAATCATGCTCATCAATGCAAGACTATGTTGAAAGAATTTTAAATATAACTGAACAATTGGAGAATATTGGTGCTCAATTTAAAGGCAATGTTATTGGAGGAATAATGTTAGGAAGACTAGCAGAAGAATACAAACCACTAATATTAGTTGAATTGACATCAGTTGAATTTGTAAAAAATCTCTTAATGCAAGAAAATGTTGAAGATATCTGCATTTTTTGGAAAATATAATAAGAGACAATCACGTAAATTTTATGAAGGTCCAAGATGTTACAATTGTAATGAATATAATCAGAAGGCAGCTGAGTCTCCAAAACTACATAAAAAAAAGTTTACGAGAAAAAGAATATGATGAAAACGAATGGAAGAAATCATAATTTTTATATATCAATGTGTAAAATCCTAGATAAAAAGTCTAATAATGAAGATTGGTATATAGACTCCGGAGCGACAGCTCATTTTACATTTAGAGCATAGGAATAGCTAATGGTCAAACTTTAACGTGTACAGGCACAGAAAATGTTAACATTCTGCTAGAGGATAAAGAAGTTACTATAAAAAATATGGTGTATGCCCCCGATTTAAAGTTAAACTATATCTCAATCAAATAATAAAAAAAAGGAAAAATGATGATTTTTGACAAAAAGTATGAATGTCGTATTACTGAAGCGAAAATAAATATAAGAAAAGAACAAATATTTACCACAGCAAAAGAAATAGGTGCTATGTACAGGCTTAATATTAAAAATCCATTGATAATAATCAATTCGGCAAAACCGAATGATAATCACAGTTTATGGCATCGTCGCTTAGGTCATTTAAACAGAAGAAGTATGAATCTTGAATCTAAAAATATGGCAACTGGCATTGAATTTACAGACAATGATTTCTCACAATGTGACATATGTGTTAAAGGAAGATTACGTCTTAATTTATTTAATAAAAATGGCAGTAGGCGAGCAGAGAATTTCCTTGATCTTATTCATTCCGATTTATGTGGTCCAATTCAGACAAAATTAATTGGAGGAGCAAGATATTTTTTGACATTCACTGATAATTACAGTGTATTTTCTCAGAACAAAGATAGAAGTAATCGCAAGATTTAAAGAATATGAAGCTTTAGTTGAAAATCAAAGAGGGTGGTACATAAAATGTCTAAGGACAGATAATGGTACAGAATCATGAATTTTTAGTCTTTAAAGAAAAATGGTATTTGCCATCAGAAGACAATTCCTTATACTCCTCAGCAAAATAATGTAACTAAGAGATTAAACAGAACACTTATAGAAACTGCCAGAAGTATGTTAATAGAATCAAAACTGGATAATGACTTTGGGCAGAAGCAATCAATTCTGCAACATACCTAAAAATAGAGTACCGACTAAAGTATTAAATATAACTCCAGAGGAAGTCTGGACTAGAAAGTAACCTAACTTATCAGAATTGCATATATTTGGTTGCAAAACATTAGTTCACGTGCCAAAAGAAAAGAGACAGAATTTATATCCAAAAGCCAAGTAGTACATCTTTATAAGATATAGTGAAGGCTCAAAAGATTTCCGCTTTATTCATCTAGTAACAAAGAAATTATTATTATTACAGGGTTTCTTAGATAAACAAGCCGTGATTTGGGTAATAAATGGACATAGCAGAGGCGTACTATTGGTAAAATACGCCGGGGTGCTTAACCTCTTGCAGTTGAATGGAAATGCACAGATTTTCCTAGGAAATGGTATCTATACACAAGAATGATGGATCGAAGACAGCACGTAGGAACGAAAGATCACATGGTAGGCACAGAAACGGGGGAACGAGCCAGGGGCGTCAAAGCGGGGGGGATGCAGAAGAAATGATAACACATACACGAGAAGAGGCATACCACAGCAACAATGGAGGAAGAAGAGAAAGCAAAAAAGGAACGAAAACAAGTACCGGACTATATACAAAACAAAATAGATTATTCCACCCCGTTTCATGCTAGCATCTATCAACGAACCGTTAAAATCTGTTAAAATCAACACAGCATCAACAAGGATGGGCAGGAGACGATAGCAGCAACAGCAAACTTGAAGAGGAGGACAAAAATAATACACCAGGAGGAGGGCGAAATCATAACTTTTCACCTCAACAACCAACAAGAAGATGACAACACGCCAATTGAGACTGTGTACAGGAAGCAGGGAAACAACAGTGATAACAAAGTTTGAGCTGTCAGGTGGGTGATGGGTGTTTGAAAGGTAATACATACCTCGGGACGTGTGATTGACAATTTTGTGAGTGGTGACATAATCCAGACCTAGGTACAGCCTTTTTGGTGTAATGCAATAGAACAAGCCAAAAAGAGAAGATAATGGAAGGGAAGAGAAGCATCACAGATAGGTATTGTTGATCTTTGACTTTTGTTGGTGTATGGTTTAACAGGAGTGTGTTTTATGATAGTGCATGCTCTTTGCGCTGTGGGTGTTATAATACAGTGTTGAAAATCTAATTTCAAATATTTTCTTAGGTAAAGTACCAAGTTATGTTTTTCAGGCCAAAATTGTGCTCGTTGCTAAGTGAAAAGCTCTACATTAAATTCTACACTAAAAACAGGGAGACCAGGTTACACGTGGAAAACAACAACCGAGAAGATCATGAACAAACTACCAAACATACTGGGAAAGAAAAGCAAGGAGAAAAATAAAATGAATTCCACAAAAAAAATCGAAGTGTACTCTACCAGAACCAGAAACCGAGGAATCAGAAGACTTAGAAGAAGAAGAAGATTTGTAGAAGCAGAAATACAAAAAGAGGAGCACAAACATGCCACATCATGACACAATGCGGCTACGCATTTCACATATACCTACAGACATATACTCTACCAGAAGCAGAAACGAAAGAATCAGAATACTCAGAAGAAGAAGAAGAAAATCTGTAGAAGAAGAAACACAAAAAAGAGGAGCATAAACATTAAATATCACGGACACAACGCGGCAACGCATTTCAAAAACAACTACACTGCCCACCCCACACTCCTGTACCATGCGTCATGTGGCTCTCGCTGCTGACAACAAGCATGACCCAAATTTAACCGAGCATCGGAAATCGAGGAATCAGAAGACTCAGAAGAAGAAGGCGAACCAAAAACACATAAAAGGGAGCTTAAACGCTCCCTCACGACACAATGCGGTAACGCATCTCACAAATACCTACACCTCCCATCCCACATTCCTTTACCATGCGCCATGTGGTATTCGCTGCTGGCAACAAGCATGACCTTAGTCCAACCCAGCGTGGACATAGCAGGCCCAGCTGTATAATCCTTGGAAGTTGCAGAAATGCCTACCGCACGCTGGTAAATCAATCAATCAAGGTATGCAATTTTCTTCGAAAATGAGTTTCCGAAGTATCAATCGCAGAGTAGACTACAGCATTTGTTTCTCGAGAATAATGAAAAAATGGAAGAATGTCTAGATTATCAGATACAAGAATAAGAAATCAAATAACAGTAATATTGAGAGAAGAAAATAAAAATGAAGTAGAGACAAAGGATACTTAAAATAGAAAATATGACTATAACAGAAAATAGTGAAACTGTTGATGAAATAGAAAATCTGGAAGAATTTGAAGAAAATCAAGTAAGAAGGTCAAGTCGAATACGAAAAGCAAAAAAATTATATTTATCAAGTTATGTTTAACGTCCAATATGATAGAAAACTGTCGAAGAAGCCCTAAACGGACCAAATTCAGACAAATGGAAATATGCAATGGATGAAGAATTAAAATCTCATAGTGAAAATAGTACTTGGACTGAAAGCAAACATTCAGTAGAAAGTAAATCGACTTTAAAAATGAAGCTCAATGTAAACGGCGAAGTAGAGCGTTACAAAGCACGTTTAGTAGCAAAAGGATATTCACAGAAGAAACTATGAAGAAACTTAATTCCCACTATTAAGGTATAGTTCACTAAGACTACTTTTATCGCTCACAGCATAACATGGGTGGGATATTGATCAGGATTTTGTTACTGCTTTCCTACATCCAGAATTATCAGTTTGAATACGTTCAGATCCTCGCAAATTGACATTTCATCCCTAAATTCGGGGTTAAATGGCTATTAAATCTAATAGAACGACACGCGTTGAAATTAAACTTATGAATCATTTAAAATTGCTCTAGTCACATACTCTCAATGTTCTATCGTACCACCCAAAAAACTACTACTCCCTCTTGTTCTGATTTTTCCATAATACGCTTGTGATGGCTTGACAGATCGGGGTTATTACAGGGAATATGATAAGTCGAGTATCTTTTGACCAGAAGACGTCAAAACAACCCCTGGGGGTTGGAACCAGCTCCTCGCTGAATGAAAAAACATTTCGGAAATACTGTGAAAGAGCTGCAGTTTTCAAGGGCAAGTAACACGATAATTGCAATACTCTCCCAAATCTTCTGGAACTACCTCTAAATAAAAAAAAAACGACTCCTTGTTCTGATTTTTCCGTACTAATCTTGTGAGGGCATGACAGATCGGGGTTATTACAGGGAATATTGGTACATCTTTTGACCAGGAGACGCCAAACAACCCCGGGGGTTGCAACCACTCTCTCCTTGAATGACAAGACATTCGGAAAATACTGCGAAAGGGCTGAAGAACGGTTTCCCCCCATTATCGAGGCGAAGAATGGTTGCAATATTTCTCCCCTTATGAAACTACCTCTAAATGGAAGAAAACTACCCCCAAATGGAAGAAAACTACCCCTTGTTCTGATTTATCCATACTAGACTTGTGAGAGCTTGACAGATCAAGTTCTTACAGGGAATGTTGATGAATCGAGTATCTTTTGATCAGAAGACGCCAAAATTTTTTTTAATTTAATTATTTTTTTTGTGTGCCTGTGTAATCTTTGAACAAGATGGTATATATTCATAGCCAATGCACAATTAGTAAAGTTATTTAAACATAATTTTTGCATGACACCATTTTTAAATATTTAGGAAATCATATAATTAATGAAACGTTGTACAAAGCAAAACTATTATTTTCCCTAGATCTGGTTATAATGTAAATGTATTATGTAAAATATAAATTTAATGGCATAAGCTTGTAGTTAAACAGTCCGACCCTGCACAGTAATGCATGCACCACTTTCTTGAGATAAGGAAATTGCCTTTTGGTTTTTCTGCTCGTTCTGGGAATTTCATTAGGCACGAATGGGCTTTTATTTTACGTTCTTAGAACACTGTTTATAGAAGTGTAAATGAATTACAAAAATAGCGACATATTGTGCAAGTGCAGTAGGTAATAATTTACTATTATAGCGAAGGCGCTAAGAATTGAATTGTCGTATTAATTTCCTATACTTGTTAAAAAACAACAAAATATTTTGAAATGTACGTTTCTATAAGCGAATTCATGAATTCATAATGAGAAGTATAAAGAAGTAGTCAAATGCAATTTTTAGAAAACAAAGATGTTGGTTTAATCCAAATTTTAGAGTTTTAAAGACTTTCCAGCAGAATGATATTAATGCGGTATTGGAAAACATTTTTTTTGAGAAAACATTGAGAAAATGTTTATACCGATTCTGCTTTGGCATTGATAATTTCGCATGCGCAGGCGCATTTGTCAGAAACAACTAGCAGTGAACACAACCTAACCTAAAATTTAAATGTATTCGTCGGAAAAACATCTTCATTATTCTGAAATGTCACAAAATGCTATTTTTGATTCGTTCGTGCCGAGCCGAATTTTCGAATTTCGCCCTGCAATTTACGATCAGGTTTATCTGGAAGACTTTCGCTTTACGTCGCGACATCGTACTGCCGTCCCAATGGTGTTTTTCGAAAAATGTGAACGTGTCAAGTTTTTGCAATTTTTTCGGTTCCGAAATGTAAGCTGTTTTTTGCTATTTTTCGCAGATATCTTCGAAACGATGGGAGTTAGCTCGAAATAAAAAATAATATCAAACGAGTACTTTCCACTACGAATCTTTTGCTGCCATCAGAATTTTGATTTTTTTTTCTTGTTTGTTTCGGAGATAACTACTGAAATGTCGGCTATATACGGTAAAAAATCGCAAATTTTGAGCCTCTACAGTTGGCAACATTTTAATCTTGGCTCCTACGTCTAAAGGCTGCTCTAGCTAATTTAAATAGAAATAAATTTGCTAAAATTTTTCGAATTCCGACAAAAATGAAGGAATTAGAGGGGGCGGGATTTGGGACTTTTTTTTTCGGTAAAATTTCTCCATTTTATCACCGTAATTAATCGGTAATTAACTGAAATCGATCTCATATACGATGTTCACTTAACATCATGTACTACTTTGATGCTCCGTTAATCTCGGCCCTTCGAAACAAAGGCTTCTGAGAAAAATTGTTTTTTTAAGATTTACATACACTCTATAGGAAAACGTGTAATCTCCTACAATTTCCTCGAATATCTCAATAATTATCGTTTTTTTTTTTTCGAAAAATTTGTGGTCAGCTTATATAAAGAGAATTGATTGAGTTTTCCGTCACTTTTTTTATTTTTTCTCTAACATAAAAAAAAAACTGTCCGAATATACGGACGTCTCAAATCCAACCGCCGCGCCACGCCGCCCAGTCTATTAATCAGGGTGAAGACGTTACCGCTCGACTAAAGTACGCCATCTGTAGGACCCTACGCGAGATTAGTGTTCTCGACGTGACGTCACAGTGCTTTTCATGAGGAGTGGCGAGGATTTCAACTTTAATTATTTATTGCAAAGTAAGTACTGCGATTTAAGAGCTGATATTCGGTGTGGCGTGTTTTCATTCATAAACACACACTTTAATGAAATTTAAAAAAAAATGGGCCAGTTCCCCATTGTTTTAATTACTTCCAGATAATTCCAACATGATTGGCGAAATGTACCTCTAGTATTATGATTGATTGTCTTGATATTTGTAGAAATTACTTAATGTCATTTGACTGTCTATTTGCATACAGCTATCAGCGCCTCATTCTCCCTTACTGAAAGTAATGGAGGTAAGTGGAGTGGCACTTTCATGGTTGCAATAAACTTAGTTATGATTATTCTCGAGATCTCCAGCATGCCAGTCTTTGAAATTTTGTTAATTTTCTCTTCATTTCCAACTTTTTTCCACTAGATTAGGAAGACCCAGGTTATTATTGGTACCACAACACTTTTATACAGCCAGTGAACTATTATTGTATGTTGTTCCCAGGACTTGTTCTTCATGCTTATTCTTCATGTATCTTTGGTAGTCACCCCGTCAAGATGAGCTTTAAAGTTCAACTTGGTATCTAATGTCAGTCCCAAATATCAAGCTTCAATGCTCACTTGTACTTCTTTCCTTCCAAAGCTACATTGTTTTCTGGTTTTGGAGACGCTTGATCAGAATGTTGTCTCAAATGGAGATTTTATTTAAAAAAGTTATATGATTTCTTCTAACACTGAAATTTTCTTATAAAATCACACACCATTTTCAAAAATGCGAAAGCTTCAGAAGCATATTATTACCCTGAATCGCAGTCATTCAGCTTTCAAAACCAAAATTGTTAAACAAATCTTTTAGAGAGCGATTTGAATCTTATGCAAATCGATTAATACCATAACTTTCACCATTATATGTGGTTGAGATTACACATCCTCTGGAGATATATCCTAATTTGCCATGCGTAGTATACATATTTGTTGTTTTATAAATAATAATAATTAATAATTATGAATCATTTCACAGTCTGCAAATTGATTTCTTAATCAACATAATTCCTATTATTTGAATTTTTGAATTAACTTTAAGCTTAACACCTGGTGCGATTTTGTGCGTTGGACCAGCAAATGAGTTGTAAAGACTTCATATAGCTCCTTACGTCTGTCAGGATAATGATTACAGCAAGGAAACTAGAGAGTTAATTCTATAAAAGTAATTAGCATTAAAACGTATATAATAAATTGAAAACATCGATCAATCGTCAAAAAAAATTTGTTTTTTTGTTAAAATAGCCTCATAATGTCATGAATCGTCGAGATATTAAGTTTGAGCAAAAAAAATTCTGTCCGTCATTCTGACGGTCTGTAACTTTTTCTTGTACGTACGATTACTACAGAACCGTTTACGATATTGATTGAAATTTGGTACACGTATGTATTATGACGACATCTGGAACTAGCTTACTAGATTTTGATCTTCTTCCTTTGAAGGGTTGGGTGGTAAGTGGGGGTGACTGTGAAAATCAAGCGAGTAAAAGTTCATGGAATATAGTGTATGTACAAGAATCCAAGATCACAAAATTCTTTTGGTCTGTCACCCCATTATTAAAGCGGGTAAAAAAAATAAAATTGTGATTTAGTGTATGTACAAGAACCAAAGGTCTCAAAATCTGTTTTGACATCAGTCACCCTCACTGCCATTACCACCCCATTTTTAAAGGGGGTAAAAAAATTGTGATTTAGTGTGTGTACAAGAACCAAAGGCCTCAAATTTTTTTTGGCATCAGCCATCCTTACTAACACCCCCTACCGGAAATTTGTATGTGGAAGTAGTGATTCCTTAGGCAGCGGTTTTTTATTTTTTAAAGTATTTGGAGGTGTATTTTTCAAAGTTGGCGGGTTCGGAGGTGGTTGGTGTTAGCCAGCAATTTTGCGAAAGTCAAACGAAAATATCACGCGAACCATTGAAGACTTTTTTTATTCAGCAGTAAATTCTCTACGAATCTCTTCACTGGCTTATTTTAGTACAATTAAACGTTTACAAATTACAGCGTGTCAAAATTTTCAAAAAGTAGTTTTTGTAGATTATTTCGTAAACTGTTTATCATACATTAAAATGTCAAATGGAAATCTTGTAGAGCACTAATTTCTCTATAATCCCTCTTACAAACAAGATTTAGTAAAATTAATAATTTGCGAGCTACAGCCCGTGAAAAGTTATAATAAAATAGTTTGCAAAATATCTTGTCAATTATTATTGATCGGGTGTAAAAATATGTAATTGTAAACTTGTAGAGCATTGAGTTCTCTACAATTACTTCCACATCCAGTGGAAGTATAGTATCGACAAAAAAATGTTTAAAAATTTTTATTGTTCAAATAGGCTTAGAATGTCATGAAACGTCGAGATTTTAAGTTTGAGCGAAAAAAAAATTTCTGTCTGTCTGTCGGTCTGTCTGCCTGTCGGTCTGTCTGTCTGTCGGTCTGTCGGTCTGTCTGTCTGTAACTTTTTTTTGTGCGCACGTTTACTCTGAAACCGTTTGAGATATTGACTTGAAATTTGGTACACATATGTACTTTAACAAGATCTAGAACTAGATTATATTTTCATCTTGTTCCGTCGAAGGGTTGGGGGGTAAATTGGGGTAAATTTGGGGTAAATAGGTAGATCAAGCAGGTAAGAGTCCATAAAATTGGTATTTAGTATATACAAGAGAAGCTAAGGTCTCAAAAAAAATGTTGGCATTAGCCACCCCCATTACCACCCCCACCCCATTATTAAAGGGGATGAAAAAAAAATGTGATTTAGTGTGTGTACAAGAACCAGAAACCTCAAAATATTTTTTACTTCATCCACCCCCACTACCACCCCCATCACCACCCCCACCCCACTACCGATGTGGGTTATCGTTTTATGAGTTTTTGGGGTAGAGGATTTCTAATAATATATTATTAAAATTCCATAAACAATTATTTCCACATACGAAATTTTTTCGTTGTGAGTGACTTGGTTAGAAAATCTGGATGTGGAAGTAGTGATTCCTTGGGCAGCGGTTTTTTTAATGACTGTGATAAATTTTTTATAGAAAACATTTTTCTGTCAAGTGAATATTTGCAGTTTGTTATTAAGATCGTTACACTTTATCCTTTTTTTGTTCAGAGAAATAATGTTATCGACAAAATATAATGAGGAAAAAGAATTTTTAATAATTAAAACATAAACATATTTTTTCTAGAAGGGCCACTGAATTTTTTTTTTTGATTCGGAGTTTAATCTCGGAATTCGGACTTTAATCTCGGAATTCCGGGATTAAAGTCAGACTTGTGATTTCATTTTAAAAAAGTTTGTTGGTTTTTGGGGTAGACGATTTCAAATATTATATTATTAAATTTCTGTGAACTATAATTTTCGCATAGTGGAGTACAAATATAGTATCAAATTACTTCCACGTCCAGTGGAAGTATAGTAACGACAAAAAAAATTTTAAAATTTTTTATTGTCCAAATAGGCTTAAAATGTCATGAAACGTCGAGATTTTAAGTTTGAGCGGAAAAAATTTTTCTGTCTGTCTGTCCGTCTGTCTGTCGGTCTGTCTGTCGGTCTGTCTGTCGGTCTGTCTGTCGGTATGTCTGTCGGTCTGTCTGTTGGTCTGTCTGTCGGTCTGTCTGTCGGTCTGTCTGTCGGTCTGTCTGTCGGTCTGTCTGTCGGTCTGTATGTCGGTCTGTCTGTTTGTCGGTCTGCATGTCTGTCTGTCTGTCGGTCTGTCTGTCTGTCGGTCTGTCTGTCTGTCTGTAACTTCTTTTTGTGCGCACGTTTACTCTGGAACCGTTTAAGATATTGACTTGAAATTTGGTACACATATGTACTTTAACGAGATCTAGAACTAGATTATATATTCATCTTGTTCCGTCGAAGGATTGGGGGGTAAATTGGGGTAAATTTGGGGTAAATAGGTCAATCAAGCAGGTAAGAGTCCATAAAATTGGTATTTAGTATATGCAAGAGAAGCTAAGGTCTCAAAAAAATTTTTGGTATTAGCCACCCCCATTACCACCCATTAAAGGGGAAAAATTGTGCTTTAGTGTATGTACAGGAACCAGAAACCTCAAAATATTTTTTTACTTCATCCACCCACTATCACCCTCCTATCACCACCCCCCACCCCACTACCGATGTGGGGTATCGATTAATGGGTTTTTGGCGTAGAGGATTTCAAATATTATATTATTAAGTTCCATAAACAATTATTTTCACATACAAAGTTTTTTCGTTGTGAGTGACTTGGATAGAGAATCTGGATGTGGAAGTAGTGATTCCTTGGGCAGCGGTTTTTTTATTTAAAACTTTTTCCAAAAGTTATAAAAAATATTTTTTTCAAAATATATATGCATGATGCATATATATTTTGAAAAAAATACGTGTTGTATTGCAAATAAAGCGAAAAATGGCAAAAAATTGACGTTTTTTGAATTTTAAAGTATGTTGTCCCACCTGTCACGCGTGCGAATGATTGGCATATCTTTTTGGACATCCCAAATTATACTTAAAAAAAATAATTGCGATTAAACGACATTTCGCACAAAAAAGCTAACTGGTCCATTATTATTATTTAACACTAACCACTAATGTATTTACTCTTTTTTAAACGTGCTTATAATCTTTTATAGACCCAGTTTAGAAGAACAGAGTGTACTAAAATTTGTTCGTCGCTTTTACTTCGTTATTTGACGAAAGAGCGAACACGAGAATTATTTACTAGGTCTTAAATGTCAGTATCATTAACCGAAGCAAGTTGAGCGGTTGGCTACACGTGAACGAGAAAAACTGCTTGACCATAAACACGAAACTCATAAATACAGTTTAAAATGCCAAAAGAGCATGTAGACGAGGGTAATGAATTTAATTATTTGAAGTTAAAATTAAGGTACGGTTTTTAGTGTCTAGTAAGGCATGAAAAGGAAGTGTGTGTTAAATATAGGGCTCAATTAGGTCAAAGCTTTTGGATAATTTTCTAATTCAATTTAAAGCTTTCAACGCTGTTTGAAAATGTGTGAAATAGGTTCTATTAATTTAAACTTAGTAACCAATATGAGTACATTTATGTGCATAATTTTATTGTAAACATTAGCAAAGAAAATTATTGTTTGCAATATTTATTTTAAGATATTTGTTCTTATGTAATTTTAGTTTAATACGGATAATATATTGTTCAATTTTCTGTTATACATATTATGCAATCATGTTAAAATCCTTTGCCTCTGCGTTAATAAAAAAAAGAATGAAAACTGTCTAATGTGCCAGTACGAGATTGTAGAACATGTAGAACTCATATTAACGTAAATACGCAGTATTTTAATGTCTCTCTTCTATTGTTTTAATCTCTAACAAATGACGCGACTAACGATTTCGACACACAAAAGTCTCTTTTTAAAAAATTATTAAATTCAAAAATTTATTTTTTATAAAAATGTTTTAAGTACAATGTATGTATTTAATCTAAGAAAGCTAGTTACAGACTGAATCTAAAACAATGCAAAATAGGAAAGAAGGCACAGCGCCTTATCTTCTAAGTATCAGGTTACAACTGCTGATGCTGGGAAACATAGTCGTCCCCTTATAATTTAAATGGGGGGTCGATACATAATTCCTCCCCTCGAAGATTCAACTACGGAGTGCAGCGAGGAAGTTGAACGTTTGGTGGGATGGCTTCTGGTCGATTTCCCTCGATGTCTTCATTATGTTTACTTCGTCTGGCTAATATACATTTTTTATATGAAAAATATGAGATGATTAAAATAACCATAACATAGAGGAGTACTGTCCATGTACTGGGAATATTGGAGATTCCAATTTCGTCATAAGATATTTGGGGTTGATTTTCAATTATTTGTTTTTGAATATCCTGTAGTTCGTCTAGGTTGATATTCTCTAAGTGGATGGTAAAGTTTTGGTTTGGTGTAGGATTTTCCTCTTGGTCTAGTTCTGGGAAAAATATCGGCTCGTTTTGATTTATGGCTTGCTGTTTATTGCTGATCTTCTCTCGGGTGCTAATTATTTCGCACCCTATTGGGATGTTGATTAAATAGGTACCAATTAACTTTTGGACCTCTTCTTGTTGTTTACATTTCATGGTGATTGCCTGCTTGCTGGGAAATATACCAATCCATTGTGTCGATTCTTCTAGTTGCTTGATTACGGCTCTTGTAGTTTTGATCTGGGTTCTTTGACAGCTTGCGGTGTTCTTCATATCCAGGAGTTGTATTTCACAAGGGCTGTCTTCGTCGATTTCTTTTATGTAAAGTTTCTTACAAGCATAATATTGTGGTGCCATTTTGGTGCATATGTCACTTTCGAATGTAAAGTACAATTTGTCTTTTAGCAAATATCTATTATTTGGAATTATTGCCTTGAATTGACTCTGACTATACACAGGAATTGGGTACAGGTGATAATAATTAAAGGTTTCAGGGTACATGATTGGTAAACGAAGTAAGTAGGTGATTTTATTATTAAGGATATAACATTCAATTTCTATTAATTTTTCTATTAGTAGGGTATTTTCTAGTGTTATTTCAAAGGGCAATTGTCCCGGTTGTATATTTTTTTCCAATTTTAATAGTTCTTTGAACAGATCGACAGTTTTTATTATACTTGGGTGCATGATATTTAATCTGGTGAACGTAATTGAATTTTCTATATCTTGGAGAATAGAGTTAATTATTTCATACATATTTATAATTTGATTTAAAATGTCTTTCATGAAGTTAGTAGTTTTGCGTTTTAAGTCTCGTTCAGCAATGGCGGCAATCCGTTCGATTTCTGATTGTAATACTTTTTCATTATGAGATATTTGTTGAATGGTTAAATTAAATTTATTAATTATGTCTATAGAGATTGAGTTTTGTTTTGTAATGCTTGCAGCCAATTTATTTTGATTATTTTGAATTTGCCTAATGAGATTGTCATACCGTTCTCCGTCGGTGGCATCCAAATTACCAGATATTGATTTAAAAATAGAACCTAGACCGTTTATTAAACCTCTTTTGGTTCTTTGGGGATGCGGAAGAATTTCTTTTAACTTGATTTCGACCTTTTCTTCCGTCAACTTTAATATTTTAACATAGTTTGATGTATCTTGGGAGTAATTTTTATTCAAATTAATGCTATGCATAAGATTTTCTGATTGTTCATGTAGCTTATTAATTTCGGTGATAATTGGGTTTAAATCATAGTAATGGATCAAGGTGTGACTATATTCTTGTACCTTTGCCAGTCCTAGTTTAAGTGGTATTAATCCGGGGTTGTTTTCTAAGCTTTTGATTGTTATTCTCTCTTGTAATCCGAGTACAAGGGGAAATCTGAAATATAACAGTTTAGTTGTTTAAAATCGTAAGTTTTCTTTAGTGGTCTTTTTAAGTTATCCATGTGGATTTTGTTTTCGGTCGATACGGTTTTTGAATTTTTGTCTACCGTTTTTATTACCGTTGGTTTATGAAATTTATTCGCGGTCTTTTGCCTTTTATGTTTTTTAATATAAGTGGTTGATTTAGACTGAAATAATTTTGGATCATCGCGATTTTGATTTAGTTTTTCTATAGTTTTTTCTTTATTTTCTATAAGGTTTTCATTTATTTTTGAGTACATTAATTTAGTCCTTTCTTTATGTTCGTTAATATAATCGTTAACGAGTATCTTTTCAATGTCCATATCGAATGGATTTTCATTATTTATGTGTCCTTTAATGATGTATATTGGTTTTAACTTTGTTGTCGAATGAATCGAGTGGTTATACGCTAGTATTGCATAAATCATTTTCATGTGTACTGGAGTTTTTAAAAATCCTCTAGTATTTAGTAACCGTACATGCTCTATTAATGTTGAGTGTAATCTCTCTATGGGACCATTAGATTGAGGGTGATTGGGTGAACAAAAATGCAATTTTATTTTGTGCAAGTTAAGAAGTTCGGTAATAACTGAATTTTTAAATTCTGAACCGTTATCAACGATAATTTGTTTTGGAACGCCATGATGGGAGAAAAATGTTATTAAATTGTTTACGATTTCGGTAGAACATAGTGACATTAATTTGTATGCCTGTGCATATTTCGAAAATGTATCTATGATAGTCAAAAATTTGGTTTGTTCTAAGGTAAAAGCGTCTATATGAATAATTTCAAAAGGTTGAACCGGGGTTGGTGTAATATTCATTTTCATTCTTACGGGATGCCTTTCGTATTTTCCTTGTTGACAAATTTCACAGTCGTTTATATATGTTTGAATTGAATTTTTCATTTCGGGCCAATAATATCGCTTCCTGATTTGTTGCTCGGTTTCATTTATACCACGATGGTTGCTTTTGCTTTCGTGATAATTTTTTATTATTTCCTGAACATCGTCCTTATTACTGACATCGATTAATTTTAGTTTACAATTTTTTAATTTTAGGTACGGCCATTTAAAATTTTTACGTATAACTTCACAAAATGGTTCATACATATCAGGGTCTTCAAAATATAAATGATAAGGTGTTTTTGGCACTACATAGTTTTTGAAAAAGTTGATTATATCTTGCTCGAATTGATTTTGAGATATTTGACAATCTAGGCGTTGCTTTTTATTGAATAATATCGTCAGTTTTGGTCTGGCAGGGGAATGTAGAACCGATTTAATAATTATTTGATTTTGTCCGTAATTAACGGGTGTTTCCACGATGGGAATTTCTGCTATGGGATGGTGCTCGGCATTTGTGTGTACAGTAATATTATCATTATCGTTATCGTCCTCGGGGTTATCAGTCTCTAATCTGTGTTCATCTGGTAGTACCCGAGTGGAAATATTGTCGATTTCCGGATCTGGAGGTTCCGCGGGTTCTGGGGATTCCGAGGGTTGAGCTGAAGTGCTAGCGCCGATTTGCTCATTAAACTTGTCAATATATTCAAATATATCACTCGTCTCTTTCGCGTGTAATTCTATGCGGGATAACGCGTCTGCGTTCGTATTTAATTTACCCTTTTTATATATGATATTGTAGTCGAATTCTTCCAACTTGAAACGCCATCTTATTAATTTAGAATTTGGCTCTTTTAACGAGAATAGCCACTGTAGGGGTTTATGGTCAGTTATTATGTTAAATTTCCGTCCAAAAAGGTATGGCCGGAAGTATTTAGTAGCCCAAACGATAGCCAAAAGTTCCCTTTCTATCACGCTATAATTTTGTTCGGAATCATTCAAAGTTCGAGACGCGTACGCGACGGGTAAGTCTTTCCCAATTTGGCCCTGGGACAAAATGGCGCCAACGGCCACATTGCTCGCATCAGTGGTTAAATTGAACGGTTTTGTGAAATCGGGGTATTGCAGGATAGGCTCGTTAATCAACAAATTTTTACAAACTTCAAAACAAGATAAGAATTCTTCGTCGTGGGTGATTTTTGCATTTTTCTTTAAGCATTTCGTCATCGGTTTGGTAATTTTGGCGAAATTATTTATAAATCTCCTATAATAACCCAATAGTCCCAAAAAGCCTTTAATTTGTTTAGTTGTCTTAGGGACTGGGTAATTTTTTATAGCTTTTATTTTATCCGGGTTTGGCTTAACCCCGTTCGGTGTAACAATGTGGCCTAGGTAGGCCACTTCCTTGCGTAAAAATTCTGACTTGTCTAACTGAATTTTGAAATTTGATTGTCTAAGTCTATCAAAAACTGATCTTAACCTTTCTATATGTTCCTGAAGTGACGTAGAAAAAATTATTATGTCGTCTAAGTAAACTAAGCATTTTTCGTTTTGTATACCACGAAGAATATTGTCCATAATTCGCTGAAACGTCGCGGGCGCGTTTTTTAGGCCAAAAGGCATTCTTAAATACTCGTAATGCCCGTTTTCTGTGTTAAAAGCTGTTTTGGCTATGTCGCTTTCGTCCATCTCTATCTGATGAAAACCACTAGCCAAATCCAAGGTGGTAAAGTATTGACATTTACCTAACTTGTCCAATAAATCGGTAATATTGGGAAGTGGGTATCTGTCGTCGACCGTCTTTTCATTTAGTTTGCGGTAGTCCACCACTACACGCCACTTCTGTATTCCCGAAGCATCGGGTTTTTTGGGCACCACCCAAATAGGTGATGACCACGGTGAATTGCTAGGCCTTATTATATTTTGATCTAACATTTTTTTCATTTGGTTTTCTACTTCCTTTTTGTGGATGAACGGGTAACGATATGTTTTCGTATATATCGGTACTTCGTCCGTCGTATTAATTTTATGTTTAATTTGATTAGAAAAAGTTAATTTAGTGTTTTCTTGATAGAAAATGTCTGAATATTCTTTACATAAATTTTCAATTTTACTTTTTTCTTCCGGGTTTAGATGGTCGGTACGAATGTTAGATAGGCTTAAGTATGATTTTGGTGTTTCATCAAAATTGTTTAAGTTTATTTCATGAATTGATTTTTTTTCGAATCTCTCAACTACTATAGGTTCGGAAAAGTCTAGAGTGATGGGATTGACCGTATTATTTAATAATGTAGTAATAGCTTCGCCATTGTTGGCGGTGGCTAAACATTCTGGTATCTCACAATTGTGAATTTTTTGATAAGGAATTATTATTTCTCCATTTTCTAGAGACGTTTTTATTTTTATTACTTGTTCGCTGCGAGGTGCGATTGATATTAAATTTAATTCGTTTTTTGTTTTATAGTAAGATAAGGTAATTTTTATATACGGCGTTATCAATAATCCTTTGTCGAAGTTTAAGCTAGCCTGAAGTATTTTTAAATTATCCAATCCGATTAATCCGTGAAAACTATTATGAAATCTAAATAAAAAGAATTTTAAACTTGTTGGTTGTGGTAAATTAAATAGTTTTGAAGATGGTATTAATGCACTCTCTTTGTGAGCGGATTTTTGAAAAACGGTAGAGACTATAAATGGATCATTTTGAATACAGTTAGGGTATAATTTATGAGCAAGATTAGGGTCGATAAACGATTTCGTTGAACCCGAGTCGATTAAAAATTTTAGGTTATGTTCAGGTAGTATAATATAGGGTAATTCATTAGAATTGGTGGCATTGATTGAGATAATTTCAGGGTTTACGTTTGATCGTCGACCGGTGGGTCTTGCTGAAAATTTACATTTTCTTGCTGAAGATTTATATTATCCTGCTGAAAATTTATATTATCTTGCTGAAAATTTATATTATCTTGCTGAAAATTAATATTATCTTGGTAATATGCCTCGTTTACGTCTCCGTAAGTTTCAGGAAGGTTTTGGTCGTCGTACTCGTAAACACCGCTAGAGGTTGGTTCAATTTCGTTTACTTCAGTGTTATGAAGTTCATGGGAAGCGAAATTTCTTTGAGGGGGGCGATATTGATTTGAGGTCGATGGTCCCGGTTGAGGTCGGAAATTATTCGAAGTTTGCCTCGTTGATATACTCATAGGAGTGGGGTTAGGCAGATTTTTGTATGGATTTGGCCTGAAAACGTTTTGGTTTTGGTTCCTGAATATTTGCGAATTTGTGAAAAATCTCTGCTGTGGATTGTTCACTCTAGGGTGAAATTGAATCGGTTGAGATGGGAAACTATTTTGTTGACGAAATTGATTACTCTGAGTTTGATAATTGAATGAGGGCATTTGGCCATTGAAAGGGTTTCTGGGGAAGTGGTTCATTGGTCTGCTGAAATTATTTACTGGTCTATTAAAGTTATGCATTGAATTTTGTTGATGAATGGTTGGGAATATTGGTCTTGGTTGTACAGGAGCCTGTTGTACGAAATTTTTGTTAGTCAAATTTTGATAATAGTGCGTATTATCTTCTTGAGTAATAAATTGCATCGCCTCTTTCATGTCTTTGGGGCGCATGCAACGAATAGTTGTGCCTAGAGGTTCTTTTAGCCCTGACAAGAATGTTTTTAGAGTAAGATTGTTATAGAGAGCTCGTTTTAATACTTTGGCTTCTGCTTCTTTTTCATGAATGTCTACATATGAACATATTAAATTTAATAATTGTAAGCGACGGTCGTAAAATTGTTGCGGTTTTTCGCTTGGAAGCTGTTTTAGCAAAACTAAATCTCTATTTAGACAAGCTTCGTCGCGTTGATCTGCAAAGTTTCTATATAAAGTGTCTTTTAGTTCTTGCCAAGTAGTAACACTCTGTATATTAACAACTAATTTAGCGTTATCTGTTAATTTGCCTATTAGCGAGTTTAATAAAAACACGTTATGAAAACTATCAGGGTGAGCTGTGTCGTAAAATTCTGATATAATGCTATCACAAATACTTAAATATCTATTTAATTCGTTCGGATTTCCGTCAAATTGCGGAACGCATTTTAAATACTCTGGTTTGAACTGAGTCATTTTCGTATTATTTAAGGTTAAATTAACTTCTAAATTACTTATTTCACTAGAATATTGAATGTTATTTTCTGGTTTATGTGAGGAACTAGAAGGCAAAAGAGAATTGTTATCTTCTTCGTCTGAGTCAGTTAAAGGTGATAAGCTTAAGTTTTCAAAAAGTTTTTCGAGTGACATCAAACTGTACTTACATTAATATTATTGTGACTTTGAGCATCGTTTTTCACTAACTATAAGGAGCCCTCAAATGGATGAGCGATTTTGTCTTCTCCAAATTACGAGTTCCTTGCAGAATGGGACGATGTGGTTCCAATTCTCGTGAATTATTGTTGAAAGAGTCTTGCACAGGTTTGCGATAAACTGGGTTTCCTAATGTTCGAGGAGCCACTCTGTTTTAGGCACTTTCGCGAATTTTTCACTTTTTTGTCCGATAATCGATTAATCGTTGAAACGAAAATTATCTGTTCGATACACGATAATTTCGATAATCCTTAGACCGACTGCGCCACTAACGATTTCGACACCCAAAAGTCTCTTTTTAAAAAATTATTAAATTCAAAAATTTATTTTTTATAAAAATATTTTAAGTACAATGTATGTATTTAATCTAAGAAAGCTAGTTACAGACTGAATCTAAAAACAATGCAAAATAGGAAAGAAGGCACAGCGCCTTATCTTCTAAGTATCAGGTTACAACTGCTGATGCTGGGAAACATAGTCGTCCCCTTATAATTTAAATGGGGGTCGATACATAATTCGCGTGCTGAATTCTATGTTCGCATATATTCATCTCGAATAGTAAAAGTTCGGGATAAATCGGCCAATTTTAAAAATAAAATGGAAAAAACATTGTGTTTTCATACTTAAATAAAGTTTTAGCTCATGCTTTTGTGTGCATTACTTCATAAAAATATTGATATCGAACGGTTTTACAAACACGTAAAAAATAATTTTATATTCTACAAATTCTATCCGGTTCGAAGCATCACGAATAATAAGCACAGGAGTTTTAGTCAGTATATTGCTTCTACCCGGAATTAACTGTAAAGCTGAAAATTTTGTAATGAAGCATTCTTTAAATTCCTGCTCCATTACTAAGATTCCGGATTTACATACGACAATGTGCACACGGCCCGCAAACCTTATCCATCTCCCATCTAGAGGCATGGATTTGCACACGACACTAAACTATACGCATTTCTACGTCACCAGTAAGCGAGGATTCTCGGATATAAAAGCCCGGCCGCAAATCAACATAATTCAGAGTGTGAACAACTCTGACAATCTGTCTACAGCGTGCTGAGCTGGAATATTACAGTTTTGTACATCTCCCGACGCAAACACGAGGGAACGAATGCAATCTGACCCTGGGAATCCTACAGCGTGTTGAGCTGGGACCCCTCGAGTCGTTAGTCATTCCCCGGCGCCGTTTCACCGCCAAAACCAGAGCGAATGAGCCTGACCTGGAGACCTCCTACAACGTGTTGAACTGGGAAACTTCTTGAGTCGGCGATATTCACCCGACGCCCGATGCCACTCCCGTAGCAACAACAAACGTCGCATCGCAATCGTTACACTCTCTCTCTCTCAGATAATAGAAAATGTTATCATAAGAACCGTAAAAGATACGGACCTGTGTAACCTGTACCTCTATGTTATGTAACACTGCCGCACATTACCTGTTTGAAGAAGTAAATAAATTGTTTATATTTTTATTGGGCTGTCTTATTAACTAATCTGGACCCTGATTAATCTCCAAACCAGCTACCCGACAACAAACCGTTACAATTTGCAGGATTGTAGTTTTAGTCCAGGACAACACGTACCAAAAAGTTCCCTACTCTGCCCCGTCGCACAGTGGCACGAATCGTGATTTTTTCGTTCAAAATTATCTAGAGCACTTATTTTGCAACCGATTGGGATATTTTTTTTTTAAATACTCGTTATTTAATTTCCAAAAAACGTAAGAGAGCCGATTTTTGAATTATGCTAACCAAAATTATTGAGCTTAGCCAGAATGATCATTTTTAATTTAAATCTTAATAAAACTTACAAATAAATACTTTTTTTCTTATCAAATTTACATAAATCTTGTTACTCGTGGGTTTTTGCTAAAAAATTATGAAAAATGAAATATTTTTGTCCAAGTTTATGCCGAAATCGGCTCTCTTACGTTTTTTGGAAATTACATAACGAATATTTAAAAAAAAGTTATCCCATCGGTTGCAAAATAAGTGCTCTAGCTAATTTTGAACGAAAAAATCACGATTTGTGCCACTGTGCGTTGGCTTCCCTGTTTTTTCGGAGTAACAAGGGTCTAAGTCACACTAGTCACAGAAATTGCCGAGCTGGCTATAAAGTGCAGCAGAAAGGTTGTTACTAGTCCGATTCGGATCGAGATGATCATAAAAGCTTTGGAGAAATATATCCGTTCGTATTTTAGATATTCCATTCATACTTTGTTCATAGTTTTCCGTTTTAGTGCTGCGAAAATTTCAATAATTCAAAATATTCCGAAATGGCGCCATTGCGGATAAATGAAGACTCGGGTTGGAAAACGTACCCGAATAAATATTTCTCTTCACACTTTGGGCTTTCCATTAGTCTACCTTCTCTCTAGCGTCACTCGTTACGGAGCTACTCCAGTTCGAGTGTCTCCGCGCGGTGGCCGCGCCCGTCATGCACCCGGTGAAACGGCCCTGGCTGCGTTGATGAGACTTGCTGCTAATTCCAGTAACAACCTGTCTGCTGCACTTTATAGCCAGCTCTGCAATTTCTGTGACTTAGGCCTTTGTTGCTCCGAAAAAACAGAAAAGCCGACTGGGGAGTCTTTTTGGTACGTATTGTCCTGGACCAAAACTACAATCCTGCAAATTTTCAACTTCACACTAAATAATTCCGGGTCAAAAACTAAAGTTCCTGGACTATAATGTTCAAATTTGTCTCCACGTTATGCTTGTGAATGTGCAGTTTGGTTAGTATTTTTTTGCTATTTGTAGCGTTTCGGGCAATAATACACGATTACCTTTGAATTTATTTATTTACTATTTATTGTTCTAGAAAATTGGAAAGAATCCTACGTATTTTCACAATTAATTATTTTTTATTTATTTGCTTTCATCATGACCAGATCATGACTAGAGAATATTATCTAGGTATTAAGCAAATCACAACTTACACACTTTTTATTTATTATGAAATTGCCTACTTTGTGTATACTGTTGCCCTAATCTGGGCACGCTAATATTAAGACACTCATTATTGGAGAACAAATCAAAACAACTATTCTTCTAGCTTCCAAATAAGTGAGGCATATTCAAGTTTGGATTTAACAAGTGCTATACTGCACAAGGAGATTTAATAATTCAATGTCATTAAAAACATTTAAATTTCTAATCAGAAAACTCAAACTTTTATAAGCAAAAGGAACAATATTTTCTATGTGTTTGTTAAAATTTAGTTTCGAGTCGAATAGAATCAAGTCATTGAACTCATCTGATCTATTTAATATGGTATCGTTCAACTCATAATCAAATAACAAACAGAATACAGAACGTTATATTTTGCCATGTTTAAGAATTATTTAGAAGATACCAGTCATTAATATAATTTAAATTACTTTGGAGTAACACACAATCCTCGTCGGTATCAACAGCATAATACAATTTCATGTCATCGGCATATAGCAGGCAGTTGACAACAACACAAGTCACTAAATTATTAATAAATAAAATAAATAATAGAGGCCTCAGTACTGAGCCTTGGGGCACTCTGAAAGTAGCTAGAAATTGATCAGACTTAAAGCCACGGTATTCTACGTATTGGCTCCTTCCAGTTAAAAAAGATGACAGCAGGGAAGTCAGCAAGTCCGAAAAACCAAGCACTTTAAGGTTTTGTAGAAGAATTCCGTAGTCAAGCCTGTCAAAGGCTTTGGAGAAATCAATATCTATATAATGTCAACTTGTTTGCCCGCATCGATAGCCTCAGAAATAAATTGTGTGACAGTGAATAAATTTGTAACTGTTGTCCTACCCTTTAGAAAGCCATGTTGAGATATACTGATATGTAATCGGTTAACAAAAAAGTTGTGATTTAGTGGTTTTTGGAGATAGAAAACGTATTGCAAGATATTATATATTTCAATGTGAAACATAATTATATTGTTTCTTTGGATACTATTTTTGGAGGGATAAATAAATGCGTGGTAAAAAATCCTATAAGGGAAAAAGGAAATGAAACTAATCACTACGAAATTTTTTTTTAAAATTTTAAAACAAGCGGGCCCGCTACTGGCGTCGATTCGCTAGACTAAACATTCTCTAGTAATTTAACGTTTAGTGCTACTTTCCAGGAATAATATTTAGATGCACTTGATGCATGAATACAATTTGCCTAATTGTAATCCTTATTATCCCAGAAAATTAAATTTACTTTAAAATCTCACTCATTAAGCTTTAATGAAAAACATAAACATGGCTAACATAAATTTTTGCAAGGCCAGAAGTGTAAGCGAGTTAAGGAAAATTATTACCGCTAATTATCTTGATCGTTCTTTTCTCACTTAAATCGTCTTTATAATTAAAATCAAATCCAGCTTAACTAGTCCTTGCTAATTAAAACATTAAAGTACGAAATGCTAACGTAATGAAAGTCACATTAAGTCTTGTATTTTGTAGTTGTAGTGAACCATCGAGGGTAAAAATCCGGCATTTCTATTTTCTAGTGAAGTACGTGAGCTTAATTTTAACGAATAATTGTGATGCAAAGAATATACAAGATGAGAATAAAAATCGTTGATAAATCTCAAAGCGCACACCTGCGGTTTTATCAATGCTTCTTCATTAGTTCGTTGGTCCAATTATTATTACACTCTTCGCAAAAACGAAGAGTATATTGAATTTGATCGGCACATTTCTAAAACAGTAAATATTGCTCATAGAGAAAAAAATTCACATCATTATGTTAGTGAACGAATTCTGAACAACTTTAAAAATGTCCGTCTGTCCATCTTGTCCGTCTGTCCGTCCGTCACGTTTCTTCTAAGCACAATAAGTTAAGAAAGAAAAGTCCGATTGTACTGAAATTTGAAAAGTAAGTTGGCGTTACCTAGAGCAAGAACCCAGTTATTTTTGAAAAAAAAAAATCAATCTGTAAATAAAAAATCGGCAGCTACTGGAAGCGGCTGGAACCTCCCCACCCGGTGACTCTTTGAAGCCGAAAAGAGCACTAAACAATATGAACGATCTCATTTAATTATAGTTATTAAGTTGAAATATTTTTTTCGTATTAAACCAGAAAAAAGTCTTGCGTTCGGTGGGATTTGAACACCGCCGTGGCGAGTGTGAGGCTGGACGGGGTAGGTCCGGTTTGGCTTGGAGAAAAATAGAAAAGTAGCTCCTGTCTTCTGTAAGCAGGCTTAAAGACTAGGTTAAAATTATAATGTGTCCACATGGACCTAAAATTAATATAAAAATAAACACAATTCTATAAAAACGTTCGTAGGCAAGATCACTTAATAATTTTCATTATTGATACGGGAAACAACTAAACGAAAAAACCTGTTCGTTGGTAATGGGATGGATAGCAGGGATGGCCATCTTTGGAAAAAACCATATAACTTTTGGTGGACAGCTTCTCTGCCAGATGTAGCCAGGGTAGTGTTCATGGTGGATCGTTTAAGTTTGAGTTGGTATATTTTGTTTTATCTTTTGGCCTCGACCAATTTTTCACTAAATCGGTCGGGGAAGTGACAGCTGTCAAATTTTTGGTTCCAATGTTTCTCTGGGGAATTTGGTTTGTGAAAAATGTTTAGGTTGGTACCAATGTCTTAAATTGTTATTAGGTTATGTAGTACTATTTTTAGGTTATGTTGCCGGAAGAATTTCCGGCGGGATGCCGGAAGTAGCGGAAATAGTTTTTAAAATAATATCACTGTCACTTTTAAAGTTTTATTGGAAAAAACTCACCGAGAGCGTTCCGGTGGGGTTGCTTACACTTGTATGGCTTGTAAGCGGATCAGGATGGCCTCTCACACCGTCCGTGGGCTTTATAAACGTCGAAAAAACTTAATCTCTCGATGCACTTGACACGTCAAAAATACTCAGCATACAGTCTGCACGCTTTAACACACTACCAGAGAACTTATACTACAAATGGACCCGTAGTATTTTTTGGGAATTTTCCTTTGAGTCCATTTAATAAAATTTGACATTTTTCTGAAAATTTGACATTTTTCTGAAAAGTGATATTTTTCCGAAAATTTGACATTTTTTCGAAAATTTTGCATTTTTTTGAAGTGACATTACTTCGAAAATTTGACAATTTTCAAACATTTGACATTTTCCTGAAAGGTGACATTTCTTCGAAAATTTGACGTTTTTTCGAAAATTTGACATTTTTCTGAAAAGTGACATATTTCCGAAAATTTGACATTTTCCTGAATTTTTGACATTTTTCTGAAAAGTGACATTACTCCGAAAATTTGACAATTTTCAAACATATGTTATTTTTCTGAAAGGTGACATTTCTTCGAAAATTTGACGTTTTTTCGAACATTTGACATTTTCCTGAAAAGTGACATTTTTCTGAAAATTTGACATATTTCTGAAAAGTGACATTTCCCTGAAAATTTAACATTTTTTCGAAAATTTGACATTTTTCTGAAAAGTGACATTTCTCCGAAAATTTGACGTTTTCCTGAAAATTTGACATTTTTTAAAAATCTGACATTTTTCTGAAAAGTGACATTTCTCCGAAAATTTGATATTTCTTGGAAATTAAAAAAAAAAAAAATTCGTGACTTGTAGAAATATTTTTTTGATATCATCATCAGTTCTCCTGTTATAAGAATTTTATGCTTTTACGACGTCATCAGAACGTAGGTGTATTTTTAATTCACTCATATTCCATCCATCTACAATATTTCCACCTACGTTTCAAACTTTAATTGGATGTTTCCAATAGTTAAGTCGATATCTGCACCAGTTTCTAAGAATTTTTCATATTTGTGACGTCATGTGACGTAGGTGTATTATTAATTCACTTGTAATCCGTCCGTCTACAATATTTATACCTACGTTTCAAATTTCAGTTCAATATCTTCAACCGTTCCCGAGTTTTCAGCCGAAATCACTGAACACCTCTGTCATTATTAGAATATAACCCTGTACATTGCACTGCTTTGAGGACAAAACAAGTGAAATTTTTGTTTTTAAATTTTTTTCACGGAAACCAAATCGAAAAAGTGGAAGTGTGATATATCGTTGAAATCGGAATATTTACTGCTTTTCAATGGTTCAATTACAAATTGTAAGTAATCATAAAATAAACAACTTGTTGTGCCAAAACGGCACTAAACGTAATCCGATCTCAACCAAAACCTTTTCAGATCTTCTGGAGCACTAAAGAAACCCTCATGCAAAGTTTCATCCAAATCCGTTTAGTAGCTTCGCCGCTATCGTGCTAACATACATACACACACACACACACACACACACACACACACATACACACACACACAGACATTTTTCAAAAAGAACTTTTTTGGGTTCCTGGGACCTCAAAACGTAAAGATTTGATGTTATCTCAATTTTCGATTTTGGACTAATTGTAGTAACCTCCCACAATTTTATTGTGGGGAGGTTAAAAAGTTATTAATCATTTAATTTAAAAAAAAATTCTTAATTTTTGTCACTTGTACTTAAACAGAGATCTTGCGAAATTTTTTTTGTTTATACATTTTACTAATATACATATTTCATAATAATAATAATAATAATAATAATAATAATAATAATAATAATAATAATAATAATAATAATAATATGATGTCGGACGTGGATCTCGGGGCTAACCACTCTGAGATCCACTTCTCTGGTTCTAGCAGACAGAGGAAGGGCCCCTCACAATCGACCCCAACCGGATGGGGGTCAGAGACAAGTTGGAGGGGCCATACCGGACGGTCTCAATGATGACAACACACGCTATGACCATGGACGCTTTAAGTGGACGAGGGAACTTCGAGATGACTTGCTGACCTGCTATGAGAGCAGCGAACCTGCGCGCAGAGGGTACATGGCGCGATTGCACGAAATCTGGTGCGACACGCATCCAGAGCATCGCGCCTTCTCTGAGCAACAGCTCAGGGATCAAGTATCCTACCTGCGCAGGACAGGGTACGTAAGGGCACCCCGTCAGCAAGAAGAAGCGCCAGCCGCACTGCCACCGCGGCAAAGAGCTGACGGGGAACATCCTAGAAGGTACGCCGAAGTCAACTTAAGGACGAGGGTTAGCCTTAACACCAGGGCTAACCTAAAGCCACAAGACCTGGCTCGGATGGACGCTGTTATCGATGAGGAATTACCAGAAGACGCCGACATTTGGCAGATCAACTGTGCCGTGTACAACGCTGCTAGCCAACTCGTGCCCCGCGAGAGGAATACCAACCCCTCGAGCGGTATCGAAAAGGCTAAGCGGCGTGTACAAAAGATCGAAGGCAAAATACAGTTGGCCAGACAACACGCTTCTCGAATCCAGAGTGTGGTGGAATACGTAACCACTGGCAAGGCATTTACGCCTAAAGTCCGGCGAACAGCAGCCGGACTCAGACGCCAGCACCACACTCTAAATCTAACAGTGATGCTCACTATTAAGCAGCACTGTTTAGATAGGATTCGAGCGCTTATGGCTATCAAGAAAAAGCTAAATAGGCGGGTACGAAGTATGGAGCAAAATACCTTGTTCCGTACGAATCCTTCCCGCCTATTTCAAGAGCCACAGCGTGTTGTCGATAATCCACCAACTGTAGCCGATGTCGAAAGCTTCTGGAAAGGAATCTACGAAACAACACGTCCGTTCGATAGCAACACTCCAGCAATAGCACACTTCGAGGCTCTGTGCCACAGAACCTTTGAAGAGCCGGAAGAAGTGTGCCCGGCAATCAGTCCGGAGGAAGTCCAACAAGCTCTCGTTGGCACCAAGAACTTCGCTGCTCCGGGGCCAGACGGCATAAATAACTGGTGGTGGAAAAAATTTCCTTCCACACACCGTCGTTTGGCCCGAGTTTTCAACAAGTGGTTGAACGAGGGGCAGCAGATTCCGGACTGGTTTGTCGAGGGACGTACTGTGCTCATCCCTAAAAAGGGTGATCTGTCTGACCCAAGGAATTATAGACCAATCACCTGTCTGAACTCCTGCTACAAGCTATTTACTCGTATCTTGTATGCTCGGACACTACGGCAGGTTGATCCGGTCTTCCAGCAGATATACGAGCAGCGTGGCGGCAAGAAGGGCATGGCAGGTTGTAAGGACAGCCTGCTGGTAGACCGCTGTATTACACAGGACTCTGTGCAGTACAAGCGGAATCTATCGATGGCCTGGATTGACTATCGTAAGGCATTTGACACAACATCACATGAACTTTTGTTACATTTGCTCAAATGTCTTGCGGTAGCAGAGCCACTAGTGAGATGCATAGAACAACTGCTGCCACTCTGGAGGACCCGCTTCACCATAACATCAGGTGCACAGCGGGTTACGACAGAGCAGGTGGCATTCAGAAGAGGAGTATTCCAGGGAGATTCTCTGAGTCCCCTCCTCTTTTGCATCTCACTGCTGCCGTTATCTGTTGAACTCCGCCAAACTCGCGGGTACCACTGTGGACCACCCAGCAACCGGAGGCATAAAGTCACCCATTTATTCTATATGGATGACCTGAAACTGTATGCCTCCGGAGAGCGTGAACTTCAAAATGCTCTAAGGGTGGTCGAGGAGTACACGCGGGCCATTGGTATGGAGTTCGGGTTGGACAAGTGCGCGGTCGTCCACCTCAAGAGAGGGCGATGCGGGGAATTTTCTGAGGACGCGCAGCTCGCAGACGGAAGCATCCTAAGACATCTGGATGCCGGAGAGACCTACACATACCTGGGTGTGCAACAACATCACATCCAGGATGTGCAACAAATCAAGGAATCTCTCCGCGGCAAGTACAGACGCCTACTCCGAAAGATTTGGTCGTCCGAACTTTCGGGGAAGAATAAGGCGTCTGCTACTAACATGCTTGCCGTTCCTGTTCTGCTCTACTCCTTTGGAGTAGTAAAATGGACGGTAGATGAACTGCGCCAACTAGACAGAGACACCCGCAAGATGATGAACATCCATAGGAGTATTCATCCTAGATCGTCCGTTCCTCGTGTTTACCTCCCACGTCATCGGGGGGGGCGAGGACTCTTGGGTCTGGAGTGTATGCATGGCAGAGTAGTACTGAGTATGGCATGTAACATCCTCAGGAGCTCGGATCCGCTCCTGCTATTAGTGAGAGATCACGAAATCGCAGGGGTGGGCGTGTAGAGGAACGCACTACCGGGCGTCAAAATGACGCGACACCAATTTATTTCTCAGGGGGCGCCAGTCGCGTATTACCCCGTTCTTCTACCTCCCAGGCGGGTTCGAGATAAGATGACTTCGGTAGCCGAAAAGCGGGACCAAGGCTGCACTACCACAGATCGGAAACTACGCTCTCTCTGGACCCGAATTCCCTCGTTAGGGGTTTAGGCACCTCTTAATTTCCTGAATTTTTGCATAAAAAAATCCCAACCGAAGAATTTCTCTGCGGAGGGATTAGTTTTGGTACGCGAAAATCGCGTTTTGGTCCATTAATAACGGAATATATTTCTCAAAAAACGCATAAAAAAATCCCTATCGAACCTCCGTACAACAACCAGAAGGTCGAACGTTAATGCGAATTAACTCGACACATCCGGTTTTCTATACGAAAGTTCCAGGGATTATAGACCGTCAACAGGCCTCAAGATCAATTAAGAAACATTAGTTCAAAGAATCCGTTTATTTAACAGAATTGGTTATACAAAATTCTCAAGAAAGAATCGTGCCTTCCCCAATCAAGGTAGTGACTTTCAGACCATACAAGCGAGAGCGCTCGCGCTAACGATCGATTAGGTAGAAAAGATTCATACGTACCTTCTCAGAATCAAAATGCGAGCTTTTAGAATCATTTCAGACTCTGGGTAAATGAATAATTAAGGCTGACTGAAATTAACTTAAAAAAGTTTTACTAAATGAATTTAGTTTCGCTAGAGACTACCTAGCTTTAAAGTTCTTGTATCGTGGAGATTCACGTACTCAAACACATTCAGAGGACTTATTACTGCATAAGTTGAGTGGCGTTCGATCAGTCCACGACTTACTAACCCTTATCACAGTCGATTAATAATATCGATTTGGCAGCGTCTCACCTTCGAGCGACTATTAGGCAAAATTGAATTTTTGGATTTTTATGCACAAGGCGTTTTCCTCTATAACTTTGTCATTTGAAAAGCCCCGTTATTGGCTTTTCTACCATCGCTTTGTCTGGACTACTCAACGCGCTCGACCAAATTGCGAGCCGCTGGGTCAATCCAAACTCTTTCCATGCGAGAAACCGGCCTTGTACATGTGCATTGATTTTTATCAATTTTTGCTTATCGGCACTACGCCGGCTTTGACAAAATCTTCTATTTTGCCTTTTGGATGCAGTGCATCGTTAAAATTTTATGCTCATACTTTAGAATTGTGCTTTCAATGATCGTACCTCAAAGGTCAATGTCTTTGGTTGAGGAATAAAAAATAAAAAATAATTTAAAGTATATTTTCGTGGTACTTTTTAAACTGACTTCGTGGTACTTTTGAAAAATCCAGTTTAAGACCAATTTTAGCGTACTTTTGAAAAATCGATTTTCGAGCCAAATTTCAAGGTACTTTTGAAAAACTAATCTGCGGGTGAAATTTTGGCGTACTTTTGAAAAATCGATTTTCAAGCCAAATTTCAAGGTACTTTTGAAAAGTTAATCCGCGGGTGAAATTTTGGCGTACTTTTGAAAAATTGATTTTCAAGCCAAATTTCAAGGTACTTTTGAAAAGTTAATCTGCGGGTGAAATTTTGGCGTACTTTTGAAAAATCGATCTTCAAGCCAAATTTCAACGCAGTTTTGAAAAATTAGTCTGCAAGTGAAACTTTGGCGTACTTTCGATAAATCGATTCTTGGGCCAAATTTTGACGCCCTTCCAAAAATATTATTTTTCAAAGTCCAATTTATGGTACCTTTGAAAAAGTATATTATTCATAAATCTTTGTCATTATATACTTCTACTCTGATATTCTGAACCAAAAACATTTTTCCTAAGTGAAAATTCGGTGTTTCTTCGAATTTTCGCCTGGTCATTTCCAACGCCTTATAGAACCCAAAACGGTCCTTGTGGACTGATCTGCGCCTCTGCAGACTCCCGAAAATGTCTTTAAATGAAATTTTTGCCTAAGTCGAATTTTGATTATGTCTTCAACTTAGGACGATTTTGGAGAGTTCTACAACACTCCCCTCCTTTGGTTGAATCTTTTCTACTCATCGATTGCCTTTAATTTCCATATTCACTTGTATGTCTGTATGCCTTCATTTGACGGTCTGACCTATGGTACAGATGTTTTAAAAATAACGGCCTTAATTGGGGCAGACGGCTGATTCGCCTATCTAACTTAAAAATAAATACATTTTTTTAAACAATACGACAAGTTGATACAACATTTTTATCAACTTAATTACACCCGCGTCGAGGTGCGAAGCGAAGCGAAGCGTAGCACAATTTTGATTAGCGTCCACTCTCACTAACTCGTTGCACTCGCTTTTTTGCCCTGGTCTCGCTCTTGCTTAACTTCGGTCCTTTCTAGAAGAGGCTGTCTATATCTCCATGCCGCAGCTTGGACGGTCCTCGCCTTTGAGTTCCAGACTTCACCATGCCGCGCCCTTGCGACAGGCTGGGTCATCTTTCCATTTTTGCACATGGAAAATGCAGTTCTGCAACTAGATTGACTTTTTAGCAAGTCGTCGACTGGAACGCGTCGACTAACAAACACAATGTGTTGTTTTTAATGAAATATTTTTCTAACATGAATTTTGTTAACTTATAATGGTTAGAAATTGGTTCTTCGTAAGGTAGATTGAATCGGCTTACGATACTCGTGCGGTCATCACTACTTTGTAAAAAAAAGTATAAAAAAAATTGAAGCGTCTTCTTGAGCGAAGAACGGCTTCTGAAACTCGTCTCGTAGTTTCTCCTTCGTAAGGTAGATTAAATCGGCTTACGATACTCGTGCGGTCATCACGACTTGTGAAAAAAGTATAAAAAAAAAAAAATTGAAGCGTCTTCTTGAGCGAAGGACGGCTTCTGAAACTCGTCTCGTAGTTTCTACTTCGTAAGGTAGATTAAATCGGCTTACGATACTCGTGCGGTCATCACGACTTGTAAAAAAAAGTATAAAAAAAATTGAAGCGTCTTCTTGAGCGAAGAACGGCTTCTGAAACTCGTAGTTTCCATTTGGGGTATACGTTAATTTTGTTGACTTAAAATGATTAAAATTGAAGTTGTCTTCTTGCATAAGAAAAACAGCTTCCGAAACTCGTACTGATTCGTACTTATGCCTACGTCCATTACTCGAACTTGGCGGCTCTCGCTCTTGAGAAGCTAGGCTTACCGGATCGCGCTCTTGCGTCGGGTTCGCCATCTTTCCATGTCTGCTCATGGAGTAGACTTTAAATTTTCGATTCGACCGCATATAGGTCAAAATCGCCACTTAGAATTTTGAGAAAAAATATAAAAAAAAGCGAAAACGGCTATTAGCCGTGGTCGACCTCAGAAATATCTAGAGGTGACTCTTCTATATCTGGCTCATCTCGAGCATCTTCGGGATCTCGACTTATTACATCCGGCTCATCTTGAGCACTTGCGGGAACATTGATTTGAACTAGTGTGGTATCGCTACGTCGCTCTGACCTGGGCGCGATCTCATTGTCTGATGAGGAAGCGTCGTCACTAAGATGAGTTTCATCCGGACTATCTTCTGATTCTTCAGACAATTCCAATTCAACATCGGGGTCTCCCTTAGGTGCCGGCCTGATGGCATCGACATGTAACCTCGTCGAAGTTACCCCCTTGTGAATGAGGTAAACTTCATTAGACAATCTCTTTAAAACCTTGTGTGGCCCACTCCACGACGGTGTGAAGGTATGATCCTTCCTGATCCTTTTAGTCATTACCATATCTCCCACTTTATATACGACCGGCGTTACCGCCACTTTGGGCGCGTAACGCCATTGGTAATTTGTTTGATTTTTACGAATTTCCTTGACTCTTTCAAGGCGGGGAACGTCCGCTTGATTACGACGTTCTTGTCTATAAGCGAACATATTCCAATCACCAATCTGCGGTAATTCATAGCCGAGCACTACGAAACTGGGCGTATGCCCCGTAGCGGCGTTTTTTCTTGTTCTCAAGATATATGCCATCTGACTAACATGTCGATCCCACTCGTCGTTGGGTGAACCATATAATAAGGTTTTTAAGATCTTCTTAGCTTCTTGCACCCTCCTTTCTATTGGATTAGCCTGTTGGTGGTAAGCTGCTGTGAAGAATCTTTCAATATTGTTACGTGTACAGAACGTATCGTAAAAGCCGGAATTGAAGTGGCCTCCCTGGTCGGAAATGATGACCCTCGGAACGCCATATCTCGCCACTAGTTCCTCTTCGATAAATTGTGCTATTGTTTTTCCACTGACTTGGGTGAACGCCTTGGCTTCGACCCACTTACTAAATACATCCTCTACCATTAATATATATCGGTTATCTGCATCTTTGGTTCGCTGAAGCGGTCCGATTACATCGACGCTTAGAACTTCGAACGGATGCGATGGAGCATGGCTTCTGAGAGGAGCCTTCGGTTGTGACTGTCTGCTTTTTACGGAATTACAAATAATGCACTCATTTAAATATTTGTTAACTAGTCTCGACAAATTATTAAAATAATAGCGGCCCGAGATGATTCTAACAGTTTCATCGCGGCCGGGGTGACCTACTTCCGGTCGGTCGTGAAAATGAGATATTACTCTCATGACCATACGTTTTGGTACGTATAATTTTTCTATAACATTTTCGCCTCTCGTCCAAAGTGTGCCGCCTATCACTTGTCTTGTATTGACGAATTTCACCTCTGCCTCGGTTTTATCTGCTTGTCGCACTAGAGTATTCCATCGTTCAATTTGGTCTTGGATATCTCTGGAGTGCGTTTGCGCTTCTCTGACCTGATCGTTTAATTCCAATGTGGTAATCACTGATATTCGTTCCTTGTACGAGAATTTTGGTGGGTACATTCTCTCCTCTTCGTCGTCTGCTTCGACGTTTGGGCCTTGAGGATTCCTGCTAAGATAGTCAGCCAATATATTTTCCTTGCCGGGACAATGTTCTATGGTGAAGCTGTATTCCTGAAGTAATAATGACCAACGAGTAAATTTCGTTTTCTCGTCCTTATGCTTATTTAACCATAGTAAAGCTCGATTGTCGGTTTTGACTATAAATGGACGGTCTGCCAAATATATTTTGTATTTTCTTATATAATTAACGACGCTCAAACATTCCAATTCATTAATATGGTATTTTCTCTCCGTCGGAGATAACGTATTACTAGCATAAGAGACGATGTGCTTCTGGTCATTATCCCCCAATTGATATAATACTGCAGATAATCCTATTAAGGATGCGTCCGTCTGCAGTATGAACATTTTATTGAAATCTGGCCGGTGCAGTCCTAGAGGTTTATTCAATACTTCTTTTAGTAAAATAAAAGCTTCTTGGGCTTCCGGATTCCACTTGAAGCGCCAGTCTTTCGAGAGTAGTCGGGTCAAGGGCTTTGTAATTATTGCAACATTAGGGATATATTCACGTACCCAATTACATAGACCAAGGAAACTCTGAAGCTGGCGCCTTGTCGTAGGGGCCGGATAATTTTGTATCTGTAATATGTGTTTTTCTAATGGTTGAGTGGTGTTGGCATTTATTTGATGCCCGAGATAGGTTATGCTTGACGTGGCTACCACACATTTTTCCGGTGACACCTTTAAATTATGCAAACGCAGGCGTTCAAAGACGGCTCTCAGATGGTTTACATGCTGTTCTATATTTTCGCTGTAGATGATAATATCATCGAGATATACTTTGCAGAAATGATGCAAGTAGCCGGTCAATACGTCTCTTGCCATAAATTTTTGGAATGTACATGGAGCGGTCTTCAATCCGAAAGGCATCACGTTAAATCGGTAAGATGCTCCATCTAATGTTGTAAACGTAGAATAGTTTTTTGACGACTCCTCAAGAGGGATTTGCCAATATCCGCTCTTGAGGTCCAACACCGTAAATATGTTGGCGTTTCCTAGATCCTTTATACTCTCGTATATCTTTGGTAAGACGGATGCTTCGTCTTCCGTTACTTCATTTAAGTGACGATAATCAATGCAGAAGCGAGGCTTCTTGCCGGGCCTTTCAATTATAATGGGAGGCGAACTGTACTGAGCGGTACTCGGTTCTATGACCCCGGCTTTCAGCATCTCTTCAATTTGATCGTACATAACTTTTTTCTTAGAAGGAGACATGGGGTAGGGTTTGATATTGAACGGGCGGTCGTCTTTAACTTTTATTTTATGTTTCGTTGTCACCGTGGTAGCTTGGGTAGGCACCGCGGTGAACAATTCAGCGAATTCCTCGAATAGAGGTTTTAAATTATCGTTTCCGATGATCAGTTCTTCGGGAAGCCGGTATTGCTTCCTTGCTTGATGTGCCGCTTGATTCCAGAAGACGGTTATTCGCTCTTCAGTGCCGACGTAGACACATTTACGTTGATAATCGAATACGACATTGTGAGCATATAAAAACGGGGCTCCCAGAATGAGCTCTTCATTTAAATTTTGAATGACCTGAAACGTGGTCTGAAAGGGTACATCTAGTACATTAACGTTTATGGTCGTAGTCCCGAGGGATTCTACTAAACCATCGCCACAAGCCATAACAAAAGTTTGGGGAGCTGTAAGTTGATCAATGTCGTTCAAAAATTTCGGTTGGATAATATTCCTTGTCGAACCTGTATCCAATAAAGCGTTAACCGCTCGATTATTAATTATAATCTTAATGCGAGGCAGAGGGAAAGCGTCGTTAGTTTGATTGATAGATTCTAATGGAGTGAATCGGTGGGGAGATAGGTTGACTTCTTGATCCTTAAACAGGTAATTAAGGTCAGGAAGGTCATCGAAGTTTTTTAATTTAAACTTCTTGCTTCGGAGCTTCCTCGAGGGTCGCTTCGAGCCTGCTGGGGCCTGGTAGGCGGGGCTGGTACAGTTCGGCCTGGGCCATCGCCTCTGACCCCCGCTTGGTTTCCCGTATTCATATTACGATAGGGATTGTTTGGGCATTCCGCATGAAAATGCCACTGCTCTGTTGGGCAATATCTGCAAGGGCGATACGGGACTCGGGAGTTCCTTACGTCTCCAGTACCCCTTCTCGGTATATCCCCTCTAGGCAGCGAGGAAATATTATTTGCAAAATGCACCCTTGGTGCTGGCGGATTATCTCTTCTTTGAGATCCATTGAATGGTGTCCTAGATGCACCAAAGGAACTGGAGGACGGCTTCGCTAATGCGGAGGGTTCCGTTCTCCAGTTACTGCTCGATTGCTGATTCCCTTGAGCTGAAGCGGTAGAGGTGGACGCTTCTCGGTCTTTGCTTTTCTTTGCATTTTGCAGAATCTCGAATTCTTTATTCTCATCCATGATTTTGGCCATTTGTTCGGTCATCGTCACTAGTGTATTTGTATCTAGTATGACGGCACTCTTTAGGAGCATTTTCATATCAGGTCTCAACTGATTGAAGATGGTAGCCGCCTTCATCGCCTCCGGCTTAAACGGATCGATCCTGTTGAAGAGGCATACCTTCCTGGAAATAAATACTGACGTATTTTCCTCGGCATCTTGTTTCTTGCCATATAAATTAGCTACTGCTTCGGTGAGTACTTCACCTGAATCGTAACGGCTTCTGAACCGCTCGAGGAATAGAGGATACGTGGTAATTAGGGTTCGGTATTGTTCGAACCATTTCCTAGCATCGTCTTTGAGCTGTTCTGATATTTTATACAGACGGTCGTTATCCTGCGTAATTCGTACTCGGACGAAAAATTCCTCCATATGATGAATGAAGGTTTCAGGGTCTTCGTGTTCGAAGCCATGAAATTCCGCATTTGGATGCTTCGACCGATACTTATGCTCGTGTGTGGCTTCGCTTAGAGCTTTGGCAAGACCTGCTGCCATTTGGGCGAACACTTGTTCTGAGGAGGGCTGTATGACTCCTTCAGTGGTACTCGGGCCAACCCCCGAACTACCCAGTACATCCTCCGCGCACGGCCTCTCTAACCCTCTAGAGACGTTGTCCATCACAGATGTCGGCTCGTCGTAAAACTGGAAAGGCGTTGATTCATCCATATCCTTTCCAGAAAGCCCTGCTGACTAACAACGCCCCACGTTGGGCGCCATGTAGAGGAACGCACTACCGGGCGTCAAAATGACGCGACACCAATTTATTTCTCAGGGGGCGCCAGTCGCGTATTACCCCGTTCTTCTACCTCCCAGGCGGGTTCGAGATAAGATGACTTCGGTAGCCGAAAAGCGGGACCAAGGCTGCACTACCACAGATCGGAAACTACGCTCTCTCTGGACCCGAATTCCCTCGTTAGGGGTTTAGGCACCTCTTAATTTCCTGAATTTTTGCATAAAAAAATCCCAACCGAAGAATTTCTCTGCGGAGGGATTAGTTTTGGTACGCGAAAATCGCGTTTTGGTCCATTAATAACGGAATATATTTCTCAAAAAACGCATAAAAAAATCCCTATCGAACCTCCGTACAACAACCAGAAGGTCGAACGTTAATGCGAATTAACTCGACACATCCGGTTTTCTATACGAAAGTTCCAGGGATTATAGACCGTCAACAGGCCTCAAGATCAATTAAGAAACATTAGTTCAAAGAATCCGTTTATTTAACAGAATTGGTTATACAAAATTCTCAAGAAAGAATCGTGCCTTCCCCAATCAAGGTAGTGACTTTCAGACCATACAAGCGAGAGCGCTCGCGCTAACGATCGATTAGGTAGAAAAGATTCATACGTACCTTCTCAGAATCAAAATGCGAGCTTTTAGAATCATTTCAGACTCTGGGTAAATGAATAATTAAGGCTGACTGAAATTAACTTAAAAAAGTTTTACTAAATGAATTTAGTTTCGCTAGAGACTACCTAGCTTTAAAGTTCTTGTATCGTGGAGATTCACGTACTCAAACACATTCAGAGGACTTATTACTGCATAAGTTGAGTGGCGTTCGATCAGTCCACGACTTACTAACCCTTATCACAGTCGATTAATAATATCGATTTGGCAGCGTCTCACCTTCGAGCGACTATTAGGCAAAATTGAATTTTTGGATTTTTATGCACAAGGCGTTTTCCTCTATAACTTTGTCATTTGAAAAGCCCCGTTATTGGCTTTTCTACCATCGCTTTGTCTGGACTACTCAACGCGCTCGACCAAATTGCGAGCCGCTGGGTCAATCCAAACTCTTTCCATGCGAGAAACCGGCCTTGTACATGTGCATTGATTTTTATCAATTTTTGCTTATCGGCACTACGCCGGCTTTGACAAAATCTTCTATTTTGCCTTTTGGATGCAGTGCATCGTTAAAATTTTATGCTCATACTTTAGAATTGTGCTTTCAATGATCGTACCTCAAAGGTCAATGTCTTTGGTTGAGGAATAAAAAATAAAAAATAATTTAAAGTATATTTTCGTGGTACTTTTTAAACTGACTTCGTGGTACTTTTGAAAAATCCAGTTTAAGACCAATTTTAGCGTACTTTTGAAAAATCGATTTTCGAGCCAAATTTCAAGGTACTTTTGAAAAACTAATCTGCGGGTGAAATTTTGGCGTACTTTTGAAAAATCGATTTTCAAGCCAAATTTCAAGGTACTTTTGAAAAGTTAATCCGCGGGTGAAATTTTGGCGTACTTTTGAAAAATTGATTTTCAAGCCAAATTTCAAGGTACTTTTGAAAAGTTAATCTGCGGGTGAAATTTTGGCGTACTTTTGAAAAATCGATCTTCAAGCCAAATTTCAACGCAGTTTTGAAAAATTAGTCTGCAAGTGAAACTTTGGCGTACTTTCGATAAATCGATTCTTGGGCCAAATTTTGACGCCCTTCCAAAAATATTATTTTTCAAAGTCCAATTTATGGTACCTTTGAAAAAGTATATTATTCATAAATCTTTGTCATTATATACTTCTACTCTGATATTCTGAACCAAAAACATTTTTCCTAAGTGAAAATTCGGTGTTTCTTCGAATTTTCGCCTGGTCATTTCCAACGCCTTATAGAACCCAAAACGGTCCTTGTGGACTGATCTGCGCCTCTGCAGACTCCCGAAAATGTCTTTAAATGAAATTTTTGCCTAAGTCGAATTTTGATTATGTCTTCAACTTAGGACGATTTTGGAGAGTTCTACAACAGGCGCAGGATTGTTTAAGGCAGCAAAAAGAGCCGCAGATGAACTCGGTCTCGTATTCGACGCCAGACGAGGCGGCCGGCGCGGTGCTGACCCAGAGTCAGTCACTGAGCTTCAGCCGACTCGTCTGAAAGCCCAAATAAAAGCTGCCGAACAGGAGAGCCTGTTTAGGCAGCATGTCGATAAACCCATGCACGGTGTATACTACAAAAACATGGAAACACTGGGTTTATCGACTAGGCTGACATTCGCCTTTTTAAGGTCAGCTGGGCTTAAGTCGGAGACCGAGGGATTCATTGTGGCCTGTCAGGATGGTGTAATAAACACCTTGGTCTACCGGAGCCGCGTAATGGGTGTAGAGGTCCCTGATACCAACTGCAGGACCTGCCGTCAGGCGCCGGAATCGCTGATGCATTTGCTTTCAGCATGCCCGGTATACGCGATTTCGGCCTACATCCACCGCCATAACGCGGCTTTACGAGTGCTATACTACCACCTACGGCACTCGTATGGGGTAGACCAAACACCAGTGCTGCCTTACATCCCCGGAGATATTGAGTCCGTTGTCGAGAACGGGAGGTGCCGAATTTATTGGAACTACTCGTTCCCGACCGTCAGGCTAATTCAAGCCAACAAGCCTGACATAGTCCTCCTCGACCATCAGAACAAAGTGATGTTTGTCATCGAATTCTCAGCACCTGCTGAGACAAATATCGCTTTGAAGGAGGGGGAAAAACGGACCAAATATCGTGATCTCCGGTATGAGCTCCAAGTGCTGTACCCAGGCTACTCTGTCAAGATGGTCGTCCTAATAATCGGCGTACTCGGAGGGATGAAGCCTTCGCTGCTCTCAGAATTGAAGATCATACCGGCCTGTCAGAATTCGGCAGAATGGTTGGCAGGCCAGATGCAGAAGGCGGTTATCTTGGGGTCCCTTCGTCTACTTAGGGCACACGATTTAGGTATTTGCAGTCACTAACTCCACAGGTCGTGGAGAGTGGCTGCAAGGAATTCGCCGGCGCGGCTACCGTGAGGTGTCGGAGGCCACGGAAGTCCTGTCCGGCAGCGGGCAAACCGAAAAAAAAAAAAAAAAAAAAAAAAAAATAATAATAATAATAATAATAATAATAATAAGATTTACACCTCTCAATTTGAATCAACGCAACTGGGATGCTGGCATGACAACAGTACGAGAACGCATCCAAAGCTGGTCACAACAGGTCATGCATGGAAGATATCCCAAGTCACTTGGGGAAGAAGGTGTCGATAGAACGCTATCGTTAAAATGGCTCACTGACGGCTTGCTATACCCAGAGACCGAAGGCTTTGTCTTGGCCATTCAAGATAAAGTCGTGAGAACAAAGAATTACGAGAAGCATGTGTTGAACCTAAATGTTTCTGACAAGTGCAGAAAGTGCGGTGCTGTGGGGGAAACCATAGATCATATCATCGCTGGTTGTCCATCGCTAGCGCCAAACGCTTACTTGGGCCGACACAACCAGTTGGCCAAGATAATACACCAACAGATTGCAGTCAAGTATGGGCTCCTCGAAGCTGCACCACCACCCTACTATAAATACAACCCAGCCCCTGTACTCGAATCGGCTGACATGCTACTATACTGGGACAGGCCAATAACAACCGATCGGACAGTTGACTACAACAGGCCTGACATTGTCCTTATAAATAAAAAAGAGAAAAAGGCAGTTATAATAGATATTGCGGTGCCTCTTTCACATAACATCAGAAAGACTGAGATGGAAAAAACTGCCAAGTACGAAAACCTGGCTTACGACCTGAAAAATCAATGGAACCGGCAAAGAGTTGAGATAGTGCCATTTATAATATCCGCTGAAGGCCTTGCAAGTAAAAATTTTACGAGGAATCTAGATAACCTGGGATTGTCAAAAACCATTTCCACAGTGGGACAGCGCGCAGTGCTGCTGCAAACCTGTCACATTGTTCGTAAAGTGTTGGGCTAAATGGGAGGAGCTGAATTGCTTTCTCATTTGGCGATATAACCGCTACCGGCTTAGGCTGAGAAATTCAAGAAGAGGAAGAATAATAATAATAATAATAATAATATATGTCTTTATTTTAATTAAGAAAATAAGAATAACAATATTATTTCTAAGGGTGGCGAGATCTAGCATGGCTACTCACCTAACCACCCATGACAACATAAAAGTTAACAACCATTTCTCAAGGGAACGGCATAGCAAATAAACAAAAATAGGCAGACATGAGAAACCTTATAACATAGACAAAATAAACGTATTAACTAGAAATTGTAGTCTACATAAATAAGATAAAATAAACAAAAGTGATATAAAATAAAATATGTGTAAGGTAAATGAATGAATAAAATTATTATGAGTAATTCCACACAACACAGCCCGCACCCAGCGCGCACTCGCACATACCAAGCAGAAACAGTTTGTACTCAGCATGCGAAAGCGCACACCAAGCACGCACCGTATCATGTGGGATTATAACCATTTATAAATTCTTTTATACATTTCTTAAACCTCGCAACGGTAGAGCAATTTTTTATGTAGGGGACAAAGAATTAAAATACTTGACGGCATTGTAACTAAATGAGCGAAGAAACAAGGCGGTGTTATGCCTGGTAACATTGTATAGGCTCCTATGACGGGTGCCTCTTTGATGAATTTCGGACCTTTTAATGAGTTTGTTATAAAGATATGCTGGTTGCCGTGTTTTATTGATTTTAAATACTAATGCGCATAAGTGCATAAAAAACCTTTGCTCCAATTTGAGCCATCCAACTTCCTGGTAATAAGAGGAAACATGATCGAATTTTTTAAGCCCGTAGCAAAATCTAATGCAACTATTCTGAAGCTTCTGTAAACTCTCCTTATCCTTACGGAGTAAAGCGGGCCAATAAACAACATCACAATATGCAAGCAATGACAAGATGAGGGATTCACAATATTTCAACTTTATGTTTAAAGAGAGAAATTCTTGCAAATTCCGTTAAAATTTAGATTAACATTATTTATTTGTATATTAAAGTCAGCACTATTCCAAATTTCGTCTTTATTTCTACTAAAAATAACCATTTGAGTTTTAGATTCGTTTAATTTAAGGCCTTGACAGTTTGATATTTTAAAAATTTGCTCCAAATCCTCGTTAATATATTTTCTAGCTAAATCAGTATTATCAAATTTAAATGAATGATAAATCTGCATATCATCTGCATATTGGTGGGTCAAATAATTACTAAAGTCTGCAGTGTAAACAGAAAATAATAATGGGCCCAGTACACTTCCTTGTGGTACACCTTTAATAATAATATATCCAATCCGTTGAAATATAATTCTCGAATGATACATTACAGACAATTTTTGTAGTTAAGTGTGATGGTCCAATGGCTAAAGTTTTGCGGGCGTTCCCGTTACTGTCACCGAAACTGTACAACTTGTACGTCTCTGACTTCCCGGAATTCCCGAATACGAACCTTGCCAAGTACGCCGACGACATGGCCATGTATGTCAATTCTCTTCACGCGCCGGTTCACAGAGAACCGCATCCTAACGCCAATTTTGATCGGGGGGCAACAAATTCCAGTTAAACGATGCATGAAGTATTTGGGTGTTAACGTGGACAAACAACTGACGTCCAACAACATACATATTAACGAAACAGTATGCAAGGTCTACTCCATGTCCAGGAGTCTGTATCCGTTCCTGGACATGGAGCGGACTTAACAGGACAAATAATAAACTGCTGTACACGATGGTGATCAGGCCGGCCATCATACACGGCGTCGTTGTGGTGCAGCATACCCCGACCACGACAGTGCGAAAATTAAAAGATACACCTCCCTCAGAGATTTATATGATCATTGCCACGACATAACCCCACTAGCGAACTACGTCCGAGAAATATCTCAAAATATTCTATCAATTCAAACTGGGCGATAGTCCACTAACCCGCAACATAACCCGAATCAGACAGCATAATGCAATCCTTTTCGATATTCGACACACCCTACCATACCAAGCGTTGCCTAGTTTCTGGCAATCTCTTCCGTAGCCATACTTTCCTATACCATAATCTATAATTTCCCCACCTTTGATCTTTACCTCAACTAAACTAAACTAACCTTTTTCTATCCTTTCCCTCCCTTTCCCTATTTGTTTAATTTTGTTCTTGTTTGTCTTTTTTGTCCTCTTTTGTTTTTAAAATCCCCTTTAGGCCGAAAAATGCCTTCAATTCTGAATATTTTATAAGAAAACTTCTATTTCACCACATTTTCCTGGCGGGCAGACCACCAGGGTGGAATTGTTTCGAACGGGTTTTTCGCTGAGTTTTGTTTTCCCGTGCCAACAATCCAAATTTATTAGTGCGTGTGCAACAATTAATTTTCAGAAATTTTATTTTAATTATTTTTAAGTATCTTTGTATATTATATCTAAATTGTTTATTGTTAATGTTAAGTTTTTTAATTTTCTAAACAGGAGCATTAATTCGAAAACACTGGTTACCGAACCGGACCTGCCCCATTAAAGGCCCACATTCACCACGGCGCGCAGCGCCGTGGTTGTCTGCCTGGCTCCGGGCCAGACTTTGGGGAGAATTTAAATAAATTTGTGTTCAGCTTCAGCTTCAGCCTTGCAATCCAAAAGTCGTGTGTTTGAATCCCTGAGAGGGTGGTGGTTTAAAAAAAATTTTTTTTTCATATATTTTTTTCACAACAAAGTTGGTATCACAAAATTTAGAATATCCAAAAACTAACATTATTTACAAGAAAACTGCGAAGAGTATCATATAGAATGTGTAAAAATTATATAAAAAGCTCAGTAAATCGGCGAAGAGTATAATGCATCCACTAGTTACTTTTACTTCCCTCGCTTACAGAAAGGACATATTGTAATCGTGAAAAACTCGCCCTCCGAGATCTCTTCAAATTTTCACGTTTCAGAGCACGTAAATTACGATAACACAACTTAGTCCATGCCAAAGTTGCAATAACCCCAAAAGTGCAGGGGTAGCGACCAAACATGACTACCCCCTGTTTTAGAGGACGGCCAACACGATGGTGATAGTCGCGCGGTCCTTACCCCCCCTTGAACTACCCCCTAAATGCAAAAAACCACCCATTTTTTCGATTTTTCGTTGTCAGGCATGCGAGGACTGGTTGGATCTGGTTTCTATTAAGGAATCTGAATATGTCCTGTAAAATTTCGCAACCAGACATCCTAACGACTCACGGGGGTCGAAACCACCCACTCCCTCAATGCCGAAACATGCAAAAAACATCCAAACGTGCTGAAAATTGTTTTCCACACGTTTTCAAGAGCGGGGAACACGATGGTGATAATATTTAGCCTCTTACCAACTACCTCTAAATGCATAAAACCACCCCTTCTTCCCATTTTTCGTTTTCAGTCATGCGAGGACTTGTTGGATTGGGTTTTTTCTTGAAGAAACTCAATACGTCCTGTAAAATTTTGCCACCAGACATTCTAACGCCCCCAGGGGGGGGTTGAAACCACCCCATCTCTGAATCCTGAAGTGTCCTTCAAGGAGAAGAAGGTATCCCCCGTTTTCAAGGGTGGAGAACACGATAGTTGCATCAGTTTCTCTCTTAGTCCTCAAAGACTACCCTTGCATGCCCAAAACCATCGGTTTTTCTTATAGTGAGATCACAAACGCTCAATAGATCAGGTTTTATAGGGAGAGAAATGTTTTTATTGCAGCTTAAAAAAGGAGTTTGATAGAACGGGCTATGCGCATGTATATGTATTCGTGTATGTGCATAGTCCACTTTTTTATTATATATTATGTACATGATTTTTTATTCTTTTTCTAGGCATGCGTTATATACTACTATTATTAAATTTTAATTTATTCTTCGGTGTTTACAAATTAAATCATAAAGAGAGGGAGTTGTCTTCCTCTTACGCGGCCTCCATACAGCGATCCAGAGAGGACCGACGCACAAAATATGTGCCGTAGCGTCGGTTGTGTATTCTCGGCATATACCTTCCATTTGTTACGTCCTCAGTATTGAGGACCCTTGAGAAATATAATTAAATGCAATATATAAGGACTAACTGTACGCACACGTAGGTATTGGAAAACGCCGATTTAACAAGTCCTCGCATGCCTGATAACGAAAAAATGGGAAAAATGGGTGGCATTATGCTGGTTGGGGGTGGGAGGCTAAATAATATCAGCATCGTATTCCCCGGCCTTGAAAACGTATAGAAAACAATTTTCAGCATGTTTGGATGTCTTTTGCATGTTCCGGTATTGAGGGAGGGGGTGGTTTCAACCCCCGTTATTCGTTAGGATATCTGGTTGCAAAGTTTTACAGGAGATATTGAGTTTCCTCAAAAATAACCGATCCAACAAGACCTCGCATGCCTGACAATGAAAAATCCGAGGAAAAATATTGCGTTTGGGGGTAGTTCGGGGGGGGGGGGGGGTAGGGACTGCGAGATTATCACCATCATGTTGGCCGTCCTCTAAAACGGTCGCTACCCCTGCACTTTTGGGGTTTTACACATTTTTGCAAGTTTCGTATGAACTAACTGTGAAAGAACAAAATTACGAAAAAAAATAAATGTACAGGGTGGTCAACCAAAACAAATTTTTAAATGTGATGGAGGACGATAATGCTTCGCGTGCAATTAATACAACTGTCAAAGGAGAAAATTAGGGTAAAAATATATATCTACAGGGTGGTCATCAAAAAATATAATTTTGAAATGTGGCAGAGGACGATAATAATTAGCATGCAGATAACACAACTGTCAAAGAAGATAAATATAGAGGGTGGTCACCCAAAAATTTTTTTTAATGTGACGGAGAACAATATTTCGCATGCAGTTAATGAAACTGTCAAAGAATAAAATTATGAAAAAAATATACAGGGTAGTCCCCCCTTAAAAAAAAACATAAAAATAATGTGACGGGGGACGACGAGGAGGACGATATTTCACGTGCAGTTAACACAACTGTCAAACAAAATATTAAAAAATGAGACGAAAGAACATTATATTTCGCATGTAGCTAACACAACTGTCGAGGAGCAAAATATACAGATACAGTCTAAAAAAAATTTACAATCTGCGCAAAGATGCAACCGGGGGAGATATTGAAAATGATGAAGTTAGATCTTCAGCCGTTATCAGGCAACCTATAGCCTTAGTAACCTTGTCTACGTCATGCTGCAAATGCAATAAGCATTTTTTACGAATTCAAGCCAAACATAGGAAACTAAAAACATTTTCAATGTTAAACTAATGAAAAATGTGACGGGTGGCAATATTTCGCATGTAGCTAATGGTCACCCTAGAAACGTTCATGAAAAAATGTGAGAGATAATACAAATAACACAACTGTCGAAGAAAAATATGACAAAAGAATATATAAGGTGATCACTCATACTCTAATCAATGTAAATAAAAAAAAAAGTTTGTAGTCCTGTATAATTATTTATAAGTAAATTATTCGACGGATCATTATGAAATTCAGTGAGATTCTATTCTGATAGTAGAAAAAGCGATTAAAAAAAATCAAGTGGTTCCGTTAAGGGTTATGAACCTGAAGAGTGTTTGCGTATCAACTGACAGAGATTGGTAATTTTCAATAGAAATTTTAGAACTTAAAAAATTAAAAGAGATCCAAAAATGGTAAACAGGTAGAGTAGAATATTCCGGAATCCTGGGTTCCAATCCTGGCTATGGTGTGGATGTGTAGTGGCGTTTATCACATGTTGCCGAGACGGTAGCAGTAGGCTAGACCACGGATGTGTGAAAGACAACACGTCTAGTCGCTTTCCTCTTCTGAGTTCTAGTCGTTGGCAGATGGCAATGTCGCAGGTTTTTTAAAAGAAATACAAACGCAATTATGTACGATTATGTGTTCATCAAACAGCATTAAATTAACATCAAATTAACTACAAAATGGTACATAATTATTAGCTAAAAATTTGGTTAATTCAGGAAATTTTCTTATAAAATATAACTCGTGCAATGAAAATTTATCTCTATTTTTTTTTTAAATCTTCACTTATGCAAATTAAGTTGAAAACTTAACTAGTATTGGAGTATATTTTCCAAAAGTTATCGACAGTTCTTATGTTACTACTGACAATTCAACAAAATTTATAAACATAAGTTTAACTATTATACGAAGACGGTGAAATTTGTATGAAAAAAACCGCTGCCCAAGGAATCACTACTTCCACATCCAGATTTTCTATCCAAGTCACTCACAACGAAAAAATTTTGTATGTGGAAATAATTGTTTATGGAACTTTAATATTATGATATTTGAAATCCTTTATCCCACAAACCCATAAAACGATACGCCACATCGGTAGTGGTGTGGGGGTGGTGATAGGGGGTGGTAGTGGGGGTGGATAAAGTAAAAAATTATTTTGAGATTTCTGGTTCTTGTACACACACTAAATCACATTTTTTTTCATCCCCTTTAATAATGGGGCGGGGGTGGTAATGGGGGTGGCTAATGCCAAAATTTTTTTTGAGACCTTAGCCTCTTTTGTATATACTAAATACCAATTTTATGAACTCTTACCTGCTTGATTTACCTATTTACCAAAAATTTACCCCAATTTACCCCCCAACCCTTCGACGGAATAGGATGAAAATATAGTTCCAGATCTCGTTAAGGTACATACGTGTACCAAATTTCAAGTCAATATCTCAAACGGTTCCAGAGTAAACGTGCGCACAAAAAAAGTTACAGACAAACCGACAGACAGACAGACAGAAATTTTTTTTCGCTCAAACTTAAAATCTCGCCGTTTCATGACATTCTAAGCCTATTTGAACAATAAAAATTTTTTAAAAATTTTTTGTCGTTGCTATACTACATCCATCCTTTTGCATAATATATATTATATAGTTTAATGCTTACTTTTCTAAAGTTTTCCGGACACTGATTCTATAAAAACACATAATGTGTCAATTGGGATATATTGAATATGTTTCAACAATAAAAAATCAACGAAAACTAAACCATAATCAATGGTTGTCGTGGATTCTGTATTCTTGAAATTCAGTCTATTCACACCAAGCGGATATCCAGAAAAGAAACGAGATTCCCTGCTACTACCGCCTGTCATTTACCGAACAGTGTTATGGATTTCTAGAGTATAATTCAGCTACTTTTGATTGTCTACGTGTCATGGGTCGACTCTGGATACAACTAAATAGATAGAGATGTGTTTACATACGTCAAAAAGTTGGCTCAGATAAATGAAAAATCATTTTTATAAATAAAAAATGATTATTAAAAACAGCGCAAACAAAATTTAAATAAGGTAAGGTATATCAAAATTAATAAAAAAGACAGAAAACCACCACAATGTGAGCAAACTTAAATAAGGAACCAATATTTAACGCAAACGCAATGAAAGTTATATCTCTTGATATTACAAGACTTTTCACTGAAAACCAAGCCTGCAAAAGTCGGAAAATGTTGGAAAACCCCGGAAAATTCATGCGTAGTCCACGATTTTAAATACATTACGTTGAAACGCGTACAAGTATCTAAGACTCAATGTACCACAAGATTTTTCACTTGTAACTCAGATTTAGCGAAGGGGAAAACCTTGGAAAATCGCTAAATCTGAGTTACAAATGAAAAATCTTGTGGTACAGAGTCTTAGATATTTGTACGCGTTTCAACGTAATGTATTTAAAATCGTGGATTTCGCATGAATTTTCCGAGGTTTTCCAATATTTTGCGACTTTTTCAAGCTTGGCTTTCAGTGAAAAATCTTGCAATATCAAGAGATATAACTTCCATTGCGTTTGGAAATAATAATAACTCAATTATCAGCAGTATTATACCTACCCTATGCTACTTGCACTCCTAGGATCCCGTAAAATCTGGGACTTCAACGTCCCATAACTAGAAAACTAATCATAGAATTTTGTTGTGCCCATGGAGACTTGTTTGGGATGCCGAGAAGAACATTTTCTAAAAGTTTTAGTCAAATCGACGGGTAGTCGGTTTCCATTGCTTTTGTGTAGGGTCCTTTTGTGTGCCTGTGTAATTTAAGAACAAATATATCGATAAAACATAGTAGACTGCATGATTAATTGTAGAGTTCATCAACTAACTCACGCGATGCTGATAGTTAAGAAAAACTTGGCAATAAATCAGTGAAGGGAATCGAAAATGCTATTTCAACAATTAGACACCTCTGCAATATAATTGAGAATTCACGAAAGCCATTTACAGTGCACGTAAATATAATTAGTGAAAACTTCTTAAGTCAACATATAACCCAATTATAATAACAAATCAATATCTACACAGCCTTACTTCGGATTTACTCCTTTAATCCCTGCTATGCCGAAAAACTAACATTTTGCAAGTTATTGGAAAATATCAATTATCTAGAACTAATGGACCGTTAACATGATAAGCTTCTGTAGCTTACTCAGTAATTATTATAGCCTCTCTATGTGTGGGTTATCGATTAAATCATTGCACTCCATATTCCAGCTAGCTATTATCATGTTCTAATATGCGCAAACAATATTAAATGAATTATTTTGTATCCTCGGATTCCATCGACAATATTGGGTGCAACTGATAACACCTGAAATAGTAATGTAATTGCCCTTGTTGGCATTGATATTTTCGTTCAATAGTCGGAGAGCAGTCAATCTGTAGGAAGCATTTTAAAAGTAGTCTATACAACTCGCGAACACCCACCTAAAAAACAGATGATATTATGTAAAATGACCTTCTGGATTTGATTTTTGAGTTCGCCCGTTAATTTGAGATTGCCAAATCGGTCAATTCGCAAATTTTTTGAAAAATTTTAAAATTATGTGTTAATTTTTGTTTTGCACATAACACATCATATCTTTTTTATTTTATTTCCGATGTAGACCAATATTTTACACATTATCTCTCCAATATTCTTGGACAGGCTGACGGTAAAGAATATAGTGTAACTAACAATATAGTGCCTAAAAATATAGTTACCCTCTATTGTCGCGGTTTTTTAAAATTTGCATTGAAAAATACCCGATCGAGGTAACTTTTTTATTTTTAAAGAGAGAGTTATAGTATAAACGAGAAAAATGTTCCATATACTTTAAACAAACTTTTTTATAAAGAGATTTTTTTGAAATTCGGCTCATGTAACGAGATGACGCTGTTGAATGCCGCCGCGCAAGTCGTCCGCATTAATTTAAAGCATAACTTCTGTTAACGTCGCCCATCTGTGGTGTCGTTTAAGCGATCAAGTGAGTCTACGGATTATTTAATTTCTATTTGCAATTAAATGTTATAAAATTATGTAGATAATCTCGAAACATACACATTAAAAAATATATTTTCATTAATTATAACAGCAAGTGGGTACTAAAGATTACATTTTCCTTCGCATAAACAACTTATGTCACATTGCACGTTTGCTTTGCTACACTTGCTGCTTGTAGTACAGTTATATAATTTACATTTACAAAATGGAGTTAACTCAATAAAATTGGGTTTTGGGCTTTTTGAAATCATCTTTGGAAATAAGATTTCCTCCTTTAGGTACCATCCAAAATCTAAAACATTTGGAATTCTGGACTTAATTTGGTAGGCTGTCTTGTAAATAGCACATTGCTGAAATGCCCTTTTTACTTGTATTCTCTGTACTAGGATTTACAATTTCTGATTTTCTTTTATAAGCAGTTCGGGTATACGATCTTCTGCATTGTGCATGGTAAACTGGATTTAGTGATAAAAATAAATTTTTCTATTCTAAATATTGTTTTAGAGCCACAGAAATGTCATCGGATTTTGAATTTGATCGGTACATTTCTAAAACCGTAAATATCGCTCGCAGACAAACAATTTTCATACCATTGTGTTAGTGAACGAATTCTGAACAACTTTCAAAATGTCCGTCTGTCTGTCCGTCCGTCACGTTTCTTGTAAGCACAATAACTGAAGAAAGAAAATTTCGATTGTACTGAAATTTGGACAGTAAATTAGTGTTAGTTCGAGGAAGAACTGTATTTTTAATTTTTATGTTTTTGTAATTGAATAGAAATCTGGTGAAATGATATTTTATTTTAATATCTAAATATTTATATATTTTACAAATATACATTTCATAATGTAATATACAACCGTGGAAATATGATTTTAGCTCGTGTCTTATAATGTAAAAATTTACATTCTTTTACGTGTAAGGTGGTGGTGTAGTTCTTTTGACTCGGAATCGAAACCCAAATAGGGTTTGGTATAGTAAGTCTTTTACCAACTAAGATCGTACTATAAAATTAAAAATGTCTAAAAGTAACATTATTTACAAAAAACTGCGAAAAGTATCCTATTGAATGTATAACAATTATATAAAAATCCAGTGAACAGGCGAAGAGTACGTTTTTAGCTTGTTTCCTATCCGAGTAATTATAATTTATTATGCCAAACTATGTGTTTATAACGCACTAAATATAAGGACTGAGACAAAAAGCAACTTCAACTTAACATAAATGGATATTGGAAAATAATAATCACCCGGCACGTATCTGCGTTTAGCTCTAGATGCGATTGCGGCCGACTCATCGGACTTTCGGACGCTGAAACAATCAATGAATATTTCGATAAGGGAGCAAAATTTCAAAAAAAACTTCTTAAAAAAGATTTTATTTAGTTCATTCGGAACATTTTCTTCGTTTATAGTAGGCACCTAACTTTAAAAATAAAGAAGATACCTCGATCGAACATTTTACTCTGCAAATTTTAAAGATTTTGCGTCAAAGAAAAGTTGTTATTTTTTTTTTGCCAACTAATTATTTTTTAGGTAAAGTTTTTTACTTTTAACATATCAAAGAATAGTTAGAGAATATTATGTAAAAAAAATTAAAAATTTTGAAGTAAAATAAGAAATATATGACGTGTTATATGAAAAACAAAAAATAACACATAATTTTTATTTTTTTTAGAAAATTGCCAATTTGGTCATTTTGGCAATCTCAAATCAATGGGCGAATTCAAAAATCAAGTTCAGCAGGTTATTTTACATCGGATTACCTATTTTTTAGGTGGGTGTTCGCGAGTTGTATAGAGGGTGTCGAATTCAGAGGGTCTGGTCTTCCACTACAAGGCAATCGCACAGGTAAACTGAATCATATTTTCACATTCAGCAGAGTTTTTGCACATTGTAATTGTCAGACGTGTATCCCAAAGTTAATGATGCCTTGCAGATTTCTCACTAATTTTTACAAAGAAGTTATTTTCTGTGGAAATGGAAACTTTTCGAGGAATTAAACGAACTTGTTACGAATATGCACAGGGACATATAAATTTTTTAAATTGTTTTTGGTTTTAATTCTTCTTCGGTACACATAAATTAGACAAAAGTGAGCTACTTTTAGGCTAATAGGAACGAAAATATCACTTCCGGTTGGACCGGAAGTGATATAAACTTTTTTCTTTTCTTTCTTCAGTTTTTCCGATTTAAAAAATTCCAAGAAATAAGTGAGATTTGAACAATTTTTTCGTACTATTAGCTCTGTAAGTGTCATTTTTTGACGCCTGTCAGTGTTATGCAAGTGTTACTTACAGCCCATAGGCAAAAAAGTACAAAATTTACTTTTATGCCCTAGGACAAAAATGCAAAGTATAAAGGAAGTTAAATAATAATGAAATTCTGGCACCAATGAAGCACACGCACTTTGGCTGCCTCCTGAATGTCGATACTTTCATCATATTCCATATTCTTATTGCAAAAACTGACGTAAATAACTTGAATTGCGAAAATTATTATGAAGTTATCAATTTGATAACTCTGACAGTAACCATAGCAGAAAGCAAACCCATTTCAGTTAGAATCTAAGCCAACTAATAAATGAGTTCAACAAATCTTGAAATATAATAATTTTGAATGAATTTTCTTAAAAATTGTAATATTGCTAGTAGTACGAAAAACGTCGTATGCACCTCAGCTTGTATCGCCCTACGGGCTTCGGTTTGCACTGTGTTTTCGACCTGTAAAACACACTTACAAGCCTTGGTGCATAAATAACTATTTATTTTTTTCAAAATGGCCGCGTCAGAACGTGACGTAAGAAAATTACTAAGTAGATTATGAAAAAAAAATATTGTAGATCTGTCTGTAATGAGCAATATCTAAAGTTGTTTCGATTAAATAACCCAAGGTTTGTAAATTATAGGTTTTGGAGGGACCTCTATGGAAATGACCTCTTGTACTCGCTCATGTACCAATCGTTTTTTTCTCTAATATTGTTATTTTCGAAGACCTGCTTTGGGCATGTAACTACTTCTTTCTGATGATGCTCCGAAGCTCCTGCCCCATGGACAAGTCGTGGGATGAATCTAAATTTATTTTATTTAAAAAAGCGACCTTGGCAATTTTAGCTTTTTTTGTCCAATAATTCCATTTAGAGCATACCCGCCTCTGCCACTTTTTTCATTTCACCTTAATACGTTGCCATCCACTTAATAGTATGTCCCCTATTCCTCCGTGTATCGTGAAGCGCACTTTCCAATTTTCACTTTTGGTATTACACGTTTCTGCAAACGTGTAAATGTCCTTTCGTCTAGTTTTCGGCGCTGATACCTTACATATAGTTATGCTCTAAAATGGACTTTTAAATCAATTTTTCCTTTGCTATTTTCGACTTAACTCGATACTTTCAGATTCTACAATAATCTCACTCTCGATCTTACCGAACGATGCAAATTTAAAAATTTCCATCTCTCTCCTTCTATTTATATTTTCTTAATTTAACTCCCTACGCGTTAAAGAACAAACATCTTTTCTAAATAATTACATCCAAATTTATTCCTATTACCTGAGCTTGAATAATTATTAAAAACATAAAGCAAAACGAACCCCTAACACTGTGCAGTGGAAATAAAAGGGCGAGTTAATTGAAACAAGATTACAAATAAAATGAAAAGTTAGGACAAACGTGTTTTTACGAATTAAACTCAACTTAAAGTTCTTCAAAATTGTAATTTTGATAAAGCCATGTAGTCAGGGTGTCAATAAAAAAAGGTGGAAGTAAGGTATAGTAGAGATTGTTTTACGGTTATCGGCACTTTAGTAGGTCTAGTTTAAGAATCCGGTTGATACCATTCTGGCACCATTTTGATGGTGCGGCTTATCTAAAGTGTAATTTTTTAAAAATTTTAATTTACCAAATGTGGGCATGTAATACATCATTTTCTATGTTTTTCAGGTTCTAGAACACAAATCTGAGGTCTAAAAAGACGTAAGGGCAATTCCTTCTGTGTTGAACTATCAAAATAATGGTGGGTGTTGAAAACAAATTCGATTAAAAAAAACATACCTCAGAAATAAGATGCAATTATGTTTTACAACAAACATTATTTCCCCCACAAAAAAAGCAATATTAACCAGCATTAATGACAATGAACAACTACCGATTAATCTTCTATGTCAACATATGATTACAAATATCAACATTGCTTTTAAAAATCGTTTAATCGTTACGGGACTACAAACGAATCCCTTTCAGCTACAAAGCGGTGTGATATGTTAAAGGGGTGATCTAGCGACGTAAGTGAAGACATCGATGTTTTTGTCTTACTTGTGTATTATTATAATTTACTAGATTTGAAAAACGAGGTTTCTATGGTTTCATTTAAGTCACTGCGAGCCACCACAGATATTAGGGACACGGTTTTAAAATACAAACAAATCATACCATATTTGTCAGCCGCACATTCTTTATCTGGTTGCGACACACTGGCTGAGTACCATGGGATTGGAAAAAAAAATGTTTAACGAATGGTCCTGTTCTAACACATTTGGGTCGATTAAGCAGCAATATTGAAGATGTTTTTCAAGAATGTACAATTTTTGTAGTATCGTGTTAAGTAGTAAACAATGCTAGCAAAATGACTGATGTTAGAACTTCTCTATGGGCTAAAAAAGTCCGACAAGCCCAATACTCCAGGCAATAGAGAATATTACCTGGAAAAAATAGGAGGATTTAGTTTTATAAGTTTACCTTATGTTTTTTGGGTCGCTGATTCCAAATTTTCAACATCCCACCAAAAATTCCCTCCGGAACCCCCTCAAATTTAGAAAAGAAAAACAAAAAATCGGTTTTTTATTTTTTTTTATCTTTTCTTTTCGTTATAGATAAAAAATACTAATAAATATTCAGAAAGCAAACAAAATTTATAACAAAAAAGGTCCTTGACGTTTTGACGTACGACGAACGGGAGGGGAGCAAGTGGGTCCCGAAACATGCGCCGAGGCTCATGCTTCGCTTGTTGCAAATTTTGCGAATTTTTAGGTACCTTTTTCCTAACACAAAGATTTAAAAAGAAACGATTTTTTTTGCTTTTTTTCTATAAAGGACCACGCTCTGACCTTATGTAAAAGTGATTTCCGTTAAATTGGCTATATTTTTGATATGTTATGTATTTCCGCATCCTGAACAAATGTGTCCATGGGCACGAAGTCCCAAACCCCAAGAATTTCGAGATACGCTACGTTAAAGTTGGATATTTTATGTATATCATGTATAGTCTCTTGAGATAAAGTTTTTACCCCTAAAGTTCTGCGACACGATGGTGACAATATTTTCCGACCTACCGTCCAACCACTACCCCTAAATCTAAAAAACCACCCCTTTTTCCAATTTTTCGACGCTAGTCTTGCAAGGGATTGTCGGATCGAGTGTTTCTTGGTCAATTTGAATAAAATAAGTAAATATTGACCACAGATGACCTAACTCACCCCCAGGGGTTGAAACTACCCCCACCCTCAATACCAAAATGCCACGAAAATAACGAAAATCAGCTGAAAACCGGTATACCCCCGTTTCCAAGGTCGAGGAATACGATGGTGATAATATTTCCCGATCTACTCTTCACCCACTACCCCAAAACCTGAAAACTACCCCCTTTTCCGATTTTCCGGTGCTAGGCTTGAGAGGGCTTGTATCGGATTTTTTTGTCAATTTGAATAAAATAGGTAAATATTGACCACAGGTGACTTAACCCACCTAACCTACCCCAGGGGTTGAAACTACCCCCACCTCCAATAACTAAATGCCACGAAAATAACGAAAATCAGCTTGAAAGCGGTATGCTCTCATTTTCGGGGGCGAAGAACACGATGGTGACAATATTTCCCGGCATATCCTTTACCCACTACCACTATTTTTTTTTGTGCACACGATAACTCGATAACACGATAACCGTTCAAGATATTGAGTAGAAATAAGAGAAGCTAACGTCTCCAAAAATTGTATTAGACACCCCCTTACCTTAAAGGGGGTGAAAAAAATAAAATTGTGATTTAGTGTGTGTACAAAAACCAAAGGCCTCACATTTTTTTTACTTCTCACCGATACGGGTGGCAGGCTGACAAGGAAAAATGGAATTACATCCGATCACCATGTCAAAAAGATTCAAATTGCCCCAGATTACATTTTGGCATTAGCAAAACGCTCATGCAAATCAATGAATCCATGTACCACAACACGATGCAGCTGCGTAGCTAAAGGGTTGTCATGCTGTTTAATGTGTAATTGTCTACAACTAAGCACAGAACACTCTTGCCAATCCTCATACGAGAATTTTTGAAAATATAACTAACAGTGAAGATTCTGAAGAAATGTTCATTTGGACATTTCGTTGTTTACCGTTTTTACAATAAGATTTATAAAATAACAAAAATATACAAAAATTAAAAAAAATAAAAAAGTAAGTAAATAATAAAAAAATACAAAATAAAAAAAGGATGATCAAGCCTTTCCACCCTAAACAAATACAGAATATTAAGTTTACGTTTGTTTAATTCTTTCAAAACCTTACTTGTTCTGAGCTAGCAAGGCCCTTTAACCAATGTTTTTAAAAGGTCATTCAACTTGCTCACGCATATTACTTTTAAGGATATGGTGTTATCCGTATTTTTAAAGCCTAACTTGATTATACAACAAAACTATGTACCAGTTTTATTTGCTTCAAAAATTAATTTACTCTCCGCCCTCTTAATTTAAAAACATTTAAAAAAACCGCTGCCCAAGGAATCACTACTTCCACATCCAGATTTTTTATCTAAGTCACTCACAACGAAAACATTTTGTATGTGGAAATAATTGTTTATGGAACTTTAATAATATATTTGAAATCCTCTACCCCAAAAACCCACAAAACGATACCCCATATCGGTAACGGGGTGGGGGTGGTGATAGGGGGTGGTAGTGGGGGTGGATGAAGTAAAAAAACATTTTGAGGTTTCCGGTTCTTGTACACACCCTAAATCACAATTTTTTCATCCCCGTTAATAATGGGGTGGGGGTGGTAATGGGGGTGGATAATGCCAAAATTTTTTTTGAAACCTCAGCTTCTCTTCGACGGAACAAGATGAAATAATCTAGTTCTAGATCTCGTTAAAGTACATATGTGTACCAAATTTCAAGTCAATATCTCAAACGGTTCCAGAGTAAACGTGCGCACAAAAAAAGTTACAGACAGACCGACAGACAGACCGACAGACAGACCGACAGACAGACCGACAGACAGACCGACAGACAGACCGACAGACAGACCGACAGACAGACCGACAGACAGAATTTTTTTTTTGCTCATAGTTAAAATCTCGACGTTTCGTGACATTCTAAGCCTATTTGAACAATAAAAAATTTTTAAAATGTTTTTGTCGTTACTATACTTCCACTGGACGTGGAAGTAATTACATCCTAGATGATTTTTAACCTCAAATACTAATTCACAGACCTTAAAAACATATAAGACCACGTGTCACACACCCATATAATGAAATATTTGGAAAAACCGGTTTTTTCACTTTAAGCCAGTCGCCATCTCAAGATGTTCAATCATCTCAAAATGCCCAAGGGTGCCAAAGTGGCATCAATCGGAATCATAATGCTGACCCTTTGAAGAACCAAACATAAAAAAACTTTACTCTACCCTACTTCCAGGTTACTTTAGTATGTAGAGATTTAATCACACTTTCTTTTTTTTTTTAATTAGTTGGCTTTTAGTACAGTAACTAGAGGTAATTTTAAAACTATTCTAAGTTTCAAATTTTGAAAACTTTTGCGTTTTGGTATATATTACTCCTGCCAAATTACTACCACATCCAGTGGGAGTAGAGTAACGACAAAAAAAAATTTGAAAAGTTTTATTGTTCAAATAGGCAATGACATTGCAATGTCATGAAACGTCCCGATTTTAAACTTGAGCGAAAAAAAATTTCTGTCTGTCTGCCAGTTTGTCGGTCTGTCTGTAACTTTTTTCGGCGCACGATTACTCTGGAACCGTTTAAGATATGGACTTGAAATTTGGTACACGTATGTACTTTAACGGGATCTGGAACTAGATTATATTTTCATGTTATTCCGTCGAAGAGTTGGGAGGTAAATTGAGATAAATGGGGGGTAAATAGGTAAATCAGGTAGGTAAGAGTCCAAAAAATTGACATTTATTTGGTATATACAAGAGAAGCTAAGGTCTCAAAATTTTTTTTGACATTAGCCACCCCCATTACCACCCCGACCGTTATTAAAGGGGATGAAAAAAATTGTGATTTAGTGTTTGAGCTAGGAACATATTTTTTTACTTCATCCATCCCCACTACCACACCTCTATCACTACCCTCCGATGTGGGATATCGTTTTATGGGTTTTTGAGGTAGACGATTTCAAATATTATGTTATTAAAGTTCCATAAACAATTATTTCCACATACAAAATTTGTTATGACTTATATCTTGAAACTCTGGAAACTGTGGATTGTCTAATGATTCCGTTGACACCCGGTCTATATAAACTAGTCTCTGAGCAGATATTCGGAAAATATCGATAACACGACATCGTAATTCTTACCTCAGCTGTGTATAATAAAACGTCTATTTCATAAATTATGTCTATTTTTGTTTCATGGTTGAAAATAGAAAAGTAAAGAATAATAATGGCTCTACTATGCGCTAGCATTTTGAACATAAATTTCCGAGTACAAATTAATACATACATCTTATAAAATTTATAGGATCCATTTTAAATAATGCTTATAAAATTGTAATAATATATCAAGCTATGGAAACATAAAATTTGATATAAGCTTTATTACGATATCAAGGACTTTACTGTCGGGAATTAAAATTTAAAATATGCCTTTGTTTTATACTTTACTATATGGATGCATATAATGTATTTCATATACTCATTTGCAATCTGTTTGTGTGGTTCTTCGGCGTGAGTATAATTTGAGGATATATAAATTTGTATGTAGTCTGTTCGAATATTCGAAATTATATTCATTATACATATAAAAGCTACGGGAAGCGGCTGGAACCTCCCCACCCGGTGAATCTTTGAAGCCGAAAAGAGCACACAATATTAACAATCTCGTTTAATTATATTTATTAAGTTGACATAATTTTTTCATATTAAAAAAAAACTTGCGATCGATAGGATTTGAACCTGCGATCCTCAAGTTTAAAATTTATAGTAAAGCAAAAGCAAAAACAGATTTATTTCAAAATTAGGCATGTACAAATATGCGCTTCCTCGGAACCTGGCCCAGAGCCAGCCAGACAACGACGGCGCGTAGCGACGGGGTGACTGTAGGGCTAGGTAGGGGCAGGCCCAGTTTGGCTAGAACAGTATTCGATTGGAGGGTTAGTGCTCCTGTTTAGAAATAAAACTTAAAATTAATAATAACTTTTTACATAATACACAAATATACTTATAACTAATTAATATGTAACACTGAAGCTTGCATTTTTGCTCGCGCACAAGCACTAAAAAATTTTGATTGCTGGCACGGGAAAAAACTCAATGAAAAAATCCCTTCGAAGCAATTCCACCCTGGCGGTCTCCTTGCCAGGAAAATGTGGTGAAGTGAAAGTTAGCATTTAAAGAAGCTGGGATTTTCATAATTTATTGGTTTTATAATTTATAGTCTCGCGCTTCAGCACACTAAGCTATTCAAAGAGTTACTTTAGGTTGTAAAATATACGATACACAAGAAGCGTGATTCTATTTATATATTATTATTTTGTTTTCTATTTTTTTCACGGAAACCAAATCGAAAAAATGCTTGTGTGATATATCGTTGAAATCAGAATTTTATCTAGTTTTCAATGGTTCGATTACAAAGCTTAAGTTAGTATAAAATAAACAACATGTTGTGCCAAAACGGCACTAAACGCAATCCGATCTCAACCAAAGCCTTTTCAGATCTTCTGGAGCACTAAAGAAACCCTCTTGCAAAGTTTCATCCAAATCCGTTTGGTAGTTTCACCGCTATCGTGCTAACACATACACACATTTTTCGAAAACCACTTTTTTGGACTGGAATGGAGACACTAAAAATACTTTACTTAGAAATGCACGTGTTTTCGGATCGAGTGACAACAGCATCACCTTCCACTTTTATGGACAGCTACAGCACAACGTGCTTAATTCTCTCTACATCCATATATACGGATTTCTACGGCTGTCGCCGTCTCTCCATCCCCAGTTTCCACGTTTTTCTTTCGTGACTCATTTCCTCATTTAAGTTCCTTGATCTCATTGCATCATCCACGTCATTCCTCCAGCTTCTTCTAGGTCTTCCCCTCTTTCTTTTTTCTGGCGGAGTCCATTCTAGTATTTTTCTTGGCCACCTATGTTGACCCATTCTTTTTGTATGTCCGAACCATATCAACTGTTTCTTTTCGACCTCATCTATAATATCTTTTTCTATGCCAGAATTTTGCCTGATTATTTCATTTCTGATTCTTTCTGTTCTGGATATCCTACAACTTCTTCTTAAATAGTCCATTTCTGTGGCCAACATTTTTCTTCTGTTTGCTTTGTTTAAATCCCACACTTCCGCTCCGTACATAATTACACTTTGTACGATGCTTTTGTAGATGCGTAGCTTGGTGTCTTTCCTTATATTTTTTTCCCACAGTATTGAGTTTAACGCTCCAATACTGCCGTCATAAGCAAAAGTGCGGCTTCTGCAAAAATGTCAAAAATGAGATTTTTGCACCAGTCAATTAAAAATCCTGTTTTCTACTATGCCATACACATTAAAAAGCAGTATCTGCATTCAAAAGTGGTTATTTCGTATGTATATTAACCGCATCTGAACTATTTTGTAAGTAGAAATCGAGTAAGACAGTGGCATCTGAATATTCAAAGGAAAAACGCGGCATCTGTTTGTAGATGCTGCATTCTTGCCCTGTAAATGTAGATGCCGCGTTTTTATTTCATTTAGATAGTAGTGCTAGAAGGCGTTGCCGCTTATTATATTAGCATCAGGTGACTTTACAAATTATTTCCATTTCATTGTTTTAACAGTTGAGAGGTGTTTAATTTCAGTGTTATTTAGTGACCACATGTTGTTAATCTCCAAAATATTTTATATATCCCTGTTTGTCTTTATCTTTTCTTTTGCAGATGCCGCGTTTTGCAATTGTACTATACCAACAACCGTTACACCTATTCCAAAGCAAAAGCGCAGCATCTACTTTTTTTTCTTATATTTTTTTTTAATTCAGATTTTTATTAAATACTTTATTATGATTTCATTATTATTGACCAAAAGTATTGTGTAAACTCAAATGGTAATTTCTAAAACATACCATAATTATCAAATACTATGAGGAAGTAAATTGTCATTTTCTCAATATTCTCTAATTGTTAGATACCGCACTTTTGCTTATGAGGGCAGAATAGCTTTCCTACCTTCATTGATTCTTTCTCTCACTTCATCATTGCTATTTCCCTGTTTATTAAAGATTACTCCTAAATATTTGCACAATTGCACTCCCCTAATCACACCGTTTTCTAGTTCCAGATCATTACATTCGCCATAGCCGGCTGCTAAATATTCACACTTGTTTAAATTTATTGTAAGTCCCGCTCGTTCATACTCTTCTTTTAGCTTTCTTGTCATGTAGCTCAGATCTTGTTCGTTCTCCGCTATCACTACCTGGTCATCTGCAAAAAAGAGGCTGTAAAGTGTGTCGTCTCCTACTTAAGACCCATATTTCCGCATTTTCTTATCCACCCTTGTAGGGATCGGTCCAGATATATTTTAAATAGAGTGGGAGACAGACAACAACCTTGTCTTAAGCCTTTCGATGTTCGGAAATATTCTGTATGCGTGTTGTTACCAGGTTTTACGGTGGCCAAATTATCTTTATAGTAGAGTCGTGTAGCATTGATTAGAGATTGGTTTATTTCCAGGTTTCGCATTTCTGTCCATAACTGTGATATGGGGACACTGTCACAGGCTTTCTCTAAGTCTATTAGAGCTATATGTGTTTCTCTGTTATGTTGGGTACGTTTTTCAATGGCAAGTTTCAGTGTGAAGAGATTATCAATTGTCGATCTACCCGCTCTAAATCCTGACTGTTCTTTCGGTTGTTTATCCTTTATGTCTTCTTCTATCAAGTTTTTAAGAATTCGTGAATATATTCTTCCTATTGTTGGTATTACCGCTATACCCCTGTAATTTTTCGGATCATCTTTAGGACCCTTCTTATATATAGCTGTAATATAAGAGGTTCTCCATTCCTTTGGAGTTTCTTCTCCATTTAGGCATCTTTCATATAGGTTTTTTAACATTTGTGTTAGTTTCGATGGTCCGTATCTTATAAATTCGGGATATATTCCACCAGGTCCAGGGGATTTTCTTATTTTTGTGGATTTTATTACCTCTTGCACTTGTGTTATCTCGAGATGTATGCGGTCAGCATTGAGCGGTTCTTGATCTTCTCTCATATACTGTGGTCTTCGCTCTTCCAACAGGTGTTTGAAATGTTGTGTCCACTGTGAATTTGTTATACCATTTAGACTAGTTCCTTGTTTGTTATTTGTTCTCATTGATTTTATTGTTTTTCAGGCTTCTGAACTTCGTGTGCCTCCTATCTGTTGATCTATGTAGTCACATCTTTTGATCCAGGATTGGTTCTTCTTCTTTAGTACTTCCGCCTTTACTTTTCTGTTTGCTTGTTTATATTCTTCTCTTGTTCCTGCATCCTTCTTCTGTAGGAATCTTTCGTATATTTGTTTTTTCTCCTTAATTTGTATCTCTATATCCTCGTCCCACCAGTATGGTTTATTTTTCGTATTCCGCATTCCAAGAGATTCCTGGGCTGCCTCAGTTATACAGGATTTAATACGGTGGTATTCTTCTTCAGTTGTTCTTTCAATTTGTATTAATTTCTCCTCTAATTTTTTACAGAAAAGGTATTTTGTACTATCGTGTTGTAGGCTATCGAGGTTATATTTCATACTGTTTATTTGATTTTCGTTAGATGTTATTTTTTTCAGAGTACTAGTTGCGATGTATGGTACATATATCTTCGATACCACTAAGCAGTGGTCGGGTCCACAGTCTGCTCCCCTGCTTACTTTCACATCCTGTATTTTGATGCCTGGTTGCTGTCTAGTAATGAGGTAGTCGATAATCGATTTAAGTCCCCTTGTGTGTTGGTACCATGTGTACTTATGTATATCTTTATGTGCGAAGAATGTGTTCATTATCTTTAGGTCATATTGGTCACAGATATTGATTAATCTTTGTCCGTTATCGTTTATAGTTTCTTCTCCGTATCTTTCAACCACTTTATTATTATTTTGTTTTCCTACTCTTCCATTGAGGTCTCCTGCTATTATTATTTCATGATGATTTGGTATCTGGTCGATAATGTTTCTTAGATCTTCTTCAAAGGTATTCTCTCTACTTAATGCAAAAACTTAGACTCTATGAATTTCTTTACATTTTAAATTCGCCGCTATTTAACGCTTTTCATTCACTGCAAATCAATATAAACGCTATTTGGAAAAGGCAATACTATTGGATGATTTGAAAGGCTGTAAGTCGACATTAGCACAAAGTACTAAAGCGAGGAAAGTGCAAATAGGGCGCAACCTTCAAACTGAATTTTAAACAAAAGCATGCAAAAATTGCCAAGGCCTATTTTACTATAAAAACAAATTAAGTTCATCTGGTGGCTTGCCCTTGGGATACGAGCATTGGATAGCTATCAGAAGGATACGCTCCCATCACGGAAGGAGCATTTTAAATTTTGGAGGTCCCTTAGCACACGAAAATCCTTATACGGGTGTTTGCATGCAGTTGAAATGACGCCCTTCGAGGAAAGCGTTTGTTCTTGCCGTGTTTGGTAGGCAGATACCTTGAAATAATGTTTTAACTAGATGGGGTCTTTACCATTTTTATTTGTATCTATTTTTGAACTTTATTTAAAATAAATGGTATTACCGAACGTGCTGAATACGAATCAGTTGTCCGCTTAGCCCCATTACTCACCAGTTGGTAGTAAACTCCAAAAATAACCTAAATTATGAGTTTTTTTAGGTTATTTTCCCGATTTACAAAAAAAATGACACCTGACTTGTGTTCAGCACGTCGAAATACACATGGGTCACCCAATGGAGTTCCAGGAACAGACCACCTTTTTTATTTTTTGTGCCTGTATTATTATATTGCGTAGTACCAAGTTTCAAGGCACGGAAAGCGGGTGAAAAATAGGTTGTAAGTTTTGACCCAAACAAAGACAGTGAAAGTGTGTAAAAAAATCTGTACCTTTCCACAGAGAAAAGGTTCGCACAATTTCCAATGACCCAATTTTTCAAATCGTCGGAATTAATTCTCATGAGAAAATTACGTCATTTTCTCACGATTTTGTGAGATTTAAGTACAACTGTATTCTTGAAAAAAATATCGTAGGAAATATTTCTCTCGATATTGATGGAAAAAATTCCTAAGGGTTTTTGACGCGGAATTCGAAAATTCTCTTAATAAATTTTACTTTTAGGTTATGTATACAGATTGCGAGGTTAATTATGGGAGATGAGGAACTAGATTTGGGCTTATTTGAAGATGATGGTAATGCTATACCAGCTGAAGTGTGTGTACAAATCTAAATTCAGATTTAGGTGCTGAAGATCTCTTGACTGCAACAACAAATTATAAATAATTTTAGAATTCACTAAAATATTCTTAATCACATTCAATTGCTTATTTTCTCTTTCAATATTTATGTTCATTTTGTTCAAAAAGTGTTTTTATCAAAAAAGACTTTTAATAAGAAGTTGCGTAGAGTTAAATAAAGAAATTTAAATTTCATATCTATATTATTGACAAAAAATCAACTGAAAAACCATATATAAGTAACATATTCTTATAACAAACTTAAATACAAAGAATATTAACCTGCAAACCAAAACATAAACTTGAAGAAAATAATAAAGTCTTCAATGTTACCAATAATAGATATAAAGAGATTACTAAAAATTCAATCTATTCATTGGCTGTTGCAAATATTACTACAAACATATAATTTGACATACGTCCCACTGTCATTATCATAGGAATTTGTTTCCCACGAGATTCAAGAATGGTAATTCTCTTGATTTGTTGATTTGCATGAGAATTACAGCATGACAAAAATTTTCTCAGGAGGACTAATTCCTACGATTTCAAGAATTGGGTGCCTGGTTGGAGACAACTCATCATCTAAAGTCCAAGATTAATCTCAGATGCGATCTCAGATGACGTTAAATGAGTTAAAAAACATAATATGTTCTGAATATTTCATTAAACATTTCTCAACTCGACCTACACATTCTGTAGTAGCAAATTTTCCATATTTTTGACTGCATAATTATTTTGGAATCCTCAAAATAAGTAGTGCATGCACATATATTCCGATAACCAAATATTTATTTATTAAGCCACCAATCAACACAAATATGCATCAATGATTATTTAAATTTTTGTCGTGTGTGTTTCACGTTTAACCAAAATATTTGGGAACATATTTATTATAAAATTTCAGTATTGATTGACAAATATTAAACAACCAAATTGTGCGAATTCTACAGCATTCCTGCATTAAATAGTTTGATTATTTCTCCAAAGTGAATTTTGAAAACTGATTGCCTCTAATTAAAATTAAATTGACATTTTTTAGTCATGAATATTTGATGTAATAAGCCAACTAATACAATAGTAAAGGAGGAACTACCCCATTCAGCTTGAACTAATAGTCATAATCTAGCATTACTAAGTGTGTTATGCAAATCCAGCTGAAACTAAATCTCCTGCCATTTCAAGCAGTTTGAAAAATTATCTGAGGATGATTAAAAAATGTATCCGCAACTTCAGGCAAAAGAAATGTTTCTTATTTTGGTTTTTCATTATTGTCTCAACAACGATTGTAGATTGCTGGGGTTTTACTCCTTTCAAAAGTTCACAAATTTGGTAAAGGAGAGGCGGCGATAAGCCCCTTATTTGGTTCCAGCGAGTACCACTTTGATTCTTACATGTCAAAGATTTTACGTTCTCACACTTCATATTTAAAAATCTTCGCAGTACTCTTCCATGCTCGGTGTAAAACAACCAGCCAAACGCACAAACAAATGGTCATTTTTACATATTTTGGTGAAAGGAGTGAAGTTTAGCCGACCTTTATCGATGGTAAAAATTCGAACTGCGTAAAATATGTATTGTCGTATCTTCAAAAATTCGATTTTTTTTTATTTTGCCTTGTATGCAATTACTTTCATTGGGGATTTTTTAAAGAAAACGTTAATAAAAGTAATTTATTCTTGGATATAATCCATTTTTTTAAAATTTTTTGTATAAATCTATCTGTTGAGTTACTTAATTACAATCCAGTTTAAATTTCTTTTAAAAATATTATCTTTTACAATTTGTATTACGAAAACGTAATTTGCAAAAGTAAAAAGTAATTTAGTAAATACATTGTTTTTTTAACAAAGAAACTTTGCCACGACGCAATTGACTCCTTTATATTAGTTTGAGAAGTTTACGTGCTACATTGTTTCCAGAAGGACATTTATAATCTTATTTTTGGAGCAGATTGTACTTTATAAGAATATTAACGCAACATTCGTGAGTGAAATAATACCATTCAGAACATAACATTCATTGTGTTTATTACATTTATATTTAAAAGCTATTGCATTGCACTATACAGTGTTAATAATAATAATAATAACACAGCCACACAAAAAAAAGTTTAGACCCAGAAACTAGACCTACCAATCTTTATGTATTTTGACCTCCTGTCGATGCCGCCGTCAAGATTTAACTTTATCGTTATTTTTTATCTTAGATTTTATCTTTGAAATGGCATTTTTATCGCAAAAAACGACCAATAGATGTCAGATAAACCCAAAACTAATGGTTTTTTTTGTTTTTTCCCGATTTTGACATGTTCTTACCAGTATCGGTCATACAAAAGTAACAGCTTTCTTTAGTGCTTGGATTAGACCATCTAACTGGTCTCACAGTCTTTACATATTATTTACTGTCTTTAGTATTGTTCCAACGCTGAAGCATAGCTCGATAAGAATTACAAATAGTATTTGGTGCATAGTTGAATGTATCAATATTTTCTTGCACATTAAAGCATATTTTATATATACTTTTTAGATTGCTAGTAAAAGACCTCCGGAATAAAGTAAAATCAAAATGGCAACAGACGAATCAGAAACAACCTTTCATTCCATTGCATGGATGCTGAGCTGTCGTAGATTCAGCATCAATTCTAGGAATCTTTAAAATTGATAATCTTGTAGCATTATACTCAACAGTAGCCAAGCCACCCACTCATAGATTACTGGGAGGGATAGATTGGAAACTTCAATACTAAAACTTGTCGCTTTGCGGAAATGTCAACTCGCCATCTGTTAATTTGGTCTGGTACTAATCTATAAATCTGTAGTAATTGGTTTTTATAACTACTAATTTTGAATATTCTGCGCGTGCGCACCCATTTGAATATTTAGCGCGTTCCGAATTTCCTATATGGATATTCATATTATACAGCGTGAATATAGGTTATTGGGAATAATAATAACAATAATAATAATAATTTTTATTTTTCTATTTCAATGTATAGCAATCAAATACAATACACAAGATACAGAAAATGTCAGAATTTAACAACACTACAATTACAATGAGCATAAAACATGAATTGAAACGTAATACAAAATATACAACATAGAGGGTAAAGTTCCACATACAAAGTTATATTAGAGTCTTAATAGTTACGACATACAAGATACATACAAACAGCAATTGATTTATTGACTTTTTAGTAATAAATAAAAATATAAAAATTTTACCACATTCAATATGAAAAACTATTTCGAAAGTATTAAATAATGGAACAACAATTGTCCCAATCCAGTGAATGTGCCAAATAGACAACCAGTAACTCTCAAACGTACAATTGAAGGCTTTCAAATCAGAGCGCTATACTGTTAATATGAATCAATTAAGGTACTTGTGTACTAAAACGAACTTTTACAGTTTTAAGTTTAATTTAGTATACTAATAAATAAAGTGACTTTACACTTGAATTTTTAATAAAATAAAATCGTCCGTTTAGTTTCGGAGTAATATCGATTCGGAAAGTTTGACGAATAGGTATGCCTTACTTGACATAGTTGAGCTCGGATGCACGCTAGACTAAGTTAATTTTTGCTCTAAATACCACAAATATGCTTCAAAAACTAGCATAACATTAAGTAGTTTTTTATTAACGCTCTGTTAAAATCCTGAAAAAATCGTCCGTCTAATATAAAAGTTATTAGAAGTTTAATCAATTTTAAGTCCTAAATTTGTTATGTATAAATAAAGCAGCTACTGAAATTGATTTGCAGTACTGCACATTTCGAATATTTAAATTTTTTAAAAGTATAAAATTAATTGTAGTAATATCATTGTTTTTTTTTTTATTTGTTTTATGAGTTGCAGAATTGTGTTTATATTCGTTCACTTCATGCACTTTTCCTGTACGTACAACCGAAACGACTGAAATATTTTTGCAAAAAAACATTCCAAATTGAAAGTAAACCACAATGTTTTTCACTTTCTTTCAAAGAAAGCATTAATGAGCATTCTAAACATTCTAGATTTTTACCAAGTTCCATTACATTAATCACGCGATTTCCTTCGCAAACATGATCTTGGCATTCGGTTGAAAGGTTAGAATCGGGTTTGTTATTTCTAATGCCTTTTTTAAGTCTTGTTTTTTAAGCACTTTTTTAAGTAAACTTGACTTTATATTTTAGGTGTTCTGACATTTTTAAATATGTTGTATTAGTATTTAAGATTAATATCTATTTTTAACTTAATCTAATCTGAAAATATACTTTGCAAAACTTAACAGTAACAACCAGATTAGTATAATATACTGTCATATTATGACAGTCGTGTTTAATACAGTGTTGACAAATTTTTTACTCTATCTCTCGCGTGTTCTAATTTATTAAATATAACGCTAGATTCGCTCTTATCAGTATACAAGTACCTTAACTAATAGCTGTTAATTTCTGCTTCTAATTGTAGGATCTAAGTCAAATGCATTTAAAAGATGTTTAACTAATTAATTAATCTTCACTGAAACAAAACACTGTTTCTGGAGTGAAATATGGATCGCATATTCTATATGACCTATAGATTAACTAGGGTTCCAATTTAATTATGTTGCTGTTTCCAGTAGCTTCCAGACGCTTTTTAAACTTTTCCAAATATTTATTTGGCATGTCAAATCTGTGTCGGGATGAATCGAAATCATCACATTTTTCCACAGCACATTTCCAGCTCCATATATCCATATTTTGATCTAAAACACATGTTGGTTAATATTATTATGGCTAATATAATACATAATTTTCATATTATATGACCATTTTTGTATAATGTAAGCATAATCAGGCACGGAACTAGCCCTGCAGTATTGGGTGGGCCGAGGATGGGCCTATAATTTCTTAAGTGGCCTAGGGGATAGGAATTTAAAACAACTTAACACAAGTTTTACCTTTTTCAATACATTAGACATTCTTAATTTGTCAGGGTGTGCACAAGGGTGGGTCAACGTAAATTAAGGTGGGCCATGGCCCACTCACCTCACTGTAGTTCCATGCCCGAGCATATAATCATATAACATACACATTTGCACTTAAACTACATACAGATTTTCAGTAAATAATTTTATAATTTTTGCTCTAAATACCACAAATATGCTTCAAAAACTAGCATAACATTAAGTAGTTTTTTATTAACGCTCTGTTAAAATCCTGAAAAAATCGTCCGTCTAATATAAAAGTTATTAGAAGTTTAATCAATTTTAAGTCCTAAATTTGTTATGTATAAATAAAGCAGCTACTGAAATTGATTTGCAGTACTGCACATTTCGAATATTTAAATTTTTTAAAAGTATAAAATTAATTGTAGTAATATCATTGTTTTTTTTTTATTTGTTTTATGAGTTGCAGAATTGTGTTTATATTCGTTCACTTCATGCACTTTTCCTGTACGTACAACCGAAACGACTGAAATATTTTTGCAAAAAAACATTCCAAATTGAAAGTAAACCACAATGTTTTTCACTTTCTTTCAAAGAAAGCATTAATGAGCATTCTAAACATTCTAGATTTTTACCAAGTTCCATTACATTAATCACGCGATTTCCTTCGCAAACATGATCTTGGCATTCGGTTGAAAGGTTAGAATCGGGTTTGTTATTTCTAATGCCTTTTTTAAGTCTTGTTTTTTAAGCACTTTTTTAAGTAAACTTGACTTTATATTTTAGGTGTTCTGACATTTTTAAATATGTTGTATTAGTATTTAAGATTAATATCTATTTTTAACTTAATCTAATCTGAAAATATACTTTGCAAAACTTAACAGTAACAACCAGATTAGTATAATATACTGTCATATTATGACAGTCGTGTTTAATACAGTGTTGACAAATTTTTTACTCTATCTCTCGCGTGTTCTAATTTATTAAATATAACGCTAGATTCGCTCTTATCAGTATACAAGTACCTTAACTAATAGCTGTTAATTTCTGCTTCTAATTGTAGGATCTAAGTCAAATGCATTTAAAAGATGTTTAACTAATTAATTAATCTTCACTGAAACAAAACACTGTTTCTGGAGTGAAATATGGATCGCATATTCTATATGACCTATAGATTAACTAGGGTTCCAATTTAATTATGTTGCTGTTTCCAGTAGCTTCCAGACGCTTTTTAAACTTTTCCAAATATTTATTTGGCATGTCAAATCTGTGTCGGGATGAATCGAAATCATCACATTTTTCCACAGCACATTTCCAGCTCCATATATCCATATTTTGATCTAAAACACATGTTGGTTAATATTATTATGGCTAATATAATACATAATTTTCATATTATATGACCATTTTTGTATAATGTAAGCATAATCAGGCACGGAACTAGCCCTGCAGTATTGGGTGGGCCGAGGATGGGCCTATAATTTCTTAAGTGGCCTAGGGGATAGGAATTTAAAACAACTTAACACAAGTTTTACCTTTTTCAATACATTAGACATTCTTAATTTGTCAGGGTGTGCACAAGGGTGGGTCAACGTAAATTAAGGTGGGCCATGGCCCACTCACCTCACTGTAGTTCCATGCCCGAGCATATAATCATATAACATACACATTTGCACTTAAACTACATACAGATTTTCAGTAAATAATTTTATGATTTTGATGAATGGTAACATTTTCTTTTTTCTTCATACCAAAATTACCAAATTTAGTTCAGTGTTTGATTCACATAAAATAAGTGATATACCTACTTACATAATATTATTTACGCCTTCTCAACATTATAACTTAAAAAAGAGTTTTACGAAAACAACAGTAACAAAACGCTAACATGAGTCGAGGCACATGTGCAAGTGATAACTTCTTATTCTTAACCAAACTTGTATTTTTTAAATATTGACAGTCGCTCGGAGTTGCTCGGTTAAAAACGAACACTGGTTTGGTTAATCAGCGCTCCTAGTATTTTGGTCTGGAAGCTAAAAATAAAGAGAGAAAAGTTGTCTATCTCCCTTTGGGCAAAGCATCAATATTTGCCGATCAGATAACAGGCCCTGCACCACTGTTCTTGCCCTGCACCCACTACTGAAGAGCTGCGGTCGCATGATGATGACGCGGCGCCTGCGGACCCGCTTGCATTCTGACCAGTCGCCGCACTGTGGGGAAATTTCGGATTTTACTGTTAGTCGGGGAGCCCTCCCTAGCTGTACGTCCCGCCCGATCCTTGGGTACAATGTTTTTCATAAAGATTAAAGCCTAAGGAACAATTTAAGACATGTCCTAAAAAAAAAAACTGGCTATACTTTCAAAATGGCGGCCATATGTTAAAAAAACTGTTGCCAATGTTATTTTGGTCATTTAACACAAAAACTAAAAAAGTTGGACAAAAACTTTTTTCACAAAAAACAACGTGCATAAAATTTTCTCCAATTTTGTTCCTATACAATATTTTGATAGGAGTTACCATTTTCCAGATAAATGAGTCTGAAATTAAGAAAACATGGAAATTCATATATCTGTAAATCACTTAGAGGAAATAACTGTGACAATTATTATAAGGCGTATAATATAACTTTATATTATTAACATAACAAAAAATAAAATAAACTGAAAAAAATTAATAATAATAGTAAAAATAATATTATAATTTGCAGATTTTATCTCGAAAACGGTAGCAATGGTATCTGGAAAATGGTAACTCCTATCCAAATATTGTATAGGAATAAAATTGTATAAAATTTTATGCACTTTGTTTTTTGTGCAAAAAGTTTTTCTCCATCGTTTTTAGTTTTTGTGTTAAATGACAAAAACAATATATACAATTTTTTTTAAAAGACGCCATTTTGAAAGTACAGCCAGTTTTTTTTTGGGGACATGTCTTAAATTGTTCCTTAGGCTTTAATCTTTATGAAAAACATTGTCTCCAAGGATCGGGGGGGAGGGTGCACGGACCCTTAGAGTGGGCTCCCGTAGTATGTTCAAAAATCTCTAGAGACCTTAACATCCATCGGATCGGGATATTTTTTTTCTTTAAATTAAAGGTAATTAAATTCCCTACACATCCGTCGAGGCAAATTTTTAAATAACTCGGTCAACTTTTATTAATGACATAATAAACTGTCAAAAAACTGTAAAAAAAATATTGTCAAATTATGTATTTGGCAGTTTCATTTTCCTACTATATGGTTTATGTACTATGTGTAGCCAAAAAATTTAATTTTTATATGAATATAGCGATATTGGTTTAAATTTTTAATATTTTTTTTACAGTTTTTTAACAGTTTATTATGTCATTAATAAAAGTTGACCGAGCCATTTAAAAATTCGCTTCAACAGATGTGTAGGGAATTTAATTACCTTTAATTAAAAAAAAAATTATCCCGATCTGATTAAGGTCTCTAGAGATTTTTGAACAGCCAAATCCAGAATTTCCCCACAGTGCGCCGATACTGGGCTTCCGAAACTCTGCATCGTAATATCCTTACCTCTTATTGCTATGAAGGCTTCATATGATTACCCAGGAACTTCACCAGAACAATTCTGTTGCCCACCTTCACCGCGCGGAGGTGTCCTGGTCGCAAAACAAGCACAGATTCCAAGAAATAGGAAATTTTCATGTTTGATGAAAGCGGTGTGGAAACTCATCATTATATACCAAATTCGAAATTTCACAAATATTTTGAAAACCTAGACGAACAGATTAACTAACATATTGTTTTAATTTGGTTTTTTTTTTTGACAAATTTCATTATGTTTAATTTCTACATATTCCATGTGTTAAATTTTTGTGCGTCTAGTTTTTGGAAATTTTTTTTAATGGAAGCCTAGTGCGTCTAGATTTTTATGAAAACTAACTGTACAATTAAGTATATAAATTGTAATTTATGAATATTGCATCTAATTTGTATCTATTGAATAATCCACTGAATAAAGTTGAATTGAATCTCTTAGCTGCCTGATCTAAAATTTCATTCCAAATTATTCCAACATGACCTTTTGTCCAGATAAACATTACTGATACCTGATTTTGACTTAGATTACTGCCTAGTTTTTTGATATTGCATATTATGGCATTCTTATAATTTTACTTCCACATCCAGTATAAGTTTGAAAGCGATATATTTCCCCAAGAACGCTGTTAGCAAGTGATGGCATATTCAGTATTGAGGAGGGGGCTAGGGGGTTGGGGGATCGTCCGTTCAGGGTAAACTCGACGTATTATTGTTAGTAGACATGAAAAAAAAAAAAAAATTCTGATTTTTTTCATCCCAAAATAATTTGGGACAAAAACCGCCCAAATCGATCTCCTCCTTTTTATCGTTCAAATAGGCTTAGAATGCCATGAAACGTCGAGATTTTAGGTTTGAACGAAAAAAAATTATTTCTGTCTGTCTGTCGGTCTGTCTGTAACTTTTTTTGTGCGTATGATTACTCTGGAAGATATTAAGATATTGACTTGAAATTTGGTAAACGTATGTACTTTAATGGGATCTGGAACTAGATTATATTTTCATGTTATTCCGTCGAAGAGTTAGGGGGTAAACAGGGTAAATAGGTAAATCAAGCAGGTAGGAGTCAATGCAATTGGTATTTAGTATATACGAGAGAAGCTAAGGTCTCAAAAAAATGTTTGGCATTAGCCACCCCCATTATCGCCCCCACCCCATTATTAAAGGGGATGAAAAAAATGTGATTTAGTATGTATACAAGAACCAAAAACCTCAAAATATTTTTTTACTTCATCCACCCCCACTCCCACCCCACTGCCGATGTAGGATATCGTCTTATAGGTTTTGGGGTAGACGATTTCAAATATCATATTATTAAAGTTCCATAAACAAATATTTCCACAAAAATTTTGTTCGTTGTGAGAGACTTGGATAGAAAATCTGGATGTGGAAGTAGCGATTCCTTGGGCAGCGGTATTTTAAACTAAAGTTGATAGCTTGCAGAACAGATTTCGAATCGGAAATAATAATATCTCCCATATACATTTCATTTCTCCAAATTAAGGCACGTTCTATAGCAAAGGTCTCAGCTGTGAAAACTGAGCAGGAATCATTAAGGCGAAATGTATGTTTGGTTGATGTTCGAAACATAGAATGCGCAGCCTAATCGACCATCTATTTTTGTTCCGCCTGTAAAAATCTCTACTTTTTTTATTATACATGCTATTTTGTATATCATTATATGAGTTGCGAACTATATTCACATTATTATTCTAAAGTTATCGATATTCAGATGCTACAAAAACTCATGTGTTATAGGTCACAACAATTTAATATTCTTACTTTTTCATTGGATAATAAAAACTGAATGAAGATTTGCTAATTATTCTACTAGAGATAGATATAATTTATATTTAAACTAGTCTTTAATACAATCGTGTTAAAAACTAATTAATTTAAGTTTTCTACGTCCTCAGCACCCCTTCATGTATATTATTTTCATCTGACACTCAAAATTAGAGTACCTGAACCGCAAAACACCGTCTTGAATATGAAACGGGATTAAGTAAAGCCGAAAGGCGACCTCCTGAACCCAAGAAGAACTACATACAAGGACCTTATCTCTATACCCGCAAGATCCCAAAGCGACAGTTAACACCATAACCGTTCACGTCCCACGAGAGCCGTTATTTTAAGCAGCTTATTTTAGACATGTTTGTCGAAACCCATTGCGAATACTAAGAGCATTCAATAACGTCATAATTAGATCATTTGAGACCCTCTCGTTCTCTGGATACGTCCCACATTAGCACGAGGTATTAAATTCAATTTGTGCTGTTTTATATTCCTAACTAATTTAGTTTATGTTTCACATTTACTTAAATACTACAACCATTAATTAAACAAGACTAGTCAGTTATAATTATTAAAAAATAGAACTTGAAATGGTAAAAAGTACAAAGAAAATATTTTTTAGGAAAGGGAATATTTTTTTACTTCTCTTGACAGGGTAATGATTAGATCATAAAACTAAGCCTGTATGATAGTCCCTTGAGGTAAAGCTTTTACCCCAAAAGTTCTGCGACTGGACCGCAAGACATGTACCCCCCCATTTTTGAGGGTGGGGAACACGATGGTGACAATATTTTCCAACCTACCCTCCAACCACTAATCGACACTAACGTAAATCGATTTTCCGATGCTAGGCATTTTTTATCGGAAAATTTTATTAACGAAAGTTGTTCAGAATCCGAATATCCAATATTTCATCAAAATAAAAAAATTGAAAAATTAAAAAAATTGATAAATTTGAAAAATATAAAAAAGACTACTAAATTACTTGACATCTGACACCTTGGGTTTAATTTCAAACAAAATTGTCATGAAGTTTTTAAACAAAAAAAACCCATTTAAATGATGATATTTAAAAAAAAAATTAATATTTTTTAATTTGTACTAAATTTTGGATTTAGAGTTTTTGGACAATTTTGAACAACTGCCGTTAATAAAATTTTCCGATATAAAATGCCTAGCACCGGAAAATCGAATAATGGGCGGTTTATTCGGTTTAGGGGGTAGTGGTTGGAGGGCAGGTCGAAAAATATTGTTACCATCGTGTATCAGTGGTAAAGGGAGTACCAAGACTGACAGATCTACATGTATACCGGGTGGATCCAAAAACAACGTGCTCAGAGTTGACCCAGATCCTGAAACAACATTTTCCTGAAGTTAAATGTGAAGCCATAACACCAAAATTTCCTGAACTCTATGCTTCGTTTAAAGTGTCCATACTGGAAGAACATTTTAAAGCAGCGATGGATCCTAATCTGTGGCCTTTTGGTGCCTGTATAAGTCGTTTTTTACACCTTCGCAAGAAAGAATTGATTCCCATACCGTAATGTTTAACCCCAATGTACTTTTGTTAAACGTAAACATTTTAAGCTTAGATAAGATTAATATGTTACTAGAAGATATTTCTAATTATCCTAATTTGGATATTTTATGTCTAGTAGAATTTGGTATTAAAATGGAAATGGTCGATTATATACATATCGACAATTATAAACTAATTAGTTATTATTGTAGACCCTCAAAAAAATGTGGAGAGGTTGGAACATGGGTCAAAACACATTTAGATGCTAAAAAAATTAACATTATTGTTCCTTGTGTTGAACAACACTTTGAGTATTGTGTAATTTCTTTGAGACATAATGGTGTAAATACAATTATTATTAATTGTTATAGAGCTCCTTCTGGAAATGTATCAATATTTTTTGATAAAATTAGCGATGTTTAAAATGTTTTGTTTAAACCAAATATAAATTTTATTGTCTGTGGTGATTTTAACTTTGATGTTTATAATAATAATGATTTTAGAAATTTATGTACAATTTTATCTTGTTTTAACTTAAAATCTGTGGTAGGGTGGCCGACCCGAGTGACAGATACTTCAAGTACTATAATTGATAACATTTTTGTGAATCTTGATAATGATGGAACATGTTGCGTACTTGATAACTTTATCTCTGATTATAGGACGGTATTATTAGAACTAGACTATTTTGGGACAGTTTCTTATAATAAAAGTTATAAAAAAAGAAATTTTAACAAAAATAACATTTTGCAATTTGAGCAATTTTTAGATAAAGAAGACTGGTCATACTTATACCATCTAACCGATACAAATGTGGCGTTTGACTATTTTAATTCTATATTTTTGCATTATTTTAATATAACTTTCCCTGAGCGTAGATATTTTGCTAATATCGACATAAAGGGGAAAAGATGGGTAAATGATATAATAAAAAAGTCTAGCTCCGATCTTAAGGATCTTTTTCATTTAAAACAAATCTATTCTGATCTAATTCCTCTTTATAGAGAAGCAAAAAGTGGACATACTGCCTTAATCAGAAAAACAAAAAAAGAGTACTATCAAAATAAAATATTCAATTCTGATAATCCAGCACGTGCAGCTTGGAATGTCATAGCCGAAATATCTAATAAAAAGAAAGAAAACAGTAATGTCACACTAAATAATAATGGGAGAATAATAGACAATCCTCAAGAAGTTGCTTCAACTTTGAATTCATTCTTTATTAATGCTCCAAAAATGATTGCTAATAAAATAAGTACCGTTACTAATGTAAATCAAACTAATTTAAAAGTAAATCAAAGTTTGTTTCTCGATCCATTTACTGATGATGAACTGTTTAATTTATTAAATAATAAATCAAAAAGTAAAAAATCGGCAGGACCGGACCATGTTCCAATGTTTCTTATTAAACATGTTTTAAAGTTATTAATAAACCCTTTAACATACCTAGGGAATCTATCATTCGAAACTGGTATTTTCCCTGAACTACTGAAGACGGGTAAAGTCGTACTATTTAAAAAAAAAAATGATCGAATGGCTTTAGAAAATTATAGGCCGGTTACCGTCCCTTTAAGCTTTTCAAAGGTTTTTGAGTATGCGTACTTAATTCGTTTAACAATATTTGTAAACAAATTAAAAATTTTATCTAATAACCAACATGGTTTTCGCTCTGGAATGTCTACCATAACGGCTACACATTCCTTTTACGAAGAAGTTTTTAGATGTATTGATGCAGGCGAATGCCCTGTTGTAGTCTTCTGTGACCTCAGTAGGGCGTTTGATTGCGTAGATCATGACAGTTTACTCAATAAACTTTACGATTACGGCATACGGGGCGTTCCTTTGAATTGGATATTTTCTTTTATACATTATCGGAAACAATATGTTTCAATACAATATAGTGATCACGATTCCGTAAATGTTAATTCTGATTTTTCTTTAGTAGATATGGGCGTACCGCAAGGCTCCGTCCTGGGCCCTGTACTATTTGTCTTACATGTAAACTCATTAGAGTCCGTATTAGGTAAAACTTTTTTCACTATGTATGCTGATGATTTGTCTTTAATTATCTCAAACAAATCGCTTGATAATTTACATTTAGACATAAACAAAACTTTGGAACATGTCTGCAGTTGGTTCAGTCAGAATTATTTACATTTCAATACAAATAAAACACAAATAATTAGATTTCACAATAGCGGTTAATATCAATAACTGTAAAATTGAAAACGATGGTACTGCTAGTATTAGTATTTTAGGAATTCATATAGATGAATGTCTCAACTGGAAAGCTCATTGTAATTTTCTTGTTTCCTATATGAGTTCAATTAATTTCTTACTTAGAAATATGAAGGAAATTTTAAATAAACAACAATTAATTAATTTATATTATGCAAAGGTAGAGTCGCGACTACGCTATGGTGTCTGTTTCTGGGGTGTGTCCACACTATCTCAAACTGTTTTTATATCGCAAAAACGTATCTTACGTAACATAGCGAATGTGCCTAACAAACATACCTGCAGAACCATTTTTGTGCAGTATAAAATTTTAACTTTAACGTCTTTGTTTATATTTGAAATATGTATATATATTTTTAAATATAGACATAAGTTTAATCTCAATAAAGGTATACACGGTTTAAATACAAGGCATAAGAATGATATTTATGTACCCTTTTCAAAACTGTCAGTTAACAATAAATCACCCAATTATTTAGGACTAAAAATTTTTAATAAATTGCCAAATGATTTTAAAGAAAATACTGAATTACACCAATTCAAGAAAAAATTGAAATTGTTCCTGGTAGGTAAGTGTTTTTATTCTTTAGACGAATTTTTTAATACTTAGATTAAGTTAGATTAGTTTATATTATATTATATTATTTTCTCCTTTACCACTTCTGACTATTGTTATACAATTTTGTAATTGTCCCAAAACAAAATAAATTGATTTGATTTGATATGATTCCCCGCCCTCGAAAACGGGGGAAAGATGTCTTGGGGTCCAGTCGCAGAATCTTTGGGCTTTTTGCCTTTTTCTGGTTTACCTCAAGGGACTATAATGTGTCATGGTCACTGCTTCGCTAACATTAGTTTATTTTAGATACAACAAACTATAGTCGACATATGCTAAGAAGTAATTATTGTAACAGAACATTTTAAGTAAGTTTGGGAAGGTACACCAGCAAGCTAAGGAATCTGAGAGTTCCTATATTTAATTTATCAGTACTGAATTTTACTTCCACATCCAGTGGAAGTATAGTAACGACAAAAAAATTTTTAAAAATTTTTATTGTTCAAATAGGATTAAAATGTCAGGAAACGTCGAGATTTTAAGTTTGAGCGAAAAAAAAAAAATTCTGTCTGTCTGTGGGGTATCGTTTTATGGGTTTTTGGGGTAGAGGATTTCAAATATTATATTATCAAAGTTCCATGAACAATTATTTCCACATACATACACATTTTCGTTGTGAGTGACTTGAATAGAGAATCTGGATGTGGAAGTAGTGATTCCTTGGGCAGCGGTTTTTCCAGTAAAGTCAAGTGGGAGTAATCTTGGATCAAAAGCTTACCTGGAAATCGCATTTGAAAAGGATTTTGGAGCTAATCCAATTCGAATCCGTGACCAAACCCACTGACTCAATGCCAAACAAGCTGACTGAGAGTCGTCAGGCGAGCGGGGTCAAATTACTGCTGTTGGAGAAAGACTCATTCATCTGGTACACAGATGGATCTAAGACGGATGAAGAGATTGGTGTGGGCCTAGCGGGGCCTAAATGCAGGCTATCTAAAGCTATTAGCAAAACCTTTGCAACCATTTTCCAAGCAGAAATCTATGCTCAGGGATGCCTTACAGAGGCAAGGGCAAAGACCTATATACTTTCAGACAGCCAGGCAGCACTAAAGGCTCTCAGGTCATATACCTTCTAAAGTTGCATGGGAATACAACAACTGGCAAAACAAAAGAGTTACCTTGATGTGGGTGCCAGGGCATGAGGGAATATAACGCAATAAATTAACCGACAGCCTTGGAAGAGAAGGGGCTGAAGCCCCATTCTTCAGACCCGAACCGTTCTGTGGCTTATCTAAGGGACACATAACAGAGGATGTCCAAAAATGGGAAAAGGAACGAAAGAAGTTCTACTGGGTGAATATTCCAGGGCAAAGAGATTTATAACCTATTCGACAAAAATGCCACAACGCTACTCGAACTCGAAAAGTCCGACCTAAGGCTGAACACAGGTCTTCTAACTGGCCATTGCCCCTGGAGATATCATCTCAAGAACATGGGCATGGCAGAAGATGACAAATGCAGATATTGCGAAGCTGCAACTGAAACTGCGGAACTTATACTTTGTGAATACAAGGTACTAATCCGCATTAGGCTAAAGTACCTAGAACAGGCGGAATTAACGCCTGAAGCCATAGGGAAATTAGCTCCCGGGAAAATCAAAAAATTTGCAAAAAGTCTTCTAATTGTAAGGTAATTAACGAAAGACCTTTTAGGTCGAGGCGAAGAAGGGCCAACTCAGGGCCAAGCAGTCCCTTTAACAATCCACAATCTACAAGCCAAGGAAGCTAAACAGCGCCTTGCCGCAGAGTTCCGACTCCGGTATTGTTTTGCTTTTAGCTAATATGTCCCACACAAGCTCCAAAAAGCTCGTTTATGGAGATGCCTACATAATGGACACAAAGCAGAAGTGACGGAAGAAACTTTAACCGCAGATATCCCGCAGAGTTCCCTTGGGAAATATTTTTGCAACTGGAGACGCCAGCCTAGGTTCCGAAACATCTGTTTCTGGAAAGAGAGAACTCAATCTCGTGCGTCCACATCAATAACAAACAGGCGAAGAGACCACTAGACACTGCTACATATACTTTTAAGTCTGTCTTTTTCCACAAAATTAGTAGTCGCAAAAATTCATGTCCAAAATTACAACACTTAAGACGAGAAACAACTACAGAAGCTCATAGACTATTATTTAGCAAAACACTCCGGTCTGTATGAATAGTTGTTCTACCGGCACGGTAGCTCAATCGGTTAAGGCGTATTGAGTGGCGAATACGCTGATCGACTCGCTACCGCGCTCTGGGTTCGACCCCCAGCCCCGTTATTGACAACACCGGTGGGTGTGGATGTATGTCTGCGTTTTTCCGAATGTGTAACCCCCTTTCAGACAGCCTTGGCGTTGGATTTGGGGGTTGTCTACTATCTGTGGTGTGTTTATGTTTATGTTTATGTTATGTTTAATGAAATCAATCTTCTAGTAGAAGTAAATAGCCCGTTCAATTAAATAGCTAAAATGTTAAATGAACCGACTCAGAGTGTATCAAACGTGCGATGCTGGGGATCAGCTTGAGACACCGTGTCAGGAACGAGATCATCAGAGAGAGAACAAGAGACGTTGATGTCATAGAGCGTATTGCCGCCTATAAATGGCGCTGGGCAGGGCACGTCGCCAGAAATGACGTCAAGTGGACGAAAACCATAATGCAGTGGCGGTCCAGAGAAACTAGGCGGAGTGAGGGGCGACCTCCAACAAGATGGATGAATGATGTTCAGAGGAAAGCCGGCAAGAACTGTATTTTGAGTGCTCAGGACAGACAGCGGTGGAACATGGAAGAGGCCTATGTCCAGGAGTGGACAAGAACAGGCTAAAGAAGAAAGAAGAAGAAGAAATGTTAAAAAGGATTGGTGATAGAACATATTCTTTTCTGACACTTTTGTCAACTTTATATTTGTCGGAAACTTAATACTACGTCTTATAAACATTACTTTTATACTTCAAAGTCTCCTATAAAAATTAAAAAAAACGAAATTTATCTTCAGTTTAGTAGCTTTCTTATTTGTCTGTAGCATTTGACGAGAATTGTTTTGAAATACCTCCTTTTCAGGCTAAAATCCTAATTTTCAAGTCGCTGTAACTTGAAGATTATCAACTTATGTGAAAAGTTACATAGAACCTTTTTTTTTCAAAATTTGATCTCTTTCAGTTCCCATGTTTTTATTATTCCTCCACATTAGCAAGCACCCACATAATATAGAAACTTTTCTTTGATCCATTTACCATCAAATTACCAAAACCGCTGCCCAAGAAATCACGACATCCACATCCAGATTTTCTATCCAAGTCACTCATAATGAAAAATTTTGTATGTGGAAATAATTGTTTATGGAACTTTAATAATATAATATTTGAAATCCTCTATCCCAAAAACCCCTAAAACGATACCCCACATCGGTAGTGGGATGCGAGTGGTGATAGGAGGGTGGAAGTGGGGGTGGATGAATTAAAAAAATATTTTGAGGTTCTGGTTCTTATACACACACTAAATCACATTTTTTTTCTTCCCCTTTAATAATGGAGTGGGGGTGGTAATGAGAGTGGCTAATGCCAAAAATTTTTTTAGCTTCTCTTGTGTATACTAAATACTAATTTCATGGATTCTTACCTGCTTGATTTACCTATTTACCCCAATTTACCCCCCAATCCGTAGACGGAACAAGATGAAAATATAATCTAGTTCCAGATCTCGTTAAAGTACATACGTGTACCAAATTTCAAGTCAATATCTTAAACGGTTCCGGAGTACGTGCGCACAAAAAAAAGTTTTTTTCGCTCAAACTTAGAATCTCGACGTTTCATGACATTCTAAGCCTATTTGAACAATAAAAATTTTTAAACTTTTGTCGTTACTATACTTCCACTGGAAGTGGAAGTAAAATGAACGAAATCTAAGTCATGACATTATTCAGAAGTTAAAACCTCTAGTTACTGTACTATTAAGGCCACATCCATCATTTTCTTGATATATCGAAGATAGTACGTTTTATAGCGAACCCTGTGTAACTTTTTATTACCACAGTAATAAATTATTTTTTTTTAAATTCTAACATGTTTGATTTTTAAAATCCGTATAAAAAGCATATCAATGTTTTAATAATCTCCAAATAAGAGAACTTCCATCTACAAATATGCTTTAGTAAAACTTCCATTTGAAATCTTTGAAATACGCCTGCCTAACCACCGCGCTAACTCTGATAGGCCAACTTTAAATTACAATCTTATCTCTGATATAATTTAGTAGAGTAGGTATAAGCTTAACGGATGAGATTGGCTTTCTAGAAATATCAACAAAAACGTTTTGCGCTTTACATGTTTGGGAAGATAACGAAGGATGGGCTTGAGATAACGGGGAATATTAGTTCAATTGTTGGAAATGATTGCGTTGAATTAGGTAACCAAATGGCGCGAAAGTTAAGTGGATACGGAGTGGGGAGTTTCGTGTTTGAGAATTATCCAAATACAGAGCTTGTTAAGGTTTCCTGTGTAAAAATTCTAAATAATCTTCAATAAATAATTTATAGAATATATTTGGCTTATCTGTCTGTTATGAAATATGAAGTTAAAATGTAATGAAATTTTAATTTAAAAAAATCGCTATTTTGATGGAATTTACTGAGGTCAGAGAACATTATTTAGGTATTTTGCAAATCGCAACTAACACACTTTTTTATTTATTATGAAAATACCGACTTTCTGTATATTGTTGCCCTAATCTGGGCACGCTAATATACTAGTCAGGTAAATACTTTAAAACACTCATTATTGGAGAACCAATCAAAACAACTACTCTTCTAGCTAATACTTGAAAAAAGAAATATATCAACAGGTTTATATTATCTAGTGTAAAATAATCACACTGAGGAAAAGAGAAAGTATGTGTATTCATTAGGGTGGTACTTATGCCCGTACAGACCTAGGAAGTCAGAACAAAGTGACCGGTGGCATAGGTACCTGGGCACGATGGACATATGGGAAATGAGAAGGCTGATGAACTGACCCGGCAAGGCGCATCTAAGGCCCTTGTAGGACGCGAAACCTTTTGCGGTGTGGCTAAGCCACGCATACGAACATCCATTAACGAATAGGTATAAAATAAATCTCTAGAGTGGTGGAAGAATTTCCCACAACAGAGACTGGCCAAAAAGTTCATTAAAGAAAGATCTTCCAAATTCACGGAAGACCTACTGCGCCAAAATAGAAAGGCCATTAGGATAATAGTAGGTCTTCTAACTGGACATTGTAAGTTTAATGGGTCTGGTAGAGGATGCAACACGCAGATTCTGTCAAGAGGAAGAGGAAACCTCAGTACATGTGCTGTGCCATTGCGAAAGCCTAGCCAGACTGAGTGTCCAACTACTTGGCGAAGATAAACCAAGGGCAGATAACTATACCAAGGAGCCCTTGTCAAGACTGTGGAGTCTGATACAAAAGACAAAGCTGGATAAGGAGCTCTAAGTAAAATTAGACAAGGAGAGCCACAGGCCAAGGCCAATCAGCCATCTCTTTTTTCAATCTAATCTAATCTAATCTGGTGGCACTTATTTATACTTGACCGAAAAATTTGTCGAATTTAGTTTGCGGCACCGTCCACAATGGTTCCAATTCCTAAAAAAGTAATCCCTTGAAAATCTGAGTCAAATCAGTTACGGGGAAAACGTACGGCAAGCAATTCCAAGATTCTGAATTTCTTGAAATACCCCATATTGTGAAATTGACCTTTTCTAAGAAGTAAACAATAGGTAGGTAGGTATTAACTCACAATGGACATATATAAAATAGTTTACTTCATCCTTTTCCTAAAAAGCGGAAGGTCTTTGCAAGAGGGAGTAACGGTGAATCATCTGTTGTGGTAAAGAGAGTACTGCTTTAACAGTATCTCACTGTGCCTTATACTGTACTAAGAGTACTAAATAGTTATATGATTATTATTTTTGCGACCTTTAAACGATATAAACACTTAAAATTATTACTACTACTACTACTACTATCTATTATTATTTACAAATGTGAAGTAGCATTGTAGAAAAATCTCTATTGAAATTAGGTCATATCTGTCATACATAGTGATAACCAGAAGTGCGCAAACATTACGTTTTACATAAACTATTCATTATAATTTTAGAACCAAAAGGCTGTACAGATTTTTTATTAACCACACAAACGCAAGCAGAAGCCACAGTTGAGAGTTGTCAACTACAAAAGATAAAAAAGAAATAGGCGGTTGTGTACCTAATCTCAGTGGCAACACGTAAATGCAAATTGTGTCGTAGGGCTAGATCTTAATCAAAGGTATTCACAATGGGCCAGGTTTGTTCAGAGATCTTAAAGTGAATAGACGTGCTTTAGAAACGGTCCCAGTAAACTGAACAAAAACCCGGTCATAAGCTGGCCCAAATAGGTGAAAATTGCGCTCGTCGTTAAGTGATAAAGTCTGCGTGGAGTGGTGCATACTAGCATAACAACAATTGAGTGATATAGCTATCATTTAATTAATACGGGTGACTAATTCTCTCAGTTCAAAGTGAAAACAGTCTGACAAAGACCCACGAATGACCGAACAACCAGGAAGCAATAAGTCACAGTCAAGTGGAAGGCATTCGAAGGTAACAAAAATAAACCACTTTTTGCCACTTAAACTATTTACGATTTATGTACTAAAGAATTTTATAAACAAACCCAGGTCAGGTAATAACTTGAAAATAAGTCAATAAACAATTCTTTCTAGTAATTTTATATATGAGCCTAGCCAATGGTGTTCTATCAGACCCACAAAGCTATGTATTTTTTCATCAGACTAATATAACAACAATTAAGTGATATAGCTAATCTTTAATTAATATGAGTGATTAAATCCCTCAGTGCAGAGAAGTGAAAAAAAGGGTGACAAAGACCACGTGAAAAAATTCTACATAGAATGGTACATATTAGCACAAGAGCCGTAATAATCAAATGAATTATGGTCATAATAATATTCTTAGGTAAATTATCAAGTGAAGTTTTTCAAGTCAAAATTGCGCTCGTTGTTAAGTGAAAAAATCTACATTAAACTCTACACTAAAAATAGAGAGACCAGGTTACACGTGGAAAGCAACAACCGAGAGGATCATGAACAAACTGGAAAAGGACAAAACATACTGGGAAAGAAAAGCGAGGAGAAAAATGATTTCCACAAAGAAATCGCAGCGATATATACTCTACCGGAACCAGAAACCGAGGAATCAGTAGACTTAGAAGAAGAAGAAGATTTGTAGAAACACAAATACAAAAAGAGGAGCACAAACACTCCATATTATAACAAAATGCGGCCACGCATTTCACAAATACCTATAGACATGTACTCTATCAGAACCAGAAACGGAGAAATCAGAAGACTCAGAAGGAGAATAAGAAAGTTTGTAGAAGCAGAAACATAAAAAAGATGAGCATAAACATTAAAGACACGAACACAATGCGGCAACGCATTTTACAAACACCTACACTGCCCACCCCCCACTCCTCTACCATGTGTCATGTAGCTCTCGCTACTGACAACAGGAATGATCCAAATCCAACCTAACATCGGAAACCGAGGAATCATAAGATACAGAAAAAGAAGACTCGAAGAAAATGAGGAGCATAAACACTCTATATCACGATATAATGCGGCAACATATTTCACAAGAAGACTCAAATGATGCAGAAGTTCAGAACCAAGAACACAAAAAAGGGAGCCAGAACGCTCCTTCATGACACAATACGGTAACCATCTCACAAATACCTACACCTCCCATCCCACATTCCTTTACCATGCGCCATGTGGCTCCCGCTGCTGGCAACAGGCATGACCCTAATCCAACCCAGCGTGGTCGTAGCAGGCCCAGCTGTATAACCCTGGGAGTGGCAGCAATGCCTTTCGCATGCTGGTAAATCAATCAAAGGTATTCACAATGGGCCACTCCAGACTACTACTTCTAGTCGGTTATTTGGCACGTTTGATTATTTCGGATATAAATTTTACTGTAATATAGAATAATATATAACGAAGATAATATCGCCAAAGAAACATTGACAATCTCATTGGCAATCGAAGTTTTACGACTTAGTTAAAGTAAAGAACAATATCCTTCGAATAGTGAACGACAGTTTATAGTTTCAAGTCATCTGTTTCATGGTATAATAAGGCAGACTGAAGCGCGCGGAGGTCCTTGTCCTCTTTAAGCTCCAATCTAGGAGGGTTATATCAAGAATTACGCCATCTGATGTACTATCTAGTAGTAAAAAATGTTTCTCTCTTTTTCAGTCGCCTTTTTACTGAATCAATCAATTTTAAGTAGTTTAGTACTAGGATAATGATAAAATCGATATTCTATTTATTCATAGTTTTTACTGTTTGCAGTTTAATTTAAAATTCCTTAAGTAGTTTTATTTATTGAGCTAAAGTAAACCATTTAGGAGCTTATATTTTCCATTCAATGTCTTTAGAGGCATATTAGATTAGTCTAATATCAATCGAGTAGAAGATGTAATCAGGTATGGCCGACACAGCCAATATTTTATTTATTTTGATTGTTCAAATAAATAGATAATAATAATAATAATGTAATAGTAATAATAATAATAATTTATTTATTCCAAGAGACCAATGTACAAAGGTATAGGAAAAGTTATCGGCACTTAAAGTACCATTTGAAAAATATTTGACTGTCATCCAGTTAAAATCTGAGTACAACAATAAACAAAATAGATTCATAAATAGATAAAATACATAGCAACACATTAAGTTAATGTTAAATTAACAGATATTAAAAACTTGTAAATGACATGTATACAACACAATAATATAACAAATGAATTTATAATAATGTACATTTTAGTATAAATCACAATAATTCCTTACTGATCTAAGAATTCAGCAACACTATGAAACATGACGTCATGTAAAGACGCAAAAAATGTTTCTTAAATACTCTGATATTGTTTACACATTTAAGATTACCTGGTAGCTTGTTGAAGCACTTAATTTCAACAAATTTTGGCCCCTTTTTTTTCATATAACGTTAAGCTGTGATTTGGTACTACGAAGTTTATTTTATTACGAGTATCATATGTATGTAAATCATTGTTACTAATAAATTCTTCTGTTATTTTTACCGTAGACTAATACTTCATAAATATAGATATGTAGCAAGGGTAGAATGTTTAAATTTTTAAAAATAGGCTTACAAGATTGAAGTCTAGTAGTACCAACAATGTTTCTTACTGCCTTTTTTTGCAATTTAAATAGTCTAGTTGTATGTGGAGAAATACTCCAAAAAAGTATTCCATGTTTTAATCTGGACAAAAAGTTCGAATGATAAAAAGTTAAACATATCGATCTTTGCGTTACTCCTTTGAGTCTGTATAGTGCGAAACATAATGACCATAGTTTAGATGACAAATTGTCGACCTGCGATTTTCAGCTCAAATCGTTGTCAATATATTGACCAAGCATTTTTGTAGATTGTACATGTTTTAATAATGTGTGGTCTGCTTTGATTAGACAACTTTGGGTCATTAAGCTTTTTTTAGGCGTGAAATTAATAAAAACAGTTTTTGATTCATTTAAATGCAGCTTGTAGGAGTAAAACCAATTATCAAATCGATGTGTGTTATCATCGACAAACATAACAATGCTATTTTCTTGGTCAATATTTAGTAAGTCGTTCAAATATCAAATACAGCAGAGGCCCCAGAATGGACCCTTGCGGTGCTCCAATGCCTACATCCATTTCACTCGATTGTATACCATTTATGTCAACTACCTGTTTTCTACTAGAAAGATAAGAGGATATCCAGTCATTAACTTTTCCCCTAATACCGTATTCGTTAAGCTTTTCAATGAGCAATTTGTGGTTCACTAAATCAAAGACCTTGGTCAAATCCATAAACAGACCCACACATTTGTTGTTAATGTTAATGTTGATGTTGATGTTAATTTTAAGTTATCATATAATGTATTTATAAAGTTTAAAATGGCACTCTGCATGCGTTCTTTCCTTTTCTGAATCCGTACTGAAAACTATTTAATATATTAAATTATAAATTTGCTGAAAAGTTGTAATTTTGTTGAAGACAATCTTTACTAAAATTTTTGACACAGCACTTAAAAGGGAAATCGGTCTATAATTTTGCATATTTACTATCTTTTTTATAGACTGATATGACTTTGGCTGTTTTAAAAATATGTGGAAATTTACTTTCAGTGATTTATTTATAAGAAAAGTCAATGGACGAACAACGAAATTTATGGATGCTTTTAATAAATTTGACGAAATTCCATCTAGTCCAAATGCATTTGACTATTTCAGAGTTTTTATTGCTTCGTAGACCTCATTTTCTAACGCTGGAGTAAAACACATTTTTGGAAAGATGCTCTCAGATAGACGTGAAATATTATTATCTGTTTGAAAATTTGAACTTAAAGTATTACATTTTTCAATAAAAAACTTACTAAAGCTAACTGGTATTTGCCTAGTCAGTTATTATGTTTTCTGCTACATGAATTTCCTGAATCTTACTTTTTATTTCATTCTTACCTATAGATTTATTAATAATATTCCATGTAGTTTGACTTTTATTGTTTGAATTAATGAAAATGATATTTTATCATCCAGTGACTTTGCCCCTCTTTTTACATTTTTTGATATATGTTATAGAAATCAATAGTCTGATTATTTTATTCAATTGATAGTTTGTAAAAATCTTTCAACCTCTAAATATTATTAAATATTATTCTGCAATCGGCAACTTCTGACTGTCACTTTCATTCATTTCACAATAGTCTCATTAAGCCTAAGCATTTAAAGTGAAATTGACATATCACTTAATCTACGTATAGTTTGTTCAAACCTGAAAGACACACTCTACATATTACAGTTTCGATATTTTCTAGAGCTTCGTATTTTTCAGTGTACAATCAGAAAACTTTCCAAACAGAAATATTTTGCTCTAAAATTATAATAAATATAGTTTATGTGAATCAACACAGTCTGTACGCCTCTGATGATCACCCTGTGTGATGTGTAATGGATATGGTTCAATTTCAAAAGGAAGTATTGCACCATTATATTTTAAGTCTTACAGGACTTTTCGTAACTAATAAGAATTCTCAGCAATTCTCAGCCGGCAACGCCCTACTGCAAATTTAATTCTTTTCGTAATAGTTTATCAAAAATACTTCAGGAATATTTTAAGGTAAAACTGATACTATCTAACCTATGTAGAGTTCATTCTAACCTGAGAGAGAGAGAGAGAGAGAGAGACATACCGCATACTTCAGTTTAAATATCTTGTACTTCTTCGTATCTTTGTGCTTGTGTGCTTAATCATAAACATAGTTTAAATAAAATATAATAGTTTGCACGATCGCCAGATCATCCTGTATGACGGATATGGCCCAATTTCAATAAGTATTCTACCATGCTGTTTTACATTATGTGTCTTTGAAACAAACATTTTAAGTCTAACAAAGGTTATTGTGTTTACAAGAAACATTCTGTAGATAAACATGCCCACATTCATACACAGTATTTTTTTATTCGATCTTACACTTGGCAAATTGAGTTAATATCAGAGGACATGGAAATTGTATTTGAACAATGACTGAAATTCAAGTGACATTTAGCTGAAAATTCCTGGAATGAAGTCAAACTTCCTAATTAGCTCGTTGGGGGTGAGTATGGGAAAACCCAATTCACCAACCTATCTAAACGCTGGACTTTAGACGATCTCAGTGAGACCAGGGAGTTCCCTGCGACGTACCGAATTCTTCCAAAATCTTCCGTAAATTGTCCTCTTACGGTACCATATTATCACCTATTACAGCTCCCAAATGCTCCTAGACTATTCTCTAGGTAGGACATCCTAATATTAGTGTAGTAGTTATGGCCTAAAAAAGAAACGAGGGAGGAAGGTCATGGCTGTTTGGGAATCTTTCGGTGTTTTCATTTTATTGTCTGGTCTCGTTTTCATTTGAAGTGGAACTTATAATAGATCGACTTTACGATTAGATATTATGTAACGCCACACATCTATTGAATGTCTCATCCATCACGGTAAAATATTAATGCTGGTAATCAGGCTTTGGCCACTATATATAACTTGCAATGTATTTTTGATATAGACATCAAATTTATAATAATTATGCAGCAGTGAAAATAAGATGCACCTAAACTGAGGCAACAAGTATTGAAACTGATGTTTACCGCTTTCGTTTTCAGTTCGGCTACTGACTTGTGTGTTGTTCAATATTCAACTCCTATCAATTATGCAACATGAAATACTAAACGTATGCAAGGTGATCGTTTACCGATTATGGTTAAATTCCAGCTATAGTTAATGAAGTAAACAACTTTGTAGCGTGGAACTACAGGAATGTATAGAATAATTAATTAGAAATTTATAAAGTAGCTATTACTTCAGTAAAATAGAATTATATTTGGACCAAACCCGAAACAAATTTGTAACAAGCTAATTTCTTCGGGATTGTATTCTATGACTATCCAGGAGTCTCTGAATGAAAATCCCAAAAAATTCGCCGTGCAGAAATAAAGAAAAATTGGGCCGCCATATTGAAATTATGCACTTTTTTCCTTTAGTCGGTATTAGCCCATACGGATGACATTTTAGGAAAAAAGTAAAGATGCAAAATTTTGAGAGAAAGAGCTAAGCTGCAATATGGTATAAATTGGTTAAATATTAACAAAGTTATGGTTATCAAAATGACAGATTCTTATAGAAAAGGGTATTTTTTTGTATTTTAACACCGTAAGAATGTAACAATAGTCATGCACCTACAAAACTGATTGATCGCGTTCCTCACAAGCAGTTTACCAAACACCCCCAGCAATAAGAAGCTAGTGTTATTAAATAAAACTTCATTTGGGAACTTAAAACTAAAAAGGAACGATAGAGTAAAATCAATCGCATTTACAAAAAGGAAAATTATTATATAAAAAAAAGCATCAGCAGTCGTTAATCCTACACAACTTTTCAATAGGATTACTTGTGCTGCTCGAGGTTAAAATGATTTAAAGGAGTGTTTTAAATATAAATTAAATCATATACCGGTTAGTTTATTTGACGATATTTCGTTTCGAAAAAAGAATAAAATCATCTCTTTTTTCTTATTTTGATAAGAAACTTACATCAAGTCCAACTTTTTCTGAAGAAGCTAAGAAAAGTTGTGTGGCAACGTCCGGCTCAATATAAAGATATTGTTCATCAGTATATTTCATTTGTTCGTTATCATTACGGTTTAAATTGTATTATTATACTCGACGGCTATTCTAATTCCGTTAAGTTTTCAGAACATCAATGAAGAGCTAAAAATGCATTTCAGAAAGAAATTAATATTGACGCCCAAAAAAAAATAGTAGAGATATCTCAAAACGAATTTTTAGCATCAGCGTCAAATAAAAATCAGTTAGTTAAACTTCAAACATAAAGTTTTCCCAAAATAATATCAGAGTCAAATGTGCGGATGCAGATGTTGATTATTTAATTGTAAAAGCTGCTATTGATTGCTCAGCTGATATGTGTAAAAATAATACTAAACAAAGTAACAGCCTATTAATTTTCAAAAGTAAATTTGCTGAAGCAAATCAGCTTGCAGGAATTGGGGAAGAATTTATTTTAAGATGGTATGGCAGTAAAAAAAGTAATAGTTTAAATGATTACAGGTTCATTAGGTATAATCAGATTTCTGCTAGGCAAAATATTTTTCAACACTTCGATCTAGCAATTCTTCCGCCAACATCTGATGCCACTAAATATCATATTTATAGAGTGTATTAGCAAATTCAAGTCTGGTTAGGTGACAATCTTAATCCAGAGAACTGGGGTTGGAAAAACAGCGGTTATCTAGAGCCAATAAAAACAGTACAAAAGTGATTTCATTTTAAATATTTTATTCTATGTTTGCAAGAAAAATTGCAAACAGTTTTGTACATGTAAAAAATATATGACGTGCAGTACCAGCTGTGTAAATTGCATTGGACAGTACTGTGACAATGCGTTAGAGGTGTTGCTTTCTGAGAATGAGGCTAGTTTTTAGTTAAAGTTCATAATAATAATAATAATAATAATAATAATAATAATTTATTATCCATCAGACCAAAATACAATAAGGTATTGGAGTCGTCAAAATACAATAGATAGTAAATAAAACAAACTATAAATAAGTTGGTAAGTACAAAAAAAACGAAGGAAAACAGAAACAGATACTTACTAACATTTACATTTAGAACATTTACAGCTCAGTAAAAATAAAATATTTAAAATTATGTCAAATCGCAAGTCGAGCTTCAATGAAAATAATTAAAAAAAGATGTATACTTATATATATATATCTGTACAAATATATATTCTTAAGACTCAAATGAGTGTTGCATAAATTCGTTTACAGAGTAAAAGATTGATTCTAGTAACAACTTTTTTACATGTCTACGAAATATTTTTGTATTGTTAATCTGCTTGATGCATTCTGGAAGGTTATTGTATAATTTTATTCCAGTATATGTGGGACTTTTTTCGTATAGTGACAAAGAATGACTTGGAGTCAATAAATTATTCTGTCTTCTGGTGCTGTATTCGTGATTATGATTGTTTCTTAAAAAATTGTTTAAATTAGACTTTACAAATACAACTATTTCCAAGATATAAACACAAGGTAAAGGTAATAATTGCAATTCTTTAAAATAGGTCTTACAAGAGGTACGCATACTAACTCCCATTATATTTCTTATTGCCTTTTTTGTAATTTAAACATTCTCTCAAAGTGATGGGAAGATCCCCAAAATACAATGCCATACGAAATTCTTGAGTAGAATTGCGCATAGTAATAGGATAGCATAACAGTCCTATTTGTAATATTTCTCAACCTGTACAGAGCAAAACAGACTGGCGATAGTTTATTACACAATATATTAACGTGGTTTTCCCAATTTAAGGCATTATCTATGTGTACCCCCAAGAATTTGGTAGATGTGACTTGTTCTAAAGATTTTCCGTGAATTTTTAGTAGATAGCTCTCATTATAATTAATTAGTTTAGGAGTGAAATGAACGAAGACTGTTTTATCGCTATTTAGAATTAATTTTTCATTTTCAAATTTAGCGACAAATAAGTTAATTTTATTCTGTGTATCAACTGTAAGATTATTTATGTTCTCATTTGTATTTAAAAATGAGTTATCATCTGCAAACATTACTAAGAGACATGAGTTTATTACATCTGGTAAATCGTTTATAAAAAGTATAAAAAGTAGGGGTCCCAGGATCGAGCCTTGAGGAACACCGCGGGATACAGATAATCTTTCAGATTTCATGTTTCCAATTTCTGTCAGCTGAGTTCGATCAGAAAGGTAGGACTCAAGCCACTCACCAAGCTTCCCGCGAAATCCATATTTATTCAGTTTTGAGGACTTTTTATGCTTATTATACTCTTCGCAAAAACGAAGAGTATATTGTATTTGATCGGCTCATTTCTAAAATCGTAAATATCGCTCGTAGAGAAAAAATTTTCATATCATTGTGTTGGTGAACGAATTCTGAACAACTTTCAAAATGTCCGTCCGTCCGTCCGTCCGTCCGTCCGTCCGTATGTCCGTCCGTCACGTTTCTTGTAAGCACGATAACTTAAGAAAGAAAAGTCCGATTGTATTGAAATCTAGACAGTAAGTTAGAGTTAGCTAGAGGAAGAACCCTATTGTTTTTGAAGAAAATCGATCGGTAAATAAAAAAGTTATTAATTATTTAATTAAAAAAATATATATTCTGTTAATATTTGTCGCTTGTACTAAAATGGAAATCTTGCGAAATATTATTTCCATAATATGTATTTTTTAGTTTATGGATTTTACTAATATATTTCATAGAAACAGGAGTTGAAATATGTATGATTGTTGAAAGATATATATATCACAGACAACCATATTTCGTAGCAATATGGTGGCGCAGCGGCTAAAGTTTTGCGTTGCAATTCAAAGGTCCCGTGTTCGAATCCCGCACAGGTTGAGTATTTTTTTTCATTTTCTTTTTTTCATATAATTTTTTTCATAACAAAGATGCTATCACAACATTTAGGATGTCTAAAAACTAACATTCTTTACGAGAAAACTGCGAAGAGTATCCTATAGAATGTGTAACAATTGTATAAAAAGTTCTGTGAACAGGCGAAGAGTACGCTTTTAGCTTGTTTATTCGTGAGTTTTGTTATTGTGTGTGTTGTTAGGTTTTTTTGTTTTTAGAATGGATTTTATTTTATGAATGTATTACTTTAATTATTAATAACCATGGCGTTTCTTATACAACCTATCGATGCGACAAATGACTTTCTTCGATTAGTTCGTACATTGATTGTAGCACGTTATAAATCAATTTTGTATGTGTATGTCTTATTTATTAAGAAAGTCAATATTTTATATAACCTGCCAACTCGACATTCAAAAGTACAATTTCTAAAATAAACGATATTTAATTAGTATTGCCAATAATAATTGCTGTTGGCTTTTATGGCATTAAAATACAAAAAGTAATCTTTTTATACAAATCTGTCATTTTGACAACCGTAACTTTGCTAATATTTAACCGATTGCAAAAACTTTATATCACATTAAAACGTAGCTCTTTCTATTAAAATTTTGCCTCTTTACATTTTTTCCTAAAGTGTCATTCGTGTGGGCTATTACCGACTAAAGGAAAAAAATGCCTAATTTCAACATGGCTTCGCATTTTTCTTTATTTCTGCACGGCGGATTTTTTGGGATTTTCATTCAGTGGCTCCTGAATAGCCATAGAATACAATCACGGAGAAATTAGCTTGTTACAAATTTGTTCCGGGTCAACTTTTAATTTTACTCTACTATATCTGCATACTACAGAAGTAGAAATAATATGGCTTGAAGGGTAGTACATCAGAAAGAAATAATCTACCAATATAATCGACGCGGTTGCTCAGTCAGCTAAGATGTATTGTGTGGTAAACAGGCTGGTTGCACTATCTATTTTGTACTGGGTTCGAATCCCAGCCCCTGGACTGACAATGTCGGTGGGTATGGGTATGCCTGCGTTTTTCCAAATGAATAACCCTCTGCCCCCCTTATGTTTATAATAATTTTAAAAAAAATTTATTTTAAATAATACGCTTGCTTTAGTTACCAAAGGACAAGGGTAGATAAGGGCCTTTTTCCGCCCATCGGCCATGCTGTATGTCATTATATTTTCCGAGTAGTATACAGGGTGTTTGGTACATCGATAGAAAGTTTTCACCTGGTGATAGTTCGGGTCGTTTGGAACCTATATGACCGTATTTACCCTTAAGCAAAGTCTCACCGTTTTTGAGATATCGGCATTTTTAGATGTTTTTGCGAAATAGTTGAGTTGTCACTAATACATGTTATTTTTTATGATAATAAATACTTTCAGCTTTCTTAAATATTTTTTTAGATATTTTTAATATGCACTTTGTCGAAACAACACAAAAAGAAATGCCGAAGTATTGGTATAAAAATTATGTAGGACAATTTATGTGTTGAAATGCATTGGTTCGTTTTTTTTCTATTTTAAGCAAAATTTTTTCAAAAGCGGCGCCTACTTCAAGATATTCAAATAGTTTTAAAACTTCTCTATTGCATACTCTTTCCAATGGTATACCACGTTATGATAGAATTATAGTTCATTAAACTAAAAAGGAAACATATTTGTAGGCATTACATTTTTAATGACGAAAAAATTAAATAAGTAATGATCATTTTATTACTCTTATTTCCAGTTTTACCTAAAAAAATGTAACTAAAGCTAATAATTGATTCATTTCATTTTCAAAATGAGAACCTCCATTTTTAACGCATTTACGTGTCCTCTTTCGTATTTGGGTAGTAGGTAGTGGTCATTTCTTCCCTTAATCTTTCACCTGCTTCATTAATTCTCCGTACAAGGTGTAGTCCAATCAATGAATGCTCAAAAAGGGATTGTAGAGAACATTTTGGAGGGGAGAATTTTTCTCTTCAGGGATATGTTAGGGGTAGTCAGGAGGTAAACATACTAAAAGTCCCCGCCCCTAGCCCCGCCGCTTCAGGGGGGAGGGGGGTGGAAAGGTTCCTTTTTTCGATTCTTCGCTTATAACTCGGAAACGATGCGTCGTATGGGAAAAGGTAATCTGTGCAAAATTAAACGTAATTAAATTTCCCACAAGAATGTTTATATTCATTTTCTTCCTATGTGTTATATTTTACGAGATATTCGCCAGCGAAAATCGATAATTAATAAAAAAAAAATCAATTGTGTACCTTGAATATTTCTATCAAAGCGGTTTACCGTGGTCTGCTAATAAATCACAGTCACAAAACAATCTTTATTTTACAACACTCGACGTATTTACTAACGTAATATTTTGTCGAAGTCTAGACATTTCCTTAAATATACAGTGTGACTCACTTAAAATGACAATACACACATAACTTTTTCATTTTGCTTCCGATTTGAATCAAATTTTACTTAAGTATAGAACTAATTAGGATCTACTTATGACCAGAAAATCATTCACTTGCTGCGGTACCAAAATATGCTGAAAAAAATAAAACATTTTGAATGTTAGAAATTCTAAAAAATGCATCCAATCGGCGCCACAAACGTATATACACCAAAATTTGATTTGATTATTGATGGGAGATATTTCACACATGAGCTCATCTGGCAAAGGGGGTCCTCAGCTTCCGCAATTTGTGGTGGCTACGTAAAATTCATTGTTCGTAAGATTAAAAATCAATATGATTTTTAATCTTTTTCCTCATATTTTGGTACCGCAGGTAGCTTTGCCTTTATAGCAGGTGAATGATTTTCTGGTCATAAGTAGATCCTAATTTGTTCTATACTTGAGTAAAATTTGATTCAAATCGGAAACAAAATGAAAAAGTTATAAGGGTATCTTCATTTTAAGTGAGTCACACTGTATATTTAAGGAAATGTCTAGACTTCGACAAAATATTACGTTAGTAAATAAGTCGAGTGTTGTAAAATAAAGATTGTTTTATGACTGTGATTTATTAGCAGACCACGGTAAACCGCTTTGATAGAAATATTCAAGGTACACAATTTTTTTTTTTTAATAATTATCAACTTTCGCTGGCGAATATCTCGTAAAATATAACACATAGGAAGAAAATGAATATAAACATTCTTGTGGGAAATTTAATTACGTTTAATTTTGCATAGATTACCTTTTTTCGTACGACGCATCGTTTCCGAGTTATAAGCGAAGAATCGAAAAAAGAAACCTTTCCACCCCCCTCTCCTACTGAAGCGGCGGGGCTAGGGGCGGGGACTTTTAGTATATTTACCTCCTGACTACCCCCAACACATTCCTGGAGAGAAAAATTCTCCCCTCCAAAATGTTCTCTACAACTCTTTCATTGACTGGACTAGTGGTCACGGTCGGTTATTTCAATCTCAAGAACTAGTCTTTCATTCGACCCCAGACACGAAAATTAAGGAGCGTCAAGTCTGGAGACCTCGCTGGTCACAATATTAGCCCATTTCTTCAAATCCAACGATTAGGAAATGTTTAGTCTAAAAATTCCCTCGCAGTAAATATGTCTCTTACATTTAGAGGTATGTTGTATGTTAAAATATTATGGTAAATTGTTCTGCAAAAAATCTAAATAACTGTCTCAATTTAAATTGTCTGGAAGATAATACGGACCAATGAAAGCTCGGCCAGTTACCGCTGCCCATACATTCACACTGAACTTGTATTGAAAACAGGTTTGTTTTTTTATGTGCGGGTTTTCATCAACATCAGCCCAGTAATGAAGATTGTGAAAATTTGTTATTCCTTCTCGAGAATACTTCCACTCGTCTGTCCACATAATAATTTTAAGAAAACGTTTATTTTTCAAATCAGCGTTCAACACAAAACGGCAAAAGCCAGTTCTCCGTCATCTTCGAGTTCCTAAACAGGCGTGTAGTGGAATGGATGTTTTCTTTCAATCCTAAGAATTGTCCAAACTTTCCATATGGACAAATTCAGTTGACGAGCTACTTTTCCAATACTGCTGGTATGATCTGCTTCGAAAGCTTCCAAAATTTGCTCATCTACCATGTTGCACATTATGCACCCGTTCCCTATGATGAAAGTTACCTGTTTCATGTATACGTTGATATGTGTTACAAAACACCTGGACATTGGGAATTCTTTTTGTTGGAAATCGTTCCCGATAAAAATCTTTAGCTGCTGCTTCATTTCCGTTGGCCATTCCGTACATAAAGAAAATATCGGCTAATTCGGCATTAGAAAAAGATGCCACTGCAGAAAAATGTAACAATACTAACAATTAAATAAAAAAGCGTTTGGCACAAGTGTTCAAATGTCTCACTGGTATCCAAGGAAAACAATTTTTTGCATCTGGTCGCCTGATATCTACCCTTTGTTTATTTCATTTTATGTTCACTGTACATGTAAATACGTTTATTTTTATTTCAATATGTCACATACAGAAAATTGTCTTTAAGCATTAGTAAATAATATCACCGATTTGCGGCTGAAAGAATTTATTATGATTTTGTTTAATATTCTTTCTTTATTAAAAACGTACTTTTCCACAAACGTTTCTTTTTTAGTTTAATGAACTATAATTCTGTCATAACGTGATATACCATTGGAAAGAGTATGCAATAGAGAAGTTTTTAAAACTGTTTGAATGTCTCGAAGTAGTGCCGCATTTGAGAAAATTTTGTTTAAATTAGAAAAGAAAAATCGAACAAATGTATTTCAGCACATAAATTGGCCTACATAATTTTCATACCAATACTTCGGCATTTCTTTTTGTACTGTTTCGACAAAGTGGATACTAAGAATATCTAAAAAAAATATTTAAGAAAGCTGAAGTATTTAGTATCATAAAAAATAACATGTATTAGTAACAACTCAACTATTTCAAAAATATCTAAAAATACCGATATCTCAAAAACGGTGAGACTTTGCATACGGGTAAATATGGTCATATAGGTTCCAAACGACCCCAACTATCACCTAGTGAAAACTTTCTATCGATGTACCAAACGCCCTATATGTCTTGACGAGTAATAAAAAACTGTTCTTTGGAATAGTAGATTATTTAGTGAGCGTATAATGATGGCTATTACTCGCGGGGGTGATGTTTACGGCACGAGACGAAGGCGTGTCGTAAATCATCCGAGTGTGTAATAGCCATTATACCCGAACTGAATACTATAATTTATCCACGACTATCGCATATTTTAACTGTTTTAATCGTTTAAAACTGAAAAAATAAAATTCATTTACAGTAAAACGTGACGTGTTAAACGTCAAACACGAAAATATGCACGAAAACATGGAAAAATGGATTCGCCGTCTCCTTACGAAAATTGCTAGTTCCTGATTGGTCAAAGGTGCGTTAGAATGAAAACAATTAGTTCCTGGTTGGTTAAATATGTGTTAGAATCAGATTATGTTCATTATACGTTTAGTTGGAAGAATGACTATCATTATTTGACAATTGTTACATGTTGAATGCAATGATTATACGATGGTCGTGGATAAACATATTCTTATTTATACATACCACAATATGTGGTTTTGAGCTCTGACACGTTTAAATTCGCACGCAACGTCGACACTGCAACGACTCCCGCGGAAACGATTCTGTTTTTTATACATTGAAGCGCTTGATGAAACAATATAAATTAACCATTATTTAAAAGCTTAAGTGCTTAACAATGAAATGAGGTATAGTTTATCTTGTTTCACCGAGCGCATCTAACTGAAATATACATTGAAAGTTCGGAAAAAGGTCAAAAATTACTAAAAAACTGCAAACATGCCCACTTTGAAATGATATTACTATGACCTACTGTTGTTTTTCAAATGTAAAACATATAGAAACATAAAGATCACATGTTCAACTATAAATAAATAAGGCTTAATGACTTTAAGGAGAACTTTTCTTTTTTATGAAATTAGTGGACGAAAATTATATAGCTTATCTACCCTTGTCCTTTCAATAAAATATTTTAGTTCGCTCTTGAGAAGTCGAAAATAATTCCTTTTTTCACCAACTTCAACACCTAATATTCATTCATTTTTCGATATACGTTTATGTGACAAAAATTTATTATTTTTAGGAGTAATATTCGCTGGCGAAGTTTGTCGATTCCAATTCGGATCACCCTATATATAGGTTATTGCTGATTGTAAATTCGTTTATAGAATTAATAACATTGTTTATCAGCAAACTTCTTAATCTATTCCGGAATCTTTCGAGCGACTTTGCTGACTAATGCATATAGGAAGCAAATTATATGGATGTATTCCGGCGTATTCCGGAGATTTCACATAAAAAGAGTGTTTGTGAATTTTCAGATGAGATTGTTTTTTCCTCTTGCTTGGTATAAATAGAACTCTGTGTGCTTTTTATAGATGTGAATGTTTCTATATGTATAAGTAAGCAGGTTTCAAACATAATATATTCAATTCAGTTTTCAACTGAAATTTTATTTTGACTTGTTGTTTCTCTGCATGCTGTTAGGGTGGTGTATTATATAGTAATTTTTCTGAAATAAATGGCATTTTACTTTGAATTTATTGACCCCAAACACTAATATTGAAACTTGGTAACAAGAACTACCATACAAAAAGCCGCAAATGTAACATGTTCCATAGGGTAGATAAGGGTAGGGTAGGTAAAATTGATTTAATTTTTGGCCAAAGAGTATTTTATAGTGTAATTATTTGTATATGTTATGGTATTCTATACATTCTATTGTGCATATTCTTAATTAAGTATATGACACTTTTGCTCAGAACATGTTGTATAGTTTTGTTCTATTCTGCATTCTTTTTAATTACAACAAAGTTTTATATTTACTGACTGATTTCTACTTCCCTCGCTTACCGAAGGGAATATTGTAATAGTAAAAAAATCACCCTCCGAGGTTTCTCCGGATTTTCTGTTTTAGAGTACATAGATTACGAAAATTAAAGCCACTTAATTCCGTCAGTCTGTCTGTCTGCCTGTCTATCTGTCTGTTGGCGCTATATCTACAAAACCACTTAGATATGGATAATATTTGGTAGATAGTTGACGCTACTGCCAAAGAAGAACTGGAGTACAGTTTTGTTGAAAAATATACAGGGTGGACTCCATAGAAAATATAATTAAGGAAAAAAATACAGAACACAGTAATATTTGACACGCAGTTAACACAACTGTCAAGGAAGAAAAATATGAAACGAAAAAAAAATTAAAAAATGTGATGGAGCACGATAATATTTTGCATGCAGTTAACACAACTGTCGAAGAAGAAAAATATGAAGAAGTATACAGAGTGGTCACCACTTTTCTTAATCTGAAGGAGGATGATAATATTTCGCATGTCGAAGAAAAGTGTGAAAAGAAATATACAGGGTAGGCACCCAAAACAAAATAAAAAAATGCGAAGGAAGACAATAATATTTCGCATGCGGTTAATACAACTGTCAAAGAAAAATATGAAAAAAATATATATACGAAGAAAATTAGAAAAATGCGACAGAGGACAATAATATTTCGCTTAATACAACTGTCAAAGAAAAATATAAAAAAGGTATATACAGCGTGGTTTGCATGTAGTTAACATAACTGTCGAAGGAAAATATAAAAAAAAAAAACATACAGTGGTCACCCAAAAGAAAATTAAAAAATGCTACGGAGGGCGATCATATTTTGCATGCCGTTAAATACAACAATATACAGGGTGTGGTTACCTTTATATATTTTTTTTTTAATGTGACGGAGGACGATAATATTTCGCGTGCAGCTGAAACAACTGTGAAAACTGAAAAACATCGGAAAATATACAGGGGGGGTCACCCTAAAAAGATAATGAAAAACTGTGACGGAGAACGATAATATTTTGCAAATAGTTAATACAACTGTCAAAGAAGAAAAATATGAAAACCAAAATATGCAGTAACTCATATGGTTACCCGAAGAAAAAACCGCTGCCCAAGGAATCACTACTTCCACATCCAGATTTTTTATCCAAGTCACTCACAACGAAAAAATTTTGAATGTAGAAATAATTGTTTATGGAACTTTAATAATATAATATTTGAAATCTTCTACCCCAAAAACCCATGAAACGATACCCCACATCGGTAGAGGGGTGAGGGTGGTGATAGGGGGTGGTAGTGGGGGTGGATGAAGTAAAAAAATATTTTGAGGTTTCTTGTTCTTGTACACACTAAATCACATTTTTTTTCATCCCCTTTTATAATCAGGTGGAGGTGGTAATAAGGGTGGTTAATACCAAAAATTTGTTTGAGACCTTAGCTTCTCTTGTATATACTAAATACCAATTTTATGGACTCTTACCTGCTTGATTTACCTATTTACCCCAAATTTACCCCAATTTACCCCCCAACCCCTCGACGGAACAAAATGAAAATATAATCTAGTTCCATATCTCGTTAAAGTACATACGTGTACCAAATTTCAAGACAATATCTTAAACGGTTCCAGAGTAAACGTGCGCACAAAATTTTTTTTTTTTGTCGTTACTATACTTCCACTGGATGTGGAAGTAAAATTAAAGATATGTGACGGAGGACGAAAATATTTCTCAGTTGATACAACTGTCTAAGAAGAAAAATATGAAAAGTATACAGGGTGGTCAGCCAAAAAGAAAAATAATTAAAAAAGTATGATAAACAGAGTTGGAAGTTTTGGGTAAATATTTTTACCGATTTTTTTTTCTTTACGAGCGTTATTTCCTTTTTTAAAAATATGCCGGTCAAATGCTTCTTGTCTTCGTATTTGTGAAGAGAATAACTTCAATAGAAAATTCACTTTTTAAATATCCTTTGTCCCTAACATTTCAGATTATTTTCAAAATTCTCTGTTCAATACTTTCAGAAATAAGTAGTGAAACATAGAAAAATGAATATTTTAAAAAAATATACATATTTTTTTTTAATTTTTGGAATCCTTACATTTAGTCCATTCAAACGACACCCTGCTTTACCCGACTAATATTTTTTTCTAAACACACATTTTGGCCCACAAGAGGACGTTATATAATATTTTCGAGGCATCGAGTTCTGAGCTGCCTGCGGATTACAAAACTAACTTCACATGAAAGTTCAAGTTTCTAGCTGAAATAGCATTAGAGTCACGATTCATCCTATAAGGATTCTATTTTTCATTTTTGAGTACAAAATCTTAAAACTAATGAATAAACATTAGTTATCGACTTTATATTTAGTATTTTTTCTGATCCTTTTGGCGCAGAGGTTTATTTCATCAAACAAAATTTTTAAATATTTTTACAATGGCAAAATACCCAACAAACATAAGAAATCATGAATATGTCACCAATAATAAATTATAAACAATTATACAGCCCCACAAAAAAAAAAGTTCAAAGCAGCGAACCAGACCCATGTATCCCTATTTATTTTCGGTAGCTGAATCCAAATCCGGGGCCAAAAAAAATCATCAGCTAGAGCCAAAAAACACCCCTGAAATGAGATAAAAAGAAGATTAAGCTACGAGAATAGTTGCTACCTCTTAATCAATCGAATTATACAAATTAAGGTCAGCAGCGTATGTACAATAGATATGAAACACACCCCCTGGGAGGGGCGAAAACTAGCCCCCATATAAAAAAAAATCGATCCAAAACAGCAATGACTGCTGAAAAAGCTCGAAATGTCTAAGTTTTGTTAAAGTGTTAAGAAACTACATCAGGTCCGACGTAACCTTCATAAACTACCCCTATAGGGTTGAGAACAGCCACCTTTAAGTTCAAAGGACACGAGAAACACAAGAAAAAGCGTAAAATCCGACAGGATTTCTATTTTCATGGATACTAGGCTGAAATCGCGTAGTACTCTAAAATAAAACCAGAAACTTACGTACCATCAACATCCTACACTGTCAACTCTTAGAAGGTGTGAAAACTACCCCCTATGTAAGATTTAACTATAAAAAATTTCAGTGACTTCTATAAAAATTCGAAACACCTGCATTGTGTGGAAGAGAGAAGAAACTAGACTATATTCGACGATGTGCTTGAAAACCACCCCCACGGGGTGCCTATATCTGTAGGACGCTGAAAAAACAGACAGAAACTAACCAGATTTACATTTTTGTGGATGCTATGATTGCTAAAAATCGTGTTGCACACTCAGAGTTTGAAACTCATATCCTATAAATGTTATTAAGTGACACCCCCAGAAAGGATGTAAACTACCGTAATACAAGATGTAATGAAAAAGCTATACTGTTGCTTATTCGTTTCATTTCCATAGTTTTTTTTTACATGGGGGTGACGTCTCTCAACCCCGTGAGGGTGGTTTTCAAGCACAGCGTCGAACATAGTCTAGTTTCTTCTCTCTTCCACACAACGCAGGTGTTTCGAATTTTTATAGAAGTCACTAACTTTTTATAGTCAAACCTTACATAGGGGGTAGTTTTCACACCCTCTGAGGGTTGACACTGTAGAATGTTGATGGTACATAAGATTCTAGTTCTATTTTAGAGTACTACGCAATTTCAACCAATCATAGCATCCATGAAAATAGAAATCTTGTTGCATTTTACGGTTTTTCTTGTTTTTCTCGTGTCCTTTAAACTTGATTGTTCTCAACTGTATAGGGGCAGTTTATGAAGATTACGTCGGACCTGATGCAGTTTGTTATCACTTTAGCAAAACTTAGACACTTTGAGTTTTTTCAGCAGTCATTGCTGTTTTGGGTCGATTTTTTTATATATAGAGGGTAGTTTTAGCCCCTCCCTGGGGGTGTGTTTCATATCTATTGTATGTACGCTGCTGTTTAACCTTAGTTTGTATAATTCGATTGATTAAGATGTAACAACTATTCTCGTAGCTTAATATTCTTTTTACCCCATTTCAGGGGTGTTTTTTGGCTCTAGCTAATGATATTGGAGGTGTACGATTTTTTTTGACCCCGGATTAGGATTCAGCGAACGAAAATACATAGGAATACATGGGTCTGCTTCGCTGCTTTGAACTTTTTTTTTTGTGGGGCTGTGTTATATTTAGTAATTTACTATAAGAACGACATGAAATTTTCCCCCTAATTGTATCCATTATTTAGACTAATGCCATTTTGTCGTATGTAATTTTAAACTGTAATTCTTGACTGTTAAAATAAACGTCTTTAATTCGGTGGATTTGTAAATAGCATTTAGCTATTTATATTAAAACATAAGCTTTAATAAACATCTCTAAACTTGACTGATTAATACAACTCGAAAGTCAACAACATCAGCAAAGCTGCTACATCAAATCCAACCTCATGTCATTTAATATTCGGTTCAGTTTCCCGCTCTGAATATTTTGAATTAATTATTAGGGGATGCGGCAGTACTATATTATAGTAAAAACATAATTTATTTATTTATTCATTTATTTGCCCAACAGATTTATACAGTCAAATATACAATATAATATTATGAACTATTAACACTATAAAACCTAAGACAAAAAGAAATATAAAAGAACCATAAAATATAGTAACAAAATATAATATAGTAGGGAAGCCAAACCAAAATAACTCGTCAAATAAATATTTTCGTTGGGTTCAGGTGGAAAATAGCGACACCAGGCAAAAATATATTCGATGAGGTCTCCTTTATGGGAAAATGCCTGCTGTGGCGCTCTTATTGTGTGGAGGATGTAATTATGACGTCATTAAGATGGCGTCCAAACGTTCATAAGCAGGAGAAGTGTCTAGTTAAAATGTTAAACATTTCGGAAACGATGATACTTACATAAAAAATAAAGAAATTGTGACCGAGGAAATGTGTTTGTGACAAGTTTTGCCGAAATTATAATAAATTAATTCAAGATAATAAATCGTACATTAAAGAATAAGACGGCAAAACTTCTAGCGTTTGGAATATTAAGTAGCGAAAGGAATTAAATAAATTTAATTACCTTTAACTTGTATGATGCACTTAGTAAAACTAGATACCAGCAAAAGTGACAATGCATATGGCTATTAATTATCTCTAATTATCTATACTTGGAGTGACTACACTATACCGCTTCAGAAGTGGAAATGGATTTATAGAATCCCAAAAGAAAACTAAGTACTATGGTCTATGTAACTCTATATATTTCTTCATGTATATAAAATAGTATAATCTTAATCCTTACAATAAATATAAATATGAATTTGCAAACGCGTTTTTACGTGATGTTATGTCCATGCGTTTAAGAAATAGTTTGATACGAGCTGTAACAGAAAGATTAATAGATGGTTTAAAAATAAATATCCAAAAAGGTATAACTTAAGTCTAAACACAATATCTATTGTTAGCTAAATAATTGTCTCGGCATTATCTACAACAGATGGTAAATATAAGTAAAATATTCACCAAAATAGAGTGTGATTTATTAGATTTTATTAAGAATGCATAAAATTCATATCGGTATGCTACAGTGTGTATTTACATTTTTTTTTAATGTCGCCTTCGTTACTTTAATTTGAAAGTAATTAAAAAAATTATTCTCGAATATTGTTTTTCGTTAATATATAGCATTACCCATATGCTCAGTTTTTAGTTGGTTATTAAAACACTTGTTTTAAAAAACTACACTTTAAATTATAAAAGTATTTTCTAAAAAAAAGGATTTTTTTCCCTTCTTGCAAATATCTCAATAAATAGGTTTAGCGACAAAATCATAGGGACCAAAAATAAAGTTTATAAGTTCAAGATGAATTTATTTTTCGTTTTCATTTCCGTAGGAATATGGTGGAAAGTTATCAAGTGCCTTAATATTTTGAAACATTGCTGGTCTCAAGTTGTCTATAATAATAATAATAATAAAGTTTATTGAACCAAGTGTTACAAGATTGATTTAGATACATTAAATTGCTTAATTATTGAACAACGGTACAAGGAAAATAAGCATTTAGGTAAACCTCACATAGTTATAAAAACTGGCCGTGAGTGCTATACCGATACTATAAAAAATACTATTTATAATAAAATGACTTAAGTAATAAATTAATTCTATTAAAATTCAACTGTACGAATAAGAGTTATAACTATGATGTCAATGACTCTGAATTCTGGTTTTCTAGTATAAAGAAGGGTGCCACCGTCTTATGGGACTTTGGGCCCAATACGCCCAAGTTTGTAAAGTGTACGAAGTTATTGTACTTGTACAAAAAAGTCAATAGCCGTAATCCCCAAAATTGAGCTATTTCTAAGATATTACTTTGCGAAGTCGCTTAAGTGCATAAATTACACTGGCCTACAAATGGAAAAAACTCATGCTCAGCGAATTAAACCATTGTATTCCCATTTATTTTGGCTCGCTGAAATTGAATATGACCTCATTTTTGGCCTTATTTATCATGAATTTTTCAAGTATTTCAAAAGAGTGCTTTTTCCTTAGATGGTTACACTGTATGTGTCAAGACGTTAAATATCAGTTAATAATCACAGTCCCACAAAAAAAAGTGGTCTGTCCGGCGGACCAGATCAGTGTATTCTTATGAAACCAAATCCGTAGTCAGAATTGTCAGATTGGCTCGTTTTTCACCACTAACCCAAAAAAAACACCCTCCCAAAAAATGGTCTGTCCAGCGGACCAGACCAGTATAATATTATGTATTTGGACCCGCTGAAGTCAGAATTGTAAGATTGGCTCTTTTTTCACTCCCAACCCCCAAAAACACCCCAATAACAAAAGAAAGTGGTCCGACCGGTGAACCATACTAGCGTATCTTTATGTATTTTAACCCACTCAATTCGAATCCGAAGTCAGAATTGTCAGATTGGTTCGTTTTTCACCTCCAATCCCAGAAAAACACTCCCTCCCCCAAAAAATTGTCTGTCTGGCAGACCATACCAGTGTATCCAGCAGGTCCAAATACATAAGGATACACTAGTCTGGTCCGCCGGACAGACTATTTTTTTGGGGGGTGTTTCTTGGGTATAGGGGTGAAAATCGAGCCAATCTTACAATTCTGACTTCGGATTCGGTTTCAGCGGGTCAAAATACATACGGGTACACTAGTCTGGTCCGCCGTACAGACCACTTTTTTTTTGTGGGTCTGTGTAATGCTCTAGTGGGTACCCCCATCTTTTCCCGCTCAATTTTCGGCAAATTGAAGGTCATTTTTGTAATCAGCATGCCAAAAAACATAAGATAGTACAATTTTCTAAGGTGGGCGCATTGGGTCCAAAATTGGCATCCTTCTCTCAATGACACATTTCTCACTCTTCCGGAATAGTTCCTCACTTAACTCAAAATGATATCCTATGTTAGAAATGTCTCAAATGTTAAGACAAAGGACGCATGCGCGCCACCTTCCGGTCGGCGTTTAAAAAATCAACGTGTTTTTGTTGTTTTTCATCAGCTACTGATATTAATAAGACATTAATCGTTTTAAGCTTCTTAGTAAGCTGAAAAACGTAGTAAAAATTTTCTAGTAGACTATATCACTGTAAAGCTGTTATTTCGTTTGTTATATGAAAAATCATTAAGAATGTAAAAAAAACATATATTTTAAAAATACGCAGTTGAATCAGGATACTTTTGTTGAGAAATTAATAAGTTTTAAAGGACGCTTCATACAAACAAATCGGTTAACTAGATTTCGAGTTATTCGAAGATAAATTAAATATCAGCAGCTGCAATCTTGATGGCATCGTAGCTGCGCACTCCGCGCAATAAGAGTGCGCCAGCAGGCATTTTCCCACTCAGGAGCCCTTACGGAATATGTTTTTAGTTGTTTTTGTCATAACCCAACTCAGCCCAACGAAAATTTTATGTAGGTGAAATGGCTTCTCTAAAATAACAAAATAGCGTCATCTTTATTAAACAAATCTGAGGACTCACACTGTTCCGGTCATAACTTCTTTGTTTTTTATACTACAGAAGCAAACAAAAAAATATTTGAACGCTGAGGCAGAGACAAATTCTATTTAAGACAATTGGCTTTTCTACTAAAACAGGTATGACTAAAAAATAAAACTTCATAAAATGTATGGCTAATTTGGAGCTTGAGTGACACGTATAATCTACATAATAATAGTATTGCTATTTAAATGTGCTATATATAAAACTTGCGTACAATTCGAATGCAAGAAATTTTATTAAAATATGAACATATATAAATGGGTGACATAGTTCTAGGCCTATAGATACAAAATGTGATATCATGTCTTGAATTCTGCCTAGGCACCAGAAACCTTAATTGCCATAAGAGGTCGAGATATTCAAGGTCAAAGTTCTAAGAATATAGTTATTCGCGAATATCTCATGCCTAAAAAAATCGGACAGCAATAAAGTTAACACAAAAGTTGTGGAGAAGTCAATTTTCTACAAGATTGGTATTTTGCATTTTTTTCCCAAAAGTTTAAAAAAACGGTTTTCTGCTAATATCTCGCTCCCTATTCATTGGACCGTGACGAAGTCTACATACAAGTAGTAGAGAACTTGAGTATCTGCAAGATTGGTAAATTTACAGTTGCTAAAAAATATTTTTTAAATTGCATTCGTTTCCACACCACCCACGAGGTAGAATGCATGGCGCGTTTTTTTTTACATGATTTCCCCTGTGTATGTAGGCCTAATCCATCGCGTCGATTATTACATAGATACATTAATCCTACGATATATACATCAATCCTACTCTTATTACATTAATCCTACTCTGACTCATACTCAACTTCATTGAGTTCCAACTCATTTTATAAACTATCATCATCACTAACATTATAATCATTACTATCACAAGAATCAGAATTCTCATCATCGGCATTGCTAATTTCGTTGTCATTCGTTGTTACAATGTCTAAGCATTCGAAATCTTCTATTTCAGCAGTAAGATCTTCCAGTTAAAATATTTTTTATTTCTTTTATTGTAGTGAGGTATCTCATAGCTAAACAAAAACGTTCGTGTTACATTTTTGAATTATTTAGGAGGTTTTAATGTTATTCGTCTAATCGGCAAAAGTAATAAAAATGGTATATTGAAAAAAAATTGAACAATTTTTGCCCTCAATTTGGCGCCCCTTCGAGCTGGCGCCCTTAAGCCGCCCCTGATTGCCTGTTATTCCTTTCACCGCCACCTCGCTAAAAAAGATAACTTGTAGATAATTTAATTCTCTACAACTTTCACATTTACCTCATGAGCATCCGATGCATAGGACGCGAGATATTTGCAAAAAACTATGACCTTCAATAACTTGGGTAGCCATGTTGGAATTTTTGTGATTTTTGTGGATTTGAGTTTGGGACACCTCAAACAACGTCTGTGAAAAATTCAGATTTTTACTACTTTTGTCCAGGTTTCCTCCTTTTTTGGCTAATTTTCCTGCAGTATAATGCGGATGACATATTAAACTGAAATAATTTAATTTAGACATTACATACCTATAATATAATAATTTTATAGCGTTGACATTATTAAAATTCTTGTAATTTTAATAAATATAATGCGATGGCCTTGCCTTCAGATTTGATTATTCCGGGTCTGGTCACCGTAAGTACAAAGAAGAGTTAAAAACTATTAGAACAATTATTGTAAATATCTTCAAAAGAGTTTGTAGATTCGGAAAACACAAGATGCCTATTTTATACCTTCACTGTTGTCCTCTTGTTGAGGGTTGTTTTATTGATCCTTATTTTATTTAATACCGGTGTTTCACCAGCGGTCTCGGACGCGCTTCAAAACGGTGAAATAGAGTTTCAGTGCTTTTATCTTTACCACTCGCCTCTCTGAAGTAATAGCGTGATGATATATATGCTAAAACCGTCCTAAATAAATATCCTACGGAATAAAAAGCTGCATCGAAATCGGTTAATCTGTTCCCCTGCCAGGCGAACATACATACCTTTGTTTTACTTATTATATAATTAGACAAAATACTGCCATGCACGGCGTGTTGGAATGTAATATTATTATGTTAGGGCACCTAAAAGAAAAACTAAATTCCCGGCGCATCCACCATATATCAAGACAAACGTGTTAAAAATATAAAATTAGGCTACTTGAAAGTAAGTGAGAAATTAAATTCAATTGACGGTTTGCACGAAAGAAAGTTCAGTAAAAAGTGTCATGGTGCACAGTATAATGGTATCACTGTAATTCACTGCACATGTTGACCAACTCGTCTAATTTCCAAACTGCATCAATTAAATACCTATAATATAATAATCATAACATCGTTTTCATTATCTTTAATGTTAAACCTGCTTCCATTGAATACAAATAGTCTTTATTAGGTTGTTTCGTAGTCTACAATATTTAAAAAATACGAAACAGCCTAATAAAGATGATTTATATATTCAGTGGAAGTAGGTTTAACATTAAAGATAATGAAAACAATGTTATGATTATTATATTATAGGTATTTAATTGTTGCAAAGTTTGGAAATTAGACGAGTTGGTCAACATGTGCAGTGAATTACAGTGATACCATTATACTGTGCGCCATGACACTTTTTACCAAAGTTTCTTTCATGCAAATCGTCAATTAGTTATAATAACAACAGTATGTATCCAACAATAACAATTATAAAAATAAAAGGAGTACAATATCATACTACATAATTTATGTACCCACAGGGCAGCCTAATTTTTACGGACACCAACTTTTGATGTCCGAATAGACACTGACCCTCCTCATTTACTGGCGTATCAGTATTTTGTAAGTGTGGGCGAGGTCAGCGTTTATATCGCTAACAGACCATATCAAACGTGTATGTTTATAAACATAAAAATATATTCAAATAGTGTTAACTCAAAATAATAATTTCTAATGATAAAATTTTTGGAAGTATCGGTATGAAACTTAATTATGTCTTGCTTTCATTTTTCTGTAACATATTAACAAAGTAAATGGAGATGTAGGTTTAACAGCACTATCACTATTTTTCAAATGCAGACATATTCCTCCTGCAATAACCTATTGAAACCTTTAATCTGACACTGATAATGAGATAATTTTCTCAAACTCCAAATCATGGAACACTACACTTGAGACACATTTTGTAATTCAAATTTGTATCATCTGGAAATTATTAAGACTAAATTTATCCTAAAAATGTATGCTATTTTCAATTGATTTTCTATTCTATTCTATATGCCTGAAATTTTGTCTAACAAATCTAAAGAATTATTTTCGGTAAAACGAATATTTCTAGTCTAAAAAACATAAGAAAGACGCGGCATTGCCTAATACAACGTTGTGGCTAGGTCTACATTTAAGCCTTTAGGATAATAGATAAAGCCATTTTATGAAAAGCCAACTTTTAATTTGAAAGATGAATACAAAATAGAATTATACTTTTTACCGATATGTTGCTCATTCGATAGGATATCCCTCGAAGTTTTTTTGGTAAATAATGTTAGTTTTTGGAGATTTTTAATATTATACTGCCAGGTGAAATACTCATCACCGTAAAATAAAGTTACTACATCCAGCCTGTTTGGTTCCGAACCGGCAATCCTTGAATTTTAAATCTAAGCAATCAAAGTCATTGTGTAACATATACAATTGTGGCTAGATAGGTTGCCAGAAGATGGGTGATGCCTGATAATGGTAATTTGTGACACGAGACAAGAAGCCTTATGCTCTCTGATTTGCGTGATATTGTTCATAAGCGAGCTTTCACCAAGTTCAAATTAATAAAATGTTTATGTAGTAGTTTTGATATGGTCTGTTTGTGGCTCTGAGGAAGATGTATTGGAAAGAATTTGAAATAAAACGCATGGATTTAAGATTCAAAAGTCTAAGTTTTTTTATTGTCGTGACCGACGTGCTGCACCACACCGGCTCGGCGTATATGAGAACTTGTCTCACAACAACTCTATAAATAGGTTTCTGCTGGGTCTATATTCTTGGCCAATAGCAGATACAGACTCCTGGACATGGAACAAACTCTTCATATAGTTTCGTTTACAATTATACGTCAGTCGCTTGTCTAAGCGTACACCCATATACCTCACTCACTCGTTTTCTTGAATTTGGTTTCATTTTATCAAGGATTTATTTTCCATATATATTCAGACTTCTCTGCGTTTACCCGAATCTTCCACTTGAAATTCTCCATGGTATGAACCATGTAGGCTTCGAGTAGCATATTAGCCTCGTGTGTATTGTGGATTTCGGGTCCTTTTTCATTTACAAATCGTTCAAAGACTTGACAGGAGATGAAATTCTTCGAACAGCGTTTTATAGTTGAGTGTTAAATCACAGAAGAACAATTTCTAGGGTTTTATTTACTGAGAGTCTCAGTTTCTTAGAGGCGGTATCAATAATAGCAGAAATGTTCACTTATGGGCAGAGGAAAATCCTCATGGCATCTCATAAAAAATACACAATACAGATTTTCTATAAATGTATAGCGAGTGCTAATAGATAATAATTTAATTGGCAGCCATTTCCTTGATGGTACATTGAATGGAAAAATATATTTAAATATTTTGGCGAGATACATTACCACGATCAATACAAGACATAAATATTAGAGGAGTTCATTACCAACACGATGGTGCAGGCCCTCATTATTTGCGAGCGGTGGGAGAACATTTGAATGACCATTACCCTAATAGGTGGATCTGTCGTAATGGTCCAGTTTCTTGGCTTGCAAGATCCCCCAGACCTAACTCCGGTAGACTACTCTTATGGCACGATTTAAAGCAAAAAGTTTATGCTACCGAAGTTGCAACCAGAGAGTAATTAAGAGAACGCAAAGAAGAGGAATGCACAGAAATAAAAAACTGCTGAAAACGAAAAAAAAATTTGTATGTGGCAATAATTGATTATGGAACTTTAATAATATAATATTTGAAATCGTCTACCCCAAAAACCCATAAAACGATATCCCACATCGGTGGTGGGGTGGGGGTAGTGATAGGAGGTGGTAGTGGGGATGGATGAAGTAAAAAAACATGTTGAGGCCTTTGGTTCTTGTACACACACTAAATCACTTTTTTTTCTCAGCCCCTTTTATAATGGGGTGGGAGGTAGTAATGGGGGTGGCTAATGCCAACATTTTTTTTAAACATTAGCTTCTCTTCTATACTAAATACTAATTTTATGGACTCTTCCCTGCTTGATTTACGTGCGTATTTACCCACCATTTACCTCCATTTACCCCAATTTACCCCCGGAATAAGATAAATCTAATTCCAGATCTCGTTAAAATACATATGTGTACCAAATTTCAAGTCAATATCTTAAACTGTTCCAAAGTAATCGTGAGCACAAGAAAAAGTTACAGACAGACCGACAGACAGAAATTTTTTTTTTGCTCAAACTCTTAATCTCGACGTTTCATGACATTCTAAGCCTATTTGAACAATAAAAAAATTTTTATTTTTTTTTATCTTTACTATACTTGCACTGGATGTGGAAGTGCATATGATTAGAAATGCTATAAATAATTTACAGATACGCGAAAGAAAGTGTGTTGAGGTTGGAGGGAAATGTTTTGAAAATTTGTTATAGATAGTTTTTTTATTATTATTTTTGTTCATTGTGTTATCTTAATTTTGTGTAATTGTTTTTGATAAAATAATTTTTGATTAATTAAACTAAATATTAGGTGCGTTGTTTCCTCAGTTACTTCAGTTCTGTATAATTGTTACTCTTTTGTATTTGTTCTAATAAATTAAATTTTTTTAAATGTATGTTGATATCTTTACCTTTTTACTATTTTGGCAAACGATATAATATCGTTGTGACAGTACAGACATTAGAATTCAATTTGTTACCGCAAAATTAAAGTCACCTACACTGTAAAAAATGATGTAAATTTACCATCGTTGCGTGTAAAATTCCCATGTAATTTTACCCGCAAAGAGACAGGAAAATTTCCATTGACCATGGAGGATTACCCCAAAATATAAGGTAAATAAAAATTTTCCACTCTCTTTGCGAGTAAAATTCCATTACTATTGGGGGTAAATTTACTATGGAAAAAAAATCCTGTCTGGATAAGGGGCAATTTTATTACATGTAATAAAATTCTGTATAATTGTTACCTGTAATAAAATTGCCCCTTATCCAGACAGGATTTTTTTTCCATAGTAAATTTACCCCAATAGAGAGTGGAAAATTTTTATTTGCCTTATATTTTGAGGTAATCCTCCATGGTCAATGGAAATTTTCCTGTCTCTTTGCGGGTAAAATTACATGAGAATTTTACACGCAAAGATGGTAAATTTACATCATTTTTTACAGTGTATATAATTACTGATGTTTTTGTAGCCGGCTCCTAATCATTTTTGAAATTGATTTATTATGAAACTTAGTTATTAATTCTCGAAGCATTAAAAGTATGCCAAATAAACTAATTACATAGTTCAAATACGTTATTAGAGTATTTTTAAATTAGGTATTGATAATTGCAAAAAATCATATACAGCGTGATATTATTAAGCAAATGTTAAAAGAAAAAAAAATTAGTAGGATTTGTTAATGTCAAAATTAAAGTCGTTGTTCTAGATAGTCAGCATCAATTTTCGAATGACCGACGATGGTTTTTGTATTATTATATACTACACCAAAATATGAAATACCGCAAACTTGCTCAGCTATGAACACACAGGATGACATTCGCGCTCACACCAGTACTTAAAAATGAAAAGTACAAAAAATGCTATAGAATCGTTTATTGTTTAAATTCTAATCGCCAGTCTTCTTGGCGATAATGAAAATTTCAACAATATGTCTCAACGATTTCTTGGGGTTGAGTTTTTTATTCAAACTAGTATATTTTAGCTCGATCCACTAGATAGACAAAAATCACGTCCAAATCCCTTCTAGAGGCGACCAATATCGATACCCCACTGACAAGAGTGCATCATTAACTCTTTCTTCGACACAAAACCCCCAATAAAAAGCAATGCAACAAAAACACCTACTGAATAACAACGAGCCAAAAAGAAATAGGTGGAAATAACAGTATTTAAAAAGACGTTTCTCCGTGTGTGTCAACAGAGATGGACGCCTGCGCTCCATCACCGTTCGGCCAGCTTTTAAACTGTACCAGCAGTCAGCGCTGAAACTCCGGTGATTCGCGCGGCTGAAATTTCCGACCAGTTTCAGTCCGGGACCGGGTACGGTGTCTCGTGCTCGATAACCTCACGATTTGATAAACACGTGAAGTGGATTTTGAAGTTTCTGTTGAGGTTGTTATGATGTATGATAAATGATTCTGTTTTCGTAAGAGTTGAAATTTTTATGATAATTTCGTATTCTTAGAATTTCTAGGTGGTTTTTATTTTACGTATTCAGTAAGATAGTAACATGATAATTTAATAAGATAGCATAAAATTTATAAATTTAGTATTAAAAATATTGAAACGTTTTAGGGTTCCGTCATGGGTATTCGGTATTATCCCCAATAGCAAGAAGAAAAACAGACGTTAAAATAGAATTAAGGCAGTAGTCAATGAAAAATTTTTACTGATTTCTAGAAAAGCTCATTATAAATTAAATAATGTGACTATTTGAATTATATGCCTTTTTTGAGTTTCGAATTTATTACTGGCTTTTGGTATAATAAAACTATTAAATTAATGTTTTAATGACAATTGTTTGGACCTCTGTTATTTTACTGTAGGTTTTTTTTTAAATCAATGTCTGGGAGCTTTAAATATATACAATACAACAAAAATCATAAATAGTAAGATACCGATTTTAGTTGTTTTTTAATAATTTAACTATTACTATAAAAAATATATAACAAAATAAAAATCATAGATGTTATTGAAGAAATTCTATACTGGGTGATAGTATTTGTATCGCTTATAATTATTTAAATTTTTCTTTAAGAATTACCCGTCTTCAGAAAAAAAAACACAAATAACAATTTTGAAATAAACATTAATCTGGTTGATTGGATCTGGTCAACTATTACTGATATTACAGTCGGTTAACAATATTTTGGTATATCAGTTGTTTATTATTAAGGCTCCATAGGATCCTATTGTTCTCGCTCTGATGCCTGTTACGACTTTTAAACTATAGTGACTATATGAACGAAAGAACAATGTTAGAAAAATGGCTTTTTTGGCCCATCCATGGTAAAGTGTGGAAACCATCTGTTTTTTACTAATTTTAAACACGCTAAACACGAATCTGTCATCCGAATTAGCCTAAAATATCGGGAAGACAGTAAAAACAACCGTTATTTGGGGGTGGCATTGAAACTGATATTAGAATTTGCAACAAAAATTATTTTTTAGTGCAGGAAATTCTTTCAAAATACTCAGTTTCGTTAGGTAAATAGAAAAAGAAGCAAAAATTCCCTCACCCTTCACCACCGGTGTAAGTTACAATATCTAATATGCGGTTATTTATTTATTTTAAAAAAACCAAAACTCCTCGATAAACGGCTATTATCAAGTTATAATGTTATTACTTCTAAATACTCTTACACTCATCCCCACCAATTAAGGTGGTGGATTTCATTTTTTTAGAGTTTTATTGGTTTTAATTGCAAAAGAAATCCCTATTCATCCAGTTTGATGTTTTTTTATCAGAAATAGGTGATTTAGTCAATTGAGATGAATATTTCTCACCCCCGAATATTTGTCACACTTTTGGGGTTGGGGTGTACGGTGTGCATATCACTATTCAGAAAATAATACATGTTCTTTATATTAAGATATTCATTCTTTAATTGTTTAAATGACTTTTGACGAGGAGGATTGAAGAGGTGAATTTGGTTTTTACTTCTTTTTCTACTTAGTTATCGAAACTTAGTTACCAAATAATAGGCTAGATTTTAATTAGTCAGTAGTTATTATAGTTGTTATTATAGTTTTCGCAAAAACGAAGAGTATATTTGATCGGCACATTTCTAAAATCGTAAATATCGCTCGTAGAGAAAAAATTTTCATATCATTGTGTTAGTGAACGAATTCTGAACAACTTTCAATATGTCCGTCTGTCCGTCCGTCACGTTTCTTGTAAGCACGATAACTTAAGAAAGAAAAGTCCGATTGTATTGGAATTTAAAAAGTAAGTTAGTGTTAGCTAGAGGAAGAACCATATTGTTTTTGAAGAAAATCGATCGGTAAATAAAAAAGTTATTAATTATTTAATTTTAAAAAAATATTCTCTTATATTTTGTCGCTTGTACTAAAATGGAAATCTTGCGAACTATTATTTCCATAATATATTTTTTTTGTTTATGAATTTTACTAATATATATTTCATAGAAGTACGAGTTGAAATATGTATGATTGAGGTATATAACAGACAATCAATTTTCGTAGCAATATGAGGTGGCGCAGCGGCTAAAGCTTTGCTTAATTTTAATAAACTTGTTATTACTTGCTTGCTTTGAGTTGCAATCCAATGGTCCCGTGTTCGAATCTCACAAAGGCTGGATATTTTTTTTTCATTTTTTTTTTATATATAATTTTTTTCACCACAAAGATGGTATCACAAAATTTAGGATGTCCAAAAACTAACATTATTTACAAGAAAACTGCGAAAAGTATCCTATAGAATGTGTAACAATTATATATAAGAAGTTCAGTAAATTGGCGAAGAGTACGTTTTTAGCTTGTTGTTATTATTATTATTTTGTCCACAAGCAAGGTTTCTTTTGTGGACATCTGTATGTTTATTTTATATGTTTTAATTTAGATACTGTATAAATGTGGGAGTGTGTGTAGGTGTGCATGTATGTGTGCATGTAGTATAATTTTCTTTATTTAGGTTGCAAGTAATATTTACCATTTGTCTATTTTATAAGATAGTGCATATAAGCACACATGACTCTATTTATGATTCTTCTTCTCCCCTTCGTGAGTAATTAATGAAATGTAATGTAATTTATTTTTCAATTTGTAAATAAACATTATTATTATTATTATTATTATTATTATTATTATTATTATTTTAGTTTATAAAACCACCCTTTATACTCTGTGGCTCCGACCCTCACAGAGGGGAGCTGGTAGTACCGGCAGCCACTCCCCACGTCCTGTAAAAGAATAACATAGTTCTAATTCTAGTGGCAAGTTCTAATATCAATTCCAATGTCACCCCCCAAATAAGGGTTGTATTTTAATGCGTTCCAGAGATTTTTCGCCAAAACGGGTGACGGATTCATTTTCAGCACTCCAAAATTAGTAAAAAAAGATGGCTTCCACACTTTGCCACGGGTGGGTCAAAAAAGCCCTTTTTTAACATTGTTCTTTGCACCAGTTCACAGTAGGCCAAAACTCAAGAAATGAGACCAAAATTTTCGAATACAGCAAAGTATCTGAAAATGTAAATAGTGACAAGGAAGAAATATTTTTAAAATGTTTAACGTTTCGTTGCCTAAAATATGGGGGTTGCAATATCAAGGGCGGATCTAGAAATTTCAATAATTTTTTTCTCGTCTGTGGCGCATGGGACCCATACGAAATATGGGAAATAACATCTAGAGAAGCACTCCTCTAACGGCCCCTAAAAAGTTTTGAAAAAGCAGTTTGCGAAAAAAATTTTCAAAATTCGAGTGCCCCCCCCCCCCCCCCCGAGCCAAGGGACTCCCGTTTAAAATTATTCTTTTTTGTCATATGCATTTTACTTTTCATCAAAATCCAACAATAGGTTTTGGAGTTTATGAAAATATTTTCATTATTAACTGAAATACAATGAACTGAAATTTTGTAATTCACAATTTGACAAATTACAAAATTTCAATTCGTTGTATCTCAGTTAGTAATAAAAATATTTTCATAAACTCCAAAACCTGTTGTTGGATTTTGATGAAAAGTAAAATGTATCTGACAAAAAATAACAATTTTAAACGGGAGTCCCTTGGCTCGGAGGGGGCACTCGAATTTTGAAAAAATTTTTCGCAAACTGCTTTTTCAAAACTTTTTAGGGGCCGTTAGAGGAGTGCTTCTCTAGATGTCATTTCCCATATTTCGTATGGGTCCCATGCGCCACAGACGAGAAAAAAATTATTGAAATTTCTAGATACGCCCTTGTGCAATATGCGATAACGTTCAAAATTATGCGAGCAATTTTAAAGTTGAAAAACCATTTGAAAATCGAAAATAAGTAACGTAGACGGTACATGACGTAAAAATATAAAGTTGAGACCAAAGTAGTGCTTAGACAATACACCACTATTTGCCACACGTATCTAATACAATTCTTAACAGTCCTAGAATGACCTGCAATTTTTTTAACATAAATACTATAGTCTCTAAGCAATCGAATGATATAAAATTTATGGCTGGACTTGTTTGGTAACTGAGCATAAACTTTTAATTCGTTCAGTTTTTTAAGCATCGATTCAGGTATTTTGAAACGTAATTTTGATAGTTTAAACATTATCAATTAAAAAAATATATAGTACGGTACGTACTCAGAAGAATTTGCTCCATATTTGGTTAATAATGTTTTATAACTGAAATTTACTTACAATTTGGTGACCCAAAGCCTGTATTACTTTGCAAACATATTTTTTTGTGGGGGGCTCATATGTTGGAGCCACCCCTAAAAAATTGGAGCACTTCAAACGTCAGAAAAACATGACATTTCTTAACTCATTTCATGACATTAAAGTTTAACATTTTAGACGTCTATGCGTTGCCATTAAAAACGGAGGTAAAAGTACTTTTTCGTCATACCTCCCTTGTAAGTATACTTTAATCCCATTGTTTTGTCGATCGTAAGTGACGCTTTATGTATCAAATACTTGTAGCTATTGGCAACGGGTCGTTATTTTTCACAACGTCCCTAGGGAAATAAAGTAAATTTGGGCAAATTTTTTCTCTTATATAACAAGTATTAAATTAAATGTTTTAACTTCTTTTAAAGTAAATCCAGACAAACCTTACTTGCTATAACTTCTATATTCGACATTATTCAGAGCTATTATAATAATATAATTTAATTTATCTTGACATTAGTTGTCATTTGAATAGAAGCCGAGTCCTAAATTTATTTTATTGGCGGTTGCCATGGATATTCCAAGCATCGCCTTTACTATTTGCTTAGGAAATATGAAATCTTACTCAAATAATTATAGTTTTGCACTAGTTTTTCTCAAGTTTTTTTCTGGTTTAATGATTCATGAGTATGACGAAAAATATAATATGCACCGCGGGTCGTACAGTGCGATTTTTTGGTCTCGAATACTTGCAAACCTCGGCCCTTACTTACGACCCTTGGTACATAAATAACTATTTCTGACGCTGTGAGCGATAGAAAAAGTAATATACATAGCAACGCGTATTTTATTTAATACGCCGGACATGGGATATTAACACAATGCGTTTTTGGTGGTGAAATTCGAGATTTTTTTGTAGCTTATTTTTTTATAGCTAATCGACGTTTGAAGAAAAAATAGCATGTTTTATTCGAAGTAAAAGCCACTTATTGTGATTCGTTCTGTAAACTTACCTACAAACCCTACAGACTCGTCACAAAAGAATCACTTTTATTCCTAATAAAACAATATGCAATTTTCTTATGTACATGTAAGATATATCGTTGCAAAGAGCTTTTTAGGTTCATTATACTTTTTTCAAATTTAAAATTTGAAATATGCGCATGCAGTGGGGTAAAATGTGTGAAATTAAGCTGTCACCCATTTCTATTTTTCAGAGTGCATGATAGAAAAATTGTAAAAAATCACTACAGTGGAACTTTTTGGGCTTATCAACATGCATTTAATTTGATTTAGGCATCTCAAACAATTTACAGATTTCACAATTTCTTTTTCGCGCATACATATAGTGACATGTCGTTGCAAAGAGCATTTAGAATTATAAATTTTGAAAGAATTATTCGTCCTAACGCATTTTAGTTAGGAAAAACTACTGCTCTTCCTAGTTAGTTGTGAAAAGTGAAACCAAATGAATATCACCAACAAACTTATTTATTATAAATTTGTGTTACAAAAATATGGCATTTCTTAAAGAAGTATTTTGCGAACATTTTGTCAAATTTTTTATATAAACTGAATAATATTTATTACATTTTATTACGTTTTGTTATTCTAATTTCAGTGAATGATTTACAATAGACACATAATGAACATATATTTTTTTTAAATTTTTTATACTCCTTCATTTTTGAGATATTTTGAGATATTAGATATTTTTTTTCTTACCTATAGGTAGTTTAAGAATAAATTCAGTACAACTTCGAGATTTTTTATATTTTTGTAGTGTAGGTATTACAGAAAATTGTTTTGTATAGTTCTAAAAAATTTCGAATGCCTCTCATCGGTCCGAGGTTTAAGTGCTGTTATTTGCAGTATTGTTTTAATTTTACATTTTTCTGATATTTTCTTTCTCATACATCTTCTGACATAAAAAAAATAAAGTCACCTAACAAATAGGATTGTAATTTGGGAATAAACTGCTGCCCCTGTGAATTTTTGTCAAATAAACTGAGTCATGGGGTTTTGATTATAATATTAATAACACATTTATACTTCTTTAGATTTTTTCAAAAAATAATTGTCAATTAATTATTCTTTCAATCAACGCAGAGGTTCTACCAAAAAGTGTTGCATAAAATTAATATTATTTTTTCTACAACTGCCTTAGAAACAACAAATAACGCACAGTAACCATGACTCGAAACTGTCTTTTTCTGAAATCGATCGGCAATGTCTACATTTTCGGCGCGATTTCAAATCAAAAAATGCACAATTCCAGTATTTCAGTCCATTGCTAAGAAACTATCACAAAACAGACCGGAAAAGATCCGTTGCCAAGCAATGATCAACAAAACCGTACGGGAATGTTACTTTCCCGGCCTAGGCCGGGAAAGTAAACATTCCCGTACGGTTTTTTATGTATATTTTATTTTTATTTATAAAAAATAAATGGTAGATTAAAAATGGTTACAAATGAGTATAGAAATATGTCTAATTTTATTAAAAATACAGATTGTTATAAATAAATCAAATTAATACAATTAAGTAAACTAATTAAATGACATTTTTATTCTGCACTCTAAACATGCTAAAATGCAATGCAACTCACTTTTTCTGCGTACTCTTCGAAAAAATAGACGGCTATTGCCACTATAGACATTTAAAATGTGCGTACAAATTGAAAAGTTTCAACATTATTTCAAACTGTCATGTCTCTGGAACGGTTTATCGTAGGAAAAAAAATAAGAACCCAAACTCTTCGTTTTTTTATAAGCTTCATTTCATTCTTATATCAAATTTTTATCAATCTTATAGTTTTTGGGATTTTTCAATTTTAAACATTCGATCAAGCTCCATCTTTAAACCTTGATATCTCTGGAACACTTTGCCGTAGGAAAATAAAACAAAAACTAAACTATTCGTTTTTTAACATTCTCCATTTTTGTACTCTTACCATTTTTTATAAAAAAAATATTTTCCGAGCAATTTCCAAAAATCCGATTTTTTTCAAAAAATTATGAAAACTTTCATTATTAAAAATGGATACAGAATGAAAAATAATTATTTTAAAAATTCTAAAAAATTTGAGCATGTTAGTAATAATATGCATTAACAATATCTATAAGGATTTTCAAGAAATTTGAATAAATAAGAAATTAGAGCAATAAGGCTTAAAAAAAATGGCGCCTAAATTTTTAAATGCGTTACTTTTTTGTTCGTAACTTTTTTAGTTTCCATTATAAAAGTCGGAATATGCCTCAATAGAAAGAACATTTTAATACCTTTAATTTTTACAAGAATAAAAATGTTTCTCATAGTTGTACTTTTTGAGTAATTTTATATTTTAACGTCGTATATTTTTTCTGAACGTTTCGGCGCCATTTTGAAAATACCATATTTCCAAAAACTGAACATCGGGGAAAAAAGAAAAAACCATTCGATTTGTTTTCGTAAAAGCTTTAATTATGTACCCTTGCATTTTTTTTATTAAAGTCCACATTTTTTCGAGTAATTTCTCGAAAAATATACATTTTAGCAAAAAAGTGTATAAGACCTTTCTTTCTTATAATTTGATTCTCTATCAGATTATATGTGTTTTTTGTTTTTTTTGCGACAACCCCTAAGAAGGGAACCACCCCTAACCAAAAAGCGGGAGAAATGACAATATAGATTCATACTTTATGAAATATGTTGAAGAAAAAAATTTGGAAATCCATTACATCGTTTTCGGGCTGGGATTTAAAAGCTTTACTTACTGTACTATCAGCATCATCAAAAATGTGTTTTCATGGTCAAGTTTTTTTTACCATTATCTTTGGAAGATAATTTTACTGTTGAACGAGTCTCCATTTTATGATTTAAAAAAAAATGACCTGCATTAGCAGATATATTTCCCCAGGTGTTCCTGATGCAGAACTGTGGTTCCAGCATGATGGAGGTCCTCCACATATTGGCGTTCATCGGGTTCTGTGAAATAATTAAAAAATGATAAATTAATATTTCTGACTCCTTATCAATATCAGTTAAATCGATTTTTCTTGAAATAAGTTCATTTTACCGGTCACAAACGGTACCTTTTATTTACAAATTTGTTTAAGGAATTTGAAAATATCACCTTAAATTCCAAAAATGTGATTATGTCCAAGTTTAGGAATAAGAAGAATTAGGCGTATTCCATCCATTCCTTCCTAGACAAATTACGAAAGCCCTATATTTCTCGGTCACAGGTACTAATCACGTGTTCTCTCCAAATTTATAGATAAAATAGTTTGTAGAAAATCTCCTTGAATATATATTCCTCTAATGTATGTTACCTATAGTGTTATATTGTCCCAAAATATACGCTCCTCTTACCTCAGGACACCCTGTTGAGTTCTCTTTTCTTTTGCATCCGAAACGTTCATTTATGATTCACAGCGACACAAAAAAAAACAAATGTTCTACACTACGAACCAAATTATATGGATTTGGTGTATTTTCAACGCTGAATCCGAATCCGTAATCCAAAAAAGGATCTATCTTGTCAGCTTTGTTTTCTAGTCGAAAACGTCCATTAAATTGGTGTAAAATCATAGAAATAATGTAATAACTTTTAATGAAGTGCGAACAATGGTAGATGTTTTGTAGTCGAGAGTGGAGAATATAAATTCGAGCCACATTAAGCTATTTCTATAAATTAAACCGAAATTCGACCTTATGGGTGGTGAAAACTACCGCTAAAACTCAAAAGACGCAGGTCAGTGTGAATAACATGTACGAAGGCCAAATTTTTATCTCTCTTAGTGCAAAATATTTGACTCTCCATATAATTTGGTTCGTAGCGCAGAACATTTTTTTTTGTGTGGCTGTGTTATGATTAACCAAGCCGCTTTCGATTAGCTATTATTTTGATTATAAAATTGATCATTACATTTATGACGCCAAATGAATTTCTGAAATTATATGTTAATTGCTATTGAGGCCAATCTTTGCATTTGTTATGAAAATAAATATCGCAGCTGGAGTCAAATAGAAACTGCATATCGATTGAATATAAGAGATGCCTGTGTTACTCTTTTACTTTTACGGTTTTAGAGACACTTCAACTCGAGCGTCTATAACACATCAAATATCTGTTCAGATTTATGTAAATTGATATGGCTTGTATTGTTCCTCATATTTAAATAGTTAACCACTAATTAGCTGTAATACCTGCTTTGTATAGATAACGTTGAATTTAAGTGCTTTTGCTATAGCAAATAGTGTAAAATTAAAGTAAATTTGCACTATAAGGAATTAATTTCAGAACAAGGTCTCGCGAACACGTTCAAATACAAAATAAGGTTCAATTATGTAAATTCCTATAGCACGACTAAGTTACGCAAGCATTAAGTAAGGATCCATTTTAATCTCAAAATATATTCCACATACGCCCCAAGTATATTTAATGAAAACAGTGTATATTAGTCTTGGGTCCTTGAAACCGTAAGAGGAATATTCGTTCTAGATAATAGGAAAATTATTGTACATTATTAGCTTGAACTCATCGTTTGTCTGAAAAGTTTTTGGAACAAAATGATTCACATATTATATCAATAGAAACTAATAAATATTCATAGACTTAAAAATAATTCTGGATAACATATATACAGACTATGCGGGATATCACCATTTTTGTGCCGTATATGGAACATTATCGTCCAATATTAGTACAGTACCAATAGGTAAAAAATATGTAAAATATCGGAATAATTTCATATGTAATGATAATTTTTATTTATGCGTTATTATTGTAGTAAAAGGTATCATCTTCAATTTCTATATGGTCTGGGTACTTGTTCTTACCCTCACGGGGTGAAAACCTAAACCTAAATTTAAATATTCAATATTTGAAAAAGCATTACTAATTTATTTTTTAAACGTAGAATAGTTATGCTTTTGGGATCACTGATTGTGAACCTGTAGTCAAAACTAAAAAAAATCAAAATGGCGGTTCTAATATTACAGTTATCGACCATAACTGCTTTATTTTTTGAGATGTAGAAACAAACAAAAAATCTTTTAAAGATTGATTAATTATTTTTGATATTGTTCCTTAAAGTTGTTGATGGAAGTGTCTAAGATATTCCACATTTTATGCTAAATACTTCATCCTAAAAACGGTCGGATGCCATTTATAAACTTAAATATCTCCGAAACTATCAACCCTACACAAATATTTTATAAAAACAAATTCATTCTCAGTTTATAAGCTTCATTTTTAATGTCCACCATATTTTCTCTAAAACTAATATTTGTGGAAATATTTGCAGAAAAACAAAAATCTTACGTCTTTCTAAAATCCTTTTACACTTTAAAATGCAATTTTTTTCTAAAGCAAACGCTCTAAGCGGACGAAAAAAATTTAGCAACTAGATCATACTGCATATTAACGAATAACAGTATATGGGAATATATTTTTTTAATTACTGACTAACATTAGCAAAATGGCGACGTTTTGATTAAGAAACTATGAGAAAGTGCATTGTTTCTCTCATAACTTATTTTGTTTTTATGCCATACAAATATAAAAAAATATCATTTGAAAGCCTAATTAATAGCCTTTCATTTTGGTTGTTGGCGTTTTCGATGTAAGTGCCATAGTTTCTGATATATTGAATATTTAACTAAATACTTCGTTTTATAAACATTCGAACGTCACCTTTATACTTCCAAATCTCCGAAGCCATTAACTCTACAAGAATTCATCTTCAACTTAGTAGCTTTCTTATTTGTCTCTAGCATGTTTTCGCTCAATGTAATACCTTTCAAGTTATTTGACGAAAACCTATTTGAAGCTAAAATTGTATTTTTTTTTTAGTTGCACGTCCTGAAAAGGGGTGGCATTTACCCCCTCTAAAGTAGCAAGCCGTCACATAATATAGAAACTTTTCCTTGATGCATTTGCTATTAAGTTGCCAAAGTTACCAAATCTGTTCAATATGACATTATTCCGAAGTTAAAACCTCTAGTTACTGTACTATATAATGATCCATTATTTGAATTTTGAATATAGTAGTTATGCGTACTTTTAAAACAATTAATTAAAATTAGTCTAAAGTTATTTTGAGACCTTATAGTTCATCTAAATAAACGCTATGATAAATCAGTTGGTACCAGAACTCACAGAGAAGCATAATATATTACCTAAAAATTAATTAAAAATAATTCGGTTGTTGAAGAATTTTCAAAAATGGTTAAATAAAGCAATGGAAGCGTTAATTTCGTTAAATATTTAGTTTGCAAGAAAAATTCTATGCCCAACAGAAGAAAATCAAGCTTTGTCTATTTCAATGTGTCACGAAAACAGTAATAACATCATACTGTAATTAGCTGTAAACTTATATGCAGAGCAGTAGAAGAGAAAAGTTGACAACAAACAAAGTAACCTCAAAGCAACCTCGTCAAAGTTAAGTGTACGTTTAGATGGCAGTCACCACGTTTACGCGAAGAGTTAAGCTAACGTTAAAACTGTTAAGAATGGTCTTAACATTGAAATTCTTGCGCGTAAACGCGCCTTAATATTACTTGGCTTAATGTTGTCAAACCTTATTAAATGTGTCAAATTAACACATCTAACTAAGAAAACTGAGTTAAGGACTTCGCGTAAACGCTTTAGGCGGCTTTAGTGTGCGCTACCGCGCATGTCAGGTCTAAAAAATATACACAGAATACATCTGATTGGTTGATTGTAAACAATTTAAAATCAAATCAGAAATTCAACTAACAACTTTACTAATGGACTGACATCTGGTGGATAAATCCAAAATAAATCTTAACGCGCATAAACGCTCTTAAAAACTACTACTAACATCGTCGTTAGAACTTTTAACATCTTCGCGTAAACGTGGTGAGTGTTTAGTTCATGGAAAATAGAAAGAAGAAATAAGATCGTTGTGCTTAACATGTCCCTAAAAGTTAAAAAGGCCCATTTCCAATTTTACGGACATAGTTACAGTACATCATGTTTATTCAATTTTTCTGTTTTTCATGAATTTATGTTTAACTGCTCTGCAGAGTCTGCAGATGCGTGTATTTTACTAATTGATATTTTAGTATTATAAGATTTATTTTCAACTTTTACAAATTTATACGAAAGTAAGGACCGATTGTTATTTAGGTTTTTGAATATCCAAGTTTTATTGGCATCGAAGAAGATTAGTAAATTTAATTTAATTAATATCGAAATTGGTGACAATAAAATATCATCTAATGAATAGGGGATGATAGTTGACAATGTAAATAAGTGGAGGGGAAGTGTAAATTTAACTTTCATACAATCTTATGTCTATCTGGTAACTAGAATTGAACCTCTTAAAGAGTTATTTGACTGAAAGAACTCAATATATAAAACTACGTGAGATTAGTAGAATAAAAAGGAGGGTACAACTGAGGTACCACAAAGCACAGTCCTGGGCCTATATTGCTTACGCTATATGCTAGTGAACTGTTTCACTTATTTAGTTTGTTAAATGCCGTGAGTTTTGCCAATGATGCTGAAATTTACTAGGCAAAGTGGCTCGGTCGGTTACGACGTATTGTTTGGTGGATATGCTGGTCACACTGTTTATCATGTACTGTGTTCTAGTCCCAGCCTCGACACTAACAATATCGGTAGGTAAGGATGTATGTCTGTGTATTTCCAAATATGTAACCCTATGTCTCTGAAACAGAAACTTGAAAACGATTTTAAAGTAGTACTATTTTTTTATGCATAAAAGGGCATGTTCGCCGCCAGCACTGAATTATTTTTATGATTATTAATGCTATCCGACCGCACCAATAGCTTCTAAACGGTGGTTCCTAGGCAAAAGAACTCCGCCCTAACGAATTTTTAGAAAATTGAATTATCTAAAAGTCTTTTTTTTTAATTTTTGTTTTTTTTTCAAAAATTAATGAGCTAGGAGCAGTTACAATGGAGACTTTTTCTTTCCGGAAAATGCATACGTCATAGCTGAATTTGTAGAGAGATATGGATTTTCTGTAATGTCACAAAATGCTATTTTTGATTCGTTCGTGCCGAGTCGAATTTTCGAATTTCGCCGTGCAATTTACGATTAGGTTTACCTGGAAGTCTTCCTCTTTACGTCGCGACATCATATGTCCTTCCCGCTGGTGCTTTTCGAAAAATATGATTGTGTCCAGATTAAATGTTTTTGCAATATCTTCGGCTCCGAAATGCGAGCAATTTTTTTACTATTTTTCGCAGATATCTCCGAAACGGTGAGAGCAAGCTCGAAATGAAAGGTCAAACGAGTATTTTTCCTTACGAATCTTTTGCTGCTATCAGAATTTCGATATATTTTTTTTCGTTTCGGAGATATTTACTGAAATGTCGGCGATGTACGACAAAAATTCGCACATTTTGTGTTTCAAAAGTGCCGGCAACTTCTCAATCTTGGCTCCTAGGCTCTTACTAATTTAAATAGAATTCAATTTGCTAAAATTGTTTTTATTTTTTGAATTGCGGCAAAAATGAGGAAACTGGAGGGGGAGGAAATTTGGACTTCCCTTTTTTCGGGAGAATTTCGCCATTTGGTCACCGTAATTAATCGGTATTTAACTGAAATTGATCTCATATACAAGGTCCACTTAATATCATGTATTACCTAGATGTTCCATTAATCTCGGCCCTTCAAAACAAATGTTTCTGGGAAAAATTATTTTTTTTAAGATTTATGTGCATTTTCTAGGAAAACGTGAAATTCTTTTCATTTACTCGAATAGCACCCCCACCCCTGGTTCGCCAGCTGACCGCCGTTTCTTGTATGTACACACAACAAACTACTACATATATAAAAATTAATGGTATTAGTCCCAAAAATGTGTCGCTGCCTCCCGATCTATGAGACCTGTATATAGGCAAACAATTGCACACATTTAGAAACCTCCAAGAAAAATACACAACTTTTACCTAGGTGTATAAAGTAGTATAAATCGTTGACAAGATTTAGTGTCAACGATTTATACTCGGACCCATTTACACACCTAGATTTACATTATTTTAAGACCATTGCTTTCACATGAAAAATGTACTAACTCACAACAAAATGTTGCTACTTGGTATGTAGTGGTAAGCATTAAATGCTATAGTAGATGCGGATAGTATTAGTGCATAGTAATAAATACACATAAAATGGGAGAGATAAAGTTAGTAAATATACTACAGGTGAATGAAACAAATTTTTCAAATCTGGATAGTTATTTCAATGATTTATAATATTCACAATTTAATGTAAACTTTATATTTTGTTATTCAATATGATGCGTTCTAAATAAATATATATGAAGGAAATATGCCTTTCTTCTGCAACTTTTGCAACATACCAGACGATAACACAACGAATGCTTTCAAGTATTTCCATTATCCACATTATTTCATTCTCTGAAACCTTATTAGTTTGAGAAATTACATTTGGAAGTAAGAGCGCGCATTTCTTAAATATTTCTCAGAAAGTCAACCTTATTTACTCACCACAGTAAGTAAATATTCTCCCTATACAATTGTATATTGCCTCTCAATTTAAATGTAACGTATAACTCATCTTTATGTTGATATTTACCGATTTTGTCACATTTTCTGTTTTCACGAAATAAGAGTTAATTCACTGAAATAAATAATTGTAATATTTTGTTTTGGAATTAACTCAATAAGATCTCACTTTAAGGTATGCGAAAATGAGGAGAAAAGTTTTTTCGCAGTACAATAATAATAATAATGATATTGTCACGAACACGGGGTTGGTTAATAATTACTGTCAACACATGTTACGCCCACCACGTATCACGACCCTCGGGCCGCTGAGACGGGGTTCCTTTAAATTACTCGCTTGCTTGCAAGAGGATTTGAATTTAATGAATTAAATGAATACTTGTAAATAAAACATTGCGGTAGAAAACAAAGGTACAGGTTTATTAACCCAAAACAATAAAAACAGAACAACAACAATTTTTACTTAGGAGCGAGGGTAGAGGCGACTTCAATGTGAATATCAGTCGATATTCCGTTGAAGCAACGTCGAGCGCGGTTAGTACTTGGATGGGCTCCCATCTTGGGAAATACAGCGTTCTCGTCCCACCTTCTAGAGGCTTGTATATCAGTGTATACTCGGAAGTTACGTAATTTCAGACGAGGATTACGTAGTGGATATACCATCCTTCGGATGGGATGTAAAGCAGGCGGTCCCTTGTCTATTAAATGTTAGGCAAGTAAAAGATCCCTACGCTTCTTAAGGGAAGAGGTTCGGCTAAATTTCCAGGTTGGGGGTAGCTCGTCTCCTGGCGTCGGTGATAGGCCCTGGTAGCGGAAATAGGCCGACGTTAAACAGTTAAAAAAAAATAAAATTTTACTTACATTCGTTACCCTCCGGGGCTACCCTCCAGGAGGGGAGCTGGGCCATCCACCAAGCCACCACCAATTCGTACCCTGAACCAAAACCCAACTGAATTTTTATACTCAAATTTGTCCCAGTTGCTAACTTTTGCCAAATCAGCATTTCATCATTATTATAACGTCGCATGAGGTGAACGTGCCAGCTTCTTACTGACTGTACAGTTCCTTTGTTCCCCAATGCAGCTTGTTTTCAAGTTAATTTCATTTACCAAATCTTGTAATAATTATTTATTTAATGATGTACTGGGTGTCTCAAACAAATTCTGAATAAATTAAAATGGCTGCGTGACAATATTGATAATGATAATGATAATGATAATGGTAATGGTAATGGTAATGGTAATGGTAATGGTAATGGTAATGGTAATGGTAATGGTAATGTTAATGGTAATAGTAATGGTAATGGTAATGGTAATGGTAATGGTAATGGTAATGGTAATGGTAATGGAAATGGTAATGGTAATGGTCATAACATCTTGGGTCGAGTACGGGTTACTTAATGATAGAGAAAAGGGTAGCGGCTATAAGTCAGGTTAAATGCAAATCACTTTCTAACACTGAATATGCTTTATAATCATTTTAAAATCTGCTCTGAATAGGCAAATAATTAACTAATGTGATGTAAATTAGTTTTCAGTGCAAGAACATGTAAAAAAAATCGGTGATACACCACTTCAGCTAATTTATGTTAAAGTGCTTTACGTGGAAATAATTTTGTTAAAAACAGTTTTCTTGCAAAGTTGCGATAAGGGTGAGAGGGACCAAAAGTTTAAAATTCCATTAATCATACTATACTGTTCATCTAATTACTGGGAGAGCTTAAGTCAATTAAATAAAATACGTAATAATTGTTAGGTGCCAACGGTCTGAGTATTTTCTGTAGAGGCCGATTAAAATAAGGAAAATAATTTTTTAAATCTACTTTCAGAATTACAATTATTTATATATCAACATAAATTAACTGTAATCATATTAGTATTTGTGATTTCATATGGAGGAGAATTATACATTATATCATAAAATCAGATAGAGAATGGCAGGTAGACAGACAGGCAATGGACAAACGAATAGATGTCATTAGGAAATTGCTCATAATTGATTCAGATAATTGCCAAATAATTGTTACTAAGCTAAACTATTTTATTTAAATAAAAAAGTACATATTAATATTTAATGAATAAAATAAATAGCTAAGAAATATATATTTTTTTTAAATTTAATATTAACAGGTATTTTTTAAAAATATGATTTTATGAAAATAATTATGAATTATATATTGTTGTATACTAGATGATACTTGCGGGTGACATGTGAGGTGGAAACTTTCAAAAGTTCAAGGTTAACGCGATTTTTAAATATTTGAAAAATTGAAATAGCAATCCAAATAAAACTTCATACTTTGATGTAGAGGCTATCCCCAATTTGTCCAGTTTCTAAACACAATGAGGTAATATTTCAAAAATTACCAACTTCACTTCCAACTATAATGTTAATCATTATAAATATGGTTTTCAAAACCTAAATCAACAATTCTTTTTATAAACTGATGCATCATTGGAATTTTTAATTGCCAATAATAATTTATCAAAATGTTTAATCATGTTAATTTATGATATTCTTATTAGTAAACTGTAAGCATCTCAGATAAATTAAACACTTCCCTGTTTAGGTCGTACCTTATTTGTGCTAAGATGTCAATATATGGTAGGTACTAATCACATTATAACTGGCATGATTTAATCAAATCGGATTTATTATAACCCGACAAAAAAGCAAAATGTCATTCCGGAAAGTTATTCAGATTAAGAAGTTTAGTCCTATGAAAAATTTCAAGAAGATACGGCTAGTTTCATTATTCTGATTTTTTTAATCCAATTGTATTTTACAAAAAAAAAATGTATGCCGGTTTGCAAAAGTATTTGATATACCAAGTGTCTAGAGAAAAATTATTAAGTTATTAATTTTTATTGTGACGCAAAATTATATTTTGGGTTAGGAAACCAATGAATACCAATGACAATTAAATTATGATTAAGAAAATTACTGTAGGTATCTAGAAATAAACATAAATATGTCCCGTCGTTATTCAAAATTGTTGCCATCAGCTTCAACATATAGTTCTAGTTTAGCTCTTAATCCTTTATAACTATTCTGGATTTCTTGGAGAGGTATACCATCAACTGCTTCTTTAATTTTTGTTTTCAATGATTCTAAATTATTGTCAAATTTAAAAACATAAACTTTTTGTTTTAAATAGCCCCATAAGTAGAAATCAATTATCGTTAGATCCGGAGTTCTGGGTGGCCAACAAATCTTCCCGTATCTTCTAATCCATTTTTCTGGAAAATTGCGGTCTAATCATTCTCTGGCAGTAATTGCAGAATGTGCAGGGCAGCCGTCCTGCTGTAGGAACAATTTCATCCTTCGCAATATGGGTATATTTTTGAGTTTAGAAAAAATAAATGTATTTAGCTCTTCCAAGTAATAATGTTGATTTACATTCCCTTCAAAAAAATCTAGGCCAATAGACCGAATGCATGTAGGCGGCGTCAGAGTCGCGTTTGGGTACTGCAACATAACCTCATTTTCTGTGCATCTTTGTTTACTACTTCTTTAAAAATACCAAGCAATTGTGTGCGTCAATGCACTTCCTATTATAGAATAAAAATAAAAATTTAAAGTTTCACCAGCTTCCAGTATGCAGCAGTTTTAGAAGAAAGGGGATAGTTGCTCTCAAATTACAAAAAAGCCCATCTAGTGTGTTCAAAACATTTCACAGACCGAATGCATGTAGGCGGCGTCAGAGTCGCGTTTGGGTACTGCAACATAACCTCATTTTCTGTGCATCTTTGTTTACCACTTCTTTAAAAATGCCAAGCTTTTCTTTTAGTTCAACTAATCTATCCCTTTTCCGTAGGTTTCAAATAAATAAACTTATTTCAACACATCAAAACTACAAAGCACAGAACACAATGAATAGAGTACCCAAAGGCGATCGGTAACCGCCTGGCGGCGAAATATTTTACTAAACCTATGCATTCCTCTTATTATTCCAAAGTATGAAATCGCACACTAAACATACACTTTTTCTTGGAATATTGTAGTCTACATACGAAAATTTGAATTTTCCGAGGACCAATACCTACAATTCTGTGAACTTACTGTACCATTAGTTTAAAACTTTGCCTCGTTAGAAAAAAATATATTTTCGTGTCTATCACATAAAATATTCTAACTCATCTATAAACAGAAATCCAATCTTTTAGCGCCATCATTTTCTTGAAGAGTGTGTACAGATTTTGGTTTATATGGATGAATTTTATTGGCCTTGAATATTTTTTGTATACTTAACACTTAGAAATAATTTTGGGAACTCACTTTACGAATCCATCGCAATTAAAGTACCAGCATCATCTTCATCAAACTCCTTCATCTTTTTCTTTATATTTAATACATTACCAGTTCTTTTAAATTTGTCGACTATTTTTTTTAACACACATCTGTTATAGCCGGTGCGGTAGCTCAATCAGTTAAGGCGTATTGAGTGGAGAATATGCTAATCGACTGTCTACCGCGCTCTGGATTCGACCCCCAGCCCCGGGATTGACAACACCGGTGGGTGTGGATGTATGTCTGCGCTTTTCCAAGTCTGTAACCCCCTTCCGCACAGCCTTGGCTTGGATTTGGGAGTTGTCTACTATCTGCGGTGTGTTTATGTTACTAGTACATCTGGCCAATGTTCACTGAATTTTCCTACGACAGCCTTATAGGAATATGTATCTCTCAATCCGTAGCACAGAACAATGAATATCTTTTGCTCTACTCTAAGCATAATTTTTTGTTAATAATTATGATGCTCATCTGACAACTATTATTATTATTATTATTATTTTAACTATTTAACGTCGGCCTATTTCCGCTACCCGGGCCTATCACCGACACCTGGAAATTTTGCCAATTTGACAAATAAACACATACAGACATTTGTTTTTCGAGGATGAGTTGATGAATGCAGTGAAAATTTTAAAAGATGAAAATTTTAAAAATTATCAGTTATAATATACCAAGGACGATGATAATCCAAAATAATTTTATCACAGTTTTCGAAAGCATTTGATTGGTAATATCCCGACGTCGTAGATTGAGGAATATTACCTAAAAGCAACGTGCTTGAGGAAGTTGTGATAAAATTATGAGCTATTTATCAACGTTCGAGAGATTTCGCATAGAAAATTTTTTGCAATTTATTTTATTTATTTGTTCAAAACTGTTTATTAAAAACACAATTATTAAAAGAGCAATATGTAAAATTAAATGTAGATTATGTATTATTTATTATTTGGAGTGTTTTTCTCTATTATTATATTCAATAAATCGTTATTTGCAGTTCCAAATCGACATTGTCAAAAAATAAATTTTAAATATTATTGAACTGTCAAACTGGATGACATAAGTGGAAAGATCCCCAAGGGATCTTATCAGCTATAATATCCCTAGGACATTGATAATGTACGAGATAATTTTTTCTCTAAAACGGTGGTTTTTTTTCCTACTTTGAGTGGAATAAAAGGAGCTTAAAAATAAACACAACACTGAGAACACTAAAATCGTAGGCCAGCGCACTTCGTAATTTTGATTGTTGATAAGGGGAACACAACTAAACTTTCGAACAAATGACGACCTTGTGGTCTGATCGTCGACAAGGAAGGTAAGGTGGAAATAAAATTGCGGTTTAAAAAATTAGGATTTAGGTAAGTTTCCGGCCTAGAGGAGATTTAGAGAGACAAAAAAGGAACAAAAATAACAAAAAAGAAGAAAAGAACAAAATTGTACAAACATAGAGAGGGAGAAAGAGGGATTGGAAAGATGTAAAGTTGAGGAAAGATAAGAGTAAGGGTACGGGTAAGTTATCGTAGAAGGAAGTGTGGCTAGGAGAGCTGCCGGAAGATAGGCAACGCCTGGTATGGTAGGGCGTGTCTTATATCGAAAAGTATGGCATTCGGGTAATGTGCGGGTAAGCGCGCTACCGTTCAGTTTAAACTGGTAGAATTTTTGTGAGGTTTCTTGGACGTAGTCCGCTAGTGGGGTTATGTCATGGCAACGTGCATAGAGATCTCTGAGGGAAGTCTGGAGTCTGAAATGAGGCGCATAAAGTGTTCTAAAACTTTTAGTTTCCGCACTGTCGTGGCCGAGATGCTGCACCACACCGGCGCCACGTATGTGATGGCCGGCCTGATTACCATTGTGTACAACAATAATTTAGCCACTGCACCATCTCAGATTACTACAAAAATTGAATATCTGTAATATATATCTTTCGAGAATCATATTTCAACGCATTGCACAGTGGGCCGAAAATTTCAAAAAGTGGCCAAAAATCTAATTTTCTCATAGGCCGATTAACAATCACATATATAATGAGGGAAAAATAATTTAAAAAATAAATGTCCCCAGGGGTGGTTTTTAGGGGTTGTTTTTCTGAAAAATTGTGTATTTCAGCTTTTTTCGGTTGGAAGTTATAGCAAGTCATTTGAATAAGACAAAAACTAATTGTAAATATATTTACCATCGGGGGTTGCTTTTAGGGGTTGTTACTGTATATATTGGTATATTAATTTATTTTCCTGTTTAGCGTTATCGAAAACCGCTTAATTAACCCATAGAAAAATATGAAAAAATATTTACTCCCAGGGGCGACTCTCTCAGGGATTGTAAAATAGAATGAAACTGAACTGAATTTTTTCTTAAACATTCCTTGAACAGGTCAAATTTTATTGATAATAAATACTAATTATAACTTCAAAGGATATTATAAAGATAAAAAGTTATTTAACACTTGGCTCCTGCATCAAGTGAGCGATACTACAAAACTTTGAATTGATATTCTTCAATTTTAACATGGCGTCTTCATCACTCTCGATTTTATAGTATACCACCAAATAACTGAATAGATACTCCGTTCGATTTGAATCTAAACCATTATTTTCATGCAAGACGTCAAAAAATTGCCTTTTGGTCACCATTTTCACTCTAAAAAAATTTGGTACCACTACAGAAGGGAATAAATGTAAATCTGAAGACAAAACTAAAGTAAAGACCAGAATAGGCATTAGTTATCGGCTAACTTGATTCTCTGTCAAGTCAAATAAAATATCGCAAATATAGAATAGAAATCAGTAGATTTTACATCTTAAATTATAAAATAAAATGTGCAGTTACGGTTTTAGAATACATGCATTCGTTACGGTTGGTGCATATTCATGAACAAGACCTAAGCGAAATCGAAATATCTTAAAAAGGCACTTGAACGCGCCTATCAAATTTTAATATGTTATTAGGGAATGTTCAAGCTATCTTTTAGTTTTTTAGTTCAAGCCGGATCTGGCCTGGAAATTTTTGTGGCTCAACATAAATTTAAATTATAACATAAAATATTCAATAAAATCAACTACATACTTATTTTATCTATATGTATAGACTCTTTTTAGTTTGTCTCATATGTATATATAACATGAAAATACATACATTGAGGAAGTTTTCTGTACAATTAAACTTTTGATTCAAACGCTTTATAACACACAATCACTGGTTGAGAGTTGGCAATATAATAAACGAACGCTTGTATCTTTACGGACATTACAAGAAAGTCTGTGTTTGGGAGCAAATAGCTGAACCAAAATACCTTCTACCTGCTCAGAATTTCGGGAAAACATGCATTATCTATTTTTCTAAGTACCTGCAAATTCTGTTAACGGTGCTATTACTTTTATGAATATCGATTTTTGGCCGCTTTTCGAATTTTCTGGCCCACTGTGCATTGGATATATTATTATAAAATTATATTAGTAAAATGCATAAACAAAAAAACATATAGAGATAACATTTCGCAAGATTTCTATTTTATTGCAAGCGACAAAAATTAAGAAAATATATTTTTTTAAATTAATGATTTTCTTATTTACTGATTGATTTTCTTCAAAAACAATAAGTTCTTCCTCTAGCTAACACTAACTTACTTTTCAAATTTCAATACAATGGGACTTTTTTTTCTTAAGTTATCGTGCTTACAAGAAACGTGACGGACGAACGGACAGACAGACATTTTGAAAGTTGTTCAGAATTCGCTCACTAACACAATGATATGAAATTTTTTTTGTCTGCGAGCGATATTTCCGGTTTTAGAAATGTGCCGATCAAATACAATATACTCTTCGTTTTTGCGAAGAGTATAATAACTTATTTTCGATTAGTTCTTTATACTTTAAACCAAGGACTTTAAATATAACAAAATACCTGGTAAAGTAATAATAAGAGTTATAGATCAGCGCAAATGTTCGTGTTGACTTCTATTCCACTCTTTTCAAGATTTAAGAAAATCTCATATATCTTTAACTGGCTATAAAATTAAAAAAATTCCGTATAATTCATTTTGTCCAAGCTCACACGCCACATAGTCTACGACAAAATCTCAGAGTTGTGTCTATAAACAACTTTTACTTAAGAATACATTGAACTCCAGTTTTAGACTATTAGCAAATGGAAATTTTGTATATACGTCATTTACTAAGAGAATGGAGGAGTAGAGAATAAATTAAAATAATGTCTAGCAGGTGACGCACACCATTCACATATAATTTGTTTATTGTTAATTGGTACCAGTTTACCTTCACGCGTTAACAAAAAAGGATTGCATACGCTATATTAGTTGAAAAATACATTATTCATGGTGTCAGCAAATTATTCAGTAATTTGTAACATGGCATGCCACTTTGTGAAAATATCTTGTTTGTGTTTAAGCGTAGAACTAGTGAATTCCTCATAAGTTTCTGGATGTTATTGTACAGGTCTATTGTAGATTTTAATATGGTGGAATATAGTGCATTAAATTGAAGTGCGTTTTTTGTTGGATTACACTGTGGTTCTTGAGAAGGATGTATGTATTTGCTTAGGGACTATTGTCAGTTTATGATACATTATCGAATTTGACAAAAAGTACATAAAGAAATATTATGATGTTTTAGCTTTTGATAAATACGGTCAAATTAAAAAATCTAAAAATACCTCATAAAGTAAACATTGCAATTATCGAAGATTTGTCTATATTTTTTTAATACATTTTTGATTACTAATTATTGTAAATAAGGAGAGTTATTTTACGGTGACAATTTTTAAACCTCAAAATGTGTACTTCCAGATGGTGTAAACGTATGATCAAATTTCATTTTACCGTCATTTTTAGAAAAGAAATGGAGCTCACGCATCGGTTTTCCAAAATTTGATCAAGTTTCGAGTAGCTATAAGGAATAAATGTATATTTTTAATTTTAACAATACTACCATTTGTAGTTTCTTTTTGGCCTAATTTTTTGCATTGAAGTTACGAATATCTGCCTCTAACTTATAGCACTAAAATACGATTCAAACGTACTGAGTCTTCATTTTAACAGTGAATATCTTAAAATCGGAGGAGCAAAAAAAATTTTAAAAACATATCAGTTGTGTCTATTATAAAACACTATCTCAGATTTGCATAATATACGTTGAACAGTTTTGAAAATCTGCTAAGTTATGTTAGAAAATGACCCACTTTTGTCTTCTCTCCAAAGAGAACTGAACACACATGGTGAAACATTTTTGTATACACAGGCTAGTGGCTAGTGGCCTATATTTCCTTTATTTTTTAACTTATCCATTTGAAATTTGAGGTGCATAATTTACCTATAAAAGTGGTTTTTTGGACATAAAAACGGTATGAGACTATTTCCGGTTTACCCGGAAATGACCACAACTTTCGATTTTTACGTGGAACACCCTATATATTTTTACATATTTGGATTCAAGGCAACATTCCGAGTATACTATAAGACTTTCGCGAATTTTTGTCGATGTTCAGATTTTTTAAGCATTTTAGGACATTCGTCTAGAGTGCTTTGGAATACCAAAATTTGTTCTACGACAGGGAAAAAATATAATTTTTGGTTTAATTTCATTAATAACTATTTATAGTCTAAGAGCCAGACCCAAAACAATTCTCTGAATTTACTAAGCCTGGTTTTTTGCCAGTTGATTACAGTAGTTGTGTACACTAATATACTGCGGTCAGTCAAGCGAAATCGAGAACAGGTGTCTCAGGTATGCCATCAAAGGTGTCATAATTATGGAGGTAATAAAATGAATTTGCTAAGGCTGAAAATCGTTATGTTATGCAAATTAGATATTGAATATAAATAACAGTTATGTCAGTCAGTTGAACGTGAGGACGGAGCTGGTCAGTCAGCCACAATGTATGTACAAAAAATAAATAACGTGAAATTCATTTACTAAACTTCAAAATCTTTGTAAAAGTATTAAATGATATATTAATCATAAATAAAATGGTCAGTCAACCATTTTGTGGGACAACGCCCGTCAGTCAGCGAAAAAAAAAAAAAAAAAAAATCGCGCGCGCGATCGGTGTGGCAGGCGGCGGCCCGTTCTTTTCCTTATTATTACTTAACGAACTATTAACCAACTTTATTTTAAAGTGTAATTGACAGCAACGTTAATAATATACATTTTGTAAATAATTAAATTTGTTCTAATTACATTTAATAGACCATTATGAAAGAAATATTGAAAAATGTATTCACTTAAAATATTATATTTAACATATATTATTATTATAAAAAGACTATTACAACACTATTACAACTATTACAACAAGATAAATCAATAAAATATTTGTAAAACATAAAATATAAAAAAACGGTTAGAATAATCACAAACTTGGGATTTAGAGATGACGTGAGGCAAAAATTTATTGAACTGCAAATTCTAACATTCCCCTCACTTTAGATATTTCATTGCTTAGTATTATATCTATAAAAACACACACTCTTATAAAAAAAAACAAGAGGAAATTCATAACTACAATACAAGGAATCTAGATAATATTGCAATTGATTTTAATAGATTAAAATATAGTGACTGTGGTTTTAATTGTTACAGCCCCAAATTTTATAATAAAATTCCCGGCCGGGTAAAAGTTTTACCGGAGGTGAGATATAAGCAGCTGCAGAAAGAATTTTTAATAAAGGAAGCTACAGTATAGATGAATTCTTAAAAGACATTTAATCGAAGTTGACGGAGATCAAATAATTTTACTATGTATTGTATTATTATGTCAATGTAATTAGGACAAATTTAATTATTTACAAAATTTATATTATTAACATTGCTATCAATTACACTTTAAAATAAAGTTAGTTAATAGTCAGTTAAGTAATAATAAGGAAAACAGCGAGCCGAAGCCTGCCACACCGATCGCGCGAGCGAATTTTTTTTATTATTTCGCTGACTGACGGGCGTTGTCCCACTGACCATTTTATTTATGATTAATGTATTATTTAATACCTTTACAAAGATTTTGAAGTTTAGTAAATGAATTGCACGTTATTTATTTTTTGTACATACATTGGGGCTGACTGACCAGCTCCGTCTCCACATTCAACTGACTGACTGACATAACTGTTATTTATATTCAATATCCAATTTGCATAACGATTTTCAGCCTTAGTAAATTCATTTTATTACCTCTGTAATTATTTTGATTTGATGGCGTACCTGAGACACCTGTTCTCGATTTCGACTGTCAAAAAACCAGGCTTAGTAAATTCAGAGAATTGTTTTGTGTCTGGCTTTCCGTCCTTCAAAGTTGAACACATTACTTTTTTATTTTATTTAAATGCCGTTCATCATTTCTAGGAATTTAACATTTATTGTATAATTGAAAAAAAATCATATGTCTAATAATGAAATATGAATAACTACCTTTTTGTGAACATTAGCCTTTTCGTTCTTTCTTTTGTTTCTTAATAGGTATGCAAGCTATAAGGATCAATAAAAATTATTTTCAAAGTGATTTTTGTATTTAAATAAATTAAGTAAAATAGAAAAGCAAATAGCATAGATTTGAAATGGATATCAATGAATTCAGAAAAAAATCTATAATTGATTGAACACTATGAGCCACACCCTTCCCATTTGAAAAAAAAAAAGTTTTCGACAAAAAGTGATATGTTTAACTTTGGAGGCTTCGTAAATAGTTACTAAAAAAACGAAAAATTATACTTTTCCCTTGAACAAATTTTGGTATTCCAAAGCACTCTAGACGAATGTCTTAAAATGCTTAAAAAAACTGATCATCGACTCAAAAATTCGCGAAAGCCTCATGGTATTTTCAGAATGTTGTCTTGAATCAAAATGTGTAAAAATATACACAGTATTCCATTTAAAAATCGAAGTTTGAAATCATTTCCAGGTAAACCGGAAATGGTCTCATACCGTTTTTATGTCCAAAAATCTATCTTTACAGGTAGTTTATGCACCCCAAATTGCAAATGAATAAGTTAAAAAAACCGCTGCCCAATGAATCACTACTCCCACATCCAGATTTTCTATCCAAGTCACTCACAACGAAAAAAATTGGTATGTGGAAATAATTGCTTATGGAACTTTAATAACATAATATTTGAAATCCTCGATCCCAAAAACCTATAAAACGATACCCCATATCGGTAGGGGGTGGTAGTGGGGGTGGATGAAGTAAAAAAATATTTTGAGGTTTCTGGTTCTTGTACACACACAAAATCACATTTTTTTTTTCATCCCCTTTAATAATGAGGTGGGGGTGGTAATGGAGGTTGCTTCTTCTTAGTCATATACCTAATAATATTAAATACAATGAAAACAATGTAATAACAAGGTTGTGTACTAGGAACAACTATGAAACCTTTCAACAGCATCTAAGCAAAGAAACTTGGTTAGACACGTTAAACGCTGCAGACATTAATGATGGATTTAAACATTTTTTGAGTAGTCTCCTTTATTATATCGACATTAGTTTTCCGCTTATTACAATAAAAAGAGATAGAGAAAATATAGAGAAAAAAAACTGGCTAACAACAGGCATAAAAATTTTGTCTCAAAAACTTAAACTTTTGTACAAGGCAATGAGTCAAAGCGATAGAGAGGAAAATAAAAAGTTTTATCAATCTTATAAAAGAATTTATCGTAATGTTATTAAAGCTGCAAAAAAATTACATAATGACCAATTATATTATAGTTCCTCAAATAAATCTAGAGCTGCTTGGTCAGTTATTAATACAGATATAAATCATAATAAAGTTAAGCATAACAACATTGAATGCATGAAAATTAATGATGATTGTATATATGACACTAATTTAATAGCTAATCATTTTAACCAATGTTTTGTTCAATTATCAAATACTTCAACAGCAACTTTTAATGAAATAGAAACTAATTATAATCTACTCACGAATTATCCAACCTTATTTATTGAACCGGTGTCCGAAAATCAAATTTTTAACATTGTTATGAACCTAAAATCTTCAAATTCTTGCGGTATTGATAATATTAGTACTAATATGATCAAATCAATAGTTTACCATATTGTACGGCCGTTAACATATCTAATAAATAGGTCACTTTTAGAGGGTAATTTTCCAGATGTACTAAAACAGCTAAGGTCATTCCTTTGTACAAAAAAGGAGACATGTCTTTCATTGGTAATTATCGTCCTATCTCACTTCTATCTGCTATCTCAAAAATATTAGAGAGAGTTATGTTTAACAGAATGACTACTTTCATAACAAACTATAAGATACTGTGTAATATACAACATGGTTTTCGAGAAGGCAGATCGACTCAATCAGCTATCCTTAGTTTTCTTGATAAATTATATGAAAATTTGAATAATAATAAAAAATGTTTTGGAATATTTATGGACCTAAGCAAAGCGTTTGATCTTGTTGATCATGATATATTAATTAATAAGTTGAATAAATATGGTTTTAGAGGCAAATGTGGTGATTGGTTGAAGTCGCATCTGTCTGATTGAAGACAAGTTGCAATAAAAAGTCACCTCTCTGATATAATGAATATGTCTTGTGGGGTGCCCTAAGGGTCAGTCCTAGGGCCTCTATTGTTTATACTATTTGTAAATGACTTATCAGGAATTATCGGTGGTAATAATTTAACATCGCTGATGATACGTCTTATTTATGCGTGAGTACTGATATTGTAAATCTAAGGGAGACGGCACAAAATATGTTACACAAATTAGTAAGCCGCCGCATAATATAAAAACGTTAAAACCTCTAGTTACTCTACTATATGTCCATTTATATAAAGTGAATAAATATATTTTTTTTATTTTTCAAAAATTTTTGTGGATTACACTTTTTTAACAAACGAATTTTTAAACTGATAATTTTTAGAATACTTTGCAAAAGTTGAATATTTCATTACTTTTGAAATTTAACAAAATGAATTCTAAAATTTCTAGATTTTTTTGTATTATTAATAGTTTATTTGTAATTTAAATTTGAAGCATTTTTTATCAAAATGCTTGGGTGTTACCTATAAATAACTGCATCAATATGTTCAATTGTAGAGTCCTGAATATGTCAATAAATTGCGACGAAACGTCCACTGTTCAAAATAGTTATTTTCGTAACACTTCTCTGGTCTATCCCCGTCAACTTTTACTAGGATTAAAATTAATTCTCAGGTATTTTGAGAGTATGATACCGCACTGACATCAAAAGTCAAGAATTCAAAACAGAAAATCCAATATGGCTACCATAATGGCAATATTTTTGCAAATTTACATGAAATTAGATACGTGGGGATTTAAAGACTTTCTGACAACGTTTCCGATGTTATTGCATAAACGAATATTTTCTTTTATTATGTGGAAATTCAATAAAGAGGCCACTTAAAAGTCTAAACAAAATAGAACTGTTTTCACAAAAGGTCGCTAAAACTTATGAAATAAAATTTTATCGTCACGTTAATTGAGCCTTAATATCGATTTTCGGTCTGTGGAAAAATGAACAAATAATGAATTTAAGCGTATTTTTAACCGACTATCAATATCAATATGTAAAAAGGTTCAATTAACTAGTCAACGAGCACGACCTTCCTGAAGACGGTTCAACTTTTTTTTTCAAAAATAATTTTGGAATTTAATTAGTGTCATCCAAAATAAACTGCATTAAAGACAAAATAAAACAATAATGGATAAGTGAAAATAAATTAAAAAAACTAAAATGTCGTTAAACGTGTTAACCCTGCTAACTCTAGTGATATACTCGACAAACTGTTGTGACCTGGAAGAGTTCTTTAGTGAGAGACAAGTAAGTGTGGAGGAGAGTGCTGCTTCATCGGAGATTGCATTTCGAGGAATCACGATCGCCGCGACGTCTACTGCGTCTGCCGATGTACCAGGCGTCTTCACGGCCTACTTCGAGTTAATAAACACGTACAAAGGCGCCGAAGCTCTCAGCGGCTGGGGTGCGAATAACAGGTACGTTGGAATTAAATTCTTAGCTTGATGAGTTTGTACATTAAATTCTAGTCAGCCATCGCTCGAAGTGTAATTATTTAATCTAGATGCAATTGTAAATTGACAAGTTATTTTGTAACTATGTGACATTAGATAAGGATTTGCAATTTGTAGAATAAATTGATCAAAAACGTCACACTATACAGAGTGAAATAAACTTGTGTGTTTCTGTGGGATAGAAGCAAATCCCGCCCGCTATTAATATTATGCTCTTAATATATGTATTTTACGTTTTTTAGAACAGTACCTTGAGGTAAAAGAAATATGTAAAATTTCGGAATAATTTTATATGTAATGATAATTTTTCTTTCTCATTATTGTAGTAAAAGGTATCGTCTTCAGTTTCTATATGGTCCGGATACTCGCCATTTCCCCCCCCCTAAATTTGAATGCTGAATATATGAAAAAGTGTTACTAATTTATTTTTGAAACGTAGGATAGTTATGTTTTTGGGATCGCTGTTTCTGAATCTGAAGTCAAAACCACCCCTAAATTTGAATGCTGAATATTTGAAAAAGTGTCACTAATTTATTTTTGGAACGTAGGAGAGTTATGCTTTTGGGATCGCTGATTCTGAATCTGAAGTCAAAATTAAAAAATTCAATATGGCGGATAGAATTCTTTTCTAAAATAAGTGTTTTAAAGGGACAAAATGAACTTAGCATCGAGGTGAAGTCATATAGTAAAGAGAAACAGCATTTTTTAAAGAAAAATTAATTACTGAGTAATTACAATAACAAAATGGCGAAATTTTGTTTTAAAAAATGTGAAAACGCACATTGAATCGGCCATAACTTCTTTATTTTTTGTGATGTAGAAAGAAAAAAAATCATTTTAAAAATTGGTCACTTATCTTTAATTCTGTTTCCTAGATATTTAACATTTTAAACTAAATACTTCATACAGTATGTCTCACTTTTCATGACTCCCGTATCACAGTTCCCTTATTAACGATGCGATTTTTTTTCAAATTTGGGTGGAAGGTACTTACCCATCAGGAGATAGTGTCACCATAAAACATTTAAAAATCCACCAGTGGCGTTCGTCGTTGTGAAGAAAAATGAACCTAATTTTCCAAAAAAAAAAGATAGGAATTTTTGTACAAAAATACTAATGCAATATTATTAATCAGCATGCTTCAGAACCCCTAAACCCAAAATTTAATAATATTTTGATGTATGGTTTTCGAATTACGGCCCCCTTAAAATTGCATTTTTAAACATTGAATAATCAATAACTTGGAAACGAATTGCTTTTTGAAAAAAGGCATTTATCATTTTATTTTTAAATTTACTTTCTCTACCAGTCTATGTTATCGATACCTTCAAAATTCGGTAATTCTATATGCCCGAATAATTTACAGGGCTGCTTGCCCAAAATTTTTATTAATTTATCAATGAAAATTCTTGGCCTACAAAATTTGAAATTATCAATGACATTATGTGCTAGAAACAGTGAATTTAAAGTGAAAATGAGGAATGACTTTTTTTCGAAAAACAATTAATTTCCAAGTTATGTTTAAAAAACGCAATTTTAATCATACATCAAAATATTGCTAAATTTTGGATATAGGAGTTCTGAAGCATGCTGATCAATAATGTTACGTTAGTATTTTTGTAAAAAAAACGCCTAATATCTTTCTTTGGAAAATTAGATTCATTTTTCATCTATAGAATGACGAACGCCACTGGTCGACTTTTAAATGATTTATGATAACACAATCTCCTGATGAGTAATCACCTTCCACATAAATTTAAAAAAAATCGTATTGTTAATAAGGGAGCTGTGATATGGGAGTCATGAAAAGTGAGACATACTGTAGATAAAAAAATACATTCGTTCTAAGATTATAAGCTTCATTTTTTATATCAATATTTTCTCTAAAACTAATATTTATTGAGATTCAGAGAAACAAAATGTTACGTTTTTCTAAAATTCCTTTACAGTTTAAAATGTATTTTTTTTTTTTCAAAGCAAGTGCTGTAAGCGGACGAAAAAATGTGAGCGTCTAGGTTATACTACATATTAAGGAAAACCAGTATATGGCAATATCTTTTTAACCTCCCCACAATAAAATTGTGGGAGGTTACTACATTTAGTCCAAAATCGAAAATTGAGATAACATCAAATCTTTACGTTTTGAAGTCCCAGGAACCCAAAAAAGTTGTTTTTGAAAAATGTCTGTGTGTGTGTATGTGTGTGTGTGTGTGTGTGTGTGTGTGTGTGTGTGTGTGTGTGTGTGTGTGTGTGTGTGTGTGTGTGTGTGTGTGTGTGTGTGTGTGTGTGTGTATGTATGTTAGCACGATAGCGGCGAAGCTACTAAACGGATTTGGATGAAACTTTGCATGAGGGTTTCTTTAGTGCTCCAGAAGATCTGAAAAGGTTTTGGTTGAGATCGGATTATGTTTAGTGCCGTTTTGGCACAACAAGTTGTTTATTTTACGATTACTTACAATTTGTAATTAAACCATTGAAAAGCAGTAAAAATTCCGATTTCAACGATATATCACATTTGCACTTTTTCGATTTGGTTTCCGTGAAAAAAATTAAAAAACAAAATAACATGCTTCTTGTGTAAGATAAATTTTATAGTCAAACCTAACGTTCGATAGACGTGTCAGAGAACGTATACCACAAAATAATACAGGGCTGTACCCCTTACTCTTTGCAAATTTGCAGCCGCAAAGGCTTTTTTTAGAGTTCTATTGACGGAATCGGAACTGTACTGATCTGACGAGAGTGAAATTCTACATCTCAACGCGACATTCCGAACGACTAATTATCTACGGTTAATTAGTTATTAACGTGCAAAGGCTGTCTATCTCTTTTTTTGCGGCGGATCGAGATGGAAGATGGACACTCTTCTAACACAAATTCGCGATCGAGAAACGTCAAACGAAAAATTGCAAAAATGTCACTTTTGATTCGTTCGTGCCGAGCTGAATTTTCGAATTTCGACATGCAATTTACGATGCGGATCAACTACAAGTCTTTCTCTTTCCATCGCTATATAGTACGGCCGTCGCGGTATCGTATTTTTTAAAATACGAGTAAATTTAGATGTCGTGTTTTCGACCAAAATTTACCCTCGGATGCCGCAACTCTGAAAACGGTTTTTCATCTTTAACTCGGAAACTGTGAGAGATAGCTCAAAAATAAAAACTCCCTTAGGAAAACTACATAATGTCAGGAACGTTTTGCCGCACTCGAAATATTAATGGGACTTTTCGTTTGGGTCCGGCGGGCCTTTCAAAATGACGGTGTCATGCACTTTTTTCATTAAATCGTTCGTAACTTCTAAACGGCGACTCCTACGGCAAATACTTCGACCTAACGAAATTGTAGAGAATTGAATTACCTCAAAGTCTTTTTTGGATTTTTATGCTGCTCCAAAAATTACCGAGATACGGTCGGCCAAAGTGGAGACTTTTTTGAAATTCGTCTAAAATCTCGAAGTTTTTCTCTTTAAACCTCCATAACTCTTAAACGGCGGTCCCTAGGCCAAAATACTTCGCCCTAACGAATATGTAGAGAATTTAATGCTACAAAAAATTATTTTTTATTTTTTGACATAAGACAAAAAATAAGGACGTTAGGAACGAAACAAGTGGAAATTTACATTTTCCAAGGAAACGTGTTTTTTTCTCTTCTCTTGCGAATATCTAGATAAATATTGATTTTGGCAAAAAAATAGTAGAGATCTATTAAAAAGACAATAAAATGATGATGAATTTGTCTGTAGGATTAATAGTTTCGCTGCTATATATGTTTCAACACAAAATTTCGATTTTCCCATATGCCCAAATTATATTTGATACTATCTCCGCCAAGTGAAATTTATAGTTTTTTGTCCTCAAGGCAGTGCAATGTACAGGGTGATATTCTAATAATGACAGAGGTGTTCAGTGATTTCGGCTGATAACTCGGGAACGGTTGAAGATATCGAACTGAAATTTGAAACGTAGGTATAAATATTGTAGACGGGCGGATTACGAGTGAATTAATAATACACCTACGTCACATGACGTCACATAAATGAAAAATTTTTACAACAGACGAACTGGTACAGATATCGACTTAACGGTTGGAGTTGTTGAATTGAAATTTGAAACATAGGTGGAAATATTGTAAATGGACGGAATAAAAGTGAATTAATAATACAACATCTACATGACGTCACAAACAAGACAAATTCTTACAACAGGCGAACTGGTACAGAAATTGACTTAACGATTGGAAACATCCAATTAAAATTTGAAATGTGGACATTGTGGACAGACGGAATACAAGTGAAATAATAATACACCTACGTCCACATGACATCACAAATAAGAAAAATTCTTAGAAACTGGTGCAGATATCGACTTAACTATTGGAAACATCCAATTAAAGTTTGAAACGTAGGTGGAAATATTGTAAATGGATGGAATACGAGTGAATTAAAAATACACTGATGACGTCATAAAAACATAAAATTCTTATAGCATTCTTATGATGATATCAAAAAAATATTTCTACAAGACGTCACGAATTTTTTTTTTTAATTTCCAAGAAATATCAAATTTTCGGAGAAATGTCACTTTTCAGAAAAATGTCAAATTTTTAAAAAATGTCAAATTTTCAGGAAAACGTCAAATTTTCGGAGAAATGTCATTTTTCAGAAAAATGTAAAATTTTCGAAAAAATGTTAAATTTTCAGGGAAATGTCACTTTTCAGAAATATGTTAAATTTTCGGGAAAATGTCAGTTTTCAGAAAAATGTCAAATTTTCGAAAAAACGTCAAATTTTCGAAGAAATGTCACCTTTCAAAAAAATCGCAAATGTTTGAAAATTGTCAAATTTTCGGAGTAATGTCACTTCAGAAAAATGTCAAATTTTCGGAAAAATGTCACTTTCAGAAAAATGTTAAATTTTCGAAATGTCACCTTTCAGAAAAATGTCAAAGGTTTGAAAATTGTCAAATTTTCGGAGAAATTGTCACTTTTTAGAAAAATGTCAGTTTTTAGAAAAATGTCAAATTTTCGAAAAAACGTCAAATTTTCGAAGAAATATCACCTTTCAGAAAAATGTCAAATGTTTGAAAATTGGTAAATTTTCGGAGTAGTCACTTCAGAAAAATGTCAAATTTTCGAAAAAATGTCAAATTTTCGGAGAAATGTCACTTTTCAAAAAAATGTCAAAAATTCAGGAAAATGTCAAATTTTCAGAAAAATGTCACTTTTCAGAAAAATGTCAAATTTTCGAAAAAACGTCAAATTTTCGAAGAAATGTCACCTTCAGAAAAATGTCAAATGTTTGAAAATTGTCAAATTTTCGTAGTAGTCACTTAAGAAAAATGTCAAATTTTTGGAGAAATGTCACTTTTCAGAAAAATGTAAAAAATTCAGGAAAATGTCAACTTTTCGGAAAAATGTCACTTTTCAGAAAAATGTCAAATTTTCAGAAAAATTTCAAATTTTATTAAATGGACTCAAAGGAAAATTCCTACTACGGGTCCATCTGTGGTATAAGTTCTCTGCTAGTGTGTTAAAGCGTGCAGACTGTATGCTGAGTATTTTTGACGTGTCAAGTGCATCGAGAGATTCCAAGTTTTTCCGACGTTTATAAAGCCCACAGATGGTGTGAGAGGCCATCCTGAACCGCTTACAAGCCCCACAAGTGTAAGCAACCTTACCGGAATGCTTTCGGTGAGTTTTTTCCAATAAAACTTTGAAAGTGACAGTGACATTATATTTTAAAAACTATTTCCGCTACTTTCGGCATCCTGCCGGAAATTCTTCCGGCAAAATAACCTAAAAATAGTACTACATAACCTAAAAACGATTTAAGGCATTGTACCAACATAAACATTTTTCAAAAACCAAATTCCCAGAGAAACATTGGAAGCAAAAATTTGACAGCTATCACTTCCCCAACCGATTTAGTGAAAAATCGGTCGAGGCCAAAAGATAAAACAAAATATACCAACTCAAACTTAAACGATCCACCATGAACACTACCCTGGCTACATCTGGCAGGGAAGCTGTCCACCAAGAGTTATATGGTTTTTTTCAAAGATGGCCATCCCTGCCATCCATCCCATTACCAACGAACAGGTTTTTTCGTTTAGTTGTTTCCCGTATCAACAATCAAAATTATTAAGTGCTCTTGCCTACGAACGTTTTTATAGTATTGTGTTTATTTTTATATTAATTTTAGGTCCATGTGGACACATTAAAATTTTAACCTAGTTTTTAAGCCTGCCTACAGAAGACAGGAGCTACTTTTCTATTTTTCTCTAAGCCAAACCGGATCTACCCCGTCCAGCCTCACACTCGCCACGCAAGACTTTTTTTTCTGATTTAATATGAAAAAAATATTTCAACTTAATAAATATAATTAAGTGAGATCGTTCATATTATTGTTTAGTGCTCTTTTCGGCTTCAAAGATTCACCGGATGGGGAGGTTACAGCCGCTTCCAGTAGCTGCCGATTTTTTAATTGCTGACTACTTACATTAACAAAATTGTGACGTTTTCATTAAAACAAATTGAAAAAGTACATTCACACCTTCTTTGCTTTTTATGATACGGAAATAGAAAAAAAAATGGTTGTTTGAAAGCCTTAATTAATAGTCCTTCATTTTGGTTCTTACCGCTTTTGACGCAAGTGTCATAGTCATAGAGATATTTAATATTTAATCTAAACACTTCGTCTTATAAATGTTCGGACGCCACTTTTATACTTCCAGATCTCCGAAACCATTAACCCTACACTAATTAGAAAAAAAAAAAATGAAATTCTTCCTCAATTTAGTAGCTTTCTTATTTGTCTCTAGCATGTTTCCGCTCAATGTAATACTTTTCGAGTTATTTGACGAATATTGTTCTGAAATACCTTTTTTTAAGCTAAAATCCCAATTTTCAAGTCATTATAAGTTAAAGACTATTAAAGACTATCAATTTTTATTAAAAGTTTCATAGAACCTTTTCTTCTTACAATTGTATTTTCTTTCATCTTCAATGTTTTTAATTTCTTCTTAGTTACCACCCCCTGAAAATGCGTGGGATCCACCCCCTATAAATTAGCAATCCTGTATAATATAGAAACTTTTCTTTAATACATTTCCTATTAAATTGCCAAAAATGAACGAAATTCGTTCCATATCACATTATTTCGAAGTTAAAACCTCTAGGTATTGTACTATAAGGGTAAAAACATTTATTATATATTTTGACTACTTTACCATTAATCATTTGTTGCTTTTAATACTCAACTAATAAGAGAGGTATTATGCTTTCGACTTCTGTGTGCATTTGTGTGCCGTTTTTGAATTACAAACGGAAGTTGTAACTCGAAAATAGATGAACCAAATTTACTCTATGCTTCAGTCAAATAGGGAAAATCGGTGGAAAATAACTGATAAGGTTTTGAAACTTAACAAAGATATTCAAAGTCCTGAACTCAATACATTTCGCTCGAACCAACATCTTGGAAAAATGATGCTTTGATTCAACTTTTTGCCTAAATCTCGCTAACCATTAGCGATATCGAAATTATAAAATTTTCTACAAGAAATGTTATATGCATTTTTCCGTATCTATTTATTAGTCCAATCAATGAAATTCCAAAAGGGAATGGTAGAGAACATGGAGGAGGGGAGAATTTTCCACTTCAGGAATATGTTAGAGGTAGTAAGAAAGTAAAAATACTAAAAGTTCCCGCCCCTAGCCCTGCCGCTTCAAGGGAAACGAAATAAAAAAGCTATAAGGGCGTCTTCATTTTAAGTGAGTCACACCGTATATTTAAGGAAATGTATAGATTTCGACAAAATATTACGTTTGTTAAATACGTCGAGTATTGTAAAACAGAGATTGTTTTGTGACTGTGATTTATTAGCAGACCACGGTAAACCGCTTTGATAGAAATATTCAAGGTACCTATTGAATTTGTTTATTAATTATCTATTTTGGCTGGCGAATATCTCATAAACTATAACACATAGGAAGAAAATGAATAAAAGCATTCTTGTAGGAAATTTAATTGTGTTTAATTTTGCTTAGATTACCTTTTTCCGTACGACACATCTTTTCCGAGTTATAAGCGAAGAATCGAAAAAAGGAACCTTTCCACCCCCTCGTCTGAAGCGGCGGGGCTAGGGGCAGGAACTTTTAGTATTTTTACCTCCTAACTACCCCCAATACATTCCTGAAGAGGAAAATTCTCCCTTCCTCCATGTTCTCTACAACTCTTTCGTTGACTGGACTATATTAGAATCTTTTAAAATACGAAAATTGCATTTGATCGACACATTTGTAAGGCTTGTAACATAGTGAGACGTTATAAATATCCTTCCAATTTTCATTCTCTAACTGACAATAATAATTTTTATAATATACCCCACTATAGGCTCTTACACAACGGTTATTTTCACAATAGATCCTCTCATTAGATATACACATTGTAATGATCCGACAAACCCTCATTTAGAACTTTACAATTAACTTTCAGCGTATTTGTAGAATTTGTACAAACATATTCAATACAATTGTTGCTCAAAGATAAGATATCTAAGTTGTGTGTTTGGAATAAATTACACAATTCATTTTTCTTAATAGTAGACAGTAGTAGAAAGACAGTTAATATTTACATTGGGGATTCATTCATATTTCCTTGTAGCAGTCTACATATTGCCAAAACTTTTATGAATACGAACTTCTACTGAAAATAGATATTTTTTTTGTAACCAGCTATTTTCACTCTTTCTACTTCCGAAAGTTTGAGCCAATGTTCTGTTAAACATATAATATCAATGTCATGTAAATATAAGTAGATTTCTCTTTCTTCAGTTTTATTCTTCATGCATTGCATATTTCAATGTAGAATTTTTAGTTTTATACTACAGAGATTTTATTTGATGAAGTGAAAAGACCATAATTGTTATGATTATTGTTACATATTTGTTGCTATTCAGACTTGCTCTTTTGGTAGAGTTTCAAATTTTCTGCAATAATGGTTATCATAAAAAAATTCAGTCTTTTGCAAAGATACAACCAGGGATGAATATTGAAAATGATGAAGTCAGATTTTTAGCCGTTACCAGGCAACCTATAGCTATAGTAACCTTGTATACGTCATGATGCAAATGCAACATGCACTTTTTACGAATTGAGACCCCATATAGGAAACTAAAAACATTTTCAGTGCTAAAATAACAGTCCATAGTTACGTTTATATCAGCTGCTAAAGTCTCAAAAATGAGACTTCAAAGTTCTTTCATTTCGTGACTTTTTAAGCCTTATTGAGGCTTAAGCTTATTGTGTCCCATAGTCTCCTTCCTCCTCAAAAGGCGAGTGTACGGTCGTCGGAAGCAGCTCTGGCTATTTCTTCCTGGGTCACTAATGGCCCCCCGAAGTATAAAAGCCTTCCAAGGCTGGGTATTTACATAGTATATAGTATAATGGTCATCCTCACCATTCATCCTGCATTCTGGATTGTCCCCTATATTGGTTAGGTGTTTATTTATTGTGCAATGTCCTGTTAGAATGCTCCCCGTTTCCGGTTTAGCTTGCGGCTTCCTTGGCCAGCTTATCTACTTTTTCATTATCTTCATTGCTCTGGTGTCCTCGCCACTCCAGTTGCACACCGTTGTGTACCGCCAGTTTCGTCAGGGAGTTAAGACAGTCTTTTACCGTTTCAGAACGAATCTCTATTGCATCCAAAGCTTGCTACTTGAATATCAGTGACAATACGGATTCTATTGTCAGTATATGACCTCCATATAATTTTTTGCGCGCAGATTTCTATGGCTGTGACTTCTGCTTGGAACATTATTGAGGTACAGCCCAGGGTCAGACTAATGTCTGTCCCTGGTTGGTCCACCGTAACTCCAGCTTCAGTACTTCTTGACGTTTTTGATCCATCAGTATACCACAAAGTATCATTTTAATGTCTTGGGATATTCCTTCCTCTCCGCTGTCAGGTTTCCGAAGGTTTCTGTGGAGTTGTAGCTTGTGCTGATTCCATTTGACCGCATACCTAGTAGTCGATTTTTTTCTATTTGCTGAAATATTTCAGTATGGTATGCTATTCTGGGAATTGTCCCGTATTCGTTTGTTTTAAGCCTGTACGCCACTAACTTTGTTTTAAGCCTGTACGCCACTAACAGTGCCTCTGTCTCCACGACTAAGGGCGAGTTGTACCAATTAAGTTCAAGCCCAGTTCACCTTGATACGAGATCAAAATCCATGGTTACGATTGTTTTAACAATCGTAACCTTGCATTTTGTTCTTGAATCAAGGTGAAGTTGGTTGGTACAACTCGCTCTTAGTGTAGCGGGGATAGGCAAAGTAGTGCTTCCATGGCTGCGTTAGACGGTATTGACATTACTCCTGTTATCCCTAGACAGGCCAGTCTTTGTATATTTCTTAGTTTTCTCATTGCCTGTCTTTTCCGGCGTTGTGCTATCAGATCAGGGAGGTACCACAATCCTTTGGTACAGCCAGTGCACCATTTTTGGTTGTAGCCTCCAGTTTTTGCCTACCATTAATAATAATAATAATAATAATAATAATAATAATAATAATAATAATAATAATAATAATAATAATAATAATAATAATAATAATAATAATAATAATAATAACAATAATAATAATAATAATAATAATAATAATAATAATAATAATAATAATAATAATAAAAGATCGAAGGCAAAATACAGTTGGCCAGACAACACGCTTCTCGAATCCAGAGTGTGGTGGAATACGTAACCACTGGCAAGGCATTTACGCCTAAAGTCCGGCGAACAGCAGCCGGACTCAGACGCCAACACCACACTCTAAATCTGACAGTGATGCTCACTATTAAGCAGCACTGTCTAGATAGGATTCGAGCGCTTATGGCTATCAAGAAAAAGCTAAATAGGCGGGTACGAAGTATGGAGCAAAATACGTTGTTCCGTACGAATCCTTCCCGCCTATTTCAAGAGCCACAGCGTGTTGTCGATAATCCACCAACTGTAGCTGATGTCGAAAGCTTCTGGAAAGGAATCTACGAAACGACACGTCCGTTCGATAGCAACACTCCAGCAATAGCACACTTCGAGGCTCTGTGCCACAGAACCTTTGAAGAGCCGGAAGAAGTGTGCCCGGCAATCAGTCCGGAGGAAGTCCAACAAGCTCTTGTTGGCACCAAGAACTTCGCTGCTCCGGGGCCAGACGGTATAAATAACTGGTGGTGGAAAAAATTTCCTTCCACCCACCGTCGTCTGGCCCGAGTTTTCAACAAGTGGTTGAACGAGGGGCAGCAGATTCTGGACTGGTTTGTCGAGGGACGTACTGTGCTCATCCCTAAAAAGGGTGATCTGTCTGACCCAAGGAATTATAGACCAATCACCTGTCTGAACTCCTGCTACAAGCTATTTACTCGTATCTTGTATGCTCGGACCCTACGGCAGGTTGATCCGGTCTTCCAGCAGATATACGAGCAGCGTGGCGCCAAGAAGGGCATGGCAGGTTGTAAGGACAGCCTGCTGGTAGACCGCTGTATTACACAGGACTCTGTGCAGTACAAGCGGAATCTATCGATGGCCTGGATTGACTATCGTAAGGCATTTGACACAACATCACATGAACTTTTGTTACATTTGCTCAAATGTCTTGCGGTAGCAGAGCCACTAGTGAGATGCATAGAACAACTGCTGCCACTCTGGAGGACCCGCTTCACCATAACATCAGGTGCACAGCGGGTTACGACAGAGCAGGTGGCATTCAGAAGAGGAGTATTCCAGGGAGATTCTCTGAGTCCCCTCCTCTTTTGCATCTCACTGCTGCCTTTATCTGTTGAACTCCGCCAAACTCGCGGGTACCACTGTGGACCACCCAGCAACCGGAGGCATAAGGTCACCCATTTATTCTATATGGATGACTTGAAACTGTATGCCTCCGGAGAGCGTGAACTTCAAAATGCTCTAAGGGTGGTCGAGGAGTACACGCGGGCCATTGGTATGGAGTTCGGGTTGGACAAGTGCGCGGTCGTCCACCTCAAGAGAGGGCGATGCGGGGAATTTTCTGAGGACGCGCAGCTCGCAGACGGAAGCATCCTAAGACATCTGGATGCCGGAGAGACCTACACATACCTGGGTGTGCAACAACATCACATCCAGGATGTGCAACAAATCAAGGAATCTCTCCGCGGCAAGTACAGACGCCTACTCCGAAAGATTTGGTCGTCCGAACTTTCGGGGAAGAATAAGGCGTCTGCCACTAACATGCTTGCCGTTCCTGTTCTGCTCTACTCCTTTGGGGTAGTAAAATGGACGGTAGATGAGCTGCGCCAACTAGACAGAGACACCCGCAAGATGATGAACATCCATAGGAGTATTCATCCTAGATCGTCCGTTCCCCGTGTTTACCTCCCACGTCATCGGGGGGGCCGAGGACTCTTGGGTCTGGAGAGTATGCATGGCAGAGTAGTACTGAGTATGGCATGTAACATCCTCAGGAGCTCGGATCCGCTCCTGCTATTAGTGAGAGATCACGAAATCGCAGGGGTGGGCGCAGGATTGTTTAAGGCAGCGAAAAGAGCCGCAGATGAACTCGGTCTCATATTCGACGTCAGACGAGGCGGCCGGCGCGGTGCTGACCCAGAGTCAGTCACTGAGCTTCAGCCAACTCGTCTGAAAGCTCAAATAAAAGCTGCCGAACAGGAGAGCCTGTTTAGGCAGCATGTCGATAAACCCATGCACGGTGTATACTACAAAAACATGGAAACACTGGGTTTATCGACTAGGCTGACATTCGCCTTTTTAAGGTCAGCTGGGCTTAAGTCGGAGACCGAGGGATTCATTGTGGCCTATCAGGATGGTGTAATAAACACCTTGGTCTACCGGAGCCGCGTAATGGGTGTAGAGGTCCCTGATACCAACTGCAGGACCTGCCGTCAGGCGCCGGAATCGCTGATGCATTTGCTTTCAGCATGCCCGGTATACGCGATTTCGGCCTACGTCCACCGCCATAACGCGGCTTTACGAGTGCTATACTACCATCTACGGCACACGTATGGGGTAGACCAAACACCAGTGCTGCCTTACATCCCCGGAGATATTGAGTCCGTTGTCGAGAACGAGAGGTGCCGAATTTATTAGAACTACTCGTTCCCGACCGTCAGGCTAATTCAAGCCAACAAGCCTGACATAGTCCTCCTCGACCATCAGAACAAAGTGATGTTTGTAATCGAATTCTCAGCACCTGCTGAGACAAACATCGCTTTGAAGGAGGGGGAAAAACGGACCAAATATCGTGATCTCCGGTATGAGCTCCAAGTGCTGTACCCAGACTACTCGGTCAAGATGGTCGTCCTAATAATCGGCGTACTCGGAGGGATGAAGCCTTCGCTGCTCTCAGAATTGAAGATCATACCGGCCTGTCAGAATTCCGCAGAATGGTTGGCAGGCCAGATGCAGAAGGCGGTTATCTTGGGGTCCCTTCGTCTACTTAGGGCACACGATTTAGCTATTTACAGTCACTAACTCCACAGGTCGTGGAGAGTGGCTGTAAGGAATTTGCCGGCGCGGCTACCGTGAGGTGTCGGAGGCCACGAAAGTCCTGTCCGGCAGCGGGCTACCCGAAAAAAAAAAAAAAAAAAAAAAATAATAATAATAATAATAATAATAATTTTATTCACCACTGAGATACAAAAATGTACATATGGCAAGTCAGTTTTGTAGGATATTATAAAGTAAACAATTAAATAGATAATACTACAATATAAAATTAAAATTAAACAAAAACAAAAAACTATGTAATGACTAGTCAAATTGTATAAAATAACATAAAACATGTAAGTAAAGAACATAGCACAAATTATATCATACACAAACAATTATGAGTTTATCCAAGGATAATTTCGGTCCCTAATTTTACCTATTAAAATACTCATTTGTACTATAGTAACCACCTTGTAAAAGCAGGTCTTTTACTGCGTTTTTATAATTATTATACTGTGAAATCATTCTGATTTCCTGTGGTAGGTTATTAAACAATACTATACAGTTGTAACGTGGAGAGTGTTTAAATGTTGTCGTCAAGTGATTTGGTATGCTCAACAAATCACCATGCCGTGTGTTATATGGATGATACTGATTTCTTTTGGCAAAAAAGGTCCATATTTTTTTTATGTAACAGAGGCATTTAAACATAAAAATGCATGGTGCCGTGAGGATTTTTTTGTTTTTGTATGTTACTCTGCAACTCTCATTATAACCCATATTAAATATTAATCGTATTATCCTCTTTTGACAGATAAAGACTCTCTCCCTATTTTTAGCACTTCCCCAGCATAATATGTTGTAGGATATATGTGTATAAGCTAGTGCATAGTAAACGTTTAATAGTCCGGATTCGCTTAGTATGCTTTTTAGTTGCAGAATGGCAAAATAGGCTTTATTTAACTGGTTACAGACATGTTCAATATGTAGATCCCATGACAATTTATTATCTAAATGAGTGCCGAGCAATTTAGTGCTGCTCGATAAGCTAATGTCTCCAATAAATTTTATATTATATGGCAAAGGTCTCTGTAAATAGAAATTAATAAACACAGTTTTTTTATTATTAAGTATCAGTTTATCTCTTTGGGACCATGAACTAACATCTTCCAATGTGATTTGTTTGTGGTTAACTAATTCTTGTAGAGCCTCTGGCGTTTCTGCTAATACGGTTACCGTGAGGTCGTCAGCAAACATAGTCAGATGACCCTTGGTGAGATAGGAATATCGATCACATATAACAAAAATAATAGAGGCCCAACAACAGAGCCTTGGGGTACCCCCATAGCTACATCATGTGACTCTGACTCCACCCCACTTAATCTTACTTTAAATGTTCTGCCTTTCATATAACTTAATATCCATGATAGGATGTTTCCCCTCAAACCAATTTGATACATTTTTTGTTTTAATATGTTCTTGTCAACGGTATCAAATGCCTTCGATAGGTCGAATAGTAACGCCACGACGTATTGACTCTTGTCTAACATATTCTAACAAATGAGACGAGGCCGTTTCTGTGGATTTATTTGATCTAAAACCGTGTTGGTAAACGGTGAGTATATTATTTTTTTCAATGAAAGACACTAACCTGTTATAAATAATCCTTTCAAATATTTTAGAAAAGACACTTAACATAGAGATTTGCCTATAATTTTCAATTTCTATAGTAGTCTGCTGACCAGCATTGCTTTGGTTGTCACTTTGTCTAGATGTGATTTGAGGTTAAATTGGGTGTCTAGAATCAGTCCCAAATATTTGACTTCGTTGCTCACCTGAATTCATTACCGGAGATATAATTTTCCCAGGTTGAGTTTTCTTCTTTTTGTGAATGTGACTACATAGTTTTCCCTAGATTCACAGAAATACCTTCCTGGATGCACCATCTGTCTATTATAACGAGGGCTCTCTGCATCTTTTCTGATGCACTGCCTTCGTATTTTCCTATCACTAGGACGGCGATATCGTCTGCACAACCTTGCGCATATACGCTGCTCTTCCAGCCGAGATAGGAGCTCATCCACGACCAAGTACTATAGGAGAGGTGATAAGACCCCCTGCAGACATCCTCTGTTGTCTGTTGTTAAAACGCAATGAAAAATTTGAAAATTTCTTTTTAGTATTTATCAGGATAGTTATAACTAATCAATTTTAATTTAAAGAGAACAATACAAGCCTCATACAATGCAGTATAATTAACATCCAAATTAAATTAAACTTTAACACAATGCAAGACCGCATTGAAAAGAATAGCAAATTAACTTCTTCAAGAGTGACACTTCTCTAATATAAGTTTCAGATGTTCTCTTTATGTTACACATAAATTAGAAATGATATTACAGATAGGAATTAATTGGAATTTTAAGATAGGAAATGAAGTTGGAAGCTGAAAGTTCTTTAATTTCAAACTGAAAAGAACTCTTTGAAAGGAGAAGCTATATCTGATATAATGAACATCATTAAAATTTTAAATGAAGATTGGAATATTTTGATAGGTACTGAAAGTATTGAGAGAAGATAAATTAGCTGCGAATTCTGTTATATACCTAACCATTTATTGATATTTTGTACATTCACCTTTACACTCTATTCAAGATTTGCTGGAAAGTTATTAAAAGTTAGAAACTATTGACGTGATTAGAACAGCATAATTAGCAAATGAAAGGGGAGGCTAATTGCAGGAATATATTGTACATAATATGATCATGCGGCTTCCTTTTTAGTTTTCCATGGCTTAGCTGTCAAATCAATAACCTCAATTATGGGAGACCACAGAAAACTTCCCATTAATTCTAATCTCTATCTGAGGCTTAGTGTATATAGCCCAGTCCTTGAAAGTATTTACCCACAAAAATTTGCAAACTGTATTGAAACTGTATGGAATAATATTCTGAAGAGTTTACATTTCGCTCCGATGAAGAACATAAAAAAGGAGGTGAAAAAAAAATTTTATCAATTTTTTCAAAATTTTGAAATTAAGTCAAGCTAGGAAAAATAAAAAATACAGATGGATAGATCTCGTATTTATGAACAAAAATGTCGTAACAAAATGTATCGCTAAAGCCACGGTTTTCCCGGAAAAGTGTAACGTTATAATTCGGAGCGAGATACATGCGTGCGCGCTCTTGAATACGCATGACTGTGACACCGACACACTGAATTACATGTCACTAAATCAAAATTTGTTCGATCTATATGAGTGTTGATTCATTTAAAACATGGAAATTGTAGCTTTCTGATGCTTTTTTGTTTTAAATAATACAAGCAAAAGATGGATGGGAAAAATATGCTTACGCCCGAACTCAAATGTCGCAATAAAAAAATATAGAAAAAAATTAAAACCCTTCAAAGAAATTCTTTCTTCATTGAGAACTGCTAAAAAGTATGTACACGTCATGATTATTATGGTTTATTAAGTTGTAGTAACGAGGATTCAAAAAAAAGTACATCTCAAATCATTTTAATTTCCTTGCTTGATGATTTTCTTGAAAAATATATATATTGGAGGCTGTAACTTGCCCAGAAATTGACCCATTGGAAAAAATAAAATATCACTCTTTTGGAAAAAATGTATACTTTTCGAATGTTCAAACACAAATTCGTTTACTTGTATGCATTTTTCGAAAATAAGATTAATCGGGTCATGATAAGAAATTGCGATTTTCACGATCTTATTCTTATAACTATGAAAATATCTTTGATTGTTTTGAATATAAATTCTGGAACTTTTCCAATACATTAACAAATGTATAAGGAATTCATTGGATATAGCTGAAATGTGGATAGATGTACCTGTAATAAATACAATATAATAAAGGCACGCAAACATTCATGCGAGCGGCTATGTGTGGTGTCTGTGTATGCGTTCATAATTATATATTTTCCCTCCAGACTTACTATTTATCCTCTTATTCACTAAAAAAAATGTTAAAAATGTGTAATCAGAAAGAGAAGAAAGCTTTATTTTACTTGTTAGAACTGCTAAGAATTTTGTAACGTGCATTTTTTTTGGAACCGACTATAAGCGCGTAGTATGCACCTTTAATGAAACCAACTATAGATACGCGGGATTTGTTTACCTCCTACGGTGAGGGGAGAGAGATCGCGGCCGATGACATCATCCTTCCATATAAGGTATTGCGGAGACACGAAGAAATCTGATTGGTGACTTTCAACACTGACGCGGTCTTTGCACCCTCTCCGTGGGGCTATATAAATATCAAGTTTATGGAGAATCATATTGAATTTGGGACCAGTCGAGTGGGTTCCCTGTTTCGGTCAAGATGGCTAGAATTTGAGCCTTGATCTTAATTTGTGTAGTTAAAGAACTATGGTGAATTAGACAATTAGTTCAACTACTAAATATTCAGTATAATCTGTCTCGTAAATATGGGCATAATCTATAAAAATCTGATATCAGATTATGTTTATTTTAAGAGAAGTAAATCATAGAAAATATTATAGTGTAAGTATGAAATATACCAAAAATGGTATATTTATGCAGTTCTATACAGTATCAGTAAGTCCTGGATTAGGTATGTGTAGTTTCAACGACTTAACCGACCGTATAAAACAATTATTTTTCCGCTTAACTAATTTCTTTTTCTAAGGCTATATCGAACTTCCAACCGTGAAGGAGTGACACTTTTAGAGATTGAAGTGGGAATACATGCAAAACCTATTTAATGATAAAGAGATCATAAAGAACGTGGACATCTAATAGCAATTAATTGCAGTACCTGGCCAACAATCACTCATTTACAATTTTCTCGAAAACTGCTAATTTTAGAAAAAAAAGTTTCAAATAAAAAAGTTACGTCCATCTTTTATCTTCGTTACTTCTACACTTGGTGTCTATTTCGAAAGATAAAAAAGTTTCCCGCATGTTACATTTGAGAATGCAAATTTTCGACATAGCCTTAGAAAAAAAATAATGCTTTCTACACTTATTAAAATTTGACCTACATATTAACACATTATGTTAACAAATACCTAGTGATTACACGATAAAAAAACCGCTGCCCAAGGAATCACTACTTCCACATCCAGATTCTCTATCGAAGTTATTCACAATGAAAAAACTTTAATAATATAATATTTGAAATCCTCTACCCCAAAAACCCATAAAACGATACCCCACATGGGTAGTGGGGTGGGGGTGGTAGTGGGGGTGGATGAAGTAAAAAAATATTTTGGTTCTTGTACATACACTATATCACATTTTTTTTCATCCCCTTTAATATTGGGGTGGGGGTGGTAATGGGGGTGGCTAATGCCAAAAATTTTTTTGAGACCTTAGCTTCTCTTATATATACTAAATACCAATTTTATGAACTCTTACCTGCTTGATTTACCCATTTACCCCAAATTTACCCCAATTTACCCCCCAACCCTTGGACGGAACAAGATGAAAATATAATCTAGTTCCAGAACTCGTTAAAGTACATATGTGTACCAAATTTCAAGTCAATATCTTAAACGGTTCCAGAGTAAACGTGCGCACAAAAAAAGTTACAGACAGACCGACAGACCGATATACAGAAAATTTTTTTTTCGCTTAAACCTAAAATCTCGACGTTTCATGACATTTTAAGCCTACTTGAACAATAAAAATTTTTAAAAATTTTATTGTTACTATAATACTTCCACTGGATGTGGAAGTAATTTGAGAGTAATCCATTGTGCCGTTTTTGAGTTAGAGCGAGTTAAGCGGAAAAATAATTGTTTTATGCGGTCGGTTAAGTCTTTGAAACTATACATACCTAATCCAGGACTTGCCGATAGTGTCTAGAGTCTACAGCTGATACCAACTTATAATTTGAGCTGGTAGGGTGCAGTACCTTCATCCCTTTTTGCAGATATTCTGTAAGTACTTTACGTTTCTATTTTGTGTTTACCGGCCAACTGGTAACAACCGTGGCGAAATTACCGTAAGTTTCCTTTATATTGTGACCCAAAGATGTCAATTTGGTTCAACCTTCAGTGCTTTGTGCGGCATTTCGTTTTTTCGCGAGTTTGTTTCTTAAAGACTATTAATATTTGTTATTTAATAGTGGGGTTTTCCCAGAAAAAAAAATTATTGCTGAAATACTTAATTCACGTAAAAAAATGATTTATGGCATATTTATTATCTTTTTAATTTTACTAATAGTGACAAAAAAAAACTTAAAGTTTGAAAAATATTGAGTTCATTTTAAACAGCCATAAATTAGCGCGTTGTGACGTCAACGCCCTGAAATCCAATAAAAAGTCGGCATAAGATAGCCGTGAAAAATCAAGGAGGTTGAATAAATTATATTCTACCTCCATGTGAAAAATATAAAACATAACCTCTATTTATTGACAGCACTTTTTAATTATTATGAGTTGTAATGGATTATCAAAATGCCTAAAAAAGCTTGTTTTGTACCTTTGTGTAATAATACTAGTGAAAATGCTCCCTCAATATTATTTTTGATATTACCACTCAATATTGAAAGACGAAAAGTGGTTTTCTGCTGTAAAATCTAAACAAATATTTCATCTGGGAAAATATTTGTTTTGTTGTGAGAATCAGCAGCACCTTTAACATATCCCTCTTCCACTTTACTCATTTTGATCGTAGAATTAATAAAACATAAACCAGAAACTGATAAAATGATAATATTTTCACTCCAAACAATCCAAACATCAAAATATAAATAAAGTTTTAGGTTAATCATCTGATGTGAACTGTCAATGCAGAAGCGGGTGAAGGTTAAGCCTAAACTACAAAATATCAACGTCCAACGCTTTTACGAATAACTGGTGTGGTATTTATCTGTATTCTGATTGGCCAATATTTACAAGTCCACTGCTTTAGACCAATCACAGTACAAACAATAAAAGAGGAAATTCTGAGGAGTTTTAGAGGAAAGCTTCCTTTAACACACAGTTAGAACCTATTATCAACTAATTATATCCATAATCTCATTGGTTTTCCGGGCAGATACGTCATTCTGGCGCGTAAAAATGCCCGTTTTAAAAAGCCCTGAAATTATCAGCAAGTTGTTTAACTATATTTTCTTAGAAGTAATTCTTATTAGAAAAGTAAATTGTTTTAAATTAATAGAATGTTTTATTATATCATTTTCACGACATAAAATGTTAAAATAAAATTAGTGGGAAAACCCTGTTGTAAATAATTTTCTGTACCTTTCGTTTTTGTATATGTTTTGTAGCTTAAAATGCTACTATGTATTTCATTTTTGTGTACTACCTTTATTTACGTTTGGAGATTTGTTTGATATAAAATATCACAATTGGTTTATTAGTAAGATGTCATTTAACCTGTTTATTTAATGATAAATACGTTGGCCAACTAATTAATCACTTCTTTTTCCAGTAATATTTTGTGTATTGTGGCCTTTTGCCAACAAATATGTTTTTATCTTTTTACGTTACCGTGTCTATTTATCTTTCTAGTATATTGTAGGTATGTCTGTCTCTCTGTATATTTTTGTTCGGTTTGATTTTTGTAAAAGTAATCCAAGCACAAATTTTATTTGCTCATCCCTGATTTGTTAATTGCTGTACCATCTCTTTTATCTTTACAATAAATTGTATTATTGCTAATTAGTTATTTTTTTATTTCAAAAGTCCTTTAGTTTATTTACCTTCAAGAAAATAGCAAAGCTATAATTTTTAGAGCTTCCGTAGTATGCATTTTACCGTGCGCTTGGCCACGCAGAGTGACAAAGTTACTTCATTATTTTTTTCCGGGAAAACCGTGGCTTTAGCGATAAATTTTATTAGGACATTTTTTTTCAGAAACACGTAGTCTATCCACTTGTATTTTTTGTTTTTTTCTACCCTGACTTAATTTCAAAATTTTTACAAAATGGATGAAAAATTTTTTTTTTTTTTACTTTTTTTATGTTCTGCATCCGAGCGGAATGTAACTTTTCAGAATATTATTCTACACACTTTCACGAACTCATTAAAAAATATATTCAGTTTGCAGGTTTCTGTAGGTTTCACTATAAAATGTTCTCTGTCGTCTGGGCTAATAACGTTGTTCAAAAACAAGGCAAGGCATATGGTTTTTACTTTACCCACTTTCTTTTTGGCAAAAATGCCAGACCCATATCTGTCGATTCGAAGACCAACGCATTTTTAAAATTATAAATATTTGCAGGATTAAAGACATTTATTTCAAACCTAACACCAATAGATTTAGTTTTGCCTGCTGGGAACATATAAAATTAAAAGCCATAAATAATAACAATTCTGTAATTGCATTTAATTGAACAGAAAGCGAATGATGTATTGTGCACCAATTCAATTTGGTATTGCTAGTATTAAAATTAAAGCTATAAACAATATTGTAATTAAATTTCTGGCACATACCTAACTGTTTATCTGCTGTTATTCCAAATTTTCACCGGTATCATGGTTTCAGATATCTTTTCATTGTGTTTGTTCGTGATAACAAATTCTGAATTCAAGCTATAATTAATTTCAATTATGTTTATCTTTCAACTTCATGAGAATATTATTTACATTTGAGCGATCATCAAAGTGGCAAAATGGCATTATTCAGTTACCAGAGAAGTAAATTAAGTCAAATGAAGATAAATACATAATTTAATATTAAAAAAAGACAAGAAGCAATATCAAAATTGTTTGCCTTCAAAATATAAATACAGCATTGAATTCATGGTGTGTTCATGTCGGTAAACGGAAACAAAAGCCGCGGAAATAAAATCCTGGAAAAAACCGAAGGAAATAAAAGTCGCGGAAAAAAGCAGAAGAAAATAAATCCGCGGAAGAAAAGGCTGCTTTACAGAAAATAGGGTTTCTTTCACTTAGACGAATCTAGGAAAACAATCCGCGAAAAAAAAATGCCGAGGAAAATAAAGCCGAAACTCTGCGACAAAACAGGGTAACATATAGCGGGTTTTCTAACCACATCTCGTCTGCAAGTTGGCGATAGAGTATTGCGTGATTGGTGTCACTTTGTTCTATATGCTGTACAGAATGTGAAAAAACATGAGATCCGCGACTGGTGGGGAGTGGGTTAACATTTCGAATTGTTAATTATTTAAAACAAAATTGTTTTAAAAGGTTTTTTGTGCTATAATTCCACCTTTACTATAACAGATAATATTTTGTACTTTTCATTCAATAGATCAGGTGAAATAACTGCCATGTTAGTGTGACGCCGTTTTGACTGTCGTCGTCACTATGACGCCCCAAAGTAACTGAAGGTTACGGACTCGGGTGCCAGTTTCAGTATTAGAAGCGCTGGAACACGCTACCAGGGTAGTTATCAGTGAAGAAGGTTTTAACCAGGCGATCAGTGCATAAAGAAAACAACCAGTTTAGAAAACAATAGAAAATAAAATTTATTTAGCAAGACAGCAAGAAAACTATTTACAAAAATGAGCAAACAACAAATAAGCAAAAGGAAATAGCAAAAAGGTAAAATTAGCAAAAGGCAATAGGCAAGCGAGACTAAGACAAAACGTGCAAGTGAAAATATAGAGTCGCGGTTAGGGATTAAGCTCAAACGAAACAAAGCAAAATAAACAAATTAAACTATAGCGAGAATATCTTCGTCTGATAACGGTATTATGAAATTTTCCCCTTGGGGCAAAAGGCGGCAGACGTAAAATATTCCGGGAAGCGGATAGGCCTAGGTCCAAAACTAAGAGACGTACTATTTACTCCTGGGTCCCTCTTGTAGTAAATAGATTCTCGCGGTAAATCAAATCTTACTGTTGCGGCTCGTTTATTACTGGGTTTCCCACTTGTACTAAACGATCTGCCTAGTAAGGCCTATACGCTCGAACTATAGTCGAGATTATAACTTACTCCTTCTTGGTTCTGGAAGCTAAAAGGGATTGATTTATTTAGAGCTGTTGGTACTTAAACTAACGGGAGAAGAATCAAATTCTGTTCAATTAAACACTAGTTAATTTTTTATTCACCTTTGTGTGGGTAGATTCTATATTAGGGATTGCATTACCGGTTAACCGGTTATTAGGACAAAAAACACATGACGATAATTACCGGTTATTTTAATTTTTTACCGGTTATTTCGGTAAATTCTGAACTTACGATATGTCACGTATTCAACGTTTCTATTTATGTCACTGACTAGTATTCACTAAATACAGAGTGACTGTCCCAACACCGAGCACTTTTAACAATAAATAAATAATATTATAAAAAGTAAACTCCAAATACCAAGCCCTGAGAAATACAAGAGAGACATTGACAATATCTTACGACAGAAAATTAAATATTTCACTGCCTCAAATATCCGTGGAATATATTTAGAAGTATGTTATTACCAATTCTTATTAACTTATCGACCCACCAATATCGATTGAGGAAGGGCATCTTCAGCTGGTGGTATTCTATGCACAAATATCAGACGACTAACAAATATAGCTTTGAAAAACTAACTTTTAACAGGCTATTTTTTAAAAATATTGTACTTTTAGATTAGGTATTCAGTAAATGCCCTATTTGAGTTTATGTTTATAATTTTTGTTATTTAAGTGGATATTTTTGTTATTTACAGAATAATTATTTATTTAAATTTATTTCATTTATATTTTTTCCTTTTGATACTCCAATATAAAAAAGTCTATTTGAGAGTCACATTTTTGTCACTTTGACAGCGATAAAAAAAAAGGTGCATCGTTTTTTATCACCGATAAAAATGCCTGTTCCTCAAAAGCAGAGTACATCTAGTAGTCGCACATCGCACGTCGCACGTCACTTTAAAATCTGTACTGTCAGCTATAATTTACGAATATTCGACATGTGTGGAAACTAGAGAAGAGAATATTGAAATCAGTACATCAAACCGAACAATTTATAACAATTGTGTTTTTAATTACTGTTCCTTCAAATAATTGTATAAATAAAGATGATTATTGTTGTTGTTCGTTCACATATTCTGTCGTTAATTTATCTTGCCAAAAAACACTCGAGCTTTTCTTTTATGGATAAATTTCTTTCTAACTCAAAATGCCAATCAGTAATTTTGCTCAAAAAACTGACATTTGACAAAATCGCTCGACCTCCGGTCTCGCGATTTTTTCATATCAGTTTTTCTTATAAAATCACTGATTGGCAAAATTATTTCGTTACAAAGAGAAATTTATCCAATAAAAAATTGCTTTTGTGATTTTACTGTTGATAAATTAACTCCTATATAAAAAAGTCTGTTTGAGAGTCACATTCTTGTTACTTTGACAGCTATAAAAAAGGTGCATCGTTTTTTATCACCGATAAAAATGCCTGTTCCTCAAAAGTAGAGTACATCTAGTAGTCGCACGTCACTTTGAAATCTGTACTGTCAGCTATAATTTTTAAGTATTGTGGAAACTATACTGTACAATATGAGTCGTTTTGGGAAAATTATAATTATTTTTAATAAATTAATGTTGTTGTTCGTTCACATACTCTGTCGTTAATTTATCTTGCCAAAAAACACTCGAGCGAAATTTCTTTTTAACTCAAAATTTTGCCAATCAGTAATTTTGCTCGAAAAACTGCTCGACCTCCGGTCTCGCGATTTTTTCATGTCAGTTTTTCTTATAAAATCATTGATTGGCAAAATTATTTCGTTACAAAGAGAAATTTATCCGATAAAAAAAAGCTCTTGTGATCTTACTGTTGATAAAAAACCATTTGTTTGTTCATTATATTAAATATACGTATATAAAAATGTTTTTTGTTAAATCTAGATAATTTTGTACATGGAAAAAGACAATTGACATTTTCGCCACCCTAATCATCCATTCTAAAAATTACCGGTAAATACCTGTTAACCGGTTATTTACATTTTTATTTACCGATTTACCGGTTATTAAAACTGCCGATAAATTGCAATCCCTATTCTATATGTTAAATGCGGGCAAGTAACGAAGCCGGTCAGAGTTTAAATGGCTCAAACATAGGTGGCGAAAATAACTTCGTTACATTAGATCCAAAAACTGTTTTATATATTACAAATTGGACATAATCATGTTGGGTATGAAATTAAAAGTATTTATATATAAAAAACAACTAATACATTTGTTTAATAGCACAAGATCATTTGAAACAAATATTTAAACTAATAATAGTAACTGTTTTGAATTCTCAGTTTCAGATAAATTATATATTTTAATCTCGAGTCGTACTAAATTTCTCTTAACCATCACACCTTGTTGCGTATTGGTCATTCCTCTATAATGGCGTGACATCCAAGAAAACCTCACTTAGTGGGGAGATTTCAAACATATCGCAGTCGTCACACGAATCCGCCTTTGCCCTTCAGTCTCTACAAACTTAAAGTAGAGTTGCAAGAGCATAGTGTAAGACAATACCTGAACTAAAGTGACGTGTACGCAATTTGTGTAGGCAGACCATGTATATTTGGATTATAGACTTATTGTTATTATTAATATATTATTAATAATATTATTTATTTTGAAAGAAAGATAAAAAAATCCTCACCTTAAAAAAAAATTCTCTCAACCCTTTCCTACCTACTCAAAAACGCATTTAAAAAAAAATCAAAAGATTTTGCCTCTCCCACAAATTTGTTTATTTGAAAAAGAATAAAAAAAAACTATCAGTCAAATACTGGACGTAACAGCGAACAAATTAATTTCGGTTTTTCAGAATCGCAGCAGAAGAAAGGCTAGCCAATGTAAAGGTGCTGTGGATGTTTGTGGAAGTGTAGTATTAACTATCAGATAGGTATTGTCTGAGCAGAACTAGGTTAGCCTTTTTCATTTTGTTTTCCGATATAATATTTACTAACAACAACTCTCAATTGATCATCATCAATTGCATTTCTGCTGTTGACATCACTGATAACAATAATTTCCCCATTTGAAATAGTCGAAGTCTGAAGCCCGAACTTGAAAATGCACTCTTTTTACATGTTCCCTAATTGCCCCCTCTGTAGGGGGAAATATATATATATAATCCCTAAGTTTTATGCATTTAGGTGTAGCAGGTTAGGGGTGGGAGACTAAATAATATCAGCGTCGTGTTCCGCCCTTGAAAACGCGTAGAAAACAATTTTCAGCAAGTTTGAATGTTTTTTGCATGTTTCCGTATTGAGTGAAGGGAACTCCGAGGGTCGTTAGGATGTCGTTGCGAAATTTTACAGGACATACTGAGTTTCCTCAAAAAAAAAACCGATCCAAGAAGTTCTCGCACGCCTGAGAACGAAAAATAGGAAATTGGTGGTTTTATACATTTAGGGGTAGTTCGAAGAGGATAGGGACCACGCAACTATCACAATCGTGTTGGCTGCCCTCGAAAACGGGAGTAGCCATGTTTGATCGTTACCTTGGCCCTTTTGGGATTTAACCTTTCTTTGCAACTTCGGCATGGACTATAAAAGTAATTATCAAATTTGAATTGACTAATTTGACTCTAGGTATAATTTCATATATATTTGCTGTGCTTTATCGAGTAACTAGCTGTTCAGTCTGAGTTCATCCAGTGATACGGATAGCGAGCTACGAGTTAGAGCTCGCATTGTATCTTTTTGATAACTGCTGACCCCATATTTGATGTGCCGTGATGATACATATTCTATGACACCTCATATTGTGGAACAGTGAGCGTTTAATTAAAATCGATCCAGTAGTTTCACAGATTATCTCTTATATACAAACAAGCGTCGTCATATACCAGTACACATAAATAAGTTAGTATTCGAAATTAAATATGTCAAATATTTTGAAGGGAGTAAATAACACAAGCACACAAAAAAAAACATTCAAACCCAAAGGGGAGGCCCTTATGTCTTGATGCATTTTGAGTCCGAATTTCATATCTGAATTTATATTTGACGACGGAATTTCGATTAAAGTACGATATTAGTTCTAAAATAAGGGTTTTCTAAGGCTAGTAGGGACATGACATTAAAAAATTGTCTCTTAAATTAAAATGCACAGAATCACAACAAAACTGCAATGATTGAACTCATTTCAAGCCCTTTTAGATTCTTTGATACTAAAACCACCCCTAAAGCGGGGACGATAAGGGTTATTATGCTCAAAACTCACACGAAATTTGTTTACGGAGACAAGAGAAGATTTCTTTGAATAAAATTGATCAAATCAGGAAATTGCATTTCTGTTAACTATTTCGATCCCAATTATATTTTACGCCCTCGTAGGCATTTCAATGCTATTTTGGACAAAAGCGGTTAGAAATGGTTACAAAGTGTACTACTGTATCTTGGTTTTCTCTTTTGTGCAGGGTTATGAATTTATCCAATTCTTTTGATTTTGTCCAGGACGTGGACAATATTGGACAAAATTTGATAAAATAGGAAAACATTGGACAAAATCAAATAAAATAGTTCTGCCAATTTGCCTTTCATTGATTCAGATGTGTAGATTCATCTGTCAGTATTGATAGAAATTTTTTCAACTTTAGCTATATTCAAAATAAAGTCAGGAATAGGTTAGGTTTGGAAAAAGCTTCAAAACTGGTAGCAGTGTATGGAACGCTCAATATGAGAATGAGTATTTAGATTACTCTAAACTTTTAAAATATGACACTCTTCATGCCTTGTGTTTTAATATGAAAGACAGGACATTATTTTTTCTAATTCTTTTTTTAAGTATTTATTATATAGAATATCCTTTATTTTGTTGTTATTTTTTTGAAGTAACATTTTTGTTTTTTTTTTATAATGTAGATATATCTTTTTACTGTTACATGTATTTAAAAAATACATTATATAATAGATTTCAAATTTTACATTTTTCCTAGTGTGCTAATATAGGTACCTATATATAACTTCAAAGTAACTAGGTTTTTCTATTTTTGTTTCTCTTCTGATTAATTTACAATATTCAATTTATATTAATTTTTATTGTACAATGACTGATTTTGTAGTTTACCATTTTGAAATAGGTGCATATATTATCTAAAAAAATGTTTTTTAAATTTTCGTTTCATTTCGTTGATTTTGTCCAATTTTGTTCAATTTTGTAGATTACTTTTGATTTTGTTCGGACGGAAATAATTGGACAAAATCGTCTAATTTTGTTCTCTTGGACAAATACAAACAACCCTGCTTTTGTGTCTTCCTTCCCCGACACTCCTGGAATAAAACAACAGAATATGTTCTTCAAAATAATATCATGTAAGAATGCTGAAGTTCTGTAGCTCATATTATGCTGCCTCAAAGTCATCCGGAAATTGTTTTTTTTTTTGTTATTTCGGATAAAAGGAATGCAAAAAAAGAAGTTCCCTACTAGAGCGTATCAAAATACATAGATGTAAGGTGTGCCTTTGGGTTTGATTTTTTTTTGTTACTATGTAACTAAGGAACTCAAAAATTCCGTCACTACTTTATTAAACAGAAATAAATGCCCGTAGATTTTTATGCTAGCTAGTTGGCGGTACTTAATGACGAAATACATTTAAAAACTTAGACATTTCATGGAAAACCTACAGACATTGCAAACTTTACATCCACGTTGAAATAATGCTTTTGCTTCGATAGCGGAAATAGAGAACATTTCAAACTAAGAGAGATAATTCAAGCGTTTCTTAATTGGTGGGTTTCCTAAAGACATAAATATGCCGATTGTCTATCTATCGGGAAAACATTTTAACTTTTAGTTAACAAACGGCAAACGGAATCAATGACTTGTAAGATTTGTAATTTATAGTAAGTATGTCCGGCAGATGACTTCAACACTAAATAGATCTAAGAAATTACACGAACACACATACATAGACATCAATCCGTGAAGATCTGCTGAAATTACAAAAAAAATTCCGAGCTAATTCAAAATTTAATTAAACTTTCATAATTAAGCAAATAAAAAATAGGTTTGTTTGTTGTGCCACCGTTAAGGTCTTCCAAATGTAATTTAAAATATTTAATTTTCGACAATACAAATAAATCCAGAAAAGAAGGTATTTTCGTAAAGTTTTTTTAAATAAGAAGTTCTACATTTTCGGGTTTGTTTAATGCTAGAGAATATGTGTCTGTATACCTGAATATTTGTTCAGCCATAACTCGATAACGGCTTGTCATATTTTGATAAAATTTTGTATCTTCCCATTTTAGAGAATAGGCTACTTTAAATCGGAAGTAATGGGAAGATAAAGGTATAAGAGGAAGAGAAACGAAAAGAGAGATGGAGAGAAAGAAATAGAAGATGAGAGAAAGACAGAAAGAAAGAGAAAGGTAGCAAGTAATAAAGGGAGACATGTAGCGAGAAAGCTGGAGGAAATTATAAAGGAAGGTAGGAAAGTGAAGAAAGTGATATAGTGTACGTTCTCTGTTTCTTGTAACTTACTGCTGTCCGTACATTAGAAGTCATAACGTTATTCTGAGAGATTCATGCGTATGTGGGAGCAGGCATAAGTTGGGTTTTAATAATTGATACCATTAATACATATTTTTATTTGCATCTAAATTTTGTAGTTTTGAAAATAACTATTATTGAATATCAAAATATGTTTGATGCATAATAATTAAAACGTAGGCCACACAACGAAAAAATTTTGTATCTGGAAATAATTGTTTATGGAACTTTAATAATATAATATTTGAAATCCTCTACCCCAAAAACCCATAAAACGATACCCCACATCGATAGTGGGGTAGGGGTGGTGACAGGGGGTGGGAGTGGGGGGTGGATAAAGTAAAAAAATATTTTGAGGTTTCTGATTCTTGTACACACACCTAAATCACATTTTTTTTTCATCCCCTTTAATAAGGGGTGGGGGTGGTAATGGGGGTGGCTAATGCCAAATTTTTTTTTGAGACCTTAGCTTCTCTTGTCTATACTAAATATCAATTTTATGAACTCTTACCTATTTATATTTGATTTACCTATTTACTCCAAATTTACCCCAATTTACCCCCCAACCCTTCGACGGAACAAGATGAAAATATAATCTAGTTCTAGATCTCGTTAAAATACATACGTATACCAAATTTCAAGTCAATATCTCAAACGGTTCCAGAGTAAACGTGCGCACAAAAAAAGTTACAGACAGACCGTCAGACAGACCGACAGACAGACCGACATACAGACCGACAGACAGACCGACAGACAGACCGACAGACAGACCGACAGACAGAAATTTTTTTTCGCTCAAACTTGAAATCTCGACGTTTCATGACATTCTAAGCCTATTTGAACAATAAAAATTTTTAAAAATTTTTTGTCGTTACTATACTTCCACTGGATGTGGAAGTAATATATGAAAAAACGCATATAATAATTCATAATCATATCAGATATCAATCACTGGATAACAGTAGACCTTCGTTAGGCATATTTTTAGACCTAGCGAAGGCCTTTGATACTGTTACGCCGCGAACGCACTAAGCGACCGCGACCAGTGGTTTACATTGGTTTAATTGTATCAGCAGACCACAGTCGCGGTCGTGGTCGCGGTCTCGCAATGAGTGCTGGTACAATTAACCCAATGTAAACCACTGGTCGCGAAGACCATGGTCGCGGTCGCGGTCGCTTAGTGCGTTCGCGGCGTTAGTAACAGTCACTTCCTTCAAGGTCTAGAAGACATGGGAATAAGAGGCTTGGTCCTTAATTTATCCAAGAGTTATTTATATAAAAGAAAACAGTATGTTGATATAGGGGGTGTACGAAGTAGATTTGCAACTGCTAATTATGGTGTACCCCAAGGAACTGTTCGTGGGCCAATCCTTTTTCTAATATATTTAGATAATTTATTTTCTTTAAAAAGTGAAGGCAATATTATTAGCTTCGCAGATGACACCGTTATATATTACGAGGTAGACACATGGACAAATTTAAAGAGCAAAGCTGAAAGGGATTTGTCAAAAATTATGGAATGATTTAATTTTAAATTGTTAACAATTAAAACTAAGTTAATACCTTTTGGAATATATAAGAACTCTGTATCTGACATAAATATAATACTACCCGAAAATACATATGACGTACAAACAATATAAAATATTATTCACTGTCATTTGTTATGGTGAAAAAAATTGGGAAGTTAATATATAAGTTTAAAAATATCAAAGATGTGTTAAACTCCAAAAATCTAATGGTACTTTATAAGGCATTAATAGAATCACACATAACTTATGTAATCATTGGGTGGGGTGGTGTACTGAACACTAATTTACTACACTTAGATATTTTGCAAAAACGAATCTTGAAAATAATATTCAATAAACCGATAACTTACCCATCGGAAGAACTATTCCAGGAGACACTTGCGTACGATGTTCGTCAATTATATTTTTATGGTTTAGCTTTGAAGATATTCTCTAAAAAGAAAAATACGATTAGTCATGTTCATCAAACACGTAGTAGGAGTACATGCAACTTACCAACAATTCTAATGCATACAAGCACAGGAAAACGTTCTAGTACTTACCTGGGTCCAAAAATGTACACTGTGTGTAGTGGTGGGCTAGGTATAGGGAGTAAGAATTACAACATCGCGTGTGCCAGCTGGCTGAAATGAAATAACTGAGAGCTGAGATCTCTCGCGGACGGGAGAGTTTGCTCTGCTTTTCTGCTGTGTTGTCATATCTCTCGCGCTACGTGAATGTACATACCTAATGGGCACGCACTGTATAATTGCATTCAATTTGAGATAAGAAATGCTAACTCTAAAACCATATTAAAAAAAATTAAAGCAATTTTTATACAAATCGAGAACACTTACTCATAATTAAATCAATTGACTGTGAATCAATAATTATAATATACAAAACTTTAATTATCAAAATTTACAACAACAATATAACATTTACAACAACATACATTTTTAATATTTGCTTTTAAGTCTTTTATTAATATTTGTTGCTAAATTTAAACGTCACGACCCGGGTTGGGGTTGGTTAATAATTACTTTCAACACATGTTATGCCCACCTCGTGTCACGGCCCTCGGGCCGCTGTGACGGGGTTCCTTTAAAATACTCGCTTGCTTGCAAGAGGATTTGAATTTAATGAATTAAATGAATACTTGTAAATAAAACATTGTGGTAGAAAACAAGTTACCGGTTTATTAACAAAGAAACAACACAACAAAACAGAATAATTAGTACTTACATTAAATACCCCCTGGGGCTCACCCCTAAGGGGGGAGTTGGGCCACGCACCAAGCCACCACCAGTTCGTACCAAAAACTAGAACCCAACTAAATTTTGAAACTAAAATATTTTCTAGCTATTCTTTTTGCAATTCAGCAGTTACCTAGATAACAAGTAACTCGGGTGAATGCACCAGCTTGCTGCTGTCTCAACAATTTCTGTTTGCAAATATTTTAATAATAATTTCTATGTAACAATAAAGTAATGTACTGGGTGTCCCAAACAACTTTTATATAAATTATAATTACTGCGTGACACATCTCCCCCACCTAGGAAAGCTGGCCTCCAGCTTTAAAACTAGTGTTTAATGAACAACAACAAAAAATTCTAAAGTGAATGGCATTAACCTCATAAACATAACATACATTGGGGAAGTGTTAAATTCCAAAAAAAAAAAATTGAAAATATATCACATGGAGCAAATTAAAAAAAAATAAAATCCAGATAGATTATAATCTTATCACTTGCAAGTCGTTAAGTCTCTACTTGAAGTTGCATTGTATCTCAGTTAAATCCATTAAATGCAGTGACAAATTATAAACTAACGGACAATATTATTATCAAACAACAATTTCATTGTCAGTTTCAAAAAAAAATATATCATTTTAAAATAAGTAAAAAAAACATTAACTCTCCTCTTTTACTTTAGTACTGCAAGCCCCTTTACCGCGTAACTATAATAAATCGCTCTTGATTTAACAAAAAAAAAAAAAAATACGGAAATATCTAAAAAGGCAAAAAAATAAATCTTTGCAGTAATAAGCTAAAGCAGGTTTTGAATAACATGAACAAAAAAACATTATCTGAAAATCTAGGATGAACCAAAAATTTCTAACTAGGGCACGCGAAAATGTCTCGCACTGTATAATTTTAAGTTAGCACACGACTGTTATAGCACAAAATTTTGAGTCCGGCTCTGTTCTATAAATTCAATTCTTAGATCACACTTACACTATTGTCCTCCCACGGTTCCAATGTGTTCCAAATGTCTATTATTCCCCCGGGGCTAGTTAGAGGAATTATCATTTTCACATCTAGACTCGTGATGTGTAACCTGTGGCTTCTCAGAATTGAGGGAAGAACATCCACACCCGCATACTATGACCGCTGGCTCTCATCCTGACCATCCTCCCTTTACGTAGGGTTGTTGGGCTCCCTTTTCCCTTCCTCCATAGCTGCCACCATTTTTCAGGAATGTGCTGTCTGCTTGTCATTCCGCCATTATTTGATCCTTACATCTGGATCTGACTATCAATCAGGTTAAGGCTAGGAAAGATTTAGGCGAAGAGGAACCACTCGCAATGTGGATCTGAAAAAATTGCCTTTTTGACATGTGCCTTTTTTATTGCCTGACTGATAGGGGAACTCGTTCAAGAAACAGTTACCATTTTCATTATGATTGGTTTCGGGAAAATTGGGAAAGAAATTATAGAAAATTTAACAATGGATGGGCCTCAGTCGCTACGTCTAACAGGTGGAGTTCCAAATCCAGTTCTATTCTAATCCTGGGGCTTTCGAATAGGGTTGTCTTCCTGTGCTATGTGTGCCTCGTTGCCATGGTGCGATTACATAAAACAAATACACCCGAGTAAATTCTTATATAGTGGAAAAAAAAATAATAAACAAAACATTCATAAAATCGTGAAAAAATAATCCTTACAAGTGGTTCACCTAGTCAAGTTATTATTATTATTATTCTTTGATAAAAGAACATCATCCACCGGGTAGCACAAAAAAAAAATTAAAAATTAACTAAAACTAATTACCAAAAAAAATTTTTTCTTGCTCATTTAAACGTAATAGGCGGTTCATACGTTATGCTAACATACAATGTTACGATTTAAAATTAAAAAATGTAATGTAATTCAAAAATAACACTTTAATTTGTTTCCCATCTTTTAAAATATTTTAGTTAGAGTTATTTAGGGCTTGCGAAACAGATCACCAAACGTATGCCTTGACAATTATGTCCAAAAGAAAAAATATATCTGTTATTTTTTACTCCATAGACTCCATATCATTAAAAAAAATTTAAAAAAAGTCATGATGCTATAAGCAATTATTCCTTGTTTTATCTCTCCCTTTTAAAAAAAAAATTTACAGTCAGCTCATATAAATAATTCGTTAGTTCTTTGATAACTTTTTCTCACCTCCACTATTTAATAAAACTCATCGGCGTTAAAAGCAATTCATATTTTAAACGCCACTATTTCTTATTTCTCAAAACTTAGACAATTGTGTCTCTAGGAAAAATAAAAAATATTCCTAACCTTGTACCTCATAGTTTAAAATTTACTAAAAAAAAAATATTACTTTGCTTTTAAAACAGGGCATTTTTATAGGAGGACCTCTTCACTAATCATAAATCACATAACTAATTATTACTCTGATTTCTGCCCTTTTGGAGAACAGGGTAAAGAAAATACTTTATATAATAGAAAATATTACTCTCGCGCGCTTTTCCCAAAAATTTTGCCATTTTTCTAACGAGTATTCAGGGTTTTAATATACCGTGGGTTGCAAATACTATGGTCATTTATTTATATAAATGATTATCTATCACAGGCTCCAAGCAAAAAAAAATTTTTTATACTCCCAGTTTTCCGTGGGTAGTTAAACTTCATGGTTATTTATTGTATCATCAATGTTAATTTTGCTTGAACAGGACAGTGTTGAGTCGTCAGCTATTTACTCTGCCATTTATCTAGTCACCTCGACGTAGCAACTAGCTTAAATCGCCTAGCAACATCGCATCGTAGCTCAACCGTCTGCTCTGGTTCAATTGAAATTGTCCGAGAAAAAACAAATTTTACACACCCGATTCGGCACTGTGGCCTTCATCTGAGGACCCCACAATTCCCTACAGGACACACTCTAGACTGTGTCCTGGTTCAAATTTATTAAGGTCCAACAACCGATCTTACTACTTAGAATTCGCAAAAGAAAAATTTCTTTTGCACACCCCACACGGTATTATACCTCTTGATTCCTCCGTTTGTTGGCGACCTAGGCTTTAACTACATATCAAATACAACTCTTTCCTCTATCTATGTTCCAAGAATGGTTTACTACTCCAGGAATATTGACCGTACACACATTTATTACTTATGTTCTAGTGCGAAATATAAATTAGAGTTAACTTTCATGTACCATTATTAGTTGAACCTTATTTGTCTCAACTCACGTACAGATTATTTCTATTTCTCGCGTCTTTCACTCCCGACGCTTCATCCAACCTCATTCACTAAACTGAGGAACTTTGGTACCAACACTCATAATGAATCATCACCCATTCATTATCAACTTTCTTTGTACTCCTTGTCACATCGCTCCCTTCTCAAAACAACTACTCTCCTGGCTATATGCCTCGACGAACATTGAATTACAAAAGAAGGGATATACTGCTCTACCATGAACAGCCGCGTAACGGTACTTATGCTTTTTCATTTCAAGCATTTGTGCCTATTCAAAGGCTGTGGTGCCAATTAATAATCAAAATATCACTTTCAATATTTCAAAAAATATCTCTCGAACTCAAATCAACTCTTTACTCAATGTAGGCCTCAAAAAATATATATATCTCTCACTAACTTCTCATAAAACTCATAAACTCGTAAAAACTCCTTTGGACCCTCCAATGACACATTATTGAAACAAAATAAAGTCCCACCGTCGGCGTACTCTATGTCACATCGCTCCCTTCTTTCAACAACTACTTCCCCGGCTATATGCCTCGATGAACATTGAATTGCTACTGTGAACAGTCGCGTGACAGTACTTATGCTACTTTTGACCGGGCTAACTTTCATCTCATTCTCGTTCCCGTCGTCTCAAGCATTTGTCCACCCTACAAGGCTTTTGAAAGCTATGGATATCCGTATCAACTCCGCGATATAAGCCTCGTTACAAAAAACAACATACTTCAGTAACTCATCATAATTCTCACAACTCAAAAGAAAAAACTCATTGTACGTCTCATTGTCCACAACACAACTTTTGTGCTAAAATATCACATCACAAAGTAACTCTAATTCTCGATATTCCTTATTGCTCATTATTTCATATTCACCAATTAAAAGAAAGAATCTCAATTAAATCTCTGTCACCCATTCTTCATTATACATGAAAATATTTCAATGTCCCCACCATAGCCTAGGTATTTCTTTCATTCTAATAAAAAACATTACCTTTGTAGCCTTTCACTGATTCTAATTATATTCTATCATTCACGCGATGTGGCTTGCACTCAACCAATGACCACAATCACCCTGTATAATCCAGTTATATTTTATAAGTTTTCTCCCCCCGTCTTACTTCAAACTCAATTAAAAAAAAAATACAATCATTCAAGCTAAATTTGATATTCCTAGTCAAACTTAAAAAATTTACTAATAGTCTGGTCCCTCCTTTATGTAAATTTAAACAAAAATTTTCACCCTGATGTAAAATTTCCTGTGATAGGCCTTACTGGTGCGTGGTTTTTCTAAGATGTACTTTTTTAGGGGCATTTGAATTTACGCGGTAAAAAAAAATTAACTTAAAAAACAAGAGATTTACACAAACGAAGACTTTCGCAAAGAATGTAGGTTTATTATTAATTTCTAGAGATAAGAGATGACTTCAAACAGTCGAGTTCCAATCGACTTTTCACCGCAAATTCACAAAGGCTTACAAAATAACGCCTATCCTTGGATTTATCATTATATTCACACTCAAATCAATTTTTGCAAATAAAACTAACTGCAACAAAAATAACTGTTTTCTCACAACATAAAATATGGTGGTACATACTAAAAAAATAAAAATTCACATGTGGCATATTTGATCGACGCGACGGCGACAAGTTATTTAACTTTGTATATTAAAAAAAAATAATTACAAACTTCCCTAAGATGGGAGAAAAAGCAAAAAAAAATCGCGAATTCACTTATCAGCAGGTAAATTTATTTATAACCCCACCATTGCAAATAGCCCTTGTAAAAATTAAGTATAAAAACCACATTTATTATTCAAAATTGCAATCACCGTCCAGCTATAAATTTTTCAAAGATTAAAACCATTGTTGTTTTCATCGCTACCACCAAAAAAAATTAGTAAGTCACCCCTTATCTACGTGATGCCCCTAAATCAGTTTATTTACCTACTTTTGTAGTACCCTGTGATTTCTACCACCGTATAATTGTCAATAACACGAAAAAATAAATTATTTAATTAAAACCTCCAAATATAATCACAAAATTCAACAAGATGTATGAAAATTTAACCAGTATTCATTTAAAACTTTTTAAAATAAAAAATTCGTCAAATTTAATCATGAAAACCAACACGTAACATAAAAAAACAAGCAAGTAAAATATGATTTCACACTTAAAAAAAATACATTTTACATTAAAGAAATTTAAATAAAATGGGAGGGTTGTGAAGAACCACCCCCTAGGAACGAGGCTAGGCGCCTCCACCACGTGTCACGGGGTTGGTTAATAATTACCCCGACACGTGTTATGCCCGGCGCCTCCACCACGTGTCACGACCCGGGTTGGGGTTGGTTAATAATTACTTTCAACACATGTTATGCCCACCTCGTGTCACGGCCCTCGGGCCGCTGTGACGGGGTTCCTTTAAAATACTCGCTTGCTTGCAAGAGGATTTGAATTTAATGAATTAAATGAATACTTGTAAATAAAACATTGTGGTAGAAAACAAGTTACCGGTTTATTAACAAAGAAACAACACAACAAAACAGAATAATTAGTACTTACATTAAATACCCCCTGGGGCTCACCCCTAAGGGGGGAGTTGGGCCACGCACCAAGCCACCACCAGTTCGTACCAAAAACTAGAACCCAACTAAATTTTGAAACTAAAATATTTTCTAGCTATTCTTTTTGCAATTCAGCAGTTACCTAGATAACAAGTAACTCGGGTGAATGCACCAGCTTGCTGCTGTCTCAACAATTTCTGTTTGCAAATATTTTAATAATAATTTCTATGTAACAATAAAGTAATGTACTGGGTGTCCCAAACAACTTTTATATAAATTATAATTACTGCGTGACAATATGTTAGTACATTACATTATGTGTGTGAATGTATGTATGTCTGTGTGGGTATAAGTGTAACTGTGTATTTTTATTTATATTATCTATATTAGTTTATTTATATTATTTATACTGGTTATATAATATATTATCCTCATTATACACATATCTTATGTATCCCATTCTCAAGTATTTTTTTAACACTTATATGAGTAATTTACTGTTTATTTACATTTTTTGAACCCTATATATTATAGTTTAATTAAATAAATTGTAAAATTATAAATTTGTAAATACACATATCTATCTATCTATCTATAATATTGTTCTTTATTTTGATAACGTTCTAGTGCATATGATAATAAAAAGGATATCAATTATTTTCAGTTATAAACTGTGACGTCATAGACTATTTGCTGTTGTAAATTTATTACCGTCCTATCTGAATGTAGGTTTACTCGTCATAAAACAATTGATTACATATACCATTACTGTGGTATCTATAGAAGTGGAATGTCTTACTTTATTATCTCGTAAAATATTATCTTAAATAATTGCCAACATAATGGAGGTATACAAAATAATGAAATTACTTTGAAACAAAGTACATATTCTGGCTAAATTTGCATGTTTAGAAATACAATTTACGTATACTCCAGTCAAATAGGGAAAATTAGAGGGAAAAACTGATGAAGTTTTGAAACTTGACAGAGATGTTTATTAAGGTTTAATATTAAACATACTAAAAGTCCCCAGCTCAAACGGTTGTGTTGTAATCTTTGATAGGGTTGTAGGTTTAAGAGCAATGATCTCCCGATGATATCATCTTGACTGTCGAAACCTTGGTCTGTATACTATACAGTATCTTTGTGTTACAAGAGTCTTCACGTGTATTTTTTACATAAAATGTTTCATAACCTTTTTATTTACTGATCGTTTTTTTTTCAAAAATGCTGGGATTCCTCCCCTAGCTAACACTAATTTGTTCTCCAAATTTCAATAAAATCTGACTTTTCTCTTTTAAGTCATTTAGCTTAAGAGACATGACGGACGGAGAGGCAGATGGACAGACGAATGGTCTGACAGAAAGACGGTCCGGTCCGTCTTTCTGACCCATGACGGACATTTTAAAAACTGTTGCGAATTCTACGACAACACAATGATGCGATTTTTTTTTCTCTACGAACGATATTTACAATTTTGGAAATGTGTCGATGAAATGCAATATACTCTTTGCTGTCGTATTTCCAAAGAGTATAATAATAGATACGAAAAAAATGCGTATTTAATTTTTTGTAGAGAATTTCATAAGCTTTATTTTTTATATAAATATAATTTCGATATCGCTAATAGTTAGAGAGATATAAACAAAGAAACTGAATCAAAGCGCAATCTTTCCAAGATGGTGGCTCTAGTGCAACAGTTTGAGCTGGGGACTTTTAATATGTTTAACAGTAAATCTTAATGAACATCTTTGCCAAGTTTAAAAATTTCATCAGTTTTTTCCGTCAAACGTCTTTGTTCTAATTCGATTGGGATAATAAGTAATTTTGAAAAGTTCCATCTTTGTAGTTCAAATTAAAATTATTAAATTTGTAATAACAATAATCACCCTGGTGATATTATTTGCATTACTTGCATATTATTCTACTAACATTGTAGCAGAATATTTATACAGGGTGTTTACAATATTAGACACGTCATGTTTTTATTATTAAATTATCTGATATAGTAATGCCGGATGAATGCCCAATATTAATCAGTTGACGTTTTTTCAATTTCTCTAATAATGGTGGATAAATATTTTCGAAACATTAGACGAATTATGCAATATGTTTTCAAAAACTTTACACTTTCTTTGGAGAGATTTCTTACTAAAGAAATAAAATGTTTCTGGACTCTGAATGTTAATTATAGGATTCTAATACAAAAATCTACAAAATTCTAGATTCGAGGAAAAGTTCTGAATCTATTTACTTCGTAACTTATAAATCCCTAACAATGCGTTAAGTTTATGAGTAACGCATCACAAATGATTAATGATGGGGTACCACAGGGATCTGTCCTTGGCATTGCTTTACTTATATTTTACATAAATGATATGTCATTGAATTTTGCTTCAAAAGTGATCCCAATATTATATGCTGATGATGTCACGTCTCGTATTTAGCAACGAGCTATTCTCTGATTTATACGCAAACATTAGAAATTAGATAACTTAATAAAAAACCGCTGCCCAAGGAATCACTACTTCCACATCCAGATTCTCTATCCAAGTCACTCACAACGAAAAAACTTTGTATGTGAAAATAATTGTTTATGGAACTTTAATAATATAATATTTGAAATCCTCTACCCCAAAAACCCATAAAACGATACCCCACATCGGTAGTGGGGTGGGGGTGGTGATAGGGGGGTGGTAGTGGGGGGTGGATGAAGTAAAAAAATATTTTGAGGTTTCTGGTTCCTGTACATGCGCTAAATCACATTTTTTTTTATCCCCTTTAATAAGGAGGTGGGGGTGGTAATGGGGGTGGCTAATGCTAAACATTTTTTTGAGACCTCAACTTCTCTTGTATATACTAAATACCAATTTTATTGACTCTTACCTGCTTGATTTACCCATTTACCCCAAAATTACCCCAATTTACCCCCTAACCCTTCGACGGAACAAGATGAAAATATAATCTAGTTCTAGATCTCGTTAAAGTACATATGTGTACCAAATTTCAAGTCAATATCTCAAACGGTTCCAGAGTAAACGTGCGCACAAAAAAAAGTTACAGACAGACAGACAGACAGACAGACCGACAGACAGAAATTTTTTTTTCGCTCAAACTTAAAATCTCGACGTTTCATGACATTTTAAGAATATTTGGGCAATAAAAATTTTTAAAAATTTTTTTGTCGTTACTATACTTCCACTGGACGTGGAAGTAAAATTGGTCGGAAAATAATGTTCTCGCCATAAATAACGATAAGTCAAAAATTCTAAACTTATCAACAAAAAATGACTAGAATATATCCTTCTATATTTTCCGTAGTAGAATGACATGGCATAGTACATTGGGACCTCCATGGCATGCAAATAAAATGTTTAAATTGCAAAAAGTAGTAAGAATTGCTGTACAAGCTAAATATGATAAACATTGTAAATCTGTTTGCCAACTTCTTAATATATTGCCCTTGTTATCTTGCTCATACAGTATGTCCCATTTTGCTTCGAACCACTCCCATAAAAAGTTTATTTTAAGCCCAGTTTAGATCGGGTTTTTTTTAAATTATAGACCTCTGAAAAGTGCACTCTTGTGATACATTAAATTTTATAAAAGTTCGGCCTACTGCGGTCTTTTTTCGGCGTGAAAAATGAAGAAATCTTATTAGCGATTTCTTTTATGTCAAATCTGAGGACCCCACTAGATTCGGCAACCCCACAAATGGGTTTACACCAAATTTGTGAGAAAAACATCTAATTTTGGATTTTTCCTATAATAATAGTAGAGAGCTCGCACTGCAAAATTCCTCTTAAAATTGAAATCTGTGGGGGTTTGGAAAATAAAAACTGCGACCGGTCTTATTTAATAGTTTATAATTAATTGTGTTTATGTGTAAAGTTGGTCAAAAATTGGCCTGGGAAATAGGGCGTTATTCAAAATTTTCGAGATATTGACACTGAACAATTGTTACAGGTAAAGTAAATATTTTGGCACGAAATTATCGAAAAGTCTGTAGCGGTTGCTCTAAAAAAAAATATTTAATAAAAGAAAAAGCATTGACGCTTATGGAGTTTTAAAACTTTGAACGTCTGTATCTCGCTTAGAGAACTTAAAAAAATTGTAATTTTTCATTGCATTTTAACGTTCAACAACCGATATTTCGAAAACGAGCACTCAAATCAAAAAATACCTCTCTTACAATATTGTAGAGTAGAGTTTCCCGCTTACAACGGTATAACGTTCAGAATTTTTGGGCGTAAGATAGCGTAGGAAAATTAATAAATGTAAAACAATGCACAGATCTATTTACATCGCGGCAGCCGACCGTCGATCTCCCTCCCTTACGTCGCACGGCCCGCGCGCTCCAGTTATCTACATTCTGCTTAGATTAAATAGGTAATTTATTACTCTCATGTATTCATATTAATGCCCAATATGCCCATAGAGATATGCCATTAGATTATATAATATTAGTATAAGCCCAAAGTGTTGAAGGTTTTATCAGTTAAAATTAAATTCTTTCCTGTTAAAAACTCTATGTCTAAGTTATAGGCCTGTTACTCTATTGTTAGTTTAATCATATAAAAATTACTTTCAATGTCCAGGTAAGTGGAATTTCCTAAAATTAAAAATTAAATTAAGAACATAATATAGGCATCATTTTAGTCTGATTTTCCATAAATAACTAAAAATGGACCGAAGTGGAAGTTCAACATCCAAAAGTGAGATAGTCAACATTTCGTGTTTTACAAAGAGAATGTTAAAAACTCTTTAATTTGTGGAAAGTCTTCTGGTAGCTTAGTAAAGGGCTCTGAGAAAACGTTAAAAAGTCTAAGACAAATGTTACAAATTAAGGATAGTATGTATAAATCTAGCAATATTCACTTGCGTCAAGATATTGCTAACACTGAAAATTGGGACAAAATATTATTAATTTGACACAAATCGTGCTACTGTAGTAGTAAAAAAAGCATTGAATTGCTGCCCCGAAAATTTGAAAAGGAAATGCTATTAAAGAAAATTGAAGTTTACGGAACCGAACCTCCAGTTTCAGTACGAAAGGAATATTTAATATACATGAGTGCTTTATAAAAAGAGGTGTAATTCAAAATGTATCACAAGTACTGACTATTAATATCGAAAGATCAAAATTTTAGCCCAAAATGATAGCTGTTATGAAACGCATTGGCGATAATGATTTAATTGCTATGGAAATAAAATATCACGCGAAATGCTTTTTAAAGGCTATTAAAGAAGGGTACAGATCTTCAGGTTTCTTCAAATGCAGAAACATACAGATTACATTGAAATACTGCTTTTTAAAGAATTAAGTAAGTTTATTAAACAAAATTAAACAAAAGAGATATTCTGTTTCATCAATATATGCTAGATATACAGATCTCGGAGGAAATGCATCAAAGATACAGTTAATTGACAAATTAAAGATGCATTTCAGTGATGACATTCAAATTATCGAGTCAACAAGGCCTGATAGATCAGACATATATTGTCCTCAAAATGTTCATCAAAAGATGAAATTCTACATTCGCATATAGAGACTTCCAAGGAAAATGATAATCCAATATTTACAGGATATTCCGAATATTCCGTGCTGTATAATATTATTAATAATATGGACAACATTCCGGAATTTGATACATTCAAAAATTTGTACTTAACTAATGTAAAATATATTGAAGGTTTAATTTAGCAGAAATGCAGGCAGAGATGGTGTACTTGTAGAAAAAATTATATTTCTTGGATGGGATCATGCAGATGGTTGGGACAAAAATCCTGCCTCAATGTAAATGCAGCAGTGAAATCGCCTCCTTCTTCTATATATATTGAAGGTGATGACGAAACCGAAACTGATTAGTGATTAGTCATTAGGTAGGCTATTAGTATTTTAAGTGGCTAGTACCAATTTTTGTATATATTTATTAAGGAATACAGGGAAAAAGGTATCGCGAATATAATAAAGGAAAGTTGTAAATAATGTCAGGTGCAGTCTTAATACAAAGTTTCAACCACATAGACAATAACTAATTTTCTTGCCAATTTTTATTATTAAATTTTTGTGTAAATTACATTGGCTGTGAATTCAAAAATAAAAAGGCTTACACGTATAGTTAAGTCCATCCGTGGACACACTGTATACATAAGCATGTTGTTTTCTTTACCTTTTAATATTGTTTAAGATTGTTATAATTTGTAGCATCAGAATAATATAACTAGAAAGTGTAATACGTACGTTTTGTAATTCGTTATAACACCCTGTCTGTTTTCTTGGTATTTCGTTTGAAGTAATATTATTGTTAAATAAAAAACAATAACAAAAAATAGACAAATAGGCTAATAAAACGCAAACCACGGTGGTTGTAAGTTACAATCAGTCTTCCCAGAATATAGACAACTGGAGCGCGCGGGCCGTGCGACGCACAGTGGGGCAAATAGCTCATTTTTTGGACAAGCGATAATTCCCAAGTCTGGAATTAATGAAATTAAAAAATTTTTTTTTAAAACTCTTCGTTATAAAATTGCCTTTAATTCTATCGAGCCCGAATTTTGAAATTTCAAAATTAAAGGATTTAAATTTTGAAAGTAAATTAAAATTTTATCAAAAGATTGTTTAAAATTATAAAAAATTGTTACTTGGGAGGTTTTTTTGGTTTCTAATCTCATTTCTGATCCCCGAATTTTGCGATTCAAAAAACCAAGATAGCGGATCCAATATGGCGGCCATAATATTTTTTCAAATGAAATGTACATGCATAAACTGTTAAAAATTGTTACTTAGGACTTTTAAGGGTTTCTGATCGAGAATATGAAATCTAAATTACGTAATATCGTAATCTAAATTGGCGATTCCAATATGGCGGCCATAATATTTTTTTAATAGACATGTAAATGCGCAAATTGTTAAAAATTGTTACTTGGGGGTTTTAGAGATTGCTGATCACGAATCTGAAGTCCAAATTACGTAATATCGAAATCCAAGATGTCGGATCCAATATGGCGGCCATAATATATTTTTAAATGACATGTACATGCGCAAATTGATAAAAATTGTTACTTGGGGGTTTCTGACCATGAATATGAAGTCTAAATTATGTAATATCGTAATCTAAATTGGCGAATCCAATATGGCGGCCATAATATTTTTTTAATAGACATGTACATGCGCAAATTGATAAAAATTGTTACTTGGGGGTTTCTGACCATGAATATGAAGTCTAAATTATGTAATATCGTAATCCAAGATGGCGGATTCAATATGGCGGATCCAATATGGCGGCCATAATATCTTTTTTAATGAAATGTACATACGCAAATTATTAAAAATTAGGTTTAAAGATGTCAACATTTTTGATTGGTTATCTCATTTTTTTATAAGATGGCATATTCGAATCTGCCATCTTAGAATTCGAAATTACGAATGCGTAGCAGCAATCGCAAAAACCTGCAAGTAACAAGTTTTAACTATTTTCACATGTACATCATAATTTTTAAAAAATTTATGGCAGCCATATTGAATTTAATTATCTGGTTTGCATAATATCGAAATTTTAATATCCGAAACAAGGTTAGCAAACTGCGAAACCTCCGAAAAACAAATTTTAACAATTTCGTTCTTGATTTGTCATTCTTTTTTAACTTACGGACACCATATTGGATCCGCCATCTTGGATTTCTATATTACGTAATTTGGACTTCAGGTTCATGATCAGCAATCTCTAAAACCCCTAACAATTTGCACATTTACAAGTCAATTAAAAAAATATTATGGCCGCCATATTGGATTCGCCATTTTGGATTACGATATTACGTAATCTAGATTTCAGATTCTCGATCAGAAACCCTTAAAAGTCCTAAGTAACAATTTTTAACAGTTTGTGCACGTACATTTCATTTAAAAAAATATTATGGCCGCCATATTGGATCCGCTATCTTGGTTTTTTGAATCGCAAAATTTGGGGATCAGAAATGAGATTAGAAACCAAAAAAACCCCCCAAGTAACAATTTTTTATAATTTTAAACAATCTTTTGATAAAATTTTAATTTACTTTCAAAATTTAAGTCCTTTAATTTTGAAATTTCAAAATTCGGACTCGATAGAATTAAAGGCAATTTTATAACGAAGAGTTTAAAAAAAAAAAATTTTAATTTCATTAATTCCAGGCTTGGGAATTATCGCTTGTCCAAAAAATGAGCTATTTGCCCCACTGTGCGACGTAAGGGAGGGAGATCGACGGTCGGCTGCCGCGATGTAAATAGATCTGTGCATTGTTTTACATTTATTAATTTTCCTCTTACGCTCAAAAATTATAAACGTTATACCGTTGTAAGCGGGAAACTCTACTCTACAATATTGTAAGCGAGGTATTTTTTGATTTGAGTGCTCGTTTTCGAAATATCGGTTGTTGAACGTTAAAATGCAATGAAAAATTACATTTTTTTTAAGTTCTCGAAGCGAGATACAGACGTTCAAAGTTTTAAAACTCCATAAGCGCCAATGCTTTTTCTTTTATTAAATATTTTTTTTAGAGCAACCGCTACAGACTTTTCGATAATTTCGTGCCAAAATATTTACTTTACCTGGAACAATTGCTCAGTGTCAATATCTCCAAAATTTTGAATAACGCCCTTTTTCCCAGGCCAATTTTTGGCCAACTTTACACATAAACACAATTAATTATAAGCTATTAAATAAGACTGGTCGCAGCTTTTAGTTTCCAAACCCCCACAGGGTGACACCTTTTGCCCAGCCGTGCTCTCTACTATAAATAAAAATTCTGAAATTGCCAATGAAAATCCACTGCTGCAGGGGATTTTGTATTTAAAAGAGTGCCTTGACTCAAACAACTGACAAAGGAATGTTCAGTTGTCAGTTTGCGTAGGTTTACTTATTATACTCTTTACAAAAACGAAGAGTAAATTGCATTTGATCGGCTCATTTCTAAAACCGGAAATCGTAGAGAAAAATTAGAGAAAAATTTTCATATCATTATGTTAGTGAACGAATTCTGAACAACTATCAAAATATCCGTCTGTCTGTCCGTCTGCCCGTCTGCCCGTCTATCCGTCTGTCCGTTCGTCACGTTTCTTGTAAGCACGATAACTTAAGAAAGAAAAGTCCGATTGTATTGAAAGTTGGAAAGTAAGTTAGTGTTAGCAAGAGGAAGAACTCCATAGTTTTTGAAGAAAATTAATCAGTAAATAAGAAAGTTATTAATCATTTAATTTAAAAAAAAATAGCATTTTTTTAAATTTTTGTCGCTTGTACTTAAATAGAATTCTTGCGAAATGGTACCTCTATAATATTTTTTTTTTGTTTATGCATTTTACTAATATATATTTTATAATTATAATAATATATCTAATGCGTTGAAATATGATTCTCGAAAGATATATATTAGACATTCAATTTTTGTAGTAATGTATGATGGTGCAGTGGCTAAAGTTTTGACTTGCAATCCAAAGATCCTGTGTTCGAATCCCAGACAGGTTGGATGTTTTTTTTTTCATTTTTTTTTTCACAATAAAGCTGGTATCACAAAATTTAGGATGTCCAAAAACTAACATTATTTACAAGAAAACTGCGAAGAGCATCCTATAGAATGTGTAACAATTATATAAAAAGCTCAGTAAATTGGCGAAGAGTACCTACGTTTTTAGCTTGTTTAAACTTCTGCTTGTAATAATAATTATGACGCGCAAGGTGTAAATTAAAACATTAATTTAACTAACGGTGCTGACATTAATCGGCGAATGATTTGGACATCTAATATTAAATTCTCGAGCTGATTCTCTTGACGATCTTGCATTATTAACAACAATTATAATAATATCTAGATAACTCAACCTTTGCCCGGCAATAATTACCCAGACACACAAAATAAAAAAAGTGGTCTGGCTGCCTTTTTAGTGAACTTAATATTTTATTACAAGGTCAAACGAGTATCCACATTTAATGGATTTTTATATACCGTGAAGTTTTGCATGAATTTTTCTTAAATGTCTTTAAATTCAACTTTACCCAGTTTAGTGAGACACCCTGTATGTTACGTTATTTTTCGAAATAATCTGTCAGCTTTGAATTATCTATCATTAAAAATAAATAACTACATATACTGTTTACCAACTGACACATTCTAGTCGATGATATAATGTATAACAATTAGAGAGATATGCATGGAAAAACTATTTTGCGAAGAAATTGTACTTTTGCGCCTATTATTAACAGCTCCCTATTTGTGGTTTCACTACAACTTGATATAAATTAAAGCAAATAAACAGAAGCTTCTTCAAACAACCATGTAACGGATTCCTGTATGCTTTTGATCTGAATATCGACATTAATTATGATATATGGGCACAATATCGCACACAACTGTCCAAAACTAATTCAAATAGCATACATTAATGAACCCGTCGGGCCTACATTAAACACAGAAACCAATCTCAAAATCTGAAATATCAGGCTGTCACTGAAGGTAACAGTTTAAAAGCTTTATCGTCAAACAGCGTAATTTCAACTTTAATTACATCACAACCAGTGTCATTAATTATGTTACTTTACGTCTTAAGTTTACGTGCCTAATTCTTTGTGCTCATATAATTTTCCTTTATTAAACTCCCCAGGTAACTTTAATTAAGGTACGTTAAGAAAGACGCTTTTATAATTTTTAATTAAATATTGTTTATCTAAATAATGCACAATTTAAGGATGTAAAGGACTGTAATGTTCAAAAAGGTAATCAACAAGAGAAGTAAGCCATCCCATAATAAAATTAGTTAAAAGTTCGTTTTAAGTCTCATTTTGTTACATATTTCATTTATGATAAAATAGTTCTGTCGGATCTGTTCGAATAAAACAAAATTAAAATTAAAGAAGGCGTGTCTTTCCTTTTTTAAGTTAGAAAAAAATTGTGATTTGCTATTCGCATTCTTTGGTTCAAAGTACATAGGGTTACCTTATCTCAGATATTTTTTTAAATATTCGTTACCTCACCATTCTTACAATTGAGATTTTTGATGATTTTGAGCATTTTTTTGAGGTTGGAAAAAAGTTGTGATTTGCCAGAACAACTCTGATGTCATAGTCGTATTCTACGGCTCATACATGGGAATATCACGTTTTCATATTTTGTACACACAGAACTGGATTTCATAATTCCTTAATTCACGTAAGCAGGATGTAGCTATAATAGTGGAGTAAAAAACAGGGGAAAAGTCGCTTCCTTCTCGAGTTTTTTTTTAATCTTAGAACAAACTGAGACATACCATTTCGTTAAGTAGGTCGATGTTCATTAGAAATCATGAAATACGACATTTTTTAGAGGTCACGGACATTGTTATTTTTAAAAAGGTGTGAAATTTTGTTTTTTTGTTTCATGTTTTTTTGAACATCTAATGCCATATCTCAAAAACGAATGGACTTTTTTGAACTTTTTTTTGTTATTAAACACACACTTCTATCGCGCTTCTATCTGTGTATAGTATTGTTAATTAAAACATTTTTAAGCATGTTAAAAACTTAGATAACCTTGAAAGTTCAGAAAATACGCAGTCAAATTTTCACTAAGCTACAAACATTTTTGCTTTTGGAAATTTTGTATAACATACTGCGAAGAAAATAAAGCCAAAAGACCAAAAAAGTTTTTGATAGCATAATTTTTATTGTGTCTTTGATAGTTTAGGTACAGTGATTTTTTTGGAGCGCGCGAATTGCAGAAATTGAGTATTAATACGCCCGCGTCCACTAAAACCAACTAGTCTCAGGGCGGTTGTCCGATCAACGTTATTCGTTTTCGTCGAAGGTCAAATTATAAAACCGTTGCCCAAGGAATCACTACTTCCACATCCAGATCTTCTATCCAAGTCTCTCATAATAGTAGAGTAAAATCTGGAAGTAAAGTCGCTTAGTTTTCGAGAAAAAAAAAAACCGGCGTAGAACCAAACCAGACTTAGTGGGATTCTTTAGTAAGATAATCGTGTACACGAAATCGTTTTTTACGACATTTTTCGGTGGTCGAGAACTTTTTTATTTCGGAAAAACTCAAAAAAATAGATTTTTAATGAAATATGTTTTTTAACGTCTCCACCGCTATATCTCTGAAAATATTTGTGCTATCAAGCTATTTTTTTTTTTTTTAGATTAAAGTAGACACAATAGCGCTTCGAACAACATCCCACGTGAACCCGATTTATTTTTTTTTAAGTTGGTAAAATAATAGGAAACTCAAACTTGTTATTTTCAGTAACGTAATTTTAGGCAATCGAGAAAAAAGTTTATTTATGAAAATTTGTATATACATGCTGCGTACAAATTGAAGCCAATAGTTGAAAAAAGTTTTTAGGATAAAAATTTTTCATGTCCCGTTCATAGTATTGAGTCAGCGATTTTTTTTAACGGGCCAAAGTCATATTCTTGCGCGCTCGGCTGTAGCAAGCCTGCCGACTGCAACGATTTGACGATCCCGGTCGGGGTGTATATAATAGTTTAACTTATATCAATAGGTACAAAACCAGTAGTGATCAAAAGGGGATCAATATTATTGTTCAATATTTCATATATTGTACAGTAGTATTGATCATATGTTGTTAATATTAAGAAATTGTATAATAAATATTAAATAGTCTCCTTTTAATAATAAAAAGACAGGTGGTAGTAGTACAGTACCTAGATGTAAAAAAAACTTCGAAGTAATGTCATATTGAACGGATTTCGTTCATTTTTGGCAGTATAATAGTAAATGTTTCACAGAAAAGTTTCTATATTGAGCGGGGGCTTGTTAATTTATAGGGGGTGGATGCCACCCCCTTTGAGGGGGCGGCACTTAAAAAATATATGAAGTACAATCATATTTTAAGAAGAAAAGGTTCTATGCAATTTTTCACATAAATTGAAGTTTTTAAGTTATAACTTCAAAATTGCAATTTTAGCTTAAAAAAAGGTATTTCTAAACGGCTTTCGTCAAGTATCTCAAAAAGTATTACTTTATCGAAAAAACGTTATAGACCGATTACAGAAAGTACAAACTGGGAATTAATTATATTTTTTGTTTATTGATGTAGGATTAATAATTTCGGAGATATTTAAGTTTACATTTGGCATCCAAGTGTTCGTAAGATAACTATTTAGAGTGAGAGTTAAATATCTCAGAAACTGTGACACCTACGCCAAGGATACTAATAGATGCAATAATAGGTTATTAATTAAGCTCTTAACTATTTTTTTATTTGTTTATGTAGCATAAAAAACAAAGAAGCAATGTCCGTCTACACATTATAACAACGTGGCCATTTTGTTACTGTAATTAGCCAGTAATTAAAAAAAAAATTAATCTCAAACACGGTTTCTCATTAATATACAGCATGACGTAGATGCTCAAATTTTTTGGTTCGTATACAGCACTTGCTTTAGAAAAAATACAGTTTAAACTATAAAGGTATTTTCGATAAAATGTATTTTTTTTTCCTATTCCAAATATCTCAATAAATATTAGTTTTGTTCAAAAATGTGTAGAGACCAAAAATAAAGCTCATAAACTAATAATAATGAATTTCGCTTGTTTATTTATTTACATAGATTTAATAGTTTCGGAGATATGAGTTTACAAATGGCATCCGAACGTTCATAAGACGAAAAATGCAGTTTAAATGTTAAATACCTCAGAAATTGTGACGCGTGCTAAGAAAGGAAATTAAAGACAATTAATTGCGCTTTCAAATTATTTTGTACTCGTTTTGTTACTCTAATTAGCCAATAATCTAAAAAAATTATCTCAAATACAGTTTTTCGTTAAAATGTAGCATTACCTAAATGCTCAAATTCTTTTTTGCTCATTTAAAGCACTTGCTTTAGAAAAAAAATGCATTTTAAACTTTAAAGGTAATTTCGAAATCCTTGGATACCAAATATAAACTTAAATATTTCCGAAATTATTAATCCTACATCAATAAACAAAAAATATAATTAATTCCCAGTTTGTAGGGTGCTTTCTGTAATTGGTCTATAACATTTTTTCGATAAAGTAATGCTTTTCGAGATACTTGACGAAAGCCGTTTGAAAATACCTTTTTTAAAAGCTTTTATTTTAAGCTAAAATCGCAATTTTGAAGTCGTTATAACTTAAAAACTATCAATTTATGTGAAAAATTGCATGGAACCTTTTCTTCTTAAAATTTGATCCTATTTCAGCTCCAATAAATATGTATATTTTTTAAGTGCCACCCCCTGAGAGGGGGTGGCACATTTTTTCTGAATGATATCTAATTTTTTAGATGACAGTAAGCAACTCCACCCCAACCTAGAATGCCATATATTAATCTAGATTCAACTAACGCTACTTCTACGCGACTAATCTGACCGACCTGCATGCGAGGTGTATTAATTGCGTCCCAATGTCGCGTTTAGCGCTGATAAAAAAAATCGCTCTTGCCAAACGGTACACTTTAGGCAAAAACATATTTTTTCAAAAACTTTTGTGATTATTAGGCTTTATTTTCTTCGCTGCATGTATGCAAATATTTTCAAAAATAAAAAAGTTTATCGATTGGTGAAGATTTCAATACACAAAATATGTATTTTTAGTTTATTTGATTTTTAGAGAAATGAAAGTGCGAATTGTGCCCAAACCGTTTATATTGGTAAAAGCGCTACAGTGTGTGCTTTAATTTGACACAAAACAAATTTCGGTACCTTTAATAGTTTTAAAGATATGGCGGTGGAAACAAAAAAAAACAATTTTCTTTAAAAATACATTTTTTTCACTTTTTATTGATTTAAAAAGTTCGAGACCACAAAAAAATGTCGTAAAATATGATTTCATATGCCCGGTGACATACTCAAAGGAACCTAATACGCCAAAAAAAAAACGACACGATAGACTTAAGAAATCGCTGCTCTATAACGAAAGAAATTTGAATGTGGAAATAATTGTTTATGGAACTTTAATAATAAAATATTTGAAATCGTCTATCCCAAAAACCTATAAAACGATATGCCACATCGGTAGTGGGGCTGAGGGTGGTGGAAGGGAGGTGGTAGTAGTGGTGGATAAAGTAAAAAAAAATTGAGGCCTTTGGTTTTTGTACACACACTAAATGACAATTTTATTTTTTTCGCACCTTTGAATAATGGGGTGGGAGTTGGTAATGGGGGTGGTTAATGCCAAAAACATTTTGAGACCTTAGCTTCTCTTATATATACTAAATACCAATTGTATGGACTCTTACTTAATTGATTTGCCTATTTACCCCCATTTACCCCCCAACCCTTCAACGGAATAATCTAGTTCAAGATCTCGTTAAAATACATACCAAATTTCAAGTCAATATCTTAAAAGGTTCCGGAGTAATTGTGCGCACAGACCGACAGACAGAATTTTTTTTTTGCTCAAACTTAAAATCTCGACTAGATAATATTATTTAGGTATTATGCAAATCACAACTTACACACTCGACGTTTCATGACATTCCAAGCCTATTTGGACAATACAAATTTTCAAAAATATTTTTGTCGATACTATACTTACACTGGATGTATAGAAGTAAAATGTGTAACGATATTCTCTCCCTTATTACCACTTGTATTATATTGTAGAACGTATGGCCATTGTGCGAATTGTGCGTGGATTATCTGCTAAAAAAATATTTAAGATAAAAAAGCAATCTAAGTTTCATTGTAAAATGGAGTGGATTCTATGTGGCGTAGTAATAGACGAGAACGATAAACTTGTGCACAAGCCATTCTATAATTAGGCTGCGGAAATGAAAAGAGGCTTAATTTAGGCTATTTTTTTTCTTTTTTGTTACCTAATTTAGGCGAAAATAACACGTTTACTCAATTATTTTGTGGATCTAGTGTAAAAATGCAATGCATTTTTATCCCAGATACTCTATTTTAGATTTTTAATTCCTTTTTGCCTTCAACCTTAATGCGCCACTGGAAAAAATAAGTTATCCTTTCAGATCCTAAAACGTGATAAAACAGTCCTAAACATAAAAAAATAATAATGAAAAGTTCCGTTACACACAATACATAATCATTATTATTCTTAAGTGCCGCGCGCGTACGCTTCCTCCATACTAAAAAATTCGTAACTAGCAAACTGTTGCTAATAATGAAAATATTTTTTTTCTAAAAACTTTTTTAGTCTATTGACTTCATTTTCTTCGTAGCATGTTATACAAAATTTTCAAAAACAAAAAAGTTCCTCGCTTAGTGAAAATTTGATGGCGTATTCTCTAAACTTTCAAGGTCATCTACGTTTTTGGCATGTTCAAATTTTTTTTTATTAGCAATCCTATGTATAGGAAGAAGCGCTTAAGTGTGTGTTTTATAACAAAAAAAAAGTTCATATCGATAGCTCAATTCATTTTTGAGATATGGCAATAGATGTACAAAAAAACATGATTTAAAAAAAATTTAAATTATACACTTTTTTTAAATAAGAATATCTGTGACCACTAAAAAATGTCGTATTTTGTGTTTTTATGTGTAAAATGATGTTGTCGGTAATACCCACTATGTCTGATCTTGTTCTAAGCTGATAAAAAAAAACGACACAATTTTACCTCTTTTTCGGTCCTCTATAAATCATGTAAATCAGAATGAAATACTTACTTATACTCCTGAATCAAGACAAATAAACATGGGCGTAGTCCAGGGGTCTGTAATTGGTCCAATTCTGTTTATTTTATATATCAACGACATTACACTTTCTAACGATGTTCACTTATTTTATATGCTGACGATACCTCCATTTTAATTTCAGGCAAAAGTGATATTATTTTAAGGAATAAATGCGAAGATACTCTCGTGCAGTTAATAAATTGGTTCAACAACATTTCACTATATTTTAGCAAGGACAAAACCCAGTTGAGCAGATTTCATTCATATCAAAATAAGACATCTAACACCAGTTTATCTGTCAACACAGACACATTTATTTTATATTCAAGCGAAAGAAAACAATAACTTTAAATTTCTAGCTCTGCACATTGAACCTTGCCTAAATTGAAAATCACAATGTAAGTTTCTATCTTCAAAATTATCCTCCATTTATTTTTGATTTATAAATTTAAAACCCATTTTTACGGAACATCTACTAATTACATTATATTATGCTCAGGTAGAAAGTCGCTTGAGATTTTGGGGAGACTCAACCCTCTCACATGACGTATTTGTGGCTCAAAAACCAATTTTATGGTATATCGCTGGCATACCGAGCACTCATATATATAAAGATATTTTTAAAAACTTTAAAATACTAACATTACATAGTTTATATATATTTTCGAAATTTGTTTATTTGTCTTCAACAATGAAGATAAGTTTTTGACTAATAGTACTTATCATCAGGTAAGTAAGTACTCGCCAAAAAAATAATTTATATAAAATATACCATTCTCGAGAGTAAATATCACCTTTAGAGCTCCCCAGCCGTATAGGTGCCAAAATATTTAATTGCCTTCCAAATACCATAAAATCTATAGGCAAGGAAAATACATTTAAAAAAACTTTTTGCTTGATAAATGCGTTTACAATACTGCAGAGAATTTTAATTGATTAAACACCTCACCAGCATCTTGTTTGATGTAATGTATTTGTGACATACAGTGTGTCCCAGGATAGAGGTAACAAGAGGTGTAATGGACCAAAAATTTTGGAATTTTGAAATGGTATTTGGGGATTGAGCCCTGCTTGTTGTAAAACTAAAGTATACCAAAAAATGACTTGATTTGGTGTTCTACATGGTGTTTTATAAGCAAAGTTGTAAAAATCACCACTAATAAAGTACCTTTATTAGTTATTTAGAACGTAATTTTATACCTCTATACTAAATTTCAGGAATATAAAATTATTTTTTGAAACTTCATCATATTTAAAGTTGTGTAGGAGCAAATGTTAATCATCTCAAAAAGTAGACTATTGGTAAATAAAAAATTGAATATACGAGATACGAGAAGGTATAACGTTAATCGAACTAATTGTAAAACAAGAAACAATTACTAACAGAAGATTAATGAGGTTTAAAAATTATTTATTATTAAGTAATAAATATCAGAAACATAACAAATTCACAAACAAATTAATTATTGACCAATACGAAACAATGTTTACAATTTTTTTATTATTCGACGTAGCTACCACCCACATCCACACACATTTCGATCCTTCGCCTGAAGTCCTTAAAACTGTTTCGAATATGATCTAACGGTATGGAGTTTACGGAATTTGTAATTCTCTGCTTCAATACTGCTACATCGTTAGGAAGTGGTTCAGCGTAAACCAACTGCTTGAAAATAAATCCAATATTGATAGGTCTGGGGATCTCGCCGGCTACTTGATCGGTCCATTCCTGGCAATCCAATTTTCTCCAAAATTTAAATTCAACCACCGATTAACCATTTCTGTGGAGTGGCCAGGGCAACCATCATGTTGAAAATGAACTAAAGGCATATCTCTTAAAATATTTAAATGTTCTTCAGAAAATCTTTCAAGAAGCTGTAAATAAGTGTGCTGGTTTAACCTTCCCTCAATGAAATAATGTACAATAACTCCAACGTGATAAGAAGCGGCACACCACACATTCACTTTTTTATAATATTGTCTTTTACAATGAATTCTAAAATTTGGATTTTTAGAAGCCCAAAACCGACAATTCTGAGATGAAACAACACCATTGGTTGTGAATGTGGATTAATTTGAGAAAATTATGAAATGATGAAAAAATCTCTTTTCCATGATTTTTTCTCCAATGGTCAAACAAAAATCCAACCTACGGCCGTCATCTCCCTCTTCAAGCGTATGTTTATAATTTGCTTTATGTGCCCTAATTTTCTTTGCCTTGTAAATTCTTTGGAGTTCAGACTTGCTAATATTAATAAGAGCTGATCTCTCTCTTAGTGGCATCCTAAGATTTTCTATAACAGAGGCATGAGCTATAATAGCCCCAACATTGTCTTCATCATATGCTTTTATTTCTCTTTTCACGTTAAGAACACTACCAGTAGCCAGAAACTTTTTAATTATTCTCATAGCCTGACTACGTGACAAAGCAGTGTTTGGAAATTTCAAATTAAATTGGCTTACCACTTCTCTTACCGAGTTTTCACCGCCAATTCCGTAGCATTGCACAATATAAATTTTTTCACGCACTGTGAGTACCATTTTCACTTAATTTTTTATGCTTGGATCGTTAATTTGAAACAGAAATTAAGGATAATATTGACACTGCTTTTCTCATAGCCTACTTTTAGCTTCTACATAACTTTAAATATTAATTCACAAAAAATAATTTCTATGCAGTTTTGATTGAATGGTTCAAAATAAATTACTAATTTATTGAAAAAAAATAATTTTATATTACTGAAATTTGGTATAGGTGTATAAAATTGCATTCTAAATAACTTTTCTTAGTGGAATTTTTTCATATTTTGAAAAATAAAGGTACTTTATTGGCGGTGATTTTTACAACTTTGCTTATAAAACACCCTGTAGAACACCAAAATCAAGTCATTTTTGGTATACTTTAGTTTTACAACAAGCAGGACTCAATCCCCAAATACCATTCCAAAATTCCAAAATTTTTGGTCCATTACACCTCTTGTTATATCTATCCTGGGACACACGTTATATATGTATATGTATATAGTACCTCCATGCTTTAGATACCTCTATTTTTTGTTTGTTTGTTTGTTTCTTTTGTTTTAGCAGTTAAGTCTAAAATTGTGACGTTTCTTATACAAATTTTTGTCTTTGAGAATAAAGAATTTTTAATTTTGAATTTGTACAGTACTTTTTTTGCTATGTTGTTATTTAGATACATATAAAATACTCTCGTGTACATCTTTATGCAACTTAGAAATCAACATTTTTGCACCGATTTCAAATTGGCGTTAAGTAATAAGATTTAATTCTTTCTTACCACCGACTAATAATACTTTTTTTGTTATCTATTTTCTATCAGGGCACAAGCGGTTGAATTTTTTATTCATTTTGAATAGCGTGCACGTGTTTAACTATTTGTATTTAACCCTAGTCCTTTGATGTGCTAGATTAGCTAAATAAGCTCAATCTATCCCCTCACAATCCACAAGGTCCTCAGGCAGTTCCATGCTTATGTCAAGCAGAATTGCTCAAGAAAAGAAAACAATTTGCTAAAAAGATCTGTATCAAATAAATAGGTAAATCAAGCAAGTAATGTTCTATAAAATTGGTGTTTAGTATATTTAAGGGAGGCTATTGTAAGCAAAAAATTTTTTGGCAATAGCAATCCCCATTACCACCCTCACCCTATTATTAAAGGGGGAAAGAATAAAATTGTGATTTAGTATGTGTACAAGAACCAAGGATTTCAATATTTTGTTTACCTCTTTTTACCCCTCACCACAATCTTGATTCTGAATAAAAAGATATATAAATATCATTCATATATCTAATTAAACTAATACAATGCATTTTTTATACACAACACAAAGTGAATGTAAGAAGACCACTCAAAAATGAGTATAATAGTTCGAAAGCCAACAAAAAGGAACTTGAGCATAAAAAGCGATAAGGTGCGTAACATATCACTAGAGAACAGAATTAATGACTTCATTTTTACTTCTAAACCCAAGTAGTGGGGTGGAAGTATAATGACGGTAAAAGAAATAGAATTTCTTTTTGCTCAATAAGCTTGAAACATCGAAATTTTAAGTTTGAGCAAAAAAATAAATTCTGCCTGTCGGTCTGTCTGTAACTTTTTGTGCGCATGATTACTTTGAAACCCTTTATGAAATTAACTTGAAATTTGATACACCTCTGTATTATATCTGGAACTGATTATATTTTGATCTTATTTCGTTGAAAGGTTGGGGGTAAATAGGTAAAACAAATAAGTAAGAATCCATAAAATTGGCATTTCGTGTATGTACGAGTTGCTATGATCTCAATTTTTTTTTGTGTAAACCACCATTACCACCTCCTTCCCATTACTAAAGGAGATTCCAAATAAAATTATGATTTAGTGTGTGTGTGTGTGTGTACAAGAATCAAAGGCCTCAAAATTTGTTTTAACATCAGTTACCCCCTCTACTCTCCCCGTTACCACCTTCACCCATTTATGAAAGAAAATAAGACTGTGCCTTAGTGTATGTATACAAGGCCTCAAAATGATTTTGGCTTCAGCCACTCACTCTACCACCCTCACTCCATTATTAAATTCGATAGAAAATAAAATTATGATTTAGTATGGGTACAAGAACCAAGGACCTCTTAGTTTTTCTGGCATCAGCCTACCCCCTCTACCACACTAGATTCCACGATTGGGGCAATTTTTTTTAACAATTTCTTACTGTGGTATCAATGTTACAAAAGTTATGATGCGTTAAAGTTAAAAAATAAGAGGATAAAAAGTTTTGATCCTAACTATCGATATTAATTGTTAGCAGTGGCTTATGGAACTACGTAGTAAACTTAGGTATAAATCGTCTAAGTTTAGTTTTAGTTAACTGCAGATGATGCCAACTTAATTGACGAAATGTATATTAAATGCAGTATTCACCGTTGCGGCACAAAATACAATTTGAATAATTAACGATCGTAAAGCATTACTGTGTAGCTTTTAAACATTTTAATTTAGTAATCTATCAATAATTCATGAAGATCTTCATGGAAATGGAGCAAACATCGATATTGGATTTCAAAGTTTTCCCTAATCAAATGCATTGCCATCGTCTACCGTGAAATGAAATTAAAAAGTTCCAATATCAAATTTCTTTGAAACTGAATGAATAGGGACCTAAGGCAGTCTTCTTGGTTTATTTTGACAAAATTAAAAGGCAGTTAAATTAAAATATGGTAAACTTGTTGCGTTCAATACGAATATTAATATTTTTTATGATTCTATTTTATACTAAAACAAATAGATATAAAAAAAGATTAATTTCCGTTAATACCAGGTCGATTATAGTTGACTTTTTGATTTGATAGCATAGCAGTGTGGATATAATACTGACTAAATGGCAGATTTATTATAAATTATATTTTAATACATACTCAAAACTTCGACATGAATTAGAATGGAATCTCATGTTATTCTGTGGGATTAGAAAACCAAACATTTTTCGTAATTGTAATTATTTTGACAGAACTATTTTTTTATTCGGGCATTACCAATTAGGTACTTATAAATCAATAATAGTTATTTGAATCGGCAATATTCAGGAACGTGGCTAGGTAAAGCACCGAATTCCTATTCATTGGCCATTACGTTAACCGGATTTGAACCCCTGTAATTTCTTCAGCTGAAATAGAAAGTGTACGTACATATATTAATAATGAAGAATAACTGCAGTACAGAATTCAAAATGATATTTGTATTTAGCAGAATTTAATTTCTTGAGCAGGATTAATCTTTGCGTCATTAAAGATGGTTATTGAACAGTTATTGAGAAATAAAAATCTACAAATTTCTTTAAATTGAATCACTTGTTATTATTTTTGTTATCATACAAGTAATTCGTGATATGAACTAATCAATCTTATTTAAATTGATTATATATTAGTGATGCCCAAATGAGAAAATTAATTTTGACAAGAATACTACAGATACAAACAATATAAAAAAATTTACATTTATCTTTGATAAAAAAAAATATTAAAGATCTGAACCATTCCTCAACAAAGGAGGAGGGCAGCTAATGCCGGTTTTAGGCCTATTTTATTTTTAGATTTAAATTTAAAAAAACATTTTTTTTATTATCTCTGTCATCATTATTTAATTGATTTCACCCCAAACGAAACCTCCCCATAACTCGCACATATCTCTTCTATCCCTTTTAAGTATTAGATAACCAGAATCCAGGAACGGTATCGCTAATTTTTTTTGCATTTAAAAAGTGTTTAGAACCCTCCAAAAGTCTTTTTTTTGAGTTCATCTGGACTACCTTCCTTACTAATCCCTTTCCCCCACCGCCTACTTACCCACCCCATCTTATAACTCGACTTTGTAAACATGCAGTTATATAATGGATTCTTAATTTTTATCACAAGATGAATTTTACACCCGCTCCTATCTTCTCTTTCCCCCACCACGCCCTCCTATGGGGTGGTGAAAGGAAAAATATTATTTCACACATAATAGACGGGAAAAGTGCGATGAAATCGGCTTAATTATGAACAAATGTTAGATATAATAACATACCCGATATTCCTTCTAAGCGTTAGTTATAACGAGTGTATATACATATAATATTATACATGTATGTATTTTTGTATGTATGTTCGATAGCAGCCTCCACTTAGGTAATCCTTGTGTAGCAGTGTGTAAGTTGCCAATGCCACAATGTATCAGTGGTGCAGATCGATGATTGAAATTCCGCAATACAGCATGATATTGGAAGGCTTCCTAATCTCCTCAAACAAACTATTATAAATTAGGTAAATTGTTATACATCAAAGTACGATTTTAGGTAATAAGATTCAGTTTTCTGTTACTATTCACTAATATGGTGAGTGAGATCTTCTGAGTGAAATTTTATTTGTAACATTTAGTGCTCTTTTCTACTTTTTGAATTCAGTTGAAATTAAAAATACATATTTCGGTCTTTTTAGCGGTCTTTTATTAAGCTTCCAAAGAATAAAGGAATATAATATGTACAGGGTTATTCATTAAATTTAGGCCTCCCTTTATGATCTTTATTATTGAAGATAGAAAAAAAAGTTTCGGGCGAAAGTTGTAGGGCTGTAACTAAACCCTTTTAATAAGTTAATGGAAGCACAGTGGCGTGCAAATATTGAGGGGCACAAGAAGCAATAATATATTTTTTAAAGTACCGTCCTGTGAATCGTTGAATTTTTGAATTATTCTTTTTTTATGATTTCAAAAATATGAAATATCATAGTCCTATATTTATCCGTTTTCGAGTTATTGAACGTTGAAAATCGTATTTAAGCTATTTTTTATACGAACGGAAATTACAATTATTAAAGTAGTATATAACATTTATTTAATCAAATCAGTGGCGCAGAAAAAGTGCAAAAATTTACTTATATTCACACTTTTTTATTGAATATGAAATTATGTACTTTCTGTATATTGGCGTCTTAATCTGGTCACGCTAATATACTACTTAGAAAAACACTTTAAAACACTCATCATTGGAGAACCAATCGAAACAACTACTCTTCTAGCTAATACTGACGTAGTATTGAATTACATGATAGGATTACTAGCATTTTAAAGCAAAAAGGAAATATTCAAAATACTTAAATCGTTTATAGAAATTCAGTCAATACCTAACAACAATTATTGAACCTTACATTCTATTTCAACTCTAGAAAAGTTGTACAAGTTTTTTCGAACTTGTTAGTTCTCATCAGTACAATATAGAAACATTCATTCATTTTTTAAAAGCCTATTCTTGATTTATTCTTGCAATTGAAAACTATCTCACTTTTTTCAACTATAGCAAAAGTTCTGGAAAAATCAGTAAAACATAGGTTAGTAAAATATCTTGAAAAATATAATTTATTATCAAGAAAACAATTTGGTTTTAGACAAAATGCTTCAACCAATGACGCAATAGCATACTTAACCAATGAGATCTACCAGTCCATAGATTCCAGTAAACCCCCAGTCTGCGTATTTATAGACCTTGCAAAGGCCTTTGACACAATCAGTCATAAAAGGATACTAGAGAAATTAGAGGATTTTGGTGTCAGAGGAATTTGCTATAAGTTTTTTAGAGACTATTTGAAAAATAGAATGTCAATATAGATAATTATTTAAGTGAACCCAAGACCGTTTTATGCGGACTACCTCAGGGAACTGTACTTGCCCCAGTCATGTTTATTATCTACTTAAATGATATACTAACATTAGACATAAAAGGTTCGGTTCAATAGTATCTTTCGCCGATGATACTGCAATCTATTTTACTGGAGATTCTTGGGATGAAGTACGCCAGATTATTGAAGTGGATCTAAAAATTATTAAAGATTGGTTTGATGAAAATCTGTTTACAATTAATATAAATAAAACATCATATCTGCCACTCTGTTCATATACAAATAAGTTACCTAGTTTTAATGAAATCTGTATAAGTAACACAAACCTAAAGATACAAAGCTCACAAAAAATTAAATACCTTGGAATAACAATAGATTGTCATTTAAAATGGGATTTCCATATTGTTGTACTTGTGAAAAAGCTCAGATCATTATTGTATAAATTTACCGAGATAAAAAATATCCTAACGGCAAAAAAACAGCTAAAAGCAATTTATTGTGGTATGATAGAGTCCCTATTAAAATATGACATTATTGGGTGGGGAGGCGCAAATAAATTCAATATCAAACCTTTAATACAAGTCCAAAAACGATTCTTGAAAATTATGTATGAAAGAAATTATCGATATCCTACAAATTTATTATACAACGAATCAGATGTACTGCATATAAGACAAATCTACAGTGAAACAATATTACACCATCATTATAAACATTTTGACAGATATCAAATTATAGATCATAGATATGATACAAGACATAGAGCCCAACAAAACATCAAAGTATATGTTGCACAAAAAACAATTGGAATGAAAAATTATGTATACCTAGCACCTCGACTATTTAACATTCTTCCAGAGTCTATAAAAAATATAAACTACTTCAAAAGATTTAAATATGAAATCAAAAAATGGCTACTTAATCAGGATTATAAACAAATAGGAAGGTTTATTGACACTGGACATCTCTAATAATATGTTTCTCTTTATGTTTCTCTTTATAATATGTTTCTCTTTATAATATGTTTCTCTTTATAATATGTTTATGTGTGTATTGTAAATTAATTCAAAATATATTTATTACATTTTATCATAGCGTATCTAGGAGATATTATTTACATAAATATCACTTCATGAAGTAATCGCAATCTTGGAACTTTTGGCCCTGATTATGGCATCGGTCACGTTTGTTAAACTGTCACGAGGGATAGTATTACATTCAAGCCAAAATCATTTGGCTTTGGTAATATTGAACTTGTACACTTAACATATAATGCAAGTAAAAGAAATATCTCCTCGTTACAAGCTTGTAAAGCTTACACGAGCTCTTATTTATTTATAATACATAATATTAAACCTTATACATGCTTGTATTAATCTGTATTAAATAAATAAAATTATTATATTATTATTATTATAATTAATTATTTTTTATTTACACACTTTTTTATTTATTATGAAATTACCTACTTTCTGTATATTGTTGGTCTAATCTGGACACGCTAACATACTATTTAGGTAATATTTTAAAACACTCATTATTGGAAAACTACTCAAAACAACTACTCTTCTAGCAAATACTGACGAAGTATTGAATTACATGATAGGATTCCTAGCATTTTAAAACAAAGAAATATACTAAAAATCATTTATTTAAATTCAGTAATTTACACTTTTTTATTTAATATGAAATTATCTACTTTCGGTATATTGGTACCTTCATCTGATCACGCTAATATACTACTTAATCACTGAATTTCAATAAATGATTTAAGTATTTTTTTTTTGCCTTAACATGCTAGGAATCCTACAATGTAATTCAATACTTTGTCAGTATTAGCTAGAAGAGTACTTGTTTTGATTGGTTTTCCAATGATGAGTGTTTTAAAGTGTTTTCCTAAGTAGTATATTAGCGTGGCCAGATTAAGGTACCAATATACAGAAAGTAGATAATTTGATATTAAATACAAAAATGTGAATGACTGAATTTAAATAAATCATTTAAGTATTTTTAATATATTTTTTGCATTAAATGCTAGGAATCCTATCGTGTAAATAAATCATTTAAGTATTTTTAATAAATTTTTTGCATTAAATGCTAGGAATCCTATCGTGTAATTCAATATTTCGTCAGTATTAGCTAGAAGAGTAGTTGTTTTGATTGGTTCTCCAATAATGAATATTTTAAAGTATTTATCTAACTAGTATATTATAATATACAGAAGTAGGTAATTTTATAATAATTGAAAAAGTGTGTAAGTTGTGATTTGTTTAATACCTAAATAATATTATCTAGTCTTACTGTATATAGTAATGAAGATCAGCTTGTATTATTTCTCAAACATTTCAAAACAAAATCTACATATTACTCGTATAAACATTACGAATCCATTTCTCTCATCCATTTTTCTTATTTCCAGAAGAGTAAATGTGACTTTCCTAACAAGACCCTCTGCGGAATGTATCGAAGGCAGCGAAGTCCTCAGGGAGTACATAATTTTCTGTGATCTGGTGAACGGGGAGATACGAGCTACGTCAGTGGCGAAATGGGATGAAGAGGCAGATCAAAGAGTTTGGGCAGCTTTAGGTAATTTAATATTTGCTTGATTTACATTGGCAATATTTGCTTTGTGATCGATAAATTTAACATATTTATGCTTTTATTCGCTCTGATAATTTTCTATATAAGGCACATCATAATGAAAACAGCGATACTGCGCCTGTTTAAATATGTGTCGTTTATTTAAGTACAGCAATAAACGTTTGAGATGATTTATCATTTCCACTATTATTTTAAAGAGACATTGACATACGTAAAAGGATTTCAGTCATGAATTACACAGGCCCACAAAAAAAAATTGTGAGCGAGAATTAAGACCCACTTTTCTTTGTTTTTCGGGGCGCTGAATACGAATCTGAAGTCCGAGAAGCATGTCTGTGAACCAGTTTTCGAGCTACTGGCCAAAATTTGACGAAAATCATGAAAAATCTTGATTTGTGATATTTCCAGGTTCGAAATGAATATAAAAAAAAATGAGAGATATGGAAATATCATTTTTGGGAGAAGATACAGTGTTTTGCAATGTATTGCATTACTTGGTAGAGCCTCATGTACGGTGAGTTCACTTTGGACCGCACTATTCTACAAAATTTCCAAGGATATTGCTCCCAACAGTGGTTTATGTAGATTGATTCGAAATTTTACTTGTGTTCGCGGTGCTGAGCAGAACTGCACACGCAGAAAGAACAATGAGAAGAGGCGGGAATTGTACCTCGGGATTGTATGGAACACTCAACTTGTGAGATTGGACCCTCGCCGGCATCGACTTGTGATGAAACTTTTTACATAATCACCTTTTTATTTGAGCGTTTCTACATTTATCGGTCTGAATTTATCTCTCTAATTTCAGTGTAGTAATTTAATTCGTTTATCAAAACGCATTCCTCTAAATTTGCAGATCGGTTATTTTTTGCTCGATTCCTGACTCTTTTATCATCTATTGATCTGCGCAATGGATTTATTTTTCGTTCATGTGCCTCTTGGACTGTTTCTCTCCTTAACCCATTAGCTCCCACGAATATTTTTTCTTTATTCTTATGAGTTTATTGCTTTAGTTGGCCACTTATATGCACACTTATACTAGAAAAATTATTACAAAAATTCTTGTTTTGCAAGTTTTTGAAAAAAAAAAATGGTGTACTCATGGATAATGTATGATAGTCTAGGTGCGAGCGTACATTAATGGAATTTATACATATCCTCGTATAACTTTTTGTACTGCATAATTGCGCCTAATCTATCACTTTTTTCCTGTGAGAAAATTTTCGTAAACGCATGAAAAAGACGATTTCCAAGCGGCGGACTGGAAAATCGGCAAATATATTTTGTCGAACAATTTGAGAATTGGATTCTACATATATATTCTATATATTTCTACAAACTATCCGACAAAAATTTTGGAACCTTAAGGGTGTCTATCACCCTAAACATAACATAACGTAACTTTAAAACATTTATTGATAACCAGCTGATTTTTTCAAGATTGCCTAATAAAAATATGTAGAATCCAATTTTCGAATTGTCGGACAAAATATATATGCCGATTTCCAGTCCGACGACGACGTGTGGAAATCGTCTTTTTCATGGCGAGGAGGAACGCCGCGTTTACGAAAATTCTCGCAAAGGAAAAAAGTGATAGACTAGGCACAATTATGTCGTACAAGAAGTTATACGAGGATATGTATAAATTGCATTTATGTACGCGGGCATCTAGATAGACTATAAGCAAATAGTGCAAAATTTTAAAAGTCATAAAAAGTTTTTGTTTGTTGTAGAAATGCATTACAGATGAATATTATTTAATTCTTTGAATGAAATGCTATGAAACAATCACGATCAATACATAAAATGACGTCACACTTTAGACAATTCCTTCTTGCTCGAAGGTGAGATTGACGGCACCTTAGTTGTTTTTCGATTTTTTTCGGAAAATGACCCTGACCGTCTTCCGCGATACTTCTTGGATGAGAAGCAGGTCGCCTTTTCGAAAAAGTCGCTTTCCCAAAAGATTTTAGATAATAGCGAGCAACATCTCTAATAAAATCAAGTAAATCCGTTTTATCATTATCAGCTAGTAGGTGCAGTCTCCATGTATTTACGATTCCAATGTTTAACGAACGAATGACCATCAACACTATTTCTTTCCGCAATTAGATACTCTATAGTTATTTACTGCTTGGTCGAGCAGGTCAACCCCACTGACGAAAATTGGTACTTAGCAAGATCATCAGTGGGCGTAGCTTATACATTTTATCAAGTTTGGTATTGTCAGCAATTTTAATTTCCTGGAATTTATGGAATTTATTTCTGGGCATACTGGAAGCTACGATAGGTACAGAAACATCTTCGTCAACGTACCAATACATGAGTTCACGGGGTAATTTATGGCAGCCAGAAAGTAATATAATTCCTAAAAATACTTTTATTTCTGCCTCCCCCACCGCAAAACCATAGTTATTTTTTATGATCCATAAATATTTGATTGCTCAACGATCAATTTTATAGCCTTATTGACAAACAATCTTTCAAACATTTGAACTGGATTATCATTCTTCACATCTTCTATCATTGTCCTTAGTCTTTCTTCGTAGCCCGTAGTTTTATCCTTCGTACTAATATCTTCATAACTCTTTGTCCGCTTAGGCTCCTCCCTTTTACTATTACTATTTGAACTTCCAATTTTCTTAGTAAATGGAACGATAACGGTACGTTGTCATCGCTATCGTAATCGCTTTCTACAGGTTCCCAATTTCTAGCAGCTACTTCAGATAAGGGAATTTCGTCGTCTGGGGAATAGTAAAGTTCTACTTCTCTAGGAATATGGCTGGGAAAATTGAAAATATACATCTGTTTGCATATCTACCTCTGGCCTGATATTGATATCTTCTTTGATACCGTTTCTCAATTTCCTTGATATCCTGATGGAATTGCTGCCTTGCTCTTCACTGAAGTCACCTAAATTGTCAGGGAAATAACTTAGATGCGAGTCAAGGAAATGTAATTTTAAATTCATTAAACAACCTGATTTTTCTTGATTATTTCAGCTACATTGTTCTGTAGTCATCACTTCTGTGATTCCCTAGGAACAGATGGACTATTGCCTTAAAGCTTTCCCATGCGGCTTTATCTTCTGGAGTCATCGTTGTAAAATCTTTCGAATCTGGGTTCCATCAAAAATTCCTTCCTTAAGTTTAGCTTCCGAGAACTGATTGAATGTTCGACTCAAATATTCAAAGCTGTCACCCTGTAGACTAGGCACGTTTTCAAAAAAGAACAATGCAAGAAGCATTTCATGTAACAATTGGGGAAACAACATTTTTAGGGTATTTCGACCCCGCTGAATACGAATCTGCCAATTGCCAAATCGAAATTTGGACCGGAAGTCCGGTATCCAAGATGGCCACCAAAACTCTGTTGTCCTATATCTCCTTTGTCCGTTGGCTTAAAATAATGATCTAAACGTCTGCTCAGAGGTTTTCTCGGATGCCAAATACATTGAAATGCTCAGAATTTACTTGCCTTAAATTTGGAGTGCTTGGGTTCGAAGATGGTGCCCAAGTTGGCCGCCGAAACTTTGTTGCTTGGAAGTAAGCAAGGAAGCAAGGAAGATAAGAAAACGACCATTTCAAAGTTCAAACATTGTTTATTGCAAGATTGCAAAGAAGATAAAACAACCATTCATGTATTTTCAGCTAATGGCAATGTTGCAAGGAAGATAAGAAATCAACCATTTAAAGAGTTCAAACATTTTCAAGAGCGGTGACACAACTTGGTGCAAGTCAGTCTATTCTTCTTGAAGGTGCACATTGTACTCAGGCACTGAGATGAACAATTACAGGCTAGGATATCCTTACAGGCTTTGGGGACGGGTTTAAGGGCCATAAGGATGGGAATGTACTGGTCTTGGTAAAGACTCCACCCATATGACTTAGGATCCGTCACCACTGATCGGTCATGATGAGCATTTTCCAACACGTTCACCTGAAACGTTTTTTAAATTGTCAGTGTCGAAAAGCCAGTCATCATCCACACTTTAGAGCTGATCATTTTGTCGAAGTGATGGATCAGCAGCAAACAGATGTCGGAATCCCTGGCCATTACGACGATGTTGTCGACATCGGAGTGGACAGTATGTAGTACAACGCGTGTGTCGGCCTCTTCATGTGTCGCAGCTAGGGCAATGACATCGGATTCGGGGTTGATCGATCGCACATCCTCTTCATGTGTGAGCCCTCCGGATACAACGACTTCGACTTCATGTTGAAGAAGTTCTTGAAAGAGGAAGCGGGCGAGGTCGGCCTTGTTTTCCCCCATTGCTAGAAAATTCTTCCAATCTTTTGGCAGTGGAACGGCTGCACTTGTGATGTCCCTTTTTACTGGAGCGACTCTCCTGATTCGTCTGCAACGGGTCTCACTTTTAATTGACTTCGGACGATGCCGGTTGAAAAGGATGTCGATTCTAGCATACGGTCTTCCAAGGTGAACTATCCTGTCGATGAGGATTGCAGCGAGGTCTCCGAAAGTCGTGGCGTTTGCTGGTTTCCTAATGCTGTTCACTAAAGCTTCACCGTCTATAATCAGCTGTGAAGTGTTCCGATCATGGTTTTCAGTAACGAGTTTTACCACCGATAATGCCTTTTCAGATGATCTGAGGGTGCCATCTATTTCCGCCAACGATAAAGGTATCGGAAGAAACTCGTGTTTCAACATGGAGGGCAAGTCAATTTGTCTGCCTGCTTCGTAAGCTACAATCATACGACGTAGAACATCCCTGTCAGCCTCTACAGCCTTCTTCCGATCTTTAGTGTCCTTAACTTTAAAGAGATCTGAGAGGATCAAAGCAGAGTTTTGCGGTATGGTAGCATGAAAACTTTTAACTAACACAATTTTGTTACCAAATTGTATTTCGGAAGGTGTAAAATATTACTTAAAAACACGTAACATACTCACAGTAGTACACATTCAACCACTAAAAACTATATATCTGACACATTTTATACAACAAGACTCACGGAAACACAACAAAGTTTCGGCGGCCATCCTTGGCGCCATCTTGGAACCCATGCACTCCAAACTTAAGGAGTGCGTAAATTTTGAGCATTGCAATGTATTTGGCATCCGAGAAAACCTCTAAGCAGACGTTTAGATCATTATTTTAAGCCAACGTATAAGGGAGATATAGGACAACAGAGTTTTGGTCGCCATCTCGGATACCGGACTTCCGGTCCAAATTTCGCTTTGGCAACAGGCAGATTCATATTCATCGGGGTCGAAATACCCTAATTTATAGATATGGATTTCCTACTTATGGGCCTAGTCTACTGTGTATCAAGCGCTTTTACAAACTGCTTCATCAAGCCTAATTTTATATGCAGGAGAGGAAGGAGGATTTTTGACGGTTCAACCAATGGTTGTTCTATTATATTCTTATCATCCTGTAAGAGGCACGATCGCGTGGGTCAGATCTTTTCTTTTGTAGTGACTGTTTCGACCTCTACTATCCCATTCACAAAGGAAGCAAGGATATTTTCTAAATCCTGACTATGATCTAGAATCATAGAAGTAATTTTAAGATCATCACAAATTTGCCAATCATCTCTAGATTGGTGTATTTTTTTTTTTGTCGTTACTAGCTTCCACTGGATGTGGAAGTAAAAGATGATTGTAACAAGTGCAAGGTGTCCGAAGGTGAGCGTCACAAGTCGATTCTGGCAAGGGTCCAATCTCACAGGCTGAGTGTTCCATACAAAATATAATTCCTGCCTCTTCTCATTATTCTTCCCGCGTATGCAGTTCTGCTCAGCACCTCGAACACAAGTAGAATCCCAAATCAATCTACATGAATATGTTTATAAGCACATCGTACCTGAGGTTTTATCAACTTTTTGTGGGCCTGTGTTAAACACTTAATCCAGCGCTTTTAGATGAAAAAGGTATAATTCACTACACAATTCTTATGCGTGTAAAAAATGCCGGCGTCTTTGATTTTTACCGCACCGTCAAAGACGCCGACATTTTTTACACGAATAAGAATTGTGTAGTCAACTTTACGTTTTTACGGAAATACTTCGAACTCAAGCGATTTGAAGGAAACTTTTGGAAATGTACTCTGAAATCAACCAATTTAAAGGCCCAGTGGCTCTGACATTAAATCAGTGTTTAGTGTATTATTATTTATTATTTTTACTAGTATATTATTAATATTTAAACCAGTTAATTCCACGAAATATGAACAGGAAGGGAGTAACTGCAGTAATAATTTTATAAGCCTCTAACTCGCTTAATGCATTTGCTATAAATAATAACTTTATCGGAATTTTATATAACTAATTTCACACGCGAACCTCACATTATAATGTTTAAATTTCTTATTTTAAACTTGAAGGTTCAAGGGGCGAACGCAAACCCGTCTCGACTATATAGTCCGGTGATTTTAGATTCAAAAATAACGATTTCTCGGAAAGTTTTGGGACAAGCCAAAAATTAGTCTACCCCCTACAGAATTTCCTCAGGAATACGAAAAAAATAGTGTTGACCACTCAAAATGGCGGCTTTAATGGTTATTTAACTTTTTGTAAACAAAATGAATTTTGCAACTTACTTGTTTGCTTATATCTTCATTTCTAAAGGTCCTAGAAAAACGTTCGATCCGTCAATTTCTTCGTCATGGGTTCCCTTATAAGGTAGGTATATGCAAAGAACGAATTTTTGATTATTAATAACATTTCAGGACAAGAAACTGAAAAAATTGAATTTCTCGATCGTCGAACTTTGAAGTACTGTAGAAACAAATATGAAATCTGCATGTTAACGATATTATGAGAAATAGTACATATTTTTACGCTTAATGAAATGCACTTTGTCCCGTTGCAAAATATTAATTATTTTTTTTGCAATTAATTTATAAAAAAAAAATCAAACTGTTATAGTAAAAGATCATATTAATATTTTACCGTTCTGTTTCGGTAAAACATTGTATTTGACGTACATTTACATAATCAAAAAGAATATTGCAAAAAATTTTAATTTGCGACTTTTTTACGCAAAAAATTAATTTTGCAACTTAAACAAATATAAATATCTCAGTGGATTTTGCATAAAATTTATTGCAACTAACGGCATTTTAGTTGTCATAAAAAAACACGAATTTACAAAAAAATTTTGCTCCGATGCTTTGGAGCCGAGATATGAAGAATTCACGTTTTTTGTGATTGCGGCGAAATTTGAAAATATTTTTACTTGAAAATTTACCTGAATATACTTCAGAGTGTGTGTTATCACTTACAAAAAGTGCCATGTCTATATATCCACATGGGCCACGGAAAAAAAATTGAGAAAATTACATCCTTAGTGCCCTCGCTCACGCTAGACGCCAGATTTCTCTCCCTCTTCACTGCTAGTGGCGTACTTGGACAGTTTTACCGTGGCGGCAGCTTTATTTCTCTTTTTCTCGGCTTCAGGAGTGGCTAGATGAACGTTTTTTTTAATGCAACTTATTTTTTCTTTTCTTATCCTAAAATGTTATTAACAATCAAACATTCGTTCTTTGCATATACCTACCTTATAGGGGAACCCATGACGAAGAAATTGACGGGTCGAACGTTTTTCAACGACCTTTAGAAGCGAATATATAAGCAAACAAGTAAATTGCAATATTCATTTTGTTTACAAAAAGTTAAATAACCATTAAAGCCGCCATTTTGAGTGGTCAACACTATTTGTTTCGGATTCCTGAGGAAATTCTGTAGGGGGTAGATTAATTTTTGGCTTGTCCCAAAACTTTCCGAGACATTTTCCTAAAATCACCGGGCTATGTACTCATATCTCGATACAAAAACTTAAGTAATGATAGTTACTTAAAAAGAAAAATCTTCTTACGAGAAGAAGTTCAACAAAATTGTCAGCTTGGGGGCAGTTCTTCTCCTGGTGTTGGCAATTGGCCTTGCGGAAATATAAGCAGACGTTAAATAAATGAATTAAAAAAACTTGGAGGCAGTTTATTTAATTTAAAATAATATTATTTTGCTGACTTAATTCAAGAAAATTATATTTTCAAAGCGCTATAATAGACCAGCACAATGGGCTCATTTAGCATTTTTTTAAATTTATATTTCGAAAGTACATCTTGTAGTTAGTATATGTGCAAAATATTAAATTTTTATTTCAACTCCTTCTCCCTCAAAATAAATAATGAAAATAGATGGCACGAAAACGCAGTGTGACGTCACCCCACTCCGGCGGTCAACCCGCACAGTGTACAGCTAAATCTCTTAAACTGAATACCTATAACCGCATAACTCATAAAACCAGTCGAGCGAGTGGCGTGACATCACCGTCGGCCGTTGGCCGTTTCAAATATGTTACGAGTTCTAAATCAAATATTAGAGTTGATATTAACGCTAGCGGCCTAATTTTTTCACTGTATACTTAGAGGGTTAAATACTTACAGAAAATGCAAAAATAGATTGTAAAGTAAATATCACTAAATGAGCCCATTAGACGGTCTCCCCCAATCACTTGGATTAACTTCCCGGTACACGAAAACGTTTTTCTTGGTGCCCGATTAGAATAGTATTTATGCAATTTATTTACACAACTAGAAACATTTTTTTTAAATTTCGAGGGTGGTGTTTTTTAACATTTCACGACTAACATGGCGAGAACGATAACAGACACGACAAAATTACACTGAACCGAATTTGTAGAGTATAGATTTTTTTTACAAAAAAGTCTAGGAGAGCACATTTTCTTTTATTATATTTTACGAGCTACAGGCACCCGAGCCTAATCAAAAATTGACCATTTTTCTCCAAGCGGCCCGGGCTCGCTGACTTAATTATCTGTTGAAAGAAAAACATGACGGAAAAATTTGAAAAAAAATCTCAAAGCTTCTCAACCGCACGCATGAATTTTTTGCAAAGCTTAGATCGAATTCTAAAATGTTTCAAATTTTGGCTATGCTAAATGCAAAACTTATATCATCCCTTATTACTTTCACGTCCACTTAGTGGAATGTAAGCATAATAAGAATAAAAAAATGTATTTTTTGGGGGGGTGGTAGTGGGGGTGGGTGAAGTAAAAAAATTGAGTCCTTTGGTTCTTGTACCCACACTAAATCACAATTTTATTTTTTTCACCCCCTTCAATAACGGGGTGGGGGTGCTAATGGGAGTGGCTAATGCCAAAAAAATTTTTGAGACCTTAGCTTCTCTTATATATACTAAATTCCAATTTTATGGACTCTTACTTGCTTGATTTACCTATTTAAACCCATTTACCCCAATTTACTCCTCAACCCTTCAACGGAATAATATCAAAAGATAATCTACTTCCAGATCTCGTTATAATACATACGTGTACCAAATTTCAATATCTTAAAAGGTTCCAGAGTAATCTTGCGCAAAATAAAGTTACAGGCAGACAAAACGACAGACAGAAATTGTTTTGCTCAAACTTAAAATTTCGACGCTTCATGACATTCTAAGCTTATTTGAAGAATACAAATTTTTAATTTTTTTCTTTACGTTACTATAATTCCACTGAACGTGGAAGTAAAATTGTACCTTTTTCAGAGTGATTTGAACTTTTCTTAAGTTCTAAAATTACTCTTGAAAATTGTTATGCGTCTTTGTCGGTTTGTCTGTACGTACATATTTATGTATGTACGAATACACTCTACAAGTCGCAATTCTTAACGAATCCACTTTTCTTTATCTCTTCGTCTATTATCAGAATAGAACCCTATTGAATTTCATAAAAATCCGTCAACCAGTTTAATTATTATAAATAATTATTTAACACCGCCACGAGTTTTCGCGGCCCATTTCTCTAATTTTATGAGTCTATGGGATAAATAAAACAATTATGGATGAAGTAACAAAATATTTTGAGGTTTCTGGTTCTTGTACATAGCCTAAATAACAAATTATTTTCATCCCCTTTAATAAGAGGGTGGGGGTGGTAATAGGGGTGGCTAATGCCAAAAATTTTTTTGAGACCTTAGCTTCTCTTGTATATACTAAATATCAATTTTATGGACTCTTACCTGCTTGATTTACCCATTTACCCCAAATTTACCCCAATTTACCCCCCAACTCTTCGTCGGAACAACATGAAAATATAATCTAGTTCCATGTCTCGTTAAAGTACATACGTGTACCAAATTTCCAGTCAATATCTTAAACGGTTCCAGAGTAAACGCGCGCACAAAAAAAAGTTACACAGACCGACAGACAGACAGCAATTTTTTTCGCTCAAACTTAAAATCTCAACGTTTCATGACATTTTAAGCCTATTTGAACAATAAAAATTTTTAAAAAATTTTTTGTCGTTACTATACTTCCACTGGATGTGGAAGTAAAAATTGTGTTTTTATCACTCAATTCTGATTTGTTTATAATTATTCGTAATTGTCCATCTACTGGAGTCGGTGATTGGCCGCAGAAATATTCCGAAGTTAAATGGATAAAGTAACTTGAAGGCAGTTTACTTAATTTAAAATAATTACATTAAAAATATTTGTTAACTTAATTCAAGGAAAATCTGTATCTAAGTTACAATCCTGAATTGGGTATATTCTCTATAAATGTGTTAATCTACTAAACGTGTAGCTACAGGAAGTTGTTAAAACGCAATTTATAAAATCTAATCTGTGTTAGAGAAACAAAACAAATGAGCACGCGTCGTTGAGCAAATTTAAAGTTCATTTCAATGTTACAGCGTTCCGTTCATCGGAGCATGTTTAAACGTGTTAACTAAATCATATAGCTCTCGTAATGGAAGCGAAATTTCCAGCTGATTTTTACACAGTTTAATTAAATACTACATTGTTTTTGGTCGGAGCCTAATTAACTTTTTCAACAGTCCCGTACAAATCTGACCATATTATACCACGGGAGTTAATTTTCGATGTAAATTTTCCACACATAATTTATTACAATGAATCCAGGAAACTGAAAATGGATGGTGTTTCAGCTATAAGTCCCCGGGTCATTATCTCGTAAAATAATAAAGATATTTAAAATTTGTAAATCGCGGATAATTGACACCAAAAAAGGTCTTAAATAACTGCAGTTAGAATTGTCCCTTTGCAGTGCACAGAGATGGCGCTGCGGCGAGAAATTATTTTTCGATGGCTGGAACCTTGAAACATGATTCATACGATTAATGAATAAATTGTGAATAATTTTGATTATATAGAAAATTTTGTAAAAACTTGCCATTTTGGAGCTACATGATTATTCTTATTCATTTTTTTGTTTATGTAAATTTTTAAAACTCCTGTAACTTTTTCGTTAATAATTTTAGAACATCGGTTATTTAAAGCTTTTATCTTATTAAATGCAATACTCCTTACATTATTACATATTTTGAAAATTTCAATTAATTTCAAATTTTAAAAATTAGATGCATTTGAAAAATTCTGAAAATTATAAACATTTTCAAAATATGTAATAATATAGGAAGTATGGAATTTAATAAGATAAAAGTTCTAAATAATTGGTGTTCTAAAATGATAAACAGAAAAGTTACAGGAATTTTCATAATTTACAGAGCCAAAAAAAATGGAGAAAAAAATTCATGCAGCTCCAAAACGGCTAGTATTTACAAAATCTTTTACATGGTCAAAATTTTTCACAATTTATTCACTCATCGTATGAATCATGTTTCAAGGTTCCAGCCATCGAAAAATAATTTCTCACCGCAGCGCCATCTCTGTGCACTGCGAAGGAACAATTCTAACTGCAATTGTTTAAGACCTCTTTCGGTGTCAATTATCTGCGATTTACAAATAATTTTAAATATCTTTATTATTTTACGAGATAATGACCCGGGGACTTTTAGATGAAACACCCTGTATATTTGATTTAAGGGTGGCGGTGCCGTTCTTAAGAAAATTATTTGGAAATTCGACAATTTCTTCTAAACTCCTGAATCGATTGAAAAAATATTTTAATAGACTTTCAGAGAAAACCTGATAGAATGATACCAGACTATCGAAGTCAACAAAAAATATATTTTTTTTGATTTTCGCACAAGATTTTTTTTTTCTTTCTTTAGTTTTCAATAACCTAATACCATTCTATAAATTTGTCTCTAAAAGCTTATCAAAAAATTTTTTTAATCGGTTCAGGGATGGAGGAAAAATGGGCAAGCATACAATTAGTTCAATAACGGGGTAGATACTTTATAGTTACAATAAATGAGGTAGTAGATTTTTTTTCTTTATCTCGTATGTATTGTAGAGAGTATGTAGAATCCAAGTTTTAGACCTCCAAACCGATTGGCACATTTTTGTGCAGACTAAAAAAACACGAATTTTTGGCACTTTTTTCAGTTTGTGGCCTATAACTTAAAAACAATGCATCCAATCGAAAAGTCATTTATTATCAAAATTAAAGAGCATTAAATTTCGCTTCGAAAGAGTACCTCAGAGTTGAAATTTCATCAAGAAGTATGGGCGTATTTTTTTTATTTTATTATTTTCAGTTTTTATTATTTTTTTTTTTTTAGGTAATCTATGAACTTAAAATTACATGCTCTACAACTTTCATTCTATGGATTCTTTAATTTAGATTAGCCGTTTCAGAGCTGAAGACGTTTAAAAGGTTACCCAGTGTGAATTTTTTACAAGTTGGTAAAAATTGTTGTCATTCGACTGCCAATTACACCAAAGTTGTAGAGTATGTAATTTCAAGTTACCTAAAAAAATAAATAAATAAAAAAAATACGCCCATACCTCTTTTTGTTTTTAAGTTATAGGCCATAAACTGAGAAAAGTGCCAAAAATTCGTGGTTTTTACGTCCGCACAAAAATTTGCCAATGGGTTTGGAGGTCTAAAACTTGGATTTTACATACTCTCTACAATACATACAAGATAAAAAAAATCTACTACCTCGTTTAATGTAACTATCACCCTCTTTCGATGACGTCGTTCCTGAACTAAATTTTTTTTTAATAATTTTAATAAGATCTACATATAAAAATTATTTTTTATTTTATTTTTTTAATATTGCCTTATAGTAAAAAAAATTATGAAGTTTAAACACTTTAAACTGTGTTTAAACGGTTAGATATTGCCGCCAATCGGGCTATTCTGTTGGCTATGACGTAATAGCGTAATCACCAGTTTCTAATTTGTGTTTGAACAGAGAAACGAGTACTACGTTGCCATATTTCGATAAATAACGTAAGATATTCTGTACTGCTATACGGAATCCTCTGTAATATTACAATTCTGTATGTAGCAAGTTATCAATCAGCCTTAAAAATATAAAAAATATTTACTTGCAGAGTATTTGAAAGTGTTAAAAATTAATATTAAAATTTATTTCAGACAATGCAGTAGTGCACATTCTCTTTTAGAAATGTGGCAAGGTAGCTGGTTACTGTCAAATGTAAAGTGCCTCTGTTTTAGAGTTTATTATTATTATTTTAAATCCACTCTGATTTTAAGCATATTCATTTTACAATAAAACCAATAAGAGTCGGTAAAATTACCTTTTAATTATATTTATAACATATTGAAGAGTCATACTATAATGCTATATTATTAATATTGTCGTTTTCATTATTATCTACTAGCCCATTATCGAATTACGTTCCCTTTATAGTCTATTGTCCATATACTGTAGAAAGGAACTAAAACGTTAAAGGGTTTTTATTGTTTCTTATGTTCAATTGACCCCATGATATGAAAAAACCGCGGAGTGCTACCATTTAAAGTGGTGCGTTTTTGAGATCGAAGTAAAAAGATCCACTTTTCATATTTTTTTTGCTCGAAAACTATGAATTTTTTCTATAAACACGTCAATATAAAAGTGTGTAGATATTTAAATTTCCAATCGAAATGGCACCTTCAGAAGTCAAATTTTTTTTTTTTTACAAAAATACGTCCAAAAAACAAAACAAAAAAAACCGAAAATGCAATTTTTTTTTTTTTTTTTATTTTAGCCTGTAACTATTTTTCGGGTACATTTAGGCATAGACATTGCTGCATAACAAAAAAGATAGCGTTTTACCCGATAAAATGAGATTTTGTAAACAGTTTTACAATTAATAGTAACCGAGATATAGCGTTTCAAAGTTTGCAACTTTTAACTTTTTTTGCTAATTTTTACTATTTTTTTTTTCAAATTTCGTCCTGTAACTTTTTTCTGAGTGAATTTAGGTGTAGACATTATTATATTAAAGTGAAAGCTGACTTTACGCCCGTTGAAATGGTGGCTGGTAAAAGTCTCTACGACAAATAGAAACCTAGATACAGCGTTTCGAAGAGTGTTACTTTTATTAACTTTCTTCCAATTTTTACGTTCTTTTTTAAATTTCGGCCTATAACTTATTTGTCAAATACAGATGTTGCTACATGGAATGTACTCGCAGCATTCTTGTTTAAATGGTCTGCAATAGAAGTTTATGTGATCAATAGTAACCAAGATACAGTCTAGATATAGTAGATTATTGTACTTAAAAAATAACTTTTTACATTTTTCCACTTCTGTTTTTTTTGTTCAAATAACTTAGATTAATAACTTACATTATGAAATTATTCAAATGCTGGATTTAACATATTGTCAAAATCAAAGTCGATTTCTTCATCGGCATCTATGTAAACATCGTCTTCCGTTATTTGAGGTACATCAGCGTTTTCACAGTTCATTCCCATACATTATTTGCAAAAATGGAGCAATTCATTCCCAATTTCCTCCAACCACAGTTTCCTCTGCATCCTTTGGTGCATTTACAGGCTATTTTTTCCAGCAAAACTTGTGGTGCGGGAGGTTTATTTGTCAAAATTGGTACTAGTCCATTTTCTGACGTTTTCCAACCCAGATGAGAGGATTTACAATATTTCCTATCCAATGTTGCATTTGCAAGTAAGTTCTTAAACCATGATGTTTAGCAGCATCAGTTGTTGGAGGCAATCGGGACAATGAGAATTTCGCACCTGTTGAGTACTTCTGAAATAACTTATAGCGACAGGTGCTTTGGCCCTCAATTTTCATACCGTATAGTAATGTTACAATACATTCAGAAACAGAACCGATGGCTGCTGGACTTGCATTTTCACACAAAAATTCATTTAAATACTTTTCCAAAAGTAAAATATTCTTATTAATGAAACTCAAGAATTTCTTTTTACCAATACCAAAAAAGGAAGAGGTTGTATCACAGCCACTGAATGCATGGACGAAGCCAAGGTATTTTTGTAGATGTTTAAATTTGAAATTATTATGGTTATATAATTTGGCAGTTACATTTCCTATACTAGGTTTAAAAAAATATGTATTTTCTTTTTCTTCTGGTAATAATGATAGAATAATAAGAAGATCGACATCTTGACCAACTATAACAACATTTTCTGATTGGGATGCCTTATCTTTTGCAGTATTTACAATTAGTACGTCTGCATCCTCTTGGAAGAAAGTTAATAAAAGTCGAAACGCTGTAAGATTTCTACTTGTCGTAGAGACTTTTACCAGCCACCATTTCAACGGGCGTAAAGTCAGCTTTCACTTTAATATAATAATGTTTAACCTAAATTCACTCAGAAAAAAGTTACAGGACGAAATTTGAAAAAAAAAATAGTAAAAATTAGCAAAAAAAGTTAAAAGTTGCAAACTTTGAAACGCTATATCTCGGTCACTATTAATCGCAAAACTGTTTACAAAATCTCATTTTAACGGGTAAAATGCCTGCTTTTTTTGTTATGCAGCAATGTCTATGCCTAAATGTACCCGAAAAATAGTTACAGGCTAAAATAAAAAAAAAATTTTAAATTGCATTTTTCGTTTTTTTTTTGTTTTGTTTTTTGGACGTATTTTTGTAAAAAAAAAATTTTTGACTTCTGAAGGTGCCATTTCGATTGGAAATTTAATTCTCTACACACTTTTCTCTTGACGTGTTTATAGAAAAAATTCATAGTTTTCGAGCAAAAAAAAAAAATGAAAAGTGGACCTCTTTACTTCGATCTCAAAAACGCACCACTTTAAATGGTAGCACTCCGCGGTTTTTTCATAACATGGGGTCAATTGAACATAATAAACAATAAAAACCCTTTAACGTTTTAGTTCCTTTCAACCCCCTTTTTTTGTACATAGATAATAGCCTATTACTGTCCACCTTAAAATGCAATTGATTTCTACAATGTGACTTATTTGAAAGCGAGACACCCTCATAAAATTGATATTTATCATTTGACTTAGACTAACTTCTTTTGAATTGTAAAGCGCAAAAAACTGCATTTTAGGATAAAGTGTGAATTTATTTTTACAAAACCAAGGCCTACTGCGTTACTTTTTGTTTTATGTAAATTCAACAAATCGTATTAGTGATTTTTTGCAAAAAATCTGAGTACACTACTGGACTAAACGCCATCTGTGTTAGGCCTGTACCAAATTTCATAAAGAGAGATTGCATATAAATAATTCTGCGGCTAAATAAGTATCAAAGTATAAAGCTATGAACATTTTTGAAAGTAATTTTTTATTTTTATTTTATTTTAGAAATACACCACCCAACAGTACAAGTACCAATTACAGGGTGGGAAATAACTAATAGTAGAGTACGTATACAAAAAATACATAATAAGTTACATGACAGTGGGATAACATCATAACATTATAACATTACATCACATATATGATATTACAATTTCAAGTTTTTATTGCTTTTAATTGCGTATGAAAAACATCCAATTTGTCCTGCAGGTGATTGTAGGTGTTACAAATAAAATGAGTGGGGAAAATTTTAGGAGATTTGTTTGAGGCGTGGGAAGATAGAAAGTACTGGTGTGCCTAGAATTAACACATGGTACAGAAAATGTTAGTTTTTCTAAAAGTGGGGGATCATTTAACATATTATTAATTAATTTGAATAAAAATAGCAAAGCTTGTTTATCTCTACTCACTTCAAGACTTTCTATATCAAATCTAGTAAGAATTTCTTGTTGTGGAAACCCTACTGCGGGGTAAACTCCATCAATTTGATACCATAGAAAACGCCTTTGAATATATTCCAGAGAGTCTATATGGATTATATACCCAGGATTCCAAATTAGCGATGCATATTCCAATTTTGATCTTACGAAGGTGTTAAAAAGCAACAAAAATAAATGTCAGTTTGTTATCGAAAGTGACGCCGAGGTCTTTGATAACTTCCGGACGAGTTAGCGCAATACCATCTAAATTATATTCATAGAGGATGGGATTTTTTTTTCTATTGTATGACATTATATTACATTTCTCTATATTGAGAGGGAGACTATTTGCATCACACCACTTTCTTATTTTTAATAAATTATTCTGTAATTTTTTACAGCCGGTAACTGAATTTATTGCGGTAAAGATTTTTGCATCGTCAGCATACAGTAAGATGTCAACATCCAAATCATCCACTATATCATTGATAAATAAAACAAACAGGAGAAGGCCCAGAATGGAACCTTGTGGAACCCCAGAAATTGCCTGAATTAGGACGGATTTGAAGCCACGAAATTCTACATATTGTGTTCTATTGTTTAAGTAACTGTGGAAAAATGTAAGCAACAAGAGAGAGAGACCTGCAATACGAAGTTTACTAAGTAAAATCCCGTGGTCAAGTATGTCGAAGGCTTTGGAAAAGTCGGTGTAGATTACATCAACTTGTTTGTTAGAATCTAAATTCTCCGAGATAAATTACGTTATACGGAACAGATTTGTTGAAGTAGATTTGTCGCGTATAAAACCATGTTGATACGTCATAATCTGACGCTCAATATGAGTATACAATGTCTCATGTAAGGCAAATTCAAAAACTTTAGTGAAGTTGCAAATTATAGTGATAGGCCGATAGTTTTCGATGTTACATTTTTCACCTTTTTTGTGAATCGGGGTAATACGCGAATTTTTCCATGCTTCTGGAAATTTGCCAGTCTTTAATGATAAATTAAATAGCTTGGTGAGAGGCTCTGCAAAGACATGTCGGATATAGAAGATAGAGCAAGTAAGGCTTATCTGGATTCACTTCCAAAAAAGTTAGAATATTTAACTTAATATTTGTATAAAAGAGAAAATTATTACAAATTTACTTTGTTTCCCTAGGGACGTTATGAAAAATAACGACTCGTTGCCAATGGCAACAAGTATTTGGTACATAAAGCGTCACTTTCGATCAACACAACAATCAATGGAATTAGAGTATACTTACGAGGGAGGTATAACGAAAACCATATATATTAATTATAATGTATTTGAAATATTGATGATACTTTATATAAATTTCTTATTTATAAATAATATTGCACATATTTTTAATAAATTTTTTTTTAAGTTTATTCATAATAATATTTTATTATATAATTGACTTTGTAAAGTGTATTATGCATCTGGCTCCGCATGTTAGATGACGTTATCATATAAACGGATGAGCGCTTCCCACTTTCCGCGCTATATCTCGAAAAGGCATAGGAAGCGAGATATTTGCAAAAAAATTGATTTCCGTCTTTACAACGTCAAAACAAAGGTCTGTGCTTTACAGATTTCCGACTTTCATTTCGAGGTTTGATACTTATTAGACTAGAGTAATAGATTACTAGTAATTTTTATTGATCACTTCAGATATATGTGGTACACATAACTTTTTAAAAATAATCCGCTATTTTGAATCCTTAGAGCTTAATAAAAAAGTACAGTATGGCAAATTATTATAATTGGTCTTATAAACCTCTATTAAGGGACTTTAAAGCGGCATTTTATAGAATTGTAGGTAAACCTCTTTCAAAATATGTGAAAAAATGCGCCATATTGAGAATTCTTAGCTATTTTACTAGTAGAGTGCATTAATACGCTTATTGTGACTTCCGTGGGGGTTTCGTTGTCACAAGCTGAATTTGATATAAAATTAATGATTTATTACCATTGATTATTTTTATTTATTTGCTTTTATCATGATTAGAGAATATTATTTAGGTCTTATGCAAATCACAACTTACACACTTTTTTTATTTATTATGAAAATACCTTCTTTCTGTATATTGTTGCCCTAATCTGGGCACGCTAATATACTAATTAGGTAAATACTTTAAAACACTCATTATTGGAGAACCAATCAAAACAACTACTCTTCTAGCTAATACTGACGAAGTATTGAATTACAATAAATAATTTAAGTATCTTCAATATATTTTTTTTGCCTTAAAATGCCAGGAATCCTATCATGTAATTCAAGTCGTCAGTATTAGCTAGAAGAGTAGTTGCTTTGATTGGTTTTCCAATAATGAGTGTTTTAAAGTGTTTTCCTAACTAGTATATTAGCGTGACCCGATTAAGGTACCAATATACAGAAAGTAGATAATTTCATATTAAATAAAAAAGGTGTGAATGACTAAATGTAAATGAATGATTTAAGTATTTTCAATATATTTTTATTCTTTAAAATGCTAAGAATCCTATCATGTAATTCAATACTTCGTCAGGATTAGCTAGAAGAGTAGTTGTTTTGACTAGTTCTCCAATAATGGATGTTTTAAAGTATTTACCTAACTAGTATATTAGCGTGCCCAGATTAGGGCAACAATATACAGAAATAAGGTATTTTCATAATAAATAAAAAAGTGTGTAAATTGTGATTTGCATAATACCTAAATAATATTCTCTAAAATTAATGATGATATACTGATGTTTCAAAATCTCAAAGCCGTCAAAGTCCTACTCAAAAGGTCATTGTAATCAAAAAACGAGTGATAGCTTAGTGACTTAGGTGTTTTGATATTTCCACTTTTGAGTAATAGCAAATCTTTTAACCATGAATACAACTAGTCAAAATAAGTAGATTTTCGAAAAGACCCACCTCGAGAAATCATGCCTGCTCCCCCTGCCCTCCCTCAAAGGGGCAACCTGTATCTGCCTATATATATATTTTTTTCTCAAATAGAGTAGGTGCTAGAGGAATGATCTTGGTGCCATTCGACAGAATATAAAATTTTACATACGACCCTTCATTTGCTTTTTGCTATTTTCTTTTTTTCTTAAGGCCCCACAGCAAAAAACAGGGTGAGGAGCCTTCCAATAACGACACATGTTTGGCGATACCTCTAAAACGGCCCAATAAATCAAAATTCTACAAGATATAAAAAATAAAGACCATTATTTTTTCTATCGATTTGTATTATTTGCATATGTTATTTGTTTATATAAAGCCGTCAGTGGCGTACAAAGAGAAAGCTGCACATGTGCATAATGAATTTATTTAAAATAATTTATTATTGTTGTTAAAAACTGCGAAAATATTGATTGTAGGTACCTGTTCAAAATTATTACATTATTATTGTTTGTATCCATGCATCCTGTTATATTGTAAAAATTCCAACAAAATAAATCCATACACAATTCTTACGAAACGAAGTTGGTTACTAATGACCTACTCCTACCTTTGCTTAATGAGGTACATCTTTAAAGATTGGTCTGTTTTCTTTTCCTCCATAATTCTACAATATACGTAAGGCACCGTTGTTAAAACCAAAAGTGTACACCACGCACGTTATTCTATCCAATGAGTGTTATGTGTACAACATTAGTTGATTGGTCAAATTATTGTTAATTTTTAAATTTGTGGCCTCCTGACTACGAAAAAAATATTTGCACCCAAAAATTCCTTGTGCGTTAAAATTGATATGCACTTTTTGACGGATTTTCAACTTATCTGCTTAATATATCTTGTACTAGTACTTGAATGGGAATTTTAAGAATACCGGCTTATTTGAAATAAAATTTTTAAAAAATATCGACCTGTCCGATATGTATTACTCAATCCGCCATTTTGGAAAAAAATAGTAAACACCAAGAATAGCTGAAAAAATTAAAATTGAATATCTTTTCTATAAGAAGGAGTAATTTCACCAAAGTTGGCAAAAATAAAACTCATGTATGGTCAAGTATAATGCACCAAACCCGGACACCGTATGTCAAATAGAACGGTCAAAGATGGCGGACGAAATTAAATTTTTAATTTTTCGTCAATTGTCAAGCAGGCATTGTACGCCACTTTTTTTACGTTGGTATTTATCATTTTACGTTATTTTATGCACTTTTAGGGGATAGAGTTAATTCTTTCTTAACTTTCAAAAAAGTGCATTTTTACAATTTTCAAAAATGTATTTTCTTTGATCTTCGTTTTTTACACCCAATTTTCATCGAAACAGAATGAAATATACCTTAGAAAGTCTCGTACCTATAACTTCAAAAATTTAATACAAAATGAAACTTCATTTATTTGCAAAGGAAATTTATTAAGCATACGCATGGTAATAATAACTTGGTAATAATAATATATGAATACATGATCAATAATCAGAACCAAGCTGTGAAGGCTAGAGTAGTATTATTTTTTATGGGTATGCCAATAAACAGAATAGCATTAAGAATAATGAGTGTAAATATTTCAGTCACAAGTGATATTATGAAATCGTCGGTTAGTCAAAAAAAAAAATGTCTAGCTAATAGTAAAACCGCTGCCCAAGGAATCACTACTTCCACATCCAAGTCACTGACAACGAAAAAATTTTGTATGTGGAAATAATTGTTTATGGAACTTTAATAATATAATATTTGAAATCCTCTACCCCAAAAACCCATAAAACGATACCCCACATCGGTAGTGGGGTGGCGCAAAAGTAATTTTTGGGCACAAATATTTTTTCCGTAATCACGAGGTTATAATACATAAGAATAAACAATATAAAATTTCAGGTGGAATGTTGTCGCCGAAAAAAATAAAATTAAAACAATTCGACTGTACTATATGTCAGAGAAATCTGAATAAAAATTGTGAAACAGTAATTAATACTTATTCTATTTAATATGTTTCATCAAGAACCTATCGTAGACTCAGTCAAATTAATAATTTACTGTTAAACAAACCTGACTAATTCGGATAACAATAAAGTCTTGTTTTGGAAAAGTTGACGGTACGACCAATTAGGTTTCAACCAGTAGTTAAAAAATGTTGATCTTTACATAAAAATTAATTGCACAATTACTGTTGATTAAGTATGAGAAGTTTACAGTATTTCCTAAATCACTAAAATTCGTTTCCCCTTGACAAAAAAGCACTTTATATAATCTTACAACATCTAAGAACATCAAAAGATGCTGTTCCACCCGAATTTCCCGCTATTCGATCATTTCCTTTATCTCAGGAATGCCAAGTATTAAACAATATAAGAAACTTACGGTTCCAATTCTCTGTGTTTTCTATAGATAACTTGAAGTAATGGAATCGATGGGTTTAGCTTTTTCCTAAATGATAAATTCACTGACCACCGTTGAAATAAATCACCTACCCCAAAGCAATACCTTTTATGAAACTAGTGTAGAATGTTGTTCCGCCTTAAAGATTAAATTTCCACCACAGTAATAAAAATAACTGTAATTTTTTAAACTGTCATCTGGTTTAGCTCTTTTGACGAACTGAACCAGTGTTTGAAATATTTTCATCATTTGTTTCGTTAATAACAGTACACTGCTGTCCTACTGCCACCGTAACCAATTTTCCCACATTAGACTGTAATTTAGTTTTGTGACATGGATCGTCCGATCGGGCGATCTATATTGTTGAAAACAGTGGTAAAACAGATTACCCACTCAAGGATCTAATATGATCGGGCCGTCTACGTAGAGAAAGCAAATGAACGAAAATGTTCGTGAAAAAAATTTTTTCTTGAAATAGGGAGATATTTTTAAACATATTCTGGATATCTTAGAGGGTATTTGAACAAATTCCTTATTTTATCCACTATACGGAAGCCATGTTTTTTTGAGTTTTTTGATAATAATGTATTGTTTTATCAGGAGTAAAAGTGATACTTTTGAGACAAATTTGTAAAGTGAGTCCGGCAATTACAACGAGTCACAACAAGTGGCTTTTACTCCGAATAAAACATGCTATCTTGAAACGTCGAATAGCCATACAAAAAAAGATAAAAAATCTTCACCACCAAAAACGCATTGTATTAATATCGCATGGCCGGCGTATTTAATAATAGTACAGGAAACGAAGACCGAAAAATCCCCTAATTCGGAAATAAATAGTGCTCAACAGATTATTGTTTTAAGTTGTAGGGTTGACCCTTAGGAGTAACATACCAAAAGTCCCCAGCCGTGGGCCTCATGCGTTAGACGGGAGGAGGGTGGAAGGGTCGGTTTGTAGGTTTTTCGTTATTATCTCGAAAACCAAGCATCCTAGCGAATAGTTCTTTCTATACAAAATGAAAGTAAATTAAATTGTCTACAAAAAAGATTCTATTCATTTTTTCGTTAGGGGCAGTAGTTAAGGGTGTACGTGAGTTTGAAAATGCGAATAGCTGGAAAAACTGTGTATTGTGGGAGGTAATGCTTGACAAAAACTTTATAATTTTACAAGTATTCACAAGGCCATATTAAGTAATTGGTCGAGTTCATCGTCAAGATCATCATCATCGTCGTCGCCGTTGGTGCTGACGATTGGAGAGCCGTTGGTACACGAAGCGCGGCAACTGCTGCACGCAAGCGAGCAGGGTATGCCTGCTTTGCGGCACCCGCAACGGCCCCCGCAACCAGTTGTGCACCCGCAAAATATGGTATTTATGACGGATTCTGATGCAACTGGGTCCGTGCTTGTGACGGAGGTAAGGAAGCCATCCGACCCCCTCATCCATCCCCAAGCAGTTGGCTCCTGCTGCTGATCTCCATATAGTCATTGCTGAATCTGCAAACAATAATTCGTCCTTTGTAGTTTAAAAAAATGTGACACAATCTTGTCTAAGCACAATATAAAACATAAGTTAATGTAAACAAGCATATATTGATACAAACCTGCAAATGAACTCTAAGGTAGTGTTGGCGAGCACTCCCTCTGGTGGGTGGAAGTGCCGCAAAATCGCTTTGGCTTTGTCGAGGCTTTAACAAAGGCCTGGTGTCGTACCCGGTTCAGGTCTGCTCCTTGTGGGGTCTGGTACAATGCCAAAAAAAAACTGCTCTCCTGCATCAGCTACCTTGTCCTGTGTTGCTGAGAGATCACAGAAGAGTTTGTAGATGTCTGTGACCCGCTCCTCGGCCTTCAAAAATATTTTCACCACACCTTCATTACTCTTGTTGTAAATAGCGGAGGTAGTATCACAACCGCTGAACGAATGGAGCAATAGAATGGTCTTCGCAAATGGTTCCATCCGTTCAGCGGTTGTGATACTACCTCCGCTATTTACAACAAGAGCAAGGGAGGTGTGGTGAAAGTATTTTTGAAGGCCGAGGAGACATCCACAAAGTATTCTGTGATCCCTCAGTAACACAGGACATGGTAGCTAATGCAGGAGAACAGCTTTTTTTGGCATTGTAACAGGCCCCACAAGGGGCAGACCTGAACCAGGTACGACACCAGGCCTTTGCCACACGCCTTGATTACATCTTCACACACCGGAATAAAATAGTGTGTTTACCTTAAAGAATTGTATATTACTTACTGGTAATAACAATTAAATTCTATAAATGTACATTAATTACAGATGAATTGCAATTACAAAGTCAAATTTTCTAACTTCAGAATGACTGAAATAAAATCTGACAGGCAGCGAATTTAAAATTTTGGAAAGAGTTTAAAAAAGAGAAATAACTTCACAACCGTTGAAAAAATAGTATGTAACACACATGTGGCAAGCTTCATTGGAAAACTCGTATGATAGGAACACTCGCTGCGCTTTTCCTTCAAAACTACTTCAGTTTTAACTCTTTAATTGAGGTGCATATATTTGGATAAAATTTTCGAAAAACATACTTCTTAGATTCGTGAATAAGCGTACCATGTTATTTTTTCATTCCTATAAATTTCGTCCAATCAAAATCGATCATTTTAATCAAAACATAGTTTCGCATCGACAAAATTTAACATTTAAAATTTTGTCGGGGTTGCTCAACCAATAAAAAGCCAGAATGAAACAACCAACCTGTTTTTCAGCGGCAAATTTTCCTTTGTTTTTTGAAAACATAGTAACCGATTCAACAAGTCGGCGTCATTACAATAATTTTTGCAAACGTCAGTGAACAATAGTTGTAAAAAATGTGCGAAAATAACGGCCCCAAATGTTGGTAACTTATTTATTTTAATCTCCCCACAATAAAATTGTGAGAGGTTACTGAAATTGGTTCAAAATCGAAAATGGAGATAACATCATTTACGTTTTGAGGTCCCAGGAACCCAAAAAAGTGTTTTTTGAAAAATGTCTGTGTGTGTGTGTATGTGTGTGTGTGCTAGTCAACCATCCTAAGTTGGCAAGTAGCCGCGCAGAGAAAGAAGGAATATCGTCACTGTTGCACAGAGACAAACAAGCTTTTTAAACTAGCTTAAGAGGCTTAAGAAGCTTAAAAAGCTTATTTGTCTCTGTCCAACAGTGACCATATTTCTTCTTTCTCTGCGAGACTACTTGCCAACTTGGGATGGTTGACTAGTATGTGTGTATGTATGTTAGCATGATAGCGGCGAAACTACTAAACGGATTTGGATGAAACTTTGCATGAGGGTTTCTTTAGAAGATCTGAAGAGGTTTTGGTTGAGATCGGACTACATTTAGTGCCGTTTTGGCACAACAAATTGTTTATTTAATGATTACTTACAGTTTGTAAGTAATTATCATAGGCAGATGAAAAGTTTATTCCACCCGCTACCAATGTTTATTCCACCCGCCAAATGCAGCAGCTAGGACTGAAAGAAATTCTGTTCCTGCATGCTTTTTTTTTATTGGCTGCTATTCAACACCTGCAACATTAAGGAAGAGTAAACTTGGTTTTATAAAACTTTACATCAGGTGACTTTGAATTTGTAGCAAGCGAATGTTTTTGGTCATAAGTAGAACCTAATTTTTCCTATACTTGAGTAAAATTTGATTCAATTCGGATACAAAATATAAAAGTTATAAGTCTTCATGTTGAGTGAGTTACACTGTATATTTAAGGAAATGTATAGATTTCGACAAAATATTACGTTAGAAACTACGTTAAGGGTTGTAAAATAAAGATTATTTTCTGACTGTAATTTATTAGCACACCACGGTAAACCTTTTTGATAGAAACATTTATTTCAGATATATAATTATTTTATTTATTAATTATCGATTTTGGCTCGCGAATATCTCGAAAACTATAACATATAGGAGGAAAATGAATATAATCATTTTTGTAGGAAATTTAATTTAATTTTGCATAGAATATTTTTTTCGGTATGGCGCATCGTTTCCGAAGAATCGAAAAAAGGGACCCTGAAGTGGCAGGGCTAGGGGCCGGGACTTTTAGTGTGTTTACCTCCTAACTACTCCCAACATATTTCTGAAGAGGAAAATCCCCCCCCCCCCCTCAATGTTCTCTACAATCCCCTTTTGGGCATTTATTGATTAGACTATTGATTTTCTGTATTTCATCTTGTTTCTCCTTCTCGTCCAGAAATAGCTTCATCGTGAAATTATTTTCCCATGAATGCTATTGAAATGGTCTAGGAACCTATTCAGATGTGAGTTTACGGATTTAGATCATGAATGTGTTCACTTATCTTAATCACAGTTTTAGATTGAGTGATGCCATTGGTGTTGTTCAAATTTCTAACTCCTCCTTGAAGAGATTGATGATGACTGGAGATAGTGGTGCCTGTAGCGCTGGTCGTTGTTTGTGTACTTTACATACAATGACCTAGAGTTTTTCCCATTCCTTATTATTTGTTTTAAATAATTCTAGTGAAACACGTTAATCTGCCTACTTTGACCAATATTCTTTTTGTAGTTTCGTAAATCGCAATAGTTTGGTCACGACATGGAGTTGAAATGCTGATTATTTTTCTGTTTGAAAGAAAGAAAAGCTTTCTTAATACACGCCATAAGCAGCGCAAACTCATATTTGAAACATCTAAGTCAACTCTTAACTTCACTATTTCGTAAAACGTTTTAATTTTGATATGTTGTTCATATTTTTCAAAATACACACAACACAATATTACAAATTTGAGACTGCATCATTGTTAGTCGTCCGGTTACGTTTATGATGAATTCTTGAAGTAATAAGAGGTTTACTAGATTTATACTCTGCTCTGATAGAGATTGTGCTTCTCAATTTTAAAAGCATAAAAATTACTTTAAAGATAATGGTAGTAAGTGGCCATTGTTTTTTCCTTCTCTTGAAGTACTCAAGATGGTTCATTACAATTTTCTGCCTCTGTAGTAGTATACTTTGGCATTTCTTGTATTGTAGATAGAAACAGTGTCGATAAGTGAACTATGAATTATTTTTTAAACTGCTGAACAATGCTCCCGAGTCGAGAATTTTATTACATGATTTTGTTTGGGTAATGCGTCACAGAGCAACAAGCCTTGAATCAAAATACGAGTTATTTTGTGTATTTTAAAAAATGCACCGTTCTTAAAAATGTGGTGCAGTGTATTTAGTTTTTTTGTTGAAGATCGGGCCTATTAGTTAAAATATCACAGATCATTTCTTTCCCATTTTTGAAAATGCTGAGGAAATATCATAGACAGCAAACGCATGCAGGAACATGATAGAAATCACTCACTCATATTTTTAAAAGTATTTTAAGTAAATATTTATCATTAATTTCACCTAATATATTAAGTTGTAAAAAATAGATGTACTCCAGTCAACGGGGGGTTTCACCTTTAATTTGAGTGCTAATGAACGGATCTTGATGAAACCTTGTGCAATATGTTTATAATGACGTTAGTAAAAACGCTGAAAAAAAGACTAGATTAGGAAATGATTGGAAGGGGTAGAAACCACCCCTTTTATCACGGGTAACTTGTAGAATCAGGTCAAGAATGAAAAAGAAAACAATATATTTACTTTTTTTGGCCAAGATGTATTTAGTCTTGTGAATTTTTTCAAAAAATACATATTTTTCGAGATATGGCCACTCTAAAATTCCTAAAATTGAGGGAGGACAAATGTAAAAGTTAAAAAAAAACTGAAAAAATTCAAGTGAATGTATCATCGACTTTTTTTTATTTGCATCTTTTCTGCAAAGTGCGTTTTTCCGAAAAAACCTGAAAAACTACCCCTTTATTTGAAATTGTAGCGCTTTAAAAATATGTAATTTAAAAATTTGAAAAAAATTCATGCCTTCTAAACATTTTTTATATCTTGGAATTTTTTTGTTATTTGTTAATTTTCCGAGTTACAGGCAGTCTTTCACGATAAATAAATTGTGCATATTAAAAGATACATGAAACTTCGAAAAATGAGCGTGATTTATAAAATATATACTATTATAAAAAAATATGAAACTTATATCGTTCAAGGTTCAATATAATTTTTAAATTGAAAATTTTAAAAAAGTTTTCAAAAAATGTAGCACATTATTAAATTAAAACTGCCGGTAACTCCAAAAATTAGCTTGTTACAAAAAAATTCTAAGAGACAAAAAATATTTAGAAGGCCTCAATTCATACGTCTAAATTTTTTCAAATTTTTAAATTACGTATTTTTAAAGTGCTATAATTTCAAAGAAAAGGGTCGTTTTTCATGTTTTTCCGGATGTTTTTCGGTGAAAACGCATTTTACAGAAAAGTTGCAAATAAACAACCTGATTTTTTTTCAACCTTTATATTTCCCCTCCCCCTCTTTTAGGAATTTTAGAGTAGCCATATCTTGAAAAATATGAATTTTTCGAAAAATTCACAAGAGTAAAAACATCTTATTTTGGATAAAGAAAGGTAAATATATTGTTTTTTTTTTCATTTTTACCTAATTCCACAAGTTACGAAACTCGTGATAATAAGGGTGTTTTCTACCCCTTCCGATAATTTCCCACTGTAATCTTTTTTTTCAGCTCTTTTATTAACGTCATTACAAACACATTGCACAAGGTTTCATCGAAATTCATTCATTAGCACTCAAATTAGAGATTTTGATCATTTTAGAGCTTCGTTGACTGGACTAATATTTCTGTCTACTGACGTTGTGAGCTATGTAAAAATGACCCGTAACATCACTGATATAATTTATTAAGCGGAAACTTCAATGGGGTAGTTATCACTTATGTTAAGAGGTTTTAGTAGTTTAATTAAAAGTAATTTTGCAAAATAATATCTAAGCGAATATCCCTCGAGCCTTGATAAATAACTTATTATTATTATTTTATCACAATTTCTTTAATAGCGTTGCTTTTAGGTCATTATCAGCGCCTTTGGGACATTATAGCTGAAAATAACACCGTAATGGAATTTAATGGAAGCTTCGTTACAAATATTTCAGTTTACTTAAATTTAAAACAATAGAAAAGACAATAAAAAGCATCAGCTCAAACAATAAGACAATATCTAAGGAGTAATTTCAATTTTAATGAAGCAGAGTGATAAATATAAACCTCTGTATAGTTGATAGTCAAACATTGTTGGTTTTCAAATGATATACGCCGAATATGCATCCATGCGAGAACTTATTCTCTGACCCAATTCGATGAATACATTTCATGTCATATATGCGAAAAACAATGGAAACATACCAGCGGCTGCTATTTAATTTCCTTTTGTTTGGGGTATTTTCTATTTCATACAAATTAAATCTGATAAATGCCAATGACCATGTGCAATAAATCATTGAAAATTTCAAATACATTTGTTAAATGCGTTTTTCATGTATTTCACATAGAATTGAAATTTTAAAGCAGAACATGTGTATATCGAGCTGTCCTATTTCATAAATCTTTCGTTTATTGTGTTTTACAGAATATATTTGTCAACAGCGTCATATACGGAAACATGAAACAACCTTGACTTTTTAGAGCTGAAAGAAAAGTTAGAACTTTCGTAACAGTGAAAAGACGTCAGTGCATAGTATACGGGGACATCTCAGTTTAGAACTAACTTTTATAAAATCAGAAAATCAAATGATACATAAATCGTAGAGTAAATATTATTATGACGCAAAAAAAGTGAGAGTGCAGTGTAGAAGATCACTAGAAGAGATAAAACTTTTTCACCATCTTTAGCCTTGTCGATGTAAAATTAATATATGGAATTTAATTATTGTCCAAATTGTTGAGGCACCATTTAGAAAAATCCTTACTGAATCAAGGTTCCTCAACTATATTTGATGCTGAGATGAACATTGTAGGGGAAGGAATACAGATCATTCTTTAAAGTCATTTAGCAAGTGCCATAAGACAAATATCTCTAGTTGCTCAGCCTTCTGAAATATTTGGATTATACTTCTGATACTATCGACCACGTTCTCTGTTCTTTTACTTGATCTTTCAGAATCTTCTTTCTTTCCAATAATGTCTGATTCTCAGAACTTCGTCACCGTCCTAGAGGTAAACTTCAAAATGGACTTAAAATTCACTGAAAAATCGGGATGTTAATCGTAACAGACAAGGTGTGATTACATCAACTCATCAATATCATTTCGGACACATTTCTAAAGTGCGATTCCTGTAAAAAAACTGTTTGTTCCAAGGAAATAATTTTGAGTTCTTAATTTTACTTCCACGTCCAGTGGAAGTACATACAGTAACGACAAAAATATTTTAAAAAATTTTTATTGTCCAAATAGGCTTAAAATGTCATGAAACGTCGAGATTTTAAGTTTGAGCGAAAAAAAAAAATTCTGTCTGTCGGTCTGTCTGTAACTTTTTTTTGTGCGCACGTTTACTCTGGAACCGTTCAAGATATTGACTTGAAATTTGGTACACATATGTACTTTAACGAGATCTAGAACTAGATTATATTTTCATGTTGTTCCGTCGAAGGGTTGGGGGGTAAATTGGGGTAAATTTGGGGTAAATAAGTCAATCAAGCAGGTAAAAGTCCATAAAATTGGTATTTAGTATATACAAGAGAAACTAAGGTCTCAAAAAAATTTTTGGCATTAGCCACCCCCATTACCACCCCCACCGCCTTATTAAAGGGGATGAAAAAAAATTGTGATTTAGTGTATGTACAGGAACCAGAAACCCCAAAATATTTTTTTACTTCATCCACCCCCACTATCACCCCCTATCATCAACCCCCTCCCCACTACCGATGTGAGGTATCGTTTTATGGGTTTTTGGGGTAGAGGATTTCAAATATTATATTATTAAAGTTCCATAAACAATTATTTTCACATACAAAGTTTTTTCATTGTGAGTGACTTGGATAGAGAATCTGGATGTGGAAGTAGTGATTCCTTGGGCAGCGGTTTTCAAAAAATCAGTAACTAGGTCAACGAGAACTTTGACATTCCAATCTGACATCATGTTAACGAGCCTACCACCTCACGACTGAAAAACACAACAAGAATTTATTTGTTACAGACACCAGTGGCATATTTTCCAATGTCTGGCGCTTCGTCCACTTTCGGGGTGGTCCATTACAATTCTTAAAATACTATTTAGGACATCGGTCCTGTAAAACTCAAGAGAGAACATCTTCCGCTTACCTTATTTCTATCTGCTATTCTTCGATGTCTTTGTCTTTAGTTATGCACCTTTTTTAATATACATTTTATTAGTACCAATTTTAGGGTTTACCTCGTTAGTTTCTGTGTTGAAATTGGGGTACTATATAGACGTGAGGAACTATGTGAAGCCACTTAAAATCAATCACCTACTCGACACACAGAAACGCACGAGCTGTTAACCTTAAGATTAAGAATTCAATAAAAAGGTTTAAATTAAACACGTGTATATATCGATAATAATTTCAATAGGGTCATTTAGTGATATGACAGTTTCCTACTTTTTCTTCCTCATTTTAAAGTATAACAAGCCAATAGACTCAGAAAAAAAATTTCAGCTCATTTGAATCAATAGCCACAGAGATATTCGCATTTGAATAGAAAAACGCTCGGCCGGCCAACAGTCCATAGAGTGACGTCACTTGGCGTGCGCCGATACCTATAATTAGAGCAGCGATTTCGTAAGTCTATCGTGTCGTTTTTTTTTTGGCGTAGAACCAGGTCAAACATGTTAGGTTCCTTTGAGAATGTCACCGGACATATGAAATCATATTTTACGACATTTTTTTGTGGTCTCGAACTTTTTAAATCAATAAAAAGTGAAAAAAATGTATTTTTAAATAAAATTGTTTTTTTTTTGTTTCGACCGCCATATCTTTAAAACTATTAAAGGTACCGAAATTTGTTTTGTGTCAAATTAAAGCACACACTGTAGCGCTTTTACCAATATAAACGGTTTGGGCACAATTCGCATTTTCATTTCTCTAAAAATCAGATAAACTAAAAATATATATTTTATGTATTGAAATCTTCACCAATCGATAAACTTTTTTATTTTTGAAAATATTTACATACATGCAGCGAAGAAAATAAAGCCTAATAATCACAAAAGTTTTTGAAACAATATATTTTTTCCTAAACTGTACCGTTTGGCAACAGCGATTTTTTTTATCAGCGCTAAATGCGACATTGGGACGCTCGCACGCAGGGTTGGTCAGATTAGTCGCGTAGAAGTGGCGGTTGTCGAAAATCATTAAGTATTCATTGTTCGGATAAAAATTGTGACAATCGAAAATGTGCTTGTTTTAAGGAAGGCCTAAAATGTTGCAACGAGTGCAAATGTCGTTCCTCTAACAGTTTAGGGTGACCATACGTCCGGAATTTCGCTGGACAGTCCAGCATTTCTGAGTACTATCTGTGATCAAAAAAATTTTTCCTCTCGGTCATCAAAAAATGTCGGGATCAAGAAATGATTTTTCTGATTTCTGCTCCCCCCGCTCATCAATTTTTTTCCCAGCAGAAGTGTCCAGCACAAAAATCTGGTCACCCTACTCTAACAACATTATTAAAGATTTCGAGGCAGATATGAACGAATTAGAATTCTATTAATGTAGGGCCTACATAAACTACATACTTATATATTTATCTATCCAAATAGAAAATTTATTTAAACAATAAAACTCATTTTATGCGTACGTTTTTACTTTCATTCATTTAAAAATGTCTAATAAACTTATTAATTAGGTGGGTAGTTAGTAACACTGATTGATATTTATAAATTAGGTATTTATATCTACCTCCTGTCTTTTTATTATTAAAAGGAGACTATTTTATATTTATTGTACAATTTCTTAATATTAACAACATATGATCAATACTACTGTACAATATATGAAGTATTGAACAATAATATTGATCCCCTAGATGCTTTTGATCACTACTGGTTTTGTATCTATTGATATAAGTTAAACTACTACATACACCCCGACCGGGACCGTCAGATCGTTGCAGTCGGCAGGCTTGCTACAGCCGAGCGCACAAGAATATGACTTTGGCCCGTTAAAAAAAATCGCTGACTCAATACTATGAACGGAACATGAAAAATTTTTATCCTAAAAATTTTTTTCAACTATTGGCTTCAATTTGTACGCAGCATGTATATACAAATTTTCATAAATAAATTTTTTTCTCGATTGTCTAAAATTACGCTACTGAAAATAACAAGTTTGAGTTTCCTATTATTTTTCCAACTTAAAAAAAAAATAAATCGTGTTCACGTTGTTCGAAGCGCTATTGTGTCTACTTTAATCTAAAAAAAAATAGCTTGATAGCACAAATATTTTCAGAGATATAGCGGTGGAGACGTTAAAAAACATATTTCATTAAAAATCTATTTTTTTGAGTTTTTCCGAAATAAAAAAGTTCTCGACCACCAAAAAATGTCGTAAAAAATGATTTCGTGTACACGATTATCTTACTAAAGAATCCCACTAAGTCTGGTTTGGTTCTACGCCGGTTTTTTTTCTTTCGAAAACTAAAGCGACTTTACTTCCAGATTTTACTCTATTAACTTGCATTCACAGCGTGTTCACTGGGCGGTTCAGCCATCTGACGTTACAACTCGACTACATGGTTATCCCGAGCGTTTTTAAGCGCGTCGACTTTAATAATTTTTTTATACATGAAGGCGGCGTCAGTAAATTCTAATTTTTGGCATACTCACTGTACTCACCAAGCTCTTTCAGAATATGTATTAATAAAAAATTGTTAAATGAGCCCATTTGTATAATGGTAAAATGACACATAATTAATAAGTGTATAAAATAAATGAGATCTGCTTAGCACCCATGGTAAGTTAGGTACACATCCCGACGACGTTTAATCTCAACTACATACAATGGTTACAGTTAAGGTAAATATCCACTAGTACAAGAGATTCAAATTTCAAATTTTGGTTCGCTTGGATTTTATGAGCTCCTATGGACGATTGTATAATTCATCAGGACTAATAACTTAAAATGCTTTTTAGAGCAATATATAACTTATTTGAGGTTTTCCAGTTTTGCAAACGTACTCACGGCAAATAACCTGATAGAAATAACGGGATTTCGGACCACTTTCGTTCTACCCTTATGGAGATGTTTGTCTCTTCATTTTGTGGAACCTTGTTTTATTCTTCGTGATTATAAGAAATATTCCAATATAGTGGAGGAAAATTAAAATTTGTAGGGAATTGTTTTACAATAACAATTTTCTTGCTGAAATTTGGAATAAATCTTTGCCCTGCAGATCATTTGTTTAAACAAAATAATGCTGAAAATTGAGTTTTTTCGCAGTTTTCTTAAATATCTCTGGTTGTATAGCTCGTATCGCAATGAAAAAAATAGATTGTTCATAATAAAATTCCGAAGAAAACTAGTTTTATCCGAATTTTTTGGTTAATTTGTTATGTTGCAATATATAAAAGCAATAAAGGTATCAATTTTTAAACAACTGATGATAACTTAAACAGTAATGTAACTATTTTGACGAAATTTTAGGAAACGATGACTCTTGTGGAGCTAAATCGTCATACCAAATTTCAAGTTCAAATTTTGTGACAAATTTCTATCTTTCAAGGGTTATAACTTTTTAATTGTCCAATTTCCGACAAAAAGATTATCTAGTAAAGTTGTAGATAATTGAATTTTAAACAAAAAAACCCTTAATAAACATTTTGTAAGATGTACTGTTAAGGAGATACATGGCAAAAACTTACACCATCCCTCCCCCTACACAATGAAAAGAAAAAGGTTGTCCTACCCAAAATGAGAGGTAAATGTAACATTTCAATGGACTATAATGGCATTTCCATATTGGTGTGGTAGGTCTTCAGTAAATTTGGTGAATCATTCTTTAACGGGCGCCTTGGCCTTTTCCTAAGGCGGAAAATTCTTCCAGATTCCAGATATTTATTTTGTACCAATTTATCAATTGATGCTCGTATGCGTGCCTTAGTCATAAGATTCGAAAAGGGTTTCAAAATATTTGTATTCAAATTTTAAAATTATAATTTTTGTTAAATTTGTTATTGTATTATATTTTGTTTCCTGGATCCTTGATTACTTGAGCCTGGGGTTGGTGACTTATATTTACCCAGCAAGTGAACTGATCGCCACACTACTCCCCCGCTAATAAAAAGATCAGTCAGTCATTCAATTTGTCAATAGCAAAACGAACTTTCTTAATCGAAGGTGGAGTGACATCACATTTGTCAGATAATAATTATGCTGGTTTAATCCTGTCAATGTTTACCGTGACGGCTTTAGTTCCTTTAACAAAAGTAACCAATTTATCTGTACGGGACAACACTTTAAAAGGTCCATCGTACAGCGGAGTAATAGTATATTATATTACTAGGAGTAGAACGCACAAAAAGGCGTTCTACTCCGTGTAATATATACTATTTTTTCTTTAAGCGTATTAAAATGCAAAAATTCATTCATTTATCATAAATGTACAAATATTCAAACTACAGTCTTACATGTTGACACAATATGACAAGTGGCTAGTGGATAGCGCGCCACCGGTGGCTTTCGGTATTAACATTATGTTACTAGTAAAACAATACCCACTGCGGTGGCGCTTTCGGAACTAACATTATGTTACTAGTAAAACAATGTCCACTGCGGTGGCGTTCGGTACTAACATTTTGTTACTAGTAAAACAATGTCCTACTTCTACTTCTGTTTTTGGTGACATAATTTAAACATTTTAATATGCTTGAAGAAAAAATTTTTTAAAACGTTCTTTCCGAACGAAAACAAAATTACAATTCGAAATGTCTGGGCTGACAAATGATTTGTAATTAACGTGGTGAACAGGTGGAATGAACGTTAAATTATTAAATGAAGTACGTAATTTAGTAATAAAATAAGGAATATCCGGACAAGTATATGATTTAATAAAAAATTCACCAGGTATTCGTAAAGTTTGACCAAAAACGAGTTCTGCGGAGGAACATTGCAAATCGCCTTAAGGGATGGTTCTGAGAGCTAATAGTATGATAGGAAGTTCATCTACCCAATGTGGTGTAGAAGACTTAGCTCTCAGAGCAGTTTTAAGAGATTTATTAAACCTTTCAATCATTCCATTCGAGGAAGGATGATATGGTGTCGTACGAATTCTATGAAATCCCAGAAATTTTGAAAATTCTTTGAACAGTTTTGATTCAAATTGAACGCCTTGGTATCTATAACTGAACCATTAGTTGCTGTTAGTACAACATCGAGGTTTCTCCTAGTATTCGTTAATAGATTCCGAGGTATAATTGATAAATCAGCGCCCGTGTCAATGAGGAATTCTATTTTATTAGTATTATCAAATATAAAGAGACGAAATTTTAACGTCAGTTGTCAAAATATTATTGACATTTAGTCATCTTTGATTGTCGGCTTTGACATCTTTGGCGAACGTGCACCAATCTCCGAGACACTTAAATGCTTTACGACCATAAAGTTAATGGTAATAGCAAACTTTGGTATTAGATGGATTATATCTAACGCTGGTACCACTTCGACTGTTAGAACGGGGCCTCGAGCCTCTGCGATTTCTCGAGTCGAGTCGACTTCTACAACTATCGCAATAAGTTCCAGAAACTGTAGGAGTAGTGGAAGGAATTGAAGAAACTTTAGATTCAATAGAAAGTAATTGAGATGTAAAAATTTCCTGTTTGTGTAAGATTTGATTTAATGTGTCTTGAAATGTTGGGATCAAATTAGATATAGAAACTGTTGGATTGATGTTACAAATCGAATTTGAGGTAAGGGAAGTCATAGAATTCTGACACGACTCCCGTATACGATCGGCGATGTCGATTAACTCCTTAATCTCAGTTTTTCCCGACGCGGTAATTGCAATGAAGATTGTTTTGGGTAGTCGCCGCTTCCACAACTTGACCAGGAGCTCCTGGCTCACCACATGGGAACCTCCGACTGTTGATAGCATTGACCGGTAAAAATCTGATGGTTTTTGGTCTCCCATCTGGGAACCAGAGAGTAGGTCCTCTAATCGCTTTTCCTCGCTTGAGGTCAAACGAGAAATTAGTATGTTTTTCAAGTTGTCATATAGATCTCTCTCTGGCTGATTAGTGACAACGTCATACACAGTGGTAATAATTTCAGGGGGTAAACTGGCAATGACATAATCGTATTTTTTTCGATCGCTAACAATCCTGTGAATTGAAAATTGGGACTCAATTTGAATAATCCATATTTCTGGTTTAGATACCCAGAAAGGTGGTAATTTAATGGTCGAGACGTAATTACCATGAGATGTCCCTGCACCTGATGAAATTTGTATGTCATCTAATAAAATATTATCTGTTGGTGGTGCCATTTTAAAAGAAAGAAAAAATAAATGGATGACTAATTGATCGATTGATTAATTGATTGAATATAATATGCTATTTGTGATGTTTTTGAATAAGATTTTTTGAGACGTCAACGTTGAATGACTGACATGATTCCCTTTAGTAACGAAGAAATAATGATAAATGGCAAAACAATTCACTTACTAGATAAATAAAGTTTGCTGCTTCGCCGTCTAGGATTGATTAGGAGAATGTTGGGAATATATACTTCCAAGTCTACGAATTTAAATTTGTATTCTAATCAACAGCGGTTAGTAGCGCGAGCAGTTTCCTTCGGCTCCATAGTCTTGTCGCAACTGACACAGCTGTCTAGGAAATCCATGGGATATAATTTTCGGCAAAACTATGTAAAAATACTGTCAAGAGAAATCAAACTTCAGTCTTCACCATTAATTCTTCCTCTGCTTCAGGAGGCATACAATGCGTGAAGCGTCAGGGTCACCAATATAGCGGTGTAATGCTATTAAATAAGATTCGAAAAGGGTTTCAAAATATTTGTATTCAAATTTTAAAATTATATTTTTTGTTAAATTTGTTATTGTATTATATTTTGTTTCCTGGATCCTTGGTTACTTGAGCCTGGGGTTGGTGACTTATATTTACCCAGCAAGTGAACTGATCGCCACATCATACCGCAAAAGAGTTCATGCCTTATATGAACCTTTCCTTGTCAATTTATCAGCCATTTTATTTCCCCTGTGTCCTAGTACTCCTGGTACTCACATCACGGTCACTTTGGTCTGACTTTCTAGGTTCATAAGACCATTCAAGCAGCCCCACACTAATCTTTAGCTTTGTTTGGTCATTGGAACAAATAGGAGTCGACTGGTGGACAGTTCCTTGGCTTATTATTTCCTTTGTACACCAGTCTGAGAGGCAGGGATTAAAAAATTACACTGTACTATATATAGTCTTTACTTCAACATGACTGTCAGTCCGAATTGCGACGGACTCTTTATTTTCTTGCATTTTGCGCTGAATCGGAATTTGTTGGGAGGTATTAGAAATTGTTTGTCCATTATATATCCACTTGTTTTTGAATTTTCGTAGAACATTTCTGCTGTAAACGGAATTATCGATGTTTTTAAGGCACATAAAATTTTCTGTGAACGGATAAGTTAAAGACATAAAGGTCAGACGGAGGGAAATAAATCGTGGGATATAAACAGTTCTTGCCGTTTGTTTCACGGCTTGTCTAAAGTCAGATAGGCTTTTCTTTTCGTATTTCATACGTTATTTATATTTTGAATCCGTAACTAAAGCGTTCTAAAATAATAATTTGTGTAAAAACGGTGAGCACATTTTTTGTTACTTTAAATAGGAACCGTCTGGCTGAAGGATATCTAATTATTTTCTCATTTCAGCAGTGAAATAGGTTCTCCCAATAACGCAATTCTTATTTTTAGAATACAGATCATTCCGCTTCTATTACAATGTCGAATACCCGGCTTTCCAGTAAAGAAAAACAAAAATGCCCAGAAACGTGATCTCACTCGAACAGGCATTGAATTTTAAAGCAGCCACGATTTCCCTGATGGAATTTTATATTGCCAAGTATAATTTTATTGTATTAAACTTACATTGTCTTTATAATACTTTTAAATATTTTTATAATGAAAAAACTTTAACAGTATGTTTGAAGCTTCTGTTTAGATTAAATTCTGCGAAGAACGAGTTCGATGTTCATTATATTTTAATATATTTTCCAAATTTAACCCTGTCGAGAGTTACTTCAGGTACTAACCTTAATATTGTCCTTTTGACGATAGCATCAGCCGCTGAGAATGTATGTATAATTCTTAAAAAGTACACAGCCCCCCCCCCCCAAAAAAAAAGTCGTGATCTGGATAACTGACCATGGCATTCCTATGTATTTTCCGACGCTAAATCTGAATTCGAGATCAAAAAAATTCGTATATCCCTTAAATTTTTGTGAGGAGCCAAAAATATCCCTTAAATGGGGGTAAAGTTATGAATATCAGTATCATTACGGAAAGGAGTATGAATGGGCACTTTGCAGTCCTCGTGCTTTCATTTATTATTGCCAAAGGTGTATTCCCCCCCGCCTTCTACACTCTTCTGGACATAGATCTGCGTCATGAAAGCTTCTAGCTTACAAGCTCTTGAAAATGCAATGGAGACACGGTGGAAACTAAACACATCCAAAGAACCAACCCCCGAGGGGTGAAAACTACCCTCTGCTGGACGGATGTGGAGGAAGATGTGGGAAAGAAAATTATCCTTGTTTTTACTGCGCAATGGTCGCAGTGCACTGCGTAGAATAGACCTCAACTACTTTACCCGTACCCGTCTAAGGGGTGGAAACCATCCCCAAATTTACAAGAAGACCGGAAAGATGCACTCTGCAGTTTTTCAATCTTAGAGAAGAGAAATCTGCCAACGGTATTGAGTTTGCACAGCAAAACCAACCGTTAAAGCAGGCTCGATGAGTGGGAAACAGGAAGGCCCAGAAGGATGTGGGAAGATTAATTTTTTTCAGTGAGGAATTTATCGAGCTCGCATATACCTTCCATTATCCCTTCTCCTTAACCTTTTACCCGACCTCTGCGTTCTATGCTTTAATTGAATATAGACTTTTTCTAACACACTCCTTCAAAATTTTCCTCATTTATTTTCTCTGCCATCTTGTCTTCGCCGTCTCTCAGTCTCCATTGTCCGGCCTCGTACTCCTTGTATCCTTTGTTCTATATCATGAATTCTCTCATGATATCACCAGTATATCATGTCTTTTTCGTCCGCCACTTTCTTATAAACTTACTAATGTTCGAAGGTTGGAGAAGGGACAACAGAAGGTGTATTAGAGCTCGATAAATTCCGCACTGAAAAAAAATAATCTTCCCACATCCTTCTGCGCCTTCCTGTTTCCCACTCATCTAAGGATGTTCTTTACCTGCACAGCAAGACCAACCCTTAAAGGGTTGGTCTTACTGTGCAAACTCAATATCGTTGGCAAATTTTTCTTCTCGCAGATTGAAAAACTCTAGAGTGCATCTTTTCGGTCTTAAAAGTTTTTCGAATACTTCTTGTGAATTTGGAGGTAGTTTCCACCCCTTAGGCGGGTACGGGCAAAGTAGTTTTCACCTCTCTAGGGGTTGGTTCTTTGGCTGTGTTGACCCTCCACCTTGTCTCCCTTGCATTCTCAAGAGCTTGTAAGCCAAAAGCTTTGATGACGCAGATCTATGTCCGGAAGGGTACAGAAGGGTGTAGAAGGCGTACCAACCCCTTCGGGGGGGGGGGGGTGTTACGCCCTTGGCAATAACAAATGAGAGCATGAGTGCCCATTTATATTCCTTTCCGTAATGATAGTGATATTCATAACTTTACCGATACTTAAAAGACGTTTTTGGCTCTGCACAAAAATTTAAGAGGTATACGATTTTTTTTTACCTCGGATTCGGATTCAGCGTCAAAGAATACATAAGAATACCATGCTCAGTTATCCAGATTACGACCGTTTTTTTTGTGGAGCTGTGTCAACGTTTCCTATAAAAAAAAACCGCTGCCTAAGGAATCACTACTACTACATTCTAATTTCCGGTGGGGGTGGTAACGAAGATGGCCTTTGGTTCTTTACACACACTAAATCATATTTTTATTTTGTATCTCCTTTAATCATGGGGTAGGGGTATAGTAATGGGGGTGGTAGTGGAGGTGGCTGATGCCAAACATTTTTTTAAAACCTTTGGTTCTTGTACACACACTAAATGTCGATTCATTGTTTCATCTGTATCTCATCTGTCCGGCGACTTTGATCTCATTTTTTGAGTTTTAAGTAAATTTTTAATTTCCACGGTAATCGAAATTTTCCCAGGCTTTTGATATTAAGTAAATTTTGGAATATTTGTTTCCATGAATTCTATATTAAAGACCCTTCAAATAAAATGGGCATGTCGTATAACGAATACGTGATAAAACAACATGCGTTAGTCTCTTAAGACTACACAAGCCACACTGTAAGTAGTATAGTGACCCAGAGGGTTTAAATTACCAACAAAATGTCCCTCGACGTTAAACAATCCCCTTTTACCGTTTTTATTAGCCGAAACGAAGGGTTGGATGTTAAATTACCCCATATTTTTCACACGTTCCACTTAAAGAGTTGTAACAAAGAGCTCACTTTACAAAAAATTAATGAAATAATTTACGGGTCGGATTAACTAAGATTGTAGTTCAGTTCAACTAATGAGCTCTACTAATCCCATGCTAGGGTATTTTGTGCATTTATTTTAGTCTAGACGATTAGAGGGGTCCTGCCATTGTAAACTAGAAACATGGTTCCATAATTGAAACAAATGGAAGGTTTGTGCCCTGTTCATGTAAAAAATGACCGGTTAATTAATGAATATTGTTTTCATTTGTCCCAAAAAAGGTTGCAAATAATAATTTCACCTTTCAGCACTCTAGTTTAACAAATACTGAAATGTTTTTTTTATTCGAGAGTTTTGAAATTAATTTTTACCAAGTATAGGTCGAATTTTTCAACAATTTGACCTTTACAAAATCGTTTCCTTGTAAGTTACTAATAATTATAATACAGATAAGTTTGTTATATAATAAGAATAAAAATAAAATCCTGAAATTAACAATATTTTATATTTTTTTATTTTATATTTTATTTTTATTATTTTCAACATAAAGGAAATATATATCAAACTTTTCTGCTTCTGTGTAACCCATTATATCAAATAATAATAATAATAATAATAATTTATTGGTCATTTAAAAATTCACCATAGTGTTTTGGACACGTGAACAATATGTAAAAAGTAAGTAAAAAAAAATATAAATATAAGTAATATAAATATGAATAACAGGCAAAAATATAACTCTATAAAACACTAAAATATAATACTAGTATAGTCAAAGTAAATGACAAACAACAAACAAATAAACAAACAAACAAAATATGATTATATAAAATACTAGGACACAATCCTAGCATAGTCAATGTAAATATAATAATAATAGTAATAATATCTCTTTATTTTCAATAAGACTTGTACAAACAAGTATACAGAATATTGTCAATATCTAAAACTACAGAAAGAAGCTGAAAAAAAAAAAACAGCAACACAATGTTTAAAAATCTTGGTATAAAAACATATAGGTATATGTATGATATATCATAATAAAACTATTACAATAAAACATCCACTAAAAATCTGAGCAATCAAGATACTCCGACACAGAGTAAAATACATTATTTAATAGTAATTTTTTTACGGTTTTCTTGAATAAATAAATATTCGTTATTTCTTTGACGGAAGTTGGAAGTTTATTAAACAATTTTATGGACATAATAAAAGGTCCTTTGACAACCATGGTTAAGCGGTGTTGTGGTAAGTTTATATTATTATTTATTCTCAGAGCCATCTCGCCTTGGAACAAATTTGTCAGGGTTCGTTTTTATAAAAACAACACAGTGTAAAATATAAATAACTATTCCAAGCTCTTTGAAAAGTTGCCTGCATGAGAATTGAGGTCCCTTAAAGGTCATCGTTCGTATGATTTTCTTGACCAATATATCATTAACTGAGTTTCCCCAGCATATGGTACCGTAATTTAAACAGGAATGAATATAAGCAAAGTGGTACAATTTCAGTATGTTCAGACTTATTTTAGTTCTAAGTTGCCATAGGACAAAGCAATGTGTGGTAAGTTTTTTTATTATCATTTCTATCTGATGGTTTCAAGATAGTTTGAAATCAATCTACAACCCAAGAAATTTAGTAATGCTCGTTTGTTGGATGGTGTTATGATCCATTTTTACTAATAGACTTTTTTCTAGCTCACGAATGGTGAAAACCATTAATTCAGTTTTTAAATTATTGAGAACTAAACAATTATCTTGGCAATATTTTTGCATGCTAGTAACAATGCAATTTGCATTTTGGCTTAAGTCACCGAAATCTTTTCTGGAAACAGAAGCAGCGGTACCATCTGCAAATAACGAAATGTAGCAATTGCTTAAACTTTCTGTAATATCGTTAATGAAAATTATAAAAAGTAACGGCCCCAAAATACCCCCCTGAGGCACGCCAATATTTATCGCAAGAGCATCAGATATGTAAGTTGTGCCATTTTGTCTTAAAGTTACTTCTTGGCTTCTGTCACTTAAATAAGATTTTATCCAAGTTAGTGCTGTCCCGCGTATACCATAGTTATATAACTTGGTTGTAAGAATTGCATGATCCACAGCATCAAATGCACGTTTTAAGTCGAAAAATATGCAAGCAGTGATTTTACTGTTGTTTAAAATTGATAAAATAAAATTATATAAATATAAGTTAAGCGACCTTTCCTAAAACCATACTGCTGTTTAGCGATAATTTTTTCTTTCTCTAGGAAGTCAGATAGTCTGATGAAGTCTGCCCTTTTAAGGACTTTTGAGAAAGCTGATAACAATGCAATACCTCTATAGTTGGTAGTGCCTTTTTGTGTATAGGGACAATGAGGGCTTTCTTTAGTAAAGATGGAAAAATTCCTTCCTGGAAAGAAATGTTTATTAACATAGTAAGGAACTCTAAGATATAATCAATAACTTTTATTAAAAGAGAACATGGTATGTTATCAAAACCTGAAGAGTCCTTTGTTGAAATAGACAGAACTATATCATAAACCTCATTAGTAGTAACAGGTGATAAAAAGAATGACTTACTGTAATTCTTATTGATTGTCCTATAGGTAACTGAAGCGTCATTTTGCGTCTGAACGGAGGATACAAAGTGCTCATTAAAAGAATTAGCTGCAATGTGAAAATCATGTATTTCATTTCCGACGGTATCAGAAAAGTGATCGTGGATACTTTTTCTATGTTCGATGTTTGATTCATTTTTTATTATGGACCAAGCTGCTTTTGACTTGTTTTGAGAATGAAAAATTAAGTTATCGTGATAGTTTTTTTTTGCAAGTTTTATTTTCTTCTCATGATTAGCTTTAATTACTTTGTACCTTTCATAAAGTACGCTGTCATTTGTCAATTTGTAAATTTTAAATAAATCTCTAAGAAAGCTTCCTTGGTTGATTATATCGTCATCAATCCACGGTTTCTGGTTTTTACGTTTTGATTTTAATTCAAATTTTTCTAGAGGAAATGCTGTGTGACAGAGCTCTATAAAGAGAGTGAAAAAAGTGCTAATAAATTTGTCTTCGAACTTATCCATGGTTTTCAGGAAGAACCAGCGTACGTTGGAAAGCAATTGTTTAAATTTGTTAATAAATATATATGTATATGTAAATGACATAATCCTAATATGGTTTGTGTACTTTTCTGCTTCTGTGTAACCCATTTTATCAAATAATAATAATAATAATTTATTGGTCATTTAAAAATACACCAGCCAGACCTCCAATTGCCCTTTTTTTAATAATAAAAATAATAAAAATAATAAAAATGCTATGTACTTGGTTGGATGTATCCCAGTTTATCAATCCATACACCATGGTACTATGGAACAAAGCATGATATGCAACAATTGCTGCGTCTAGATTAACTTTTTTTTATTTGTCTGATGGCATATACTTTTTTGAATAATTTAGTTGTTAGGCCATTAATATGTGGATGCCAACTTAATCTATTATCTAATGTAAGTTCTAAAAATTTTATAGTCTGGGAGTTATTATTTTTGGTGGAAAAAAATAATTTTGTTGATATTTAAACATAATTTGTTAGCATTAAACCAGTCAGAAGACTTGGTTAATATATTGGTTTGCAAATCAACCACATTAGTACCAGTACCTCTCAAATGTTCCGCGAAAGTTTTGTCGTCTGCCAAAAGGACTGTTAATGCTGAATGAGCATTAGGTAAATCGTTGATATAAATTAAAAATAGCAGCGGTCCTCGTACCCTACCCTGCGGCACACCTTGTTCAATTGCTAGTACGTTGCTAAGTTTATCATTGTACCACACACACTGACATCTGTCTGATAAATACAATGGCATCAATTCATGAACTACTTCTTTGAAAATGTAATCGAATGCTTTGTTTAGGTCTAGGAAAATTGTTAATGTTGAGTTAAAAGCCCTCGCTAATGAAATAAGCTCCCAAACAGCTTGTGAAATATCAAACAGTAACAATGTTATCATCAGCCAGCCTACTGCGTAAGAGTAATTACTGCGCTTTCTTCAATGACCATAAAATACCTATATGCATGTTTGGAGTATATTTAATGTACGAAAATAATAAAAAAATTGGGGGCATACATTGACTGGCCACCCGGTATATAATTTTTTACTCAAGAAAATAAAATTTTCCATTTTGCAATAAATTCCAACAAATAAGATTTATTGCCGTTAAAAACAACGTTATAAAATTACTTTCATTCTACTTATAGCAGCCTGTACTATTATTATAACACGTATAATCAAATTGCCAGGATATTTTGTGCGTATGTTAAACGTGTTTCCTCTCCAATTTCAGGCTGGAGCAAATGGAGCGAGTGGTCGTCCTGCAGCGTGTCTTGTTCATCCGGAATCCAGCAACGAACACGACACTGCCGGCTGGTTAAGTGTCCTGGGTTTAACGTGGAACAACGACATTGTAATCTATTTGGGTAAGCTTGTTATAGGTTTAATACTGCTTAAAGTGAGCCCTTCTGCTCTTCGACCTTTTCGAAGCTTGCTGTTTTGTAATAAAAGCACTAGGGCTTAATTTGCTGGAAGTTTTGTTTGCACGTTGAGTAGGTATTAAATTAAAAGTTTTAATGCTTGTTCCATGTTTATTTATATACGGCTGTGTCAAATTCTAGATTCTTAATCAAGTAAAATTAAGTTTTACAACCAACTATTAGCCTGTATGATACCAGTGCCACTGAAACATCCACGCACCGAGTAATTTGCAGTCAAAACTCTCGATAGGTACTGTCGTGCGCAAAAAAATGGGACAAGTCTTATAACGTATTTTTGCTAAAATCTAGTTGTCTACATCTAACTTTCATTTTTGTGATATTGTCAGTTATTAATCAGTTAATAGAGACAGATATACATTAGAAAAAAATAGTTGTCCTAGTTTTTTGCTCACGACAGTATTAAGTGAAGTACTCCGACTTACCCTTATCTTTGCACGGCATTTGCGTGAGTAGGTAATATTCACTCCACAGAAAAATAAATAGACCAAAATTCTTAGGGAATATCTTTGTATAGATATAGATATTCTTGCTGAAAAGTGAACGGTTTAGCAAATAAACAGGCTAAATCGCATATAGGGGTAGTTTTCGCAATTTTAAGGGATGATGCAACCCACGGAAGGGACGGGAGCTTTTCTTTATTGTAATTCTGATACCTTTCCTAACATTTCTGCCAAGTTTAAAAACTATATATATATGACGATTTTTGGCTTAATTTTACTGAATTATATGTTCCAACAAACAAGTCAAGTATTCGAGGTATTTGCGCTTAGTTCTCAGAAAATGTTTTGTTTCCGTCATTTAAACGTTATAAATAGTATCGAATCGTGTACTACTACATCAAGGAATCCCTAGGCATGTAATCAATTCATGAACATCCGAAAGTTTATAATTTGTTTCTCCAGGTTTTTCAATTAGTAACTCGTTAATTTAATTATTAGTCATTTCAAAACAACACAAGTCAAAAAAAACTATATTTAAGAGAAAGACTGAAAACTAAACAACAAAAAAAACTTTATCACATCGAATCAATATTGATCATAAAGAAAGTCCGTGAAAATGTTGTAAATGTATGACAAATAGTATTTCATACTGGTTGCTACACATTTACAGATTCTTACAGACTTTTCTAAATGTTCTATTATTTTAGAGAAAAAAGTTTTATGTTGTTAAGTTTTATTATCTTTTGGAAATATAATTCATTTGTGTGTTAAGTTGTCAGTCATTCTAGAATTTGTTTATATATTTCAAACACATTAACTAAATCCAAAGGGTATCTGCGAACATTAGTTTTCACAAGTCACAGTCAGAAAAATAGTAGTCATTTCATTGTATGTAATTGTTACTTTGAACTTAAAGCACCATATTCATTGTGAGGGAATTTTATGTTTTTTTGTAAACTAGGCGAAGTATGTTAAAAAACTGTATATCTCTCTTTGTAGTAGTATTACTCGCAATATTGGCATTATTTATTAATAAATCATTAGGTCAACATAAAGCGGGTTAAATCCCATTTATATTTATATTAGAAAATTTATTACTTTATCAAAAATTTAATTTTGAATTTATCTGAAGTTAAAACTTACAATTGGCATAGCTTTGAAATAAAACTCAAACATTAAAAATATAACAAAATGTTACATAAAATCGGTAGAGCAAAGAGATATACAGGATGTGAGCAAATAAAAGGCGCTGACGATAATAACATTCTACAAACAATGTATACAAAATGACACAGAGGCACAGACTGGCATTAAAATGGCAATAATATACGGTAATCTTCAAAAATAAGGCAACAATGCTTGGCAAAAGACAATTAGTTGATTAGTTGGCCAACGTAATATTACTTTACGAAAACATTACACAAAATAGTGCTAGAAAACATGTTCTGATATTTAAATCTCTAATACTAAGTAAAGGTATTAACAAATTAAAATGAAATTATATGCATTGTAACATATTTCTTGAAGAGTATATTACAAAAATTTATAAATATACGTGTTGGGCTTAACAGTAGCGAAAATAATTTGTTTATCTGTCAAACGGGATGGACACTAAAGTACAAAATTCCACAACGCTGTGGAATGAACCTAAACCGTACAAAACGTACGATGAAAATGCTGAGTCACTGGAAAAATATAAGTGTTTTTGTACTTACAATAACTGCTGGAACAATAACGTCAATAACTTCTTGAACCTGGCGAATGCACGATTTGGTGGTTACATAAACAAATTATAGATTGATATCAACAATAACTATGCCAAAATACAAAACCATACCATTTTAGGTTCTTTCTTATTAAACTGCACTTAAAGCAGCTCTAACGCAGCTCATACACGAACAAATTTTACGTGTAATTATTCTTCACTACTTTACGAAAAATTCTTGTGCTACACTTCTCCAACCAGTTGGTAAAATTCACAATAATAATTAATTAGAAAGCACACAAGTTGACGATTTCTAAGGCCAATTGGCCGAAAAGTGCCTCCCGAGCGCATTAATTCGTCATTTTATAGGTACTGCAGTGCGCGTAGGAATACTATCCCGTCACAATTCATTATATCATGTTTGTGCTCTCCTATTGGAAATAGATGTCTAGGCTTGCGACGTTTCCTGCGCTCTATTCTGGAATGTCTAGAAGCCTAGTAAACAAAATACCTTGAAGACAGTGACGGCATTAGGTCTTTTTTCGACAGAAATATAAAATAATGTAATTTAGCAAATTTTAATAGAAATTTATTAGTGGCTTATAAATGAACCGTTACAAATGTCATATGGAAGTTGACGATGCACCTCTTTGGTACAGCAAAAAAATTTCTAGAAGAAGAAACAGTACAGTTGATTGTTGGATGGATTCCGTTTGTTTTTTCTTCATTTTTTAAATCCCGACATAAAAAGGTTGGTGTTATAAGTTTAACACGCATGTTTGTATTTTTGTCTGTTGCTTAATATCAATTTACACTCTGCTACCAGACAATCACGCTCTGCAGAGAAAAATTATCGATAAAATTCCAGGCACAATGATAACACATACGACAAAACTTTTCCATTTTTTCAACTTTATTTTTTTTCCATCTGTAAACTTAATAAACGTTAAAAACACCCAGTTCACCGATGTCCATATCCCTTTTGCGTACTAAACTTAGATTGCCTCCCCACTTTACATTCATAAACATCTATAGAATTTTTAGATTTCTTTGATGATGTTGGAAGTCGAACCCATAGCGAGAAGACCAGCAGATCCTGGTATTTGTTCTGAGATATATCGCTGTAAAGTTACTATTGTTGTAATTTCAGAAATAAGAGGACCTACACTCTGTTTTAAAATAATCAATTCAACTATAGCTTTTAAGGGTATTTTTTGTTATTTCGCATCATTTTAGATGTTGGGTAAAAGGAGAAAAATGATTAATTGTTGTGTTTTGAAAGAAATTTAAAAATATGCGTAACTCAATAATATTTTTCATAATTTGCATATTCGTTACAAGATATTTTTGTTCACTGACTTCAAATGTTAAATAATTGTTTCCACTTTATTGCACATATTGTGAAACCCAATATTTTGTGTAATATTCATAGTCATGTTCATCTATTAACTACATTGCACAGATTTTTATAGGTAATATGTAAAAAGTTCACTTAGGGTGGTGCAGATGATGCAAGGGCGTAGATAAGGGGGTAAAGGGAGTAATTACCCCTCCCAGGCTAGAACATTCTTATAGAAAAGATATTCAATTTTGATTTTTTCGGCTATTTTTGGTGTTTTCTATTTTTTTTACAAGATGGCGGATTGACCAATACATATCGGACAGGTCTAAATTTTTTAAGAATTTTATTTCAAGTAAGCCAGTATTTTTAAAATTTCCGTTAAGCAGATAAGTTTAAAATCCGTGAAACCGCGTCAAAAAGTGCATATAACTTTTGACGCACAAGGAATTTTTGCGGGCAAATATTTCTTTCGTAATCAGGTCATAATACATAAGAATCAATAATAAAATTTCAGGTGGTATGTTGTCGCCGAATAGAATTAAATTAAATCAATTCGACTGTACTAATAATACAACAGTCTTTAATAAATATACAGCTCTGTATGAATGAATTTTTATTACCATCAAAGGAAATATTGTATTCTTGTGTAAGATAAAATGTCATATTTATCCCAAAGGAAAATCAGAAAAATTGTCCTCTCTTTAACGAAGCTTTTACGTGTTTCTGAGAGTAAACAAGAGATATTTCATCAATCTAGACAAAGGAATAGTATTCATGGATGGACTTTTAGATATTACATCTATAGAAAGAAACTTTTCTTAAAATAACTAAGTGTATTTGAAACAAATTTCAAACGTTCTTAATAAAAATAGATACTATATCTATTGCAAAATTGCAGAATTTACTAACGGTTAGATATTAAATAACAAATAACCACATACTTTTAAATGGGAAATTAAAATCCACCAGACGATGTGCCGAAATCAAAATATAATGACAGCAACAATATTTTAATTTTCCTAAAAATGTGAGGAACGGTCATTTATTCTTTAGATCACATTATGGATTTACGGTATCACTTGCATGCGATGGTGACGAGATAAAAATGTCGGTTAAAATATTTACACATAACTCCACTCTCTACTTGGCACCTTTTAGTTGACATATTTTTGTTTTGGGTGACCTCCCTGTATACTTTTAGCTAAAAGTATATCAGGTTTTCTTCCTTGACAACTACAATCCAAATGTTATTTTTCTCTGGCGTTTCCGAACTAATTCTTTTATATATTTGAGGATCTAATATCCATAAATTTTCTCATTGTCTTGTCTCTACACAACGTTGTAAAATTTTTTAAGTAATAATTTTCCTATATCTTTTTTATGCGTTTTATTTAATTATTACCTAATTGATTTATGTCATTATTACTTGTATTTTTAAAAATGTGTCGTTATATAATACACTATGTTGGTCCATAAAACTGACATATTATATCACAAAATACTGTTCGATATACAGCGAATTCTTTCGCGTCAAATAAGTTCCACTTCATTAAGTTAAAAAATAAACCGAACAAATATTTGTAGGCAACATCCAAGTAATGTTTTTGTGTTGAATTCTACCTGCATGCGAAAGACAGAAAATAAAATCAAATGTGTAGAACTTTGTGAATAGGTTTCATTTTAAGAATATCGCTTTTTCTATGTCTTTCATACATTGACTGATTTGCAATGGTTGAGTATAGGAAACCGCCTCTTGTATCGTATATGCAAGCTTTCAACAAAAATATCAAACTTACAAAACAAAAAGGAATTCGTTCAAAGGAAACACGTATTGTAAATCTTAAAAATTCTTTTTACTTAAATTAAATATCTAGAGGTAGATTTATTTTGGTATCAATAGACGATATTACAAAGTTTACGAAATTGATGTTATAATATTGTTCATTATGCGTGTCTTCATTTCAAAAGTAGTCAAATACACTATAATAAAAATATTACGTTCCGCTCTTTTCCCCCCACCAACTCTAATTTGAGAATTGTCAATAGAGTCCAGAACATGTTTCAATTAAATCCATCCTAAAAAGGACAATGTTAAAAATAGCTGATTTTTGGCCCCTATCCCAGAACGCATAAAACCCAAAGAAAATGGTTGGAAAAGGCTCAGGATTAATAAAAATACATCTTCGTGGTACCAAAAGCCTGGCGAAAATTTTATTTCACCCCCAAAATCATAAAAACAACCACTAAAATGCTATAAATAATAGCTTATACTGAATGTAAAAATTATATTTATTTTATGATAATTATTAGGTATCGATTCAATAGAAATAACAAAAAGGTAAAGATTTTTTTTTTTTGTAGACCTGTGCACAGGAGCATCTATCTGTTGCACAAGTCTACAAAAAAAAATCTGTACCAAGGACTAAACCCATCATGTCTTAAGTATTTTTGTGTGCTGAATCCGAATTTTCAATCTAAAAAATTTTCCACACCGTAGATTTCGAGTAAATCCCGGTTTTTATCGTCAAAATACGGTTTTTTGACAAATTTTGACATTTAGGTACTCGAAATCTACGCGGTAGAAAATTTTTTAAATTGAAAATTCAGATTCAGTACACAAAAATACTTAAAGAATGACTGGTTTAGTCCTTGGAGCAGAATTTTTATTTTTTTTCGTAGGCCTGTGTTATGTATGGAGGGAAAGTTAAAGTACTCTTTTAATATAGTCATTTTCAAAACAAAGTCGGGAAATAGGCATTTTCTGAATGAGTCTGATGTATCATGGAATGGGTGTGAGAAGTTGAGAGTTCTGTAAATTAGATGAATTCGTGATATATATTTCCCGACCATGTTATGACCAATATTTTTTCTAGGGGCGGCTCAAAATTAAGAAAAAATAGAATATTCCAATTTTTTACGTTTCATTTAACAAATTCATTTTGCAAATATGTAAAATATGACAGAACCAGGAACATCGCCTAAGACAAGATGGTATGTTGCTATAGCTGTTTACAAGCTCCGTTATTTCAATTATTGCAATTATTTTTTGTGATTATTATTTGTATCCAATTTAAATTTTTCCCAAATTTTGGATATAAAAATATAATTATGAAATATAATATTGATTAATTGATGGACAAATATAGTCCTGCTTGAAATTCAGAATGCCATTGATGAGATAACTGTAAGCTCATTACCAGAATTTGAGATGAGATATGATCAAACTTCCAGTCAGTTCTGTGAACGGTGCGAAAGGAAAACTTGTGCATTTCGAAAGCTTATTACTATTACTTAAGTCATCTACTCTTTTATTCCACTCAAATTAGGAAAATAGCGGGAAAAATTTTGAACAGCGGTTTCTCTGTATAGAAAGTAAGTATTAACTTTTAGAACAGAGTTTTGCTTATGCGCAGAAAAAACAAGACATGCTTTTTGAGATATGGTGGATTCATTAGCAGATTCTTTATATTACTTCCACATCCAGTGGAAATATAGTAACGACAAAAATTTTTTTAAAATATTTATTGTTCAAATAGGCTTATAATAATAATAATAATAATAATAATAATAATAATAATAATATATTTTATTTCCAATTAGACTGCAATAACAGTTTTGGCATTGTCGAATAGTACACACAATACAACGTAACACATGACACATTAAAATAATACGAGAATATATATAAATACACAGTTTAAAAATATATGTAGTCAATACAAAAATTAATAACTTGATAAAAAGTATAAAACAACCTAGCCTATTATCACAAAATTGTCCCAAGACATTTAAAATATTTGACAACAAAAGAAAACAGTCAATAAAATTGGATTTTTCAGGTCCTCAATTAATGGCTATTTCGAAATTGAAAGAATTCGGATAGGGAATAGAAACACTGCTTTTTTTAATAGGTTTTTAACATGGTTTCTAAACTGTTTGAAGCTGCTTAAATCCTTCAGACTCTGAGGTAGGTGATTGTAAAGCTTAATAGAAGTTGTATATGGTCCCCTGCCCACCTGAGCCAACCTACTCGGTGGAACATATAAGTCATTAGCGGCACGCGTAGTGTATTTGTTTATGTCACTACATTTAGGTATTTGATCAATATTTTTCCTGACATAACACACACATTCTAAAATATATAATGAGTAAACCGTAAGGATTCCATGTTGTTTGAAATAGGGCTTGCAGGAAGTTATATAGTTAAGTTGAAACATACTCCTTATTATTCTCTTTTGTAATAAAAACACTTTCTCTATCCCAGAGCAGTTACCCCAGCATAGAATACCATAAGAAAGCATCGAATTTATTTGCCCATAATAAAAAGATTTAATTGTCTCGATATTTACTACACCCCTTAGCTGCAGGATGGCATAATTTTTTGTAGCAAGTTTGCTGGTTAGACTTTTAATATGAAAATCCCAGGAACAATTTTGGTCCATTTCTATACCTAAAAATTTTACATGTTCATCCTGATTTAATAACTGAGATTCTGTTTTAACCATTGAACTGATATTATTGATATTATTGCTCACTCCAATAGGGGAAAATAATAAAAGTATGGCATGAAACGTCGATATTTTAAGTTTGAGCAAAAAAAATTCTGTCTCTCTGTCGGTCTGTCTGTTGGTATGTCTGTTAGTCTGTCGGTCTGTCTGTAACTTTTTTGTGGGCACGTTTACTCTGGAACCGTTTAAGATATTGACTTGAAATTTGGTACACATATGTATTTTAACGAGATCTAGAACTAGATTATATTTTCATCTTATTGTAAATAGATAAATCAAGCAGGTAAGAGTTCATAAAATTGGTATTTAGCATATACAAGAGATGCTAAGGTCTCAAAAAAATGTTTGGCATTAGCATTGAGTGAATAGGACTGTTCAATTAACGGCATTAGCCACCCCCATTACCACCCTCCACCCCGTTATTAAATAGGATGAAAAAAATTGTGATTTAGTGTGTGTACAAGAACCAGAAACCTCAAAATATTTTTTCACATCATCCACCCCCACTACCGATGTGGGGTATCGTTTTATGGGTTTGTAAGGTAGAGGATTTCAAATAGTATATTATTAAAGTTCCATAAACAATTATTTCTACATACATTTTTTCGTTGTGAGTTACTTGGATAGAAAATCGGGATGTGGAAGTAGTGATTCCTTGGGCAGCGGTTTCTTGTCTTTAATGCCGTGAATTTACTCAAGCACTTTGAATGGTAACCTTCATTGTCATTCAGTGATGATGGAAATTGTACATTTTTCCCGTGCAAATTGTATTTTTTCCGAAATTTTTAAAATACTGGTACATTTATTTAAACGTACTTCTGTAAACAGAAGAATTTTATCTTTTTTTGAATTACAAAAAACACAAATAGGTTTGAGCGTATACATCGCATAAGCTCGTTTCTGCCTGTCAATGACACAGTAACAGGCAAACTGATCATCGACGTCAGTTAGACAAGGCGAAAAACTCGCCTTCGTATGAAAAAATTTTCCCATTCGACTTTTTTGCATATTTACGTTAGGGACATACCGTTGAATAAGAATCAAGAGTTTGCCGGAAGAAAATTTGGTCCCAATTTGCTTAAACCGATTTTTTTTAAACAAATTGCAAAAATCGCTTTTTTTCACCCGAATGATTTTTTAGGTTTATTTGGTCATTTGAAACAAAAAAGGTCCCTTGTCGTTTTTTCGTAAAGTTGACCGTTTCCGACTTATAAACAATTTAATGTTGAAAAACGCAAAAACGTTTATTTTCAAGGTTGAATCACAATATTAAAAATGAATTTTTGAGTTAACCGAACTTTTTATACAATCTTTGAACATCCATTAACAAAATCCTGAAGAGTAAGTACAGATCATTTCATTCTAAAGCTTAAATTTTTAATTGTTAAACAATAGACGTTTTTAGCCGGGTGCCCCCCGCCTTCCTCAAATGCGGGCGCACGCACAAGCTACGGCCGACTGAACTATAGAGTATCTGGTGTAGTATTGTATTGTTGTTATATTGGTATTGTTGTATTGGTGTATTTTTACCTAGGTTTAAGTTAAAAAATTCAGTACCTGATAATCTTATTTCTCAGTGCAAATGTTTAAAGACTTGCAAAACCAAAGCATGTCATCTTAAAAAAAAATAATATTACTTGTGTACCTTTATGTGGTTGTAGTATAGATGAATGCAAGAATATACTTCAAATAATTTTTTTGCTAATTCAGGATTTTTCAACTTTTTTTTTGTTTAATTTCACGCTTCTATTTATAATAGTTTATGACAAATTATATTGATTTATAAAACATACAGCAATTGTAACTAAAGCATATGTAAAAGCAAAGCTTCGAGAACACATAAGATACTCTATAGTACAGTCGGTAGTAGCGAGTGCGCGCGCCCGGAGAAAAACGTATATTTAACAATTAAAAATTTAAGCTTCGGAGAATTAAATAATCTGCACTTACTTTTCAGGATTTTGTTAATGGATGTTCAAAGATTATATAAGAATTTTGGTGAACTCAAAAAATTCATTTTTTAATATTGTGTTTCAACCTTGAAAATGTCGTTTTTGCGTTTTTTCAAACATTAAATTGTTTATAGGTCGGAAACGGTCAATTTTACGAAAAAATGACAAGAGACCTACCTTTTTTTGTTTAAAATGACCGAAGAAATCTAAAAAAAAATCATTAGGGCCAAAAAGGGGATTTTTGCAATTTGCAAATTGGGACCAGATTTTAGTCCGGCAAACTCTTGAACCTTATTCAGGGGCATGCCACGAACGTGAATATACAAAAAAATCGAATGGGAAAATTTTTTCATATGAAGGCGAGGTTTTCGCCTTGTCTAAATATAGAATCACGGAATAAAACTTTGTGGTATGCTACTACTATGCAGGCATGACTCATATTCGAGGGAAAATCCCGAGTTTTTTATGAAAATAAAATTTGTCTACAGCGATAACTAAAAAAAAAGAAGAGAACGAATAGTGTATTCCCCAAAAGTAGGTAGTGATATCTGACAACGGATTAGGGTTTTCAATTGAAAATTGTTTACCTAGTGTATTGAGAACCCTTTTTTGCTGCGCAGCAACTTCGCTTGCCTGCTCCACAAAATGTTTAGCTTTAAACATTTCTGTCAATTGATTTTTTTTTACATATTTATCTTAATGGCAGGAGCACAATGCACCACAATGAAGGTGGCAGGAAATCATTTTCTATCATAATGTAATGTCAATAAAGAACTGAAAAAATCTCAGCTTTAAACATGAATAGCATTTACACTTTTTTTTAACATAATTGAAATGCTGATTCCAAGCGTTGCCCCGCTAACGAAATGGCGGAGTTTGTTTTATGGATAAGCTACATTAACATGATAGAAAAAAATATAAATCAAGTTTAAACAAATATCGCATCTAAAAGTGCCGCTGGCTAACATACTATAATCTATTGCAGTATTATATACTTAATTTGTTGGGTAGGATTCAGTCTGCTTTTTCTCGAAACGTTAGAAGTGCATAATAAAAGGTACATATTTTATCGGAAATGATATTCAAACAATAACTTCATCACAGTAAATACATATGTTTTTAATGATAATTTATTTATATTTGGCGAACAAATTTGCTTCATGTAATTCATATTTCTGAATTCGATTCTCAACTACCACTAACATCGACGTAGATAAATTATTATTATAAAAGTACATTTATCAAAACTAGGATATTCAGAATCTTGACAGCAACGTTCCGCTAGAAGGGAAATGATAATGGAAGAAGATTGTTTACATTGTCAGTTTGCATTATTTTATGCTATATTCATTACATTTATATTAATAATTGTATTTGTGAAGTGTAAATATGGTCAGACATTGCCAGATATGATGAAGGCCCCAAATATATCTCTTTACAGATAAATCGTAGTCTAAGCACATTCTAAATCTGCGGGCATTAGTGATATTTTTTTATTCAAAATTAACTTTTTTCATATTGATCTAGTAATTTTAGCTGCCAGTAGAAAATTAGGATTTTTATGCGTAATTCCTGTGAATTTTGTAACCCATCTATAGCAGGGTTAAAATTCAATAATAAAATTTCGTTATATATAAATATATATTCGAAGAAGTTGTTTTTAAATTAACATTCTTAAATAAACATGTTGTTATATCATTTGATAAAAATTGTTATTCTATGTCTTTTGTTTTTCATTCCCCTCCTTGGTTACTTAAGCTTCTGGTGTGTGACTTATATTTACCCAGCAAGTGAACTGGTCGCCACACTACTCCCCCGCTAAGAAAAAGATCAGTCAGTCATTCAATTCGTCAATAGCAAAACGAACTTTCTTAATCAAAGGTGGAGTGACATCACATTTGTCAGATAATTAATATGCTGGCTTAATCCTGTCAATGTTTACCGTGACGGCTTTAGTTCCTTTAACAAAAGTAACCAATTTATCTGTACGGGACAACACTTTAAAAGGTCCATCGTACAGCGGAGTAAAATATTTTTTAAAACGTTATTTCCGAACGAAAACAAAACTACAATTCGAGATGTCTGGGCTGACAAATGATTTGTAATTAACGTGGTAAACTGATGGAATGAACGTTAAATTATTAAATGAAGTGCGTAATTTAGTAATAAAATAAGGAATATCCGGACAAGTATATGATTTAATAAAAAATTCACCAGGTATTCGTAATGTTTGACCAAAAACGAGTTCTGCGGAAGAACATTGCAAATCGTCTTTAGGGATAGCTCTGAGAGGTAATAGTATGATAGGAAGTTCATCTACCCAATGTGGTGTAGAAGTCCTAGCTCTCAGAGCAGTTTTAAGAGATTTATTAAACCGTTCAATCACTCCATTCGAGGAAGGATGATATGGCGTCGTACGAATCCTATGAAATCCCAAAAATTTTGAAAATTCTTTGAACAGTTTTGATTCAAATTGAACGCCTTGGTCGGTTGTCACTGTGACAGGGACACCGAATCGACAAACATTATTCTGAAATAACGTACACGCTACAGTTTCCGCAGTAATATCCTGCAGTGGATAAGCCTCGGGCCATCTAGTAAAACGTTCGATCACAGTGAGAATATAAGAACAACCTTTAGAAGGAGGTAATGGTCCTATTAAATCTATATGTAAGTTTAGGGCGAGAAACGTCACACCAAATAAACTTGTCAGAATATGGAATTTTAATTTTCTTTAAATGAAAAGTTCTCTTTGTGTTCGATGAAGTATCTGATAATAAAAATTTAAGGTCAGAACCATCTTTTTGAGCTTTGCTCAATAAATTTAAGTCGAAGTTAGTATCAACTAGGTTAGACTTTTGAGTAACGATTGGGGAAATGAATTGTTGCAAAGAAGACGTATCATGTTCGCGTGATAAAGTGTCTGCAACAATGTTATTTTTCCCTTTGATATGTCTGATTTCGCAGGCAAATTGAGCAATGAATTCTAAATGTCTAGTTTGCCTGGGAGATCTTTCAGTTTTAGTGAATAATGCTTTGACCAAAGGTTTATGGTCAGTAAAGCAAATAAATGTGCGACCTTCAAGTAAAAATCTGAAATGTTTAATCGCTGTAAATAAAGAAAGAAGTTCCTTGTCAAAGGAACTATATTTGGTCTGTGCCAAGGTAAGCTTTCGTGAAAAGAAGGCTAATGGGGCAAGGATACCTTCGTCATCGCGCTGTTCAAGAACTGCCCCCATAGAGACATTAGAACAATCAACAGTAAGCGATAAAAACGAGCTATCATCACAACGTGGATGTGCTAAAAAGGTTGCACCAGCTATAGCAGCTTTGGCTTTGGAAAAACTGTCAAGACAGTCGGTAGGCCAATCGTTTATTATTTTAACTTTATCATGCAGTAATTTAGTACAAAGTGCATGTAAAGGAATTAATATTTCAGCGAAAGAAGGTATGAAACGATGATAAAAGTTAACCATACCTATGAAACGCTGAAGTTGTTTGACTGTAGTAGGTAAGGGAAAATTATTTATGACATCAATACATTCAGAAGAAGGTAAAATGCCGGCTGAAGAAATATTGTGTCCTAAAAATGTCAAATGACTGACACCTAATATGCATTTTGACGGTTTAATATTTATGCCGTACAATTCTAACCTCTGAAAAACAAGTTTTAAGTGCTCTAAATGTTCCGAACTAGATTTACTTGCAATCAGGATGTCATCTAAATAGACGAAGATAAAGGGTAAACCTACTAAAACTTCGTTCATGAAACGTTGGAAAGTTTGACCGGCGCGGCGTTACGTAAACCGAAAGGCATACGTCCAAATTCAAACAAACCGAAAGGAGTAGTAATCGCTGTTTTAAAAATGTCGCTTTTTGCGACAGGAATCTGGTGATAAGCACGTACCAAATCTATTTTTGAAAAAATAACACAATTATACAACTGCGAGTTAAAATCATGGAGGTGGGGCAACGGATATCTGTCAGGGACAGTAATTGAATTTAGACGACGATAGTCCCCACAAGGTCTCCAGTCGCAGCTTTCTTTTTTTTCAACCATATGCAATGGTGAGGAAACGGAAGAAGAAGAAGGTGCACAAATACCTAATTCTACCATATTATTGAATTCGTCATGTGCTATCTTGAATTTAACGCTATCCAACCTACGTGGGCGTGAGAAAGGTAAATGACCTTCTGTAACAATGTGATGCTCAACTGAATGTTTAACTGGCAAATTGTAATTTGGGGAGCAATTAAAGTAGGAAATTGTAAAAGTAATGCAGTGAATTCATTTGATACGCTAAATAACTTAGGAGAATGTAATGGACCATTGTTTGAAAATAAATATGTTGACAAACTAGTCATATTGTCGATTAAACATTTATGTTTCAAATCAACAACTAAACCAAAATGAGCTAAAAAGTCTCCTCCGATAATGGCGATATTTATATCTGCTATATTAAAAACGAAAGGAAATAACCTACGTAAGTTTAAATCGATTTTCAAAAATTTCTTCCCGAAGGTATCTATAACTGAACCATTAGCTGCTGTTAGTACTACATCAGGGTTTCTCCTAGTATTCGTTAATAGATTCCGAGGTATAATTGATAAATCAGCGCCCGTGTCAATGAGGAATTCAATTTTATTAGTATTATCAAATATAAAGAGACGAGGTTTACTATTCGAAATTTTAACGTCAGTTGTCAAAATATTATTGACATTTAGTCATCTCTGATTGTCGGTTTTGATATCTTTGGCGAACGTGCACCAATCTCCGAGACACTTAAATGCTTTACGACCATAAAGTTAATGGTAATAGCAAACCTTGGCATTAGAAGGATTATATCTAACGCTGGTACCACTTCGACTATTAGAACGGGGCCTTGAGCCTCTGCGATTTCTTGAGTCGAGTCGACTTCTACAACTATCGCAATAAGTGCCAGAAACTGTACGAGTAGTGGAAGGAATTGAAGAAACTTTAGATTCAATAGCAAGTAATTGAGATGTAAAGATTTCTTGTTTGTGTAAGACTTGATTTAACGTGTCTTGAAATGTTGCGATCAAACTAGATGTAGAAACTGTTGGATTGATGTTACAAATCGAATTCGAGGTAAGGGAAGTCATAGAATTCTGACACGACTCCCATATACGATCGGCAAAATCGATTAACTCCTTAATCTCAGTTTTTCCCGACGCCGTAATTGCAATGAAGATTGTTTTGGGTAGTCGCCGCTTCCACAACTTGACCAGGAGCTCCTGGCTCACCACATGGGAACCTCCGACCGTTGATAGCATTGATCGGTAAAAATCGGATGGTTTTTGGTCTCCCATTTGGGAACCAGAGAGTAGGTCCTCCAACCGCTTTTCCTCGCTTGAGGTCAAACGAGAAATTAGTATATTTTTCAAGTTGTCATATAGATCTTTTTCTGGCTGATTAGTGACAACGTCATACACCGTGGTAATAATTTCAGAGGGTAAACTGGCAATGACATAATCGTATTTTTTACGATCGCTAACAATTCTGTGAATAGAAAATTGCGACTCAATTTGAGTAAACCATATTTCTGGTTTAGATACCCAGAAAGGTGGTAATTTAATGGTCGCGACGTAATTACCATGAGATGTCCCTGCACCTGATGAAATTTGAATGTCATCTAATAAAATATTATCTGTTGGTGGTGCCATTTTTAAAACAAAGAAATAATAAATCGATGACTAATTGATTGAATGATTAATTGATTGTATAAATTATGCTTTTTGCTATGTTTTTGAATGAGATTTTTTAAAGACGTCAACGTTGAATGACTGACATGATTCCCTTTAATAACGAAGAAATAATGATCAAGGGCAAAACAATTCACTTACCGGATAAATAAAGTTTTGCCTCTTCGCCGTCTAGTTTTGATTTAGGAGAATATTGTTCCAAGTCTACGAATCTGAATCTGGACTCATGCGGAATATCAGGCCTAGTTGTAGTTTTAATCTTCCAGGATTTTAAGAGAGATTTCTTGCTTGATTCTTTATTTTGTGCTGTCGTTTAACTCGTATTCCTGTCGGGGGTCACCAATTTATAGCAGGGTTAAAATTCAATAATAAAATTTCGTTATATATAAATATATATTCGAAGAAGTTGTTTTTAAATTAACATTCTTAAATAAACATGTTATATCATTTGATAAAAATTGTTATTCTATGTATTTTGTTTTTCATTCCCCTCCTTGGTTACTTAAGCTTCTGGTGTGTGACTTATATTTACCCAGCAAGTGAACTGATCGCCACACCATCTTCAATTAAATTGTTATACAACTCAGATCCCGACTTGAATATAATTATATCGTTTGGTGTACAAATTGCATGAAATATATCGAGGTATTAGAAAGATTGCAACGAAGATTTTTAAAATTGTTGTCATATAGACAGAATAATGTGTATCCCTCTATTGGTTACCCACACGATTTGTCACTTGAAATGTACAATTATAAATTCTTATTGGTTCGTCCTATCGTGTATTTTGTAATGTTCCTTTTTAATGTGGTAAATTTTATTCATGATGCAACTGAAATATTATGAAAAGTCAATTTTCATGTATCCACATATACAAGGCGTCGCGTCGCTGCGAAACTTTTTATTTAAAGGCAGCTAATACTAATGTTGCATTACTCCCATTTGTATATAAAATACCGTAATTTTTCCACAGTGCAACACAGCATTGATATACAGTGTGTCTCACTTTTCATGGAGCCACTCTTCAAAGTTGTTTGAAATAGGAGGCGTCAAAAACAATTTTTTCAACTAGAAATAATTTTTATCTGTAAAACGGATTTTCAAATGAAAAAATGGTTTCTTCATTTTTGGCTTAGAATAATGTATTGTACTAGTTTGAATTGATTTTACAACAAAATAATTCCCTGACACCACTCGACCCCACTTGATTTCAATTTGTGGGATGGTCTAAAAAATATAGTGATAAAGAGCAGACGACGTAGCAAAGAAGAGTTTGTGATCAGAGTTAGACAGGCATGCGTAGTGCGTGGAATAAGCAGCAAATTGTGTGAAAATATTTCACTTCTGGATACCAGCGCCTAAATTTAGGAGTGAGTTGCAGACATATTTTACTTTCTAAATCCGTCGGGAGACACTCTTAGAAGTGATTAAGTTAGCCATGATGACGTCATCAAAATGGGCGCCGTACTAATTTTTTTAGGTTCAAATATCTCAAGAACTAATCAATTGATTTGAATGCGCAAAACCACATTTTAAAGATAATTGAATATTCTACAAAAAAGGTAATATGCAATTATTTCGTAAAAACAATAGTTTTTATTTTATTTGCAAATTAATGGAGAAGTCAGAGGTTTGGTTCGCTCAGTAAGAATCACCGCAACTCTGTGCTGTCCTGTTGTCATACAACTATGTATTCGCTACACTACACACTACACTACAAACTACACTGCACACTAATTGTTTCCTTCTTTGTTCCATATTTAATTTAGGGATATACTCTTCGCAAATACGAAAACGAAGAATATATTGCATTTGATCGGTATATTTCTAAAACAGTCAATATCGCTCGCAGACAAAAAACGTTTTTGTCATTGCGTTAACGAATGAATTCTGAACAATTTTTTAAAATGTCCGCCTTCTGCCCGTCCGTCCGTCACGTTTATTGTAATCACAATAACTAAAGAAAGAAAAGTCCGATTGTATTGAAATTTGGACAGTAAGTTAGTGTTAGCTAGAGGATGAACCCTTTTATTTTTGAGAAAAATCAATCATTAAATAAGAAAATTATTAATCATTTAAAAAATATGTTTTCTTAATTTTTGTCGCTTGTACTTAAATAGAAATCTTGCGAAATGTTATCTCCTCCCATTATTTTTTTCTTTGTTTATATATTTTACTATATATTTCAGAATAATATATCTAATCTTTGAAATATGATTTTCGAATGATGTATGTATTACAGACATTTAATTCTTGTATTAATGTATGATGGTTGAATGGTTATAGTTTTATCTTGCAATCCAACTCTAATCCTTACACCACAAATCAAACCAGACCTGCTCCTGCCCCTGCCCAACCCTACAACTAACACCACGGGTCTTGTGTTCCAGACAGGTTGAATGTATTTTTCTAACTTTTTTTTATATATATTTTTTTTTTAAATAACGAGTGTTTCACCAACAAAGTTGGTATCAAAAACTAAAATTATTTACAAGAAAACTGCCAAGAATATTCTATAACATGCGTAACAATAAAAAGTTCAGTAAATCGGCGAAAAGTATGTTTTTAGTAAGGGATTTAGTTACAATAGAAAGTCACGAAAAACAAGTCATGCCATGTCACCTTCATCGCACGAGGAAGCACATGCACGTCTTCTTTTTCACACCTTGGATGCAGCTAGGAACGGTCACAACAAAGTAATCATTAAGACGGTACATTCAGATGTCATTGTTATAGCACTGTTTGCATTTCCACGTATTGCAGAAGTCAAAGAATTTTAGGTTGCGTACGGAACTGGGAAGAAATTACAGTATCTTCCCATTTATGAATTATATTCTAATCTTCCACGTGGTGTACCAGATCTGATTTCATTTTTCCACGCATTCACAGGATGCGATACAGTTTCATCGTTTTCTGGTATTGGAAAGAGTGCGTGGAAAACATGGATGTCATTTCGTCATGTTGATTCAGCTTTTCAAGAATATTCTAGCCTGTTAACAACAGTACCAACACCTGATACTTGAGCGTTTTGTTGTATTTATGTATCATACTCTTCTAGTACGGCAGATACAGTTAACGAGGCGCGTAGGATACTTTTTATCCAACGAAGTAGAAATATTAAAAGTAGTCCTCTAACTGCGGATACACTATTGCATCACTTGAAATGGGCTATTTTTCAATGTAACATTTGAAGAAATTGCCCGAGTAGTAAACCTCAGGAACATGATCCTTGCCAGTGGGAAAAAAGTTGATTTAATATACAAACCTCTATGGACAACACTTCCGGATGTGAGCGAACACTGTCAAGAATAAGTGTCCTACAAGTGCAAGGAACGGTGTAACAGGGGTCGTTGCAAGTCGTCTCAAATGTACTCTTTTGTGAAGGTTATTGCTCACGAATGGATGTCGAATATCCTAAGTTATTTTGTTTAGGTTACAGCATATCTACAGCATATCTACAGTTCTTTTTAAATTTTATAAAAATTTTTAAAAAAATTTAAATATTTTGTATTAATCTGCAAATAAAATTAAAACTAATGTTTTTACGTAATAACTGCTTATTACCCTTTTTGTAGAATGCTTCTTTATCTGTAAAATGAGACTTTGTGCATCCAAATCCGTTGATTAGTTCTTGAGATATTTGAACCTACACAATTGCAAGAACTTTTGTTTTCATTGCTTACTTAGGTCTTTATTGAAGATTATTTGTCAAAAAAATGGTAAGTATGTACGAATTAGAATTTTTGCTTCATTAAATAAATGATAATAATCAATTCAAACTAGTACAATAAGTACATTATTCTGAACAAAAAATGAAGAATACATTTTTTTCATTTGAAAGTTTTACAGATAAAAATTATTTTTAGTTGAAATAATAGTTTTTTTTTTGACTGCCCCTATCTCAAACAACAAAGAGGTTTCTAAAGTACGAATATCTTACTAGTCTTTTTTCTAAAAAAATCACTAATACTTTGTTTTAGAAAATCGACCATCCTTTTTCATCCTAGAATCGGACACTTTTGATCAAAATCAAACGAGGTTAGGTCTAAAGACTCACTTTGGAGGCATTCAGGCATAATCCCACGGATGGTAGCTTCGCACCACCGTCCGCTCGAGCGAGTGAGCCAACAAAATGTCCGAACCTGTGGTTCTTCTCGTACTGAGCAGGATTACTATCGCAATAACGAGTCATCAGTAGGGTAAAACTAAGCTGTCTCACGACGGTCTAAACCCAGCTCACGTTCCCTATTAGCAGGTGATATTCGTCACCAAAATTTCACAATATTTGGATATCAGATGGGCGAGATATGAGGATAGCTCCATGAAGAGTGGGACACACTTACATACTTCTGGCTATTTACATATAAAAACACTTTTTAACGTAATTCTGTTAATTCTTTGTTTTATTTATTTTGTTTTCCATCTTTCTTATTTTTTAGACATGTTTGTCTTTTTGTGTGTCAATTTTATATAGGTGTGCAAAAAGTAATAAATTTTCACAAGTCGCTTTCATTGAATAGTTTTAGAGTCCCATAATTATTATGAGTTATGTACACTATTTTTATTTGTTTTTTTTTTTTTTTGGTGGGTTAAAATGTTATTAAGAATAATAGACACAAAATAACGGTACTATTAAGATTTTTCGGAAATATGCTGAAAACCAAGTGAAATATGGCAATAACTATACGTATCTTTTTGGTAGAATATAAAATTCTCTAAAATAACAGTTATAACAGAAAAACTGAATAGTTCAAATATGACAAACTCCACATCGTCACATTCTCATTTACGTGATGCTATTAATACTAGATAGAGAGAAAACGTTTTTTTAAATTTCATTGTTCAAGTAGACATTCGCAATCCGACTTAACATCGGTTTATCTTCAGGCTGCATATTATGTCCATATTTATTTACAAAAAAAAATAATTTTTAAAAATTTTGCAAAGAGAGTAAAAAGTTCAACGTAGAACATAAAAGTTGTTTGTATTTCATCATTGGAATTGAGCTTATTCTAGAACCTGCTTGTTGATTGGCCTCAATTTAGAATTATTTACGACCCCTTTGATGTTGTCTTTCATCTCTATCTCCAAAAGTGTTAAATTTTTGCCAGTTATTCACAAAGACCGATAGGCTTCGGGTATGCATCGATAACCTGTAGACCTCGATAAAATCATTCACAAACAGATAGCGTAACAAGATGAATAATTGAAGTTATCTGGAAGTTCACAGCGCTATTGGGCGAATTTTATTGAACTCCGTATTTCAAATAAATTAGCTTTGCTTAGTAATTAGAATTCCTTTGAATCAGTATTGGTAAAATACACCTTTAAATAGCATATCATTTTCAGAGGGGAATTTTATCGATGTTTAATATCTTCTCTTATTCTGAACTCATTAAAAATGAAAATATATTTAATGAGTTATTATCATATATTTAATTTAATAAAAATAGGTGTATTAAAACGGGACAACAATGTTTAATAACCATTGTAGAAAAGAAATTGTATAGTAGTCAACAAGATGAGCTCAAATCTCTAATCAAAAGAAATGTGGGTGTGTATGTATATACCGAGTGACATCGAGAGTAGGGCCATGCTTATATCTGTTTCAATTATTAACGGATTTAGATGAAATTTGGTATATGGATATTAGACCCCATTTTTAGTCTTATCGGTTAACGCCAATTCTGGCCAAAATCCTGCAAATTGTGTTAAAAGCATGAAAATTGGTCATCAGCTTAAATAGGTCAAATTAAGAGATTTTGCCTGAAGTACCTTAAAAAATACCCCGCACGAGCAGCACACGGGCATAGTTCATCTGTGGGGATCAAATTTTAAATATAATTAAATAAATAACCTGTGTGGGTAAGTGATATGTCATTTTATATTAATTCGGCACCAATATATTCATTTTTGGTTTATTTTAATTTCAAGACTCCATTATTCATAATTTTCCCCAAAATCCTTAGATTAGAACGAATATTTGATAAGCTCTCTTCTCCCTTTATCAACATGAAAAATCCCTAGATTTAGGAAAAATCTCTAGATCTGGCAACCTTGAACTCCAAATCCCGAGCTGTCCCTTCTCAGTGTTTGTTATTCTCGGATAACACGCTGAACGGTGTTAGTTAATCGTTGGTGTTCTATTGCGTTTATAAGAGTTTTTAAGTCAATAAATTTTGACTAATTGTGATTTGTGCTAGTGGTACATAAAAACATTTCCTCCCTAAAGACAACCTTTGACAAAAACGAGAAAAATGTTAGAGCTTATCTTAAACACCCTGGACGCCGCCGATCAGAAGACGACCACTTTCAGGAGTGAAGTTAAAACAGATCTAAACCTCTTATCACAAATATCTAAAACCATAAAATCGAAATTTGACGAAATCTTTTTAGATACAAAACGATATAAGCACGGAATACTCAACGGTTTCGGCACAATCTTTAAATCAATAACCGGAAATTTAGATGCTGAAAGCGGTCAATACTATTCTGATTGCATCAATAAATTAAACAACGACGAACACCAACTGGAGAATCTAATTAAAACAGTCACTACCTCCGTTATCATTAATTTCAAGTCAACTATTCAAAACTTCAGATCGATGAAGAAACGTTTAACAAAAATATCAAAGAAATCGATCGCACAATTCAAACTATGACAAGTCATGTCGAAACCATGGAAGTCAATTTAATATTCTTACATTATTGCGAACAATTAATGGCAAGCTATTTTTACATTGAAGATAACTTAAATGACATTCTAAATCCAATAACATTTGCCAGATTAGGAATCATTCACACGTCAACCATAACTCCTAATCATTTAGTGACAGCACTACAAGAAATTTCACAGAGCTTACGAAGGAACAATTTGCCACTTCCTATTAAATTATCGGCAGTTGCTAGGTATTTGGATATTGAATTACAAGCATTTCAAATGGATTCTAACTTAGTATTTGTTTTAACAATACCACTTTTTGAACCCCAAAATTATAACACCTATCGTCTATACCATATCTGATATTTGATAACAGAACTGGGCTTCATCATATTTTATCAATTTCTCAAAAGTTTATCGGGAGAGATGATATTTCTTTATTGTACATATCAATACCAAATTTAAAAGAATGTAAACCACCATATTTTGGAACCAAGTTATACTCAAAACTATTTGCTTATCCCATCAATCAAAATGCTATATGTGAGGCCAGAATCCTCAAACCACTAGCTAGATTCCCAGAAAACTGCCAGACCTCCTTCATTATCAGCCAAGGGTATAATGTCCAAGAACTCGAAGACAACATATGGTTAGTAACAAATGCTGAACCACTTCATATTACCATTAGCTGCCCAAGGAGAGATTCCACGACGGAACTAATCAACCAAAATTCAATCGTCAAACTTCAACCCGGATGTTACGCCTTTGTAGGCATTACAAAACCTCAAGCCAGTGCCTTAAGGACCTTTCTGAAGTCAAAGAAAATTCTCATCCCATTCAACTTTCCTACGAATGTTGTAATCAGATGCCCGAAAAAATTAAACTTCCACACTTAAAACCCCTCAAGCTAAACAACCTGAACGTGGAAGATTTAGACATTGCCAAAACCAAATTAGAACAATATTCCAAAGATATGGACGATCTGACTAATGAACCTTTCATGAATAAACACGTGTCATGGTTCACGTACTTCACAATTACTTTCATTGTTCTCATTGTTCTACTTTACGTATTCTGTAAATGTAGAAGGAAAAGACGTGGAGTACTAAAGATATTCAAATTCAAAAATTCAAATATTTATTGGTCCTTTTTGATCATGTACATGATATAAGACAAGTCATTAAAACATTGAAACACTATTTTACACAATAGTTAAATAATATAAAAGCTTATACTAAGAGTCAAATATAGTGTAAAACACACAATTGTATAAGACGAACACAAAGTATACTGAAAAATGTATGGTACAATATAAACTTTGTAAACAAAACAAAGTAAAGAAAAAAATAAAAAAGAAACGGAACATATAGGCTCATGTTAAGTTGCTGTATATTAGTGGGCTTTAAATACAGAAAAACTCTGATACAGAATAATAACATTTATCTGATAGAAACACTTTTAATTTTTTTTTAAATAAATGCTCTCTTTCCTGATGTTTTATGTCATCCGGTAGGCGGTTAAATAGTTTCGGGCCTATAAATCTTGGAGACTCACTTGTGATTTTTAATTTCGCACAAGGTTCATGGAGTTTATTTTTTTGTCTTGTATTGACATTATGGTAGTCACTATTTAAAATAAAACTATTTCTATTTCTAAAAACATATATACAAATTTCGAAAATATATATGCTAGGTAAGGTAAGAATTTTATTTTCTATAAAGATATTCTTGCACGTGTGAGTACTCGGTATACCAAATATACATCGTAAGATACGCTTTTGAGCAATAAATACATTTGAAGACATAGTGGAGTTTCCCCAAAAACAGATACCATACCTTAAACGTGAATCAACTTGGGCATGATATAAATTAATAAGTTGTTCTCTTGATAGAACCCCCCTAATATTTCGGAACAGGTAAACTATAGAAGAAACTTTGGATATCAAAATTTCGCAATGATGCTTCCAATTTAGACATTCGTCCAAATATACCCCTAAAAACTTAACATTTTCCTCAGTATTAGAAACATTTGTATTGTCTAATTTAATATTTAGCTTATCACATTCCTTTCGCCTACTGTGAAATCTGATGACCTGAGTTTTTTCGGTATTGAGATACAGAGCGTTATCGGAAAACCAATGGTTCAAGGTATTTAAAATAGCATTGCAATTTTCTTCCAAAACATTATCAGATGGATTTGATATTATCACAGAAATGTCGTCAGCATACATTGTAAAATGTGCGGTTGATGGCAAAAAATCAATATCATTAATAAATAAAATAAAAAGCACAGGGCCTAAAATAGAGCCCTGTGGAACACCTACAGTTGAATTTAAACATTCTGAATTAACATTACATACGGTGTTATCGTTTTTATGTTTTAAACTCACATATTGCCTCCGATCTTCGAGGAATGTAGTGATCCAATTTAATGACAGACCCCGTATACCATAATCAGATAATTTAGATATTAATAGACTATGATTGATGCAGTCAAATGCCCTGCTGAGATCGCAAAATATACCAACAGGACATTCTCCCGCATCAATGAATTCTAAAATTTTATTTAAAAAAGAATGTATTGCCGTACCGGTCGACATGCCACTAGAAAAACCATGTTGGTTTTTTGTAATCATTTTAAAAATATCTAAGTAATTTACCAGCCTATCTAAATAACAGTATTCGAAAATTTTTGAAAGTCCAAAGGGCACGGTTACAGGCCTATAATTTTCCAATAGTTGGGCATCCTTTTTCTTAAAAATAGGTATCACCTTTCCGGTCTTTAGGCTATTCGGAAACGTTCCTGTTTCAAAAGATAAATTAATAATATATCTTAATGGTTTAATAATGTAATGGATTACTTTTTTTATTATAAAACAGGGAATATCATCTGGGCCAGACGACTTTTTAGCTTTAAATTTTTTTGTTAATAAATTTAACAATTCTTTTTCACTGAATGGTTTTAAAAACAATGAATGTGTCTGCTGAACTCTACTGTGTGTATACGTATCGCAGTTTAATTTTGGTATTTGCCTAATAGTAGCATGCGGCGCCTCTATAAAAAATTCATTGAATAATGAGGCGACTATTTGAGGCTCATCGTATATAGTACCTTCATTATTTATAACAATATTAGAAAGGTTTTTATTTCTATTTGATAATTCAGCTACGACTCGCCAGCTGGTCCTTACTGGATTTTCAGAATTTATAATTTTATTTTGAAAATACGATTTTTTTGTATTTTTTATTAAACGATTATGATTTTTCTTTGCCATCTTATATGCCGCAGTCATGCTAGGGCATACTTTTGTTAACATAAAAAGGTCTTTTAATTTATAACTAGATACTCGAACTTCATCGTTTACCCATTTCTTATCTAGAGTTTGTCTTGCATAACATTTTTTTTGAGGAAAATGTAAATTAAAATAGTGTACAAAAATGTTGTTAAAATTAGTAAATGCATCTTGAATATCCGTAATATTATAGAGATTTTCCCAAGATTCATTTTTTATAGCTGTTTCAAAACTATTTATTGCATTTTCACTATAGCATCTTTTAAAGAGTGACGTATTTTTAACATTTATAGTATGGTCCTTGTAACTTATATCAAAAAGTACAGTTCTGTGATCCGATACAGCATTATCAAACACAGAACATGAATTTTCACATTTGAAATTAACAAAAATATAACCCGCTACAGATAGTTCTCCTCCACCCTCTCCAGGACATAACAAAGTATTCACAAAGTTCCCAAGGTTAATCCCTCCAATAAAGCGACCCGGTATCAAATCCCAAGAAGAGGAGAAGACATCGAGTTGACATAGACCTTCAACTGTGAACTTTTATTTGTGAATTTTAATTTTTCGTTTAATTGAATTTTTCATATTTTTATTTTTTATTACGCTTATATTATGTTAACCCAATATTTTATCCATACGCAAATTATTATTGTATTTACTTTTACTTACACTTTACTTTTATTTTTACATTCCATACATTTTTATTTTTATTTATTAATATTTACATTTTACTCATTATAGCTTTTTGCATTATATTCATTCAATATTTTTCAATTTTCAAGCAGGGGAAGTTGTTGTATAAAATTATACGATATATCATCAAGATATAAAGCGACATTACAAATAGTATCATATTACAGTATTAGATAACAGTTTTCTTTGAGAATTGCTTATCTAGATATTAAGTTTCATTTTAACTTCTCACAATATTATGCTGATTTGCTATCTTGCATTTTCTTTCTTTAACTTTTGGCTGACACATCATTTGTAAACTTATGAATAAGAGTAACGAGCATTTGTACATTCAGTTATCATACTCATTTCATATTAAATGTATCTCGTATAATTCGTATATATTATTAAGGAATCAAGCTTGATTCCTATTAAACAAAATAAAAGTTTTTAAAAACCCAATAACACAACAAGTGATCTAACATATATACATATATATAGTTATCTTCCAAACCAAATTGCTGACATGTTGAATAAAAAGAGGAAGAAAAATAAACTGTCTATAATACCCTCAGTTCGTCCATCCATATGCAACAGGGTATACTGTAAATAAATTTTACGTTCCAAAATGGCAACCATTTTGAAATTTTTAGGGATACTAAAAAGTATCATTAGAACAGGTTAACAGATTACAATTTAAATAAAAATGTCATATATTTCACATTTTTTTTAATACTAGCGAATTTTACAAAATTTCGCTTTAAAATTGGAAATTTGGCCGCCATTTTGAAAATTTCATAGTTATAAAAAAATATGGGTTAAACTGACTTCAGCGATATCAAATCAATCTAAAATGACGCATTACTTGCCCATATTGGTCATTATTTATTTATTTTCAAAAGTCAAGCCCTTTGTAACATACTCCGCCCCTGAGCCGCTCCTTGGGGGTATTTTTTTGGGTACTTCCGGCAAAATCTCTTAATTTGACCTATTTAAGATGCCTACCAAGTTTCATGCTTTCAACACAGTTTGCAGTTTTTTTTTGTCGCTAGGACTATTTGGATAGACAGGCAGATGTAGTCAAAATGGCCAACTTCCGGTTTCACCGGAAGTGCCATCAAGTTTGATTTTTTGAATGCATCACCCAGTGTGTTTTATGTTTTTCGGAATCTGCAACTCAAATTACATAGAATAGCTTGCCAAATGTATGTTTTTCTCAAGTATTTTTTTTTCTCCAAATTTATTTTTTTCCGTAGAAGGCCATGACGAGGAAAAAATCTATTCTAATTGACTCTAGTAACTCATATTAATAGTGATTTCATCAATTAAATCGCTAACAGAAGCCTCATGAATGAATAAAATTTGCCAAACATGTTTCTTGCGTAAAAGTTATATTTTTTTAATGACACCTACCATCATGGCATTAAATAGCAAATTTAATTACCAATTCAACGATACGCATCATGCACCATGCTGACTTTCAGATAATTAATAACATACGTATTTATTTGAAAACAGGAAGGCAAGACAATAAATTTTCTGTCATATCTCTCGATATTCGAATTTGCAAATTGCATGAACTAGTTAAAAATGTTCCTATGGATTCAGTTTTTCAAATTATTTATTTTAATTAGGTAACCATAAACGAGAATACATTTTAAAAGCAGAAGTGATAATTAAGTTCAATCACGTTTGGTTAAACGTAGACATAGTTTACAAAAGACATTTGTACAGTTGTAGTAATTATACAACTAATGAATTTAAGGTAACAAGTATTTACAGTACATGCAAATTAGATCAAAAAACATTGAGTAGGAGAAGTAATTTATAAAGTAATAATATTTGAGATGCGTACTCTAGATGTTAGAAATAGATTCCCGAAAAGTTACCCCCCCAATTTAGTTCCCTTTTTTTTCAAAAAACCACCCCTAACGGGAATTTAAAGCTGGTTTTTCACTTTTAACTTGTAAACCCTTCGTCGGAAGAGAAAAAAGTATGGGAAATAAAAAACTGTCGTTAAATTCTGCATAAAAAATATCCTATTAACCTTGTAGCTTATACCCACCTATTTCGCGCTAACAGCGTCCGAACAGAGGGGTAGTAATTTGGAGGGCACAGGTAAAAATCAATTATATTCGAAGTTTCACAGCGAATATCTTATTTCTGTATGATATTTTCAATAAATAAAAAGAGATAAGAAAAAATAAATAAAAAAATGCATTCCTGTGCATTTTTCTCGTTAAAGTAACTTGTTTTAAGATATTCACTGTGAAACTTCGAATAGGATCGATTTTTACCTGTGCTCTCCAAACTACCCCCCTCCTGTTCGGACGCTGTTAGCACGCAATAGGTGAGGATAAGCTGCAATGTTAATAGGACATTTTTTATGCAGAATTTAATGACAATTTTTTTATTTCCTATACTTTTTTCTCTTCCGACGGACGCAAAAAAGGGACGTTCCACCTCTAAATTGGGGGGGAACTTTTCGGGTATCTATTTCTAACCCTATCTAGAGTATGCATCTCAAATATTATTACTTTATAAATTATTTCTTCTAAAATGTCTAATTTGTGTGTACTAGTAGCTATTTGCAGAAACAGTAATTTTAGTAGATCATCGTTTATAAGTCAAATGTTACAAGAATTAATTTATTATTTTGATTGTCAATGCCCAATGATATGTTCAAATTGTCGTCCATTTTCCTAACACATAATATAGTCCTATTTATCGTGCACCTCATTTCTTAGTTCTGTTTCATTAATTTCTTGAAGTGCGCGTTGAACTTTGGCCTTTAAATCGTCTAAAGTAGTGGGTGGTCTGGACTAAACTTTATTCTTAAGATCTACAGGAGTGAGATCAGGTGATCTGGCTGGCCATCTAATTGGACCATTTGTTCCAATCCTTCTATGTCCGTAAGTGTCATTCAGATATTGCCGAACAATGACAGCATTATGAGGTTCTGCCCCATCCTGATGAAAGAACCTGTTTTCTCTGATGTTCGGGGATAAATTATTAATATAATTTTTGATTTCATTTTCTAAAAATCCCAGGTATCTTGCACCAGTTATCGACCCGTCGAGGAAAATATGATTCTCGTCCCTATAATTCCTACTCAGACGTTGAATCCAAATCTTTGAAATTACCTTCTCTCAGCAATCTAGGATTTTCTTGTGCTCAATGCCTTGTATTATTTCTGCTGAACATACCATTGTTTGTAAACCTAGACTGATCTGAAAACAGTATCTTTAAAACAAAATCATTATTTAAGTCTTGATTATGTAAAAACCAATGACAATATTTTAATCTTCTTTCTGAGTATAAATGTTGACGTAAATTATATTTATAGGAGCGATACTGATATTTTTTTAGTATTTTTCTGGCACTTTCCCTGCTCACTTTGCATTCATTTTCTAATTCTTGCAGTGAGGCTGATGGGGAAAATTGAACATAGACCAATACGTCAAACGATAAACTCGTGATTTTGATTAGCTGGTTCTTTTCTAAGTATTATTTCCAATTTTCTAAAATAAATTCTTGGTGGATGCCTTAAAAGTAAATGAGCAGCGTACATCACACTTGCATTAATATCGTTTTTGTGATATATCCTATATGTTAATATCATATCGATTTGTTTATTTCGAGAATAATGATACTGATTATTATTTTTCATTCTGGAAGAAATTTTAAACTGCACTATCAGAGTGAGATGACAGTTGAAACTGAAAGTATTTTAATTTCGAAATGACATTAGACGTCTATTGGTTTCCATGGCTAACTACTACTACTTATAAACTGGGTATCATATTTTACAAATTAGTAAATTAATATTTTTTATTTTTACACAAAGATAAAGTGGTGCATAATGCATATCGTTGGATTGGTAATTAAATTTGCTATTTAATGTATTTAATGGAATGATAGCCCTTTGTAGGTACCAATAAAAATAAATATGACTTTTACGCCAAAAACACGTTTAGCAAATTTTATTCGTTCATTAGGCTTTTGTTAGTGATATAATTGATGAAATCACCATTAATATGAGTTACTAGAATCAACTAGAATATATTTTTTCCTAGTCGCGGCCTTCTACGGAAAAAAATAAATTTGGAGAAAAAAATACTTGAGAAAAAGATACATTTGGCAAGCTATTATGTGTAATTTGATTCCAGACTGCGGATTCCAAAAAACATATAACATAATAGGTGATGCATTTAAAAAGTCAAAGTTTATGAAACCCATTTTGACTATATCTGCCTGTCTATCCGAAATTGGGACTAATATCCATCTAAATCCGTTAATAATTGAAAGATATAAGAATTGCCCGAGTCTCGTTGTTACCCGGTATGTCTGAGGACCGTTATCTTGTAAACATGATAACTGCTATTGAACTTAAAATTATTATTTTGGTATATACGTAAAATAGTATTACTACGGGAGCCCACCCTGAGTGTCCGTGCACCCCCCCCCGGATCCTTTAGGACAATGTTTTTCATAAAGATTAAAGCCTAAGGAACAATTTAAGACATGTCCTAAAAAAAAAAAATTGGCTGCACTTTCAAAATGGCGTCCGTTTAAAAAAAGAAAATTTGCAAATATGGTTTTTGTCATTTAACACAAAAACTAAAAAAGATGGAGAAAAACTTTCTGCACAAAAAACAAAGTGCATACAATTTTCTACAATTTTGTTCCTATACAATATTTGTATAGGAGTTACCATTTTCCAGATAAATGATTCATCTCTTAAAGTAAAATATAAAATTCAACATAAAATGTAACACTACGGAAGCCCACCCTAACTGTCCGTGCACCCCCTCGATCCTTGGGGACAATGTTTTTCATAAAGATTAAAGCCTAAGGAACAATTTAAGACATGTCCTAAAAAAAAAAAAACTGACTGTACTTTCAAAATGGCGTCCGTTTAAAAAACAATGCAAATATGGTTTTTGTCATTTAACGCAGAAACTGAAAAAGATGGAGAAAAACTTTCTGCACAAAAAACAAAGTGCATAAAATTTTCTACAATTTTGCTCCTATGGAATATTTGGATAGGAGTTACCGTTTTCCAGATACCACTGTTACCGTTTTCGAGATAAATGTCTGCAAATTACAATATTATTATTATTATTAATTTTTTTCAGTTTATTTTATTTTATTTTTATGTTAATAATATAAAAATATATTATACGCCTAACAATAATTGTCACAGTTATTTCCTCTAAGTGATTTACCGATATATGAATTTCCATGTTTTCTTAATTTCGGACTCATTTATCTGGAAAATGGTAACTCCTATCAAAATATTGTATAGGTACAAAATTGTAGAAAATTTTATGCACGTTATTTTTTGTGAAAAAAGTTTTTGTTCATCTTTTTTAGTTTTTGTGTTAAATGACAAAAACAACATCGGAAACAGTTTTTTTTAACATATGGCCGCCATTTTGAAAGTACAGCCAATTTTTTTTTTTAGGACATGTCTTAAATTGTTCCTTATGCTTTAATCTTTATGAAAAACGTTTTCCCCAACGATAGGGCGGGGGGTGCACGTACACCTAAGGAGAGCTCCCCGACTATATGGTAAAATACTCCTTTCTGAACTATATTTGTCATATCCGGTCACCAAAAGCATATAAATTGCTATATTTTACGTAAACTATGTTTTTTTATTATCTCACCCCCCAACAACCCAACCCTTCAACAGAATAAGAAAATAATCTATTTCCAAATCTCGTTAAAATATATAGGTGTACTTTTAAAGTCAAGATCTTAAACGGTTCCAGAGTAATCGAGCACAAAAGAAAAGTTACAAGCAGACCGACAGACAGACCGACCGACAGATAATAAGTACCAGCCTTGTAGTGTCTATTATTTCTCCCTAAGTAATTTGAATCTCAATAATCGTCCTGAACAATTGATTTAATATCTAGAATTCCAAACAATACTTTGAAAAATATTTGATAGAGTAGAACAAAGTGCGTACAAGTATCGGAAAGTAATAAAAAGCATCATAGAAAGTTTTATCACACCCGAAACCGAAAAGATAAATAATTATTACCTACAATTTTCTCCGCTCCACTTCATTCTATCGCATCCAATAAAGTTCTGCTTCCTTTGATAATATATCAAACACGTTTTGTAGGCTATTCATCACAAACCAAACAAAGGTATTGATAGCATTTAAATGAAAGCTGATCATTTTTGAGAGATATATTCAATACATGAAGTTTTTGTTGGATGAAATATATTTATCGCTTGGGGAAGATCAAACATCACGTACTGAGTACAATTCACACAAAATCATGAATTGAAATTTTTTAAAATGATAAAAGTCAAATATCCTCGTGGAATTGTTATATTTGTATAATAATACCTAACCAACAACTGGAGACTTTGGTGACTGAGATTCAAGACTTACATATCGGTAAATACTGAATAAAATAAAAAACAAACTCGGGACTATATAGAAGTTGAAACTTAGGTCTCCTCTTCAATTTCCTAACTGGAAAATCAATATATTATATATAAAAGGTAAAATTCATTCGCCCACATCATCGTATCTTCAAATTCCTTAACCTGAAAACTTGAAATAATAATAATAATAATAATAATAATAATACATTTATTTTCCTTCCATATATACAAAAAAAACAGGTTAACAAATATTAATAAAGTACCATTGTATGGTTGAGGAAAACCACTAGGCTGTGTTCAAGCAAGTAGTGCAAGGCACTACCCCCCGGATTAATACACTAACCTAGGTTACTATATCATAAGAATACAAAATGTATAACTTACAGTGCCTATCTTAATCCTAATTACATTACTAAGTGACTAAATTGTGACGCACAGTTAAACAAAACCATTTTAAAATTATAGTGTTTTATTTTAACATATATATTATAATTTCTTTTGTTTTTAATCTTTTATTTACTTTTTTAAATTTTTTTATTTTATTACTGATTACTGTATAAGTAACTTGACATATTTATTTTAAATTGTTTGGTGGACATTGTTTTAATATTTTCTGGGACTGCATTATATAGCTTTGAAATATTATGAGTAAAAGACCGTTCATAAAGGCTAGTTTTAATAGATGGTGGTATTATATGATTTCTCTTTCTAGTTTTAATGTTATGAACGTCTGAGTGAAAGCAGATTTTATTATAAAGATAGCTAGGAATTTTCGTAGTAATTATTTGATGATAAAGACATAATGTTTGTAATTTTAAGCGATTGTTCATGTTTAGCCATTTTAGATCTCTAAGTTTATGAGAGATATGTTCTCTACGCGGTATCCCAAATATATACCTAATACATGAATTTTGTGTCCTTTGTATTCTAGTTTTCGTTAGAACATCCAGACATGGATAATAAACAGGGGCGCAGTATAGAAAATTTGACAGAACAAGAGTTTCGCATAACAAGGTTTTTATTTTTGCCGATAAATAATTTCTATGTGGATAGAGCAATTTTAGGGCTGAATAAGATCTTTGTATACATTTGCTAATTTGTGCAGAGAATCTAAAGGTATTATCAAACTCTAAGCCTAAGTTACACGCACTCTGAACGACTGGAATGGTTGTGTTATTGATTACTACCTGGAAATCCATCGGAAATATTAGAAATAGTTAGCTTATTACCAAATAAAATTAATTTTGACTTATTAGGGTTCAAAAACAAGGAATGCTCCATTGACGCCTTCTCAATAACTTTAAGGTCTGAATTAATTTTTATTATAGCATCATCAATATTGTTCCTGTTAAATGACAAATATAATTGTGTGTCATCTGCGTACATATGTGAATCACAATATTCTAATTTACTACAAAGATTTCGGGTATAAATGCAAAATAACAAAGGTCCTAAAATTGAGCCTTGGGGCACTCCGACTTTAAGCGGACTGACGTTGGAGAGTGTGCTTTCTATTTTTACTCTTTGAGTACGATTTTCCATATAATTAGCTAGTAAACTAACTGCATTTGTACCTAGTCCAATAAAGTGAAAGATACCTGTAAGAAGTTGATGGTTTAGGGTATCAAATGCTTTAGTGAAGTCTAATAGTATTAAAGCACTAATTTCATTGTCATCAGAGGCTTTTAAAATATCATCGGACACTTTCAATAATACAGTAGTACAGCTGTGATTCTGTCTGAAACCAGATTGATGAGATGGAATAATTTCGTATTTTTCTAAATGTTCAATTAATTGTAGATATATTACTCTCTCTAAAATTTTAGATAATGTAGGCAGTATGCTTATTGGACGTAAATCTTTGGCAGATACGGGATTTGAAATTTTAGGAATTGGAATAACATGTGCTTGTTTCCATTGAGCCGGAAAGGTATTAGACAATAAGCAACTGTTTACTATGTGTGTAATATATGGAATAATATGAGAACCACAGTATTTTAACATAACGAGGTTTATACCATCCGATCCAACAGCATGTGTTTTTATGTTATATAAAATTTTTGAAACAGTATCTTCATTTACTAAACTAAAATCAAAATCAGCTGGAATATTTTTAAAAGTGTTAGTTGAGTAATAATTTATTAAATTATCATTCCTGTTATTTGATATTGGTATGTTGTTTATAAAATGATTGTTGATATTATTGGGTTCCTTAAGTTGCGCAGGTAATTCAGCATGTTTTTGTTTGTTGACATTTAAGGATTTAAGTTCCTTCCAAATAACTTTTGAATTATTTGTTGCAAATTTTGAATTATAATATGCCCTTTTTTCATTTCTTATCGCCACCTCTGTGTAATTTCGTATTTGCTTGTAGTAGTCCCAGTCAGCATCTAATCTAGATTTCTTAAATTTCGTTTTAGCTTTATCCCTAAGAGATATAAGACGTCTAATATTATTTGTTACCCACGGTTTACGAGGTTTAGATATTTTAGCAGTTTTGAAATGTTGTATGAACTTTCCCTTTTCGACCTAGACATGAGATAATACGGGGTATTGCGAAATTCTATCTAGAGTGGGTGAAAAAGACGTTAAAAGTCTTCAAGTTTCTGTGACATAGGTACCTGTTGAACTAGCAAAGGTTGAAACAAATCCAAAACCTTAAAGTTGCCAAATTAGACCCAATTTTTGTATTATTTTGTATAAGTTGTATAACACTAGCAAGGCAAGGGACAGTTCAATTGGTGGTAGAGATTAATAGTTATTTGATCTTACCTTGGCAGGTGGAACAAAAAAACCAGTTGACCGAACATTAGTAAGTTGCGCAGTGAATTTATTACTATTTATTGCGTATTTATAAATAGCTATAGACAATTAGTCCAATCAATGAATGCCCAAAAGGGGATTGTAGAGAACATTTGGAGGGGAGAATTTTTCTCTTCAGGGATGCGTTGGGTGTAGTCAGGAGGTAAACATACTAAAAGCCCCCACCCCTAGCCCCGCCGCTTCAGGGGGGAGGAGGGTGAAAAGGTTCCTTTTTTCGATTCTTCGCTTATAACTCGAAAACGATGCGTCGTATGGGAAAAGGTAATCTATGCTAAATTAAACGTAATTTAATTTCCCACAAGAATGTTTATATTCATTTTCTTCCTATGTGTTATATTTTACGAAATATTTGCCAGCGAAAATCGATAATTAATAAAAAAAAAATCAATTGTGTACCTTGAATATTTCTATCAAAGCGGTTTACCGTGGTCTGCTAATAAATCACAGTCACAAAACAATCTTTATTTTACAACACTAGACGTATTTACTAACGTAATATTTTGTCGAAGTCTAGACATTTCCTTAAATATACAGTGTGAGTCACTTAAAATGAAGATACCCTTATAACTTTTTCATTTTGTTTCCGATTTGAAGCAAATTTTACTCAAGTATAGAAAAAAATGGGATCTACTTATGACCAGAAAATCATTCACCTGCTATAAAAGCAAAGCCACCTGCGGTACCAAAATGTGCTGAAAAAAATAAAACATTTTGAATGTTAGAAATTCTTAAAAATGCATCCAATCGGTGCCACAAACGTACATACACCCAAATTTGATTTGATTATTGATGGGGGATATCTCATACATAAGCTCATCTGGCAAAGGGGATCCTCAGTTTCCGCAATTTGTGGTGGCTACGTAAAATTCATCGTTCGTAAGATTAAAAATCAATATGATTTTTAATCTTTTTCATCATATTTTGGTACCGCAGGTGGCTTTGCCTTTATAGCAGGTGAATAATTTTCTGGCCATAGGTAGATCCTAATTTGTTCTATACTTGAGTAAAATTTGATTCAAATCGGAAACAAAATGAAAAAGTTATAAGGGTATCTTCATTTTAAGTGAGTCACACTGTATATTTAAGGAAATGTCTAGACTTCGACAAAATATTATGTTAGTAAATACGTCGAGTGTTGTAAGATAAAGATTGTTTTGTCACTGTGATTTATTAGCAGACCACGGTAAACCGCTTTGATAGAAATATTCAAGGTACACAATTGATTTTTTTTTATTAATTATCAATTTTCGCTGGCGAATATCTCGTAAAATATAACACATAGGAAGAAAATGAATATAAACATTCTCGTGGGAAATTTAATTACGTTTAATTTTGCATAGATTACGTTTTCCCATACGACGCATCGTTTCCGAGTTATAAGCGAAGAATCGAAAAAAGGAACTTTTCCACCCCCCTCCCCCTAGAAGCGGCGGGACTAGGGGCGGGGACTTTCAGTATGTTTACCTCCTGACTACTCCCAACACATCCCTGAAGAGACAAATTCTCCCCTCCAAAATGTTCTCTACATCTCTTTCATTGACTGGAATAAATATTTGCGCAATGAAATTAATCAGCCTGTTAATATTGAAAGTATAACAATAGTTATTTACGTAACAAGTTCCGAAAGTGGTCTTTTACTAGACGAGTAAGCAAATTCCAGGACGAGCCGTAGGCGAAGCCTGGAAGCTTGTGAGTCCAGTAAAAGCACTTTCGGGGCGTGCTACGTACAATACTTTTTCCTCAATCATCCCCTTAATGAAACCAAAAATTGATATACTTTGACTATAAATATTAATATTAATTGTACTGTCATCGCTGTCCATTTTGAAATAACTATTATCTGGCAGTTCTAAGCGTCATTATTTTATTACCATAGCAACACGACTGTTTATCGTCTAGTACAAATGTGATTAATGTGATTCATAGTAAAATATAACCTGCAAATTGACATTGACGTTTAGATGATCTGTCACTTTGCAGTACTAGTACCCGTAATAGCTACTATCGGTACTACTACCGAAAGTACTTATTTTTTTAACGATTGAAGAAAAATATATTACAACTCGATTATAGCTAGACTCTAAGGTCATGTAGGTCACAATAATGTTTCTTGTTTCTACGCATAAAGATAAACGTTCACTTGTTGACTGTAAATAGCAGTACTTATGCTGGCACAACTGTTGTCCATCGAGTAACTAATCCATGTGCACTTGGTGCGTAGATTTAACACAAGCCTAAGCTAGAAAAAATACTGTATACAGACAATATTAGAAGTTAGCAGTAATTCCCGTATTTGATTTAATACACTGTTAGGTAAACTGAACTTGATCAAACACGAGAAAATTCTACTTTATATGCCATCCTTATTGGAAATATAGATACTTGCTACAAGGTAGAAGACATTAACTTTTGTTTTAAAGCATAACGCGTATTTAGATCACTCAAATGAGCCACAAACTACAGGAACAACAAACTCCAACGTAGCACTGTAGCTACCATCCGCCTTCACCATTTCTTGCTGAAGGGTGGTGGAACAACTATCAGCTTCCAGATTTTGTCTACTGCTAAAAGAGGAAAACAAACTTTTTGAAAGACACATCAATACTTAAATAGACACTGTGCATGGGTACCTAACAGGTTCCGTCAGGTGGTTTGTTGGAAGCTGTCAAACACCCAGACGCAGTGTCTGTTCTTCCGCCATGCCATGTCATTATTTTCCATTCTCTGGACGCCAGCTGGATTTAAAATGTCTCGTTAATTAGCTTAAGCCAACAACGGCATGGTAGTTGATTCACTTATCTTATGCTCTTTGATAGCATAGTATCTTGTTTAGGATCTGCATTTTTTTGCATACCTTGAGAGTAGGAGCAACTATCACGCCCCATACAACAAGGCTGTCTACAGGATGTACAATGGCAAATACCATTTAATATTTGGGCTTGTTTACGGACATTTTAAAATTCCAGCATATATGTTTTTCGACACAATTTTGGTCATCCCAATATTACAATTTGGTATCAGATGAAAGTAATAGGATGAACTTCTTGGAGAATAGACCGGCGTTTATAACTAAGGGCATATCAGGACCCCTGGGGATATTTCCGGAAGTTCTAAGCATTATAAATGGACTTTCATAGTATGTTTTTATTAGGTACTAATCGTAATATTAATAGTAATTTTGTATATTACTATTTTGACAAAATTTAGGTGAAGAACGCATCCTATTTGGAGGCTCATAATTGAATTGGTTCGAGACATAGACTTCAGGAGTTTTGATATAAAATGAGTCAAAAATAAAGTACTGTTAACATAAAAAAAAAAACTTTTACTGATGGTATAAAATTGATGCAAAAGATTGAATAGTTTTTTCAAAAATGTGTTGAATCCTCCATTCCCTAGATGAACTATTCTTAATCTGTGTTTGAACTGTAAAATAGTTCTGTTATTTCACCATATTTCATGTAACTTCATAAATGTTCCAAATGACACGATCCCCCCTACTTAGAATCTCCATATTTTCCGTTGGATCCTCAGAGTTAATGAGTTAAGGGTATACTGTCGGTCTTAGAATTAATGTTCAGAAATTAATAAAATTCGGCATATTAGTAGATTATGGTAAGATAATGATCCAATTAAATTTTTGAAGAGCTACAGATAACCAGTAAAAAAATATTGACATTTGAAATTTGATGCTTTTAACATTGAGAAATCACAGGTTTTATCATATTTTACAAAAAGTACCATTCAGATTTCAACTAAAAAGGAGAAAACAAGAGAAAATAATATACAAAACATTTTAGGCACTTAAAAGTACAGCTTTTAAGCATGTGATAGTAGTAATTATTAGCGAATAAACATTGGCCCTTTTGAGAAATCACAGGTTCCATCATATTTTACAAAAAGTACCGTTCAGATTTCAATTAAAAAGGAGAAAACGAGAGAAAATAATACACAAAACATTTTAGACTCTTAAAAGTACAGCTTCAGAGAATGTGATAGTAGAAATTAGCGAATAAATGTTAAAAGTCTACTCTTTATATCGTAGTTTATTAGACGTGGCAATGTCGTAAATTTAAAAATGTATGGAATATTAGACTGTAGGTTTCATAAAAATTCTTTATTAAAAATAACATGAACGATGTTTTATTAGCACATATTTATTAAATGTAATGAAAGATGAATGACTAATAATGTTACAGATAACATTATTTCATTTTTTTAATAATTAATCTTCTAAAAAATTAAAAATTCTCTGCAATATATTTTTGTGTTTTGTAACATTAACAACACTATTCTCATCTTTCCATAGAATGTTTAATAAACCAGTCACGTTTGCAGCAACCATTTTTCTTCTAATACCTATTGATACACAGTCTTTTAATAAATTTAATCCTTTTATAGCAATAGGCAAATTCTTCAAAAATTTTATTTTTTTACAAGCATCGTCCCAACTTAAAAAAGAATCAAGTAAATCATCGTTGGTAATGTTTAATTTGTTTAAAACTTGATCCAGTATGGCTACGTCATGAAGAGCATCATGAGCTTTATCACAATTTATGTTCAATTCTTTAGCAAGATTTTCTAACTCCAGGCACTGAAGGATTTATCTTCTCTGCAAAACATCAGTATCAGCCAGTGGATGCTAAAACAAAGGCACTTATAGAGCGATTCACATGCATTCTGTACGATGGCACAACAGAACTTGACAGCATCAACAAGCTCAGAGAGAATCTCTTTACACAAGGAAAAGTAAAGATGATTCAAAGTCTACCGCCCACACAGGATGCCCTCATTCAACACACTAATCACTACATCCATCATCTGGTTAACCAGTTTGCAATCATTCCAAAATGCACCTACTCCGGCTAACTTTGGATGGAAAAGAAGAGTTCTTCCTCTAGCTAACATTAACTTTCCAAATTTCAACACAATCGGACTTTTCTTTCTTAAGTTATCGTGCTTACAAGAAACGTGTCGGGCGGACAGACGGACGGACAGACAGACGGATAGACGGACATTTTGAAAGTTGTTCAGAATTCGTTCACTAACACAATGATATGATTTTTTTTTCTCTGCGGACGATATTTACGGTTTTAATTTCTAATTCGTGCCGATCAAATGTAATATACTCTTCGGTTTTTGCAACATTATAAATATAATTTAAGCAAATTTAATTCTATGTAAATTAGCTAGCTCGAATGGTTCTGGAGATATCTGCGAAAAATAGCAAAGAACAGCTCGCATTTCGGAACCAGAAAAATTGCGATCTTGACTCGTTCATATTTTTGGAAAAACACCAGCAAGACGACCGTATAATGTCGCGACGTAAAGAGTTCCAGTTAAACCTGATCGTAAATCGCACATCGTAATTGGAAAATTCGGCTCGGCACGAACGAATCGAAAGTGGCATTTTTTGACGTGTAGTGATTTCGAAGGCAGTTGAAGCGACGATTTTGATAAATCATTGTCAATTCTCTCTCACTCCATCGCGACGTTGCCTAGTCTAAATACTGCGCAAGTCAAACGAGACAGTGTATACTTTTGACTCCTGCAGTATCGACAGTTCTACCTTAAAGGGTTGTGGGATGCTGAGGTAATGGGATCATGAGGTTGTGGATGTAAGATGGCCAAGCACAAGGATCTGATGTCACAATCTCATTAACTCCCTAATCAAGATTTCCCGCTGTTTTTATCAGATTCCAAGGGTTATGGGGTTGAGGGGTTATGGGGTTAAGGAGTTGTGGTTTCCTTTGAGTCAATACTGAAGTACTTCAGTGTTAAATGTTAAAGTTTTAAAGTTGAATCACTTTTGGAGTTTGATTTAAATGAGCTGAGTAAGCAACATTACGATTCAACAGAGTTCTTAGTTAAAAAAAAAACTGACGTGCTTGGGAAAACTAAGGTCAGATTCGTATTCCGCGGCTCAAAATGCAGGGGATAGCACACCAGCACAGACCGTTTTTTTGTGGACCTGTGTAATTTTTTTTGTAGGGCTTAATTAGTTTAGGTCAGGTTAATTTGGAGGGTATTTCCCACTACAAACATGAGTATATAAACTATCTCAATAATGCAAGTAAAACACGTTTTTTTTTAATACACAACTTGAGGGGAATTATTTTAGGTCATGCACAAACACACACACACTATAAAACGCCACCTTGTATTTGATTTAATATATAATAAATTGGAAATAATAAACTACACCCATCATTTTTTTGTTTCAGATGTGATGAAACCGTAAATCCGTTGGCACTCGAAGAGAGGAAATTTTTTCACCCCACTAAAGACCGGTGGCAAGCAGTCCCGGATCGACCGACTGCATGGCGTCTCAGACCCAATTCATACATTTGGGTGCCTTCCACACAACTTTTCACCGACAAGAAAAATCGCCCCTTCCCTAGAGAGTTTGCTTTATTTGTGACTATGAGACTACATAATGTAAGATTATTTTGTCTCTATTCTGTTATATCTATAGAGCTTTGCGATGATTTAAGTCTACGTATAAATCGTGTACTTTTTTCCTTGCGTGAGAGTATTATTTCTCGGTATTCTCGCCTGTATTGATCAAGTGTTTTTATATCTAGAGAAAAGGGCATCTCATTTAAAAAAGCTTATGTAACGTGGGAGAAGCTTATTTTAAAAGAAAAATCACAAGTTTATTGACTGGAATGAAAAAATATACAAGAGACTCTAAGCAAACATCATACAAAGTTGATCATGTTGTTTAGCTTTTAAAATGCTCTTTGTCTTTGGGTTAATAGTAGGAAACAGTTTTGGAATTTGAAATGAAACAATAGGATTTAATGGATATGTTTTTTATCTTATATTTCATGTTAATTGTTTTACTGAACATTTAGATTGTTAATTATAAAACAGTTATATCGTGAATTGATTTAGAAACCTTGTTTTTAATGGAATTAGGAGTTATCCATGTAGCCGGCCAATAAACTTTGTTCAGTACTATTAGCAGCCGCAAATTTTTTTTAAAATTTCAACACTTCTTTATAAAGAATGTTTTACACGTGATATGTTTCATTTGGCAAACCTTTCATCTATTTAAGGTAAAACAAAATAAAAAAATAAACTGACATTGAATACCTCCGAAAACTAAATTTTCATATATCAGCATTTTCAAGTCATCCTTTTTCACATAACTGTATACCGATTTATGGTCAGTAGCCTTCGCTATACTCTTGTCAAAAGAAAACAACCTGAATAACGAAACAGAAATCATAAAGGAAATAGGAACTAACAACGGGCTTTCTGTAATTATAAACACAAAAATATCGCAATTAGTAAAATCTAATCTAAAAAACCGCTGCCCAAGGAATCACTACTTCCACATCCATATTATCCATCCAAATCAATGAGAAAAGTTTGTTTAGGGAACTTTAATAATATAATATTTGAAATCGTCTACTCTAAAAACCAATAAAACAATATACTACATCGGTAGTGGGAGTAGAGGTGTGGGTAAGGGTGGTAGTGGAGATGGATGAAGTAAAAAAAATTGAGGCCTTTGGTTCTGTTACACATGTACACACACTAAATAACAATTTTATTTTTTCACCCCCTACAAGAAGATCAAAATATAATCCAGTTCCAGATCTCATTAAAACACATACGTATACCAAATTTTAAGTCAATATCTTAAACGGTTCCAGAGTAATCGTGCGCACAAGAAAAGGATACAGACAGAACGACAGCCACAGAGACAGACCGACAGGCAGGCAGAAAATTTTTTCTGCTCAAACTTGAAATTTCGACGTTTCATGACATACTAAGCCTATTTGGACAATACAAATTTTCAACATTTTTTTTGTGTTACTATAATCCCACTGGATATGGAAGTAATTAAAGAAAAATCCGGTAAAAACTTTGTGTATCTATCACATTTTCTTAAATAGACTTTCTTTTGATTTTTCATACATTATTCTTTCAGCTGTTTGCGAAATCCTATAATGAAACTATGATTTAATTTAAAACATTCATAGAGTATATAGGCTCCATTATTGGATAGATGAATTCTATTTTTTTTTGTTTGTGAATGATTTGTCTGTCATTTTTTGCTTCATATTTGAAATATCTTAAAAGTGGTTTTGAGTCTTTCTGAGGAGCTCAAAAGAAGGGCGAAAAATGCATTTCAAAGGATAAGCGTGTAGGCGAATTTTAGAATGATAGTTTAATTTCTCCAGGTGAGTCCTGTTGTATTAAAAACTTTAAGATTGGTTTTTGTAAATAGATTCATTTTACAGCTTTTTGTGATGTAGGTTTTCAGAGAATTACAAAGAATAAAAACTGATATTTTTAATTAGATTTTCATTATTGATTGAATAGATCATTATTTTGTAAATAAATTCATTTTAGAACTTCTTAGTATTCTTCTAAGTATCCACTGTGCTTGAGAATGTAGCCCAGCAATTACACAATTTCAGTTGCAAATAGAAAATATACTTGACAAAAGAAATTTTTCGTTCGTTATTTGTTACAATGGAATATCACAAAGTAACAAAAATAACATGAATTTCTTGAAAAATGCATAAATTTTAACGAAGCTTCAGTAATAGTATATTACGTAATGAGTGTTGTAAAAAGCATATTACGCACGAATGGAAAAGTTACGCACGATGCCGCGTAGCGGCGAGTGCGTATTTCCATGAGTGCGTAATTGCTTTACAACTCGAATTATGTACTATACTTTATCTACGATCATATTTATTTATTTATTTAGTAAAATCTGGATTTAGCTTACTTGTCAACAATATTATTCAACAAATATTATGTCGGTTTTGACAGCATTTGAAAATTACGTAGGCGCATTTGTTTTTTAACCCCCCGCGCCGGCGATATAAACCACCTATAATTGCGTGTTCGGTGCGTTTTGTTTACCGTGCGATTTGTTTGCAGTGCGATTTGTTTACAATATGTAAAGTTCAACTTACATAGATGGCAGGTAGTGTGTTTTTTACTATTTACAATAGTGATCGTAGGTAAAATGTATTTTCGTACTACTAGCTCTGTAAGTGTCATTTTTTTACGTCTGTCAGTGTTATGAAAGGGATTAAAAATATCTTGTTTTTAATGAAGATAAAGACGCCAATATTCTTGGCTAAAGATGTCGGTCTCAGATGACTGGGGTCGGGCAGGACTATTGCCCTTTACCCCAATACATCGCTGTAGACCGGGGACCAGCCTCGTGCAGGGCGGGCGAACTTACTTTGCGTCGGCCCCACTCACAAATGTGAGCAGTGCAGACGATTTCGGCCCACCTCCCTGGGTCCTGGCTCATTGAACCTTGCTGGCTAAGGCTTCTTCTGTCTTGATCTTATTTTCTTCGCCAGCTTGTCTCCCCCGGGGGGTAGTCATCGGTCAGATGGGTGTTTTGGGTTTTTGGCTGGAGTGACTGCCGGTACACAGAATGCCAGTTGACATCCTGTCATCCGGATCATCGGTAGGGTAAGGATGAGCTGTGTAGCTCGAGGAAGGGCAGACCTAACTGCTTTGGAAGCATTTTCGGTCAGCCAGGAGCTAGGGGGACTACAGATTCTGGACGGTTGTTTGTCCGGTACCCGCAGGGTCTTGGGTGGGTGGTTGGGTAATCGTCCTGTCTCTTCCGTGGGGTGTCTTCATCGGACGGTGGGAAGATAGAGTTCTCGTTGCACCATTTTATACCTGATAGCAATTTATAGATTGATGTTACCGGGGCAGAGGAGGGGGAGGAATTAGTGGGAGAGCGCTCCTCCTTTCAAATCGAAATATTTATAAAACGCATAAAAACAATAACAAGGTCGGAAATTTAATCGTCGTAGATATTAGGTAATAAGTTCAATTAACTGATTGGTAAAATTTTATTTCATAAATTTTGGCGATCTTTTTGAAGGTGGTTCAAATTTTTTTCAAAAATTTTTTATAGGTCATTATTAGGATATGTATACGGATCAACTTAAGCTCTATACACAAAGAATATTACTTCATCCACCCCCACTACCACCCCACTACCAATGCGGGGGTACCGTATGTCGTAAGTATGTCTATCCACATCCAGTGGAAGTATAGTAACGACAAAAAATTTTTAAAAATTTTTATTGCTCAAATAGGCTTAAAATGTCATGAAACGTCGAGATTTTAAGTTTGAGCGAAAAAAAAAATTCTGTCTGTTGGTCTGTCTGTAACTTTTTTTTGTGCGCACGTTTACTCTGGAACCGTTTAAGATATTGACTTGAAATTTGGTACACATATGTACTTTAACGAGATCTGGAACTGGATTATACCTTCATCTTGTTCCGTTGAAGGGTTGGGGGGGTAAATTGGGGTAAATATGGGGTTAATGAATAAATCAAGCAGGTAAGAGTCCATAAAATTGGTAGTTAGTATGTACAAGAGAAGCTAAGGTTCCAAAAAAATTTTTGGCATTAGCCACCCCCATTACCACCTCCACCCCCTTATTAAAGGGGATGAAAAAAAAATGTGATTTAGTATATGTACAAGAACCAGAAACCTCAAAATATTTTTTACCTTATCCATCCCCACTACCACCCCCTATCACCACCTCCACCCCACTACCGATGTGGGGTATCGTTTTATAGGTTTTTGAGGTAGAGGATTTCAAATATTAAAGGTCCATAAACAATTATTTCCACATACAAAGTATTTTCGTTGTGAGTTGGATAGAGAATCTGGATGTGGAAGTAGTGATTTCTTGGGCAGCGTTTTTTTTTTCATATATTATCAGATATTTATTCTAAATTTTTGCACAATTTTGCGAGTTTTATTTTATTTTAAGGTTTATTTATCCATTGTTCAGTTAGATACTGTCATTCATTCTTTTCAAGTAGAATTGTCATTTTTACTTCCACATCCAGTGGAGGTATAGTAACGACAAAAAAATTTTTAAAAATTTTTATTGTTTAAATAGGCTTAGAATGTCATAAAACGTCGAGATTTCAAGTTTGAGCGAAAAAAAAATTTCTGTCTGTCGGTCTGTAACTTTTTTTGTGCGCACGTTTACTCTGGAACCGTTTGAGATATTGACTTGAAATTTGGTACAGATATGTACTTTAACGAGATCTAGAACTAGATTATATTTTCATCTTGTTCTGTCGAAGGGTTGGGGGGTAAATTGGGGTGAATTTGGGGAAAATAGGTAAATCAAGCAGGTAAGAGTCCATAAAATTGGTATTTAGTATATACAAGAGAAGCTAAGTTCTCAAAAAAAATTTTGGCATTGGCCACCCCCATTACCATCCCCACCTCATTATAAAAGGGGATGAAAAAAAATGCGATTTAGTGTGTGTACAAGAACCAGAAACCTCAAAATATTTTTTTACTTTATCCACCCCCCCGTCCCACCCCCTGTCACCACCCCCACCCCACTACCGATGTGGGGTATCGTTTTATGGGTTTTTGGGGAAGAGGATTTCAAATATTATATTATTAAAGTTCCATAAACAATTATTTCCAGATACAAAATTTTTTCGTTGTGTGGCTTGGATAGAAAATCCGGATGTGGAAGTAGTGATTCCTTGGGCAGCGGTTTTTATATATGTATAAATATCTATTTAGTAAATTGGAGATCTGAGAGAACTTTCAGGGATATTAAGAGTAGTTAAATCTACTTGACGCCTACTTATGAAACCAACTTTGTTATGTACTCTGTCCGTCTTCACTAATACTCATCGGTCAACTGACAGCTGCTTTATTACTTCCACATCCAGTAGAAGTATAGTAACGACAAAAAAAATTTCAAAAATTTTTATTGTTCAAATAGGCTTAGAATGTCATGAAACGTCGAGATTTTAAGTTGGAGCGAAAAAAAATTTCTGTCTGTCTGTCGGTCTGTCTAACTTTTTTTGTGCGCACGTTTACTCTAGAACCGTTTGAGATATTGACTTGAAATTTGGTACCCATATGTACTTTAACGAGATCTAGAACTAGATTATATTTTCATCTTGTTCCGTCGAAGGGTTGGGGGGTAAATTGGGGTAAATTTGGGGTAAATAGGTAAATCAAGCAGGTAAGAGTCCATAAAATTGGTATTTAGTATATATAAGAGAAACTAAGGGTTTCAAAAAAAATTTTGGCATTAGCCACCCCCATTAACACCCCCACTCCATTATTAAAGGGGATGAAAAAAAAATTGATTTAGTGTGTGTACAAGAAACAGAAACCTCAAAATATTTTTTTACTTCATACACCCCCACTACCACCCCCTATCACCACCCCCACCCCACTACCGATGTGGGGTATCGTTTTATGGGTTTTTGGGGAAGAGGATTTCAAATATTATATTATTAAAGTTCCATAAACAATTATTTCCACATACAAAATTTTTTCGTTGAGAGTAACTTGAATAGAAAATCTGGATGTGGAAGTAGTGATTCCTTGGGCAGCGGTTTTTTTACATAAGAAATATGACGGAGTAAGAATCGTTCTACTGGAAGTCCCTAGTGGATTGTAAAAAGAAAACGCTCTGTGTATGAAATATACAGATTACATTGTACATAATAAAGAAAACAGTAACAGTGCTTTGATACAGTTTTGTTAATAATATTATGCAGTACTCAGAGGCGTGTCTATATTTCGAAGAAAAGCCTCTTAGGTTTGTTAAGCACGAGTCACAACCAGAGACATGATCCTTCTGTTCTCTCAACGTTGTGGAAACAGCTAATGGGCATAAAGAAAAGGGGAACTTTGAAATCATGCTTTATATTCCTAGCACACAAATCATAATAAATGCGGGAGTTCTATGCATGGCTACAACTTATTTTGGTAGCCAAATGAGCAATAAGTTACTCTCACTTGAAAAACTGCAATAAGAATACTTCTATATTCCTTCTAATAATTTAATATAAAGAGTATGACTTTCCTATCATTATCGAGATCTTCAAGATTACTATTTTACTATAAAAATATAACCTCTTATGTTTGTTGGGTATTTTGCCATTGTAAAAATATTTAAAACATAAGAAATCATGAATATGCCATAAATAATTAAAATTTTCTGTCGGTCGGTCTGTATGTCTGTATGTCTGTCTGTCTGTAACTTTTTTGTACGCACCATTACTCTGGAACTGTTGTGATATTGACTTTAACACACCTATATATTATAATGTCAACTGGAACAAGATTGTATTTTCTTATTTCTCTGAAGGGCTGGGGGGTAAAGACGTAAAACAAGCAAGTAAGAGTTCATAAAATTGGAATTCAGTGTATTTGTACAGGGAGCCAACGTCTCAATTTTTTTTTTGCATCAGCCATGGAATGAGTTAATGGAGTGGAAGTAATAAAATAATACAATTTTTTTTGTTCAAATAGGCTTAGAATGTGAAACGACGATAATTTTAAGTTTGAAAAAAAAAAAATGTCTGTCGTGGTGTGCTGCCTGTCGGTCTGTATTTTTTTTTGTGCCCACGATTATTTTGAAAACGTTTATGCTATTGACTTGAAGTTTGGTACACGTATGTATTATAATGAGATCTGGAACTAGATTATATTTTAATCTTGTTATGTTGAAGAGTTAGGGGCAAATAGGTGAAGCAAGGAAGTAAAAGTTCATAAAATTGGGATTTAGCGGATGTACGAGAATCCAAGGTCTCAACATTTTTTTGGTGTCGGCCACTCCTACTATCACCCCCATTACCACCCCATTATTAAAAGTGGTAAAAAAATAATATTGTGTGTATGTATTGCAATTTAGTGTATGTACAAGAACCAAAAGCATCGAAATTCTTTTTGGGATCAGCCAGCCCTACTACCACTACTCACCGCCTCCTCACCTCCCACTGCAGATACGGCATGTCATTTTATAGGTCTTTGAGGTAGATGATTTCAAATAGTACATTATTAAAATTCTCTGAAAAATTATTTCCACGTAGTGGAGTGCAAATATAATATCAACAATTTTTTCGTTGTGAGAGACTTGGATAGAAAATCTGGATGTGGAAGTAGTGGTTCCTTAGGCAGCGGTTTTTTACGGTAAAAACTAACGAGTGGGACAGAAAAAATGCTTGCCCTAAAGGACGTCGAATATTAACACATTCAACGCGTTTGTTTTCTTTCCACAGCAATAAAAATGTCTACCAAGATTATGATTATTTACACCAATATGTTAAAAATTTAGTTTTGTCACTCATATTTTTGTCTTACTCAGTATTTGAATTCAGCATATTATGAAACAGATTCTCTCGAATATCATTTTTCCATGATTTATTATTAAATAATTTTACCTGATTACAATATGCGTTTCTGAATTAATCGAACAGATATAAAAATGAATCAAACATACATAAATAAACAAGTAAAAAACCTTTATGACGTTTTCCTCTAGGGGCAATTTAAAAAAAACTGACCAATGTCAACAATTTGAATATTAGGTCCAGTCATTGAAGGTAAAATACGGCGATACTATATAATTTTGCCAAACAGCATCGATTTGCACAAAAATTTGGATTTGGTGATTTTCACATTTTTTAACGCCGAAAAAAAAAGGGACCAACATTATTTTCGTCACAACTCGCTTAGTGTTGATACTAGCGACTTTTATAAAAAAAGAAAAATAAAGGTTTTTTCAAGCACTTCAAAAAAGGTTCCATGAGTTTCCCCGAAAAATGCATTGTTTTTTGGCAACTTCACGTTGAAACTTTCAATATTGGCGTTTGACGAATAAGAAAAAACTTTCAACAAGCTATTACTCCGTTTGTATTGGGACTACAGACACCATACACCCACCATTCTTTTTGTTTTTTTATAGGCTACATTTTTAATAAGAATGATTTTTTCGATAAAATACTTACTTTTTGAGTTATTCGCGAAAAACCGTCTGAAAACGTGGGTTTATTGGTTGAAAAATTGACACTTTCATTCGCGAATAAGTCGAAAAGTATTGACTTTCAGAAAAAAATTTATAGAACAAAAGTTGCTTAAAATTAGTCAATATATCCATTTTCAATGAAAAATTTTTCACCCCCGAGAAGGGGTGGCATCCACCCCCAAGGTAAAAGCAACCCCCGGTACAGGGTCAACTTTGGAGTAGAGGGTAAGTGGTTTAAGTAGAACCTAAATCCAAACTTTTATGAAAATCGGTGCTGTTTGGCAAAATTATACGGGAAATAGGTCATTAACTGGACTAGTAGGAAATATTTGAGAACTACTGCCTTTCTGGGTCAATGGACGTGTAGCTCTCGTCGGCACACGGCGGCCCGCGGTTTTAAAGCAAAGAAGGGCGACACCTTTGATGATCGCCTCAACGGAACCAATTATAGAAATTTAAATAATTCGTTATCTTTTTCTGCAGAACTGCAAGCAAGTGATGGGCGTAGAGGTTTAAACACAGCAATTCTTTACATGTGTGTTTTTTTTAAATTTAGGACAAAGTATTGGAGCTTTTATTGTTGTTTATAATTTTTCAGATTTAAATGTGATTTATTAACATTTGTAACCTAAATAAGTGTTCTGGGTTAAAAGCTTAAAAAATAAGAAATTATTACATGACATTGGGAAATAAAGTTAGACGTCTGAAATACGATAACAGAAAACAATTATGTGTATTTTAAGTTAGGAAAAAATCTGATTTATTTAACGAATTGCCGATTAGGCATCGAAAACTAAAATATTCGATAAATGTAGAACTTACCAAATTATTGTTGAATTACATAAATTGTTCGAAATGGCTTCCGTCTGCATCAATACACTTTTCGGCACATCAAACTAAGGACATACGCACTCCGTTCAACACATTTGGTAAATTAGGATCATTTTTTATGGTTTCTATGCACATTAAAATACCACACTAAACTATCAACTAACGTTGTCAATAAAGAAAATAAAAATAAAAACTTGGTCCAAAATCCAAAAAGCAACACAAAAAGAACGAACAAGTAGTGTCTGTACGTAATCAAGAACTTAACGACTTGAACGGTAAGTCAATAAAATAAATCTTAACTGTACATACGTGGCCCAAAATTCAAAAGGAACAAAAGCAACATACAAAAACAACGAACGGGTTCGACGTGTGTACTTAACGAAGTGCCCACAGAAACTCAAATGTTACACAAGGGAGAGTATAGTTATCTTCAGATCTACTAAGCACTCAGAAAACGCCGACGTCTTTCACCTCTACCGCACCGCTAAAGACATTACCTTACCTACTTTTAAAAAGCCATAAAAAAGTGTGATTATCAACTTGTGTCCTCGCCGACGCGCGGTCTCTAACAAAGGAGCGCGACACCTTGAAAGAGCTGCATTAGCGTATTTGATGGCTAGAGGCGCCGGCATAAGCGAAGATAAAAGCCTATCCCAACATTCCAGTAGTTCTCAAACAATATTATTGAAAATTTTCGAAATTTCTGTTTATTTCTTTTTTCTAAAACTATGTTATATAAGGTTATTTTGTTCGTTTAGTCGTTCCCCACCACCAGTTTTTTTTAATGACATGAAACTGATTACACACTGTATATTACAAAATTGTACTTTCCAAATTAATAACAAATTCGTCATTATTGAAAACGTGGAAGAAAATAATTCCTTATTACCAAGTAAGTACATGTAACGTTTAAGCACATATTTTGACAGCAGTAAACACTACGCTATTGTCACTTGCTGCTACTGTACCTGTTGCATTTCTATTTGCGGTTTGACATCTGCGCGATGAGATACAATTCAAAGTTAGGCTAGACGAGGAAAGATCAAGATCGACATCGATATTTTTTTGCAATTTTCAACATCACGGTTGTTTTTGGGCATTTTGATAAATGGATATTTTTGCGAATATCAATAAGACGTGTGTATTCATAGATCTGAATATATGGATACATTTCAAAACCACCCTGTATAATTACCTAATTTATATTATTTTTATTTTATTATGACATTCAGACCACATACAACTAACTGGGTATGACGGTATATATATTTATCATTTTTTACCAATTACCAAAAAAACGTGCGTTACTTTATTAATAAGTATTAATATTATTAATGGCTTATTGCTAACAGTCATTATTAATTGCAACTTATTTTATTAAAAACCAACAGCAATTGTCTGCCGACGTTTCTAACCAATTCCATAGATTCTTCTGTACAACCGAAGGTTTTTATAAGAATTTCATTCGATGGAAGATTTTTCCTGCTTTATTACGTATTGTTGTAAAAACTGATTTAATTGAAAAATTTTGTGTATCCGTATTCTCAATATCTCAGATTTCTAAAGAAGGGTGCTTTTTTGCATCCTCCTTACATTTCGCTTACTTGGACAATATCTTTCCACACAGGAAACCTTTCAATGATTTTTCAAATAAAATAATTTATAGGCAATAAAGAGACAAAATCAATAACGAAAATTAAATTGGAAATCGTTGTTTATTGAATCAACCCAGAGGCGTAACAGAGCAATTTGAAAATAATCAGCAGTCTAAAAAATGTAGATTTGAGTGCGTGTAAGTGTAACTTCTTAATAAAAAAGGTCAAGGTCATTGAAATTTTATTTAGATTTCTCTACCACCTTCCTCAAAAAAAAAGTTCATCTACAATTGAACCCATGTGAGACGCCATCATATCGTCGAGGAAGGTTTATATGTTGTATAAACACTTTAGGGTTAGAAGCCTGAGATACATACAAGGTGTAATTAGTTTAATGTGATTTAAAAAACTGATAGTGGGGAACGACTAGAGAAACAAAAAAAACATTATATAACATCTGGTATAAAGCTCATAGTTTTGGAGAAAAAAATAAACAAATAGCGCATATCGGGGCCTTTCACTATTAAATACGCTAATGCGGTCCCATCAAAATGCTGCGTTTCTTTGTTTGAGACCACGCGGCGGCGAAGACACAAGTCGGTAACCTTTACACTTTCTTATGGATTTTTAGTGAGTTAATAAAATTCTATGATTCGGAATTATACGTTCATTGATCCAGAAAAGCAGTGGTTTTCAAATGTCTCCTACCTTAACGTTCAAATTTTTTACCTAGGTAAATTTTTTTCAATGTGCCCCTAGAGGAAAAAGTCATAAAGGTTGTTTGTCTAGTCGATCCCCATTACCAGTTTCTTTTAATGACATGAAACTAATTACACCCTGTATAATAAACTTGAGAATTGTTAAAAAGTGATTAAAAGATCATTAAACATTGTGACAATGCCTGTACTTAAAACTGATTATTGCTGCCATATCCAGTGGAAGTATAGTAACGCAAAAAATGTTTTTGAACATTTTTATTGTTCAAATAGGATTAGAATATCATGAAATGTCGAGATGTTAAGTTTGAGCAAAAAAATCTATCTATCGGTCTGTCTCTCTGTGCGCACGATTACCTTGAAATCATTTATGATATTGACATGAAATAAAACTAGATGATATTTTTATCTTATTCCATTAAAGGATAAAGGGATGAATTGGGGTAAATGGGGGAAAATAGATATTACATTTGATTTGTCATGTAATAATGTGGAGTCACTTATAATCTAATGAAAAGTTTGGAGGACACAAGAAGTTGAGATTTTAAATCGAAAAATCCAATTTAGATAGTAAAATAGGCGGAAATTATAAATATAATCAATCAGTAAAAAAATAGCCTAGTATTGGTACTATCTCAACGTATATTATAATAGAGTTACATGTTTCAAACACAAAAAGTCTGATAAAAACACATTTGGATACAAAGACAGTCGCATTATCGACAGAAACAACAAATATTCCCACGAATTTTGACGACAGGGTTTCTATCAATCATCGGACCACTATAGGCACCCTTTCTACATGTAGTCTTTTCTACGTATTCTACAGTGAGGTCCATAAGTAATAAATTTATTATCTACGTAATTTACACGTCGATTTTTAATTCTAAAATGACATTTTTGGAGCATAATTTTATACCTCTCCCTTCAACTCCCTTGGAGTTAAAATGTCTAAAAGGAATGATGGTGTGTGTGATAGCTCATTTGAAAGAGTTTTTAATTCTCTATCCAGCAATATAATGTTTTTTGAAATTTTAAAATGTATTTGTAATAGGAAGGGTCAAAAAAAATAGTGAGGAAAATAACGACTTATACCTCAAAAAGGAAACACGAAGCAGCTACGGACACGTGTTTCGGAATTATTGTTCCTCATCAACGTAGCGTAGCAACAAAAAGGATCTGGAAAGGACAGATAGGAACAATAATTGAAGGTGGATGAGGAACAATAATTCCTTTTTGGGTTTTTGGGGTGTTAGGTGTTATTTTCCCCACTATTTTTTTTGACCCTATTAATTCCTTCCTATTTTATTTGACTCGCCAGGTTGAAATGGGGCAATCCACATAGGGCTCTATGTGCCGACTGTCGGTGAAGGTCTTAAATAGACCGATCTAGATATAAATGCACAAAAATAAGAGTACTGTGTACTGTGCTTTCAACCTTTAAATTATTGTTCCTATCTGTCCTTTCCAGATCCTTTTTGTTGTTACGCTACGCTGATGAGGAACAATAATTCCGAAACACGTGTCCGTAGCTGCTTCGTGTTTCCTTTTTGGGGTATAAGGCGTTATTTTCCTCACTATGTATTTGTAATGTATACTATTCAGTTTAAATATATCGTTTTTTTCTGATATGTAAAAAGAAACCTTTTTTTCTTTGCCACATCCGTGCAAACTTATCATTTTAGTTATTTATCGCTGATTGTCAAGTTGATTATTATTTTAACAATGAGTCTTTCGGATACCCAACGAACTGAAATTTTAATATTATTAGGATGTGGTAATAAAACAACGACGCAAAAGCAGGTATGCGAAATCATCAATACTAAGTATCCTGACCGTCGCATTTCTCAGTCTACAGTTAGTAGAATAGAAAAAAAAAATCGTGAATTTAGAAATGTCACAGATATTCCTAAATCTGGTACCAAATTCATTTGGTTCAAGAACTTAACGATGGTGACCCTGATCGCCGATTAGAATTTGCGAAATCATGGCAAATAGATACCAAGATGATCCGTTATTTATCAAAAACATTCTTTCCTCTGATGAAGCAACGTTTGTCTTAAATGGAACAGTCAACAAACAGAACTGTAGATACTGGAGTACAGAAAATCCACATTGGATGGGTGGAGGCCAGTACTCAATATCTTGAGTACTTTTGGGCTGGAATTTGAGAGCACATTAACTGGCGCGCGTTACTTGGATTTCTTGCAAAATTTCTTAGTTCCAGAGTTAAGAAGGCTTTTCCCAAATGATGACAACCCTAAATTGATAGAAATATTTGGTAGAAATATTTGGTATCACCAGGACGGAGCTACACCACATTTTGCATTGGAAGTAAGAGCCTACCTCAATCAAATTTTCCCCAATAGATGGATCGGTAGACGTGGTGAAATTGAGTGGCCTGCCCGTTCTCCCGATTTGACCCCGCTTGATTTTTTTGGGGGTTATTTAAAATCGAAAGTATACTTCAACAGACGAAATAACGGTGATGATTTAAAATACAGAATAAGGCAAGAAATTAATCACCCCGGAAACGATATAAAATGTTTTACAAGAATTTCAGCAGCGCCTCTATCATTGTCAAGAAGCAACAGGCGCCCAGTTTGAATATTTGATTTAAACTGTTTCATGTTCTTTTGTTTACTTAGTAACATTAAAATTCTAATATTTTTCAATAAAAAAATTAGAAAAATTCAAAAACCTTATACTGCTGGATGGAGAATTAAAAACTCTTTCAAATGAGCTATCATACGCACCCTAGTTCCATTTAAAATATTTAAGGAGGCAGCTGTCACTCCAAGGGGATTTGAAGTGAGATGTATAGAATTATGCTTAAAAAATATCATTTTAGAATTAAAAATCGACGTATTTCAGGATTTTACTTATAAATTGTAAATTACGTAGATAATGAATTTATCCTTTACTTATGAACCTCACTGTATAATAAAATTCTTGAACAAGTAATTACTTGAAAATTCCTCCCTACGTCTATGTCTGCCATAAACAACGATAAAGAAACGCTGAAATATCTTTCAATTAGGTATGTTTGTTTCAGGGAACTATGGGAACTATTTTCAGCTTGCGCTCCAGACGTCGCCAGGATACTTATTTGTCCTTGGAGGTTGCAGGATCGGACCTTAAGCTCATACACGCCGCGTCAAATGGCACCGATGTGGTTAGAATACCTGCGGAGTTAAACGACGGACATTGGCACCAGATTGCAATCAGGTCAGTATTTTATGTATGGATTCAATCGAGATGACGGTCACTGAAAAGTTGTGTGTTCACGAATTCGAAGGGTTTCTTTGAAAATAGCGAGTTACTCCTTAATTTTTATCCTTGATTATAACCAAGTTGTTTTAAAAGTTTATATCGAATTGGTTATGTTACATTTCAAGTTTTGGTGATTTAAATGCGTTATTTTCAAATAATCATGTTTGAAAATGTGAAATAATATTTTCTAAATAATTCAGTAATATAACATTTAAAATTGTAATATATCCGAGAAATTTCAAAAAGATTTAAAAATTGTTAGAAATATGAGGATAGCATAAGCATTATTAAACAGAAAAGTTCCCACCCTTAAATAGTGTGCTTCATCACTTAGGACGTCGTTTCCACCCCCCCCCCCCCCCTCCCTTTGAGGTTTTCTAGATTATCTCGGAAACGATGCACTTTTTGATAAGAATACTTATATACAAAGTTATTCCTTATAAAATTCTCTAGGAAAAACGCCTCCACACTTTTTTCCTAAAATTTACAATACATTGGTAAATGAGGCGCAAATGTAATCAGCGCAGGTCATATAATTCGCTGAATATCCGTATGACTATGACAACAAAAGAACCAGCTCCCGAATCTGTTTTTTCTTATTTTCTTATTCATGCAAATTAGGGTGCGAAAACAGGTGCAGTTGCAGAAGAGCAGGCTTACGTTGATCCAAAATTTGTTACCATTGGCAATGACAATTATGGAAGACGACGAAGATTAATTAACATAGGTAACCTTCTGATAATTAGTGGATTCCCAATGGGCACACGTATGTTTAATAAACATTTTTAAAACATCGTAGTCGTTGATTAAACGTTTTACGTTGAAATCTTCAACATTACATTTGATTGAAAATTTCAATGTTTAAATAAGACGATTAAAATACGTGACTACTATACGCATTTTTAACCACTAATAAAAGAAAATACTGGAATAAAACGTTTTGGTAAGTACGTTTTTTCACAAATATGTAGTAACGTATAAATCACGTTAATAATGTATGGAGTTTTAACGACTCGCTAAAAGTAACGTTAGCGAAACGAAAAAGTTTAACGTTTTTTATTACATTTATTTAATACGGTGATCCAAACGTTTTATTTAAAGAAAAATAAAATGTATTTTTTACAAAGTTAAAATAACTGTTGTTTCCAACTTACTAAATGCAAGGGAATTTTAAATCAGTAAGTGAAGTAGATGGTAGAAGGTTACGTTTTATAACGTTTTTCTACGAATCTATATCAACGCATAAAATTCGGTTGTAAAATATTGTATTTAAATAAACCTATAAAATACGTTACTTCTACACACATTCCCAACCAGTAGTGGAATGGATTACTGAAATAAAACGTTTTGAGCAGAATGTTTATTTTACTGATATATTAACTTATAATACACGTTCATAATATGAGAACTTGTAACAATCCGCTAAATGTAACGTTTGTGAAATGAAGAAATTAAACGTGTTTTATTGCATTATAGCAATATTATTTAAAGGAAACACACGTTTTTATCCAACGTTATAATAACTGATGCTTTTAACTTATTAAAATACAGACTAAATCTACAGATGAAATAAATGGCAGATGATGACGTTTTTTAACGTTCTTCTACTCATCTATATTAATGCATAAAATTTATTTGCTTCTCACGTAGTTTGTTGCAGAATTTATTTCTAGATGGCGCCGCATACAAACCACTAACAGTAATCAGTCATGATTTATCTTATACTCTTATGAATTTATAGAAAATAAGAACATAGATTGTAGTGTTCAAATTCTTTTAGGGAACATCGATTTATTTGGATGGATCTTATAACGATCAGGTTAAAGATTATTATTCTGTGACTGGGCCAAGATAGCATAAAAGTTTTATGCTATCTGCCTAATAGGTTAACCACTGGTTTTATGATAAAACCAGTGAGTGCTTAGCCTATTAATTGTCTAGATGGCTCATCCTGTAACCAAATACTGGAAAATGGTGAGCTCCTAGAGCCTGTTTAATTTCGTTTAATTATGACGTAGATAATTAGTGAATATTTAACGTTATTTAAACATTTTATAAAACGTTGATATTCTGTGTTCATTCTGTAACTATATATTGGAAAATGGCGACCTCCTAGAGCCTGTTTAATTTCGTTTAATTATGACGTAGATAATTAGTGAATATTTAACGTTATTTAAACATTTTATAAAACGTTGATATTCTGTGTTTACTTTTGTTTCGAAAATTAACGAATATTTAGCATTTTCTTATCGTTATTTAATCGTTATCTATGATGTTTCAAAGACGTTTATATTTGGACAATAAAAGCGTTTTTTCGCGCGACATTTTTTTCGTTGGATCAACTCGTTTCTAAAAATCCTATTACAACGTGTGGTTTTCAATCCCTTTTTAACGTTTTTTAAACGTATGTGTGCCCACTGGTTTAGGCCTACAGTGAGAGGGTGGAAGCGGCATATTTATTATAATTTTAAGTGGAATTTAGTAGCTATTGCTTTAGCGTTAAGCATTGAACTTTAAAGTAGATTATAGCAACGATTACAATTTATTGTGTTAACCGGAACCAACCCTTATGTGTGCGCCTTATTTTCCGTAGTACTATTAATTTTACAACAAAAAGTTTAGATACGTTTTTGATAGAAAATGTTATAAGGAATAATTTTGTATGTAGGTATTTTTATCAAAGAGTGCACCAGAGATCTTGACAAACATTTTTCTAATTTGTCCCCCCCGCTCATCAATTATTAAGCGCGAAGGCCCGCCAGAGATTTAAAACATTTTTTCCTGCTCATCAATTATTGGGCGTAGGGGCCCGCCAGTGAATTTAGTACCGGGACCCATGATTTGATGCGGGGGTTCTGGAGATGAAGCACACTATTTGGGGGTGAGAACTTTTCGGTTTAGTAATTCTTATGCTATCCTTAACAGTTATACCAATTTTCAATACTTTATGAATTTTATCCGATATAAATCGTTACATTACTATAATCTAGTTGACATTCTCTATATTTTTCAATTTCTTTTTGCGTTTTCTCTTCTAAAAATGATATCCTTTGCATCTACAAATATACAATTATCCAGTACCTTACTAAAAAAATAGCCTCTTTGACCTTTACGTCAAAGGAACAGTTGGAGAATGTTTTTTGATAAATGATGCGAATAAGAATAACAATATAAAAAATCGGCAGCTACTGGAAGCGGCTGGAACCTCCCCACCCGGTGAATCTTTGAAGCCGAAAAGAGCACTAAACAATATGAACGATCTCATTTAATTATATTTATTAAGTTGAAATATTTTTTTCGTATTAAATCAGAAAAAAAGTCTTGCGTTCGGTGGGATTTTGACCTAAGAACTTGAGTGTTAAATTTATAGTCTGCACAACATTAATATTTTATTCAATGTTTTTAATACAAATATATGCTTCATCGGATCGTAGCCCGGGGCCAGCCAGACAACCACGGTGAACACCGCCGTGGCGAGTGTGTGGCTGGATGGGGTAGGTCCGGTTTGGCTTGGAGAAAAATAGAAAAGTAGCTCCTGTCTTCTGTAGGCAGACTTAAAGACTAGGTTAAAATTATAATGTGTCCACATGGACCTAAAATTAATATAAAAATAAACACAATTCTATAAAAACGTTCGTAGGCAAGAGCACTTAATAATTTTGATTATTGATACGGGAAACAACTAAACGAAAAAACCTGTTAGTTGGTAATGGGATGGATGGCAGGGATGGCCATCTTTGAAAAAAACCATATAACTCTTGGTGGACAGTTTCCCTGCCAGATGTAGCCAGGGTAGTGTTCATGGTGGCTCGTTTAAGTTTGAGTTGGTATATTTTGTTTTATCTTTTGGCCTCGACCAATTTTTCACTAAATCGGTCGGGGAAGTGATAGCTGTCAAATTTTTGGTTCCAGTGTTTCTCTGGGGAATTTGGTTTTTGAAAAATGTTTAGGTTGGTACCAATGTCTTAAATTGTTTTTAGGTTATGTAGTACTATTTTTAGGTTATGTTACCGGAAGAATTTCCGGCGGGATGCCGCAAGTAGCGGAAATAGTTTTTAAAATATAATGTCACTGTCACTTTTAAAGTTTTATTTGGAAAAAACTCACCGAAAGCGTTCCGGTGGGGTTGCTTACACTTGTAGGGCTTGTAAGCGGTTCAGGATGGCCTCTCACACCATCCGTGGGCTTTATAAACGTCGAAAAAACTTGTAGTCTCTCGATGCACTTGACACGTCAAAAATACTCAGCATACAGTCTTTAACACACTAGCAGAGAACTTATACCACAAATGGACCCGTAGTATTTTTTGGGAATTTTCCTTTGAGTCCATTTAATAAAATTTGACATTTTTCTGAAGTGACATTTTTAGGAAAATTTGACATTTTCCTGAATTTTTGACATTTTTCTGAAAAGTGACATTTCTCTGAAAATTTGACATTTTTTCGAAAATTTGACATTTTTCTGAAGTGACATTTTTAGGAAAATTTGACATTTTCCTGAATTTTTGACATTTTTCTGAAAAGTGACATTTCTCTGAAAATTTGACATTTTTTCGAAAATTTGACATTTTTCTGAAGTGACATTACTCCAAAAATTTGACAATTTTCAAACATTTGGCATTTTTCTGAAAGATGACATTTCTTTGAAAATTTGACGTTTTTTCGAAAATTTGACATTTTTCTGAAAAGTGACATTTTTCTGAAAATTTAACATTTCTGAAAAGTGACATTTCCCTGAAAATTTAAAATTTTTTCGAAAATTTGGCATTTTTCTGAAAGGTGACATTTTTCTGAAAGGTGACATTTCTTCGAAAATTTGACGTTTTTTCGAAAATTTGACATTTTCCTGAATTTTTGACATTTTTCTGAAAAGTGACATTTCTCTGAAAATTTGACATTTTTTCGAAAATTTGACATTTTTCTAAAGTGACATTACTCCGAAAATTTGACAATTTTCAAACATTTGGCATTTTTCTGAAAGGTGACATTTCTTCGAAAATTTGACGTTTTTTCGAAAAATTGACATTTTTCTGAAAAGTGACATTTTTCTGAAAATTGACATATTTCTGAAAAGTGACATTTCCCTGAAAATTTAACATTTTTTCCAAAATTTGACATTTTTCTGGAAAGTGACATTTCCCCAAAAATTTGACGTTTTCCTGAAAATTTGTCATTTTCTTAAAAATCTGACATTTTTCTGAAAAGTGACATTTCTCCGAAAATTTTATATTTCTTGGAAATTAAAAAAAAAAAATTCGTGACTCGTCTTGTAGAAATATTTTTTTGATATCATCATCAGTTCACCTGTTATAAGAATTTTATGCTTTGACGACGTCATCAGAACGTAGGTGTATTTTTAATTCATTCGTATTCCATCCATCTACAATATTTCCACCTACGTTTCAAACTTTAATTGGATGTTTCCAGTTAAGTCGATATCTGCACCAGTTTCTAAGAATTTTTCTTATTTGTGACGTCATGTGACGTAGGTGTATTATTAATTCACTCGTAATCCGTCCGTCTACAATATTTATACCTACGTTTCAAATTTCAGTTCGATATCTTCAACCGTTCCCGAGTTATCAGCCGAAATCACTGAACACCTCTGTCATTATTAGAATATCACCCTGTACATTGCACTGCTTTGAGGACAAAACAAGTGAAATTTTTGTTTTTTAATTTTTTTCACGGAAACCAAATCGAAAAAGTGCAAGTGTGATATATCGTTGAAATCGGAATTTTTACTGCTTTTCAATGGTTCAATTACAAATTGTAAGTAATCATAAAATAAACAACTTGTTGTGCCAAAACGGCACTAAACGTAATCCGATCTCAACCAAAACCTTTTCAGATCTTCTGGAGCACTAAAGAAACCCTCATGCAAAGTTTCATCCAAATCCGTTTAGTAGCTTCGCCACTATCGTGCTAACATACATACACACACACACACATACACACACACAGACATTTTTTAAAAACAACTTTTTTGGGTTCCTGGGACCTCAAAACGTAAAGATTTGATGTTATCTCAATTTTCGATTTTGTACTAATTGTAGTAACCTCCCACAATTTTATTGTGGGGAGGTTAAAAATGTCGTTTTGGAAACCGAATCTGCTGCCTTTCTCAAAGTATTATTGGACAATCCTTTATGTGCTATTAAACATCCAGCTTTTAAAATATATTTGTTATATTCATTATACATAGATACTTACAACTTACACGGAACTGCTGATGTAGTTTATAGTGTCATTCTAAACAATGATAAATGTATTAAGTTCTTCTTTTAACATTTGTAAATAGGTTGTACAGATATCTACGTCACAATTCAACATGCATTTATTCTCATCCGACAATATGTTGTTGATGCTTTAATTTTTCTTTTTTACTATGCGCCTTCTCTTGCCTCCTCAGTTTATACTATGCATGGTGCGCTACAACCAAATTTAATTCAAAGTTGATGCCTCTCGGATTTTTTTTACACATTCTTGGATGTATATAGAATCAATCAATTTTTGTTTAATGACATAGCCACACAAAAAAAAGTGGTCTGGCCTGCGGACCAGACCAGTGTATCTTTATATGAATTTGGACCCGCTAAAACCGAATCTGAAGTCAGAATTGTATGATTGGCTTGTTTTTCACCCTTAACCTAAAAAAAAAACGCCCCCCCAAAAATGGTGGACCATACCAGATAAGGATACACTGGTCTGAAATACTGAAAAACGAGCCAATCTAACAATTCTGATTCTTCGGATTCTGTTTCAGAAAGTCCAAATACATAAGGATACACTGGTATGGTCCGCCGGACACACCATTTTTGGGGGGGGGGGGGTCATTAAACAAAAAGAGTGAATGATTTTAAATATCGCGGAAATTGGTTCTAGATACATCCAAGAATGTGTAAAAAAAAATCCGAGTGGCATCTACTTTGAATTAAAATTGGGTGTAGCACACCGTGTATATCCATTCTTACAAGCGTGTTCACAAATCTTCGATCTCGGAAGTTCATTCTCTGGAAACGGTTCCGGTTTCTGGAACGCCATCAAAACATATAATTTTTATATTATTATTTTTATTTGCATCAGTTGTCAAAAACAACACCCTCTAACTGTCGCTTTGACGTAAAAGTCATAGGCCTAGAGGTTATTTCCTAATAATATCCTGAATAATAATAATATTAATAATATCAATTACATTATTTTGTAAAGCCATTGGACATTATTTTTAGAGGAAAATACATGTGTCAGCATTTTGTTTTTTTTTTAGTTATCACAGAAACATCCTAAATTCGTTGCTCCAGTCAATCCCAGCAGGGCGGTAAAATTTTAATCAATGCACTGTATACATAATCATAAATATCTTATATTGTTTCCCTTCAGAAATCGTTTTTATCATCAACAAATCTTCATATTTTCATAAGGATATATTTATTACAAGAAAATCCTCGTATATATTTTGTGACTTCCCCAACTTCTAACCGGATTTATTCCATACATAGTAATAAATCGTTCTGGTTTCAGCATCCGGGACGACAGCGTCGTGGATAGTTACGTAGACTGTGAGTGGTCCAGGACTGACATTCTGAGGTCTCACACGTTGGATATACCAGACGACTCTGATTTAATTATTGGATACTTATTCACGGTGAGTTTATTAAATTATGTTTTACATATAGGTCGGTCCCTAGAGGGCAATAAGTAATCCTCGTCAACTTTTGCACAGAAGTAGATTTTTATTGACTTCATATTGTAGGATTGTACTTTCAAAACAAGTTACATGTATGAAGTAAATAAAAAAAATACAAAAATACAACAATTTGAAATTCATTAATTTTAAAATATTTATTTCTGCTTCTTACACGGTAAACTCAAATGACTTTAACGTTGCTAATAAATAAGATATCAATATTTTATAGGGCGAGCATTAAAGCTTGAATGATGTACTTTGAGGTGTACTGGGTTCTTTTTTATTAAAATAACAATTTACTCATTACTTTAGCCCAGTCGATAAAGGTATTTACCTTAAAAAACGTGCAAACTGAGTAATTTTTTTTTTTTAATAAGTTCGTGAAAGTGTATAAAATAATATCCTGAAAAGTTTACATTTCGCTCAGATGCAGAACATAAAAAAATTGAAAAAAATTTTTTTCACCCATTTTTTTTAAATTTTGAAATTAAGTCAAGCTGGGAAAAATAAAAAATACAGATGGATAGATCACGTATTTATGAACAAAAAAATATCCTGACAAAATTTATCGCTAAAGCCACGGTTTTCCCGGAAAAAAATAGTCAAATAGCGTAACTCGGAGCGAGATCCATGCGTGCGCGAGTTTGAATACGCATAACTGTGACATCGACGCACTGAATTACATGTCTCTAAATCAGAATTTGTTCAATCTATATGAGTGGTTGATATAAAAGATGGAAATTGTAGCTTTCTGATGCTTTTTTAGTTTAAACAATACAAGCAAAGGATGGATGGGAAAAATACACTTATATATTTTATCACGCCCGAACTCAACCGTCGCAATAAAAAATATAGAAAAAAAATAAAAGCCCCTCAAAAAAATTCTTTCTTCATTGAGAACTCTTAAAAAGTATGTACACTTCATGATTGTTATGGTTTATTAATTTGTAGTAACGTGGATTCAAAAAAAAGTACATCTCAAATCATTTTAATTTCCTTGCTTGATGATTTTCTTGATAAATGTGTATAAATTGGAGGCTGTAACTTGCCGAGAACTTGACCCATTGGAAAAAATAAAATATCACTATTTCGGAAAAAATGTATACTTTTCGAATGTTCAAATAACAAGTTCGTTTACTTGTATGCATTTTTTCGAAAATATTATTAATCAGATCATAATAAGAAATTGCGATTTTCACGACCTTATCCTTATAACTATGGAAATATCTTTGATTGCTTTGAATATAAATTCTGGAACTTTTCCAATACATTAACAAATGTATAAGGAATCCATTGGATATAACTGAAATATGGATAGGTGTACCTGTAATAAATACAATACCGTAAAGGCACGTAAAAATTCATGCGAGCGATTCGGCGGCTATGTGTGGTGTCTGTGTATGCGTTGATAAATATATATTTTCCCTCCATACTCACTATTTATCCTCCTATTCACTAAGAAAAATGTTTAAAACGTGTAACCAGAAAGAGAAAAAAGCTTTATTTTACTCATTAGAACTGCTAGGAATTTTTAGAAGTTCCGTAGCATGCATTTAACCGTGCGCTTGGCCGCGCAGACTGACAAAGTTACTTCACTATTTTTTTCCAGGAATACCATGGCTTTAGCGATAAATTTTATTAGGACATTTTTTATTCAGAATCACATTCGGAAACACCTGTGTTTTTTGTTTTTTTCTACCCTGACTTAATTTAAAAAGTTTGAAAAAATGGATGAAAAAAAATTTCTTTTTCACTTTTTTTATGTTCTGCATTCGAGTGGAATGTAAACTTTTCAGAATATTATTCTATACACTTTCACGAACTCATTAAGAAAAAAATTATTCAGTTTGCAAGTTTTTGTGGGTTTCACTATAAAATGTTCTCTGTCGTCTAGGATATTTCATGAAATTCTAAAAAAAAATCCGGAGTCGGAGTCTTTAAACAGCTGTACCTAACTAAAGTTTTTTCGATGTTTTGTGCTGAAGGTTTGCTATTTCAAAATATATACTTATTATTTTTATTCCTTAAACCGGATATGACTCGATATTGCGCAAAGGAGCTATTTCCTGAGAGGCGGACGTTGCCCCAAGTAGGCATTGCGCCTACAGCTAAGAATTTGCTACTCTAGTATACCATTCAAAATGCTTTTCTGTAAAATTTTATGTTCTACAAAAATGGATTCTACAAGTTTTTGCGAAAAATGATTAGTTAACAAGATATACGTTGAAAACAAAAAAGTCTGTGTTTCCTGTTTCTATCTTATTATATTTATTAAATATAGCCTAAGTTATTTTCATGAGAATAATTATGTTTTAAAAATCGCCCCTGATGCCTACCCAACTTAGCCCATCTTTGCTTATCTCGCTACAAACAAAACCCACTGACTTACGAAAGCTGATCGGAATACCATTTTGGAATGAGTGGTTACCTAACTCTTGTAAAACATAGGACATTATGACATCTGTCTGGGATTAGAGACCCATATAAAAATTGACCTTCGAGAAATTTGGGCACCCATTCAGAAATTAAGAAAAAACTAGCGAGATTGCAAGCTTCCGCTGCTTTTTCTTTGTGATTTTAGAAATACACAAACTAAGCTTCTATTTGAATATAAGAAGTTGAGGGTAGTCTGCGGAGGTCTATCTTAAAAGTTTAGTTATTTATTTGTAAAATATAATTTTTTCATGTTATCTCAAGTTAAGACTTTTATCTTCTTTTACAATTTTATAGAATAATTTTTGAAACAAAAAATTAAATAGCCACTTACCTTCAAATACCATTAAAATAATATTGTCACTAAAATACCAAGGCGTGAAGAAAACACGACAGTTTACGACACTTTTCTGGATGTTTTGAATGCTGTTGATAAAAAATATATATATATTCGTATGAAGTTTGGTCATTTTACTTTCAGAAATTAAGATGTTTATTAAATATCATACACTTGCCAAAATGTTATTTTGTCCCCGTGGATTACGGAAATTCCACACTGTAACGCCCTTAGCTCTCTATAAATGTTAGAAATTAATATTATTTTGAAGTCGCTTGCTAATCTTTACAATTTGAAATTATTTTGGTATTTATTTTCAAGGTGACCAAAAAAGGCATTAGTTTCGTTCTCCTGCACTTCAATAATTAATAATTATTTCGGAGTGCAAAACAGTATATCACGGACCCAAAATTTTGCAAAAAAGAATTAAAAAAACAAGTCGATAACCTGCTCACTGTTTGGCACCAGATTTGTTACTGTTGTATATAATTTGCTATAAAATTCGACAAAATATACCAAGTTTAATCTAGTTTTATTATGTTTACGACACAAAGTAATATCGTTTCGTTTGTTCTATTATTGATTGAAATGGAAGTACATTTAAGTAAATCTCTTGTTTTGATAGGATTCTGTTGCAATATGGTTTATGACAGTTTAACGACTTTTTTACTACACCATATACACACATGGTTTATAGTCGACAAAACTAAATTAAAAGTTACAGAGAGCTAAAATTGCATTGTCTCCCATAAAGTATTACAAACTTGAGGATATTTGCCAGCTTTATGAAATCTATTCATTACACGTTTCGAGAGTAATTCGTGCGGTAATCGCAGTTTCGGTTTACTTACTCCTGACATAAATATAAATGATGTGTTAGTTACGTTTCTCAAACGCGCCTTGTGCACTTGAAATTAATCGATGCGAGAGGAGATTTTCTATCAAATAATCTCGCGATAAAGTTTATTCGTGTTCATGTCTGAGTTCCACCGCAAATCGGCAACGTGTATATTGTGTTACTATGTATATAGAAAATCCAATAATATTTCATAATCGTTATGTAACATTTCAGTAAAGTTAGTTAATGAAACGAAACCAACTTATTACACGTTGAAATCTCGAATCGATAGTGTTGATAACCATTAACTGACAAACATTCTCTGTGGAAGTGCTCATAAAAAAATTCATAAAAATATTTTCAAATGTCAATTGAAGATTTGATTCCTTTATGGTATTATCTGCTTCATTCTAATTAGGTACATCGCACTTAGAATTTTGTCACAAAAATACAGTATTGAAAGTTTCTATGGTGGAATAAATTGTGTAATTTGGATATGATAATTAAAATCTTAAACCACGTCAATTTGATTTTTTCAATGGCTACATTTCAATGGCATTGTTCTTAGTTTATCTTCACCCGAAGGGGTGTAATTATGGAAGAACTCATCATTGTATGCTTAAAAGACCTGACAACGTAGAAGAATCCTACACACAGAGTTTGAAGGACGCGAAGGAACCCGTTCTTCCTTGTTGGTATGTGGTTTTCCACTCTACGGCGGATTCTATATATATTTATGAAATGTTTAATAGACAAGAAAGGTAAAAGCTGCACTTACCGTAGGTTGCTGACGACGATCTCCCCAAAATTGGTTTCTCTTTTGATGCACTTTATCTTATTTTAGTGCAAGAAAAATAAGGCTAAAAGTATGCGAACCTTGAAAAAATTAGTACAAGCAAGAAATTTGGTGGAGATGTTGCAGTTATCATCTTATTGAATATACTAAAAGTTCTCTAAAATCTAAGCTGTGCTACACCCGCCATATTGAAAAATGATGACTCATTTTCAGATACTTGTATATAAATCCTTTACCTTTGCAGATAGAAAAAAAAAATTCAAATAAAAAATATAGGCAATAATAAAACAAACAATTTTTGATATAAACATTTTTTCTTTAAATCGAACGGTTTTTGAATTATTTTATAAACTGGATGCAACAGCATAATCCCTTTAACCAGCGTTGTGAAAATTTGGTTAGCTTATCTTCATACTGTAGACTGCAATCAAGCACTTCAGAGGGGCCTACGTTCAATGTCGGCAATGGTTGGGAACAATTTTTGTGAAATCGAAGAAATAGTAAAGCAAAGTCTATATCGTCAATGAACTCATCAATCAAAGTGAGAGAAAATATTGTTGCTGTGAACCCACAACAATTATTCAACCGAATTGTGTGTGTAGTTAAAGGAATAAAGGAACTAAAAGAATGTTTCAAATATGAACTCGCACCTTCTTCTACTTCTCTTTTCAATGAGGTTGGTATGAGAAAAGGCAAGAAATCATCTCTTATCGCAGCTTTTAAAATAGACAACTGTATTTACGTCCTAGATGGGGGACATATTCTTCACAGTATTGTCTAGTTCAGGCCCGCAACCTATCTAGACATAATTAACAATTACCCCTCACACATCATTAGCTAGTATGGCAGTAATTGCTTTGTGATATTTGATGGTTATCATGTATACTCAACAACGAAGGGGAATGAACAAGAAAGAAGAGCGGCAAGAAGGACATCAGCAGATATAAACATAAGTGAGAATACTTTGAATACTATCACCACAACAACGCAAGCGGAATTTCTTGCAAAAAGTGCAAATAAAGAACTTCTTATAAAATATCTAGCCGTCCAGTTAAGAAGTCGAGGTCTCCAGGTAGAAGAGGCCGAAGCAGATGCTGATGTGTCGATCGTAGCAGCAGCTATTAAGAAAGCAAGGCATGGTTCTCGAGTAGTTGTTGTTGGACAGGACAAAGGTCAATTTTTTACATTCCAAAGCAACGAAATTTACACAGAAATACATTACACTGTCTGATGTTCATACATGCTGTTACAGGTTGTGACACAACCTCCGCGCCCTTTAGGAAGAGCAAGATTAAAGGCTTACGCCTTTTAGAACAAAACCTGAATCTGCGACAGACTGTTGCATTATTTACGGAGGATGCTGTATCTCAAGATGGCATTGCAGCTGCAGGGGAAAAATTTCTACTTGCCTCTTATGGGACAACAAAGTCCCATATGCTTGATGAGTATAAATATTTTTCATACAATCATCTGATCAGTAAGCAGCAATTACTTTACAAATTTAACTTGGCAGTGTTGCCTCCTTGTAAGTGCAGCAGCTGCCAATCGCTCACATCGCACATACCTCTAAGCCCAGCAGTGGATGGGAAATTTTACCTACAACCTATAAACACACATTTTACAGTGGATTTTGTACACAATTGGGATTTTTGAAAATTCAATGACATTCTGCACCTCATAATCAAGGGTCGGAATATTTTCAGCGTTAACAGAGTCGGACTTGAGTTGATATTTAATTATTGTAAACCGCAGGTTTAACAGGCACTCAAAAAACGTCGGCATATTTGGCTTTGCGATGCGGCGTGTTTGATGGGTCAAAGACGCCGACATTTTTTGAGTGCCTGTTAAATCTGCGGTCAACTTTACTTCCACATCCAGTGGAAGTATAGTAACTCAAAAAAAAAATGTGAAAAGTTTTATTGTTCGAATAGGCTTAGAATGTCATTCAACGTCGAGATTTTAAATTTAAGCAAAAACAAATTTCTGTCTGTCTAACTTTTTTTTGTGCGCACGATTACTCTGGAACCGTTTAAGATATTGGCTTGAAATTTGGTACACGTATATATTTTAACGAGATCTGGAACTAAATTATATTTTGATCTTATTCCGTTGAAGAGTTGGGGGGTAAATGGAGGTAAATAGGTAAATCGAGCAAGTAAGAGTCCATGAAATTGGTTTTTAGTATATATAAGAGAAGCTAAGGTCTCAAAAAATTTTTAAACATTAGCCCATTATTGAAGGGGTTGAAAAAAATAAAATTGTGATTTAGTGTGTCTACAAGAATCAAACGCCTCAATTTTTTTTTACTTCATCCACTCCCCACCGCCAAAAATCTTTTGTGCTTTATATATTGCAATAGATTTCGCGGGAATCAAACGTTTTGATTAAACTTTAATATTTTTGAAATTTTTATCATAATAAAATGCCGCCTGCAGCCAAGTGCCCCACCTCGTAACAATATTCGGTGACAGCGGTATCCCCGGACACTGTTCATAGAACTATACGATTCTGCTGGGTGCCTTAAAGAAAATTGTTTCACTTCTGAGATTAAGACATTCACATCGGGAAATAAATCTCTTATTTTTTCTGCTACTCGATGCACGTGTAAAATGAGCTAAATCGGGATATTACTTCTGCCTTAAGCATATATCCCACACCGTGTGTGACTAATAAAATAAACATATTTTTACTACATTGCTTCGATTCCCGCCAAAATCGCTTAAGCGTGTATTTTACTGAGGTAACAATCGTGACGTGATCAGTTTTTCTCAGGACTAAACCTAAGGGAAAATAGGTCCCAGTCGTTTGGCCAAGTTTTCAAACTCCTTTATCTAAACCCCATAAAAGGATATTAATTATTTGGCGGCCTGTTGCATCTTTATATGTATTTATTTTGAAGATCTCTCAAATTTTCTCCAACCTCTTGTCACATTCTTCTTTAAGATAGTATCTCCCAATATTACGTCTGTTTCACGCACACAGTTGTATATTTAACAGGTAAATTTACATATTGATAATTAACATTTCACGTAGGAGTAAGAATATAATATTATTTTTCAATGTATTTTTAATATAATTCATTGTACTTTATTTAACGCCCCTGAGTGCGTCCCTGTTATCGCTGAAGGATTCCGACCCTTGCTCATAATTCAAAAACCGTTCGATTTAGAGAAAAAAAATGTTAATATCAAAAATTGTTTGTTTTATTATTGCCTACATTTTTTATTTGAAACTTCTTTTCCTATCTGCAACGGTAAAGGGTTTATATACAAAAATCTGAAAATGAGCCGCCATTTTTCAATATGGCGGGCGAAGCACAGCTTCGATTTTAGGGGAATTTTAGTATATTCATTAGGATGACAAGTGGAACATCTCCACTAAATTCCTTGTACCTTGTACAAATTTTTTCGAGGTCAAAATTTATTTTTCCTGCACTAAGTACCTAACAATTTAATGGATCTTGTGGTTTAGAGATTTACATTCATAAAAAAATCCCTCTCGAGCCATCGTGATGCGACCGGTTATTGAGTCACAAACTTGTGGGTGTCTGGAGACGCCCGATATTCAATTCCGGCCTAACACACAAAAGCCCTTGAGGGATAAGACTGGAAGTCAATCATTCAATTAATAAAATACAACAGTTCGAATAATGCCATTTATTGATTAGAGTCAAAATAAGTACAAAAATATTATGCAATATCCTATCTAAGAGAATCTATATATTTTAATAAAACGCCTCCCCAAGTAGGGTAAGGACGAGTGGGGACTTTTTAATTGAGAGCGTGCAATAGCAATCGATTAGATAAGAAGATTCGCACAACTTCCTCGGAAGTTTATGTATACACTTTGGTTTTGGGATTGGCTGAAAATAATATATAAAAAATATTTTACTTTTTTCAAAATTTTGGGACACCAGTGGTTAGCTCTAAGATTCCTTTTAGTGATTATATCATTCACAAGAACGGAATTCAATTATAGTTCAACTATTTATGAGTTATTACAGTTTTCCTGCCTCGCAACGTACCGGCCCTGATATAGTTTCAATACACGTTCGCTTTCGAGCGACTTTTTGTAAATGACCTATTTATCTTACTTATGCACAAGGTGGTTTTCTCTATAACTTTGCCATTTTTAAAGACCTATATTTGGTTTCGCTACCACAGCTTTCTGCCGATTCTCCAACGTACTCGTTCAACTGACGAGCCGCTGGATGAATCCAATTTTTTTTATTCGAGAAACCGGCCTTGTCCATTTTTGCTAATTTCATTCTAATGGTTTCTCCTTTTCAGTACGTTGCGCGTCGCCTCGTTTAAATTTCATATTCATTCTTTTAAATGATATCCACATTGATGTGTTTCCACTTTCATCAAGTTTCATGAAGCGATAAAATAAGTTAAAAATATTCAAAAATATTTTCAAAGTATACTTTCAGCGTACTTCTTAAAAAGTATAATATCTTATTTTCCTTGTCCATACAAATATTTTCACGGCGCACTTTCGAAAAAGTATAATATATTTTGTTCCTGAACCAAATTGCATGGCCGCCTAGGTCACCCGACCTGACTTCAACGGATTTTTTTCTTTGGGGATTTGTGAAGTCAGACGTTTATAAAGTAGAACCAACGACTGGAGAAAATATGATGGAAAGAATTCGTCAGTGTTTCAATCGTATAAACGTTGATATATTATACAATGTAAGGCGTTCATTTATCAAGAGACTTGAGTGTTGCGTGGGTGAAAATGATGGACATTTTGAGCAATTATTAGGCTAGTTTCAATATTGTGAAAAACATTATTATTTCTCAAATACCGTTCATAATTATTAAGAAAAGTGTTTGATATCAAAATGTGATAAATTGTATGCAATTTTTATCCATGTAAAAAAATTATAGATTTTAATGCTAAAACAAAGATCACCTCAATTTACGTAAAAATTATTTGAAATAATCATTTCTCAAAAACCGTTTGAAATAAAAATAAAGTGTATATTAAAATGTGGGGAACTGTATGCTTTCTTCATCCATGTAAAAAATTATAGGCATTCCATTTAAAAATTGAGAAAAATAATAATTAATTATTAAAAAATGTAAACAAATATTTTGGACACCCGGTATAATAATAATTTATTTCAAAAAAGTTTTTCAGTAAATACATTATTATCAAATAACATCCTACATTTTAGAAAAAACAACTAATAAATCGTGGAGATATGGCAGTCAAAAAAATGTTTGTAAATTGCCAAAAAAAAAAAAAACAGGAAAAGAATCATAACTTGACAACGTTGCATCCGATTGGCAAAATACTTTAGAGTGTAATACAAGACCCTTGGAGGCTTAGTTGGCGCTGCTAAAAAATACAGGGTGTTCCACTTAAAAAAAAATAATACTTTCTTGTGCAACTCGTTTTTGTGATACCTTGTATAATTGAAAATAATTTTACGTTGTAGCAAGGATGAAACATTGAAAGTTTTGTTAAAAAAGTTTTTTTATATAGTTAGCCGTTATTACACAATCTTTCGAGGAATACTAACTGGACACTGTATATCTGATTAATTTTAAATAAAAAATAGGTTTAAGTTAGAAAAAGTTATAGGAGGAAAGTTATAAGAGTTTTTTATTTATTTTAGGCCAACATGTCATCGTGTAGACATACTGAGTATTGCACATGTTGGTGTAGACTTGCCTGAAATAACATATAATGTGTTTCACTTGAAATTGTAACACCCAAATAACTTTTTTATTCTTTTTTTCCGATTTGAATCAAATTTTACTTAAGTATGGAACAAATTAGGATCTACTTATGTCTAGAAAAACATTCGCCTCCTACAAATGCAAAGCCACCTGTTGTACCAAAATATGCGGAGAAAATAAAAAAATCATATTAGACATTTTTTATCGGAAAATTTTGTTAATGAAACTTGTTCAGAATTCTCCAAAAACCTTTAGTCCAAAATTTTATCAAAACAAAAAAATATTGAAATTTGGTTAAAATAATGTCCAAGTCCGAAAATATCATTTTAATGGGGTTTTTTATTTAGAAAACTGTATTATGACAATTTTATTTGAAATTAAACCCAAACTGCCAAGTATTTGTCAAGCAATTTACGGTTTTTTAAAAAATAATTATTTTAAAATTTTTTTAAATTTTAATTTTTCAATTTTTTTAGTTTTGATTAAATTTTGAACAATTCTGAACAAATTTCATTAACAAAATTTTCCGATAAAAAATGCCTAATGATTTTTTTATTTTCTCCGCATATTTTGGTCCCGCAGGTGGCTTTGCATTTGTAGGAGGCGAATGTTTTTCTGGTCATAAGTAGTAGTAGTAGTCATTTGTTCTATACTTAAGTAAAATCTGATTCAAATTGGGAAAAAAATAAAAAGTTATTGGGGTGTTACCATTTCAAGTGAAACACACTGTATATACAGAAATACTTTCCTTTCCATGTGAAAACAATTTTATAGCTTACAGAGTTCTTCTACTAAATATTTTATAAAAAAAATCACATTCCAAGGATTATCCGTAAAAATGTCACATATCTTTTATTAAAAGCTTTTATTTAACTTGCAATGTTTGTATGCATGTATAATAATTGTAAGATGTATGTACGAATGTATGTTAGTTTGTTTAGGTGAAATCTTGCAAGCTGAATTTCGACTAGTTCTAATTAAGCTAGAGCTTTGAAATTTGGCACACGTGTATATGTCCGGTGACAATGCAACATAGTATAGCCATTATCGGTCTAAATCCAATATGGCGGACGTCCCGAGATGGCGGATCGGCTTTTTAGTCACAACCTCTTCGACATGGGTATCAAATGAAAGGACTTGACGAGTAAAATACGGCAGACTATGTGACGTCATTCTAAATTCAATATGGCTGACGTCCCAAGATGGCGGATCGCCTTTTACTTCACAACCCCCTTGATATGGGTATCAATGACGAGTAAAATACGGTAAACAATGTGGCGTCATTCCAAATTCAATATGGCGGACGTCTCAAGCTGGCGGATCGGCTTTTTAGTCACAACCCCCTTGACATGGGTATCAAATGAAAGGGTTTGACGAGTAAAATACGATAAACAATGTGACGTCATTCCAAATTCAATATGGCGGACGTCCCAAGCTGGCGGATCGCCGTTTTCTTCACAACCCCCTTGATATGGGTATCAAATGAAAGGGTTTGAGGAGTAAAATACAATAAACTACGTGACGTCATTCAAAATTCAATATGGCGGACGTGGGAGAGGTGCGGAAGGGATGGGAAGAGGTGGGAAAGGGGAGGAGAAGGGGTTGGAAGAGGTGTGAAAGGGGTGGGAAGAGGTGGGGACAAGTGGGGATGGGGAGGGGAATGGGCGGGAAGAGGTGGTAAAGGGGTGGGAGGAGGTAGGGATGGGGTGAGAAGAGGTGGGAAGAGATGGGAAAAGGGAGGGGAAGAGGTGGGAATGGGGTGAGAAGAAGTGGGAAGTAGTGTTAAAGGGTGAGAAGACGGGAGAGAGAAGGGGTGGATGGCGGTGGCAAATAAAGGGTTTTGTCTGTCTGTCTGTAAAATAAGTAAACTAAAAAGTAAGAAATAAAATTATATAAAAAAAATATTTTTAAGAAAAAGCTTTTATTTGAAAAAACTACTAAAAATAAAAATAGTTTTTTTAAAATTCATACACCTGGAAACCAAAAGCTTTGGGGACGGCCAATTGAGCAAAGTAACTATGCAATAGCGCAATATGACCGTCCCCAAAGCTTTTAGTTTCCAGGTGTATGAATTTTAAAACAAATATTTTTACTTTTTAGTAGTTTTTTCAAATAAAAGCTTTTTCTTAAAAATATTTTTTTATATAATTTTCTTTTAAATGAAATTATTCAACAAACGTTCTAAATCTATTACACGCATACTACAACTCAGTATACAATTACTGATTATTAATTTGTATCATAAGTTTGTACCACATTTGTAATAATTTTTCTAATTCAGGGTGACCTGGAGCAGTTGTCTATCGTCCCTGATCCAAGGTACGTAAATCTTCAATGTTCCTCCCTTAGAACACCCATTACAGATCCAGAGGTGGAAGACCCAGTTGGTGAAATTCAAGAAAAGACCGGGAAGCACATTGTCATGAAGGTACATAAAGAAGTAGAGAATAATCAAATTGACTAAAGAAATAAAAACAATCAGTGATAATATAAAAAATATCGGTACTAATATTAACAGATTCTTTAATATATGTTTACCAAGAAAATTATATAAAATATAACGTTAACTTTTCTTTTTATAGAGTAATATTCTTTGTAAAAAAATATGAAGATTTATAGAAAATATATAAATATACATAATAATATTATATATAATACATTCGAAAAGAATACCTGTATCTGTATATAAAGTGTAATTCTTAATTTAGGAAATATGAAAAGGCTACGTGGTAATTCTAGCATTTACTTTATTGTTTTCTCATATGCGCAGTAAGAAAAAATAAAACAATCAAAATATATAAATAATACAGTAAGTCATTTCTCTTTGTGTGCCATATTGTAATCACAAATCTGGAAGAAGGAATTAGACACGTATAGGATTATTTCAAAATTAAAAATCTTATATATAGTTTGAAAGGCGTCCTTACAAATTAAGTGAGCTTTTATAGACTTTTCAATATCTAGGTGCATCTAAAGCAAAAATAGCAAAAAACAAAACAACAAATTAGTGATTATAAAATTTGTGTTATTAGTTCTCGGAGCATTATAAAAATATTATATAGTGATTTTTGCGAATCAAGTATGCGACATATATTTCTGAATCCAAAATTCGTTTATGCACAATATCCCACCGAAAACTAAACACGCGTGTTTTGTGCTTATAACGCTCGATTGTGTTGAGAGAATAGCTCAGAAAATCATTTTATTTCTTTACAATTTGGGTAATAATGGGATTTATCTTATTTTCTAATAAAATGAGACTCTTCTTCTCCAAAATTGATCCGAAGGAAGAACGGACTGATTTCCTGGAACACAGATCAGACATTAAATTCGTTCGGTCTGTATATGATACTCGATATAGGGGTGGAAGTTTTCATCAATAGCCGCAGTTGTGTCTGTTGATAGTTAGAGAATATTATTTAGGTATTATGGAAATCACAACTTACACACTTTTATTTATTATGAAAATACCTACTTTCTGTATATTGTTGCCCTAATCTGGGCACGCTAATATACTGGTTAGGTAAAACACTCATTATTGGAGAAATCAAAACAACTACTCTTCTAGCTAATACTGATGAAGTATTGAATTACATGATAGGATTCTTATCATTTTGAAGCAAAAAGTATATTGAAAATACTTAAATCATTTATTCAAATTTAGTCGTTCACACATTTTTATTTAATATGAAATTATCTACTTTCTGTATATCGGTAACTTAATCGGATCACGCTAATGTACTACTTAGGAAAACACTTTAAAATATTCATTATTGGAAAACCAATCAAAACAATTACTCTTCTAGCTAATACTGACGAAGTATTGAATTACATGACTAGTTGTTTTGAGTGGGTAAGTTATGATTTGCATAATACCTAAATAATATTCTCTAATCATGATACAAGCAAATAAATAAAAAATAATTTATTGATAGTTCTTGGAAAAAGAAAACATACTTTCGCATTTATTATTCATCAACTTCAGATCTTCTTCAATAATATATTAAGATATATTTTTTACTATTTGCTGATGTACTGATTATTTCTAAATATTTCTACATCAACCTCCAAAACAAGGAGGTCATTGAGGCACGTCTCATATTTGTCCCATTGAGTTTACAGGACTTTTTATTTTACGTGGAAAAATTTAAGGGGAGGATAGTCTGAATAAAAAAAGACCTATAAATAAGAACCAACGAACTATATATTTCCTGCTCTGACTGGACTATTCCTATAACCTTCCAGATTTTGTGAAAATTAAATAAGATTATAAATACTATTATATACCGAAGCTAGCTGTTACTTTTTCGTTTTATCAGATCCTGCATATTACTGTCTGTATATTAAATGTTAAATATAGGCTAGTTGAAATTGGATATACATTGATATTAACAAAATTTTATTACTTTTATAATATGTAAACGTACCATAAATTTACATAACGAGTTTCCATTATTTTTGTAAATTATTGTACCTGCTTGACAATAGGCACTTGTTAAATAAACACTGTGTAATGAGGTAGATTATTTATTTAATAGATAAAACTGACAATAATTTTGTTTTATGCGGGTCATCAACATAAATGTAAACATTAACTGTACTATAATTACGATGTATTGCATGTTCATTAAATATTGTAAATTATTTATTAGAATGTTGTACTGTAAATAGGTTCATAACCATTTCTATTAAATCAATAAATATATTATAAAATGATAATTGTGTTATTATTGATTTCTACCGTGAAACGCTATTTTGTTAGAGGTAAGTTCCATTGAAAAAATATATTTTTTTCAAACGTCAGAAAAACATTACATTTCAACTCATTTCACGACATTAAAGATGATTTTAGATGATTATGCGTTGTCATTAACAACGGAGGTAAAAGTACTTTTGTTCACAATGATACAGAAATAATCAAATTGTCTTACATGTCAAAAATTGGAAAGTATGACATTTCTACTTCATTCGACAATGGAACCAGTGACGAACCTAGAGAATCTGGCGCCCCGGGCCAATAGTAAATTTGGCGCCTTAAATTATCTCGATGATAATAACATTACTAAAATAAAAAAGTATTTTTTCATTAGTTTTTATTTTTCACAACACAAAATAATGATTTAAAAGTTAACTTTTCTGGGCTTTTGTTCAGCAAATTTATCTACCAGCTCGTCATAATTGAGTTTTCGGGCGATCTGGTGTTCAATTGAAATTATTCCCAAGTTTGAAAGCCTTTCTTGACCCATTTTAGAACTTAAGTAGTCCTTGATCAACCTTAACTTACTAAATGCTTTCTCGGATGTAGCCGAAGTTACGGGAATGGTCAGAAAAATGCTGCAGGCCACTTCATATTTGGAATTAAAGGGAATGTTGGAAATGAAGTTTATGTCGTGCAAATATGTGAATTTCTATATCTAAGAGAGGCTCCTTTGGCGCCCCTTTGTGACGGCGCCCTGGGCCATTGCCCCTTTGCTCCCCCCCCCCCCTAGGTACGACACTGAATGGAACTGAAATGTGACATTTCAGGTTGGAGAGTTCTTACCAGTTTTCGGGTTGGAAAGTGAACATTTGCCAACCTGTGTTTTTTACTGGTTTTCTTTTAGTTGTAGGAAATATAAATTATAAGAAAGACATAGAAAGTATGTTTATTTATTTTAACAGAAACCTCGATACAGAGTAATTAATTCTACAAATAGCTGAAAAGATAAATTGAATAAATAATTATATATTAAAAATTTTAGAAATTCAAATTAATTGAAACATTGGAATTCTCATGACTATTGATGGTGATGTTAAAACCATGTTGTATCTCTGAACATGAAATATTGAGCTGTTGATTTGAAGTTGATACCTTAGGAAAAGTGGATAAAGACGATGATTCTTGTACCTGAGATTTAGTTGTTGCGGATAACATTTGCGCAATTTTTATTTGACCCTCCAGAGAATTTGCCAAATAACCTTCAACTACGGAACTCGATTTCCAACCACAAACCACGCGACGCTACTTTTTCGTTTGGCATTTGTCGTCTGACATAAGAATTTTTGTATATTCCCAGCTTAATAAAAACATTAAACGCGATTTAAAAATTTAGTAAACGATTTTTTTGGCTCTTTGTTCTTTAAGGGAGATAACTGTGAATAAAATATATACAAACCTTAGTGGAAAGTTCCATTGCTGTCTCGAGAATTAGTTGACCTCGCCGCTTCGCGCCTCGGTCATCCATCTCAACTCTCGACAACAATGAAACACTTTCCACCTCGGTATGTAGTATACTATTTCAGACGCTGTGAGCGACAGAAAAAGTAATATCCATAGCATGCATATTTTGTTTAATACGCCGGCCATGCGATATTAACACAATGCGTTTTTGGTGATGAAATTAGAGATTTTTTATCTTTATTTTTTTTATAGCTAATCGACGTTTGAAGAAAAAATAGCATGTAATATTCGGAGTAAAAGCCACTTGTTGTGACTCGTCTGTAATTGCAGACTCATCACAAAAGAATCGCTTTTACACCTAATAAAACAATACAATATTTGCATAAACAACGAAGAAGCAAGAATGAAAAAGATGATCTATGGAACCATCTCTATTATCCAAAGTAACAATTTAAGTTTTATCACAATCTACAAGAGGTAATTAAGTCTATATAATAAAACTGATCGTAAAACTGTTTATACTAAATAACCTCTTAAAAGCTACAATAAACCCGGCATAAAACCAAAAAAACCTTTTATGAAGGTTATAAATATCCTCCTTAAAACTGGCAACTTTAGGACCTAAATCTGCAAGATGTTTTCAAGTTTACTCTAACATAAAACCTTTTATAAAATCTTCTTAAAACCGTTAGTACTTGCAATCAAATTTTAAGCCTGCTTTGAGAACATCATAAATAATTGTGTCTTTAATAATTCTTTGTCGAAAACTTGTTGCACTTAAACTGTCTAAATCAGAAAATGTCGCCAAGTAATAAAATATGTCTACCTGGATTGAAGTATTTGCATGTGCTAACGTTTTAAAATTTGATATTAATAAACAACCTAGTATCAAAAAATTGTCAATGCAGACCATTTTATTGGTAATGTCAGCTTATTAATTTATTATTTACAATTAATAAAAAAATAGTAACCCTAGTTTTAGCTTATGACATATTAAAACATTTTAGATCGTTGCAGGCTAAATGTAAACAGTAAGAATAAGAAAAATATAATTAAACACTGTAACAGAAAAAAACATGGCTGAAAAATTGATAATACCCTTTATTTTAAAAGAATACCCTATTAAGACTTTGTGGCTTTAGAAAATATTTTTTTAAAACAAAAGATTTTGTTAAATTCCAATTGCTCCACTTTATTATTATTTTAAAGAATGTAAGACTTTATCCAGCCTTACTACTCTTCTTTAAAGCCTTTAAGATTTGTCTCTGACAATCTCTAATCCAAATGTACTTAACTTAGATAACATAACCTAAAAAAACATTATTTATTTCGTGTGTTTTTGAGTGTGCGATCATTAATTTCTCGTTATTTCTGTAAGTGGGGGAACCAAAGGATTTATAAGTGCTTTATAAAAACCAAAAAGTTTAGACGTAGCTTAATAAAGCTACCAAAAAACTATTAGGTTTTAAGGAACCTTTACCAATTGTTATTAAAAGCAAATAGTATTTATGATAACATATATTAAGGGTAAGACTACTTAAGAGTTATTAGGTTTATTAAAAAGTAGTACTTAAATACCATATTTTAAAACTCCCATAAAACCTAAAGATTTATAGATGTCTACCACAAAACTTAAAATATTTAAAATCCACTATAAAACATAATGAGTTTATTGTGGTTTTGAATAATGCAGCAATTAAGTGGATATAAAACCAATAGGCCTTAAAGAGCAAATTGGTATGCACAAAAGAAATAATTAAACCCGGTTCGGTTTATTTAGCTTCTTATATCTGTGATAAAACCCGATAAATACTTGGCATTTAAATTGTTACTTGGGATGTAATTTATGAGCCAACGCATCTACATTTTAAAAACGCAAAATTTTAAATGAGTGTCTTATTAGTACACTCCCTTTGTGTCAAAAACTACCCCAACTTCGGACTAATTCTATAGCGGCTTGGAATTTTTTTATTTTTGCGGATTCTTAAACTTTAAGGTATCAACTTCAAATATTAAAAAGTAATAGATGCTCTTATCCCTAAGAGGGTGGAAACCACCCCTAAATTAAAACAAATCAATAATTAACGAAGTACTGATAATAAATTAATGAAACTTATATTATTTATGTTAGTGAAATCAGAAATTAAAAAAATTATGTGGCACCAATACGGCCGATATAAAAGGGGTAAAATGGATAAATGAATTATTTTCTGTTTATTTTAGGAAATTAGGACTTTCTTAGCAGACTAGATGAATTTTTGCATGTCATAATCGCATTAAACTTATATTAAATCCATCTAAAATAATTTTTTCTAAAATATACTCATTTTTATTGCAACAAAGGACAATTTACACTAACGAGAACAACTAACCGTAAGTTCATCTACATATAACTTTTCATAACATCATAACTTTTCGCAACAAGAAAAAGCTGCTGCGATCTGAATTTGAACCAGAAACATCCACATCCTGACCTAGATAACAATCGTAGTTCTGGATTATTTTCAACTAGCTAAGACATTGGAGAACAACCTCTAAATTTTAAGAGGAAATATTAATTTGTTTATTTATAAGCAACCGAAACGCATAAATTAACGTATCCCGGTTCCAAGCGCAATTAGATTATTGTTATTATTATTAATATTAGTTTCTTCATTTATTTTCTTAATTCGCTTACCATTTTTGGTCTCATAAAAAATCCACAGAGCTATTGAATGTGTTTATAACTATTATTTCGAAAATTATAAAAAAATAAAAAACGGTTTAAATGAAAAAAAATTGTTTTTCTTAGTATCATTGCAAAATAGAATAAATACATGTAAGAATCTACATTTTAAAATGTATGTAATGAATAGTTTTCGCTTATAGTCTAGGAAATAGCGTGCAAATTCGACGACGAATTGTTACCGTCTGTCAGTCGGTAATCGAAGAGACCATATAAGTACAACATTTTTTCCTCTCTGGAACTTTTTGGTATGGTGGGGGGATAGGGAGGGGGGGGGGGCATTTATTTTTTAATCGAATGATTATAGATATCTGTCCGCATATAGGTAGTTAGTATATGTACTTCACATACCCCAATTACGCAGACGAAACTTCCGATCGGCGCGCGCGTTAACCTCAAATAGAAAAAAAAAATTTAGTTTCTATTTTCGGTTAACGCGCGCGCCGACCGGAAGTTTCGTCTGCCAACGTAATTGGGGCATGTGAAGTACATATACTAACTATGCGGACAGATATCGATAATCATTCGATTAAAAAATAAATGCCCCCCCTCTCTAACCCCCCACCATACCAAAAAGTTCTAGAGAGGAAAAAATTTTGTACTATGGTCTCTTCGATTACCGACTGGCAGACGGTAACCATTCGTCGTCGAATTTGCACGGTATTTCCTAGCCTATTACTTCCCTTAAGATATAAGCATTATTACATTATTAGTGGTTCTCATTTTTCACAAATTAAAAGATGATCAGAAAGTTTATTTGTAGGTTTAGTTTTATTCTAAATTTTACTGCGAATAATTTTGTGTTTTTATTTTTGTTGCGATCACTAGGCCTAGAGATCTTAAAGAAAATAGAAGAAAATTTTAATTTTGTGACATAAATTGTTTAAATTTTATATGAGGCAATAGACAATTTTTATCTGAAACCTCCCATTGTACTTGTTACACCTAACAAATTAAAACAATGAAATCGTTGCAGCACGACAATTCCTTAATCACCTTTTTTGGTGCTTCGTCATATGTGGAAGAGCTTATTATGGGTATAATTTTTTATTAAGTATGCTTTTAGAGGACAGAATATTTACTAGTGAAATATTTTTGTCGAACTTCTCTATACGTTTCCTTAAATATATAAGGAATGAAAAAAACAAACTGCAACCAACAGCTATTCTCCGGACTAAAGCCTCGCTGAGCGTTGAATTACGAATTAGAAGCCTGGCCGAGTTAAGTGCAGTAACTATGTATTGCCACAAAACGCTATAGTTTCGATTGCAACATATGTAATTCAGTGCTCGGCGGGGCATTAGTCCGGAGAGCAGCTGTTGGTTGCAGTTTGTTTTTTTATTCCTTATATATTTAAGGAAACGTATAGACAAAAATATTTCACTAGTAAATATGATTTTTATGTTTCATGAAAGTAAACGAAAATGTCAAGAGATAAATATGAGAAAACTTGTAGAGACGAATTAAAGTTGAAAATTACAAGTTCTTTGTGCCCTTAAGAACATAGTGTTTTTCCTGTATGCATTGTTTTTATTATAAGTACATAAAACCTAATGTTTTAAATATAAAATTCTTACGCTTGTGGTGAAAGTTTAATGCACTCATTATGCAGATTACTTTGAATTATATTTTTAAGGTTTAATATAAATTCTAAAAGCTTTTCTTTCCTCTAGGTATTAAAATTTACAAGTCACTATTAAAATTTGCATAGAGATTGGAAGCTGCAATAAGTTTGAAATAAAAATACCCACGTCAACTAATAAAATATTTATTTTATCTTTGGAGAAAATTACAAATAACATATAAAAAATATAATATGCTTAAACTTAACAAACTAGTTATTTACAAATATTTTTATAAAAATTATACATAGCTGCAACAATTCTTTAAACATAATATAAGTTAACCCTGAATATTTTAGGAAATTTACAACAAAAGGCTTAAGAGTTAAATAGTTAACAATCAAGGATTCCTATTACTAAGTCTTAAGTACGAATGACTGATTAATCACAAGATAATTATCTATAGTTGTCTTCAGGTCTACTAAGCACTCAAAAAATGTAGGCGCCTTTGACCGCCAAAGACGCCGACATTTTTTACACGCTTAACAAGTGTGTAGGCAACTTTACCTAGTGTCCATAATACCTAATTTTAGTTCATTTGGAAACGTTTTTAAATTATACAGAGTGTTTATGAAAAACGTATCAACATTTCTAGGGTAGGTAGTTTATTTATTAAACATATGTAGCAGAAAACCTCAAAGAGAAATGAAGTGAGATAAAACAACAATTCGCTGTTAGGCACAATATTAAATAAAAATTAATGCTGATAGGCTGAATATTAGTCCCCTGTCGCTTGACTGGTTAGACAAGTAAAGTCCTTACATTTGGAGATGATGAAATTACCTAATGACTTTGTTAATTACGCTTACACTAATTTTAATTTTAAGGTCAGGATTTTAAGATAAAACGAATTGAATTATTTGAAAAATATAAAAAATATTTTGAGCGATATATTAATTTTACCATTTAGACAACTTATTTCTCCATATATTGTTTCTAGCATACGAGATTAATTTTGGTTACCTATTGTAGCATACCGGTTGAACTTTTATGCACTTGTGTATGAGTGTAACAATGGGGATCCGCGTTGGGCGTCATTACACTCATACTTATAGTAGGAGAGCTGGCAAACATTATGGTGACCGATAATATTCAAAATTTTCACTGATGGCAGTCCATTCTTTGGTCTTTGGGTATGTCAAACCCGATCGTCTGCCGTTTCAAAGTGGAAGCATTAACTTGGGGGGTGTATTCAAAAAGGGGTGTTTTTAGGTTTTAGTGAACCATATTGTTCAAGAAAAGTTTTTGCAGGAGTGACTAATATAGTTAGTCTAGACGGCATTGACAGCGTCTGCTAGGAAAATGCTACCGATTTTTTCGTCTGCCGATTCGTTATTTATTGTACCATAGATAGACGAATTGAAAGAGGCAAAAATTATTTTTGATCACTATAGTTCACCGAAACGTGATTTTTGCCTCTTTGACAGGCGTCTGCCATACACATAGCTACGAAAAAATCGTCTGCCCGGGTGAGAATGTAATCTTGAGTTGTTGTATTTATCATTCCTTACATAATTTTTCTTGATAAATGTCGTTCATAAAAACCGGATCTGTCACTTTGACAGCGTCTGCTAGGGCGATGCTACCGATTTTTTCGTCTGCCGATTCGTTATTTATTAAACCATAAGTAGACAAATCGAAGGACGCGAAAATTATTTTTGAACAATATAGTTCACCGAAATGTGATTTTTTGCCATTTTGAGTTGCGTCTGCTATGATAATGCTACCAGAAAAATCATCTGCCTAGGTAGAAATGCCGTCTAAACTAACTGTATTAGTCACCCCTGCAAAAATTTTTCTTGAACAATATGGTTCACTAAAACCTAAAATCACCCCTTTTTGAATACACCCCCCAAGTTAATGCTTCCACTTTGAAAGCAGACGATCGGTTTTGACATACCCAAAGACCAAAGAATGGACTGCCATCAGTGAAAATTTTGAATATTATCGTTCACCATAATGTTTGCCAGCTCTCCTACTATTAGTTTTGCAAGAATAGCATTTACACCTGGATTTGGCATAAACAAAAACCATTCAGACAAATCAAAGCAAGGCGGCTTACGACTAGCTGATCTGGTGCGGCGCTGGAGTTCGTGGATCCTATTTTTATCTGAACCAGAGAATGACTCAACAGTTTCGTAGAATGTCACCAAAGCAGATTATTTCGCTATTTAGAAAGAGTCAATTTAAAAGATGTTAAGAAAGGAGCCATCCACAGGTTAAATATTACTTCGTAACTACTTCCTTAAATAGCAAATCTGACTACTGTGGAAAGCCTGAATATAGTCGGACAATACAACAAATATAATAAAGATATAAAAAATAGGATAAAAATCTACTTTTTATTAAATTTCTTTAGATAGTGAAAAATAATTACAAAATAAATATCAATATACAATCATAACCTTCATGGTCCAAGTTAAATTAAAAAGATACTATAGAATAATCAGTAAAAATTGATAATGTAAGTAAGTAAACTATTCTTGCAAAATTAAGTATGAGTGTAACAATTACGAAAATTGAATGAAAATCATGTAACTAGTATGATTACCACTTACCATAATTAATAAATATTGATTTATATAATGAGAGATCTTGAGAATCTATACTAACCCGGTATTATTCTCCATGCTTCAGATATGATTTAAACCTATCAAATAAGACAAAATATAAATAAACGCAATGCATCTTTTCATGCACGTTACGACTTGCCAATTGATTTTTGTTTTTTTTTACTCAGACTGTGACGAGAGGGTTGGTTTTCCGTCAATGGCAAGCGTAGTGTATCTTTCACTCATGTAAGAATTGGTAACATAGATGAAGAAAATGCATTATTTAGTTATCTTTGCATAGAGCTTGTAAAAATACATTGTTCCAACTATATGTACAGGGTAATTTACCACAACATGCGGAAAATAAAATGATGTACTAAACTTCTATGTGCAAAATTTTAGAGTGACTCGAGGTAATTTAGTATATTTCCCTGCATTACAACTTGCTACTGTTATTGTCTAGGTCAGTCCAGAAGGCAATGAACTACGCACCTGGAATGGATCCGTCCTTCAAGTAAAAGTAAGGCCAACCGAATTTGGCCTACACGCAATCGTGACTAGTATCTGTCTTTTTCTATCTTATTACGAACTTCAACGATCGGGTCCGTTGCAGGTACGTAGTATAAGAGTTTACTGACATGGGGTTAGTGTGTTTATTGTCTTTGCGACTTCCAGTTGGAAGCATACCGTTAAAATTTAAATTATATTCGTAGATCGATACCGTCCAATATGCCATTTTGCGCTTAAAACAGTGCATTCGAACATTTTCTTTGACTTTTCATTACTTTTAGGTTTTGTGCTGTACTGAGTTCTACAAACACTATTTTAATTTTTGCTATTTTTGTAGTGTGATTAAATCCAAAAAGTCACTTCTAACCCCGCCAGTTTTGCTGTTAGTCTCAAGTCTGATAAAGTGGGAGGGGAAGTGATACGGTTGAATATGGGGGTGAATTTTAGGGTTGAAGGGGGTAAATCCACTGGTTGAAAATGTCAGTCAGTGTATTTTGAGTCTTCCAAAAAATTCTAGAGTAAAAAAACCTTAAAATACCATTTGGTTTAAAAAATATGCCATTTTGAAGAAAAGCGTCATTTTTGATGCGGTTGGCGAACGTACTTTTGCATATTTAAACTTTTAGCTGCCATAAAAATATCAGTAATTATGTTTTCGTGTTTATATAAGACATAGGAAGTATTTGCACCTGGTCAGAATAAAAACGATCTTCGGTATGTCATAGCAGCAAAAGCAGTTTTTTCAAAATTTCCGGAAATGAAAAACGTCGCAGCAAAAATGTCAGTAAAAAGTATTTTTGCAATCTTTGGTTAATGAAAAACATATTTTGGCACTTACTAACAAAACGACCTTGGGTGGGACTACACGAAACTTTGCCGGAAAACACCGCGACCCCGACCACACATGTATTATAAATACTTGTTCGTCCCCCTCTCCTGCAGCATTTTAACAGGGTTACTGACACAACGAGAGAGCCTCCATTTTTTGACGCTGTAGTATGGTCTATAATCGAAAGCAACTGCAAATGTGACGCTAATGAAAATTTCATAAAATGCTGTTTTCTTCCACAAGACGACTAGTTTAATATTAATAACTACAATCGTTTCGATCGCTCAATCCGAATCCGAGGTCATAAAAAATCGTGCAACCCAAAATCATTAGCTAGAGCCAAAAAACACCCCTGAAATGGGGTAAAAAGAAGTTAAGCTACGAGAATAGTTGTTACATCTTAATCAATCGAATTATACAAACTAAGGTTAAGTAGCAGCGTATATAATACACTACATATGAAACACACCCCCAGGGAGAGGCGAAAACTACCCCCATATATAGAAAAATCGATCCAAAACAGCAATGACTGCTGAAAAAGCTCGAAATATCTAAGTTTTGTTAAAGTGATAAGAAACTGCATCAGATCCGACGTAATCTTCATAAACTGCCCTTATAGTGTAGTGATATTAAGCGAAAAAATGGTCAAACCCGGACATTCAAAACAACAAAGGTCCGATGGTCCTACGATGTTTGTTGCACTTCCCTTTGCACGCCCTGAAAAGTCCAAGAAGTTAGAGCGTCGAGTTTGGAGTGGGGTGGGGAAGGGTCGGAATGTGTTTTTTTTTCTTCTTTTCTTAAATATCTCAAAAAGTATGTGGCTTAGAGCAAATATGTTTCCATACAAAATCAAAGTACATTAAATTTCCTACAAAAAAGGTCCAGTCCAGTTCATTTTTTTTGTAACCCTAATCATTTCTGAGATACGGGGAGCGGAAAATGGGATAAAAGACCAATCGTTTTTAAGTCTTTTTTAAATTATTCTTGGCCTATTGGTCGATTAGTTATTACGTAATTACGTGATTAGGTGCACAGTTACATTTTCGGTCAAACTGAAATGTACTTATGTAAAGGGGGGATGGGAGGAATTTATTTTACATACGTTCGATGCAAAGAGGTCAGAGGTTCCAGTCACGGTTTTTTTATTAAAACGAAAAGTGAGGAAAAAAAACATATTCCGACCCTTCCCACCACCCTCCTACCCCAAACCCGACGCTGTAAGCTCTTGGACTTTTCAAGACGTACAGAGGGAAGGCTAACAAGCATCGTGGGATAATCATACCTTTGTTGTTTTGAATGTCCGGGTAAAAGGCTAATGTTACTAGACTATTATAGGGTTGAGAACAACCACCTTTTAGTTTAATGAATACTAGAAAAACAAGAAAAACCGTAAAATCCAATTACGTAGTCTCTAAAAGAGAACTAGAAACTTACGTACCATCAGTGTTCTACAGTGTCAACCCTCAGAGGGTGTAAAAACTACCCCCATATAAGATTTAACTATAAAAAGTTACACTGACGTCTATAATAATTCGAAACATCTGCGTTGTGTGAAAGTGAGAAGAAAATAGACTATGTTCGACGTTGTGTTTGAAAACCACTCCCGAGATGTCGAGATGCCACCCCTATATCCTATAGGGGTGGCATCTCGTAGGATTCTGGAAAAACAGAAAGAAACTAAACGTATTTACATTTTTATGGATGCTATGATTGGCAAAAATCGTGTTGTTCACTTAGAGTTTGAAACTCATGTCCTATCAATGTTATTAAATAACACCCCCAGAAAGGTAGTTTTCTCCCCATAGGGGAGTGTAATTGAATAACAACAGAGGTACGTGACTTTTTAAGTCTAACTCTGAATACTACGCAATTTTAACCAATCATAGCATCCATAAAAATGGAAATACTTTTAGATCAATGTTTTTTTCTATGTCATTTAAGATGAGGGGTGATTTTTGGCAGCGCTGTTGGGGTAGTTTTCAACAATTGAGCCAAACCTACTGCAGACTCTTCTCACCTTTATAAAACCTCCGGAGTTTCGAGCTTTTTCGAGTGTCACTACAGCTAACTTCAAGTAGAATTTTCACACCCAAGGTTGACACTGTAGGACGTTGATGGTACCTAAGTTCTATTTTAAAGTACTACGCAATTTCAATTTTTTGTCCTCGTATTCGGATTCAGCGACCGAGAATACATAGGGATACATGGGTCTGGTTCGCTGGTATGAAATTTTTTTTGTGGGGCTGTGTAATTTATTCAATGAACTCTGAACCGAACATTTAAAATCCAGTGAGTTGTACCACAATAATATAATTCTTATATATAAACATGACGGTATTGTTAATATCTAGGGTAGCCATATTTTATTTCTTCATAAAATAGTTTAATATTTCATGTTGCTACACGAAAATGGAAAATGTTTGAGTTGGCTCAGAAACGTAATTATGCGCGCGAACTGAAAGCCTATTATGAGGGAAAGTGTGGTCAAGAAACATTACATTAAACAGTGAAAGAGAAATACCCATTTCACGCACGTTAGCTTCGTTTCCAGCGTTTTAACTCGTCATTTACCCTTCTAGAGAATGTTTGGTTTATAGCATTTTAACTGCCCTTAATCTAAAACTTTTCCTCATTCTGCTTTACTGGTGTATTTATAAGAAGCGGCTTCCCTCTTGATTTATAGCTTCGTTTTAAAAAACTTGTATCTCATATCATCTTAGATAAAAGAGAAAATATAACCGGAAACGTACATGAAATAAATCGATGCGTAAAATTGGCTGTCAAAGTATTTTATAAAAAAATAATGTTCACATGACATATTTCGTGCCCGGAGAATAATTTTTAGTGTTATTTTGTCTCATTGCGAATTTTTAAGTTTACTGTACTATTCAATTTGTAATTGTAGTACACGAAATAGATATAAGATAATCGTTTTATTGCCGACTATTTGTACGCGCCGCCGGCTAATTCCTTTGTCGGCATACCCGGCGCTTTTGATATTTGGTAATAGGAATTCTCTTATATCGCGTCTACTATAAAGAGGTCTACTCACGATCCAAGTTGCTGGAGCCAAAATTGTCGGCATGCTTTGAACTCATTCGTAAAAGTGAGCTGGTCTGCTGGAATTCCAGCAATCTTCAAAGCGTACCGACAAGTTGGACCGTCTGTTTATTTCTATTCTGATTTCTGTTCTCTCAGAATTATTTACTATTTGAAACGTAGAAAATGGACGATCAATCTTCTAGTTCTAGCTTTTTCATCTTTAAAAAAATGGCGCAAAATAAACTGTTAGCATATTCATTTTACAATCAGATACATATTTAATAATGATAGGCATTGCCCAGTTTTTACAACTTTCCTGAGCTTTTATAACATATAACAGAAAACTTCTTCAACTAAATTATCACTTCTAGAGGTATTATATTCACCAAATATAACATGTTATCCTCAATGTTATTAAAAATCTTAAATACACTGACAACCAAAATTAGCAGCACTCAAGAGTTTCCTGATTTTTAAGTTTATTTTTTTCTAAACCGATTGATCGATTTTATGTTTCTTTTGTTTTGTAGGCTAATTTTTCTAGAAAATAAATTCATGCTGATTTTAAGTGAACATTATATTTTCTTTAAAACGGTGTAAAAATAAAGCTGTTGGTTTTTTAAATTCAAAACACTATATAGGAATAGTCTGCAGGAAAATTAAAATCCTCATCATAGCCTAAATTTATTTTAACATTTTCGTTCTTGGTACACTTTTTTATTGTTGCTATTAGGAAAGATATACCAAGTGAAGAAATTTAAAACGTTTGTTTTTTGGATGCCATTTTTGCTACATCAATCCAATAAACTTGGCATCATTAAGTGGGCAACTTAACACATACATTGAAAATTATTGAGTAGGTAGCTATGGAAAACAAGTAATCAAACTTATGTCATATTTTTTACATATGCCATGGCTTTACATTCTAGAAAAGTTAATCAACAACTTCAAAGTCATGGAAAATTTTTGGTGGTGTTTTAATTTTGGGCGTCAGTGTATGATAATTTTCTTTGATTTTATATGAGAACTTTTTGAGTTATCGTAGATACACATGGAGTGGCAGATGGACAGACAGACATGCGGTCAAAGAGATAGACATATAGATAGGCGGAGGGGCAGACTGTGATATACGAATGGGCGAATAGACAACCACATAATCTAAAAAAATCCTTTCTACTACGAGCCCTGAGCCATGCCCTTTTTTTTTACTTTAAGTATACGTTTAGCCTTATTCATTACGCAAATTATTTTATAACAGTAAATCCTGAAATTTCTATATTTCTTACTTTTTGCGGAAAATTTAAAACATCTTTTTTGGCTTGTTCACTGTTGTTATTGACAGAAAAACTAATATCTCAACGGGACAAACCCAATAGTTGTAGACAACACATAATGAGGAATTGTCCAAAGCTACTAATATTCAGTACATACACTAAAATTAAGATCTGTACGTTTTGGGACTCACTGATTACGAATCCGATGGTAGAATTTGCAGAAACAAGATGGCGGACTAAAATTATCTTAAAAAAATCTGAAAAACAATGGTTCAATGTCTTTCATATCTTTAGTTAAGAATCTGATATTATAATTTTCAAATACAAAATGGTTACTTCAATATTGTGGACCATATAACAATTTAAAAAACAAGCTTCGGTCTTACATTCTGAAACAGCTATTTTATATTTGAAAAGCGATTATTAACTAAAGGGATGAAGGGTATTGAATCATTATTTTCTGAGATTTTTTAAATAATTCCTTAAGGTCCGCCATATTGAATCCACTGTTGTTTTTTTTTTAAATTGTAGCATCGAATTTGTAATGAGCGGGAAAATTTCCTACTGTACAACAATCAAGTTTGCCGAAACTATTAGAAAAAATTCAATTCAATCCAAAAATACTTCATTTTGTGTTACCATCCGATTCAGCTGGGTAAAAATAGTATTTGTCAGTATTTTTAAGTTCTTCCGATTTATTTCAACATTAAAGAATTGTGGAAATCTCAAGGATGGTGTTTTTTTGACCTTTCACCATGTACGGAGAGAGAACGGCAACAGATGCAGCAAAATGTAGTAATCCTTTTTTGAAGAGCATCAAATTCTCCACAAAGTGATTAGCGATAGCATATTTTCATCTGTTATAGTTTGACAGCTTTTCTGTTTTTTATATTGGAAAATGTATATTTAAGAAAAATAAACGATGCCATTGCATAGAGTGGTCAAAAGTACATAAGAAAAAAATGGTAATCTATAAGCTTCCATAGGGCAGCTAATATTTAACTATAAAGTACTATATTAATATAATACTTATATTAATTTATAATTAAACACCAATTAGCTATATTACTATAATACAATAAGCGAAACAGTAAAAATGGTAAAATTCCCATCCCGAAAACGATGAAAGGAATCTCCTTAATTTTTTTTTTGCAATATGCTTTATAAAATACGTTGTACTTTAAAATCTATATAATCGCATTACCTGCTTTTTACTTTTAAAGGTAAAACTGACAAATTAATAACTCTTCTAATTTTACGAATAAATTAACGAAAATCCATATATTTATGTTTTTGAGGCCGCTGAATATGATTATGAGGTCAAAACATAAGAACGAGGAAAATAGTAATGGTTGAAACCACCCTTAAATACTAAAAGTTAATAATTCTTCTAATGTTACAAATAAATTCACGAAAATCCATATACTTAATGTTTTTTAGGTCGCTAAATATGATTATGAAAAGCTTTAATTTTTTGTACCCTGGCATTTTTTTATTTAAGTCCACATTTTTCGAGTAATTTAAAAAAAACATCTAGGAATACTAATATTAGGTGAAAATTGCAGTTTTAAGCTAGCAATATCTCAAAAAATATACATTTTCGCAAACAAGTGTATAGGACCTTTCTTTCTTATAATTTGATTCTCTATCAGATTATATGTATTATTTGTTTTATTTTTTGCAACAACTCCTAAGAAGGGGTGGGAACCACCCCAAACCAAAAAGCAGGAAAAATGGCAATATAGATTCTTATATACACACTTTATGAAGCATGTTGAAGAAAAACAAATGGAAATTCAGTACATCGTTTTCGGGTTGGGATTTAAAAGCTTCACTTACTGTACTTTTTGTTTGTCATTTTCCGTCAATAATGTGAACCAAGACTGATAAACCTTATCAAAACTAACTTGAACTTAACTAAAATCTAATCCCCAGGCAAATTATTACAAGTTGTTTGCCAGCAAAGTTACATTACGCGTAGCTTTATTTGTCGTTGTAACTTCCGCAATAAATAGTTCTATCACAGTTTAATATTTGAGAGAAACGCTCCTAAATGAGTTAGAGAAAACGAGGAAATTGCAAACCGAATTGCGGCGAAAATAACGTCGCGACGCCTTCATTGCAGACGCTAGCTTTCTTGAAAAAAGGAAATGTTCAAATCGTTTTATACAATTTTCCGCTGTAGAAAATACGTTAGTCTGCTCTGTGATGCATTAATTAGGTGTTTCTAAATCATATTATAAGGAAAATATAAAGTTAAAGTTGAGGTTGTGGAGGAATTAAACCGAGAATTAAATCCTTTGATCGATAACGCTTAGTTAAACCGACACAACTTAAGGAAGAGTTTAAAACTTAAACTGTTTAGCAAATAATAATATTTGCAAGGTTAAATGAAGTTGACATCATGAAGGAAATGTAGTTTGAATCATCTAAGTTAAAATATGGGTAAAATTCATGTAGAATTAGATTGATTTGATTTGATTGTATAGAGTTAATAGGTAGATCTAACAAAGATGTAATTGCAACACTAATAATTCATGTGCCATAATGTTGGAAAAACTTCAGTTTCTAATTCTTTGGAAAATGTTCACTATCTTATAAAATGATGGAAAAGGGTTCTCCGCAAATATTTGATGAAAAATCAATGCTATAAAAAACATTTTAAATAAAAATTATTCCATATAGAACTATACAAGAAAGATTCTTACCAATATTTACTTAGAGCCATCCTCTGAATCACAATCGAAAGTTGAAGTTTCAGTATTATTCACAATTATACGAAGGGCATGATAACCATATGAAATAAATGTTCCACACGCACAGTACTTATTCACATTTTACCACATTTACCAATAATTCTATGTTTTCACAAATTTTAAAATCTCATTGACTGTGAAGGTAATACTTAATTATAACTACAAACATTTGAATTTCCACAACCAGTTGAGTAATATCCAAGAGAAAGTATTTTTAAATTTGAATTGAAATTTTACCGCCCAAAACACTAAGCTATATTGTTGACGTCATCGGTCATAAACACCTAACCTCAAAAATACATATCTTTTAAAAATTTCCGAGTAATATGTCACTATTATGAGAATTTCCGCTTTGTTCTCGTATTTTCAACTAAAATCTTGTTCGATGTAATGTTTTAAATATCGTCTCCCAATAAAATAAGGCGATTTTTGTAGGTTGGAAATCCAACCTATAATTAGCAGCTTATTTTTAGTAATTAACAATATTGAGACATCATATGCGTCAATTTTTAAATATTTGCTTGGAGCCATACTAGTTTCAAATGAGAAGTGCTATATCCGCATCATTAAAAATGACAATAAACTTAAAAAACCTGAAATTTGAGGTTATGTTAATGCAACCGATGACGTGCAGCCCGTTTTGTATAATACCCGCTCAGTTATTCAGTTTTGATATTTATTTGTTGAAATTTTAAATTGATAGATGAAAGAATGGTGTTTAAATATTGGTAAGTGCTTTAATGTATGGAGTACTTCATTTTAATAATATCAAAAAAGCAAATTTGCATACAGTGAAAACACCTAATTATCATAGAGTATTGTTTTTTTTAAAGTGAACTACGAAAATATCACTTCAAAATGGTAGATATGATTTTTCGACACTGCATTTCATTCAAAATATATTTAACTTTAATTGGAATTTTTTATGCAAAAAAATCTTTTTTTTCAAATTTAATTTTCACCACTTTTTTTCTGGATAATGACCATATAGAAAACATTTGTAATTGTTGAACAACTCTCAAAGAATAGAATTTTTCTTCACATAGCAAAATCTGACAGAAAGTAAAGTACTTAAGTATAGCCATTTTTTTGAAGACCCTTTCTTATCCAAAAAATTGAATCTATCGAAAAATAATACAGATATCGATCTGAGATTTTTACCAGATATTCCCTCCCATACAAAATGTACTTTACTAAAATTTCTAAAATTTTGCTGAAATAAAAATTTTTTTTCTTGAATTTCTCCTAATAATAAAGCTATCTTAACGTTCGGGGACTCATTTTATAGGTTCTTTTAATACTTATAACTTTCCCATTTGAACTTTCCTCTCAAATTTTTAGCCTAATTAAAGGCAAAAAAACGATTTTTCAACCTTACCACCCCCCCACCTCCCTTATCCGGTATGACATCACTTGGCACGCTATAAGGGCTTATTTTGGATGTTCTACCCATCAACTTAAAACAATAAAATCGTAGTTATCTATTTTCGCCACATTTTGACACTATTCGTGACAATTAGACTGGACTATAGGGTAACGAACCAAACACTTTATTGTAGGTAGTATTATCAAGAAAATTAAATATATACATTTCTAATTATCCTTTTATGACATTAAGTTGACGTGACGCCCATGGATTCTTACTTTCATATGAAAAGTTAGGATTGCCACTGTACACTTTTTTACAAAATAACAGATCAGAGAGCACTGGAAGACAACTAGTCGCATGTACGCATTGTTGCAGCCAGAAGCCATGCCAACATTTCTAGTCTGTCTTTAAAACATCGTTGACTAAGTCATTGAAAAGTCTCACCCAGAAACTCTTTTAAGAAAGGACCCCACACCTTTTATATGTAATTTGGTTTTCACTCTCGGGAGTGAAACTTTGCACAGCGATAGTTTATGACATGTCGAGCAGAAGTCTCTACGGGCCCGAAAAATTTTAATGACAGGGTTTCGAGGTATTGACCAAAGAAGGTCATAATTTAACAATTATTTCAATTAAAAATAATTTTTACCTTTAAAACGAATTCTCAAATAAAAAAATGTATTCATCATTTTTTGTTCATAGATAGATAGATAGATAGATAGATAGAAAAAAAAAGGGTAAATATCACAGATTTTGTAATCAGTACGGTATAAAACGAAAGCTATCTTAACAGTACATTGATTATCATATAGTAATAAGTAAGAAAAAAGTAATAAGTAGTAAATAATAATAATAATAAAAGTCTGTAAGACTAAGTCTCCTCGACATCAATATAAAATGCTTGACTGTAGATACTTATAAATTAATATTTATTAAAGTGATGACTTTTAATAATCATCAACTGAATAAAAACAGTGATTCAGTATAATTCTTTTAACACCGTTTTTAAAGGGGTTTAAATTTAGTAACTTAACTTCAGGTGGTAGTTTATTATACAGATTAAGGTTTAGTGAATTGTTTTCTGATTTTTTTAGCCTAAAACGAGGGTTCCTTAGTAAATCTGCAGATCTTGTTCTGTAACTGTGGATATCAGAATGAGTATCAAAACTACTAATGTTTTTATGTATTTCGATAAGGGAAAAATATATATATATAAAGATGGTAAAGGCTTTATGCCAAATTTTAAGAATAGTGGCTGACAGTGTTCGGTATTGTTATTAATTCCAGCAATTGTTCTAACCGCTCTTTTTTGGAGCCGAAATATTTTTATGGCATTACTTGAATTTCCCCATAAGATTACTGCATATGAAATGCGAGAGAGAAATAGTGCAAAATATGTTGAAAGTAGTGTGTTAACACCCAATACTAACCTCAACTGGCGTAATAAAAAAATTATACTCGAAAGTGATTTGCCTAGAACGTCAATATGACCACACCAATTCAGTTTATCATCTATTGTAACGCCTAACAGCTTAACGTTTTCTCCATGTGTGATGCTGTGATTTATTACTGTTTAATTTTAGTTTATTTGTAGTAAACCATTTGTCAGCAATTTCCTCAATTTGCTGTAAGTTATTACTAAGAGAAGTACAATCCTTATTTGAAGCAATCAATGTTGTATCGTCTGCGAAGAGAACACAACTATAAGGCTGAAGAAATTGACAAATATCGTTGATAAATAATATGAATAGGATAGGCCCCAGTACAGTTCCTTGAGGCACGCCGTGTTTAACATCACTTAAATCTGAGTTAACATTATTAATACTGACAAATAGCTTCCTATTTGTTAAATAGGACGTGAAAAGAGATAGGGGCAAACCTCTTATACCATAACGTATTAATTTCTCAAGTAGTAGATCGTGAGGAACACCGTCAAAAGCTTTAGAGAGATCACACAAGGCGATTCCTGTGTGCATTCCCTCCTCAAAGCCTCGAACTATGTCATTCACCACTCTCCGTACTGCTTGCGTTGTCGATAACTTGGGACGGAAACCAAATTGATTTGCTGAGATTACAGAATTATGCTCAAGATGCGCGGACAGAGCCCATTTTAAAAGAATTTCAATTAGCTTCCCAAAAATGGGAATAATCGAGATCGGACGGTAGTTGTCTAAAAACTTCATGTCACCCTTTTTATAAAGTGGAAGCGCTTTTGTTATTTTAAATGCATCTGGGAAAACTCCTTCGCTGAAGCATCTATTTATTAAAGCTGTAAGGGGGCCTAAAATTATATCAATGGTGTTTATAATTATCTTACTATTTAAATCATACGCATCAGTATATGGAGATTTTCTTAGAGCATTTACTGCATCAAGTATGTAGTATAAGTGTGGTAACTGGTCTGAGAAAAAAGGAATCAGCAACGACAGGAATTTCTCTTAATATATCATTTACGCTTATATCACTCTTTGGAAGTGCTTTAAGAATATCTTCTGCTACTGTGCTAAAATATTTATTGAAATCATCCTGTGTCAAAGCAGGATCTATTTGGGTTTTTGATGAATAAATATTGTTACGCTCATCGTTTATTAATTTCCAAGCGTCTCTAGATTTGTTGATCATAAACAGCTTTTTTTGTTATATATGTATCTCGTGCTTATAACTTTTAAGTAAGTCTTTGTAAATCTGGAATTGATTAGGATCTTTAGTTACATTGCAAATTGTCTTGACACCAAACAATGTGTCCCGCATTTTATGTAAGGACTCGTTAAACCAATTGACTGGTGGCTTGTTATTAATAAAAGGGCATTTTTTAAGTGGAAAATGTTGATCGACTAGGGATTTATATTTGTTAACTAGAAAATTCGACAAAAATCTATACTATAATCATTATTATAAAAAATGTTCCAGTTAAGACCGGAAAGAGAAGCGCGTAATTTGTAAATACCATTATTTGTGATACGCCTTCTGTACACTTTTCTAAAAGAATCAGTAGTAGTTTTAACAGTAGTTTTAACGGTCATATAATAATCTATGGCACTAGTTTCAAGTGATTTTACAACAAAATTATTGATTAATAATTCTAATTCATTTATTTTAATTTATTCTATTTTTTAATTTTTGCCGTATTAAATAAATAATTATTTTGTTGTAAAATCAATTCAAACTAGTACAATACATAATTCTGAACAAAAAATGAAGAATACATTTTTTTTCATTTGAGAATCCATTTTACAGATAAAACCAGATTTGTATCTAAGAGATACAAAAATTTAGCCTTTGTACAAGTTATTCACACTTACCGGCATCTTTTGAGTTTTAGCGGTAGTTTTCATCCCCCTAAGGGCGGATTTCGGTTTAATTTATAGAGACAGCCTACTGTGGCTCGAATTTATATTCTCTACTCTCGACTACAAAACATCTACAATTTTTCACGCTTCATTAAGAGTTATTACATTATTTCTATGTGCAAATGAAATGATTATTTCTATGATTTTACACCATTTTGAGGGATGTTTTTGACTAAAGAACAAAACTGACACCATAGATCCTTTTTTGGAGTACGAATTCGGATTCAGCATCGAAGAATACACAAAATCCATATAATTTAGTCCGCCGCACAGAACTTTTTTTTTGTTTGAGGCTGTGTCATTTTTAGTTGAAACAATTATTAAATTATGACCTTCTTTGACCAGATTCTGGAAACCCCGTCTTTAAATTTTTTTGTGCTCGTGGAGACTTTTGATCGACATGTCATAAACTATCACTGTGCAAACTTTCAACTCCCGGAAGTGAAAGTCAAATCACATATGGAAGATGCGGAGTCCTTTGTTTGTGAACGGTAAACCTCTTATTTAGGGTACCAACAATAATCGATATTTATACTGATAGCGTTAAGGAGTTGGAAAAATTAGAAGCATGTCTCCCACTGAATTACCCGTTTGCAAATAAATACCTCTACATTCACATGCATTGCTGTATTACAAAATACTGCATGTTTAAAATATTTTTTACATAGAGAGCGATTAATTTTCAACTTTACAAAAGTTTGTTTTGTCCGTATTAATTCATGGCTTTTTTACTATTTGCTTCTACAATACAGCTAGAGTGTAGGAAATTTGCGTGAAAATGACAAAGTGTGCTTGCATAGTTGGACGTTGTTTATATTATAAACGTCATGTGCAATACCACTTTATAACGTTGTATTTTATAGGAACACAGTTTAAAGCTCTCAGCATAACGTGCCAATAAAATACTGTTGGTAATATGAAATTAATTTATTACTACGTTGTATACGGAGCGATATAGCCCAGATAAATAAGGTAAGGAAACAAAAAAATGATTATTTTACTTCGTCGTTTGAACACCCACGAGTAGTTGAAACTAGGTCAATTTTTTTTAAAAGGGGGAGGGGGAAAAAGACGTTTTTTAAAAAATTTCTCGAAAAATAATGAATGTATGTGTGTGTGTTACCTTTTTTAAAGCTAATATAATTCCCTACAATTAGTTTCTATATAGATTACTATACACTAATTACTTAATTCATTCAACTCTCTAAAAAATTGGGTTTGTCTCATAAATTTACCACAAGAGTCTATCCGTCTGTCTGTCGGTCTGTAACTTTTTATGCGCACGATTACTCCGGAACGGTTTAAGATATTGATTTGAAATTTGGTATACATTTGCATTCTAACGTGATCTGGAACTAGATTATATTTATGTCTCATTCTGTTGAAGGGCTGGGGGGTTAATTGGAGTAAATGAGGGTAAATAGATAAATCAAACAGGTAAGAGTCCATAAAATTGGTATTTAGTATGTACAAGAGAAGCTATAAGGTCTCAAATATTTTTTTGGCATTAGCATCTCCATCTCCATCTCCATCCCATTAATAAAGGGTGTGAAAAAAAATTGTGATTTAGTGTGTGTACAGGAACCAAGAACCTCAAAATATTTTTTTACTTCATCCACCCCCACTATCACCCCCACTATCCCTATCACTACCTCACTACCGATGTGGGATATCGTTTTATGGGTTTTTGGGGTAGACAATTTCAAATATTATATTATTAAAGTTCCATAAACAATTTTTTCCACATACAAAATTTTTTCGTTGTGAGAGACTTGGATGGAAAATCTGGATGTGAAAGTAGTGATTCCTTGGGCAGCGGTTTTTTTCAATGGTTTTTTTATATTCGGAAATCTGTTTGTATGGGTCAAATTTAGTGATTGAAATTTGACACATTTCCCGTTATCCGATCAAGCTGAAATTTTACACACTGCTTTGGTCCTGAGGACAATACAACATAGTATATCTAAGTCCAATAAGGCGGGCGCACCAAGATGGCGGCTTACTTTTTCTTCACAACCCTCATCACATGGGTATCAAATGAAATGGTTTGACAAGTAGAATACGATAAACTACGTGACGTAATTCTAAACCCAAGATGGCGGCTTGCTTTGTTTTTCTTCATAACCCCCTTGACATGGGTATTAAATGAATACGAAAAGCTACGAAGACTAAAAAGTTAATAATAAATAAATTTAAAAAAGCTTCTTAAAACATAGGTTTTATTATAGAACCAAATTGCACTAAAAAGTAGAAAATAATTTCAACTTTGTAAATTGGGGCTCATAAAATGTAAACGTAAATCAAAATGATTAGACGAGGTAATATTTTATGAGCGCCCAGTGGTTTTCTATTTAAAAAGTCATCTACTTTTTAATGCAATTTGGTTTTAAAAGAAAACCATTGTTTTTAAAAAGTTTTTTTTTTAATTTAATTATTACAATTATTTCTACAAAATAGGAGTTATTTAAAAAAATTGCTTAATGATTTCCCAGTATGTTGAATATAGGTGATCGTTGAGGAAGTAATAAACTGAAGATTAATAAAGATACAAAAGGCAAATAACGATTTGCTCACTGTTAGATATCACGAATAATGAAAAATTGGGTCTAGCGTCGATCGTCCGATATGGGCGCCAGCCGAGACTTTGATCCCATCTGGCATGGCGTTAGTTTGTCTGGCAATTGGATATTAGTGGGGGTTATCATATAATGTTAAGAAAAACAACAATTTAACTATGAGGTATATGATCCTTGTAGAATTGCAGCTTCAAGCACGTCTGGCACGAGTAAATCATTTGACAAATTTTTTTTGTTCTTGTTATCATGTGCACAAGAACTATACCAATAGTCAGCCATTCTCAAGTAATGTAAGTCCACTATATTTTTTTGCATATTTGGCTCTTAAGATTAATGTCCGCCTGTTCGTTCATCACGTTTCTTGTAAGCAAGATAACTTAACATTTACCTACATATTTTGGACCCTAATTGTTCTCTGGGTTAAGAATAATACGGAAGAGTTCAGAAGGTGAGAAAAACAAGAGAAGATATTTACTTGGACGAATAACGAAAAAGTTAATAATTTGTTAGACGAAGAATGGTACAAAATTTCGACATATGGATACAAAATGAGGCACTGTCCCTTCAGATATCATCGTAAGAACATGAACAAGGCTGAAGATGAAAATTTTTTTTACTTGAAATTACAACTGAAAATACAAAACATATTTTGTAAGGTATTAATCCAGAAGAGGCAAACAACATAAAGAATGTAAATTGTCAGTAGTCTGAAAAGACCAACTAGTTGTAAGGTAAGCCACAAAACATCTCTTAGACTGAGATGAAGTAAGGTTAAAGGTCCAAGCGATCTCTTAAACAATCTACAATTTATTCGCTTGTTGATCTGTCCCTTCATCTGCCTGTCTGGCACTCTATGTGTGTCCCAGATAGTTCACAAAGATCTCACGAGAAATTACTCTAATTTTATAAAACTTCTAATAATATTGTTTCTGATTTTTGTGCCACTAGAAGTCGTATTTTACTTAAAGAGTCCTGGCTTTATACAATAATTTAGAAATTGATACGATTTACGACATTTTCCAAATAACAAAATGTTTCAAAGGTACATTTTGTTTTCATTTCAATTATAAATAAATGCAGATAATATGTAGATCTTTATTTTATGAATTTCAAATATCATCAGAGTTCATTGGTCAATATTTTTCCTTTATCATCTATTTATATGCATATCACATCAGATATCCTTATTTGAAAACGTTCCTTCATTCAAAATACTCTTCAATATTATTTATTGGACAGATGCTTTAAAATTGCAACCCACACAGGGAAAGTTCTAAATTATATTGAAATGTCAAAATACACCATCGTTTGTGAACCATATAGAGATAAATATCTGTTCATATTTGCCTTTGCAAGTCGGTTTATATTCTAGTTGAAATCTATGTAATACTATTTGAATCAATAATTGTAATAGTTGTTTAATATATTATAAGAATTAACAACGAGACAACTAAACAATAAACAAGTAATTTATAAATAATATAAATTAGGTATTTATCCAAGTATAATACAAATAAATTAAATATCACATTAATATTATTCCTATATATCTCTGAATGCGTTTCAAAGATTAGATAACTTACTACAATAATTATTTTAGTGAATTTTCTCTTATATAGTTTTAAGTTCGACTTAGATTTATATAATTTCTATTTATATTATTGCTAATAATGCTTAATGACTACATATTTCTTTACAAACATATGTATAATACTTACAGATTTTATATAACATAATGTACATACAAATATTTACACAATTGCGAGAATTTTTAAGTGAGAAGGAATGATTTGCTTGGGTACTGTCCATAACATATTCAACACAGCTTCGAATGCATTATACTCACCAAAATAGAGGAATCTCACGCATTCAGGTATTTACGAAAGGGAAATCTCAAAAAGCTATTAGAGTGGGGCTAGGGGGCTTTTTTGGAAGCTCATCATTACAAATAATTTTTATGCGTTCATTATTTATATCGTACTTAAATTACTACAAAATAGACTTCTAGCATATTTGCACTTGTTTGGAAAAAGTTCAATATATAAAACACGAAAAAATTATGTCATTGTTACAAGGTTCACTTTTTATGTGCATACAAAGCTCATATTCGGCAAGTAGATACCATAAATAATGTAATTATTTTTTCTAACAGATCTCAGAAAATAAATAAAATCACATAAGTTCAGCTTACGTTTATGAGAACTATTAGTATGGCGGCAAACACAGAAAGAACCCTTAGAAAATGGATATTAGTGAAACAATTTTAAGAATTTGTCAGAATTTCTGAAAAACGCTGAAAATAAAACAGAATTATTTTGTTTATTAACAAATGATATAACATCTAATAACTTTAATTGTGTCGAAATTGTGTTAACTGTTGGCGAAGAAATTGCGAAAATTAGTTATTGTAATTCTGCTCTAAAATCCTATAACCAAAAAAAAGCACATACAAGACTTTTATTGTATATTAATGATTGTGTTCAACAAGGTTGGAAGGACATTTGCATTTGAACTGTCGACACTGACGTAGTAGTACTGGCGGTTTCATTTTTTTACTGTTTGTATAAAGAAGGGCTAAATAGTTTAAATATACAGTTTGGGGCTAATAAATATTTTAGAGTATTAAAGGTGCATAAGATATCACAAAAACTAGGAGAAAGCAAGTGTGATGCATTACGAGGTTTCCACTCCCTAACAGGATGTGATACCGTTTCTTTTTTTTTTCTGGAAAAGGAAAAGTGACTGCTTGGAAGACATGTATAGCGACTCATTCACTTGCAGACGAGAAGTTCCTATGGAGTCGAGAAAAAACAAAAGAAGAAACAATCGATAACAAAAATAATAATATACTTTTAGATACACAAAATCAAATATATAAAAAGATGTATTAAATAATTCAAATATACGTATATTTACATCAAACTTATTTTATTATAGCATTATTGCTATAAATTGACATACCCATGACCTTCGTGATGAGATCTATGTAATCGGATTAATTGGAGAAGAGGCAAAATTATTTCTACTCTCGAAGCTAGAAGAATATTCAGACATAATTACCCGAAGTCCAACTTCAAGAATATAAAAATATAAATCAACTCCAAGAATATAAAGGTATAAACCAACTCCAAGAACATAAAAATATAAATCAACTCCAAAAATATAAAGATATAAACCAACTTCAAGAATATAAGGACTAAACAAACCGATTGAAAGAAGTTTAAAAGCAAAAGAAATGCTTAAAACTTTTATTATATAAACACCTAAAATTTTATTAAATTGATTGATATAATTTGGCACACATCCACATTCCTGATTTAGAACCACTTTTATCAACGACTTCAAGAAGAGATTCCATATACCACATACCACTATAAATTGAATCCAGATGATGCTTATCGTTTAACGAAGAGAAGGATACACAGAAAATTTACTGATAAATTTTGAATTGATGTTCCTCTAATTTATGGTCATTTCCTACTCCCAATTGAAGTTGAATATTACAAGTACTGTCATTTGCTGATATGTGAGTTAACGTACATTTCCCCTTTTAATCTAAGAAAACTGTCATCAATCAACCAATTATGTCAACCCCGTTATCAGATTTAGTCACTACTATCAAAAATTTCAATTACTTTCCAAGATTCAATAAACCAAGTCTTACAAAGAGAAGAACTTTTTAATTCTCGATTAAACTTTTTAGAATCTAAGTTACCTAATCAATCTTTCGAGCCTCAACCTTCTACTTCTTTCTGTAATAATTGTAGGAGTACAAACAGTTCACAAACTCGTACCACTAATCGCAATCGTTCACCCAGCTGTAATAATGTTTCCAATAAATTTGATCGTACTAATAATACTATTTGTTACTACCATCAACTTTACGGTACCAAAGCTTATTGTTGTGGTGGTGAATGGTGCAAATTTAAGAAAAGTTGTAAACAATTTGATAATTTTATGACGTGTGACTTGACATTTCTGGCAGCAAACGACTTTTTATTTACGATAGATCTAACAACTTGAACTTCCTAATCGACACCGGGGCCGATTCATCTGTGGTGCCACGTAATGTTTTCACAGATTTAAAAAAGAATTTTGATACGATATTAACCGCGGCTAACGATTCAACGATTTTTACATACGGTAAGAAATTGTTAAAAGTCAATCTAAACTTACGCAGATTATTTCCTTTTGTTTTCGATATTGCAGACATTGACATTCCGGTCGTCGGAGCAGATTTCTTGTCTCATTTCGGTTCAGTTGTCGATCTTAAAGGAGCTCGAATAATTGATAACAAGACTAATTTGTCAATTAATTGTTTTATTAAAAATAGTCCTTTAGACAATTATAGATTAGACACACTTAAATTATTTCCTTTAACAGATAAATATAACAAATTACTTTTACAGCTTCCTAATTTAATCAGTTCACCAGATTACAATTTACCTATTAAACATTCTGTTGTACATCATTCAGTTACTGAAGGTCATTTACCTTTTTCACGACCTCGTAGATTAGACAATCTTAAATTTAAAATAGCTCAAACAGAATTTAACAACATGGTGGAATTGGGTACCTGTAAACCATCTTCTTCTCAAGTTTCTTCACCACTTCATTTAGTAGCCAAAAAAGAGAAAAATGATTGGAAACCTTGTGGGGATTATCGACAACTAAATACAATTACTATTCCAGACAGATATCCGTTACCTCATATTCACGACTTTAGCTCTCAGTTGCACGGGTGCACTATTTTCTCCAAGATTTATTTAGTGCGAGCGTACCATCAGATACCTGTCGCTGAAAATGATGAGCCATAACAACTCCTTTCGGACTGTTTGAATTTTTCCGCATGCCTTTTGGCCTACGCAATGCCGGTCAAACTTTTCAACGTTTTATGAATGAAGTACTTGTCAACTTACCTTTCGTTTTCGTCTATTTGGATATTTTAATCGCAAGTCAATCAGATGTACAACATTTGGAACATTTGGAAATAGTTTTCAAAAGATTAGACACATACGGAATAAACATTAAACCATCTGAATGTATCTTGGGAGTTGACAATTTAACCTTTTTAGGTCATCACATCTCTTCATCAGGTATTTTACCATCAACTGAGAGAGTCGAAGTCATTAATGACTTCCCTTTACCGACAACTCTCAAACAACTACAACGTTTCATAGGCATGGTAAATTTTTATCATCGTTTCATACCTCATTTTGCTGAAATTTTACTTCCCTTATATTCTTTTTGTAACAGTTTATCTTATCATAAAATTACTAAGATAAATAGTTGGCCTGATGAATTTTTAGTTGGATTTTCGAAAGCCAAAGACGCTATAAGTAGTTTTAGCTCATCCTTGCAATAATGACGATACTATCTTATCTCTCTCAGTCGATTGTTCTAACCTTGCCATAGGTGCAGTTTTAGAGCAAAAAGATAATAAGGGATTTCTTGCTCCGTTAGCATTCTTTTCCCGTAAATTAACCATAACACAAACCAATTATTCGGTTTTCGACAAAGAACTTTTAGCATTATGTACTGAAATTAAACATTTTATATTTATACTTGAAGGTCGAAAGTTTAATTGTTTTCGTCAAATAGGTCATTTGGAATACATAGCTCAATTTTCTTGTAAAATACAACATGTTAAAGGAAAACATAACGTAATAGCTGACAGCTTGTCACATATTTACGACACTTCTTCTTTAAAACAAGATATTTTACCACTTCAACTTAAAAATTCTCCCTTCCTTAATATTAACTTTGACCTAAAGTTGCTTAGTGAAGCTCAGGAGAAAGATTCAAATCTCAACTATTTATTGTCAGATAAATCATCACTAACTAAAACCAATTTCATTTTAAAAAAGATACAAATTCCAGATTCAAATGATTTTATTTGGTGTGATGTCCAAATTTTTAGCAATAATGCTATAATAAAGTAAGTTTGATGTAAATATAACGTATATTTGAATTATTTAATACATCTTTTTATATATTTGATTTTTGTATATCTAAAAGTATATTATTATTTTTGTTATCGATTGTTTCTTCTTTTGTTTTTTCTCGACTCCATAGGAACTTCTCGTTTGCGAGTGAATGAGTCGCTATAACATGGACGATATATCCAGAAGTAGCAGAAGCTTTCACGTTCATTTCGAAACCTTAAGAAGAAAATATTCCTGATGAAGTTCTAAACGTATTCCAACTATTTCTTGTTTTAATGTACTACAATGTTTCTGCCTGCAAGTAAATCAGGCACGAAAAGAACTGTTTACTTCCTAGAACAGGACATCTCCCCTTCAAAGGATGCTTTGCAGCAACACAATTTGGCTAGTTTTCAAAGTGGGCATCAAATTTGATTTTGCCTAATCTTGAAGAATGGGGATGGTGCCTGTCCGAAAATGTTAGGATGTCAAAATGGTCAACACTTCCGAAGGCATCTAAAGCCTTTAGAAAATTAATTCAATGTAGTAGCAAAAGAGGATTGACTGAAACCAACTGTGGTTGTAAAAAAGCCGGCTTATAATGTATGTTACTTTGCAGAAATTGTAAAGGATAACGCAACTAACTTAAAAAAGGATCAAGTCTAACTAAAAAAATCTGTACCTATTTTTATTAAATTAGTTTTAATTTGAACAATAATGTGTCTTCAGTTTTTTGTAAGGGATGCTCAACAAGAACATTATAATTATTGCTTTAGATTGTAAACTATACATAAATAGTAATTATTTAGTTGAAAAACTTTTAAATTATGAATAAAAACTAACTTTTTTATATTTTGCCATGTCCCGCCCTTATTTTTAGCTTTAGGTAAAAAGCTGTATTAAGATGTTATATTCAGAATTTAATTTAGAATAATTTTTCTTAACAACTTTTTTTTGTAACATCAATAGTTTAGATAGAAAACTCGTTCTTTTAAATTTTCTGAATCAGTCGCCATCTTGAAACTGGAAGACATTTTGATTTGGGGGTGCTCGGAATGGGAAATAGTCGTTTTAATGACAGAAATCAGTATACCAAATTACAAGATTGTTTCACTAATAGCCGTTTCTTTCTGGGTTGCTGCTCTACTATATACTGACAAAATAGATCGGCCAATGTATATCGCAAAAATTAACTAAGATAATTACATTTTGTTATACATATTTCTGAAGAAAAGAATCAAAATAGAGATTTGAGAAAATACAAAAATATGTAAAATTCGACTAGAGTTCCGCCTAAACTGTGAGTATGGTTCTTATATCTACTGGACATAGTACTTTCAATTTAATTCATAGCATACACAGAGCTAAATTTTAGAAAACGCATTGACCAACCTTAGTATATTTAAGGTCAAATTGCCCTTATTAAAAATGCACAGAAATAACTGCAGGCCATTTGTTTTTAACATATTTATTCATCTTAATAATAAGTCTAGGAAATCGTCAACCCAAGTTGGACCTCCGTGTAGATACTTTTATGACTTCTATATTATCTATTAAAAAATCTGAAAGTCTAGAATTTTGCCGAGACCTTTATTCGTAGTTTTGATCTTAGTATATAATGACAACGCATTTTCCAAAACCTTCAAAGTTCAAAGATTAAAAAACGAACTCTTTACATGTTTACTAAATTACATTAACTGAACAATTTACAACCCATGGTTTATTTTTTACATAATATTTTTTGGAGACTCATTAATATCTAACTAGAAGCAAAAAAGTTGCTGACATACTTATTATTAATAGTTTTTATTTATTTTTTTAGTCATGTAATTTGCATTCGAAGTTGTGTCTAAAAGTTCAGGAACACCTTATGTATTTTAAAAAAGAAACAATACTATCAATAGGCGTAAGATAATACTGGACAATTGGTTAATCCAAAATTATTTTACCTTATCACACACAAACACATGTGAGGTAAAAGAAAATTCTGCAGATATCGAACAAAACTATTTCTGTTCCCTATAATATACAAAAAATATTATTTCATTTCTCTAGCTAATACGATAACGACGTCACAACCCGTATACACAAACATTGCAAAATGCGACAAACGTCATCATTGTGGTCATTTGTGTTATGTAAATATAAGTTCACTTCGTCCAATAGTCAATCATGAACGGTGAAAATTTCATAATACTTTACTATATCTTAACACATCATTTCGAATAAATCAAAGGTAGAACAGCAATCATAGAAGAAATGTACATAAGAGATGGCTGTCCTCACCTACTTACGTGAAATTTATCATTATGTAACATTCTTCAGAATCCAAGGTACAAACTTTGATATCCTGGTGCACACACCTGGGAGATTCGCCTCCGCACAACCAATGCCCCATGAGATGATTCCCGCCAAGAAATAGCGGTTATCTTTTCCTTTCACCTGATAAGAAATTTAATTATTATACACATTATAATGTATATTAAGCATATTTTTTAAAGTTAGATATCTTTCTTGAATTCCTGTTTTTTGCCAGGAATAGAAAGTGGTCACGTTAAATGGGGTCCTATGCTGTTTAACTTCGTTATTTTTGGGGTTGCGCGAAAATGTTAAAAAGTACGAGTTATAGACAATGGGGTATTTTCCTATTTTTTTTATTGAATAATATCATAGAATATGTACAAACAAGCCTTCCAATACAGATTTCCGCGAAAATAATTATCAATTTTTTGAGAAAACAGAAGTTAAAATAAGTGGAGCAACAGGTGTTTTAAATTGGTGACGTAGGTAGTTTGGCCGATGACGTAGGTAGTCTGTATGAATTTGTTGATAGAATGGTTTTATACAAAACAGTGTGGTGTTGCCAAGTTAAAATTCCTTCTCTAGTTCTAGTAATATTTGAAGAAAACAGGAGTATAAAGCTTATTTATTAAATCAATTTTAATATATTTGTCCACGAAATTTAATTTTCTCATGTAAAAAATAATAATAGGCTTGAATTATTAAATATTTTAAATCATTTTTAATGCCGATTAATTTTTAAAAACATATTTAGCAAAACATGGCAACAATGTCAACGGCTAGTCAAATGACAGATGTGTTCTAACGTCGCCGCCGTGTTGATTGAAGAATTTCAGTTTCTTTCATCGAGGTATTTGCTGTAATTTTCAAATAGTAGATAATGTCATTTAAAAGGTATTTTATAAAAAGTTGTGGAAACACAAATACAAGTGCTTCGGGAAAAAAATTTGTAACTGTTCCGAAAAAATTGATATACGAAGAACTTAGTGGCAAGCTTCTAATATTTTTGATCCCATCTCTTCAACAATCCAAATTTTGTTAAAGAATCTATCAAGTCATAATCAACTTTGGGCAAAAAGGACGAATCTCCTTTCACAAAATTCAACTAAATCTTAATAGTTTATTGATAAAGTAAAAATCAAACGCCACTTAAACAAACAACAAATAAATCTAACCAATATATCTCTTTCACTTGTATTTTGACAAGAATTGACAACTGGCGGCACGCAAGAAATATTGCCAAATAATCCTCGCCGTGAGTTTTGTTTACATTTTTAAGATAACTTCTACATAATAGCAAATATAAATATCTTTTAATTCCTTCTAAATATATACATATATATAATATTTATTGATATTCAAGATATTGAGAAAAATAAAAGTGTTATAGGTAAAATAATGTAAAGTAAATACTCAATTTGGCATTGATATAAGTTATTTACAGGCTAAGCGAAAGTTGTCTATGACTGGTTAAATTATTTCCCGCCAAATAAAATCATTTTAAATCTGTGTCTAGACGGGCATATTCTTATTTCTTATTTTTATTAAAGAAATTATTGTTTTGGTTTAAATTGATTATGCAATCATCGTTAAAATAATAACGTTACTTGATATATATCATCTAGACTGAATTTAAAAAAAAATGGAAAATACCTCATTGCATGCATTTTCCAAAAATTATGTCCAAAAACCATTGAAAGTTGCAGTTTGGAGATATAAACTGTACTTTTTTTTGTAAAAAATGCATGTAAAGTTCAGTTAAAGTAGAGTTCATATTTCCGGAATATGACTTTCTTACATGGTTTTTGGAAAATACGTGTCTATAACTTTTATTTTTGAACTAGTTTTCGTATACCCGTATAGTTATTATTCTATAATAAAAAAATCCAAGTAAATTTCATATTTCCAGAATGCAGCTTTCAATTATTATTTTTCGGACATGATTTTTGGAAAATGCAAGTCATTGTCATTAACTTTTATTTTAAACTTTTTTGCGTAACTCCAAAAATACGAAGTTAAGTGGGATTCTAATATTCGTGGAACCAGCATGTACAGGGTGGACCAAATGGGCTCATTTAATGAATTAATTTATTAGTTGTCACTTCTTGTGGATAAAGTATTACTTAAAATTAGACGATATTGAAAATTTCAGATAAATCCGATATGTGGTTTTCGAAATATGCGACTTTTAAAGAGCACGGAGCTACCAACATCGTGACGTCAGAGGATAGTAATATAAATCGGTGAAAATAGTTGATAAACTGAAATTTTTCACAAACAAGCATAAGTTTCAAAACACACTGCTTAAGTTACCGATTTGTAATATTGTGAAACTATAATGATGCGCTGCAGCTAGCCACTTCGGCTAACAGTTTCCTATCAAGTGACGTCACGGCCGATACTCAACCGCGGGTGCGGTCCATTTTTATGATTTTTTTTAGACGATTTATAGGTCTCACAAAATTCTAGTTTTTTACACAGGGTCTTAAAATGATAAGATCTTTCAGGTAATCAAAAAAAAAGTGCTAAATGAGCCCATTAGATAGGATTTGAGGTTTTCTTTAAAACTATGGCAGATTGTTAAAAACCAATATAGGTGTCCTGAGCTCGATTTTCGAGAAACAAACAATGGCGTAAACCGCGATCGTCTATCTTTTTCGACTACCGAGCTACAGAGCGTTTTTCGAAAATTGGCATTTTTGGATGACCTCAATTACCAAGTGTCGAATCGAAAATCGAGTAACATGTTCTTAAGGCACTTTTTTGAGTAGAATCCGCTGCTGATAAAAAAAAAATTATGCATGCCTCAGTTTTTTCTTAATGAGATATTATGTTTCTCAGATTTTCAACAAAACCGTTCATTCTAATTTAAAAAAGTGCAATAAGCCAAATGTGAATAGTAGGCTACTTAAATCAACATTAGATGATCTATTTTATTATCATTATCTCAATTATTGTGCATATTTATAAAAAATCCTGACACATGTCGACTTTGGATACTCAAATGACGTACAAATTTCATCCCTAAATTCAACACCCTTCGAGTGGCAGTTGCAACCTCTAAATTTTTAAATGAGGGGCTTGTGATACCTCAATTGAAAAGTCTTTTCATTCTCTATTCAAAAATGCTTCGACGTTTTGAAATCCGCGCACGCGGATTTTGAAACGTCGACCGGAAATGTGTTATATGTAAAAATGGTTTCTATGGTAACGATCGTCATAGTTACCACTACCCAATGGTACTACTCCCATGGCAGGCACTCGCTTAGTTGTGAAGCTAGGTATTTCAGATTAGTGGAAATGATATAGAAGCAGTTGCTGTGGTATATACGAAAAAGCAGTTTGATAACGCGCGACCGGTCGCCAATACGTGGCCATACGGCTAGAATATGGAGATTTCCGTTCAAGAATTTAATATAACTTGTATTTTTGTTTTAATTTTATTATAGCAATAAAAAAATGTTGGGTTTTATTACCAATACAGCTAATCATTTCGTAACTAAGCGAGTACCCACCATGGTAGTGGTACCCTAAGGTGCTGGTACCGTGGTAAGCATTACCACGGCAACTGCTTCTTTGTAGATCATTTCCACTATTCTGGAGTACCTAACTTCACAACTAAGCCCACCATGGGAGTAGTAACATTGGGTAGTGGTAGCTATGACGACCGTTACCATGAAAATCATTTTGACATGACACATTTCCGATGAGTCGAATTACAAAAAAAAAATACTAATACAGCTAATCATTTCGTAACTAAGCGGGTGCCCACCATGGGAATGGTACCCTAAGGTACTGGTAACCGTGGTAACCATTACCACAGCGACTGCTTCTTTGTAAATCATTTCCACTATTCTGGGGTACCTAACTTCACAACTAAGCGAGTGCCCACCATGGGAGTAGTACCATTGGGTAGTGGTAACTATGATGACCGTTACCATGGAAACCATTTTGACATAACCCATTTCCGGTAAGTCAAAGTTCACCCACATGGAGCTTAGTGAAGACGATTTTGATAGAAGAACGTATTTTCGTGAACAAATGATGCAATGGTTGGATAACAATGTTATCCAACTAGAAAATGTTTTGTTTTCGGGTGAGTCCACTTTTACTCTTCATGGTCATGTTAATCGTCCAAACTGTCGCTACTAGGCTAATCAAAATCCTCACTGGATGAGAGAATTACATACGCAAAATCCTGAAAAGGTTAATGTTTGGGCGAGGATAATTAGAAACCATGTCATTGGACCCTTTTTCATTGATGGCAATTTGAATGGAAATAATTGTTTAGCTCTGCTCCAAAATAATATCGTGCCAACTTTGACAAACTTATATTCTGGTCCACAAGTTCCAGTGGAGCTCCACCACATTACCGAATCGATGTCCCGCAATACTTTAACTTAACATTTCTAAATCGTGGATAGGAAGGCGAGGATCCCTAGAATGGCCAGCATGTTCTCCTCATTTTACACCCTTAGATTTCTTTCTATGGGGATATGTGAAAAGTATGGTATATAAAATTAAGCCGCGGGATATAGCTGACTTAAGAAGAAGAATAACGGATGTGGTTAGGTCGCTCACGCCTCAGGTGTTGGAAAACATTAGAAGACATTTTTTATTTGAAATTAGGATGCTGCCAAAACGTTCAAAGAACTTGTTTTGAACATTTACTACATTGAAGCTAAGTTTTTTTAGTTCGCTGTAGTGAATTACGTTAAGCACATGAATTAATTTTTTTACTGTTAATTTTTGCATTAAATATTAAAACTAAAGCATTTTTTAATAGGGAATAAAAAAGAACTTTCAAATGATTTATCACAAGCCCTTACTTCCAATTTAAAAATTTAGGGGTAGCAACTACCACTCAAAGGGGGGTGAATTTAGGGATGAAATTTGTACGTTACAGGATGCCATTTCAGAATCCAAAATCGACAAGTCTCGATATTTTTTATAAATATGCACAATAATTGAGATACTGAATTTATTCCATTTGTCTGTTCCATACTGTAAAAGGTAAAATAAAAACTCAACACAATAATAAAATTGTAACTTGAGTGTTTTATTTTTCTTTTATTTTCTTTTTATTTTTTGCTACCAAGGCATTAAACATTGCTAGAAAATTGTATTTAAAGCATTGTATTTCTTCATTAATTATTTATTCTATTATTACTCAGGTTTCCGCAACTCCGTGTCCATTAATTATGAATTTATTTCTTACTGAAAGTTCGGCTTACCTGCAAGGGGCCACCGGAGTCTCCCTGGCATGAGTCTTGGCCTCCACCTTCGTGACCGGCACAGAGGAAAATATCCGGGATAAACTCGTGCCTTCCGGCTCGCAGGAACATACTTTTACAGCGGTCGTTGCTCACTATGGGAACTTGAACCTGAAATTTTAATTAAATTATCGACATTATGAAAAGTCTCAAATAGGAGTAGTATTTCTGGTTTATTCAGAGTTTTGCAAAAATATCACAAAAATCTAATTTGCAATAGATCCATGCACTACTCAGGGTATCAGTGAATCGGTGAAACAAACTTTGGGTGCTGATTCCCGAGTCGAAATATATGCTTCTCAAAATCACCCCTTGGGTTATTTGGGGTGACTAAGATTTACTTTATGATTAATATCTCCTGAATGCTCTGTCATAATAAATAGAATTTGGTAATTGAATGTATGAGAAACATATGATGTAGTTGTATATTGTAATCATCGTCATCATGGGAATGCTTAAGGAGGGGTAAGAGGGTAAATTTTAACGTAGCTTTTTTCAATTTTGATTTTCTGCTATTACGATGACATAATATTCATCATATTCTCTGTAAAACCAGTAGTCCAGTCAATGAAAGAGTTGTAGAGAACATTGAGGAGGGGAGAATTTTTCTCTTCAGGAGTGTGTTGGAGGTAGTTAGGAGGTAAACATACTAAAAGTCCCCGCCCCTAACACTGCCGCTTCAGGGGGAAAGCGGGGTGGAAAGGTTCCTTTTTTCGATTCTTCGCTTATAACTCGGAAACGATGCGGTGTACGGAAAAAGGTAATCTATGCAAAATTAAACGTAATTAAATTTCGCATAAGAATGTTTATATTCATTTTCTTTCCTATGTGTTATAGTTTACGAGATATTCCCAGCGAAAATCGATAATTAATTAAAAAAAAATCAATTATGTACCTTGAATATTTCTGAAATTTAATTACGTTTAATTTTGCATAGATTACCTTTTTCCATACGACGCATCGTTTCCGAGTTATAAGCGAAGAATCGAAAAAAGGAACCTTTCCACCTCCCTACCCTCCTGAAGCGGCGGGGCTAGGGGGGAGGAATTTTAGTATTTTTACCTCCTAACTACCCCCAAGACATCCCTGAAGAGGTAAATTCTCCCCTTCTAAATGTTCTCTACAATCCCCTTTTGGGCATTCATTGATTGGACTACAGCTATTTTCTAAATAAAAGCTATCTTTTGACTGCTGTAGTGTGTCAGTGTATGCGTACACAAAATTTATAAAATGTAACCATGTTTTCTTATAAAATTTAATCATTATGAAAGCACAGAGTTACCTGTTTCAACATTGAAATTATAATACTAAGGAAAATTAACTGAAATCCAGGGTACGATCTGCATGGCTTCATGACGCAAAGATCAATAGCAGCTAATCTTGCCTATAATATCCAGTTCATATCCGAAAACTTGGACGCGGGGGGACAAGTAGATGTTATATACACAGATATCTAAAAAGCATTTGATCAGTTACTTAGATCACTATATATTATTATCCAAGCTAAAAGCCTTCGGATTCTCAGATACCTTGATCTTGCTTTTTACGTCCTACTTGTTTTCTAGAGAACAATTTGTAGAACACAGGTCACAGGTTTCGAAATTATTTAGCTACGTCAGGTATTCCACAGGGCTCAAACCTGGGACCTTTGATGTTTTTAATTTTTATAAATGATATAACGTCAACAATCAATTGCCACGAGCTACTTTTTGCAGATGATCTCAAAATCTATGCAAGTGTAAACAATTATAACGCCTGTGCTAATTTAAAAACCGAAATCAATAACGTTTCTTTGTGGTGTTCTAACAATTTCCTTAAGCTAAATATTGCTAAATGCAAGATAGTGACATTTAATCGTAGGCAAAACTCCATAAAATTTGATTATCATGTTAACAATTTTCCCCTCGAACGTTGTTCAAAATTAAAAAAAAAAAAGGTCTGGGTGTTTTATTTGACTGTCAGCTACTCGGGTTTTTATTAGAAATTGGAGCTGCTTCTCAAATGCTGAAAGCTTAAAATTATTATATTTTACATATATTCGATCGATACTAGAATATGCGGCACTCATTTGGTTTCCTATATACCAAAACTCCATTTTATTAATTGAATATACTTATGCAATGGGAATTTCTTAAGTTTGCGTTTTTTAAATTAAACGATTTTTATACTCCGCATGGCACTGACAATGCCATTTTATTAGATATGTTTCATATAATTTCACTAAGCAAAAGAAGGAACTGCATTGCTCTTTCTTTTGTATACAATATTGCAAATAATATTATTGACTATCCGTCCCTTGTTAATAAGCTTTGTTTTCTGGTTCCTCGCATGAACTCATGTGAAAATTACTGTTTTCATTGTCCTTTTGGTCGAACTAACCTCAGGCACAAATCACCAGTTTTTAATGCCTGGAATATATTTATTCTATAATCTGGCATCTGTGACATTAATCATAATAGCTTAGATAGGATAATACACTTATATCTTCCAAGAAATCCTTAAAAATTGATGATATAATAATAATATAATAATATATTCCATCATACTGTTTTTTCTTTCTTCTCTTTACACTTTTATACCGTGCGTGTAGCGGGGCGCTAGGCATAGGGAGTAAAATTACAACATCTCGCGTGCCAGCTGGCTGAAATGAAATAACAAAGCTCTGGGATGCTCCGCCCGATGGAGGAATTTACGGCAGCAGTGTTGTCATATCTTTCGCGCTACGTGAATGTACATGCCTAATGGGATATTACACGCACGGTATTTTTAGTTTTGTAATTCGTATTATTGTTCCTCTTTTTATTCATGTACACTATGTTTTCTGTAATTGGCGTAATTGGCTATTTATACCTGTTCGAAATAAATGTGAATTTATTTATTATTATTTACGATCTACCGTTCAGCCTATGAAAAATGAACAGATACTGTGACCATGATGCGTATTAAAGTATCTGTCCAAAATTATGACCATCAACTTCAATGCAAGAATTACACCGAGGGGCGAGCGTAGAGGCAACTTCAATGTGAATGTCAGTCGATATTCTGTTGAAGCAACGTCGAGCGCGGTTAGTACTTGGATGGGTGACCCATCTTGGGAAATTCAGCGTTCTCGTCCCACCTTCTAGCGGCTTGTATATCAGTGTATACGCGGAAGTTACGTAATTTCAGACGAGGGTTACGTAGTGGATATACCATCCTTCGGAGGGGATGTAAAGCAGGCGGTCCTTTGTCTATTAAATGTTAAGCAAGTAAAAGATCCCTACTCTTCTTAAGGGAAGAGGTTCGGCAAAATTTCCAGGTTGGGGGTAGCTCGTCTCCTGGCGTCGCGTCGGTGATAGGCCCTGGTAGTGGAAATAGGCCGACGTTAAATAGTTAAAAAAAAAAAAATACACCGACGCACCATCGATTGCCAAATTCTCGAAAAGATTTCTGATATATTTCGAGTCCGAATAATACCTCCAGTATATATTTTTAATAATACAATCAAAATACATCATTAGAATAGCAGAGAATCAAAATTAATAAAAAATACATTTAAGTTTACCTTCTTACCCCGCTTTAAGCATGCCCATGATGATGATGATTATAAAATGATTACATTATATGGTGACTCATTTGTATACATTCAATTATCAAATTGTATTGTAGTACGATACAGCATTCCGGAGATAATAATCATAAAGTGAGATTTACTTACCCCATTTAAGGAGTCCTAACACCCCAGCGGGTGATTTTGGAACACCTGTTCACATATTATTCCTAAAAATATCGTCAGCAATCAGCTCCCAAACTTTATATCATCGATTCATTCACACCCTGTGTAGTAACAATCATAAAGTGAAATTCAGTCAACCCCTTTAGGGGGCGTAACATCCCAAGGGGTGATTTTGGAACATGTATTCATATAAAATTTTTGTCTAAAAATATCGCCAGGAATCCACACCCGAAGTTTGTACCATCGATTCATTGACACCTTGTACATAAAGCTGACTATACAAGGTATTCCGTATCGGTAAGTTCGAACTTTGGAGCGTAAACTGTGTTCAATTCTAGAAGAAAAAACCCAAACTGGTAGATCCATTTTTAATTGTTTGGGAGTTAGAGGAAATTTTTGAACAGTAAAAAGCAGAATTTATTTTATAGATTAAATAAAAACGTTTCATTCAGCAGGGTCCAGGATGTCAACATTAATGTCAATGTCAATTAATTTTTCAGTATTCAAAAATTAGTATTTTATTTACTGTAAACTTTTCGTGTATTCAAAATGTTATACCGTTTTTTTCGTCAAGAGTATGACCTTTTTAATAAACCTGAGATGGTCTTTTTCAACCAATTAAAGGAAGTCAGCTATTTTACTTCCACATCCAGTGGAAGTATAGTAACGACAAAAAAATTTTTAAAAATTTTTATTGTTCAAATAGGTTTAAAATGTCATGAAAAGTCGAGATTTTAAGTTTGAGCGAAATTTCTGTCGGTCTGTCTGTCGGTCTGTCTGTCGGTCTGTCTGTCGGTCTGTCTGTCGGTCTGTCTGTCTGTCTGTCTGTAACTTTTTTTTGTGCGCACGTTTACTCTGGAACCGTTTAAGATATTGACTTGAAATTTGGTACACATATGTACTTTAACGAGATCTGGAACTAAATTATATTTTCATCTTGTTCCGTCGAAGGGTTGGGGGGTAAATTGGGGTAAATTTGGGGTAAATGGGTAAATCAAGCAGGTAAGAGTCCATAAAATTGGTATTTAGTATACAAAAGAGAAGCTAAGGTCTCAAAAAATTTTTTGGCATTAGCCACCCCCATTACCACCCTCACCCCCTTATTAAAGGGGATGAAAAAAAAAATTGTGATTTAGTGTGTGTACAAGAACCAAAAGCTTCAAAATATTTTTTTACTTCATCCACCCCCACTACCAACCCTCTACCACCACCCCCACCCCCACTACCGATGTAGCATATCGTTTTATAGCTTTTTGGGGTAGACGATTTCAAATATTATGTTGTTAAAGTTACCTCGAGTAGTATGGACACGCAGTGGCTTTCCTCGACTACTATAATAATAATAATAATAATAATAATAATAAAGCATTTATTATTTACCCAAATTGACAAAGTTAACAAAAATGAATAAATTACTACATTACACTAGAGGTAAATAAAAGGCGAGTAGTTCAGTTTACTGTCGAAGCCAGCAAACTGTTCTTCCACTACCGCCTATAAATATTATGTCAGAAGTAGAAAATATAAGTACATAGAATGTGGCTTTATATCCATATATTCAAAACATAATACATAAGCAAGTTAAAAAAAAGAAATACATCAAAGCAGAGCGAAAAAGAGGCAGACTAGAGCTGAAAGAGAGAGGAGACTAGGAAATAAGAGGAAAAAAGAATAAAGCAAGGAACAAAAAAATAAAAAAAATATAGAGAATTTACAGGAAAAAGCAAGATTTTACTTTACTGGTTTCGCATTAAATATTTTTTAAATGTCTTTTTAAAACTTACGCATGAAAGGGTGAGCCCATTAAAGGGTAGCTTATTTATACAAGCAGCAATGTTATTTTGAATATTTCCTTACGGTGTTGTGGTATGGTGAGAATATCTCTTCGTCTAATATTAATGTTATGAACATCATTTCTAAAAGAGAGCTTGTTGAGGAGGTAGGGTGGTGATCTAAACTTTAAAATTTTATGAAAAAAACAAGCCATGTGAAGTTTGCGGCGATTGTACATATTCAGCCATCCTGCAGTTTTCAATTTGTGAGATATTCTTTGACGGCGTTGTATTCCAAAAATTAAACGAAGACAAGAATTTTGTACTTTTTGTATACGCCTGGTCTCGATGCTGTCAATACAAGGGCCATAAACCACATCACAATGGTTGAAATGAGACAAAACTAGAGAATCACATAACATTTTTTTTACTTCCATGCTTAAAAAACGCCTCTGAGTATATATCATTTTTAGTGCAGCATATGCTGTTCTTAATTGACTCGTAATATGCTGTTTAAATCTTAATTTATGATCAATGATAAGACCAAGACTTTTAGAGCTGTTATTAAAGGCGATTGTATCATTTCCGATCTGTATATTAATTTCCCTTGACACAAATTCACGTGCATTTTCATTGCAAAATATTATAGCAGATGATTTACTAGGGTTAATTTTAAGTAGATGGTCTGTAGAGACTGACACCAAATTCGTTATATCGTTGTTAATTAAATTCCTATATTCCTGTAGATCTTCAATATGAAATGAACAATAAATCTGTGTATCATCAGCATATAAATGGTAATTGCAGTATTGCAAGGATTTGTGAAAATTTGATGTAAAAATTGTAAACAATAACGGTCCAAGTATACTTCCTTGCGGGACACCTGAAACTACCGTTAGTGGTTGTGAAATATTATTATTAAGTACCGTTTGTTGAATTCTATCCGACAAGAATGACAAAATTAGATTGGAGGAATTTCGTTCAAAGCCACAGAAGTGTAGAATTGAAAAAAGTAATTTGTGATTTATCATATCAAATGCTTTCGTATAATCTAATAATACTAATACACTGATTTTATTAATATCGGTAGCTCCAATGATGTCATCAGTTACGTCAACAAGGGCCGTTGCACAAGAGAAACCAGATCTAAATCCCGACTGTTTTAATGGTAGAATATTATTGAGACTCACAAATTCTCTAATTTGCAATCCTAAGATTTTTTCAAAAATTTTGGATAAGACAGGTAAAACACTAATGGATCTCAGGTGACTCAATTGGCTAGGTTGATTGATTTTAGGTAGAGGAAATATTAAAGCTATTTTCCAAGCTTTAGGAAAGTAGTGTGTATTTATACACTCATTATATATGTGTGTTAAGAATGGAACTATATAAGGACAGCATAAATGTATTAAAGTTATATTTAATTTATCAAATCCATAAGCTTTGGATTTTATGTTTTGAATGATTTTAATTACGTCTAAATCAGAAATCAGTTCAAAAGCAAATAAACTATTTAAGCCTTCTTTAACATTGGTATTATAAAAATTTATTAACTCGTCTTTAGGTACATCATTATTATTAGAGGAATTGATAAAAAAATTGTTAATAACATCCACGTCACTTAAGTGTTCAGGTATATCAATCTTTCGGTTTTTAGCAATATTTAATTTTTTCAACTCACCCCATTTCTCTTTAATATTACAGTTATTAAATTTATATCTTAAATAAGCCTTCTTTTCAGCCTTAATAGCTGCATTAGTTAAATTCCTGAGTTGTTTGTAGTAGACTCAGTGGCCATTTTGCCCTGTTTGTTTGAATTTTGCCAAAGCTTTATTACGTAGTTTCTGCATTAATTTAATATTATCCGTTATCCACGGAGCATAACTTTTTTTGGAACATTTTATAGATTTGATAGGCGCGTGCGTATTGAATAACTGCAAAATATTGTCAGTAACAAATTCAATCTTATCGTCAATATTATTCATGTAGAAAATATTATTCCAAGGTATGTTTTCTAAATCCATTTGAAAATGTTCAAGATTTATATGTTTTAAAGCTCTATAATTAAATATTCTCTCCTGTTCTTCCAAGATATTAAACGTTATTGTACAATGAACTAAGAAGTAATCGGATATTTGTGCATTAACTACCCCAACGTCACGAACATTTTCAAAATTTACCAGAATTAAATCTAACAATGACATGGTAGTATCTGTAATTCGAGTGGGTTCGTTTATTACTTGCACACAAAATTGAAAGTTTGATATATATTTTTAAATTGCGAAGAATAATTAGTATCTAAATTTAACATATTAATGTTAAAATCACCTAAACACACTATATTATCATAAGTTGCAAAAACATTGAAAAACGTGTCCTCAAAGTAGTTTAGAAATGAATCATAACAGTGGCAGCTGGTGAAATTTCAATATTTTTTTTCTCGTCTGTGGCGCATGGGACCCATACGAAACTTGGGAAATAACATCTAGAGAAGCACTTCTCTAATGACCCCTAAAAAATTTTGAAAAAGCAGTTTGCGAAAAAATTTTTGAAAATTCGCTAGCCTCCCCTGGGTCTAGGGACCCCTGTTTACTTTTATTTTTTTTTGTCATATGCATTTGACTTTTCATAAAAATGCATCGACAGATTTTGGAGTTTGTGAAAATATTTTCATTACTAACTGAAATACAACGAATTGAAATATTGTAATTTGTTAAATTGTAAATTACAAAATTTCAGTTCATTGTATTTCAGTTAGTAATGAAAATATTTTCACAAACTCTAAAATCTGTCGATGCATTTTTATGAAAAGTCAAATGCATATGACAAAAAAAAAATAAAAGTAAACAGGGGTCCCTAGACCCAGGGGAGGCTAGCAAATTTTCAAAAATTTTTTCGCAAACTGCTTTTTCAAATTTTTTTAGGGGTCATTAGAGAAGTGCTTCTCTAGATGTTATTTCCCAAATTTCGTATGGGTCCCATGCGCCACAGACGAGAAAAAAAATATTGAAATTTCACCAGCCGCCGCTGAATCATAATCGGAATTTGGCGGCCTATATACATTAGCAATGACAAGTGCCTGATTTTCTATTAAAATTTTAATGATAATAATCCCTATATAATCGTGGGTTTCACTTAATAAAATGGTATAATTTAAAGTGTTCTTTAAATACAAACCTCGAACAAGCCGGTCTTGCCTGACAAGAACGTAGTCATTCATACTTACAACATTGCTGCCAATACCTGGATGTAACCAACTCTCAGTGACCCCGATCACATGATAGTTTGAATTTAAAATGCAATCCTGAAGCTGATTAAAATTTGCAGTAAGGGATCTCACATTTATGTGTGCAATGTTCAGGTTCATGTAAGCCGTACGAAAAATATGTAAACTAACAAAAATAAAACTTAATTATAGGAATTTAAATAAATAATGCAGATAACAGTAAAACCTTTATAAATCGTAAATTTTTAATCGACAGATAAAGATAGATAGAGAAACACGCAAATATCCGTACAGATTAGTGAAATAAATGAGAGAAAAAAGAGAGTAAAGAGTGAGAAAGAGAGACAGAACTAGTAATGTGTTGTAAACTATAGAAATATAAAATAAAGAATAATACCTTGCACGTGTACAATACGCACAAGTAGAATATACCTACTGCTAATAAATATAAAAAATATATTTATATGTATTTTATATATGTACTTAATTAGTAATAATAATAATAATTAATAATAATAATAGCGATATAGAACTTAATAGGGTCTTTTAATAATCTACTTATAATTTTTCACTATTCTGTTTCTATTCCCTGATCGAGTTTCTAGAGGTTGTGGCATATAGTTCGTTATTCTTTTCGGTTTGGTACCGGTTGGTTTTCCGGCGGAGTCCACTGAGGTTTGTTGCTCGTAGTTTGTTGCTTGCCTATTGTCTAAATCCGTTTTTCTTGCTTGCGGAGATAATTCCGCTATGTCTACTGAGCCTATGGATGCGCAGTAGGTTTCCCCCGAGTATTATGGATGCGCAGTGGCGTTCCTCGAATATTTTGGATGCGCAGTGACTTTTTTCGAGTATTATAGATCGCAGTAGGTTATCTCAAGTAGTATGGATGCGCAGTGGGTTACTTTAAGAAGTATGGATGCGCAGTGGCTTTCCTCGAGTACAATGTATGCGCAGTAGGTTACCACGAGTAGTATGGATGCGCAGTGGCTTTTCTCGACTACAATGGATGCGCAGTAGGTTTCCCCGAGGATTATGGATGCGCAGTGGCTTTCCTCGAATATTTTGGATGCGCAGTGACTTTTTTCGAGTATTATAGATCGCAGTAGGTTACCTCAAGTAGTATGGATGCGCAGTGGGTTACTTTAAGTAGTATGGATGCGCAGTGGCTTTCCTCGAGTACAATGGATGCGCAATAGGTTACCACGAGTAGTGTGGATGCGTAGTGGCTTTTCTCGACTACTATGGATGCATAGTAGGTTTCTCCGAGTACTATGGATGCGCAGTGGCTTTCCTCGAATATTTTGGATGCGCAGTGACTTTTTTCGAGTATTATAGATCGCAGTAGGTTACCTCAAGTAGTATGGATGCGCAGTGGGTTACTTTAAGTAGTATGGATGCGCAGTGGCTTTCCTCGAGTACAATGGATGCGCAGTAGGTTACCACAAGTAGTATGGATGCGTAGGGGCTTTTCTCGACTACTATGGATGCGCAGTGGGTTTCCCCGAGTATTATGGATGAGCAGTGGCTTTCCTCGAATATTTTGGATGCGCAGTGACTTTTTCCGAGTATAATAGATCGCAGTAGTATGGATGCGCAGTGGGTTACTTTAAGTAGTATGGATGCGCAGCGGCTTTCCTCGAGTACAATGGATGCGCAATAGGTTACCACGAGTAGTGTGGATGCGTAGTGGCTTTTCTCGACTACTATGGAGGCACAGCAGGTTTCTCCGAGTATTATGGATGCGCAGTGGCTTTCCTCGAATATTTTGGATGCGCAGTGACTTTTTTCGAGTATTATAGTTCGCAGTAGGTTACCTCAAGTAGTATGGATGCGCAGTGGTTTACTTTAAGTAGTATGGATGCGCAGTGGCTTTCCTCGAGTACAATGGATGCGCAGTAGGTTACCACGAGTAGTATGGATGCGCAGTGGCTTTTCTCGATTGCTATAGATGCGTAGTAAGTTACCTCAAGTGATATGGATGCGCAGTGGGTTTCCTCGAGTAAAATGAATGCGAGTGGGTTACTTCAAGAAGTATGAATACGCAGTGGCTTTACTCGAGTAAATTGGATGCACAGTGGGTTACCTTGAGTAGTATGGATGCGTAGTAGGTTTCCTCAAAGAAAGTAGTAGAGGCTTTACTTCTATCGTGTAGTTTACGGCACACAAGTATATTAACGCAAAAAATTTTTTTGGAAATTTTCATTGTTTAAATAGGCTTAGAATATCAGGAAACGTCAATATTTTAAGTCGGAGCAAAATAAATTTGTCTGTTGCGTCAGTCTGTCTGTTAGTTTTGTATCATTTTGGTGCCCACGATTACCCTGGAACCGTTTAAGATATTCACTTAAAATATGGCACACGTATGTTTTTTAACGAGATCTGGAACTAGATTATATTTTGATCTTATTCCGTTGCAGAGTTGAAGGGTAAATTGGGGTAAATAGGTAAATCAAGCAAGTAAGAGTCCATGAAATTGGTATTTAGTAAATATAAGAGGAGCTAAGGCCTCAAAAAAAAAGGCATTAGCCATCCATATTACCACCCCCACCCTGTTATTAAAGGTGGTGGAAAAATAGTGTGATTTAGTGTGTGTACAAGAGCCAAAGTCATCAAGAATTTTTTTCACTTCTTTCACCCCCACCTCTATTAGATGGGGCATATAATTTTATGGGCTTTTTGGGGTACATGATTTCAAATATTATACCATTAAAGTTCCATAAACAATTATTTCCACATAGTGGAGTGCAAATATAGTATTTTGTTGCAAGAGACTTGGATGTGGAAGTAGTGATTCCTTGGGCAGCGGTTTTTTAAAACGTTTATACAAAGAGACCTCTGAAGAGACATGCTTAAATTGTGTCAAATATTTGCTTGTTATTTTTGAACACCCTGTATATTTTGCTTTTTGGGAATTGTTCTAAATTGAGATCGTTAGTAAATTTCAATTACTTCAGTACTATTTCGTTACATGCCACCAAAATAACTTGTCAAAATCAGTGTACTTTATCATGAGGTACGTAAACGATATTTAATGTAACAAAATAATCAAAACAATTTATAAAATTGCGATGAAGATGATGATAAACGATTTTTTAAGTCGCCCTGTACAATTTACAATTTACAAGTTTAATTCTCTTCTTTAGTAGAATAAGTTCCCTAAGAGATCTCGTGGTTTCTTATTATACATTTTATCTACCGCTATATTTCAGTCAGCAATCTCTTTGAGGACTGGGAATTAAGTAGCAATTTAATCAATCTGTGGCTCATGCACTTACTGAATTAGATTTTCTAAAGAAATAATAAAAGATCTTACGAGCCAATAAACATTATTGGAATAACGTAATTTGAGATATAATAGCGCACAAAAGATGTAATTTCTTAAGACAAATCAATGTACTTGGAATTGTTAACTCCTTTATTCGAAGTATTGCATTGAAATGTAAGATTTATTAATTCCTTTTTGAAGATTCAATAACAAATGACAATAATTGCGTTGTATTCATCTCATTTTTATTTAAATAATTTTACTTCCACATCCAGTGGAAATATAGTAACGCAAGAAAAAAATTTAAAAAATTGTATTGTTCAAATAAAAAAAAATTTTGTCTGTCTGTAACTTTTTTGTATGCACGATTACTTTGGAACCGTTTAAGATATTGAATTGAAATTTGGTACACGCATGTATTTTAACGAGATCTGGAAACAGATTATATTTTGATCTTACTCCGTTGAAGGGTTGGAGAATAAATTGGGGTAAGTGGAGGTAAATAGGTAAATCAAGCAAGTAAGAGTTCATAAAATTGATATTTAGTATATATAAGAGAAAGGCCCCAAAAAATTTTTGGCATTAGCCACCACCCCACCATTATTAAATAAAAAATAAAATTGTGATTTAGTGTGTATACAAGAACCAAAGGCCTCATTTTTTTTTACTTCATCCACCCCTACTACCACAACCCCCACCGGCACTACCGATGTGGCATATCGTTTTATGAGTTTTTGGGGTAGGCGATTTCAAATATAATATTATTAGAATTGCATAAACAATTATTTCCACATACAAAATTTTTTTTGTTGTGTGAGACTTGGATAGAAAATCTGAATATGGACGTATTGATTCCTTGGGCAGCGATTTTACATTGTATCCAAACGATTTTGTACAGAAATTTATATCATAAAAGTTTTAAATATTTTTGCAAAAGTGGCAAAATTCCAATGATTAAGAAATTTAGACTTTAAAACTGCAAGAGCTGATATATAGACAGGGTTACTGGTAACTCGACATATTCCTGTTAAGGGGGTTAGAGGACCTAATTTGCAATCATTTTTTACTTCACCTAGTACATGAACTGAGGTAATGTTTTCTTATAAAGGTTTTAATTAGCTTAAATTTATGTTATCACATCATATTCGTAATTCTTTTTGGTTTTAGAGAAAGAAATTAAAAACATTCAAACTGATTTTTTTAAAAATAACTTTGAAAAGAATGTAAATAATAATTTTATACTTTATTCGTAAAAGATATATCACAAGCAATATTCAACGTAACAAAACAGTAACAAGAAACAAAAGAAATAAATATTTTTAAAAACAAACTTATATAAAAATGTATTAAATAGGAAATTGCAAAATTTTTGTTTTTTAATTTTTTTTAATTTTAATAACATAAATTGAAGCTAATTAAAACCTTTACATATAAGAAAACATTAACACAGTTCATGTACAGGGTGAGGTAAAAAAAATTTCAAAGAAGTTAAGTTTGCTTTCTTAACAATTAAAAAAAAATTAATCACTCTGTATGCATGTTTAAAGGCTTTAAAAATGTCAATTGTCAAAATGTCAAATGGCAATTTGATGTGCCCAACATGGTCATCGCTTCAAAAATAAAAAGTTACAAGGCTGGGAAGTTTTAAGTGGCGCACCCTGTATATTTTTCAAAATCATTATTACATGACTAAGGCTACATGAAATTTTTTGTGAAGTTCTTAAATTGATTACTCAGGCCCACAAAAAAAATTTTATTTGAACTGGACATCTGAATATACTTTTCTTTAGTACCTTTTCCCGCTGATTACGAATCTAAAGTCAAAATGGGGGGTTAATGCGCATATTACAGAGAAAAACCCGAAAAAACTGTCAAAAAATGCCTTTTTTATGGTTTTTTGGGTGGTAAAATATGCATGTGGCGTGTTCGGCTAGGCTGCATGTACTTTTCTTGTTTTTTTGCCCCACTGACCTCGAATCTATTGTTAAAACCCAGGGCTAATTGTCAAAATGTTGAGGAAAATTAAAAAAAAAACGAAAAAAAATCGCGTTTTTCGCGGATACTATGTTTTTTTATGGATATCACGTTTTTTTTCATGAATACATAGCGTGTTACGATGGCCTGCGTACACCTGTTTTGAGTAATTTTTCCCGCTGATCACAAATGTTGAGTCAAGTTTGAAGTTCAGTAATGAAAATACTGAGGAAAATCAAAAAAAACTGTCAAAAATCGAGCTTTTTCATGGATGTCGCGTTCTTTCATGAACGCATAGCGTGTTCCAATGGTCTGCATATACCTTTATCGAGTAATGTTTTCCGCTGACTACGAATCTGGAGTCAAATTTTGGGGTCAGTGATGAAAACACTGAGAAGGATAAAAAAAAACTGTCAAAAATCTGCTTTTTTTCAGCATACCCAATCATTGTGGTTGATATATAATATTTCAATTTTATATCGGGTTTCGTTTTCGATAGCGCTTATCTTCAAACGATCTGTAAAATACTAAAGAAAAGTATATTCAGATGTCCAGTTCAAATAACTTTTTTTTTGTGGGCCTGTGTTATTCATGGCTATGTATATTTCCGTACAGAAAATTTAATGTATCCATATCAGCATGGATATTCTACTACCTCGAACCTTTTGGAAAAACTCAGTATATTTCTGATATCCTCGATGAGACAACTCAGGAAAATATCATCTACGCTTATTTCTTTAAGGCTTTTCATCACCTTAACCACGAGTTGTTTCTATCAAAATCAGATACATTTATGTATAGTATATCTGTGACGCATTTCTTTAGATCTAATCTTAGTAATCTTCAGATCGTATCTTAATAGATCACAGTTTGTTCAATATCGTGGCTTCAAATCCGAGAAATTTCCGCAATCATCAGGAGTTCCACAAGGTTCAATTCTGGGACCGCTATTTTTTGTTATTTTTATTAATGATATAATACAACTGCTTAACGTTAACTGTCTACTTTATGTGGATAATTTAAAATGTACACTGATATTCAATTCATTTCAGACCGTTCAATATTATTAATTAATTTGATTAAATCAAATGATTGGTATGACGAAAATCTTCTACAATTAGCTAGTAAACATTTAGCAGTTTCTCCTCAAGCAAGTTTTAGGAGTTTCTTCATTATAACTTTACTATTATAACTTCATTATAACTTTACTAATGTGAGGCACTGCTCAGGCGTTAAGGCTTCAGAGTGTTTTTTGTTTATCTTTGTCATCTTGTAAGATTCTCTGCTTCGTATTTCTTGCGTCACGTGCTGTTTTAATCTCAATACTATTGAACGGATCTGCATGTCTTCCAAACTTGCTGTAGTACCTTTCCTTTATAAATGCAGTAGAGTTACATATGGTTTTAGCATGGTGTTCCTTATAGTCTGATCCAACAGCTTTCTCATATTGTAGGCAAAATCTGTCAAAATTTGTTTTGTTAGTTGCTTTTGCTTCTAGCATGTACCTTTTTTATTCGCAAAAGTTGAAAAACTGGTTCCAAACATACCTTTTGTTCTCTGCTGTATTATAAGATACTCTTCCCCCACGTCCCCCAATTTCGTTGATATAAATGCTATGAATTCAACTCATTTTATATAACATCAGGAAGAGCAAAAAATTATTGAATACGGTATTTAAAGCAGTATAGCTAGTAATTAATTACACAGTCCCACAAAAAAAAAAATTTTCAAAGCAGCGAACCAGACCCATGCATTTCTATGTATTTTCGACCGCTGAATTCGAGTCCGGGGTCAAAAAAAATCGTACACCTCGAAAATCATTAGCTAGAGCCAAAAAACACCCCTGAAATGAGGTAAAAAGAATATTAAGCTAAGAGAATAGTTGTTACATCTTAATCAATCGAATTATACAAGTTAAAGTTAAACAACAGCGTACATACGTACGTAATAGATATGAAACATACCCCCAGGGAGAGGTGAATACTAGCCTCCATAAATAAAAAAATCGATCCAAAACAGCAATGACTGCTGAAAAAGCTCAAAATGTATAAGTTTCGTTAAAATGATAAGAAACTGCATCAGGTCCGACGTAATCTTCATAAACTGCCCCTATAGAGTTGATAACAACCACTCCCAAGTTTAAAGGACACGAGAAAAACAAGAAAAAACGTAAAGTGCAACAGGATTTCTATTTTCATGGATGCTATGATTGGCTGAAATTGCGTAGTACTCTAAAATAGAACTAGAAACTTACGTACCATCAACATTCTACAGTGTCAACCCCCAGAGGATGTGAAAACTACCCCCTATGTAAGGTTTGACTATAAAAAGTTACAGTGACTTCCATAATAATTCGAAAGACCTGCGTTGTGTGGAAGAGAGAAAAAACTAGACCATGTTCGACGCTGTGCTTGAAAACCACCCCCACGGGGTTGAGAGACGCCACCCCTATAAAAAAAAAAAACTATGGAAATGAAACAAATAAGCAACAGTATAGCTTTTTCGTTACATCTTGAATTACGGTAGTTTACATCGTTTCTGGGGGTGTTACTTAATAATATTTATAGGACATGAGTTTCAAACTCTAAGTGTGCAACACGATTTTTGCCAATCATGGTATCCATAAAAATATAAATCCGGTTAGTTTCTCTATGTTTTTCCAGCATTCAAGCACATCGTCGAACATAGTCTCGTTTCTTCTCTCTTCCACACAACGCAGGTGTTTCGAATTTTTATAGAAGTCACTAACTTTTTATAGTTAAATCTTACATAGGGGTAGTTTTCACACTCTCTGAGGGTTGACAGTGTAGGATGTTGATGGTACGTAAGTTTCTGGTTCTATTTTAGAGTACTACACAATTTCAGCCAATCATAGCATCCATGAAAATAGAAATCCTGTTGGATTTTACGTTTTTTCTTGTTTTCCTCGTGTCCTTTGAACTTGAGGGTGATTGTTCTCAACCCTATAGGGGCAGTTTATGAAGATTGCGTCGGACCTGATGTAGTTTTTTAACACTTTAACAAAACTTAGACATTTCGAGTTTTTTCAGCAGTCATTGCTGTTTTGGATCGATTTTTTTATATATGGGGGCTAGTTTTCACCCGTCACTGGGGATGTGTTTCATATCTATTGTATGTACGCCGCTGTTTAACCTTTTTTGTATAATTCGATTGATTAAGAAGTAACAACTATTGTCGTAGCTTAATCTTGTTCTTTGGCTCTAGCTAATGATTTTGGAGGTGTACGATTTTTTTTATCATGGATTCGGATTCAGCGACCGAAAATACATGGGTCTGGTTCGCTGCCTTGAACTTTTTTTTTTGTGGGGCTGTGTTATAGTTACAATTAGTGTAAAAAACCACTGCCCAAAGAATCACTACTCCCACATCCAGATTGTCTATCCAAGTCTCTCACAACGAAAGAAATTTGTATGTGGAAATAGTTGTTTGTGGAACTTTAATAATATAATATTTGGAATTATCTACCCCAAAAACCCATAAAACATGTATGCCACATCGGTAGTGAGAGTGGGGGTGATGGAAGGGAGTGATATTGGGGGTTGATGAAGTAAAAACAATTTTTGGGGCCTTTGGTTCTTATACACACACTAAATCATAATTTTATTTTTTATACCCTTTTACGAGGTGGGGATGGCTAATGCCAAAAAATTGTTTGAGACCTTAGCTTCTCTTATACATACTAAATACCAATTTTATGGACTCTTGCTTGCTTGATTTACCTATTTACCTCAATTTACCCCTCAACGCTTCAACGGATTAAGATAAAAATATAATCTAATTCCAGATATCGTTACAATACATATGTGTACCAAATTTCAAATCAATATCTTAAACAGTTCCAGAGTAATCGTTCGCACAAAAAAAGTTACAGACAGACTGACAGACAGAATTTTTTTTCCTCAAACTTAAAATCTCGACGTTTCATAACATTCTAAGCCTATTTGAACAATAAATATTTTTAATTTTTTTTTTTCATCACTATACTTCCACTGGACGTGGAAGTGAAAGAAGAGTAGTTTCTCTTTAAAATTTTGAGTTACCTACAAGGTGTTTTTAGTTTTAAATTCTTATCAATAATGTTATCATTATCATTTTCGAATATCATTGTCATTTTAACGTTTTACAAATAAATGAAGTGTTATCAACTTATAAACCAGCAATGTAACTATTTTATAGCCAACTTTTCGACATTTTATTCCGCATCCGACTTAATAATTTTTGCAGACACATCATAGCTCAAAAAAATTAGGTGATGCTATTTGAAATAAGAAAGTTCATATGACTTCCGGTTAGATTGGAAGTTATTTTTGGTGTGAAAGTTGCATGAATTATTTATTATTTGTTTAATTTTTGAATTACCTTTAGTCACACATTATAACTATTTAAAAATTCAAAATAGCATATTTCAAAATAAGCAAGTTATTCTGTAGGTAATAATTCAGTGGCCACTAAGTATATTTTAAATAAACCATCTGCAAAAAAATGTCTGTATGAAATTAAAAATAAGTGCGTTATACTATTTAAATGTAACAGCTTTTGAAAAACATATTGTTCTCTTTCATCAATAATGGTCCTAAATTAGTAAACCCTTAGAAGTAGTAATTTTCAAAATGTATTTTATCGAGTGTTCGCAACTTTTAAAATAAAACTGGCATATCATTCCCAATTTGGCATTTTCCGCCTTCTCATGAGATTTATTCTTATTTTATTAGCGACTAATGTACCTCTCGAATAGATGTTGCTTGATCCTAATTTATTTAAAAGTTTAAAAAATGGCCGAATTTCGATCAAATTCATTTAGAGGGAAATTTTCTGATCGTATAAATCACAAAATATATTTAGTAGCCGAATATTTCCCTCACTTTTTTGCTCTCTCTTATTGGGTTTTGTCTTGAAGTGTTGATTCGATCGATAATCTTATTTATGGTACAGGATACCTTTCTTTACTTAATTATCTGAGAGTGGAATTACACCATTTAAATGATTCAGAGACACTCTTATATCCTCTCATTACCGATTAGGGCAAAGAATTGTTGTTTTAAGTAAACTGCGTAACGTACGATTAACATAGCATGGCAAATATATCTGGACTAATATCACTAAATAGGCAGCGGTATTGTTATGGGGTTCACCTTGTATATTTTTAAAAGGAAATATATCCCAGTTCTTCATTGGTATTAGCGTCAACTATCTACCAAATATTATTTTTGCCCGGTAAGTGATTTTGTAAATAATTTTACTGTTATATAGTAATCATTATGAAAATATTAGTGTAAAAAGCTGAAATAGTGGATGTTTACACATATAAGCAGTTACGAAAAAATCATACACAAATATATAATTATAGTTAGGCATCGTATCAATATTTATTAGTCCTGTCAATGTTGCCACAATTTTTGACTTGAGAGCTGTGTTTGGATTATTTAGGAGGTAAAGATACCAAAAGTCTCCGAACGATATGGCCCAATTTCAATAGGGATTATTGTACTATACTGTATTACATATGTTCCAAATTCTAATTAAATATTTTAAGTCTAACAGAAGTTATCGTGTTTACAAGAGATGGTATACACACACATACATACAAGCACATACATACTTACACACACAAGGACAGTTTTTATTTGATATTTGAGTTCAGTCTGCTATGAAACGGATATCTGTACAACAAATTTTTTTCCACGACAATTATTAAAAATTTTCTCATTTTATAATGAATTTATAATAAAGTTAGAATTCAGTCAAAAGATATACAACTCAATATTAAAACAACAGATACAAAAAAAATTAATAGAAACATTATTGTAGAAAATTTAGTCAGCTCAATTTTGCATATAGCCACTTTTTGATTAGGGCTAACCGTTTTCGAGATATGAGCGAAAAATCAAAAACCGGGATCTTCTTCGTGCCTCCCTGTACCCCCAACACCTCCTGTGTTCGGGGACTTTTGGTATGTTTACCTCCAAAATAGTCCTCAAGTCAAAAATTTTGATCTCGCCATTTCCCTCTAGACCACCTAAGGCAGAAATAGTGTAAATATTTCGTGCAAAGACGAGATTACCTCCTCCCCCGTTTTCGAGGATGCTGAACACGATGCAAGTGGTGGGAGAAGTTTATGACAGCCGCAACCCCCTAAAACGGCTATCCCTTTTATGGATCCCTTTGGTCTGGGGAGTGATATATCGACAGGTTATACTTGAAATAACATGGAAGGAGGTTATAGAGTAAGTGGAATCCAAACAGCAGGTCTAGGGGGTTGATTAAACTCTCCCGAGCGATGGAAAATCATTTTTTTTTTCAAATAATTCGGTTCAAATGCGCTTCCCCCCGTTTTCGGGGTCGCTGATCACGGGGAAAATATTCATCTTTAGCTGCAACCCCCCCCCCCTCATTCCTCAAACAGGCAGAAATCACTCCTCATTCACCGGTTGCGGGATGAGAAGGTAAAGATTTGAAGAAAAATGATTTTCCACCTCTCGGTAGGGTTTAATCAATCCCTTAGGCCTGCAATCTGAATTCCACTTACTCTATAACCATTTTACATGTTATTTCAAGTATAACCCGCCGATAAATCACTCGCCAGACCCGTTTATATATGAAAACATAAAGGGATCCATAAAAGAGGTGAGGAGTGGCCGTATCAGGGCGGTGGTCAAAAATTTCTCCCACCACTTGCATCGTGGTTAGCACCGAAAAAGGGGGGGAGGTAATCTCGTCTTTGCACGAAATATTTACAAAAAAGTCGTCTAATGTTTCAATACATAGACTATTAGTCCACTAGAAGGCTCATCAAATATAACATTTTTTAGTTTTCTATGTTACTGTACAGTTAGTTTGCGACATTAATTTACTCTTCAACTGTACGTGACATCAAACGTGTTTTTACTATATTATATTATTAAAATTAAGTACTTGATATACTAAAGCACATCCCAACATTCATACAGCATTCTATCATCTATCAGTTCAAAATTTCAACAATTAAATAACATAATTGAACGGGTCTACAAAACGCGAGGTGATTGGCGGTGACATCAGCGGTTGCTACATAACATTTAAAAAAGGAGAAGGTTCTCAATTCGACCCGTATGTATGTTCCTTTTACTTCCACATCCAGTGGAAGTATAGGTAGTAACGACAAAAAATTTTTTAAAAATTTTTATTGTTCAAATAGGCTTAGAATGTCATGAAACGTCGAGATTTCAAGTTTGAGCGAAAAAAAAATTGCTGTCTGTCGGTCTGTCGGTCTGTCTGTCGGTCTGCAACTTTTTTTGTGCGCACGTTTACTCTGGAACCGTTTGAGATATTGACTTGAAATTTGGTACACATATGTACTTTAACGAGATCTAGAACTTGATTATATTTTCATCTTGTTTCGTCGAAGGGTTGGGGGGTAAATTGGGGTAAATTTAGAGTAAATAGGTAAATCAAGCAGATAAGAGTTCATAAAATTGATATTTAGTATAGACAAGAGAAGCTAAGGTCTCAAAAAAAAATTGGCATTAGCCACCCCCATTACCACCCCCACCCCATTATTAAAGGGGATGAAAAAAAAAATGTGATTTAGTGTGTGTACAAGAACCAGAAACCTCAATTTTTTTTTTTTACTTTTTTCACCCCCCACTCCCACCCCCTGTCACCACCCCCACCCCACTACCGATGTGGGGTATCGTTTTATGGGTTTTTGGGGTAGAGGATTTCAAATATTATATTATTAAAGTTCCATAAACAATTATTTCCAGATAAAAAATTTTTTCGTTGTGTGACTTGGATAGAAAATCCGGATGTGAAAGTAGTGATTCCTTGGGTCACTTTGGATGTTTCGTCGCCAGAAATAAATTCACCTCTTTCTTTTGGTCGTTTATTTAATAAAATCATATATCATCCTCGTATTTAAAAAAAAAAAAAAAAAATTAACAACGTGCAAAAAAGCTAATAAATATAGTTAAGTGTCTTTTAAAATACATACATACATACTCTGTTACATTTAAAATTCATTTTTTCCCAATTTTTAAACCAACATTTTGAAAGCCCAATAATAGATTTATAAAAAAATAGTTTGGGGAATCACATGGTTTCATATTATGGACAACTGCTAATAATTCCAAAACCGCTAATCGAATCAGCATTAAAACTAAGTCCAATGAAACAAACATTTTAAAAATAATCTATAAATGTATTTACACAAAACTTTCTCCTCCGTTTGGCACCCTTTATTTAGTAATTATTTTTTTGCTGAAAAAAATGATTGAATGATCATTTTTTTAATAAAAGTATATAGGAGTTTGTGCCTGCCAATAGCGACAACTATATTATAAATATTATTTTCAAATAATTATTTTTATCATAATTTCTTAATAAATTATTTCTTGGGTAATCACCCTGTATATTTTTCATAAAAGGTTATGTGTCTTCATCGATAATAGTGTCAACAACATTCCACATATTATTTACACCATAGCTTCTTAAGTTTTTCTTGGGTGATCACCCTATATATCTTTCACTGAAGTACGTCAAATTTCTTCCTTGACGGTTGTTAACAACATACGAAATATTATTGTTCTCAGTCACCTTTTTTAGTTTATTACTTTTTAGAGGTGTCCACCCTGTATATTTTTACCCACATCCAGTGGAAGTATAGTAATGACAAAACAATTTTTAAAAATTTTTATTGTTCAAATAAGCTTATAATGTCATGAAACGAGATTTTAAATTTGAGTGAAAAAAGTTTCTGTCTGTCTGTCTATCGGTCTGTCGGTCTGTAACTTTTTTGTGCTCACGTTTACTCTGGAACCGTTTGAGATATTGGCTTGAAATTTGGTACACATATGTACTTTAACGAGATCTAGAACTAGATTATATTTTCATCTTGTTCCGTAAAATGGTTGGGGGGTAAATTGGGGTAAATTTGGGGTAAATAGGTAAATCAAGCGGGTAAGAGTCCATAAAATTGGTATTTAGTATATATAAAAGAACTTAAAGTCTCAAAAATTTTTTGGCATTAGCCGTCCCCATTACTACCCCCACCTCCTTATTAAAGGGAGTGAAAAAAATAAAATTGTAATTTAGCATGTATACAAGAACCTAAGCCTCAAAACTTTTTTTTTACTTAATCCACCCCCACCCCCACTCCTCTGCTACCACCCCCAACCCCCACTACCGATGTGGCATATCGTTTTATAGGTTTTTGGGATAGACTATTTCAAATATTATGTTGTTAAAGTTACCTCGAGTAGTATGGATGCGCGGTGGCTTTCCTTGGCTACTATGGATGCGCAGTAGGTTTCCCCGAGTATTATGGATGCGCAGTGGCTTTCCTCGAGTATTTTGGATGCGCAGTGACTTTTTCGAGTATTATAGACCACAGTAGGTTACCTCAAGTAAGTATGGATGAGCAGTGGCTTTCCTCGAGTACAATAGATGCAGAGTGGCTTTTTTCGAGTGCTATAGATGCGCAGTAGTTTACCTCAAGTGATATGGATGCGCAGTGGGTTACTTCAAGAAGTATGAATGCGCAGTGGCTTTCCTCGAGTAAATTGGATGCACAGTGGGTTACCTTGAGTAGTATGGCTGCGTAGTAGGTTTCCTCGAAGAAAATGCTCGAAGTAGAGTACTTTTATCGTGTAGTTTACGGCACACAACGATTTTTTATATCTTTGTAATGCCATTTTCTGCGTATTACTTTCACATTCAGTTGAAGTATATTAACGTAAAAAAAATTTTTGGAAATTTTCATTGTTTAAATAGGCTTAGAATATCATGAAACGTCAATATTTTAAGTCTGAGCAAAATAAATTTGTCTGTCGCATCGGTCTATATGTTAGTCTTGTATCTTTTTAGTGCTCACGATTACTCTGGAACCGGTCTCAAAAAAAATGGCATTTGCCACCTCTATTACCACCCCCACCCCATTATTAAAGGTGGTGAAAAAATAGTGTGATTTAGTGTGTGTACAAGAGCCAAAGTTAAAAAGAATTTTTTTCACTTCACCCCTACCACCAACCCTTCCTCTATTACCGATGTGGCATATAATTTTATGGGTTTTTGGGGTACATAATTTCAAATATTATACTATTAAAGTTCCATAAACAATTATTTCCACATAGTGGAGTGCAAATATAGTATTTTGTTGTAAGAGGCTTGGATGTGGAAGTAGTGATTCCTTGGGCAGTGGTTTTTTTTATATTTGTTCAATGATTACTCTGGCGTATCTTACGCGATTTCTGTCAAACCTGCTGCAAACTGTAGTCTATGATCCGACGCGCAGCGGTGTTCCTACACTAAATTTATCAGGTTACGTCTAGTGTAAGGTGAACAAAAATTGGAAACAATTTTTTATATTACGAGCATATTCGAAGATTTGGCGAAGAGTCGCCGGCAACAGCAATTAAAAATTTAGTTCTCGATTTATAATAATGATAATTTTTCACAAACAGCAGGTCACTATAAAACTTCCTATCATGTCATATACCATTTCACAACGAAAAAGAGCATGGAGGTGAATCAGCCGAAGAATGTTTTCTAGGACAACAGTAAGAACAGGAACTTTTATCGAGAAACGAGCCCGTTGAACAGTTTGCTTTTACAAACACATTATACAGCATGCTCACTCATGTCGCTGTTTTCAATGCTGTTCATGATGACGATTTCATTGCATGGTTTTTAATTGAGATGTGATAATGCCAGCAATTTTTTTGTAGATTTACGTGAATGGCGGAAAGCGAAAAGTAAACGACTATTTGATATTATGTACTGTGGACTAAAAGTGTATTATTATTTGTTTATCCTCCAGGCGTGGACCTTGAAATATGTGAAGCAACTAAAAAGATTGAAAAAAAAAATCGAACGTCTTCAAAAAATATCTCTAAAAAGTAAGAAATAAAATTTCACTGTTTTAAAAATACCTGTCTACCTATTAGTGGAAAGTAGCAAGGAAGTGTACCTTATTTCCAAATATCAATTTGAAGTCGGTGCAAAACTTATTTTTGAAATTAGTAATTTTTGCAACTTTCCTCTAATAGGTAGACAGGTATTTGTAAAACTGAATAAAATTTTGTTTCTTATTTTTACAATTAATTATTTTTTATTTATTTGCTTTTATCATGATTAGAGAATATTATTTAGGTATTATGCAAATCACAACTTACACACTTTTTATTTATTATGAAACACCTAATTTCTGTATATTGTTGCCCTAATCTGGGCACGCTAATATACAATAATGAGTGTTTTAAAGTATTTACCTGAAGAGTGCCCAGATTAGGGTAAAAATATACTGAAATTAGGTTTTTCTTAATAAATAAAAAGTGTGTAAGTTGTGATTTGCATAATACCTAAATAATATTCTCTAATTTTGTTTCTTAGTTTTACAGATATTTTTTGAAGACGCTAGGCGGTTTGATTTTTTTTTTTTTTTAATTTAATGATTGTATCCGCACATTTAAAAATCCACGCAAATGATATCTCAATATTGTTGATTAATAAAAATGGTCTGCTAATAGGGTCATTTAGTGATATGGCAGTTTCCTACTTTTTCTTCCTCATTTTAAAGTATAACAAACCAATAGCCTCAGAAAAAAATTTCAGCTCAGTTAAATCAATAGCCACAGAGATATTCGCATTTGAATAGAAACACGCTCGGCCGGCCAACAGTCCGTAGAGTGACGTCACTTGGCGTGCGCCGATACCTATATTAAAGCAGCGATTTCGTAAGTCTATCGTGTCGTTTTTTTTTTTGGCGTAGAACCAGGTCAAACGTGTTAGGTTTCTTTGAGTACGTCACCGGGCATATGAAATCATATTTTACGACATTTTTTTGTGGTCTCGAGCTTTTTAAATCAATAAAAAGTAAAAAAATGTATTTTTAAATAAAATTGTTTTTTTTTGTTTCCACCGCCGTATATTAAAACTATTAAAGGTACCGAAATTTGTTTTGTGTCAAATTAAAGCACACACTGTAGCGCTTTTACCAATATAAACGGTTTGGGCACAATTCGCACTTTCATTTCTCTAAAAATCAGATAAACTAAAAATATATATTTTATGTATTGAAATCTTCACCAATCAATAAACTTTTTTGTTTTTGAAAATGTTTACATACATGCAGCGAAGAAAATAAAGCCTAATAATCACAAAAGTTTTTGAAACAATATATTTTTTCCTAAAATGTACCGTGTGGCAACAGCGATTTTTTTTATCAACGCTAAATGCGACATTGGAACGCAATTAATACACCTCGCATGCAGGGTTGGTCAGGTTAGTCGCCTAGAAGTGGCGGTTGTCGAAAATCATTAAGTATTCATTGTTCGGATAAAAATTGTGACAATCGAAAATGTGCTTGTTTTAAGGAAGGCCTAAAATGTTGCAACGAGTGCAAATGTCATTCCTGTAACAACATTATTAAAGATTTCGAGGCAGATATGAACGAATTAGAATACTATTAATGTAGGGCCTACATAAACTACATACTACATATTTATCTATCCAAATAGAAAATTTATTCCAACAATAAAACTCATTTTATGCGTACGTTTTTACTTTCATTCATTTAAAAATGTCTAATAAACTTACTAATTAGATGGGTAGTTAGTAACATTGATTGATATTTATAGATTAGGTATTTATCTTTTTATTATTAAAAGGAGACTATTTTATATTTATTGTACAATTTCTTAATATTAACAACATATGATCAATACTACTGTACAATATATGAAATATTGAACAATAATATTGATCCCCTAGATGCTTTTGATCACCACTCTTGCTTGCTACTTGCTACAGCCGAGCGCGCAAGAATATGACTTTGGCCCGTTCAAAAAAATCGCTGACTCAATACTATGAACGGAACATGAAAAATTTTTATCCTAAAAACTTTTTTCAACTATTGGCTTCAATTTGTACGCAGCATGTATATACAAATTTGCCTAAAATTACGCTACTGAAAATAACAAGTTTGAGTTTCCTATTATTTTTCCAACTTAAAAAAAAAATAAATCGGGTTCACGTGGGACGTTGTTCGAAGCGCTATTGTATCTACTTTAATCTAAAAAAAAATAGCTTGATAGCACAAATATTTTCAAAGATATAGCGGTGGAGACGTTAAAAAACATATTTCATTAAAAATCTATTTTTTTGAGTTTTTCCGAAATAAAAAAGTTCCCGACCACCAAAAAATGTCGTAAAAAATGATTTCGTGATTATCTTACTAAAGAATCCCACTAAGTCTGGTTTGGTTCTACGCCGGTTTTTCTCGAAAACTAAGCGACTTTACTTCCAGATTTTACTCTACTAACTTGCATTCACAGCCGTGTTCACTGGGCGGTTCAGCCATCTGACGTCACAACTCGACTACATGGTTATCCCGAGCGCTTTTAAGCGCGCCGACTTTAATAATTTTTTTGTACATGAAGGCGGCGTCAGTACATTCTAATTTTTGGCATACTTACTATACTCACCAAGCTCTTTCAGAATATGTAATAATAAAAAATTGTTAAATGAGCCTATGTAGGTTGGATTCCTTACCAAAAAAAAACGCCTTATTTTATTTGGACAAACTATTTAAAACTTCATAAACATTACGTTGAACAAGATTTTAGTTAAAAGTATGGGAACCAAGCGGACATTTTAATGACAGCTACATAGTACTCTGAAATTTTTAAAAAATATCTATTTTTAAGGTTAGTTATTTACCATCAATGCAACCGATGACGCAGTCAACGCCTGTTGTTGTAAAGTAATGTTTTTGGCGGTAAAATTTTAATATAAAGGTTAAGATAGGTGAAATGTCCTAAGCTTGGATTTTTAAATAAACCTGGTAAAAGTGTTACTTTGACTTCAAAACTAGGGTTTCCACGGTCCATAGGTTCGTTGCCCTCCCGCGGTTGCGAAAAAGGTGTCTTTTGTTTTTATTTTTTTTCTAACGACTGGCTCGAGCGAATAATCTGAAAAAAAATTTCAGTCACAGAAAGGTAGTGTTACACAAGCGACAAAAATTGCTTAATTGCCAGCAATATCTGCCGACTTTTACGTTACGACAACATCAGCAACTTCAGCAACAGGCAACTGTTCATCAATAAGTTACTGAATAGTGGCTACCTATATTTGTGAATATCCAGCAATTTGACAATAGATGTTTACACGGCAAATTCAGTAGAGCAACTATTTCCGGCGATGGAGGAACTCCATTTCGCTGTTTCAAGTGCTTTTATCATTATGCATGCAATAAATACAAGAAAAAGAAAAGAAATAGGCAAATGTGGGTGCGACCATATTTAGCTCGACGACAATTATTGTCTTCTACATTGTGGAATGAATTACGTTTAGACGACTTATTATTCAAAAACTTCACGAGAATGTCCCGAAGTGATTTTGAATTACTTGTGAACAAATTGGGTCCCATAATTACAAAAGAAACTACTAATATGAGAGAGAGAATATGAAGGAGGTGGGTATATGGGCGAGCGAGATAGAAAGAATAATCGCCCTTAATTTCCCAAACCCGATGGATATACGGCAACTCGAACTAAAATTACAAGCAACTAGAACGATGTCGAGCAATATGACCATATATTGCAGAAATACGTGTTGAAAATCGCACAATGTTGCGCAATATTGTTCCATTAATTGCTCCAGTGTGTCGCCCAGCAATTAATTGCTATGAAAATTGCCCGTGTAACAGTACCTTTAAGCTCATTAAAGATATTTATGGTTTTTAGAAGTATGTAGAAAATACAAAAATGTGATTTCAGTATAGTTAATTATAATGTACACCAAATTTTATCTAGCCATTTTTTTACAATTATAAAACACTAGTTTCATGAATTTTTCCAGAACGTTTAGAGTGGTGCGCCATATTGAAAAATTCGATTTTCTCGATTTTTCACTTTTTTTGCATTTTACTGGAAAGCGCCATATTGTATTTTCTGTATGCTTTTAAAAGTCATAAATCTCTTTAATGACCTTAAATGACCTTGAAAAAATTCCCAGAATGAGTTTTCTAATAGTCCAACTTTAAGTAAAATTTTAGATTATTCGCTCGAAGCTGTCGTTAGAAAAAAAAATAAAAACAAACTTTTTTTGCCCCCGCGGGGGAAACCCTAGTATTGAGGTTAAAGCAACACTTTTACCTATTTTATTTAAAAATCCAAACTTAGGACATTTCACCTATCTTAACCGGGAATATCTTTTACAAATGTTTTTAACATGCTTTTATTAGGTCGACCTGTAACTACCTATATATCTGTATGTATGTCTGTAAGTAATAAGGTCTAAGGAACTGAATTACACCCACTTCTAATTGTTGTATCATCATGAAACTTGGCAATTGTTTGTAGCTCTGATGACAATACAATATTATAATATGTTCAAAATGGCCGCCATGGCGATGACGGATTATCATTTTTTTACAACCCCCTTGATAAGGGTATCAAAAGAAAGAGCTTGATGAGTCGAAAACAAATATGTGATCAAAACTTAAAAATTGAAACTGAAATATTATACTTAATTACAAACAAGGCTTACACTAAGGCCCTTACTCGGTAAACAAAGAGAACAGGTTCGATGATCATTTTTTTTGCTTTTTAGTACAGCTTTTATAAAAGCGTTTTTTTTTTTGGTTTTTTAAACTATTAATTTTTTATATATTACTCGACCGGCTGTGCAAATTCAAGTGTTTTTAATTGTAATCAAATATTACCTTCACAGTTAGAGATTTTAAAATTTGTGAAAACACCGAATTACCACCGTAAAATATGTAGTAACACTCACCTCTTGTAAAACAGACGGCAACGTGCCGCCCTCAGTAAGCCTGCCCCATCCAGTAACAGTGGCATTCTCACCGATGAGCAGATCATCCGAAGCTGGCAGACAAATAGGCGAAATATGCGGTGCAAACTCCAGAGGCTTATCGAGCTGCACGAGGGCCAGGTCATATTCGTAAGTGAAGAAGTTATACTTAGGGTGAACTACTTTCCTTGCCACGGCCCTCTCGACGTACGGGAGCTCTTCTTGTACACTCGAAAAATCGTATTCGCCGACGCGGATCCGGATCTGAGACGTTAGTAAACTGAAAAATGAGGAGAAACTGAATAAATGGTGGGTTATTTGTTCGGGTTTTAGATGAGGGGATTTGTAGCCTAGCAACTTTTGATATATAAAGTATGGTGGGTAAGTTGGAACGGAATCAATTGGCATAAGTATAATCTGATCTGAATGTGATATTCAAAGGATTTCAAAAAAGTACAAAGAATAATTTCATAACATTAGATAGATAGATGTACAGTTTATTTGCCAATAAATAGATACATAATTATGTACATGTGGCAGGTCGAGGATAAATATATAAAATAAATACCTAATCACAAAACATAAATTATAATATAGAACATACAAGTCAATATACATATAAAATGATACAAAAGTAAGAAATAAAAAAATTTCCTATTTCATAATTTAAAAACGGATTAAAATAAATATATAATCAAAATGTAAAAAATCCTACACATAATATCAACTAGTAAAATTACAACCGTAAAACTAAAAACTCATTTTTGCTATAAAAGGCACTTTCTATGTGTGCTTTTTTTTTGCCTCTTATATTTAGATAGCTGAAGATTTTTGAGATTTTCATTTAGGCAATTATATAGTATTATACTATTATAATGAAGTGATTCTTTAAATTTGGCTGTTTTATGCCGCGAAATCCAAAGCAGCTTCCCATTAGGGTGGAGCGAAAAATATGATTTATGAAATTTGAAATTCCTATACTGAGAAAACTGGCTTACTTATGCATTAGTGCATATGCTAAAATTTGAGCTCAATCGAACATCATTTGGCGGTGCCCCCACCACTTTCAAACTCGCAAGTGTTGATACAATATGCGACCATTGTTATTAGAGTCAGTTTGTTTTCGGCTGTTGTTAGTGATACGTGTTTCTGTGTCGTAACAGTCAGAAAGACGCTTTAACGTGTCTAAACTTGTTGGACTACAGTTATTACCATCCAACACCTCGTAGAAATTGTGCAACTTTCTGTTAGTTAGTTAATAAATATGCCTAAAACTAGAAAATCTGTCGAATGTCCTGTGTTCGGAGCTCCTTCGAAATTTAAGGACAATATTTTACCAACTTATGCAGATGTGATGAGGAATTATTTGTGGATTCGTCAAACATTACTGGAAATGTCGGTAAACAAAGCTGAGTCCTCTTTCACAAATATTTCAGCAATTTTAATTACAGAACTGAAAGCGTTATGGTTCAAAGTATCTATTCCGGTGGTGTCAGATCAACAATTATTACATTTGATAAAATGTTATCACGAGAAATTAAGAATACTCAAGAAGCCAATAAAATCTAGGAACACGGAGGCGCTTAAACAAAAAGTGAAAGAGTTCAGAGAGAGTGCAGAAGCTAAACTATTTGACATTTCCGCATGTAAGTGTTCCGAGTTTGTGTCATGTAAATGCGAAACTAAGGTACCTGTTAGAGAATGAGAATTTTTGATGAATCAGAGAAATGAAAGAACAATGGTTATCGGATCCGTTGACCTGGTTATCACAAAAAAGATTGAACGTTCGGTACACAGGAAAGAGATGGAATATAAGAGTATACCATCTACTTCGACTTCATACGATTTAGGTGAAGCAAATTCAAGTACTTCAACATCTGACGAAGATTCGCACGCAGGAGATGAGAAGGACATTTTTTCTGGCGAAGTAAAGCCCAGTGCCTCCAAAAATACAAATGCGCCTTCAATTACCAAGTCTAGCCCAAGCTTGTGATCGCACAGGGATTTCTGATAGATCGGCTGCTATAATAGCGAGTGCTGTCCTAAAAGACGTTGGAATAATAACGGAAGAATATACCTGTAAAACAGTAGATCGGAGTAAAGTCAGAAGAGAAAGGAAAAGAAAAAGAGAAACTGTGAAGAAACACCAGAAGGCTAATGAGAAGACATCACATGCTATTTACTTTGATAGCCGAAAAGATCGAACTCTCAGTCAATGTAAATCAGGTAGCAAAATCTGCAGAAAAACAACTATTGAAGAACACATTGTGCTAGTGTCAGAGCCAGGTTCTTACTATGTGGGACACGTTAGTGTATCATCTGGTACAGCGATGGTAATCGAAGATGGCATTTTAACATTTTTGCGTGGACAAATGGGTTTATCGTGTTTAGTTGCCTTAGGTAGCGACGGAACTGCTGTGAATACAGGCATTCATAATGGTGTTATTCGCAAACTAGAAACAAGTATTGGGAGGCCATTACAGTGGTTCATCTGTATGCTGCATTCAAATGAATTACCTTTGCCCCATTTGATGACACATTTAGATGGGAAAACAAGTGGACCTTCTGGATTTTCTGGTGACATAGGGAAAAGTTTAGAATCCTGTGAGCTGCTTCCTGTTGCTAACTTTCAAAGAATTGAGACTGTACTTCCACAATTAGACTTGAAACTCTTAAGCACCGACCAAAGATACCTGTATGAAATAAGCCTTGCTATATCTGCTGGCGCTCTATCTGAGAGTTTGGCAAACAAACAACCTGGGAAAATGGCACATTCCAGATGGTTGACCACAGCTAATAGAGTACTGCATCTATATGTGGGAAGTTGTAATCCTTCTGAGAATTTGCAACTCATGACAGAGTACATTCTGAAAGTGTATGTTCCAACCTGGTTTGCTATTAAAGTAAAATCGGAAGTAAGATATGGTTCAATTCATCTGTATGGCATGATTCAAAGATCTAGATATATGCCACCTAATTTCAAAGATATAGTTGACAAAACGATTGAATCGTTTTTGTCAACTATATCAACGGATATTTTGCACACCCTGAAAACATTCTCATAGGAATGCTTGGTGATGAGCGCCAGCACATTAAGGAACTAGGTTTAAGGCGCATTTTAAAATCCAGAACTGACAACAGAGTGACTGGAATACGAAAGTTTAAAGTACCTACTATTGACTTTTTCGCAAAAGACTATACTGAATTAATAGACTGGCAGAACACAACAGTTACTGAACCACCAATCACCAAACAACTTTCTAATGAACAACTACAACAAATGATTTCCAACGTTCCGGATAAAATTGAAATTTTAAATTTTCCATGCCATTCTCAAGCTATAGAACGCTGTGTGAAATTGGTGACAGAGGCATCATTATATGTCTATTGGACCAGAGGCCAGAGATGGGTTTATAAGATGTCGTATTGCTTCCCGACAAGAATTACCAAAATTTGAGACGAAGTCCGATTTTATTAACAGTTTAAAATAAATCTATTGACAATAGAGGTGGGTTTGGGAGGGTGGAACTCGACATGCAGCCACCTCCTCGTGGTGAGTTCTGGGTTGTTGTAAGAAAAAACAAGCTAAGAGCTGCATAGATGTAAATGAAATAAATTTGAAAATTAAAAAAAAAACGTTACATTAAAGTGGCCGGGGGCACCGCAAGACGAAATCTTAGAAAACTCACTCTTTTCACAGTGAATGGGCTGTACATGTAGCCACTTTTCTGCATATAGGGAAAACCAAATTGGGACAAAAAATTTTTTTCGCTGTTTTCACTCCACCCTACTTCCCATGTCTCGTATTGTATGCATGGCTGTTATCTAAAGTTTGATTTTGCGTATGTTAAGCATTTATAAATGTAAATTCAGGATGCAGTTAGAATTTTCTTTGTAATGAATGTACTTTTGCAACTTCCTCTATAATTTAAATTAAACTTCAGCATTATAATTCTTTTTTGTAGTACACGGATTCTATATAATTGGCTAGACCTTCCCCAGACACAAACATTGAGGGATAGATGAGAATAAGCTTGCGCATACTAAACATCCTTGAGTCCCTCCTCACCCTAGAGTATTCTTTAATTGCAATACGGAAAAATATGCCTTGTTTAATTTTCTAATGACATGGTTACCCTGAGATTTTCACGAGAGTGGTATATAGGTACCCAAGAATTTCGGTGCTTATCGGTAGAGAGTTAAATGAAATAATTTTTCTAGGACTGAAAATTAGAAAAACCGCTTTTTTCTCATTTAGTATCAATTTTTTCTCTATTACACCAATCATTCATTTTATCCACAACATTTTTGATAGCTTCATGTACATCATCGTTACTACTGGCTGATACAGAAATAGTTGTATCATCTGCGTACATAATTGTAAGTCCTTTTTTATATGATAAGGAAGATCATTAATGTATATGGTAAATAATAAAGTCCCCAGGATTGATCCTTGCAGGACACCTAACAAAACATCATGTGTATCGGATTCAGCCTTATTATATTTTACTATAAATTTTCTATTTTCCATGTAAGGAATTAGCCATTTTAACAGATTTCCTGTTATTCCAATATTTTCTAACTTGCTGAAAAGTATATCTTTGTTTACGGAGTCAAATGCTCTAGAAAGATCAAATAAGATCCATACTATTACTCATTATATTAAATAAACATAAAACATCACATCAGAAAGCATTGTACCTGACATTTGTATATGGCAACATACAAGGATGGTAATTGAAATCAGAATAAATAACAAAACGAAACATTGTCATAAAATAATAGTTTTCAAATAGGTAAGTGAAAATACACTATAAAGAAATTAACTAAAACAGAAATTAATCCTAAACTTTTCTTTTCATAATAATTTTTCTGATTTTTTTTGACTATTGTTTGGATTTATTGCTTATTGTTTGGATTTCTGATCACGAAGTTAGGATTTAACCACTTAGTGACTTTCACTAGTAAATATATGAAAGAAGTTGACAAGGGGAACTTCTTGTTGATATACTAAAGTAATCAGATTTGGATTAATAGATCGTGTGCACGTGACATCACAGATCTGAGACTGTAGGAAAACAAACCGTTTTCAAAAAGTGACTGATTGAAATTTTTGTAATATAGCCCAGACGGCAAAGAACATTTTTGCAAACTGAATGATCTTTTTTTTAATGAGTTCGTGAAAATGTATAGAATAAGATCCTGAAAAGTTTGCATTCTGCTCGGATCCAGAACATAAAAAAAAGTGAAGAAACATTTTTTTTCTAATTTTTTCGAAGTTTTTAAATTAAGACAGGGCAGCAAAAAATAGAAAATACGGATAGATAGACCACGTGTTTCTGAACAAAAAATATCATAATGAAATTTCTCGCTAAAGCCACGGTATTCCTGGAAAAAAATAGTGAAGTAACCCTGTCACTCTGCGCGGCTAGCGCACGGTTATATGCATATTATGGATCTTCTAAAAATTCTTAGCTGTTCTATCGAGTAAAATAAAGATTTTTTCCTTTTCTGATTACACGTTTTAAACATTTTTCTTAGTGAATAGGAGGATAAACAGTGATTATGGAGGGAAAATATATAATTATCAATGTATACACAGACACCACACATACCCGCTGAAACGCTAGCATGAATTTTTACGTGCCTTTACTGTATTGTATTTATTACAGGTACACCTATCCACATTTCAGCTATATCCAATGGATTCCTTATACATCTGTTAATGTATTGGAAAAGTTCCAGAATTTGTATTCAAAACAATCATAGTTATAAGGATAAGATCGTGAAAATCGCAATTTCTTATCATGATCTGATTGGTTATATTTTCGAAAAAATACATTTTTTCCGAAATAGTGATATTTTATTTTTTCCAATGGGTCAATTTCTCGACACGTTACAGCCTCCAATACATATATTTATCAAAATAAATCATCAGGCAAGGAAATTAAAATGATTTGAGATGTACTTTTTTTTTAATCCTCGTTACTACAACTTAATAAACCATAATAATCATACTTTTCAACAGTTCTCAATGAAGAAAGAATTTTTTTGAAGGGCTTTTATTTTTTTCTATATTGTTTATTGCGACGATTGAGTTTGGTCGTGATAATATATATAAGTATATTTTTCCCATCCATCCTTTGCTTGTATTGTTTAAAACAAAAAAGCATCAGAAAGCTACAATTTCCATCTTTTAAATGAACCAACACTCATATAGATTGAACAAATTCTGATTTAGTGACGTGTAATTCAGTGCGTTGGTGTCACAGTCATGCATATTCAAGCGCGTGCACGCATGGATCTCGCTCCGAGTTATAACGTTACACTTGACTATTTTTTTAAGGGAAACCCGTAGCTTTAATGATAAATTTCGTTAGAACATTTTTTGTTCATAAGTACGTGATCTATCCATCTGTATTTTTTGTTTTTTTCTAGCTTGATTTAATTTCAAAATTTTGAAAAAAAAATTTTTTTTCACTTTTTTTTATGTTCTGCACCCGAACGAAATGTAAACTTTTCAGGATATTATTCTACACACTTTCACGAACCCATTAAAAAAAGTTTACACAGTTTGCAATTTTTTGTGGGTAAATACCTACGTCGACTGGGTTAATATTAGAGATTTTATGGACATTATATTATACAAAAGTTTTTCTTGTATTATTAATTGTGGAAGTGTGACAATCCGAGACAACATCAGTTTTTATAAAATAACGTCGATTTACAGCCAGAAGAGTTAGGGTTAAAAAATTCCAAGCAATTAAAAGAAATGATTTTACAGGGGCGTTATGTTAATGTAAGGATTTGATTTTTCATATGGATTTTGTTGTAGGAACAACGGCCGTAATACAAGAACATGACGTTCCATCCAGTTAGGTGTCCTCTTTTAATATGAGATTCAACTTAAATCCCAGTGTAAAACTTAAAGTGCTTATGATAATAGTAACTGCTGCTAAAGCAAGCAATAAACAACTCATGGTAAAAGAAAAACACCATATTGGTTTACCAGCATTTGTAATAAATATTTCCTGTGTTTAAACTTTAGTTGAGCGAAGGTGGAGTTGGTACCGAGAGATAAAGAAATGTAATAGCAGAAATTGTTTTAAATGTACACCCCAAAAGGAAAATGCTCAGGCTACATTAAGATATCTGATGAAGTGCAAAAATTAATGAAATTCAACGTACAGCTGCCATTGAGTGATCTGGCAACAGAATTTGTTGTTTTAAAGTTTATTTTGTGGTGTTTAAAAATTCAATGTTGGATTGTTTACTATTCAAAAACCATGAAAATAATCTAAATAAATCAATAAACATATAAGTAGAGTTTGAACAAGCAATGAAAATGTCGAATTGCAGCTGTAAATGCACTTTTAATTATGTATGTATTATAATCATCTATTGTTCGTTACAATACAGATCTTTCTTTGCACCTCTCGTAAGTTTCTTGTTGATTCTTCTTGAGTACTAATGGAACCATGGATAATAAATAATTGAATATTTAGTAAGTATATTTTATTTTACTTTCAATTAGATGCATTTATATAGAAGTTCAACATAATCGACTAAGTATTTCAATTTATTGCTAGTGACAATAGGATTAATAAATAAAACGTGTAATAAAAAGTGAATATATTTAATAATATACAAGAGATAATTGCCAATAAACCTACATGAAAAAAATAAAGGACATGTTAGATATATTATATAACATTAATAAAACACGATAAGAAAAAGTTCTTGCACAGATTACAATGGTTTGTATAGTTCAATTCAATCATAGGAAAGGGGTCAACCACTGGATGGTTATTAGATATTAATAATAAAAGGATATAAAACGATGTATTTCTTTACTATTTTTGTACGTCAAATGTCCATATTATTTGGCGAACTTGGTAAGATACCCGTTCGGATGTTTTCGGACATTTTCCAAATTTTTGCATAGATGTGTTCACAGACGTTATAGTAATCGTTTCTGATAGTTGAAATGTTGTGCTTATGAAAATTATATAGGGCAAGGACAAAGGTATTTCTTTCGGAAAGAAATACCTTTGTCCTTGCCCTAAATAATTACTTTCATAACTTTTTCTTCTTCTTTTACAATTTGCGTCAACTCCGGTCAGTTCGATTGGACTACGTTCGTTTGTTCTACTTCTGTTAGGTGTACTTACGTTTAGTTAGGTCATAGTTTTTTTCTTTTCCAATTAGTGCTGTGCACCGGAGGTAGCTAATTAACGTTGCACAACTGTATTGACCATCTTTTCCATTATTATATTCCACTATCTCCTCATTTCGCTCCCAGAGGTCCCGTAACTTTCGATATATTTTTCTCAACCCTTTATGGTTCATCCAAATTTTTTTCTTCTCAGCAATTTATGATTCATCCAAAATGGTTTTTTTTCAAAATGTGCTCTATGGTTAGAACATGGTTAGTTCTTTTTATAACTTATTGGAAAATTGTTAAAATCGGACGTACTTAAACCATAGCAGACCAATTTTAACGAACAAAATTCACCACATGAGATAATTAAGGATAGTTGTAGAGGTTAAATAATCCAAAATTAAGTTTTAAAATATTACAAAAACCGCAAATGCTCCAGTCAAATTGTGTTTTTACCAGCAAAGTTGTGGGGTAGTTTTGATTTCTTCCAGTCTATATGTTTGGGGTGCTGAATCTGAATCCGTGGTTTGCTGACAAAACCCTATCAGACCATATATTGTTCCTACACGCGATGAGTGATTGTGACACCACTTCTGCTTTGTTTAATCAGGGAAAACTGAAATTTCTCAAAGACCTGCAGAAGAACAATGACTTGCAACCAGTCATTGATGCTTTCAAACCAGGACGAGATTGCCGAAGCAGGAAACGTGTTTCTCATGGCTCTATGGGAAAGGACATGAGACTAGTCTGAACGACTTGATATACAGGCAATACGTATCTTCATCGTGCAAAAGAAAAGCATTGCCTCACTACCCCCCACCGAAGCTGCTGCACGACAACATTCACTTTTCAGGTGCAACAGTGGTTATCCGGTCAAACCACACTCGACGAGCAACAAAGGGACCCGAACGTGTGGGGGTGGAAAAAAACAAGGAGTGGTCTCGTGCCAGTGTCAACCACTTTGAACCCTGCACCGGACTCGATACTTCGGCACATTTCTTGTAAATGTAAAAAAGGCTGCCAACGCAATTGTGAATGTAGGAAGGCAGGCCTCCATTGCTCCCGGATCTGCATATCGTGCGAAAACGTCGAGCCCCCGGAAGACAGCACTGACATAGATGAAGAGACCGAGAACAGACTGAAGAAAGACGCTTACACGATGCTGAAATATATCTAATCTCACAATCTATTTCATAATCATTCATCTCTCCTTGGAATATGATCACAAGTTGTTTTCTCACCACCTCTTTCATTTTTCAGATGAACAAGCCCCAATTTACAACTAGCGCTTGAGCCAGAACGGTTCGTCGAAGAAAAAAACCTAAATAGTGAACTTTGTAGAAAATTTTATGTACTTTTCATTTTGAATAGAGGTTATTTACGAAAAGTTGGTAGTTTTCGAGTTATAAGCAAAAAACCGCAAAAAATGAGATTATCTACCTTTTTTTTTTTGCATTTTTTTCAATGTTGCCTCACGAAATTTTGTTAGCAAACCTCAGATTCGGATTTAGCACACCAAAAAACATATAGCATTGAAGAAATCAAAACTACCGCACAACTTTCCTGCTGGGGGCCCTTTTGCATTAAAAATACACTTTAAAACAATACGTACAACTAATTAGGCATATAAACTAAAAATTATATCTGGAAATGTTACTTGTGTGATGTGCGTTAACTTAGCGAGTTCATTTATATTAACATTATTCGTTAATTATGAATTGTTATTTGCTATTAAAATGTCAACCAATTATATAAAGTATAAAAACAAGAAAGCAATATTTCGTGTCTAAAATTCCTTAATTCTATTTTTCCCTCGTAATGCTTAGCCTTTCACCTGACTTCAAACGATATTAGTAATTTCAACAATAAAAATATACATTAAAAAATGTAAATTTATTGTACTTATACATATAAAAATTTTAAAACTCTCAAGGGCATTAAGTATGATAATAAGATGAAGTTATTTCCCTGTTTTAATAAAGATATCATCCCAAATTATTCATTTATGTAAATTTATAACTCAGTTTTAGTACAGCCTTTTAGATGTTATGTCATAAATTTTAATACAGTATTCTGTAAAGTATAGCTACAAAATAATTCGTTCGTTCCTGATAACATAATAATATATATATACAGTGTGTCTTCCGATGGAGTTACGTGTTGCCTACAACTACTTTTAAACAAAAAGTGTTTCTGTTTGAATAGTACCTAATCAGATAATTAGGTATAATTTATTTATTTGTATATTTAACTCAATAGTGAAAATCTACGACAGAGACGAAAAATGACAGTAAGCTTATAGTGGAGTCAAAAATTAGGACTAAAAAATTCGCAATGTGAATTGTCTGCCCAGGGCAGCTTTTTTGTTTTAACGTGTTCAGGGGATCAACTTAAGTTCACAGTCCAGTTTTGCAGTTTCTGGGAGGTCGGCGTATTGTTAATTTAAACAATTTAATTTCTTAGACCTTGTTTTCCATCGGATTTCTTTGAATATCTCGAAATCTATAAGTCCTATGGAAAATAATAAAAAGAAAGAAAATGTTCGTTATGAGCTGTACAACAAAAATACAAAAACTATAATTCCTTCCAGTTGTTATTATTGTTTAAAAAAAAGGATATTGAAAAATTACGCATTTTTAAACGAATCACTGCTCTTGCAAAAATAATGGATAATATTTAATGAAATTTTGTAAAAGTACAATCACCACTTAAAATTTCAAATCAAAATGATTATTAAAACTGCTCAAATATACAATTGTTGCTAAAAGTTTGCACCCTTGTAAAGTACTGCCATCAAAACCAAGAAATGTGTAGATGGCTCAAATTGTAGCTTTTTATAAGTACTCTAAGATTACGGAGAAAGATTTTTTTTCAAAACTTATACACTTTTTTTTGCAGTTGATTTGATTGTAGCTTTTATTTCCCACTGGATTCCTCGGGGGGGGGGGGGGGGGGAGTTCGAGGGGAGGATCATGGTGGGGTAAGTATTTTGTAAGTAAGTAAGGGATGTTTTGTGTTATTATAATTGTTATTGTCTTCTGGTATGGTAAATGTCTAGTGTTTGGTGGATAAGTGTCCGTGCGTATGTTGCGTATTGTCAAAGTGTCTGGTCTGACGACACCACTGGTCAGAACAGAGGTGGAAATTTTCACCGAGAAAAATTTTTGGGCCATCTCTCTGACGTAATCCGTTATGCGTGGTAGGCCACATATCCTATGCAGCTCATCAGTGGTTACGTATCTGAAGGAATTGGTCAGCAGACGAAGCAACTTATTCTGCGTGATCTGGATACGTTTTAGTTGTGTGTTTGAGGCTGCGTTCCAGACCACGCAGCCGTATGTTAATATAGGCCTAAAGATAGCCTTATACAAGGTGATCTTATTTTCAAGCGTTAATTTGCTTCGTCTGTTGACCAACGGGTACAACCGACTGAGAGCAGGATAAGTCCTGTTAATGGCTGCCGTTATATGGGGGCCAAAACAAAGTCTCTTGTCCAGAGAGACGCCCAAATACTTAATTGTATTCTTCTCGGTGATGTCCTGACCGTGGATTTTTATTTTATTAAAGGTTTTTGTATTTTTAAATTTTCTATGAAAAGTTATTGTCTCTGCCTTGCCGGGGTTGATTTTTATTTTCCAGACTGCATAAAATCCTAAGATTTTGTTAATATGGTATTTAACTTTTTGGGTAGCAGTCTGGGCATAAAAAGAGTGTGCGTAAATGGTTAAGTCGTCGGCGTAAAGTAGGGTATTTGTATTTGGATATGTAGAGAGATCTGCGGTATACAGATTAAAAAGGATTGGGGAGAGGATGGACCCCTGGAGAACTCCTGCGGAGAGCCTCGTTCTAGTTGAGAGTACGTTGTTTATTCGTACCAGAATATATTCATCGCATAGAAAGGATGCTAAAAGTGCCGTTAGATACTTAGGAAATTTATGCGTGTGGTCTAGTTTGTAAATTAAACCGTTTCTCCACGTGGTGTCAAAGGCCTTGGCAACATCGACGAGCAGTACCACTGTGCATTGCTTTTTGTTGTACCCTTTATGTGTTTGTACCATTTATTACATCCTGCACCAGTTTACTCAGTGCATGGGTGGTACTATGACTACCCCTGAAACCAAACTGGTGCGTGGGGATGAGGTTTTTCTTCCCCATGAACCGGTTTGTTATTTGCAGAATAATTTTTTGTGTGATTTTTGCCATCGTGTTAAGTAGAGAAATTGGCCTATAACTGTCCGGTTCATGGGGCGGTTTACCTGGTTTCAAAATGGGCACAACAATTGCTGTTTTCCATTTTTGGGGAAAATATTGCAATCTCAGGATGGAATTTATAAGGTAGGATAGTTGGACAAGGGCTTTCTGGGGAAGGTGTTTTAGAACGATATTAGGAAGGGATAAAGATAGAGAAGAGAAGATAGGGAATAAAGAAGGGATAAATTAGTATTAGCTAGAGGAAGAAACAAAGCGTTTTTTAAAAAAATCGATCAGTAAATAAAAAGGTTGTTATACATTTTATGAAAATAATACAAGTAAAGAGTATTGTAATCTTTGGTAAGATTGTAGGTTTAAGTACCATACTTGCAATTTTAATAATTTCCCGATGATACTACTATCTTGATTATCGAAACCTTGGTCAGTATACTATGCAGTATCTTTGTGTTTATAGAATCTCATCAACACTCTTCGCGTGCATTTCTCTATTCATAAAATGTTTCATAACCTTTTTATTTACTGATCGATTTTGTTCAAAAACGCTGGGGTTCTTCCTCTAGCTAATACTAATTTATTGTCTACATTTCTCATAGAGAATTTTATAAGCTTTATTTTTTATATAAACATAATTTCGATGTCGCTAATGGTTAGAGAGATATAAGCAAAAAATTCAAACGTAACGCCATTTTTTCAAGATGGCGGCGCGGCACAAGATATAAAGTTGGGGACTTTTAGTATGTTTAACAGTGGGTCTTAATGAACATCTTTAACAACTTTCAAAATTTTAGTTAGTTAGTTTTTTCCGTCAAACATCAAATTTGTTCCATTTTAACTGGGGTATTACATTTTTACTTCCCTCGCTTACCAAAGAGAAGGATTGTAATTGTGAAAAAACCGTCCTTCGAGATTTCTCCAGATTTTACTTTTCAAAGTATAGATTACGAAAATTAAAGCCATTTAATTCCGTCAGACTGTCTGCCCGTATGTCTGTCTACATGTTTTTTATATATTTCTTCTTTGACAGTTGCATTAGCTGCATGCGAATTATTTTCTTCATCCGTCACACTTTTTTATTATTTTTTTGGGGTGTCCACATTATATATAATTATTCTTTTACAGTTGCGCTACTCCATGTAAAATATTTTCTACCGCCATCACATTTTTTTTTCATGATTTGTTTTTAAGGTGACTATCCTGAATATGTTTTTCATAGCTTTCTTCTTTGACAGTTGCGTGCGAAATATTATTGCCAAACGTCACATTTTTTCATTATTTTTTGTATTATGACACCTTGTATATTATTCTTATTATTTTTTTGTGTTAACAGTTCTGTTAACTACTTGCCAAATATTATTGCTTTCCACCTCATTTTTCCTTAATTATATTTTTTCCCTAATTATATTTTTCACACTGTATATTTTTCAAAGGAAGCATATCCCAGTTCTTCGTTGGCAGTAGTATCAACTACCTACGAAATATTATTTTCCTTCGTCAAGTGGTTTTGTGGATAAACTGCCAACAGTCAGACACCAGACCGACAGACAGATAGACAGACAGGCTGACGGAATTAAATAGCTTTAATTTTCGTAATCTACATAATTTGAAACGTGAAAACCTCCAGAAATCTTGGAGGGTGATTTTTTCACGATTACAATACTTCCTTCCGGTAAACGAGAGAAGTAAAAAGTAATGAAAAAAAATGTGACGGAGGGCAATAATATTTTGCATGTAGTTAACACAACTGTCAAAGAAAATATAAAAAAAATATACAGGGTCATCCTAGAAAAAATTAATGGTGATAATATTTCGTCCTACAGATAAGATAATGAATAATTGAAAGTTGTTCAATACAGGGGAAAGTTTTGCGTACCTACTTTTATAGATTTTTTCTATAATTATTAAGAAGGAAAACCAACCCGGTCATTTTGACATTTTTTTACGTACAGTTTTTTCGACCTACCACCTGGATTATTGTTTACAACAAATAACTTGAGACGATTATATTTTTAAGTGAAAGTAATCAGTAATTATTCCTATGTAACGGTTGAAACTTGATTTGTCCTGTCATCCCATTTTCCGTTTAACATTTCAATTTTAAGGATCTGAGACGCAACAAATAGGCTAAGTTATGACATAAGTTCTAATTAATAAAAATTGAGTTTCAAAATGAATTTAGGCAAAAGTTCTTAAAATGTTTCTGGCTTTACCTTCAGCTTATTTGAGATAAATTGAATAAATATATAATTTAAATAACTTTAGAGTGTTAAATTGCACTTTGTTTTGATATTGGTTTGACAATTTAAAGCAGGGATTTTAAAAACTGTAAAGTAGCATGTTATAAGTTTTTTGAACAAAAAATATGAGATAGGCGAAAAAGTAACCATTTTGAAATCTAGAATTTCCTGGCATTTCTCTCATTTGAAATGTTAAGACCTCATAAGAACTAGGGTGAGTTGGTTGCTATTTATTTTAATTTTCCTATTAGATATTTACTGGAAAACTATTTCATACTCATACTCAAATTTCATAATCATTCATGTCTAAATAAAACTGTCTTAAAAATCGCCCTGGTATAATCAATCTGGTATTGAGGGCCTGAGCCTTCTAAGCCATCTAAGTAGCCTGCTAAGCATCATTTTATCCACTGCGTGGAAACATTTTAAGAACGAGCGTATTAATCTTGTGGGGCGCCTCCGCATGGAAGGTTACCTGGTATAATAGAACAGCTCATACCTGTGGCCATTGTTTCTGCGTCATGGGCAGCTCCACCAAGAATCAAAACCGAATAAGGCGTAAGTAGAAGAATTAACTCGCTCAACTGGGAGACTGTAAGTTCATCTTTTTTATTACGTACGTAGGGGCCTACCATTAGATTAACGCAACAGAGAGGAGGAAGTGGTATTCCACCAGCCACGACCGGCTTTAATGTGAACAGGCCAGTATATGGAAATGTGGCAACGTGTGGTTCAGTCCGTTCTTGGCAAAACAAAACAGTTGTGCAGTAATCTGTCACGAATAAATTGGCATTATAATACATAAAAAGTGCCTCTCTGTTGGTATAATTTCACAAATTGTGTTTTATAAAGTAAGTAGTTATTATTTTAATTAATTATATGGGTATCTATCGCACCGTTCGCACCTGAAATCACTTTTTGTGCGTCAAATTACGTTATAACCTTACTTTTTATGCAAGCTACATTTTTAATTCAATTCACTTTTACTACCAAACCCAATAAAACAGTTTTAATTAATTCTAGGTCTGGGGTCTGAAAACAATAACAACATGCCGGATAAATGTTGTGTACCTGGCTGTACAAGCAAGTACAGTTCTTCATCTGAAGGTTATGTCCGAGCCTTTAGATTTCCCAAAGAACCAGAACTGAGGAAACAGTGGCTAAAGAGAATTTCTGGGAAAAATTGGCAGCTTACAAAATATTCATTGGTGTGCATAAAACATTTTTGTGACAGTGCAATATCCAAATCTGAACGATACAAAGATGCTTATGGTGTGTGGAAAGAGAGAGAAATGGAAAAGTTTATGTTAGTGTCTGGTGCAGTGCCCCGGGTAACGGAAACTTACCCCCATCCACCAGTTATCGCTGGGGCGATGATGAAGGAGAATAGATCGCGTACGATGTGCATTTTGAGGAATATGAGGATTATTACGCTGTTTGTTAACGACCTAGGTTTTTTAAATTAATTGTAAGCAAATAATTTATTTTGTTATTGTCATAAAAATATTTTCATGTAATTCTTTGAATAAACAACATTGACATTATCAATAAAATTTATTATTCATTACTCCCCTATAAAGAAATCATTATACCCTACTCAGCAACCTACACGACCATCGTCTTAGCGATAACTGGTGGATGAGTTTCCGTCCATTATAGAGGTTGAGGAGAGTTGGAGATGACGGTGAATATTTTTATCGTGATCAGCACCTGCGAAAACGGGGGAGGGCGTATTGATGATCCAAAGCGTAATTAATGAATTTTACACCACTTGGAAGGGTTGAAGCCCCTTGAAAGGTGGGTCGCTATTATCTTCTCTTCCTTGAAAAATGAAGGGATATGCACAAGAATAATGATCATGTGTCGAAAAACCTGTAAATCCTGGCATGCTTTCTGGTAAGTGAGGGGTGGTTTCTGCCCGTTTGAGGGATGAGGAGGGGTTAGAACTAAAAATGACACAAAGAAAGTCCCACTTTTGGTTTTTTCGCTTATATCTCTAAAATGGTGCATCGTAGGGAAAAATTTTCTTATACAAAATGAAAGGTCATGAAATTCTCTACAACTTTTATTTTATATACCTTTTTTCAAATTCGCAACCTTTTTCGAGCTACACGCTCCGGAAAAGTAAAAATTTTCGAAAAACACACTTTTACCTCTTCAACTTTAAGGAAAAGCAAGATGGGCTTCTCAAAATTGAACTTAAGTCAGAAATCATCAAGGAAGCAGCATTTATATTTTACAACTCCACTCAAGGCGAGGTTGAAGAGGCTGGGAAGATTTGCCTCCTCAAATGATATGGGGCACCAGCAAGACAGACCTCAACCAGTACCGCTTTCCAGTTGTTCATGAGGTCAGTGACAATATTAAGCCTGACATCAGCTCCCCCCACCAACTGAGAGCGCAGCTAAACAGCATTCCCGGCGCACCTACCGCCAAGTGCAGCAGTGGCTCGGGAATGAGCTGCCCCCTCAAGAGTTTGTGTGAAAACATGTTGGAGACACCCTGATGCCAATTACAAGCACCGGAGGTCCTACTTTTTTTTATCATCTTTAAAATACAATTCTCTATTTTTCAGGTAAAAATCTGTTTTTCGAAAATTTTCACTTTTCCGGAGCGTGTAGCTCGAAAACGGTTGCGATTTCGAAAAAAATATATGAAATGAAAGTTGTAGAGCATTTCATGAGCTTTCATTTGGCATAAGAATTTTTTCCTGCAACGCACCATTTTCGAGATATAAGCGAAAAAACCAAAAGTAGGTAGTAGTAGCTGTTAGATGTCAATTTATGTATTTCGCAGTTTGATTTTACTACTATATAGTTTATGTACTATGTGTAGACTAAAAAATTTAATTTTCATATGAATATAGCGATATTGGTTCATTATTTAAATTTTTAATATACTTTTTTTCAGTTAATTGGCAGTTTATTATGCCATTAATAAAAGTTGACCGAGTCATTTAAACATCTGCCTCGACAGATGTGTAGGGAATTTAATTACCTTTAATTTAAAAAAAAATTATCCTGATCCGATGGATATTAAGGTCTCTAGAGATTTTTGAACAGTAAATTCTGGAATTTCCCCACTGTGCCCCGGCTCACCTCCTAGGCGTCAGAACTTTTAGCATGTTCACTACCTAAGCACCCTGAACAACTTTCTAAAGGAATCGCTTAGGTCCCTGCTCACGCACTCTACACCTCCTTTATTGACTGGAGTAAAACAGCTGTTATTTGGGTATTTTTTTATAGAAAACCTAATTAGTGATGGGCATAACCGATTAATTTCAATAACCAAATACTAGGTATTCAAGTGATTTCAATAACCGGATAATCATTCGAGTGATGGTCACTTGAATGTTACGCATAACTTACAAGGCTATTTAACAATTTTTGTTCAAATTCCAATTCATAAAAAAATTTTTCAATGTTTTCATGTGAAAATCAATCAACCAATCAATTTTTGTGAAAAGGGAAAAATTATTCTTTAGAAAATCGCACATAGTTTGATTATTCTTGACATAATAAATAGAAATAGAAATAAAATAATTACAAATAAGATACTGGTTACTACCATTACTACATCAATCGGTTTGAATTCATATACCAAATATTTATTTTAGAAACGGATAGGTTAATAATGATGTTCACTCGTTTATTATACGATACGAGTTAACATTCAATTTATTTGTAAGAGTGATGAGTGATATGACTACTTCAATAACTGTTTAACATTCGGTTATTTTTCACTCGAGTACTCATTGACAATAACCGAGTAATGCAGGTTATTTCAATAACCGGATAACCGGTTATTTTTCACTCGAGTGATCCCATCACTAAACCTAATACAAGACAAGACATAGTCTAGCTCTTATCAACATTTAAGTATTGCTCATATATCGCTCGGTGATATGCACTTTTATATTATTTTAAAAACTCCCACACATTTAGCTTGTGCATTATCTCATGTTGTAATATTATTTAACCTACCTGTTGTTCAAGGGAGCAACCGACAAAATAGCATATAATATTTTCAAACGAGTTAAATTTATCACGTTTTTGTGTTTTCATTAAATTGTCAATTTTCTTTAAAGTAAGGTGGCTGTCAAAAAGTCTATAACAATAGGGGCGCGTTCCGCATCTAAGATACGGAGGTACTTAATCTTCTTGGTAGGGCTCATCTTACGATCACGTTAAACTTATTAATGTCCTACAAGTCTGTTATTATTTTACAATAACCACCCCATTTTGAGATACATTAAACGAAAAATAACGCCCTAGGGCATTATAAAATTATAATACAACCCAAAACAAGCAAATTATGATAGCGTTATTCACGAACAAAATGCGTTGCTATGCAACGGCGGCGTTTACAAACAATTTTGAGTTTTACTCTCTTTTAAATCAAATCGTTCTGAACATAGTAGATGTCAAATTAGTAAATCGTAAATGTCAAAAAAAAAATCGAATTAAATATGACAAACCTGCAGGACATTAAACGTTGAAGGCACCACGGGTGTTATAGGATAATGACGCCCTCGGTCGACATACATTCCCTCGGGCCAGAGGCCCTCGGGATTGTACACTGCCGACCTCGGTGGGTTATTATCCTTATAACACCCTTGGTACCTTAATAACTATATTGTTCATTGCTTATATTTATACCAGGGTCCTTTTAAAAGGATCATTACAGAAATCCATAAATCGACGTGTTTGGTTTCCTAAACATAGATGTCGCTATATGCACAACTTAATAGAATGTTTATCCACATGTTCTTTGAAGAGAAATCTTGTTTTTTATTGAGTTAGTGAAAATACGTTAACCAACTGTAGAGTGTTACATTTAAAACTCGATTATGGATAATTGGAGGTAAGCATTTTTACATATTCTATATATTATTGTTTTCGTACTGCATGAACTTATTGAAAATAACACCAGTAATAACCTCAAAATGCAGTTTGCTGCGTAAAGTGTTCCGCGCCCGTCTAAATCTGCCATAAACGTTGTCGTCCTTTATAAAGGACTGTGGTATTTTACGCTACGAATGTATTCCTTCCTATAATGCAATATTTGTTTTTACCAACATTTTTTTTGTTTTCAGTTATTATAAACGACCCTTAACATTGCATGAGATATTAGAAGAGATCGAAAATTTGGACAATATTTCCGACATACCTGATGACATAGTAATATTGCCTCCCGAGAATGCAACTGCTGAAATTACGGATGAAGATTCAGGAAATGAGGATGAAGTCAATGTTCACAACCTGCCTGGTAGTCATCTTAGAGCTGAAGCTGAAATTGTGCGAGCAAATGACACTGATGAAGACTCGGAGTTTGATGAAGAAGATAACCTACCTTTGTCGTCCTTTGTGAGATCTGCTCAAAATGACATTGATGAAGATTCGGAGTTTGATAAAAAAGATAACCTACCTTTGTCGTCTTTTGTAAGATCTGCTCATAAAAAGTCTGCATCCGCTAACAGGAAGAAAATATATACTTGGAAAAAAATGAACATAAAATCAGATAAATTTCCGGAATTTGCAAAGCCGCATGGTCCAAAAAATAATCTGTCACCAGTTGAATATTTCACTCAATTTTTTGATACCGAAATTATAAATATGATAACCAGATATACTAATTTATATGCTTCCCAAAAAGGACGTGTTGCAGATATAACATGCGATGAAATAATGTGCTTCATTGGAGTCTTGTTACAATTCAATGTCCAGAAGAACCATGTATTGGGAAAATTCCTCGGATTCTGGCAATGCACTAGTTTACAATGCAATTTCTAGGAATAGGTTCTCATACATAATGCAAAATTTGCATTGCGCTGACAATTTAAATTTGGACCAAACCGACAAGTTTTCAAAACTTAGGCCTCTCTTTAGTCATCTGAATAAAAAATTTATAGAGTTGGCCCCATCTGAAGAATTCCACAGTGTGGATGAATCTATGGTGCCCTATTTCGGCCGCCATGGTTCCAAACAATTTATTAGGGGAAAACCCATTAGATGGGGGTATAAACTCTGGGTAGAAACAACCAGATTAGGATACATATAATGGTTTGAGCCCTATCAGGGCTCTTCAACGATTCTTGATAAAAAATATAAAGACCTTGGTTTAGGAGCAAGTGTTGTTCTAGATTTTATCGATACTTTGATTCGAAATAAAGGCGACCTGAAATTTCATATAGTCTTTGACAATTTCTTTAGTTCAATTCCACTTCTCGCAGAACTTAGTACCAGAGGACTTAAGGCTACAGGAACAGTAAGAGAAAAAAGGCTTTCAAACTGTCCAATAAGGCATAGTAAAGCACTGAAAAAAAAACATAGGGGATATTATAAAAATAGCTTATAAAAATTTATAATGAGAATATGGGTGGAGTTGATCGTGCCGATCAAAATATTAGTTTATATAGAACCACAATAAGGGGCAAGAAGTGATACTTTCCATTATTTTGCCAATGTCTAGATATGGCGGAGCAAAATAGCTGGCAACTTCATAGGCTTAATGATGGAAAACTAGATCATTTGGCATTTAGAAGAAACATCGTGCAGGGGATACTCGAAACCTATAAGAAAAATATGAAAACAGGTCCTGTTCGCGTAAGTGCCAATTTACATGCACATTCGAGGTATGACACCATTGATCATTTAGTTGTGTATAACGAGAAACAACGGAAATGTGCCATAGAAAGTGCAATTTTTCTTGTCATAAATGCGACTTAGGCCTACATCCCAAAGAATGCTTTTACTTGTACCACAAAAAATAAACTTCTGTTGCAATGTTAATATTATTATACAATATTATGAATAAGTTGTCTTGGTATTACAATAAAATCTATTTAAAAATTAATAGCAGCATAAATTACCAGGGTCCTTTAAAAAGGACGGCATTTATCAAAAAAATTATTATAAAAAACTACTTAGACCATTAATAAAGTCTGTTTTAGATGTCTGTCTAACACTAAAAATGGACTTACATTAAACTTTTCTTAAAAAAAAAAATTTGGTAATATCTGGGATAAGTTAATACTGCTCAGCATTTTGTTAGGTCATTGTTTGTTGTTTACTTTATACACACTTATATTTCTAAAATTATTTATTACGATTACCCCGGGCGTTTAAAATCATTTTTTGTGTTTTGTCAATCCTCTTCCTCGTCGATCTATATCGATCGGCCCGCAAAAAATTGCTTGTACATTTTGGGTTACCAACAACAAAAAACCAACGAATAAGTACATCACCAAACGAACCCCCTCCCCCTTCCCCCCAGCTACGACTGAAAGAGCTGTCGCGCGTGGTTGCTATCATTAGAACTTCTAGATTGAAAATAAGCGCCACACCTAATAGAGGTTATATACACAAACAATTTATAACTACAATGGGAGTGAGTTAAATGAAATAAACTTTCCTCGCTATCTCAAAGTTTATCTCACCTTTACCAAGACGCTGTGCCGCACCGTCTGTAGAACTCTGCAAGATGTAACCGTTCATAACAGCATAATGAATTTTTGTATAAAGAGTGGCAAAGCACTCCACAAACTTTATACATTTAATTAACAAATGCAAAAAATGTAAATAATTAACGAAACAAAGTTCCTGAACGTATACACGTTAATTCTTTCATTTAATTTCGGTAATGTACCCGAGCGGTCCTCTGTTTAATTAAAATCTCAGCTTTAAGTGGAGCTCGAATTAAGTTTACTGTAGGGACAAATACAAAATGGGATGGCAAATTAACTTTACGTTAGTACAATTAAATTTAATATTTCCTTCGGAAAACAATTACGTCATGCCGCAACTCCATCAACACGTTTTCGCGTGAAATTCTTACTTTTAATCATTGTTTCAAAGTTTACTTATTATGAACAACACAATTTTCACCAAATTTACCAGGAAGATCTCAGAACTATAGTAAATAATTAAGTGCGATACATACTGAGTGTTTCACAATTACGGGGTAACACTTATAATGTCATATTAAATGGATTTCCTTCATTTTTGGCAGTATAATAGTAAATGCTTCACAGAAAAGTTTCTATATTGTGCGGGACTTGCTAATTTATAGGGGGTGGATGCCCCCTCTCAGGGGGTGGCACTTAGAAAATATATATATTCATTGGAGCTGAAGTAGAATCAAATTTTAAGAAGAAAATGTTCTATGTAATTTTTCACATAAACTGATAGTTTTTAAGGTATAACGACTTCAACATTGCGATTTTAGCTTAAAAAAAAGGTATTTCCAAACGGCTTTCTTCAAGTATCTCGAAAAGTGTTACTTTATCGAAAAAATGTTACAGACCAATTACAGAAAATACAAACTGGGAATTATAACTATTTTTGTTTATTAATTTACAACATTAACAATTAAAGACAATTAATTGCGCTTTCAAGTTATTTTTTACTCGTTCCTGTAGCATAAGAAATAAAGAAGTTTTGACGGAAAATGTTGCGTATTTATATTTTTTTATATAAAAAAGGTCGCCATTTTGTTGTTCTAATTAGTCAGTAATTTTAAAAAATTATCTCAGATACAGTTTTTCGTTAAGATGTAGAATTACCTAGATGCTCAAAGTTTTTTGCTCACTTGCTTTAGGAAGAAATGCATTTTAAACTTTAAAGGTAATTTCGAAACACTTAGATACCAAATATAAACTTAAATATCTCCGAAATTATTAATCCTACATCAATATCATCAAATCTAATTAATTCCCAGTTTGTACATTCTGTAATTGATCTGTAACATTTTTTCGATAAAGTAATACTTTTCAAGATACTTGACGAAACCCGTTTGGAAATACCTTTTTTTTTAAGCTAAAATCGCAATTTTGAAGTTATTATAACTTAAAAACTATCAATTTATGTGAAAAATTGCATAGAACCTTTTCTTCTCAAAACTTGATTCTATTTCAGCTTTAATAAATATATATATTATTTAAGTGCCACCCCCTGGTGGCATCCACCCCCCATAAATTAGCAAGCCTCCCGCACAATATAGAAACTTTTCTGTGAAGCATTTACTATTATACTGCCAAGAATGAACGAAATCCGTTCAATATGACATTATTCCGAAGTTTTGCATATTTTTTACCTCTAGGTACTGTACTAATAGTCTAAAAACTAGATGCAAAATTACACTCTAGGCTGGTAATCGGTTTCTGTGAGAGCTTGTATTCGTTGAACATGGTATGGCCTCAGTTGCTTCCCACTGTCACATTCTTATAATATATCAAACTTTTAATGTCCGATATGTCAAGAAATATTAGAACTAGATCTACAAACCCTTATATATTTGAAATCAGGGGAAATATCTAAAGGAATATGTAAAAGCTTAAGCTTATTTCCATTTAAAAGATAACCTTCATTATTATGTCACGTGACCCTATGCAAGCAATTGTTTTTTAATTGCATTTAAAATATATATATATACATATATATATATATATATATATATATATATATATATATATATATATATATATATATATATATATATATATATATATATATATATATATATATATATATATATATATATATATATATATATATATATATATATATATATATATATATATATATATATATATATATATATATATATATATATATATATATATATATATATATATATATATACAACCCTACAACTTATTTACGATACTTCTTTTTTTTCCAAATAACAGAAATAAAAGGGGGTCAATATACAGGGTGTTTTAAAGTTAAAAGTACATACGTTACTTGTGGATAGAGGGCACTTTGGTGGTTCCAAATTACCCGGCATTAATGCATCCGTCGTCCTTCCTTACTGAGATACAGGATGTTTTATTGATTTTGGCCAAATCTTTCTTTGGTCATAACTATTGAACCACCCTGTATAATCGGTTCAAACTTAGAATATATGTTTCACTTGTTTTACTTGATAGAACTTCATAATAAACCAAAATAGAAATCCAGGTACGGCTTAATAAAAAACTGACAATATGTTGTGTATTGTATGTTGTAATAACATATGTTGTATGTCAAAATCAACAGCCTGAATGGTAATGTGAAAGGAATAAATACATAACACAATTACTGTTCAAAGTGGCCTCCATTTCGTCGAATACATTTCCTTACTCTAGTAGTATTATTTTTAATTGTACGTCTAATCATATCTGGATTATTTCTAACTTCTACGCAAGTGTTATTAATGCGTTCCAAAAGTTGCTCTCTACTATTAATGGCTACGTCATATACCTTTGCTTTTAAATGTCCCCAAAGATAATAATCAACAGGATTGAAATCCGGTGACCTTAGAGGCCAATGATGAGGCCCATTTCGACCTATCCACATATTTGGAAAATTCTCATTTAAGAAATTTCTCACAATATTCCTAAACTGGGGTGGAGCTCCATCATGCTGGAAATACATTCCCGCAATATTTTCATTTTCCATTAACACTGGTAAAAAATTTTGCAAAAAGTCTAAATAAAGTTAACCTGATATTCTATCAGGGAGGATATATGGCCCAATCAAATGATTGTTGAAAATACCGCACCAAATATTAACAGCAAATTGATGTTGGGATTTATTCTGTCTTATAGCATGTGGATTCTCTTCTACCCAAACATATGAATTTCTTAAATTACAAACACCATCTCTTGTAAATTGTGCCTCATCTGTAAACAGACATGTGTTAAGGATTCTTCGATTCCGAACAATCCAGTTACTGAACTTTAACCGATGAATTGCATCCCCTTCCTCTAACCTCTGAACTTTTTTTCTTTTTTAACTGTTTAACGTCGGTTTATTTCCGCTACCAGGGCCTATCACCGTCGCCAGGAGACGAGCTACCCCCAACCCGGAAATTTTGCCGAACCTCTTCCCTTAAGAAGAGTACATAACATCCGAGTATACACTGATATACAAGCCTCTAGAAGGTGGGACGAGAACGCTGTATTTCCCAAGATGGGAGCCCATCCAAGTACTAACCGCGCTCGACGTTGCTTCAATGGAATATCGACTGATATTCACATTGAAGTCGCCTCTACGCTCGCTCCAAAACTTGTTGAACATGAAATGGATAGAGATTATTTTTTTTTAGTGTTCTTCAAACACTGACATGTGGAACACCTAAAGCATGACCCCCTTGTGCTAATTTTTGGATTATTTGCAACAATATTTAATTAATATATTCTCTTTTACAGCTAAAGGTTGCCTTACTTGATGCTCATTTAAGGTGGCCGTTGGATACCGACCATGATTTTTAGAATAATTGACAACTCTAGCAAAAGTTTTATGATCAGAAATTCGGCGTCCAGGAAATCTTCTTTGATATCCTCTCACAGCAGCCCATCTATTGCCATCACAACATCTATACACACAGATTATATCCGCATATTCAACATTTGAAAATTGATAAGGCATAATTATGTAATGTGGGTAATAATATTAACACAAATAACAAATATTTTAGAATAATAAAACGCAAGTGTGTCGAACCAGTACATTTGAACTGTCAAATATTAAAATTTTCAGCATTGCCGAAAAAGCAGCTATGTTATAAAATCATCTGTTTAGTTTTAGTAAATGGATTATTCGGAATCGAAGAATTCTTAACAGATGTCTTTTTACAGATGAGGCACAATTTACAAGAGATGGTGTTTATAATTTAAGAAATTCACATGTCTGGGTAGAAGAAAATCCACATGCTATAAGACAGAATAAATTCCAACATCGATTTGCTGCTTTCAACAATCATTTGATTGACCCACATATTCTACCTGATAGATTATCAGGTGAACTACCTTGTTTTTAAAATTATTTTACAATAGTTCACTTACCTAATCTATGTATGTAGAAGTGTAAGAATTGTCATTGCTGCAAGTTAAATTTTTTGTTAATTAAACCCTAAAATAAATTTTCAAGTTCCAACTGTCTCGATCACTTTAATGAAATTGGATTTACAGCAAGTAATCAAGGTTGATGAATGAAATGCGCAAACTAATTAAGTGATCTACTCTTTTCAATTTTGTCCGCTCTTTTCGAATATTGAAACAGATCTACAAAATTTTGCCATACAGGGTGTTGATTTTGACATACAACATATTGTCAGTTTTTTATCAATCCGGACCTGGATTTCTCTTTTGGTTTATTATGAAGTTCTATCAAGTAAAATAAGTGAAACATATATTCTAAGTATGATCCGATTATACAGGGTAGTTCAATAGTTATGACCAAAGAAAGATTTGGTCAAAATCAATAAAACATCTTGAATCTCAATAAGGAAGGACGAGGGATGCATTAATGCTGGGTAATCTGGAACCGCCAAAGTGCCCTCTATCCACAAGTAACGTATGTATTTTTAACATTGAAATACCCTGTATAATGAATAACCCTCTACATATTTAACTGTACTTATTTGAATAAGATTTTAAGTCAAAAAACACAAATTCACATTCTGTTGTAACAGTTATCAGAAAATATAATGTAATTGTTACTTGTCAGTTTTGTAAGTTCCTATTATAATTTTGTATTAAACTTGAGTAAACATTAAACTTCGAAGAAGTAGGTATAACTTTTTTAGGAAGCATTTTCGGACACACTTGAATATCCTTTTTTTATAATTATTTTGGATAGTAGAATAAAATTTGACCTGAGTTATACACAATGTGTAATTCAACGGATAAAGAAATGCAGAAGAGGAAGCACTGTAATTATATACGAGAAACATGTTTTATTAGATTGTAATGTGATTAGTGATTCTAACAATTTTTTCTTCATAGATATAAATTAATTTAAATCTTATATAAGAGCCTTCACCATGGTTAGATAATGTCCAGAGAGATTACCCACATTGAAATTTTTTTAATGCCAGATGTAATAAATAAAACGAGGAGTATAAGGGAGTATCACGTCAAATCAAGCCTGCGGGTCCAACGTAGTGCGAAGACTACGAATGTGTTCGAGAAAATATAATTTCCCCAGACTACCAAGGGAACAGCCCGAGGTTCTGCCTGACAACGACCGCATATTATGGTTGCTCTGTAAAATTTCCCACAAATATTTTTTCGACCGCCCGCTGATTTAGTAATAAACGGTTTTTTTTTATATTTCAGGCAAGTAGTAAATTATTATTTTCTTGAGATATATTCGAGAATTCGGTAATAATTTCATGTTTAATAATTTCTACTGGAGTTTTAATTTTTTTCTTCCATAAGTAGTATACTGGAAAAATTTGTATAGAAGATTGTCAATATGTGAAAATCTTATAAAATACTAAATATCTTTAAGTAAGTGTTAAATTAAATATCAGCAGTATACAGAGTGTTCGAAAAATTATGAAATACTTTTAATGGTAAATTCCTTAAAAATTACTAAATAAAATTTCTGCAAATCGCCAACTGGAAATATTAATAATAGGCAATTTTCGATACTTATATCGATGTAGAAACAAAAATGCAACGTATTGAAACATATGTTTAATTCTCGACATAAGGAGGAGTATTATAAGTCTGACGAGTATGTTTTTATGTATGTGTCTCTGCGTGTCACTCAGGAATATACCTTCTCAAAAGACGCTTCTAAAATGTCAGGGTATGCACTCGACGGTATAATTTTGAAAAAATTCGCATATTTTCTGGAATGAGCTTACGTATTTAAATATGGAGGGTGTCGTGCGCCGCGCCAACCTGGCCGAGATTGTAAAAAGGCATTTTTTTTTTTAAATTTAGGTATTAAGCAAATCACAACATACACACTTCTTTATTTATTATGAAATTACAATTACCTAATTTCTTGCAGAACCAATCAAAACATCTATTCTTATAGCTAATACCGACGAAGTATTGAATTAAAGGCACCTGCGTCCTCGATTTAATAAAGCTACTAATAGTTTTGGCAGGTATCAAGTACTTAAATAATTTGTTTCTTTTACTTAGACTATAAATCAAATTATGTATGACCAGATAGAAGTCCTAGCAAAAAATATTTTCATAACATTTATATCCAGGTTGCTAATTCAAATCTGATGTCAGTAATTTTTTCAATAGTAATAAGAATAATTTCTATTACACGTCTTTGTTTACAATACTACCAGTAAAGTCAGAGTTGAAATTCTATCAAACCCATTCTGTTAATTCGATTCGAAACAAGTTTTAAAATTACTGGAACTAATAGTACTTGAAGCAAATACTTTCAAAAACTTTATTGCTAAGAAATTTTCTGACAGTCAAAGATGGAAAAAAAAATTATTTAAGTACTTGACACCTGCCAAATCTATTAGTAACTTTTATGAAATTGAGAAAGCAGATTCAATTTGTAGTAAAAGTTTTTTTTGGTTTCTTAGTGTAATTTTTCTTGGATTTTAGAATAAAAATTTAATGCAAAATATAACTATTACTCAGTGTTCATCAGACAGCTAATTGACAGCTGTCAAAATCGTTAATCTTACTTAAAATTTGTATTCTGCTATCTCAAAAAGATAAAATTATTTCAATTTTTTAATAATTAATGGTAATTTGACATTGTTTTGACAGCTGTCAACTGAAAAATTCTTAATCTGACGTCAAATTTAAATACAGCAACCAGAAAAATATAACATTTTCAAGATCATTATCATAGATTATTTCAAGTTGTTGAATTATTAATGTTAACTTGACAGCTGGTTGACAGCTGTCAACTGTCAACAGCGCCAATTAGATTATAATTGAAAGATTTCAAAAATATGTATACGGACTCCTTCCTAAGTATTTAAAAAAAAAAAAAATAAGGCAATAGCACAAAAATAGTTCTCAGATTGATTTTTGATCCTTTGGCCGCATTGTGCATTTGCTATTTTAAATTTAGAAAATATGAAAACTACTACTTCTATATGAATGTATACATCCAAACACCACGTTTTAACATAAATTGGACATCATTTTTACTGAATTCCAAACTTATACAACGATTTTATTAAATTATTCACCTTTTTTCCTTATTCTGACCGAAATTTTTAAGCCGCCATTTTGAAAAACAAAATTTAGGCAGTAAAACTATATTCAGCGTATCCAAATCCTTTAGTGTACCAAGTTTTGTTAATTTTCATCAAACATTTGCGTGGTGACAGATTTTTGACGCCTAATTTCACAAAAGGCACCACTGTGGGTCACCCTTAACTTTAGATTTTAGGATTAATTTCATCGAAAGATATTCTCTTCTTAGCTGTAGAGGTGGTTCGAATGATTATATGTGCAGTGGTTCAATGGGAGTAGATGACAAAGCACCTAAACAAATCCTGGGATTTGCTTTGTATTAATTATATTAACCAATATATCGAATATAAGATTTATAAAATAATAAAGTCGTTTTAACTACCATTCTTTCGAAGTAGTTTTAAGTAAATTCAATCCTTTCTCACATTTAGATGTAATATAATTTATATAAGGTTTCCAGATTAATCCAAAATAATACCTAAATATTTAACTTCGTTCTTTCTTGTATACTATACTATAAAGTATTAGTACAAGAAGTTTCGACACTAATAATTTAAAGTCAAACTACCTCGTTTTTTTGACATACTTGTTCATGTGGCAGACGCATTTTGTCCCGTAAGTGTGATGCCAGACAGGCTTTTTCGACAATATAATAACGTCCACGATTCATTAAAAAAGAATCATCGTTAATGATTTCAGTCAAGAATACTATTTTTCTTACATAGTTGAGACACCCTTGCTGAGCTTTGTTCCGCGCGTATCCTGGGAGAAAACCATTTTCACTATTTATAGCACGGAAATAGTAGAATAATTTTAAAAAGAATGTTAGAAAGTGTGATAATGAAATCTGACTAAAATTTCTGTCGCTTCTCCCGGGCTATATGATAAACGATAATAAAGTTAAAACAATTTTAAATAAAACAATTAATAATTCTTATGATTGTTAACTAAACAAAACATTGCGGTGCTTTTAGAATAGAAATAAATACCCAGAATTAAGTTCTTCTTGAAATCCAATAAAAGTTGGTTGCCCTTGCCCAAAAGTAGAAAGTTTGTTCGCTAACATATAACACAATAATAAAAGCAAAGCAAAAGAAAATATATTATATTACACTTACTCGTCTACACAATGTCCGGCGGTGGCAATCCAATTTTCGTTGAGAATGGCACCTCCACATCTGTGAGTGCTTGAGAAGCCGAAAAATGACGTTCTTCGTACTGACACCTATCAACATAATATGGTAGTATATTTATTTGGTAATTTTATTTTCATGTGCTAAATTAAGAATAATTCATTCGATGGAAGATGGAACATCTTTCACTGAATTAATTTCTTGCATCAGTTGTCACAAAAAAAGCGTCATGTTCTAAGAATCAGAACACTATACCTATGATCTAAACATACATGGCCCGCTCATTTCCCTGAAACCCCCCAAGAAGCGTAACGTCAGAGAAAGCTACAAACTCAAAATTACCTCTCCTATCTTCCCTAACTTAACCAGCTCTGAACTTGGGTATAACAAAATAAATCTAAGAATATAAAATTTAGGGTTTATTGTTGTAAATAGTTATAAGACAAGGCAATGGAAAATATTAACATAGAGATTAATTTTATCCCCTTAACTATTACAGAGCAAGCTGAAGTGATAGAAAATATAAGAAATATAACAAAATTTTACAATAATATGACAAAATTGCACTAGTTTTTACAACAATTTATTATACGTCAGTTTTATATATAGTGCTGTCTTTTAATACTATTTAACAGCATTTTTAAGTTCTTGCACTCTATAGATTCATTTATATCAACTAAAAGTACATAATCTCTTAGAAGATAATGATTTCTTAAGTTTATATGTCGAAAAAATGTTGAAAAACGATTGATAAAGAATTGTGGGATAAACAAATTGCGAAGGATGTCCATATTTGTTAATATTGTTCTTTGTTGCACAATATTACATTTAATAAACATATCGACTATTTGTTCGCAGCGTTAGTCATCAAACATTAATTAATTAGCTGCTGCTACTTTAATTTTTTTAGTTACACTCATCTTTTCTGCATATAAATAAACAACGTAACCTCAATCAACTGAAACTTGTCAATTCAAGATTGTGAGGTCAAAATTACGTAGTTTGCCACATTCACCTGCTGGACAGCTGAAAAGAATTTGACTTATACCTTTATGTATTTTGATATGCTGAATCCGAATCTGATGTTAGATTTGCTTCCTTACGTCAAGGTTTCTTCTGACCTCAAAGAATAGCCAAAAATTCATGAAAAATTAACTTTTTTCGAGCTATAACTAATCTGCCTGTAGAAGTAATTCAAAGTAACTTATTTTTACGCATTTTCATGAGTTAATTCCAAATTTGATGTTAAATTAACTCTACCAGAACACGATCTTTTCTATTCGCAAGAAATGTGGCAAAAATAAGTTATAATTATGGGTGATAGTGACGTCCGCATTTATGTTTATTCAAAAATTAACTCATGTTGCTTGTAACGCACTTTTTTATATTTAAAAGATCTACGCAATGACATTTTTTTTTTTCGATTTCTTTTTTCAGCATCCAGCAGTAGCCAGCCATTAATTATATCTTTAGCCCATCTCCCGTGATATTTTCGCTCCAATTTCATAAAGATATCAGAGAGATTCTGATATCTTTATGAAATTTTTCTACTTGCTCCTTCTACTCCCCAATATTTGGAAACTAACGGAAACAAATCAGGATAACGCTACAGGAAATGCAATTTCAAATTCATCGAACATTCCATTTTCCTAAAGTTTTCAACCATCTCGGTTATAATGGTCTCTAGTTTGGACCTTTGTGATTTATCAGGAAACTTTCAACGACATTTTGAATACTGAGCCATGCTACTTTTTCGACATTATTCATTTTGGTAACAAATACTGCATCCTTTAACATCGTATGTATTTACAGTCCATCAGTATTCCTTTCACTTTGCTTGAGACGCTTTGAAAACTTTCTTTCCTAAATCCAACGAATTGCATAGAGCTTGACAAACTGCTTCATTTGACCTAATTTAATAGAGAAGTATAAAAAAGGAGAATTTTCGAAGGCTCCATCAGAGGCTTGTGAAAAATGTTCATCAGACTAATGTTGGAAACTTTTGGATGCTGTATAAATATAAAATTGCATTTCCTGGATTCTCATCTTAATTACTTTCCGGAAAATTTCGAAGACTGTGAATAATGAGGAACAAGAAGAACGATTTCATTAACATATTATTATTATTCAATCAGAGAAATGGAGCAACGATATCAACGGAAGTGACATGAAAATATGATGGCAGACTACTTAGAAATAGAATAGAAATAAAATGACTTTCTACAGTTAATATAATTTGAAAGGGTTTAGCCGGATAAGCATGACGAGTCGGCCCCCAAATAGTAACCTATATCGAAACTTATGTTTTAATAGCTAGATTTATATGTGTTTTGCCGCCGTAATCCGCTTCGACCTTGAGATATGGAAAAAATGAGCGCATGCACGACTATCGTTCAAAGAGACATATCTCGAAAACTAATTGAGCTAGAGAGGTAAAACCAACGGGTAACCTTAATGAGTATATTCTTTATTTTTTTTTTGAATTTTTAGAATAATTACGCACATCATTAAAAAATAAATAAAAAATATAATAATTAATATTTTCGTGTTCTCTGTGACTTACAATCACTAAAATAATATATCTTGTAATACTTTATATGCACTATTACTCATAAAAGTTGTGTTAGAAAAAAGTTGGTGCAACACTTCGAAGAAAAATAAAATTCGACGCGCACCACATCATATAAGGATACAGACGACATGGGACACACATATAAATATTTTATGAATTGGAATTATTGTTAGAAGATAAATTGAATGAAAATATAAATAGTTGTCACGTAAATATCTATTTCAAATCGCACAGTGGCAGAAATCGTAATTTTTTAGTTCAAAATAATTTAGAGCACTTCGCAACCGATCGGGATAATATTTTTTTAAATACTCGTTATTTAATTTCAAAAAAATGTAAGAGTCGATTTTTTAATTATGCTAACCAAAATTTTTGAGCTTCGCCAAAATGTCCATTTTGTATTTAAATCTTAATAAAACTTACAAAAAAATTGTTCTTATTCAATTTACATAAATCTTGTAACTCGGAGGGGATTTTGACGCCGCTGATTACGAATCTGATATCCAAATTGTCTTAAACCAACCTGCAAAAGGGCGGCTATAAAATGCAAAAAAATTATGAAAAATTAAATATTTTTGTTAAAGTTTATGCCGAGAAGTTTTGAATATTTCTGATAAGTACTTTTAAGTTAAAATAGACTAAATTTTCAGTTCCAGGAAGAAATTCAAGATGGCGGATCCAATATGGCGGCAATAAGATGATAAAACTAACTTAAAAATAAATGACGAAACATTTTCGCACTAAGTTAGGTTTAAAGTTCATGGTTTAAAACTCTTACCTTAGGTTATGTTAGGTATAGAGTTCTTGGTTTAAGGTTCTATTAGGCTTAGGTTATGTTAGGTTTAATATTCTTGTTTTAAAGTTCTTGGTGTTAGGTGTTTATTATATTATTAGCAGATAAAAAAAATAAATATTAATATGACCTACTTAGGGTTATGTTTAAAATTAATGGAGGACTGAATCGCATATTTATGATTGATAATTAATGTATGGCAGCCATATTGGATATATTTGAAAATTTCAGAAAATTTGTTCCTTCTTAAGTTTTTTAATAATTCTTAGAAATACCCTTTTTAGTTTAATGCGTTTAATTTAATTTTAAGTTAGTTTATCATCTTATTGCCACCATATTGGATCTGCCATCTTGAATTTCTTCCTGGAACTTGTACTTATAAAAAATATTCAAAACTTCTCGGCATAAACGAAAATATTTAATTTTTCATAATTTTTTAGCATTTTATAGCCGCCATTAATTCCGCTATCTTGTAGGTTGGTTTATGACAATTTGGATATCAGATTCGTAATCAGCGACCTCAAAAACTCCCCGAATAACAAGATTTATGTAAATTGGTTTAGAGAAAAAAAAATTTCTTTATGAGTTTTATTAAGATATAAATAAAAAATGGACGTTTTGGTTAAGCTCAATAATTTTGGTTAGCATAATTAAAAAATACGTTTTTTTGAAATTAAATAACGAGTATTTAAAAAAACTATCCTAATCGGTCGCGAAGTGCTCTAGATAATTTTGAACGAAAAAACTACAGTTCATGCCACTGTGCGCCGTATGAAATAGATATTTACGTGACAAATATTTATATTTTCATTCAATTTCTCTTCTAACAATAATTCCAATTCATAAAATATTTATATGTGTGTCCCATGTCAAGTTTGTATCCTTATATGATGTAGTGCTCGTCGAATTTTACTTTCTTTCGAAGTGTTGCACCAACTTTTTTCTAACGCAAATTATATTAGTAATAGGGCATACAAAGTATTACAACATATATTATTTCAGTGATTGTAAGTCACAGAAAACACGGAAGTATTAATTAATATATTTTTTATTTATTTTTTAATGATGTGCGTAATTATTCTAAAAATTAAAAAAATATATAAAATATACTCTTTAAGGTTACCTGAAACCTCCTCTCTAGCTCAATTAGTTTTCGAGATATGCCTCTTTGAACAATAGTCATGCATGCGCTCATTTTTTTCCATATCTCAAGGTCAAAGCGGTGTACGGCGGCAAAACGGATATAAATCACGTTCATACATCAAGTCGATGTTAAAACATAAGTTTCTGTTGAAACATAAGTTTCGATATAGGTTGCCATTTGGGGGCCGACTCGTCATGCTCATCCGGGCTAAACCCTTTGATATCTACGTAAGAAAATATATAGAAATAAGTTTCTTTGAATTACTTTTATGAAGATATTATTGATTAAAGCTCTAAAATAAAGGACTTTTTTGTGAATTTTTACCTATTTTTTTATATTCGGATTCTGCGATTGAAAAAACATAAGGACATGATAGTCTGCTCATAGTACATGACACTTCTTTTGTGTGGCTATATTATCATTATTCTGATCAATTTAATCATTTAAAATAAACTGAGAAAAAAAATAGAGTTCGGTAACGTTACGTATTTTTGCTAATTATTTAGTCGTAAGACATTTATTTTCTTTCATATATGGAATGGTATGGTTTGTGCATTTCTTGATAGGTTTTTATGTAATATGGTTGAAAATAAAATACACCAAACAATGACTAGGCAAATAAACACAAACTTCTCAGTTTCCTCAAATCTCCGTCGATGTCTTATAATATTAAGCTCTGTCTAACTCTCAACCAGTGCTGAATTAATATGAATATTTCAACACAATTTCTGATAACTATCTACATCTATAACTGTTCCTGAGATGCTCAAATATTATCATTTATGACACAATTATCCAAGTCGTATATTTTAACATTCAATACTGTAACTACATTCGTTAACACCCCATTCATAATGTAATTCATATCATCATGAGTTCATAAAGTGCATTAAGAATAATGGGAAAAATATATGACAAATAAAATGCACTCTTTCCATTGGTTCAAAATTTCTAGAACAGATTGTAGATATTATTCATATTTAATACGTATCGTATATGATATAATACGTATGCAGTTATTACAACCGAACCTTCCTGAAAATGTAGTTCATAAACCATAACTTTTCAGTTTATTTCAGTGACTAAAAGTAATGGCAACAATAAAGTTTTACACCTCTGTATATGGGTTATGTTGGCTGTTGCAGTGAAAAATAGAATGTATATTCTACAACTTTATATTACATATAGAAGTGTGTCATAATATCCCTCAAACAATTTGTAAATAGTGAGAAAAAATATGATGCCAAATATGCAGTATACAGGGTGTTTTGATATACATCCACTCATATATTCAGATTTATGAAGACTGACATCTTCCTGGTCTACGTAAAATATTTAACAAATTGCTCATAAAAGAGAAAATAAATTTTAAATATTGTATACATTTATCGAGTACGCTCATAATGTGATAATCTTCTTGCAACTAACCATAACCTTGTAATGCATCATTATGCATCGGTGCCAAATGCCTTACCATCAAAACCACAATCATATACTTCTTCTCTTGAAAAGTATATTTCCATAAAATAATCTATTGCAAAAGTAGATAGCTGTTTTTACAACTTGACATCTGAAGCAGGGTTTTTGTTTTATTTTTCCCTGCATGAACCAAAATATTACTCAAAACTCAACTTTAAAAACAAAAACAAAAATGTAAATAAATGTGAAATCGCTCTTATATACTCTAGTATACGGTTACACTGTAAAGAAACCGTTGAAACCGAAAGTATAACTACATAACCAAGGAAATCATTTGCCGACAATATCCGGCCGTTGCGTCACTCTTCGCGCCCGTTCGTGAAAATATGTCGCAATGAATAGATTGTAAACTGAAATATTTGAAATAAATAAAATGATAGAAAATTATATGTAAATCACAGTTAAATAGAATAAATTAATTGTAATTGGTAATTGGTGCCAAATGCAACAGGTAAACAATAACAGCAAATATCAATAATGTAGTGTTTACTGCTGTCAAAATATGTCCCGGTAATTTTAAGAATGGCAAATTTTGAGTTTTGTTATGGTGCAGCACGACAAGCTCGTATACTTTACCAGTAAGGGTTTCTTAATATGCGTATTCCTAATGAACGAATCTTTGTATCAACTGTGCAATATTTAAAAGACTATGTCATTTTCAATTGAGGGCTCTTACTTTAACTAAATAAAATATCAACTGTGTGTGTGTTTATTTTCAGTTTTATTTATTATTATATAAACTGAACAGCTTACACTATGGTCGTCGAGATTGGATAGATAAAAGTGAGCTTAAAACCATTTTTGGTTGAATTTTTAAATTCTTAAAGTGTCATTGATTTTCACATTACGTAAGGGCAGATTAAAACATTTCGATGTACTTGGAAAATATTGTGAATTTATATGTGCCTCAGTTTAAAATTATAATTCGATTTGTTTCATTTACTTTTAGAAGAGGAATAACTTCAAACAAAAATATAATGAATATAGCATTTACATCTGGTGGCACATTTTCAGTTTGAATGAAAATCAATAAACAAAAACACAACTTTTGATTCCAGTTTCATTGAAACTATTCGCAAATCTACTAGTTTACAAAATATACCATATTGTTCTCTCATAAGAATCGAATTGAGAGATACAATGTAAAACACATGTGGAGTTTAATAAATCGTAACTATTTAATTTTTAAAACACATAGAAAATAATGTCCGAAACGTCGAAAATGAAAATATTTAAATATATTTGTCTGCTTTCTTCCAGGTTACTCAACCCTTGAAGTAACTTAGCAAGTAATGCCCAGTTTGCAAGTTACTATCTCACGCAAGGAATTGTTGTTTCTGTCTTATGTAATAAAAGATAAAAAGTTGATACTTGCTATCTCAATTACCAAAGAAATCAGTTCGTGCACATATTTGAATTGAGATATCTACTAATAGTAGTGTTTACGTCTATACGTTAACCGAAAAAGGAGGATAGCAATAAATATACGTGATCAGTGCATGCGACAGATCCTATTGGCATTTACATTTGGAGGGGGTGTAATTCAAAATAATTTTTACGAGGACTTATCAAATCAATGTCGCTCAATAACATGTGCTACTTGACACTATTGGCAGTTAATTCATCATTGTTTTCATTTCTTGGCTAACGTATAATTTGGTTATTAGTCCTTTCACAACTTGAAGACAGCATATGGATTCTGATGAATTCTTTCGTATTTTTTTCAGCATGTTTCCTGCTAGCTTATAAGCTACTGAAATTAATAATTACCTCCCGTTATTAATCAGAAAAGTTGTTCTGTTTTACAGAGAATTGAAATGGTATTCTTATAGATATTATCCCAGAAAAGACGGTAGATTCAAATCCAGTTAAATTTTTCCACGGAGGTAAGGAACAGGGGTAGAAATCATGTGTTTACTACACGTAAAATTAGACAGTGTAGATCTGGTAATAGGCATTACTTTTATCTAAACGAAAGAAGGAACAGAAACGGTTTTAAATTTTCTATGTTTTGGCGGATGCGCCGGGGAGACGAAATGTCAAACCGTCTAAATAAATGGATCTGCACAGTGGTTTGAATTTCTTTAGTGAAAACATTTTTTTTAATACTAGTGTTAAATCTATTCAGGTAAGTGTGAAATCCATTTGAATGGCTTGTATGAAAGCACTAGAAAAATTTTTTCTACCTGAAACTTATACATTTTAGAAAACAGAATTGTCCTTGGCGAGAATTAGTTTGATCTGAAACGCATCGTACATTTGGTTCAGTTATTTAGACGCTTATTAGCAAATTTTCACAAAAATGCCAAAGGGATACAAAACAAAAGCAACAAAAGAAATAATTTTCAGGAATCATTCTCAGCAGGAACAAAATGAAGACGTGCCCCATGCCGAGGGCTAAATCAGGGCGCATTTATAGGCACAAAGAAGGTAAGATCGTGATAAAGAATAATAAGCATAAAGGGCCAACAATATGGTTAAATTAGATTATATCGTGCATAGAAATTAGAAGTGAACCGAGGATGTTACATTAATGAATTTTCAGAGAGATCTTAATGGTATTAATATCATTATATTTATAGTACAATACTTAAAGGTAAAAAAGATACAATACTGGCTATTTAATGGTAATTTTTTTTCATGGGTGATTTTTGCTGCAGGATGTGCGACATTTTGAGCAAAATATTTACTACTTTATGGAAGCAGGGGGTCACCATTTCGAACATTTACTCAACTAATACGTATGTAACTACTTTACCAGGTTCTTTAAATTTATAACGCAATTACTCGCAAATTACACAGCCCCACAAAAAAAAAATAAAATTTCTGTACCAAAGACGTGAATACATAGATTTTGTGTATTTTTTTATGCTGAATCCGAATCCGTAGCCAAAAACATGGGTTACCCAGGTAGTTTTTTAGTAAAATACAAAAACATCCCCTAAAATAGAGTGATACGGTAAAGCTTTATAATGAAATGCAACAATATGTAAATACTTTGAGAAAACATCTTAAAATAAGATTTTGAGCATTAGAAAGAAATATATGCAAATTAATCCATACCCACCCGTACGAGGGGGTTAATTCCACCTCTAAGATCAAATAAAGAATGTTATAGTGCAAGACGATGTGAAAGCCATAGCCTCGTAGTTTGTAATTCCAAATATACAAATGTAGGTTGACAGACAATATACCTAAAAGATATAATATAATCTTATTTTTAAGGAGCTTGAAACCACCTCTGCAGGCCTAGGTATTTCTTACCCCTTTCAGTCACATATTTTTCTACTCAATGGTTTGGTCTAAATTTTGTTACCGCGGGTTTTTGGGGTCGCTGATTTTGAATCTGAAGTCCGAATCCGAAAATTCCTGAATAAAAGATGGCGCATCCAATATGGCGGATGTAAAAATCGGAAAAGCATTCAAAATTTGAAGATTATGGCTGAAACTTGTTACTTGGGGGGTTATTGGAGTCGCTGATCACGATTCTGGGGTCTTAATTCGCAAATTCTTAAATCCAAAATGGTGGACCCATTATGGCGGATTAAAAAGTACCATAGAAATTGGTATTTACCACCCAAAGAAATATATTATGAATGTTTAAAAAAATTGAGGAATTTGAGTAAAAATAGGCAAATGTCTAAAAATGAGAAACAAGGAATATAAATTTGATTTGCAGTGTGCAGTCTCGCTTAAATGTGAAAGTGAGAACGAATAAAATAGGGACGATTTGGAGCCAAATATATAAAACTGATCATCGTGGCAATATCGTGGGAAATTATAATTTAGAGCTTTCCTAACGAGTTACATGAGCTGGGTGGAAAATTTGAATGGCGAATAGAACATTATTATTATTAATCTTATGACCACGTCGAGGCAGCTGTCAGTTTGACATCTGTCAAATTGACGTTTACTCCCTTTAACACCTACCAGTTTGACATCTGTCAAAATGACGTTTATCCCGTTTGACATCTGTCAGTTTGACACCTGTCAAAATGACGTTTATCCATTTTGACACCTGTCAGTTTGACATCTGCCAGTGTGACATCTGCCAGTGTGACATCTGCCAGTTTGACATCTGTAAGTTTGAGAGACAATTTTTTTTTATATAAATTTTACCAAATAGGCGTCTACAGAGAATCGTGATCAGCGACTCCAAGAACCCCCGAGTAACAAGTTTCAGTCATAATCTTCAAATTTTGAATGCTTTTCCGATTTTTTACATCCGTTATATTGGATCCGCCATCTTTCGTTCAGGAATTTTCCGATTCTGACTTCAGATTCGTAATCAGCGACCACAAAAACCCGCGGTAACAAAATTTAGACCAAACCATTGAATAGAAAAATATGTGACTCAAAGGAGTAAGAAATACCTAGGCCTGCAGAGGTGGTTTCAAGCCCCTTAAAAATATTATATTTTTTAGGTATATTATATTTTTTAGGTATATTGTCTGTCAACATACATTTGTATATTTGGAATTACAAACTACGAGGCTATGGCTTTTCATATTGTCTTGCACTATAACATTCTTTGTTTGATCTTAGAGGTGGAATTAACCCCCTCGTAGGGGTGAGTAGGGATTTAATTTGCATATATTTCTTTCTAATGCTCAAAATCTTATTTTAAAATGTTTTCTCAAAGTATTTACAAATTGTTGCATTTCGTTATAAAGCTTTACCGTATGACTCTATTTTAGGGGAAGTTTTTGCGTTTTACTAAAAAAAACTACCTGGGTAACCCATATTTTTTGCTGCAGATTCGGATTCAGCATAAAAAATACACAAAATCTATGTATTCACCTCTCTGGTACAGAACTTTTATTTTTTTTTGTTGGGCTGTGTTATTAGTTCAAATTTAATAAGTCAGATACCATTGTAAAGGTAATAAATTTAACAGGCTTTGAAACGATGTGCGACTTAACCCACCTTGCCATATAAAATTTTAGAGGTGGGTTCTACCACGCACGGTGGGAGGAAACACTACTACTGTGCCACCCAAATCACTCTACAGGTCGTCAAGTTAAAGTTATCAGATTTGTTTTTCGATGTCGTTTTGAAATTCTCTATGAACCAGTCGAGCCGTATTTTTGATATTTAGCTAAAATTTTTTATAATTTTGATCTGAAATTGAATTTTTACTAGAAAATATGGTTTTTCTTTTCCAAGTAAAATCAGTAAAAAAATTCGCACAATTTTAGTTTTAAATCTTTACTATAAAAATACATAATTGATCTGCCAAAGTAGATTTTTCATTTCTTTTTTATTGTTGACAGCTGTCAAAAACGCTGTCAAATTAAGAAATTTACTAGTGTGTCTTTCGTAATTTTCGTAAGTTTTTATAGAAGAAGAAGAGATATACAGTGTTCTAAATCTTTCTAGTTCCATAATTGATATTAATATAAAGTTTTCACTTTTGGCAGCTCTCAAAATTTCTGTCAACTTAATGAAAATGCCATTTAATAACACAGGTCCAATAAAAAAAAGGTTTTGTCCAAAGGTTCTGACCTAACTTTTCTAAAATATTTTGACGCGCTGAAATCAATTTTGCACAAAAAAAATTAGAGGATAAAAGGGTGGTCTAGAGAAACAAACCCGACAGAAAAAAATTTTGTATCCAAAATTGGCTTCAGCGTGTCAAAAAACTTCAGAAAAGTTAGATGAGAACCTCAAGACAAGATCTTTCTTTTGCCCTTTTTAGGGGATGAAGGTGATGCTACAGAGAAACTGACACGATAGAAACTTTTTTTTTATCCAAAATTGGCCTCAGTGCGTTAAAATACTTTGCAAAAGTTAGATCAGAACCTTAGGACAAGACCTTTTTCGGGGGATCAAAAGGGTGGTAGAAAAAAACTGACGCGATAGAAACATTTTTTGTCCAAAATTTCACTTGAGCGCCTCAAAATACCTCAGAAAAGTTAGATGAGAACCTAAGGACAAGACCTTTTTTTTTATTTTGTAAACCTTTTTTACTAAATGGCATTTTCATTAAGTTGACAGAAATTTTGACAGCTGCCAAAAGTAGAAATTATTTTTAATATCAAGTATGGAACTTGAAACTTTTAAAACACTTTATATCTATTCTTCTATGAAAACTCATATTATTTTTAAAATTATGAAAGACACACTTGCAAATCTTCAAATCTTCAAATTTAACAGCGATTTTAGCAGTTGTCATAAATAAAAAAAAAAGGAAATGAAAAACCTACTTTGTAAGATCGATTATATATTTATAAAGTAAAAATTTGAAACTTAAATTGTGCGAATTTTTATATATTGACCTGTAGACTGATTTTAATTGAAAAAAAAAAACGATATTTTCTAGTAAAAATTCAATTCAAATTATAGCTAAAAAGCAAAAATCCGGCTCGACAGATTGATGCAATCAACAATACTCAATAAAAGTGCCTCCTTTGATAACAAAATCGACATGACCATACAAGTAGAAAACACCTCTCCTTCGTTTTCGGTGGGCCACCTTATAAATTTACGTTTAGTTGATGTAACACAAAAATGTTTTAGAACTAACTCTCGCCTAGTAGGCCAAATATGAACCAATTTTTTCTTGACCGACATACTGGATGTTATTTTTATTTTTGAGGTTTGAGTTCAGACTAAAATTACCCAGATTCAATAAAATCTTGATTCAAGTTATTCATGGTATGAAAACAACAACATCCTTCTTAATGTTGATAAATGCTGCTCTATGGCATTCAGCCTCAGGTTGTTACTTATAAGCCCTGACTACAGTAATAATAACGTGAGCTTGCATAACATAACCACTGAAATTTAGGCGTTATATTTGACTCTAAACTTTTTTTTATGAGCATTTCGAACAAATGATCAGGAGGGAAAGTAATATGATAGGATTTCTTAATAGAATGGCTCGGGATTTTTCAGATCCTCGAGCATTAACTATTTTAGATAATTCTCTGGTTAGATCTATTATGAAACATGGGCGCAGCCAGGGGGGGAGCCATGGGGCCCGCCCCCCCCCATGAGCCAAAAAATAAAGAAAGAAGCAGTATCTAAATTATCCCTTGAAATAAATATTTTGTAATTAATGCCAATGTTATCTAATAGAGGAATCTACATACACATCCGTTTTCAACCATTTTCTGAAAAATTTTCCTCATCCTCTGGGGAGGCCGGTTCTATTGCCCCCCCCCCCCCCCCAGATCAATTTTCTGGCTGCGCCACTGTTATGGAATATTGGAACATTGTTTGGTCACCGTGCATATCAATAGATTTAAATATGTACTAAAGAAATTTGTCCGATTTATGTGCTAAAAACTAAGCACGAGGGTTATATTCTTAACCTGTGAGGAAGCAAAATCATATTTGGGAATTACTTCCTTACACAGCAGGCACCAATGTTACGATGTCTGTTTCGTCTTCAAAGTTATCAATAACTGCATCAGTTCTCCTAACTGCTTGGAGTCTGTCCGTTTATATATACCATCTTTTAACACTAGAAATATATCCATTCTCTCTGTACCTTATTGTAGAACAACAAACAAAATGTTCTGTCCAGTGAATAGAATGAGCTCAACAGTCAGTAAATTTTTTACACTAAATAAATTAGTAAATCTCTTGATGGTTTTGAATCCATGCAAAACGTGCTATACTGCAGTAATTGTTTATTACTGTTGATCTTTAGTCTCTAATATTATATCTGTATTTCGATGTCTCTCTTAATGTTTATTTCATTTTGCTGTTGTTAAGTTAAATTAATTATTAGTATCAATATTATCATGTAAATGTATTTATACAGATTCAGAAAGTACTTCAGTACTCTAGCAGAGGCAAAGAGTGACTCGCCCCATCACGAGAATCGTGTACATTATTGCTTGCTTCGCTTTCGCTTGCTCTTATTGCCATACCAAAACCAACACTTTTCGATTCTGTATGTAAATAAATAAATTGTGTAGTTTTAAATCAGTAAACTGTTAAAATCTTATAACGAAAATGATAACTATCCTAGAGTAATTTTCAGCTATAATATCCCTAGGACATTGATAATGTACGAGACAATTTTATGACAATCAAAAGCACGTTGCTTGGTAATATTACCAAGCAACGTGCTTGAGATTGTCATAAAATTATGAGGCATTTATCAATGTCATAGGGATATTCGGTCAGAAAATTTTTTGAAAAAATTAAATCAAAAAGTTGCAGCACAACAAAACAATTATTTATTTATAGATTGAGAATTGGCATTGCCAAAACGTCACATTTTGAAATTTATGTGGAAGTTGTAATTAAGTTGTCAAAGTTAAATAATTTTATTGTCATAGTGATTGAAAATTTCTTTGGATGGTGTTATCGTAGAGAATGCTTCAAGCGTGTTGCTTAAAAGTAATACCCCTCGGCCTACGGCCTCGGGCTATTACCAAGCTTTCAGCAGTCTCTATGACAAAATTATTTCGGTATTATCAATGTTCTAGGTGTATTATAGGTGATTATTTCACTCATTAACGCTATAGCCAATGAGAGCCCGTTTTTTCACAACATTGCACCAATCAAATGTCATTATTAGTGGTAATTCAAGCTAGATCGGCTTTTGACAGTACCAACATTCAAAATTTATCGCTCTAATTTTTTATGTCGCTGCAGCGGCAAATACTGCGGTAATTTTTTGACGTTTTGTTTCGTGAAATATTTTCCGCAAATAGGACAACTCGCGCTTTTAAATTTTATCTATAAATATCTTCTCTAGCTTATTACTATTTGTTAACTTACCTTGTAAATTGTAATATTGTATTATGTACTAGTAAACATAAACACACCACATATATAGTAAACAAACGTCAGTTCCAAAGAGAAGCCAGTCTGAAATATATAGGCTATAACCCTTGCCTATCTGTAACTATTTCAATTTGCCTACTTTTCAATCAGGTAACAATAATATACAAAGATTGTACTTAATATACCTAGCTCATAATGCAGGAACAAGTCAAGCACAGCTTTCAATAGCTCAATAATGTAGTTACAGAGTTAAGCAAATCATTTATTATAAATTACAAGTAAACACATTCGCTCTGGAAACACACTAAAAATGTACCTAGGTACCTACTTACATACGGTAATCTATCAAAAAGTAACTTTGAATCAAAGCTGTGCAATATTTTAATTTGTTGTATTTAAAATTCACTCTGCCTAACGAAGCAAACCTCAACATAATTTGTAAACTTCGTAAGTTAAAAATAAGGATTAAATACGTAAATATGAATCAATGAACAATTATTATGGAATATAACTCTAGTAGCGGTAGCGCTAGATGGCGCTCTCTATGTCAATCTCGGAACCATGAGTGTATAGTAATAAATAGGCGGGATATCGGGAATAAAGTAGTGCTCTCTCTATCGTTCCTTGTCATATTGCACCTCAGAAACGCCTGAAAGGTGTTAAGCCAGTCTATATATTATAATATTTAAGGTTTCAACTCGTTTTATTTACTAGTTGCCATAGAAATGTCACTAGATTATTTTAAAATATAGCGAATCTCCGTTGTTTCTACTGCGTTTGTTTCAGATTTGCTGTTTTGACAATATGAGTCGGTTTGGAAATATTTCTGTATATCAAATTAATGAGGAAATTGAAAATAAAGGTCAGTAAACTCTAAAAAGTGACAAGAAAACGTCTGAAGGCAATTAATGAGAAAACATAATATTGAAGATGTACTTAATGAATTATTTATTCGTGAAATATTCTCCTCAAATACCACTCGTGCTTTAAATTTTATCTAAAAAATTTTTCTCAAGCTAAGTTGCTCCTAGTTAATATAACTCGTGCAAATTGGCAGTTTATTATCAAAGATTAAATCTCTCCCGCTAATGCGGTCGGGAATTAATCAGATAATAAACTGCCAATTTGCACTCTTTATATTATCAGGCAACACGCTTTCGAAAAAATTTTCGATAAAATTTTAAGCACTAGTGATATTACATACGACAAAATTTTGAGTATTTATCAATGCTCGAGGAGTATTCGGTAAGATATTTTTTTACTCTCCATTCAATTCGTATTTTCTGATCGAATAAACTTCTAAAAACATTTTCCACGTATCCTTTTTACTTTTAATGGTGTTTTGGGTGCATTTTCTAATACAATTTGATTAATTGAATCGTTTACCAAACCTTTGTGACATTTTTATGAATTGATTTTCAATTTGACATTTGTTGAATTTCAATCTGATTTGAACATATCATGTGTGTCTTGCTGATTGGATGAATTTTGACACATGACATGAAATGCAAAATTTTGATTGGTTAATACATTTAGTAAAAAATTATCAGTGTAATGTTAAAATGATTGGGTGATTTGTGTCACATGACAAGAAATAACGAAATTTGATTGGTTGTCAGAACTGCCAAAAAATTTTCAGCTTAATGTTATTTTGCTCGATTTCGCACACTGGTTTAGAAATGGATAAATTCGATATAATTACTATTTAAACAAAAAATGTTCATTATTACAAATTCAAAATTATTTTTCATTTATGTATCACGGGCGCATCCGTCAAGCTTAAGAATATACTGGTAAAAAGTTACTTCCAATTTTTGCTCACCGTACAGTAGACGTAGCCCGATAAAATAACAATGTGACCATGGACTTTACCATATCCTTCAGTTTGCTAAAATTATTTAAACTTATCCAGAGTAATGAGTCACCAAACATAAAAAGAGGGATACACGGATCAAATTGAGAAACTCCTCTTTTAAAGTTTTTGAAGTCTGTTAAAAAATGCCTTTTACATAACTAGTTTTCATAACTAAACCAAGTCATTTACATTTTTAATATATAAATATTTTACGACCTTCGTCATTGATAAATCTAGCCCATGAGAAAAAGGGAGCTGCTAAAAAATTCAACTGTTCTATAAATAAATTATAAATAATACCAGATTTCCCCTCCAACATACAAACATCCAGTTTACGTACCACTAACAAACAAAACACGAAAATCCTATATATTCCAAGAAAATAAAGAAATAAAATATAACAAACAAATTTTACATTTGTCCTTCCCTCGAGTAATTCTGGAGACGTGGAGAAATATACATAAAACCGCAATAAATATACCTCAGCCGCCAACAGCGGTCGACATATATTCGCTTTTTAGACTTGTTACGAAGGGAAAGGAGCGTAAATAAAAATAATCTGAAAAGTGCAAAAATATACCCTATTAAAGCTAGATAAATGTGATGCTATATTGGTGGTAATGGGAGGGAGGTCGGGGAGGATATAATATAAGAAAGCAAGGAGGTAGTTTCCGACAACGCAAATTCGTCTGGGTCAAACAACAAAACAAACAAATATTGTCAACAATACTGTTGCATTATTATTCTTAAATATGGTAATTGATAATTGTTGTACCTATCTGATTTAATTAAATGTATACATTGCAGTTGGAAAACAATTTATACTTATAAGAATAGTTTGCACGAGGAAATCTGTTTCAAACGAAAGGAAAACGTGAGTCACTTATATTGTGAGCTACAAAAGACGGATTTTAGGGTAGTTCAAACTGATTTTTTTTAAAATACTTAAACGGCAACTTCATTTTCGATGGTCTTTTACTAAGCGCTTCATCCCTTCGCACCGTAACCACAACCCCCAATATTTTAAATTACATGATAGGGCAAGAGAATGTTTTCCTTTCCCAAATACCTATCAATAAACATTTTCAAACTCAATGGATTGGTTAAAAGTTCAAATCATTTCTTCCTGATTGACTGTTAGATTGTTAGGAGTGAGTAAATTTGACTACCCACCCCCCAACTTGTCTTTTTACTTTCTCTTTCTCAGAAAGATTGCGACTGTTATGCGCTCCTTTGCGTCCCAAAGTAATGAGCTACTAGCACCATAATCATTTTCAAGTTATCAACTATTGAAGGTGGGGAGGGGGAGGTGGTGGTCTTTTGTGGTAACATTAACAAAAAATTGCAAAAATAGTCTCAAATTGTAAAGAATAGCAAGCGTCCTGTTGCATCTCGAGTAGACAAGTTTTCTCTGATAACGAGGCCACTAAAAAGGGTGAAAAAAAATTTGAAAAATGATTTAACCGGATTCAAAATTAATTACACAGGTTTACAAAAAAGAAAAGTTTTGATGTGGGAATGGGACCTATCATGCCTTAAGTATTTTTGTGTGCTGAATCCGAATTTAGTTAACGTCAAAAATTGTCAAAAAAAAAGAACGCATTTTGACGATAAAAACCGGGATGTGCTCGAAATTTACGCGGTAAAATTTTTTTTAAATTGAAAATTCGGATTCAGCACACAAAAATACATAAGGAATGATAGGTTTAGTCCTTGGAACAGAAATTTTTTTTTTGTAGATTGTGCACAGGTCTACAAAAAAGAATTTCTGTTCCAAGGACTAAACCTACCATTTCTTATGTATTTTTGTGTGCTAAATCCGAATTTTCAATTTAAAAATTTTTTACCGCGTAAATTTCTAACAAATCCCGGCTTTTATCGTCAAAATTAGTTTTTTTTTGACAATTTTTGACGTTTACTCGAAATCTACGCGGTAGAAAAATTTTTTAATTGAAAATTCGGATTCAGCATACAAAAATACTTAAGGCATGATAGGTTCCATTCCCAGATCAAAACTTTTCTTTTGTAAACCTGCGTTATCTTTAATTTTGTTCCTTAAAATTGTTGATGGAAGTGTCACAGTTTCTAAGATATTCAACATTTTATACTAAATACTTCATCCTAAAAACGGTCGGAAGCCATCTTTAAAAATAAATATCTCCGATACTATCAACCCTACACAAATAATTATATATATATTAAATATTAAAAAAAAAAAAAAACAATTTCATCCTCAGTTTATAAGCTTCATTTTGATGTCCGCTATATTTTCTCTAAAACTAATATTTATGGAGATATTTGCAGAGAAACAAAAAGTTTACGTTTTTTCTAAAATCCTCTTATGATGATTTTTTTTCTAAAGCAAGCAAAGTAAGCGGAGCGTTTCATCCATACTATACAGGGTGATTCTTTTAAGGCGACTATTAGAATATTTCCCACTTGCAGATGAGATAGCTATTTGAAATTTGGTACCCTACCATAGTCGACCATTGCGAGTCCGAAAATAATAATTTCAAAATGGCGGCACTTCCGAAAATACCGGAACTAGTTACCAACTTGCTTATTTTAAATAGAACACCCTATATATTTTCGACTTTTCGAAATGAACATAAAATTCTGAGTCAAAACATGTAGCACAACCTATATCTAAACAGAGCAATTTCGGAGATATTTGACATTTTATAAAAATTTGACAGATGCAACGGTTTGCAAGAACCGTTATAACTTTCTTCGTGTAGGAGATCCTTATTTGCTCTTCGGTACGTAGAAAGAACACAAGATGAGCTACTCTCTACAAAAAAAAATAGATTCCAAAATAGTATACCAAGTAGTTTATTTTTCACGTTAAATTTGTCAAGTTCAAACCTCAAAAACTTTTTTATTTCAAATTGAACACCCTGTATTCTTTTACATCAAATTATGTTAAATTAAATTCCTTTTTTCTAGTATAAGCATTAGGGGTTATAGTTACAACTTTTCGAAATATTGGCGATTTTCTTAAATGTCCAAGAATTTTTAGTAAAAATTGCCATCAACTATGATTAGAAACAATCATTAATGTCAGTCATTGTTAAAAAATGCCAGCACAAGAAGACTTAGATTTGTTTATTATTTATGGACAATGTGATAAAGTAACAATACCAAGAACATGTAACACATTGCCTACTCGATACCCACTTTATTGTTTCAACTGTTTCATAGGCTTCTACGTTTTTTAGGATAAATTATAATTTTCAACAAAAACTTGCAAATAATTCAAAGTACATGTGTTAAATATAGGACATGCTGATATAAGTCCATCTCAAATTTAATTCTATATCGATTGCCATAATAAAATTTGGCACGTGCCATTTGACAGAGCCAAATATTCTAAAATTATCCAATATGCATTTTACAGTGTATGGTGCATGGTTTCTGTTCCTGTGGGTATCGAGTAGTAAATGTGTTACATGTTCTTGGTATTACTTTATCACATTCTCCATAAATAATAAACAAACCAAAAAGTCTTCGTGGGTGTAATTTAAACATGTTGGCGTTGTTTAACATAAAATAATGACTGACATTAATGATTATTTCTAATCATAAGTAAGTTGATGGCAATTTTTATTAAACATTTTTGGACATTTAAGAAAATCTCCAATATTTTGAAAAGTTGTAACTTTAACGGCTACAATGCTTATAGTAGAAAAAAAGGGAATTTAATTTAACATAATTTGAAGTAAAAAAATACAAGGTGTTCCATTTGAAATAAAAAAGTTTTTGAGGTTTGAATTTGACAAAATGTAATGTGAAAAGCAAAACACTTTGTATACTATTATGGAATCTATTTTTGTAGAGAGTAGCTCATCTTGTGTTCTTTCCACGTACCAAAGAGCAAATAAGAATCTCCTACACGAAGAAAGTTATAACGGTTCTTGCAAACCGTTGCACCTGTCAAATTTTTTATAAAATGTCAAATATCTCCGAAACTACTCGGTTTAGGTATAGGGTGTGCTACATGTTTTGACTCAGAATTTTATGATCATTTCGAAAAGTCGAAAATATATAGGGTGTTCCATTTAAAATAAGCAAGTTGGTATTTCCGGAAGTGCCGCCATTTTGAAATTATTATTTTCGCACTCGCAATGGTCGACTATGATAGGTACCCTACCATCTCAAATGTTTATCTCATCTGCAAGTGGAAAATATACTAATGGCCGCCTTAAAAGAATCATCCTGTATATAAACGAAAAAATTTCAAAGCCTAACTAGTAGTCTTTCATTTTGGTTGTGTTTAGTTTTTATTTTTATTTATTTATTACTATTAGTGGAGAGTAGCAGGGAACTCTACCTTGTTACCTAATATCATTTTGAAATCGATGCAAAAATATCTAATTTCAAAACTGGCTGCGGTTTTCATCTACAGATTTAAGGTTCCACTTGATTTAAAAAAAGTCCTGACGTGACGGGGCAATGTAAGTTTCAGATTCGGTTTCAGCAAAAATATTTTTGCGAGGTTCGCCGGACCAGACCAGATATGTTTTTGGGGTAGCTAAAACTTTTTAGTAGCTTCTTTTATTTATTTAACTTCTACATGAGAAAGAAACTGTGAAGGAAATTATTGTGAAATTTCCTTTATGTTGGCCACCATGTGAATGTTACTACAAAAATAATAATCTCTTTGGAATTAATTGATATTACCGGCGACCCCGCCAAATCTTCGAATATTCTTGTAATGTCGGCTAAAAAAATTATTCTTAATTTGAAAAAAATCCTGACGTGATGAGGCAAAATGAGTTTCAGATCCGGTTTCAGCGATCCCAAAAACATATGCTACACTGGGTCTGGTCCGGTGCACCTCGCAAAAATATTTTGTAGTCCTCTGTAATTTATATTGTGTTCCTCTATTAGGCCGTTGGAATTAATAAAAAAAAGGTGATTTTCAAGAAGTTATATCTCCAGAAGATTTTATTGCATATAATGCATCTTTTAGGTATAAAAACTTGAAAAATCATATTTTTAAAAATTTTTTTGTCGTTGCTATACTTCCACTGGATGTGGAAGTAAAATTTTAATAATAGCTCAAAAATTGACAAAATATCGTCTAAATTTTATCCACGGGGGTTTTCGAGGTCACTAATTACGAATTTGAAGAGAAAATCGGAAAATTCAAAATAGCTGACTGATAATGGCGCGAAATTCAATTTTAAAAGTACATTTTTTTCCTTTTTTTTCACATAAAATGTATACAAAGCAAATAAAAAAATGAATTTACGTCTTTTTTTAACTAAATTTTTAATTTTTATTTTTTTTTGCATTTTCCCCTCCCCAATTCGTATATCTTATTTTTTAACGCGTTGGCATTGAATATGAAAATTGATAAAAAGAAAAGTGCATTAAATTTTTTTTTTCTTCAATTATTTGTTAATATGTAGCTTATATTATTTTGAAATTCGCATAAAAAAGTAGAGGCGCTACTTTTGAGTAAGTTATATATATACACGCAGTCATCTTCTTTTTTAATTTTTTATGCACTTTTCTTTTTATCAATTTTCATATTCAATGCCAACGCGTTAAAAAATAAGATATAGGAGGGTGGGAGGGAAAAATGCAAAAAAGTAAAAATTGAAAATTTAGTTAAAAAAAGACGTAAATTCATTTTTTTTATTTGCTTTGTATACATTTTATGTAATAAAAAAGGAAAAAAATGAAATTTTAAAATTGAATTTCGCGCCATTATCGATTTTCTCTTCAAATTCGTAATTAGTGACCTCGAAAACCCCCGAATATAAAATTTGGACGATATTTTATTAAGTTTAGAGCAATTATTAAAATTTTTTTTAAACGGGTGCAAACTATGCACTTTAGGATGCGTTTAATGGCTACAATCGGCCCATAAAGGGTCTTAAATGACCCAATATGTTACTTAAGGCTTGTATAATACGAAAATAAACCATTTTTCTCAAATTTTTATGAATCTTAAATGAATATCTTTGAAAAACCCTTGAAAAATGCACAAAAACATCCCTGAACCGATTCAAAACATTTTTTGACAGGCTTTTAGAGATAAGTTTATAGAACGGTACTAAGCTATTGAAAACTAAAGAAAGAAAAAATATTCTTGTACGAAAATCAAAAAAAAAAATTTCTGTTGACTTCAATAGTCTGGTATCATTCTATCAGGTTTTCGAAAAGTCTATCAAAATATTTTTTCAATCGGTTCATTAAGCCTGTAGGCCTTAGGTTTACAAAACATATGTAAATTTAAATTTTATGGCTGCAAGAGATGCCAAGAACTATGCTACTACCAGCTTACACTCTGTTGCCAACTGTAGTGTTGACAAGCTATTAGTCACATAAAAAATGGTTCAAATATAAAGGTTTTTTTGAACTTCAAACTCCACTTTATTTCTTTACACCACCCTTCTAGGTAAAATAATGAATAAGTTTGTCGTATGTTATATTTTGTGATCCACTTTACCTTCGATATCTCTAACATTAAGCGGTATTTTGAGTGAGAAATGATGTTTTCATGTCTTTAGCACTTTTGTAAATAAATTCTTTCTCTCTAGTTTCCCAAATCCGAATGAATTGACGAACTTGAAATTCGAATCAGACATAAAATTTTACGCAAAAATCTGGTTTTTATTTTTGTATGCCCTTATTGGTATCCCTTCAGCCAATTGTCGATTTCGGGAGCGTATAAACCCAACTATTACAGTTATTGTCTATAATAATACCACGTTTTTTAATAATAGTTCTAGGGCACGTGCACCTTTTGACAGCCGACAAGATAGTTAAATGTAATAAAGTTAAAATTCACAGTTTTCCTGTACCTTTTCTAACTTTTGTGTACTCTCAATTAGTAAAATGTACACTTTTAAATTCAGGTTTCTTCATATATAGACAATTACATCTGTTTTGTGGATAATTTTTCCTTTAATTTCGTGAGATGTAGATTTACATTGTGCCTTTAATCGTTTTCTTCTTGTATAAAACAATTTATAGGATTTGTGATATTATTATATATAGAGCATATTTAGCTTATTTCCAGAGCCCGTATTTTGGATGACATTGACGTAAAATGCAGAGTCGGCATGGGAGGGTAGTACAAAATTATAATTCTTATCTCTTTTTGTAGTTAACTGCTCATCCAACTGGAAACATTAAAGCAAACTGTTACATTGCAGATTAATACCACGTAATTAACAATAATAGATAATTAAATATGAGTCTAAATATTCGGCACGAAAAAACGCCGCGCGCCGTTTCTCTGAAAATATCACTTGTAAATTCCTATTTTCCTGTTGATGGAAGTTAGACGACACATGCCACGTAATTAAAAACTTGCGCGATCATAGGGTAATATTGCACCTTTAATAGGTACTTGAGCTTTGCATCATTTAATGTTAACCCGGCGTCTTCACAAATCCACGATTGTACCGTTCGTATTACGGTAATGGACGCGCCATTATTATACTAAACTGCCGAAATAGTCATTGGAAAGTTTCCCTTACCCATGTCTGGAAATAGTATCAGCGGATAATCGACGCATAGTGAAGCAATGAATTTAATTATTATCGTTTCATGTTAAATTAATAAAGAAATACCAGCACAGAAACACGCCAAACACAGCGTATGCAATGACAATATTAGAGATGCAGGTAAACGAAAATATACAGTTGGAGAAGAAAATATAAAAGCTCTGAACATTTAAAAACAGCTAAAAGTCAGTACATAAAGTGGATGGCTCGAGATTTCTACAAAAATATTCAACTCTGGCAGCCCTTCATTTTTAAACTCGGTGTGCGTTAATCGAAAATATACACACGGAGAAGAAAATCAAAAAGGTTTGGATATATTATGATTAAAATAACAACTAAAAAGTGTATACATAAAGCCGATGACCCACAATAATATTCAACTTCACTAATATATTCAACTACATTAGCGGTTGCGTTGCGATTTCATTATCTACTACTGCTGTTTTCTCAATAACAATTTAACAGCAGTTAGCAAAAACATTTTTACTTCGTCGTGTTTCTTATCTGTTGTTTTCTCACTTGTTATTTTCGAACAGAAATAACAGTCTGTTAATGCTATTTACAAATAACAGTTATAAAATAACAGGTTGTTAAATAGCAACTCATCTCTAGTTTGGCTTTGGCAGTGTGCGTTGGGTTTCGGGCGGGTGAGCCACGCAGTGTTGATAGCCCCAACACTTCTACTCATACCTTTACTGTTAGTGCTTTATAACCGATACCGATGAGTTAATGTTTATGCATGTAAAATGAATTTGACAAATTTATTTTAAATACTTTCGAGTCTATTAACATAATCATTATACTTCGGGCTCCAGATCATTGAACAATATTCAATACAACTATAACTACTAATGTTTTATATAATAATATTAAAATCCAATTCATATCTTTAAAATCTAGATATTGTCTAGGTCGACCAAAAAATAATATTTAGAACTTGCAATATTTAAGAATAATTACTTTACTGTGTAATGACACCATATAATACGACTAATAATTTTTTACCTGTCTGAAGGGTCAGGGACTCTTTTTATCTGTAGAGAAACGTAAACATCTCAATAAACGTTCGCCTGGACTTTCACTAAGGTTTATAAAATAAAAATTTTGTATTTAAAGATTTTTTGGTTTGTGTGGCAATAATACTTATTGTTAGCGACCGATGTTTCTGATTGTAACTTTACAAAAGTATTAGATAGTATCGTGTAATTCAGAGTCCGTCTCTGGAATGTCATCCGAAATACGGGCTATGCTTATTTCAGATTTAAATTTGGATAATTATTTTGTTACCAATTGACGGCAAAATGCAATCATATTTGGTTGTAAAAGTCGAGACGAAAGGGATACCGATTTGAATTTCGACAGGTATGTATTTATTATTTAAAATATTTAATATATAGGTACATAGTACCAAATACCTACTGCATTCATCATTTTTGTTAGATGAAAAACAACAATTTTTAATGCTTTTAAAAGAAAACCTACTCACGTAATAAACAGAAGAGAATGAGAGAAAGAGAATGTTTTTGAGCGTTATACTCTTGTAATTAAATTAATACTCGTGTAGTGTTCATCAAACTTGTAGTTTTATTATAACAGAAATATTTATTTGTATGTTTACACGATTGTATTTTGTACAAATACTAAAAAATTTATATATTTTAAAATATTACAAAACTGATTTTCTTTCAGTATCTGCTTAATTATATACGATCGGATCTTATTAAGGTGTTTATCCACGTTTCTCTTCGCTACTTTGATTGCGATTAAAAACTTATCTTTCTTTGGTGAAGCCCATGGCCATCTGTAACAAGCTAAAAATGTTCGCCGGTTTACTAAACTTTTTATATAATTGTTACATATTCTATAGAATAATCTTCGCAGTTTTTTGTAAATAATATTAGTTTTAGACATTTTTACTTTTCTAGTACACACTTAGTTGGTGAAAGACTCAGTGTAAAATAAAGTAAAAATTAAAAAACTATACCCTCACGTGGGTTTCGAACTCGGGATCCTTGGATTCCGAGTCAAAAGCAAAAAACAAAACAGATACATTTTTGTAAATTAAGCATCTACAAGTATGTGCCTCCCTGAAACGTGGCCCAGAGCCAGCCAGACAACGACGACGCGTAGCGCCGTGGTGAATATAGGGTTGGGTAGGGGCAGGTCAGGTTTGACTGGAACAGTAATTCGCGAGTCAAAGGCTTAAGAACTACACCGCCACCTAACACGTAATAAATGTAAATTTTTACAATACACACTTGACGATTTTGGAACGGGTAGTGCTCGGCATATAGATGGAATAGGGACGCTCCAAAGGTCCTAATCGAACCGTCTTAATAAGCAGTTTAGTAAATATGTAAATAAAACTTCTAATTTGAAAAATAACTGTGCATTGCTCATTCAAAAATCGTCAACTTCCCGTGGACCACCCTGTATATTACATTATGAAATGTATATTTGTAAAATATATAAATACTTAGATATTAAAATGAAATATCATTTCACCTAATTTCTATTCGATTAGGTCCAAAAACATAAAAATAAAAAAAAAATTCTCAAATTTAAATCATCAATAATATTTTTATTTACTGATCGATTTTGTTCAAAAACAATAGGGTTCTTCCCCTGGCTAACATTAACTTACTGTCCAAGTTTCAGTAGAATCGGATTTTTCCTTCTCGAGTTATCGTGCTTACAAGAAATATGACGAACGGACAGACGGGCAGACGGACTGGCGGACAGACGGATGGACAGACGGACATTTTGAAAGTTGTTCAGAATTCGTTCACTAACACAATGATATGAAAATTCTTTGTCTGCGAGCGATATTTAGAAATATGCCGATCAAATGTAATATAAATAACAAAAACTTTATTCTCATGAATGCAGTAGGTATTTTGTACTATGTATTTATTAAATATTTTAAATAATAAACACCTACCTGTAGGTAGGTGTGCTTGCATTGGCATCCCTTGGTATTAATTGGAAACAAAATAATTATAAGTATTTAAATTTTAAATAAGCTAAATATGCTATAAATATAACTAGTGGAATCATTATAATATTCGCTAATTTACTGAGCTTTTTATATAATTGTTACACATTCTATAGGATACTCTTCGCAGTTTTCTTGTAAATAATATTAGTTTTTGGACCTTCTGAATTTTGTGATACCAACTTTGTTGTGAAAAAAATATATGAAAAGAAATAAAATAAAAAAAAACAACCGCCCTGTGAGGGATTCGAACACACGACCTTTGGATTGCAAGGCAAAACTACTGTAGCATGTATAATTTAGGAGTATGTTGACCCATATTTCCTAGTAAATCTATTTTTTTTTGTTAGAAAAAAACAAAACTTTGTTTAATAGTTCCATCATTTTAAATTTCTATAAAGACCTGAACATTATATGCTAACGTGTATAACTGGTCATCTAAGTAACAGGTTTACTTGCTAATATATTTATTCACTCAAAAACACAAATGATCATAAATAAATAAACAACAACCATCGAAATAAATAACTTAATAATCTAATAAATTAAAGTATTGGTATATTTAACATTAATAATTTACGTTTGTAACAATTTATCGCTTGAATAAATTGAATACACGGAACGTTTTGTGGTTCTATTGAACATAATTTCCGGTAGGAGATTTCTTCGTCCTTCCTGGCGATTTGCTCTTCACTTGTTTCGAGTCTAACCCAGTGTAAGGTGTGTTGACCTTTCGTCATCACCCCAGTAACTTTTATTTTACCAATAAAGATCGGTACTTCGTCTAATTATTAATGTCAGGAAAACTCCATTCGTTTATTCCTGTTGTCTATATTTATGGTCGAGCCAAAGAAATGTTTCGTTAGCTGTTAGCCTCATGGTTATATATTTCAAGATGGCCGGATTCATTTCCGTAAGTACTTTAAAAATTATCTTTTTATTTCAAAGTTTCATTCGTAAAATATAGTTTATTATATTGTTTTTTCGACTTGTAGGATCTTCTTATTTCTGGATTATGATCTTATCCTTGGGTCATGATTTTAATTTTGAATCACATTAAGCATCTTAACATTAATTAAAATTTCACTTTGTCAATGGTTTATGGTAGAAGATAAACTTTACTTAAAAGTCAATAGTCATATCCATTCAATGGTCATTATATAATTTACCCACAACTTTAAAAGAAGTTCTACCTTTTCTGGAATGGAGATGTATGTTCGCCATCTTATTTAGCAGCCCATTTTTTTTGTACTTGATGCTTCTAACTGTAATGGTTTCCTGTTTGGAGAAGAGCCAAGCCTAATATTTTCGTCATCGATTGTACCTACATTCTTCGAAGAAAGCTACAGATCTTTCAAGTTAAGTGTTTAATTTAAGTAATATTCTTACAGTTAAACTGTCATGTTTTGCACAGAAAAACATTTGAAATTTTACATCTTTTATCATTACGGATAAAACGTTATCACATAACATATCGAAATGACATTTGTTTTTCTTAAATATGAAAGTTTTCGAACTTCACGTGTTCGTGTCATAATTAAATAATTTTTCTTCGGAGTTTTATAGTGAAATATTAATTATTGAGGTACAACTGCACAAGGTGTGGTGATCACCAAATTTTATTACCGCTTCGCTTTAATATATATGTTGCAATGCATTTGGGTAAATTATTAAAAATTTTTGTCATAATATCTTAAAACATACAGTTTAGATGGTATAAATTGTAAAATTTAACTTAGGTTATTTTTTCTATCAATATTTGATTGGGTAAAACCTAGTTTGAACAACTTCTAATAAAAGAAGAATTTCTTATTAAATATTTTCAGATCAATTTTGGGTAGACCAACTACTATAATCTTATATAAACATTTTTTTTAAGAGTAGCTTTAAATACTTTCCATATTCGTTTGTAAATGTTAATCTAGATGTTATTTTGGCTTGACATCAACCCAGTTTTGACCAGTTTCTAAGAAAACTGATTTTATAATTTTAATAAGAGTTTTATTCACAAACTTGTTTCTTGCTACTTCAACGAGCTCCATTTTACTTTATAAAAAATACGTAAAACAAATATTTAGATCTTGGTAATTGAATATTATTAACTATTCTTGGTATTCATCAACATCTTGTATAAAGAATGGTTGGCGCCTATAACATAACACCAATTTCCCTCATCATACATATTTGTAGGTAAGTCTTCTCTCTATTATAATATCTTAATAATAAATAAACTTGCACAAGTCATGACCCAAACGCTTCCGAGCTAATGAGCTGGTGGCAGTGTACTTTGCTTGATCTGTTATCAATAAATTCGACTCTAAAAATATTTTATATTATTACCTTACAGGTAAATAGTTAACATTCAATAAAAAAAATAAAATTATTGATAATCGGCCAAGGTAAAGCTACAATACAAACGGTCATTTTGAAAGTTGTTCAGAATTCATTCACTAACATAATGATATGAAACTTTTTTCTCTACAAGCGATATTTCCGGTTTTAAAAATGTGCCGACCAAATCTTCGTTTTTGCGACTATAAATACTATAAATCCTATAAATTGTTTTATACAAGAAGAAAATAATTAAAAAGACATAGGTAAACAATCTACAATCTACATCTCACTAAATTGAAGGAAAAATTACCACACAACGCACGTAATTGTCTGCATATAATGAAAACTAAATTTAAAACTGTACATTTTACTAATTGAGAGCACACAAAAGTTAAAAAAAAGGCAGGAAAACTGTGAATTTTAACTGTGTTACATTTAACGATCCAATCTCGTTGGCTGTCAAATGGTGCACGGGCACTAAAAATTATTGAAATTATAGAAAAGGAATAGTTGTAGCCACTAATTAAATTAATATATCATAGTAATACATTAAGCTATACCTCTGTCATAAAAATGGATTTATCCCAAGTGTCCCGCTTTCTGGAATAGTTGACTAGCGGCAAATAATGATTGTGCAGGTTAGAAAGAAGCTTAGAACATCCGTAATTTCTTATCTTACCTGCCAGGGCCACCGACCAAACGGCGCGTTTTTTCCTCCAACAATCCTCGTCTGGGGCTTCGTGAACATCTGCGGCACTCCGCAATCTGCGAATTTCAGATACATTTTATCTTTGTATTTTCTCTTATTGCAGCAAAACTGTACAAACATCCTAACTAAGAAAGTGTCTGGAAACATTTGGTGATAATACTGGCAATTTTCCTATTTGGACTGAAACAATTGTCAATAGAACACTTTCAGTAAAGACTAAACAGAAATCAACACATTTGAAAACTTATCATTTCATTTTAGTATGAATTAGGAATTTAATTTTATAATAAAAACAAAGAATATTATTTAGTCATTTGTGGATATGTCGTAGTCGTTTGATGAAATGCGTCATTTCGTGAAAAGCCTAGGCAGTACATGAACTGCCGGCATACCATGCAAATTCTAGAGGTTGCACAATCTGTCTAAGCATTTCCTGAAACGCCGTAATCGTCTCGGCTCTTGACGTTTAAAGTTATTCTGCATGATCTGCCAGATTGTTTTCTATTACTTGCTGGCTATTTGTCTTGTTTATTATGGAAAATAAGAGTGAAATAGACTTGTTCAATAACACAGGCCCACAAAAAAAAAGTTATTTGAACTGCACATCTGAATATACTTTTCTTTAGTATTTTTTCCCGCTGATTACGAATCTGAAGTCAGAATGGGGGGTTAATGCGCATATTACAGAGAAAAACCCAAAAAACTGTCAAAAATGCGTTTATTTATGGTTTTTTTGGGTGGTAAAATATGTATGTGGCGTGTTCGGCTAGGCTGCATGTATTTTTCTTACGTATTTTTGCCCCATTGACCTCGAATCTATTGTTGGAACCCAGGGCTAATTGTCAAAATGTTGAGGGAAAAAGACCGTCAAAAATCGCATTTTTCACGGATACTATGTTTTTTTATGGATATCATGTTTTTTACATGAACGCATAGCGTGTTCCAATGGTCTGCATATACCTTTATAGAGTAATTTTTTCCGCTCATCACGAATCTGGAGTCAAATTTTGGGGTCAGTGATGAAAACACTGAGAAAAATTTAAAAAACCGTCAAAAATCGGTTTTTTCAGGATACCCAATCATTGTGCGTGATATATAGTATTTCAATTTTATATGGGTTTTCGTTTTCAAACATGCTTATCTTCCAACGATCTGTATAAGTAGTTTCTTCGTCGTTTCGTTCCTTTTGGTTTCACTTCTCTTTGTAGCATCCAGCAGAAAACTGCTAACATGTTGACATCTCATTTACCCTGAAATCGACGTTCAACGTCTTTTAAATTTTGGTGGAATCTTTCTCCTTGCTCTTCACTGAAGTCACCGTTATTTTCTGGAAAATCATCCAGGTGTGAAATCGAGAAAGTGCAATTTCAAAGTCATCATACAACCTAACTTTTCGTAAGTTTTTATCATTTTTGATACAATGTTTCTGTAGTCTGCTAAATCAATTTTACACAAAAAAAAAAAAGCTTTTATGCAGGACTAACCATTTTCTCAGAAATTTAACTTTAAAAATTATTTCATGGCTTTATATTTATTAATAGTCCATGCTCTTGAATCAATGCAAGGTACACCTGCCGAAGAAAACGATGATGATCATGCTTCCACCACACCTGCAGTTTTAGAAGAAAATGAGGAGCTACAGAAAAAAGCTGGCATGGCGCTTCTTCACACCTACCACAAACCTAGCACAGTGAAGACATGCCGTGACCTCGGTTTAAGCTTCAGCATATGGATCGGGCAAAAATTCAGCAATTACAGTGAGGTCCATGTTGTTTTCGACTCTTACAAAGAAAACTCGCTGAAGAAAACCATGAGAGTGATTCGGCAAAAAGGCTCAGATCCAATCCAGTACAAAATCGGACCAGAAACGAAAATTGGAAGTATAGCAATGAATAAATTCTTGTCCCACGATAAGACGAAGGATGAACTGATAGAGTTCCTTTCCGGTCAGATTCTTCAATTTGGCGTGACCAATAACAAAAGGTTTGTAATCAGTTGGAGAGACAAAGCAGCTTCATCACATGGCGATGATGTATCCAGTCTTTAAAGTACGTAGGAGGAGGCGGACACAAAGATCATATTACATGCAGTATATTTAGCACAGAAAGGAATTAAAACTACTCATGGACTGATGTCCTAATTTTGGCACTAAGATGATATCCCCAACTTTCGAGAGAGTTTGCATTTTTCCTTGGCCATGGCATGAAAAGGTTTGTTCAGCTAGGTTCAATTTACAAAGCACTTGGACTTTTGAAAGCCTCTGCACTTCCTGGATTACACGCATTTTCAGGAGCAGATGTAACAGGATCATTTGCCGGCAAAGATAAAATAAAGTAGTGGAAAATTTTTAATTCTGCAAGTGATAAGCTGCTAGTAGCTTTGGCTACATTAGGGACTACACTGTCTCTCACAGAAGATGTCAGGGCTAACTTGGAAGCGTTCCTTTGTCAGCTTTATATCCCCAAAACAACACTGACCGACATAGGAGCTGTGAGATGTGTGTTGTTATTCACCCAGAAACAATGTCAAGATGAGAACCTTCCTCCAACAAGATCTGCACTGGATCCGTATTTGCTAAGGGCCCACCTTCAGTGTTTTGAGTGGAATCAGGACCTCATTCAGCATCCCAGTAACCCACCATCCTCAGATTTTGGATGGAAGAAAGTAGGGAGTTCGTACGAGCCAGTTGCTTGTACCAAACCTTGTGCTCGAGAGCTTATTTTGGAACTTTGTCGCTGCTCATGCTCCAAAAGGCGTTGCTCTCCTCCATGTACGTGTCAGTCGAATGGACTCTTGTGTACCGAAATGTGTAAGTGCGAAGGTAATCTCGACCGATGTGATAATATGGGAGAGTGTGAGCAAGGCAATGATGAAGATTTGGGGCTAAGTGAGATTTGCATTCAAAGTGACGATGATTTTAATTAAAAATGTCATTGTAGAAGTGAAAAGTATTGCTTGTCTGTACTTTGTCTATATAAATCTGTAACTACTGTATTTCTATAAGTTTCTTCATTAAACTTTAAAATTTTTTTGTTTTCCCTTTTCAGGCCTTGGATGGGTTCCATCAGCCAGCTACACAGATGGGGGAAAGAGAAGGAAGTAAAAAGGAAAACGTTAAAACAATATAGGTGCTTTTTCTTTCAATTTCCTATGCCTACCTATACTGTAAAACATAGGGGAGATGGGGTATTTGTTAATTTATTTATGTTTGTCATGTTTTAGTTATAATTATTGTTTCCAGTAGCCCGAGGAATAGTGTCAAATATGTTAATATGCACTGGCAAATTTCTCATCATTAGACATATTAATTTTTATTATTGAAAACTATAAAATGAAACTTTTTGAGAGAACGGTTAGTTCTACATAAAAAATTGTAATAACCTTTTTACTCCAGTCGAATTAGACATCATAAAAAAATTTGCGTACTGCGGACTATTTTTTTGTGGAAGTTGTTTAAGAGGGCATATTAAGCAAGCACAGAAAACTACACCCTGCTACACCATGTGCGTCCCCTATTTTTAGGGGTTGAAATTTTACTTATGTGTCCATATTTGTTTCCCTATTGCCCGTAGGGCTCTTTACCAAGTTACAGTTTTTGAAGATTCATCCCTCCTCTACATAATATATATATTACACATTTGCTGTAGGACAAACGGTTTTGGGTGTACGAGGCCGGAAAGGTCGCGCTGTCCGAATTTGGGGGTCATCTGCACAGGACAAACGGCTATTATTTCCAATCTACAGTACTACACATACTAATGCCCTTAAGGAGGGATGATGATTTGTGAAAAAACTTTCATCGAATACCGCACGGTTTTCATGATACGGGATGTTGAAATTTTGAAAACCCCTTTTTTAAAAAAAAAGTGAACCTACTTTTTTTCTCTCATTTTTTTTTCATGTATGTACGACCCTAATATAAGAAAATTTACGTTGGTTTCATTTTAATACATTCGTTGGTTTAGGAGCTAGACAGCAAAATATGCCAAAAATGGCTATTTTGGTATTGTTGCATTGAAAAAACCAAAACCAGTATAATTCTGGTAAGTGTTTTTGTTTATCCTAAAAGTCCAATTCATTGCGCATAGAAAATGTGTTTTTGTATTTAAATAGGATCAACACTTATTGTGTAATAACGATTTATGTCTTGTGTTCTCCAGTCTCATTTTCATATTTTTTTTTTGAGGCCTTATGGTTCATGGTAGGGCAGAAAGCAATATATACCTGAACAGGGCACATATTAGGGTGCTAAAATAGATCTCTTGTTAAAATGCGATAGGACGTACTGTTTTCGAGTAAAACGCACTTCTTTGCAAAAAATTATTTCAGATCACACTTTTCATCGACTGACTCACTGCTGACTACGAAAAAATAAAACTATGTGCCGCTTCTTGCTTTTTCTATTTATTAGGGACATTGTTAATGAAAGAATGAAGGGACTCGGATGGAATAGGGGGTTCTCACTCCCCTATTTGAAGGTTCACGCTTGTCTCGAATCATCATTGCAACTTATTTTGTGTCTATAACAAAATCCACGGTAATTTTCTTCCTCGAGAAACAGATATTATATGTCCATTTCATCGGAAAATTATTAAAAAAAACAAACTCCTAAGAAAAAAAACACCAAAATGTAAAATTTATTTATCAGATCACAATTCAGAACACAATAAAAACTCAAAGCAAACATAACCAAACAAGTTCGTTTTACTCGAAAACGGTACGTCCTATCGCATTTTAACAAGAGACCCATTTTAATACCCTATTATGTGCCCTGTCCACTTGTATAATGCTTTCTTCCCTACTATGAACCATAAGGCCGCAAATAAAAAATTGTGAAAAAGGAGACTGGAGAACACATGACATAAATCGTTATTACAAATAAATACAAAAACACATTTTCTATGCGCAATGAATTGAACTTTTAGGATAAATAAAAGCATTTACCAGAATTATACTGGTTTTGGTTTTTTTAATGCAACAATACCAAAATAGCCATTTTTGGCACATTTTGCTGTCTAGCTCCTAAACCAACGATTGTATTAAAATGAAACCAACGTAAATTTTCTTATATTAGGGTCGTACATGCATGAAAAAAAAATGAGCGAAAAAAAGTAGGTTTACTTTTTTTAAAAAAAAGGGGTTTTCAAAATTTCAACATCCCGTATCATGAAAACCGCGTGGTATTCGATGAAAGTTTTTTTACAAATCATTATCCCTCCTTAAGGGCATTAGTATGTGTACTATTGTAGATTGGAAATAATAGCCGTTTGTCCTGTAAAGAAGACCCGCAAATTCGAACAGCGTGACCTTTCCGGCCTCGTACACCCAAAACCGTTTGTCCTACAGCAAATGTGTAATATATATATTATGTAGAGGAGGGATGAATCTTCAAAAAGTGTAACTAAGTAAAGAGCCCGACGGGCAATAGGGAAACAGATATGGACACATAAGTAAAATTTCAAAGTTTCAACCCCTAAAAATAGGGGACGCACATGGCGCAGCAAGGTGTAGTTTTCTGTACTTGCTTATTATGCCCTCTTTAACAACTTCCACAAAAAAAGTCCGCAGTACGCAAAATTCTTTATGATGTCTAATTCGACTGGACTATTTCTCTGTATAATTGATTTAGCAATATTTTTTATATAAAACTTTTTTCGTAATCCCAATGGTTACTTAGATAAATGGGAAAATGTGTTTGCGAAGGCTGCCATTTTGTTTTTCGCGCGCAGCACTCAAACGCACCATTTTTGGGAGTGCCAACATCGAAAGTATGTTTCTCCAAGGTCAAACAAAGAGATTGGGACCACTACCTCATTTGCATCATCAAAGATCCCACGGATGTACATTTAATAAGGGACTATGGACGACAAGTGAAAATTTTAGCTCAAATAGCAATACTATTAAATTCGCCTATTTCTAATCATGTATGCTTAAACAACCAATCAGAATAAACTTACACTGATAAGATCTCTTAGGGATCTTTTCACTTATGTCGTCTAGTTTGACAGTTCAATAATTCAAAATTTATTTTTTGACAATGTTGATTTGGAATTGCAAATAACGATTTAATGAATATAATAATAGAGGATAACACACCAAATAATACATAATCTACATTTAATTTTACAAATTGCTCTTTTAATAATTGTGTTTTCAATAAATAGTTTTGAATAAATAAATAAAATAAATTTCAAAAAATTTTCTACGCAAATATCTCTCGAACGTTTTTTTACCCCTTCCTCAAGCACGTTGCTTTTAGGTAATATCCCTCCGCCTATTACCAAGCAAGTGCTTTCGGAAACTGTTATAAAATGATTTTGTTATTATCAACGTCTTTGGGATATTATAGCTGAAAAGATTCCTAAGGGATCTTATCAGTGCAATTTTGTTCTAATTGGTTATTTGATTAGACATGGGCGAATTTAATAGGATTGCAATTTGAGCTAAAAATGTTCACTCTTAATTTCCATAATAAAAAAAACAAACAGCTCAACATGGCTTGCGGACAAATCAATCGACAGAAACGGCAACTAACCTAACCTCAAATACACAGCACAACACAATCAGCCGAGTATCAGTCACTTCAAGAACAGTCAACATCTAATTTGCGGCAGATCGTGTAGAATGACTTTAAACATCATGTGCTGAGACGACCACAGCGTTTCACGAAATGCCTAGGCAGATTGTACAATCTCCAGAACTTACATGATATGCCGGCAGTTCAAGTACTGCCTAGGCTTTTCACGAAATGACGTATTTCTTCAAAAGACTACGACATATATATTTGGATAAATTATGAAAATTAAGGTCTTTCAATTCTACTAATCTGCTTGTCTATGTATGGGTCTGGTGTCTACCTTTTGGCGCTATATCTACAAAGCTATTTCTCGGAGAAAAATAATGTTTGGTAGCTATTACCAACGAAGAAATAGAATATACGTTAAGTGGAAAATATACAATATAAAGTATGATAAAAATGAGACAGTGGACAATACTTGGCATGTAATCATTGTCAAGGTAGAAGCCCGCTAAACTTTTAGTAAAAAATATACAGAATGGACATCACTAAAAAACAATTAATGAAAAAATGTGACGAATTTTTTGTTTTCCTATTAATATTACTGTACAAATAAAGAAACTAAGAATTTCGCTCACACGTGTGCCTTCTGCACGCGAGGCGTCAGTCGAATGTACAAAAAGCACACAAGTAAGCGATTTCGTTTCTTCATGAGGGCTCTATAGCGTTTTGTTTAATTCTGCCATTGAAATGTTAAAAAAATATTAAATTTTGTAATAACTGCTACTTTGGTATATAGTTATGCGTTTAAAACTCAAATTTAAACTTATGTTAGACCCCCCCAAATAATAAAAAAATAAAATCACATCCTACCCAGAATGTAGGGAAGCCCCAATAGATTGGACTAGCATAATCATGGTAATTCTTGAAAAATAACATTCATGCCAAAAACTCTTTAAATTAAGATGGTAAAGTGTCATGGTAATAAAAAGCCTCTTTGGTATTATAAAAGATACTATAAAATTGTAATACTTTTGTAGAAAAACGCAGTATAAAGGAGCTTCACAAGAAATAACGCTCGCAGAGTAAATGTTCACAGGAGAAAATCTATTCAAAGGTTCATAACTTACCGACTTTTTCTTTACTAGACGATGTAACGGCGCTACTAAATGTAGATGTGGGCATCAAATCGGGCACCACGGAGACTTTTTCTATCGGAGTTTCGGTGTTTACGAGGGGATTTATTGCTTCTGGCGGCCTGCAATCAATATGAAAATGCTGTATACGGACTGACATAAACATAACAGTTCAAATTTATGGGCTATTCAAAGCTTTACAACCATTAAATGCATATACATAATGTGCAAATTCGACCAAAGAGTGACCCTTAGTTTAAACGGGAAATGGATTAACAGAATCTGGTGTTCAACATGTAAATTCTGAACTTAGGACCTGTTATCACATCGCACGGCGTAATTTCAATTTGTATGCAGTTTGATGACAATCGTTTTCCTTGGAAAGATATGTTAATAAGAGCATTTATTAAGGACACATACAAGGTACAGTGGGGAGGTGGAATTTACCATTAACTAGCTAGGATTAGAAATAGAAATATTTATTTGTATGATTCATTATAATTATAAAAAACATGTTAAGCTTGTAAGTAAAATTCATGCTACTTGTAAACATAGTAAAATCTTTGTTAGAAGCAACATATTGTTGATCCATATATTCTTTTAGTTCATATTCATATTTTCAATCAAATATGAAAATGCTGTAGGTACACAGAGAAAAATAATTTTTAATATTAGATTTTTGTTATAATATTTACTACGGGAACCCACCCTAACTGTACGTGCACCCAGGCCGATGCTTGCGGATAATGTTTTTTATAAAAATTAAAGCCTAAGGAACAATATTAGACATGTCCCCCCCCCCCCCCCAAAAACTTTCAAAATCTCGTCATGTTTATAAAAAAAAAATTGGAAATGTGGTTTTCGTCATTTAACACAAAAACTAAAATAGATGGAGAAAAACCATCTGCACAGAAACAAACAATATAAAATGTAAGTAACACCTCAATCGCTTTCAGATTCACTATCGCTGTCTCCCGATACATCGAACAATTCATCCAAGTCTTCTTCTTCTATTGCTTCATTTGTGATATCTTTATCATCCTCTCTTTCGTCTATTATGACTTGATTTGGAATTTTCTCCTGAAGAATTTCAGTAAGCGAATGACGCAGTATTTTATCTGCTGAACACCAAAGAGGTTCTCCATTTTCTCGCCACGTACATCTAGAGTGGGCTCCGCGACTAATTATATATAAATAGACTCGATGAAAAAGTGTCTTAGTGTCTTAACACCAACATGTTACACAATGTATTTAACTTTTTTGAACTAAATCTAACTTCTTCTAACGCCACTCGAATATTCAATAATAGTCTTAATCAAACCAGCCTCTCATGTATTGATTATATGGTTACTAATCTGTCAACAAATGTATCAAAATGTAAATTATACAACCCGAATATTGCTGATCACGTTGGACATATTCTAAGTATTGAAACGAATGAAATTACACTTGACAACAGTGAAATAATGTTCAATAAGAGATGTATAAATGCTGAAAATATGGCAAATTTCAATTTTGAAATTAGTCGAGTAAACTGGGATGAAATGCAGGAACTTAACGTAGACGACTCCTTTAATTTTTTCGTCAACACGGTTGTATGCTGTTTTGAAAAAAATTACAATGCATAGTAATAGAAGACAAAACTACAAAAAAGAATGGCTAACAGATGAGTTAATACACCAGAGCAAAAAGTCAAGCAAAGTCAGTGAAGCAAAACTTTTACAAAAATAAAATATGCAATGCATCTAACAAATCAAAGGAACCCTGGAACATTGTTAACGATAAGCTAAGTAGAAATCAACATAATGATAAAAATATTGTTCTAAAATATAATAATGAAGAAACTAGTGACATAATCAGGAGGATACCAAAAATAAAATAGCCGAACACTTCGGTTCAAATTTATCTTTGCCGTGTATTACCTCGACATATAGGGAACATACAAATTTCGCACCTATAACTGCGGATGAGGTCAATGCTGCGATCACAAAATTGAAAAATAAAAAGTCTATTTCCTTTGACGGCCTAACAGATGTGTTTTAAAAAATATTAAAGACAACGTCATTGATTTTTTGGTTTATTTATTTAATATGTCTGTAAATGCAGGACATTTTCCCAATATACTCAAGCAGGCAATTGCAATACCAGTTTATAAAAAAGGGCCTACTATAGAAATTGAAAATTATAGGCAAATCTCTATGTTAAGTGTTTTTTCTAAAATATTTGAAAGGATTATTTATAACAGGTTAGTGTCTTTCATTGAAAAAAATAATATACTCGCCGTTTCCCAACACGGTGTCAGATCAAATAAATCCACAGAAACGGCCTCGTCTCATTTGTTAGAATATGTCTACACAAACTTAGACAAGAGTCAGTACGTCGTGTCGTTACTATTTGACCTATCGAAGGCATTTGATACCGTTGACAAGAACATATTAAAACAAAAAATGTATCATATTGGTTTGGCTGTCATGGATATTAAGTTATATGGAAGGGAGAACATTTAAAGTAAGATTAAGTGGGGTGGAGTCAGAGACACACGACGTAGCAATGGGGGTACCCCAAGGCCCATATTATTTCTGTTTTATGTGAACGATCTCCCTAAAGGTCATCTAATTATGTTTGCTGACGACCTTACGGTAACCATATCAGTAGAAAAGCCGGAGATGGTACAAGAATTAGTTAACCTTACATTGGAAGAAGTTAGTTCATGGTCCCAAAGAGATAAACTGACATTAGCTTATCGAGCAGCACTAAATTGCTCGGCACTCAATCTAGATAGTAAATTGTCATTGGATTTACATATTGAACATGCCAGTTGAATAAAGCCTATTTTGCCATTTTGCAACTGAAAAGTACACTAAGTGAATCCGGACTTTTAAACGTTTACTATGCACTAGCTTATACACATATATCCTACAACATATTATACTGGGGAAGTGCTAAAAATAGAGAGAGTCTTTATCTGTCAAAAGAGGATCATAAGGTTAATATTTAATATGGGTTATAATGAGAGTTGCAGAGTAACATACAAAAACAGAAAAAACCTCACGTCACCATGCATTTTTATGTTTAAATGCCTCTGTTATATAAAAAAAAATATGGACCTTTTTGTCAAAAGAAATCAGTATCATCCATATAGTACAAGGCATGGTGATTTGTTGAGTATACCAAATCACCTGACAGCAACATTTAAACACTCTCCACGTTACAACTGTATAGTATTGTTTAATAACCTACCACAAGAAATCAGAATGATTTCACAGAATAATAGTTATAAAAACGCAGTCAAAGACTTGCTTTTAGAAGGTGGTTACTATAGTACAAATGAGTATTTGAATAGGTAAAATTAGGGACCGAAATTATCCTTTGATAATCTCAAAATTGTTTGTCTATGATATATGATAGTGTTATGTTCTTTAATTACTTGTTTTATGTTATTTTATTCAATTTGACTAGTCATTACATAGTTTTGCTTAACTTGAATTTTATATTGTAGTGATTATCTATTTAATTGTTTATTCTATATTAACCTATAAAACTGACTTGCCATATGTACATTTCTGTATCTCAGAGGTGAATAAAATTATTATTATTATTATTATTAATATTATTTCCCTTTTTTATATTGAAGCGTACCTTCCAACACTTGGGGCCAGTTGTATAAAAGCAGTTTAAACTAAGGTACAACTAAACAGTTTAAGAAGTTAAACTAAGATTAATATATTATTATGCGTTGTATATTGGATATTTAAACTGAGCTTGGATGAACGTACTTTTGTTGTTATTTGGGGAATAGTAGATTTTAGGGAAATTCATTTCTGTTATAACTCATCATGACATTCCAATTGTTATTATTGTTTATATGTAGATCTCATACATATTAAAATATTATAATTATGTATTATTTTATGGCTACTCTTTTGTGTTTTTATAGTGTGAATAAGTAATTCAAGTAAATGTAATTCAAATTATTAGGATATATAAAATGAGAGCAAAATCTTTGAAACCGTTTTTGAGAGAATCGAGATTATCGATAATTTTCACATGAATAAACTACCCTTAATTACTTCTACACCCAGTGAAAGTACAGTAACGCAAAAAAAAAATTGGAAAATTTGTATTGTTGAAATAATGTCATGAAACGTCAAAATTTTAAATTTGAGCAAAAAAAATCTGTCTGTCGCTCTGTCTGCAGTTTTTTTTTTGCGCACGATTACTCTGAAACTGTTTAAGATATTGACTTAAAATTCGGTACACATATGTATTTTAATGAGATTTGGAACTATATTATATTTTGATCTTATTCCGTGGGATTGGGGGGTAAACTGGGGTCAATAGGTAAATCAAGCAAGTAAAAGTCCATAAAATTGGTAATTAGTATACCGGGTGTCCAAAAAGTCTGGAAACGGTCAAATATCTCGAGAAATACACATTGGATCCAAAAAATAAAAAACATGTCTTTAATAATTTTGAAAGGGTTATCTAATGATACAAAACGCGATCCCCCACCCCCACCACTTGGAGTGGGGCGGGAGGTAACTTTAAAACGTTAAATTTAACACCATTGAATGGCTTTTTCAAGAAAATGAACTCGTACTTTATTATTTTTCATTCTTACGTAGAATTTTTTAGAAATTACGAAAAGAAATATTTTTGCGATTACAGCGCCATCTGTCACGAATCTAAAAAAACGTTTCAGACAAACTTGACGTAATTTTTGCCGTAGAATCCGACTCTGCAATAAAAAATAGGGGTACCCACTTAAGATTTTAACGTTGCCCCCGCCCCACTCCAAGGGGTGGGGGTGGGGGGGTCGTGTTTAGTATCATTGGATAGCCCTTTTAAAATGGTTAAGGAAGTCTTTTTTCTTTTTTGGATCCAATGTGTATTTCTCGAGATATTTGACCGTTTCCAGACTTTTTGGACACCGTGTATATAACAAGCTAAGGTCTCAAATACTTTTTTGGCATTAGCCACTCCCACCCCATTATTAAAGGGAGCAAAAAAAATAAAATACTGATTTAGTGTGTACAAGAACCAAAGTCTTCGACACTTTTTTTTTACTTCACACCCACTACCACCCACATACCTTCCACTACCGATGTGGCACATCGTTTTATGGGTTTTCGAGGCCCACGATTTCAAATATTATATTATTAAAGTTAAATAGTTAAATAAACAATTATTCCCATTTAGTGGAGAGTAAATATAATAACAAAATGTTCGTTGTGAGAGACTTGGACAGAAAGTCTGGATGTGGAAGTAGTGATTCTTTAGGCAGCGGTTTTTTTAAAGGTACCTACGCAAAAGAATGAAGAACAGTGCTGGAGATATTTGTAAGTGAACTCTTAATTAAAATAAATGTGGTGGAAGGCTAGCATATTTCGCGTACAGATAACACAACTATCAAGAAAAAACAATCCCAACTAGCACAATTAGTTGCTGGAACGACTATTCTAGGTACTTTAAAGTGTTCTGTCACTAGTCACAAGAGCATAACAGAAACGTTCCCATTACGTGAGTACGACCAAAATGGGGAATATTTTTTCGGTTACAGCAACGTTCTGGCTACGTTCCCGGAACTAGTCCGGTTACGTTCCAAATGCGTTGTGGTTATGTAGCGGTGACGTCGCGGAATGTAAACCGCGACTTTCGAGGAACTTTACCACGCCCCACTCTGTCAAATTAATGTTGCCTGCTTTATCTTGCAACTGATTTTATTATACTTGTGTTTCATTCCCACATGTTTATTGCTATCCATTTCCCTAACTCAGAAACTTAATAGAATACTAGAATAGTATAATATTAGAAGGCAAAACTTGTACAATTTCCCAATGGCTAAGCATGAAAATTAAAACGAATGCAAGTTTATTGTCAAACATAATGATAAAACGTCCAAATTTGGCACGTGCCTTTATAATTTGCATTTTTTAATTAAAATATTGTCTGTAAAATATTTAACGTCATGCGAGAATGTGTCAACCTGGATGCTGAAATCTATTTTTTATTATTTTTTGAAACTTGAAAATAATTTTTATCCATTAATTTATTATATTTGGTGCAGAAATAGTGATAAATTAAATTTTTAAGTTATTTATGAAGTTATGGTTCATGTCTTGTAATAATGACGTCATAAGTCTTGGCCATCAAGATGGCGTATTTCAGAAAGAATCACTTTGAAGTCGTGTTTACTAAGAAATCCCACTTGAAAGTAATTGTTACTTGAGGATAGTGACAGGAAATGTAACTTTAAAGTTACATTTATTACAAAGTACCGAATGGGACTGTAGCGTCACTTTAAAGTTGCAGCAAGGTTCCCGCTGCCACTCCATAGTTACATTTTTTCCAACATTGATTCTGAACGCCGCGCCCTGGTGTGCTGCCATACGTCCGACGCGCGACGTTTAAATTGAACGCGCCCCTAATTATGACTTTTGTCTATAGGGGAAAAACGCATCAGCAGATGGTATCAGTGAATTTCAATATTTTCAATTAATAACCAATATATCGGAAATGGTGACAAAAACATGTAGTTGTCATAACGTTACGTCTGTTATTTTATTAATTTTCTTACGTTTGTGAACTGTTTTCAAATATGCCGAAGGTAGAATTAGAATTGTGTGATATCTTTACTCAAATTGCATGCAGAAGTAGACCCATCAAGGAAGGTGAAGTGGTATTTAGAGCTGGACATGTAATTCTCTGCTAAGTCGAAGACGCCCGCCGTGAAAAAATAAATCTTTGTTTGCTCCCATGAAGTTAGAATGAATTTAGAAGGTGACAGGTCATGTATATTGTGAAAAAGAAGAAAAATTTTAATAAATGATTTTTTTAATTATGTTTTATTTCAGTACTATTGTATTTGTTTACCTGTTTGTTTCTCAAAAAACAATACAATAAGTTCAACAGAGGTAAGAGTGCAAAATTATTTCACAACATCAATTAAATTTCTGAAATGACTGGTGAGTGTAAAAGACAATGTTCAGAACAGTGCATATAGTTTAAAAGTCGTGTCAATGCACAGTTTTCCAAATAGATAGAAAACTTCGAAGTAAGTGGCCAATAGCTTTAAAAATTGGAAAACCATCTAGCAAATTATGTTAAGTGAAACAAAAATTCCAACCCAAGAGATTATTATTATAGGTATTTTGAAACATATCTATAAATGCAGATACAAATTTGAATAACTTACTTTAGTGAAAAAAATTATTCTGTAGAAAATGTTGACTATATACACACATACATTTGCTAGGTGGTTTTCCAATTTCTTAAAGCTATTATCCACTTACTGCGAAGTTTTTTTGTCTTTAGGCACTGAATAATAACTTTTACTCTTACATATTACCTATATAGAGTTGTCTTGAACGGAATAGATAAATGTATGAAATTCAACTCAAAATAGCACGTTATTACTTTAAAATGGTAAACAACCCAAATTTGGAAGATAAAAGCCACAAGACAAGCATAAACTATATAGGTTAGTTATTTCATTCTCTCGTTATCGCCCCTCCTTTCCTATATATGGTAACAATGGGAACTAGATGGTGAAATTTACTTTATGGTGAATTTAAGAGGTAATACGCACTTCGTACTAGCCGTGCACGATGAAAACAGGTAGCGGTAACGTCATTAACACTAACAAATGTTACTAACAAGATTCACGACTTTAAACTGATAGTAAAGGTTCCCAGAACGTCGCGGCCACATCAAAGCTACTTGAAAGTGATTGCAACTTCGAAGGTTGTCCTACCGGTAACTAGGGCGTCCTCATGCACCGGAAAAGCTACGTACAAATCACATAACTCTAAAGTAACCGCTAGTGGTAAAAACTACGAGGCAGTGACTACGGATATGTCAAATGAAGTTATTTACACATCAAAGTCGTATATTTAGTGTCAGATTCGTAGTGGTTACTCATTCGAAGTTCCCATCCCAGTTACTGTTACTTTGGTGCTAGTTGGGATATGAAAAATATACAGGATGGTCACCCTAAAAAATAATTAATAAAATATGACGAAGAACGATAATACTTGGCAAGCAGTTAACACAACTGTCAAGCAGGAAAAAATGTGAAAGTATTTAGAGTGGTCACCCTAAAAAAAAAAAAAAAAATGAAAAGAATGTGACGGAGGGCAATAATATTTCGCATGTAGTTAACACAAAAAGGGTGGTAAAGGGTGGTGACCTTAAAAAATTAATAAAAAAATATGATGGATGATACTATTTTGCATGTAGTTAAAACAACTGTCATCAGTGTCCTGGAGTATTGAGTCTTGGCTTCAATGGAGCAAATCAATCACTAAATCTGCACCTATCCACTTGTATGATAGCCTAAGCCTCCAGAGATTGTCTTTTGAGCAGTAGGAATACTCTTCCCCCGCCAACCCTCTGTCATTTAAAAAATCCGCTTCACTTCACTTTCCTCTAGAGTGCTAGGACCTGCTAGGAACTTGAAATTTTGCAGGTAAATGGGAATTAATCTCAAACCTTATGAAAAACCACTGCCAAAAGGATCGCTACCTCCACAACAAATTTCCTATCCAAGTCTCTTCTTCTTCAAATCGAGCATTAGCTTTCGCCTTCAAATATCTCTATCCGTAGCTGTTCTTCTCCAACTTCTGATTTCTAGAAGACTCCGCTACCGCTACCGCGTCTTCCTAGCGTTTCCTTGATTTTTCCCACTGGCCCTGCATTCGCACACCTCTCCTCAACAATTTTAAGTCTCATCAAAATGGTGACTCAAATTTTTCATGGTATCTTTTCAAGGACACCAAAAGTAGTCAAATACATCTTTCCAGAAAATCCCAGCTGCTGCTTTTCTCAAGATATCGACAAAAACGTTATTTTTCAATAAAAAACTCCGAATTTGCGAATTATATGCCTATACTTATTCATATATTTATCAATAATATTTATGTTTAAATATGTACTTACACTTCGTATAGGTATGTCTAATTATGAATATATAAATGTAGGGATATATGTATATGATTATTTCCACAAAACTCTCCTTTCCAGGACGTGTTTCGTAATTTTGCTTCCAACTATGCATTGACTCATTTTCCTTACTTTTTTCTTTTAGAATAGAAAGTACAACTTTATCTTGTACTTCCTCGGGATAGTGCATTACTATACTTTGTAATTATCCACCAAAAATTTTCTTTATTGCAATCATGACGCACGCCTTTACCAACTTCTCCCGAACAAATTTTACAGATTTTAATGTCTTTCTTCTTCAGAGCTTTCAAAAACGTTTGAAGAATTAAAGCTTTTTTTCTGTGCTCGAGGCTGCATAAAGATCATTGTCCGCATTTATCTCGATTTCGAATTTTCGTTCATGGCCCTTACCTACAATAGCTTTCGTATGAATGTTAGATCTTGCAAATATAGCAGTTGCACGGTCTTTTGCCTTCCTTTGTTTTTTTGTGCAGCTGTAAATCTTCATAGTTGGGCATTTTAATTCGGGGCCTCTCGATTATTTTTTTCATACTCTCTAATGGTATTGCGACAGGTGTTACACCAAGCCAAAGGAAATTTCGTGTCCACTAACTTGAACAAATTGTCAACGTGTTTCTCACAAACTATTTTTCTTCCGCACGGACCGCAAACTTTCAACCTGTAGTCTTCGTGATCACAGAATTGCTTCAACATTTTAGAACAAATGTAGACAAGCAGTTGGAATTAGAAATCAATCAATCAGATGAGTCAATGTTTTGGAGAAAACACATTTGTTTCTTTTAGCTTAACCTAATATCAGCATATGCAAATTACCCCAATTTCAGCCTGAAAATCAAAGTTGTTATTAACATGGTAGGAAGCAAAATTACGAATCGCGTCCTGGAAAGGAGAGTTTTGTGGAAATAACCATATACACATATCCCCACATATATGTATATATACCTAGAAATACGTATACGAAGTGTAAGTATATATTTAAACATAAATATTATCGATAAATATATAAATATATGCATATAATTCGCAAATTTGGAGTTTTTTGATTGGAAATTAACGTTTTTGTCGATATCTTGAGAAAAGCAGCAGCTGGGATTTTCTGCAAAGTTGTATTTGACTATTTTTGATATCCTTGAAAAGATACCAGGAAAATTTTGAGTCACCATTTTGATGAGACATAAAATTGTTGAGGAGAAGTGTGTTCGCGTGTTAAACGCTTTTTTTGATAGTTTTTCCTCTTCCATTCATACTACATGCCCAGCCCATTGCAACTTTTGTATTCGGATATACTCTGAGAGTGGTGCTTCTTTGAAAAGTTGGTATAATTCGTTGTTATATTTTATTCTCCTGATACTATTTTCTAGTATTGGCCCTAAAATCCTTCGTTTAGTTTATTTGTGAACTGTTTTGTTGGAACCTATGCTTCGATGCCGTAGCTAAGTATTGGCCTGTTTATTATTATTTTTTTTTAACTGTTTAACGTCGGCCTATTTCCGCTACCAGGGCCTATCACCGACGCACAGTGGCGAGAAATGCTAGTGTTCCACCCAAATTACTCTAGAGGTCGTAAATTTTGAGTTATTGAGACATTCTTTTTTTTTAAATGTTCATCTTGAATTTACCTATCGATCCCTCTAGCCGGATTTTGAAATTTCATTTTTCATTTTTTTTAATTTTTAATAGAAAATCATATTTTGACAAAAATATACTGTTTTTTCTATTAAATTTATTCTAACGGGCCGTAAATTTGAGTTTTCGTAACAAATTTTTTTTTCAAATCTTCGTCTTTTAATCAGCTATTGATCGGTCTAGATGAATTTTTGATTTAGTTGTTGACAACTGTCAAAATTACTGTCAGATATAAAAAAATACGATTTTTAGATAAATAATTCATACAATAACAGGTTGGTGTTCAGAAAAATATATATAGTGTCTTCAATGTACCTTGACAGGAAAATATGTATTTCTAAATTTGGCATCTGCCATAATTGTTGTCAAATTTCCAAAGATAGATGGAAGAGCTTATTAATTTTAAAAATACCCTGTAAATGTATAGAAAAATAGATATATTTTGTTTTTGATCCGTTTGATTTAGTAATTGACAGGAAAATATGAGTTTTAAATTTGGCAGCTGTCATAATTGCTGTCAGTTTTCAAAATACAGTACTTATTAATTTTAAAGATGCTCTATAAATGTATAGAAAAATAGATATATATTGTTTTTAAACTGCCAGATTTAACAGTTGACAGGTTTTTAAATTTGACAGCTACCATAATTTCTGTCAAATTTCAAAAAATAGAAGTTAGAGCTTATTAACTTTAAAAATACCCTGTGAATATGTAGCAAAACGGATAAAAATTGTTTTTAATGTACCTGGTTCCGAAGTTGACAGGAAAATATGATTTCTGAATTTGGCAGCTGTCATAATTGCTGTCTCATTTCAAAATATAGAGGTAAGACTTATAAATTTTAAAAACACCCTATAAATGTATAGAAAAATAGATATATGTTATTTTTGATCTATCTGATTTCGTAACTGATAGGAAAATATCATTTTTAAATTTGGCAGCTGACGTAATTGCTGTCGAATTTCAAAACATGGAGGTAAGAGCTTATTAACTTTAAAAATACCTTACAAATGTATAGAAAAATTGATGTATATTATTTTTGATCTATCTGATTTCGTAAGTAATGGGAAAATATAATTTTTAAATTTGGCAGCTGCCACAATTGCTGTCAAGCTTTAAGGTGTGCAGATTAGAAGTTATTAATTTCAAAAATACCCTTTGAATGCATAGACAAATAGATATATATTATTTTTTCTCTTCCTGATTTATGAACTCACAGGAAAATATTATTTTTAAATTTGGCAGCTGCCAAATTTAGAAATGACATTTTCCTGTCAACTTCGGAACCAGGTACATTAAAAACAATCTGTATCCGTCTTGCTATATATTCACAGGGTATTTTCAAAGTTAATAAGCTCTAACTTCTATTTTTTGAAATTTGACAGCAATTATGGCAGCTGCCAAATTTAAAAAACCATATTTCCCTGTCAGCTACTAAATCTGGCAGTTTAAAAACAATATATATCTATTTTTCTATACATTTATAGAGCATCTTTAAAATTAATAAGTACTGTATTTTGAAAACTGACAGCAATTATGACAGCTGCCAAATTTAAAACTCATATTTTCCTGTCAATTACTAAATCAAACGGATCAAAAACAAAATATATCTATTTTTCTATACATTTACAGGGTATTTTTAAAATTAATAAGCTCTTCCATCTATCTTTGGAAATTTGACAACAATTATGGCAGCTGCCAAATTTAGAAATACATATTTTCCTGTCAAGGTACATTGAAGACACTATATATATTTTTCTGAACACCAACCTGTTATTGTATGAATTATTTATCTAAAAATCGTTTTTTTTTATATTTGACAGTAATTTTGACAGTTGTCAACAACTAAATAAAAAATTCATCTAGACAGATCAATAGCTGATTAAAAGACGAAGATTTGAAAAAAAAATTTGTTACGAAAACTCAAATTTACGGCCCGTTAGAATAAATTTAATAGAAAAAACAGTATATTTTTGTAAAAATATGATTTTCTATTAAAAATTAAAAAAAATGAAAAATGAAATTTCAAAATCCGGCTAGAGGGATCGATAGGTAAATTCAAGATGAACATTTAAAAAAAAAGAATGTCTCAATAACTCAAAATTTACGACCTCTAGAGTAATTTGGGTGGAACACTGGCATTTCTCGCCACTGTGCGACGCCAGGAGACGAGCTACCCCCAACCTGGAAATTTTGCCGAACTTCAACCCTTAAGAAGAGTCCGAAGGATGGTATATCCACTACGTAATCCTCGTCTGAAATTACGTAACTTCCGAATATACACTGATATACAAGCCTCTAGAAGGTGGGACGAGAACGCTGTATTTCCCAAAATGGGAGCCCATCCAAGTACTAACCGCGCCCGACGTTGCTTCAACGGAATATCGACTGATATTCACATTGAAGTCGCCTCTACGCTCGCCCCTGGCCTGTTTATTGTTTTGTATACTTTCGTTTGTTGATCTTGCACAGCTCCACCTCCAAACACGTAAATTGTTCTACTGCCTGGATGTTATCCTCTTCAATGATATTTTGTCTGATTCATATGCTTTTGTTTGTGTGAGGACTTTTGTCTTTTCTATATTAAGTTCTGGTGTGGTTTTTCAGTTGCGAGTATAATTGTTCTGCCTTCATCGCAGTTCAGGACACCCTGTCCTGAACTGCATAGGCAGCTAGTTGAACAGACTTATTAGTCAGTAGATCTTCTCTTCCAATCTCTATTTGTCTTATAGCGAATTCCAGTGCAAGGTTAAAGAGCGGTGATGCTAGCCCATCCCGTTATTTTAGCCCTCGCGATATTTGGAATGGGTGTGTTAACTCGTTGTTTATGAAAATTGGAAAATTCAAAACGGCGACTTCAATATGGTGGCCTAAATGTCGAGGATGAGCACGGGCAAAGCGGGGACCGAGCTAGCGCATTAAAAACGTGATTTTGAATTCACTATATTTCAATACTTCAGGAAACTAAAATATACCCTTTCGAAATTAATAGAGAATTTAATTATATCGGCAGTGTATTTTTACCTATAAAATTTTACTTTTAAAAACCCATGAAACGGACCTTTTATTGACTGTGAAGAGAGCGAGAAAGGATTTTTAATATTATCGCATTGCCGTTAAAATTATATGATCTGTAAAAGTGAGTTGTAAATCTTATCGAATAAAATTGCAGTAGGTGAAGCATATTTTGTAACTCGACCAATTTTAACTTGACCTTGACTACCAGTATTTCAGCAGATAATGTGTAAATATGACAACATTATACAGCCTGTTTCCGGAGAAAACGGACATGGTTTAATGGCAGATAGAGGATACCGAGAGTAACCATAATTACCCATAGATAAAGCTAAAAAAGATGTTTTTTTTTTGTTCTTCAACAGAACAATACCCTGTATATGTTTTTTTTTAATTTCAATATTATATTCGAAAAGTACATAAAAAGTTGAATTCAATGGCTCCATTAATTTTTTTGCCACACTTTTGCCGCCCTAGGAATAAATTCCACTAAATGATATGATGAGACTTGAAAAAATATCGATGAATGATACGCGCAAAATATATTTCCACAATTAAATTAGGCAATAACTTTTTTTTTAATAATATTGATTATGTTTTAATTGCCAATTTTACGGAGGTGGTAAAATCAATAAATAAATAAGTAAATAAATGTTGAGGACACCGAATCAGAATCCATTGAATTCCTCTCATTTATTAAAGATTAGTAAAACTGTAGCAATAACGCTAACAACCATAAAAATAATCCAAAATTAACTGATTTAACGTTTAAAGACATTATTTAAAGCTGTCACTGTAGATTATAGTAGCTTTACTTCAAACTGACAACTATTAGAAAACTGTAAACAAATGAAGTGACCACTTAAAATAATAGTTGATTTCATTCTGCCAGTGAACTGAGCTGAACTTAAGAAATCTAACTTAGTTGGGTGTTTTATTTAATTTTTTTTATCTTAGATTGGCTCACTTGAATACCATCCCACTTACTACGCCATGTCTACCAGATTGCATCCTAAACTTTAAAAGCCTGCCTAAGTTGATTTCATTGGTCAAAACACCTAAATCTTAAATATAAATCTTAACAGCGCGCGTCCGTAACCTTTCTGGTCTATTTTGATCGTACTTTTTGCAAGTTAGTATATATAAGAATCTCAAATTCAGATTTTTACATCATATGTTACCGAATCTTTTAGAAAACGTAAATATCCGATGTTCTTTCAATATGATGAGGCCCGACCACATTTCTGTAACCTGTGCTAGAAACCATTTAAATGATACATATCAAAACAGATGGATAAGTCACTATGTCCTCATGTATGACCGCTAAGGCTTCCGGATTTCAACTATGTAGATTCTTTTTTATGAAATCACTTAAAGAATGAGGTTTTACAATGTGAACATTAATTGCAGGGTTTAACTAATTCAAAGGATTGTTGAAAGGCATCGAAATTAGAAACAGTCCAGATCTGATAAGAAGATGAACTGGTCATCTCGTGAATGTCACTAGAAATATACTGAAGCTAAGGAGGACACTTTGAACATGAAGTTTACTTATAATTCTAATTTGTAAATACGTTTTGTGACAATATTTGAATTTTTGTTTTTGGTACAATTATTCTGTTTATAGTTTGATGATATTTCGTTACTATGTGTATTAATGATATGCAATTTTTTTACTACCTTGTTGATAGGTATGTTATGTTGCTGATTTACTAGTCTTTAATAAGTGAGACGAATGAAATAGATTCTTGATTCGGTGTCCTCTAACATTTATTTTTCCTACATATTTTACCCCCTCCATAAAAATTAATAATTAAAACATAACAATTATTGTTGAAAAAAAAATGCCTAATTTAATTGTGAAAAAATTTTTTGAGGGTATCATTCATAGATATTTTTCTAAGTCTTATATTGTATTATTTATTGCAATTTATTTCGAAGGCGGGAAGAGTGTGGCAAAAAAATTATGGAAGCCATTTTGTTCAGCTTTTTATGTACTTTTCGAATTTAATATTGAAATTAAAAAAAAGACGTACAGAGTATTGTTTTCTTGAAGAACAACAAAAATATTTTTCTTCAAGTCCAGAACTGATTTTTTTTGTATGTCATACATAGTCTTATTCAGCATCACTAGTGTATATTATGTGCCAATACTAACTCATTATTCCATTTCTTTACAAAGTAATACGCAAAAGAAATTTCAGCAAAAATGGGTCCAACAAGCTTCTATGTTTGTTTCTGATTACACTCGGTGTCCTCTATCTGTCGTTAAACTGTGTCCCTTTTCTCGTGAAACACACTGTATAAGTCGTATATGACATAACAAGTGAAAATATAAATGATAAAGTACCAACAAAAAGCAACTTGTAGTCTATATAGACTTGGCTAAAGCATTGACACTGTGTGCCACAGAATATTATTTTATAAACTGAATCGGTATTAGGGGAGACACATTGATATTGTTTGAGAACTATTTAACTGATAAAAAACAAAGGGTAAAAATAGAAAATAATCTAGGTGTTCCTCGAGGTACTATTTTGGAACCTGTGTTATTTCTCGTATATATCAATGGAAACATATTAAAAAATGGTACTATAATTTCATAGGAAGATGACATCGCCTTCATATGTAAATAAACAAGTTGAACTGAGATTTATGTCAATAAAACTACTACTCTTTTAACTTTTTTTACTTCAGCTGTAGATCAGCCTTACCAAAACACACTAAATATTAATAGAAAACATTGCAACACAAACTGCAACTGCAATACAATCCATTAAGTATCTAATGGTCATGGCAAGCTTGTATTAACAAAAGTTTCTAAAATTTTCCACAAATTTCATCAGCTAAGATTAGTAAATAATAAACTGGTAATTATTTTATACAATGCTTTAATCCAGTTTATACCAAGATACAGTCTAGTAATTTAGAAAGGATTCTACATCAATGCATTATGTAACCTCGCTATATGTTAAAACACTATACTCAAAATAATAAAAAAAAAATAGAATGTACACCACTAATTTACTCTAAAAGCTTAACGATATAAAAATACCCCAATTTGCCCCCCAACCTTTCAACGGAATAAGATAAAAATATAATCTAGTTCCAGATCATGTTCAAATACATACGTGTAGCAACAAAAAGTTACAGGCAGGCAGGCAAACAGACCGACAGACACAAAATTTTGTTCTTTCGCACAAACTTAAAATCTCGACGTTTCATGGCATTTTAAGCATATTTGAACAATAAAAAATTTTCAAATTCTTTTTTGTCGTTACTATACTTCCACTGGATGTGAAGTAATTATCAAAGTTTTTATGTGTATAGTTATTTAAATTTCACAGTTAAAAATCAATACCTACACTGATCTGTCATCCGTAATTATCAAACTAGAACAATAAGTAAAAAATCACTGAAAGGTCCGTTTCAAACTAAATCACACACTCAGTGATATACGTATAACATATTTTGCTTCTGTGTTTTAATATCCCGTTCCTCAAAGTTAGACTCTTTACAAACAAAAAAAAATAAAAAAAATGTATAATGTAAAAACTATAATAGATATAATAATTACAAACTTATCAACCTATTGCAATCTTTCCTATCGATTTATGATATACCCTCACAATAACTAAATTACTTTAAATTAAACTAAATAAAAATTATTAATAATTAAATTCCATGTTCCAAAAATATTTTAAAAGGGCCATATGCACGACATATACAACTAATATTAAGTATTAACAATAATAATGTACAATTTATGTTATTTGTTCAAAATTAAATTTGATTTGAATTGATATTATTTCCTTTTACGTTGCATGATGATATTAGTTATGAAAACGTAGACAATAATTTATTTGTCTCAAAGAAACTTCCAATATTATAACTCTTAAGAAGTATCATCTTCTGACTGAAGTATTAATTGGTGCAGATCAAGGTTGTTTTCAAAATTCACGTGAAGCTAAATCTGAGTATTTCATATGCAAAGTACTTGTTTACTTTGTTACTACCTACCAAATAAGTTAATTCTTTATCTCTGACATTGCGTGAAATTTCAAAATAGACTAGGATTACCATATTTAAACGTTTTTAAACTCTGCCTTGATTTTTTTTTAAATAAAAATCAGATACATACAAATTACCTTCATGAAAACAAATTAAACAATGTCTATTTAATTCCTCGATTAAATAATTTAGAAACAGTTTAAATTTATGTTACAAATGTCCAGAATTATGTTATAATTTCGACCCGTGTCCGGGATAATGAGCATTTAAATTATAATGATATTATGTAATGTTTAGTAGTTGTTTTGCACTTTGCAAGCATTAATACTCTACTGATTGGAATTATATGAATACGGTTATGATTTACATTGAGGATATGAAAATATTTTCTTTCAATTTTTTTTTTGTCGAATAGACCTTTTACTGGAACAATTAAATAGTTTAAAATAATAATAAATTTTTTACTTTCAGAGGTCGGTTCCTGGTTAAAAATATTTAAATGAACGGAGAAGAAAGACATTGCCTCATTGATTATTTCGGGTTTAATTTAAATTAAAATCGTTTGAATACTTTGAATAATAATTATGAAAAACCTCACTTGAAAATTGACCTAAGGAAATGTAAAGACCATACTTTAAGAGTAATGTATTTGATTATTGCGAGTTTAATTTTTATTAAATTTGTTTGAGTATTCTAAATAATTATGAAAAAAAAGAATTATTTGAGGGTTAACATAAGAAAATGGCCATACTTTACGAACAACACGTTATTGATTATTTCGGGTATAATTTGAATTAAATTCATTTGGATATTTTTTTTATTAAAAAATAATTTACTTGGGGGGTTTACACTGGGTTATTATGGCCATCAGTATTTACCGCGCTGCCATAAATTTGTCAACAGAGTTTGGACCTAAACACTTCAATGGTTTTATGCAGCAGACACTACTTGTTAAGACATAAATAAATTTGACTGGCAAGGTGAATATAGGTACTTGGCTCTTATATATCCTTGTTATTTATTGTCTCGTCCCGGGTTGTTTGTCTATATATTCGTTTCTTTAAGCTCGTTTCTTTATACACCACACTGATTGCCACTAGCCAAAAAAACTGTGTGTTAGTTATTTTCAAATATTAATTATATTTCAACTTTGTTCTTTTGTTGTAACATCAATTTACGCGGAACTTTTTGAGCTACATTTCTCCTAAGCTTTATCAAATTTAACGCAGTTTTACCCGGTATTTAAGCGTTTGAAGTGGGAGTGTTTCAGAAATATATCCGTTCACTCCCCCACGGTTATTTTCACTTGTCGACGTTTTGAATAATATTTTATTCTTAAAGAGGACTTTGTGAAGCAAACCCACATACATATTTCTTGGACAAGAAAGTGTCATAATCTTAAAATATAACAGATTTCAAATATCAAATGTAAACTTGACATATCATTATTAAACGTAAATGTGAGGAAGTGAATACCTCCATACTAATTACAATACTAGTGTAAACGCCACGGATTCTGGCGAACAAAGAAAAATCTCTATGTAGAGAGTGGTATTATAGACCCAGTGCACGCACCGCTATCATGATTGGTGTTGCACAAAATCGGATTATTATAGTAAGTGGACGCGCAGTTCTCCGATACGCCGACTACGTTCCCCTACAGTCTCTGCCGCTCGCCAAGATCCGTGGATATTACAGTATTTTTATTGTAAAGAGATTCTTAATTTGAAGAACATCTCGTTAGTGTTCAAGTAAAAGTTTAGAAGTTGTTAACAGAGAAATAAAAAGACAACTACGAAAAATTGCTGGAACAGCTTCTGCAATGTGATCAAAAACTGGTAGCTGGGATTTGATTCGATTGAATTTGGGGATTTGATTGGATTTGGGGAGGGGGGATTAAACCAGGATGTGGTTTAGAGCGGTGTTGTTAAAGTAAATGGGACCTCAGCATGATGGAAGCTTACTGATTACTCTTTCAAAGATAAACTGATCGTGATAGATATGAAAGAAAACGATACAATCATAGACATTTTCAATTTTTATCATTATCTAAAATATTTTTCTGTTAATAAGCATATTATTTAAACTATAATATTTTTACTGCCTATTTGAACTAGTAACTAAATAAAAATATAATAAACGTTTTGCATATGTTAAATTGCTTTTTCTAACCTGCCTCGAAGTACGTCATACATACGAGAATACAAAAGGTAGTAACTGATGTGATAAAAAAAATTGTTCACGTATTTCAATTCCTATTTTCAAAATAAAGATCAATTTTCACATCAGTTACGAAGGTAATGCGAACCAGTGACAAGATCATTACGGAGTTAATCAAAATGTATAAGTACAGTTTTCTTTTCATATTGAATATTCCCAATAAAACCAGAGAGTACGTACATCTGGTAATTTTTACAACAATAAATTTAAAACTTTTGAAGTGATTCTAATTATTACAAGATGAACGGGTGTAAATAAAAAAACTAAACTTTATCTCGAGGATTAATAATCGCCTTACATAATAACGCGCTCTCGTTTGCTCAAAGAAAGTGATCCAAGAAACTGAAACTTCGATGTGCTACTACGAAAGCCGTGTTCATAAGAAATTATGAATAATTATTATGTGGAACTTACTGAAAACTTTACGCTGGCGCTGTAATCAATCTGTTTGAGAGGAAAAGCTTGTCAGTTATTTTTATGGTTGTTTTGATATTTTGAATAGGAAATTATTGTAAAAGTGTACCCAACTCGAATATCTTACGGATGTCATCGAAATTCTCTAAACATGCTTTCTTTATAGTCCAGTCAGTGAGGACATTAAAAGTCGAAAACTTATTAATAATTACAATAGTTCTTAAATCTTGAGAAATGACTGGGTAAGATATGAAAACAATAAAATTCATTTTTGCTGCTATTTGCAAAGTTCAAAACATTGTTAAAATTGCAAATTTTACAATAATTTGCAGAAAAAAAATTCAAAACAGCAGTAAAGTTGTAAAATTGTTTTTTATGGTATATCCCACAAATATTGAGATCTGCTGAAAATTTGGGAAAGAGCAACATATTAGTCAGGAATCTCAGCTCCAATTTAAGGCTTAGTTTTCGAAGCCTAAGTACCTGTCATGTAGAATTGTCTGCTGAATCCGAATCCGGAGGGGGCATAAAAATCGGGGATTTCCTACAACCCTTAATCCGCGAATGTACCCTCATTTCGGAAATTGTGAAAAATTGAATTCTTAAAATATAACTTGCGTTTTCTCCCACAAAAAATAAACTAAAAATCTATTCTTTTTTTCAAAAAAACATGTAGTGAACCTCTACGCAGCCGGCGCATTGAAAAATGTAGCCTACAAAGATTTTTTTTATTTTGGGAAATTGACAAAACCTAGATCGTACGAAATTATAAGAAAAGACCAAAGTTATTTTTAGTGATTGATTCACACCAATATTTTGAGTGAAACGGAAGATATAATTTTTTTAAATTTGGCCGTCCTTTGACCGTCGAGCGCGCTACGAGTCGAAACCGACATATGCGGGCACTCCTTTGCATTATATTTAGTTATTTGGTACTGTATTAATAGGTACAATATTCCTGTGTCAGATTTTACCGGCTTAATTTCGTTTAAAAAATATAGTTATTAATAAAGTTGTTTAAAATTCCTTAGGTTTAATTACTTCTACTTCATGGAAATAGAGTAACAATAAAAAAAATGGGATTTATTTTGTTCAAATAGGATTAGGATGTCATGAAACGTCGAAATTTTAAGTTGGAACAAAATTTAAGAAATTTTGTCAGTAAGACGGACTGACAAAATTTGTCTGTAACTTTCTTTGGGTGTACGATTACTCTGGAACTGTTTATGATATTGACTTGAAATTTGGTACAGTCTTGGATAGAAAATGTGGAAGTAGTGATTCCTTAGGCAGTGGTTTGTATTTATATCAGCTAAGCGAAATACATTACAATTAATAATTAGAAATTATTATAATTATAAGTTTTCATCAGTACATTTACCTAAACATAATAATAATGCAAGATCAGTTCTCCAGTTCTCTTGCAGAAATACCTCTTCTTGCAAATATTATTCTTACACTTGCAAATGACTACTTAGAAGTGACTGGCTTCGATTGTTTCTTACACATGGTAGGTATCAGTGCACCTTTTGTCAATGTCTAATCATACTGAAGAACATCTGGAAGTTTTGGAGACATGTTACCTGTTTTTTTTCAAATATGAAGTGTATGTAGATACAACGAATTGAAATATTGTAATTTGTTAAATTGTAAATTACAAAATTTCAGTTCATTGTATTTCAGTTAGTAATGAAAATATTTTCACAAACTTCAAAATCTATTGTATTTTTATGAAAAGTCAAATACATATGACAAAAAAAAAATAAAAATAAACAGGAGTCCCTAGACCCAGGGGAGGCTAACGAATTTTCAAAAATTTTTTCGCAAACTGCTTTTTCAAAATTTTTTAGGGGTCAATAAAGAAGTGCTTCTCTAGATGTTATTTCCCAAATTTCGTATGGGTCCCATGCGCCATAGACGAGAAAAAAAATATTGAAATTTCACCAGCCGCCACTGCCATGACCTCGTTTGTAAACTATAGAGACACAACTCATATCACCTTATGGAGGAATTCGAAGAAGTTATTTGAAAACAGTTTTGAGGAGAAATTAACATGTTTTGAATAAAAAAACTGTGAAATTATCTATAACAAAGTCTATTATAATTTTTCGGATATGACAAGCCGTTAGATCTAAAAATCAGAATTTAATGCATTAGAAAACTCCCACTTTAACCGTTAACAAGTAAAAAATTTAGCAAACAAACTGTAAGTGATACTGTTTTCTGGAGACAAATTATTATCGTTATCAAGGAGAAACATTTAGTGATAGGAAAAAAACAGCACATAATATATTTATTTTTCATGATTTCTATTTGGTGAATACTGAGACCATTTTTTAAAATTTAAATTCAATATTTTAAACTATTAACGTTTCATATATTGTTTTTAAACATGTGACATGTCCAGGTTCTGTTTAGAGGAAGAACCAAAACTACTTGGCGAGGAGAAAGCAAGGACAGACAGCTGTACTAAGGAGCCCTTATCGAGGCTGAGGAATATAATACAAACGACAAAGTTGGATAATGAGCCTCAAGTAAAAATTAGAACAGTAGCGTTACAATAGATCCACAGGATCCGCGGAGGTCGCGGGGGTCAAGGCCATCAGCCGGTTCCTTTTTTTTATGTGAGATCTGAAACTTGATTCTCACTCTGATGCCCTGGGTTCGAATCCTTCCCGTGCATTTCGACCTAACTGATAATAATTATAACAATAACAATGACATGAGACGGCAAATTTATGATAAATTTGCTGTCATCTTATTGTAATAATTATTTATACCGCAGAATAAATTGGAGAAAATTCCAAAAAATTATTAATGAATACCTTGCAATTAATAACATTATTATCACTAGACATCAAATTGACTTAGAAACAGATAGATTAATGAATATTATTATTAATGACCGTGACAAAACAAACAGATTAATCACACAAAAACCGCGTGAAGAAATCATCCCCCAAGAAATAAAAATCTTAATGAAATTCAAAAATAAAACCAAAAGGTGGTATAAGGGAAGTAGGAGAAATAGAGACAAGCGAGGATTAAACGACTTACAAAATACCATAAAAAATAAACTCACAAGTAACCGTGAAAAAGTATGGAAAGTATGGATAATGATAAAGCTGATCTCATACAGTGTAACTCACTTAAAATGAAGACATCCTTATAACTTTTTTATTTTGTTTCTGATTGGAATCAAATTTACTAAAGTATAGAACAAATTAAGATCTACTTATGACCAGAAAGACATTCGCCTATAACAAAGGAAAAGCCACCTGCGGTGCCAAAATATGCGGAAAAAAATTAAAAATCATATTCGTGGGCCTTGACGAATTTCACGTATCCATCACAAATTGCTGAAACTGAGGATCCCCTTTGCCAGATGAGCTTAAGTGTGAGAAATCCCCCATCAATAACCAAATCAAATTTTAGTCTATGTACGTTTTTGGCGCCGATCCGATGCATTTTTTTTGAATTTTTAACATTCAAAATGTTTTTATTTTTTTCCGCATATTTTGGTACCGCAAGTGGCTTTGCCTTTGTAGCAGGCGAATGTTTTTCTAGTCATAAGTAGATCCTAATTTGTTCTATACTTTAGTAAAATTTGATTCAAATCGGAAGCAAAATAAAAAAGTTAGGGTCATGTTAAGTGAGTCACATTGTATATTTAAAGAAATGTATACATCGTTATTAAAAAAATGTATTAACTTTATTTTAAAACCTTTGTGTTACATTTTAAACAACACCTTAGAATTTTCCTGAAACTCTAAAAGTAGCAGAAGTGATACCTATACATAAAAAAGGCAATATAAATGAAATTGAAAACTTTAGACCAATAAGCCTATTGTCATATTTCTCGAAAATATTTGAGGAAATAGTGTGCATTAGGCTGATTATCTTTTTTTTAATGATAATGATCTCTTTAGTGAGAATCAACACGGTTTCATGAGAGGTAGAGGTATAAATACGGCAGTGTTTGAATGTGTAAATGGGATTTTAGCTGCTTTGGAAAAAAATGAAATACCCTTTTCTTAGCCTATCCAAAGCTTACGATAGTATAAATCACGAGTTATTTATAAGCAATCTTGAGAGATACGGAATTAAATCAACAGCCTTAATGAAGATAAAATCGTATTTAGAAAATCGATACCAATATGTAAAAATAAATTCTTCTGGTAAAGAAGTAGCATCCGAAAAGAAAAAAATTAAATTAGGAATCCCTCAGGGCAGTATAATTGGGCCATTATTGTTTAATATATTTATAAATGACTTATGCAATATAATGAATAACAGTCAACATCAAATAATTAATTATGCGGATGACACTACTCTGCTAATAAAAGCGAAACAATTAAATTTATTAATAGACGAAGAAAGCATAATATTGACCGTAGTATAAAACTGGCTATTAGAGAATCAATTAATTCTAAATAAAGAAAAGTCAAAATTTATAATTTTTAGAACAAATCGTTCAAAATTAGATATCCCTTCAAATATAAATATTAACAATGATAATGTAATACTAACCTCAGAAACTAAGTTTTTGGGGATAACTACAGACTGTGCATTAACTTGGTCTCAACATATAGATAGTTTAAGAAAATAATTAAATAGTGTCGCATACAGTCTAAGAGTTGTCAAAAGAGTTGTATCATTTTCAACACTGCGTACAATTTATTACGCTTGTTTCGCGTCAAAATTAAAGTTTGGCATTTTGTTTTAGGGCGGAGCAGCTGTTGGAGACGTAAATAAAATACTCATAATACAAAAACAAGCCATCCGGATCATGCATGATATAGCCTTAAGAGATACATGTAGAGGCAGTTTTAAACATAATAGATATTTGACAGCTGTGGCAATATACATTTTTGATTGTTTAATTTTCATTTTTAAATATAAAAATAATTTTAATCAATACATAAGTAGTCATTACAATACAAGACACATCAACTACAGTTTCCCTATCCATAGACTGAGCATGTTTGAAAACGGCCCATGTTATGCTAGCATAAATTTTTTTAATGTATTGCCTAATAAATTTAAAAGTATCATAAATTTTAAACAGTATAAAAGAGAGGTTTTTAATTATTTAGTCGAGGTAGAGCCATATTCAATACAAGAATTTATTAATTATAAGAAATCATACTTGTAAATACTTATGGATAATGTTATTACATATTATTGTTACTATTACATATTAGGGATTGCAATTTACCGGAAGTTTTAATAACCGGTAAATCGGTAAATAAAAATGTAAATAACCGGTTAACCGGTATTTACCGGTAATTTTTAGAATGGATGATAGGGTGGCGAAAATGGCAATTGTCTTTTTCCATGTACAAAATTATCAAAATTTAACAAAAAACATTTTTTTATACGTATATTTAATATAATGAACAAACAAAAGGTTTTTTATCGACAGTAAGATCACAAGAGCTTTTTTTATCGGGTAAATTTCTCTTTGTAACGAAATAATTTTGCCAAATCAGTGATTTTATAAGAAAAACTGATATGAAAAAATCGCGAGACCGGAGGTCGAGCGATTTTGTCAAATGTCAGTTTTTCGAACAAAATTACTGATTGGCAAAATTTTGAGTTAAAAAGAAAGGACCCTGCCCACCATATAGGAAAATTTCTGCCTCCAGTCAAATTTAATCTAACCCACGTAAAAATGTTCTTTTGAACCCCCTGAACAAATGTTCAAATGCAGCCAAGTCCGAAAAGGTCTTCGTTTCGAGATATGGAGCCCTAAAGATCGTTCCAAATCCAAAATCGCCCAAAGTTACCTTGTCTTAATGACTAAATTCTATTGTTGTTTCCATAGAAATCAATAGTAAAACAACAAAATATTAAGTTTTCACACTTTTTTATTTCTTTTTGACTTGTCAATAATGACATTGTTTTGATTCATTGAATTTCCTACTATCCAAGAACGAGTGTGTTATTTTTTAAAAAATATCGGCATTTTTTGAGTACGTGGACATGAATTACTAATCGAAATTGTTTAGGTAAGATTACCACAGAAAATTCGATAATCATAGTTCAAATAAAAATAAATGGACCTGATTAAATTGCCCATTTAATGGGCAATTAAAATAAAAAACATGATACACTCTGAAAGTTCAAATAAAAAAAGAATAATTCCAATCCTAGGAAGCTCGGAGAACAATAATTCATCATAAGATTTTGAGTCACAGAACTTAACAAAAGTTTTTTATTTAAAAAAAAAAGTATCACAACTTTATTCTTGAATTGAAAAAACTGCAGCGAAGCCTTTGAAGACCCACGGTGTCATTAACATGAGTAAGAAATATGGTGTTATTTAAGAATTAATTATGCAGTTCTGCCATAAAATCAAAGCCAACTTTAATTTAATTTTTTCAATTTTAAAATGTATTTGGAACGATCTTTAGGGCTCCATATCTCGAAACGAAGACCTTTTCGGACCTGGCTGCATTTGAACATTTGTTCAGGAGGTTCAAGAGAACATTTTTACGTGGGTTAGATTAAATTTGACTGGAGGCAGAAATCCCCCTATATGGTGTGCGGGGTCCTTTATCCATAAAAGAAAAGCTCGTATGTTTTTTGGCAAGATAAATTAACGACAGAATATGTGAACGAACAACAATAATTTATTAAAAATAATTTTAATTTTCCCAAAACGACTCATATTGTACAGTATAGTTTCCACAATACTTAAAAATTATAGCTGACAGTACAGATTTCAAAGTGACGTGCGACTACTACATGTACTTTGCTTTTGAGGAACAGACATTTTTATCGGTGATTAAAAACGATGCATCTTTTTTAACGCTGTCAAAGTGACAAAAATGTGACTGTCAAACAGACTTTTTTATATAGGAGTTAATTTATCAAAAGGAAAAAATATAAATACAATATTTTTTTAAGAATAGCCTGGTAAAAGGGTTAGTTTTTCAAAGCTATATCTGTTAGTCGTCTGATATTTGTGCATAGAATACCCCAGCTGAAGATACCCTTTTTCAGTCGGTGGGTCAATAAGTTAATAAGAATTGGTAATAACATAATTCTAAATGTATTCCAAGATATTTGCGGCAGTGAAATATTCAATTTTCTGTCGTAGGATATTGTCAATGTCTGTCTTGTATTTCTTAGGGCTTGGTGTTTGGAGTTTACTTTGTATAATATTATTTATTTATTCTTAAAAGTGCTCGGTGTTGGAACAATCACTCTGTATTTAGTGAATACTAGTTAGTGACATAAATAGAAACGTTGAATACGTGACTTATCGTAAATTCAGAATTTACCGAAATAACCGGTAAAAAATTAAAATAACCGGTAATTATCGTCATGTGTTTTTTGTCCTAATAACCGGTTAACCGGTTAACCGGTTAACCGGTAATGCAATCCCTATTACATATTCTCTAAATACCTATTTAATTAATTTTGTTTTGACGCATTTCAACCCACCGCTATTATTATATGTACTGTAGTGTAACATATATTGTACTGTGGCTGTTTGAAATAAAGTAATGTTATTATTACTATTATTATTATAGATTTTGACAAAATATTACGTTAGTAAATACATCGAGTTTAAAGTAAAGATTATTTTGTGACTGTGTTTTATTAGCAGACCACGGTAAACCGTTTTGATAGAGAAATGTCAGATATCTAATTGATTTATTTATTAATTATCGATTTTCGCTGGCCAATATCTCGAAAACTATAACACATTGGAAGAAAATGAAGTATAGAATATTTTTCGAAAAATGGACGTCCCCCCCCCCCAAGCGGTAGAGCTAGGGGCGGGGACTTTTAGTATGTTTACCTCCTAACTACCCCCAACACATTCCTAAAGACCCTCCATACATGTCCTATACCACTCCTTCGTTGACTAATTTAGTTAAAGAGTTCTGTCAGCTATAACTTTTAATGTTTTCACAACTTTTTCCATCTGCCGATGATGATTCCAAAATTTCAGAAATCTTTTGTTATTTCGGAAATATTGAAAATGTTTATTTAGCAGTTTATCACCTTCCGGGTCACCTCAATGATCTGAATTTGAAATCTAGGAGATCTAGATGCTATAATCTTTTTTATTAGGTATATTTTTTATATAATTTAAAAGCCGACAATCACATATAGTCCAGTCAATGAAAGAGTTGTAGAGAACATTTTGGAGGGGAGAATTTTTTTCTTCAGGAATGTGTTGGGGATAGTCAGGAGGTAAACATACCAAAAGTCCCCGCCCCTAGCCCCGCCGCTTCAGTAGGAGAGGGGGGTGGAAAAGTTCCTCTTTTCGATTCTTCGCTTATAACTCGGAAACGATGCGTCGTACGAAAAAAGGTAATCTATGCAAAATTAAACGTAATTAAATTTCCCACAAGAATGTTTATATTCATTTTCTTCCTATCTATTATATTTTACGAGATATTTCGCCAGAGAAAATCGATAATTAATAAAAAAAAAATCAATTGTGTACCTTGAATATTTCTATCAAAGTGGTTTACCGTGGTCTGCTAATACATCACAGTCATAAAACAATCTTTATTTTACAACACTCGACCTATTTACTAACGTAATATTTTGTCGGAGTTTAAACATTTCCTTAAATATACAGTGTGACTCACTTAAAATGAAGATACCCTTATAACTTTTTCATTTTGTTTCCGATTTGAATCAAATTTTACTCAAGTATAGAACAAATTAGGATCTACTTATGACCAGAAAATCATTCACATACTATAAAGGCAAAGCTACCTGCGGTACCAAAATATGAGGAAAAAGATTAAAAATCATATTGATTTTTAATCTTACGAACGATGAATTTTACGTAGCCACCACAAATTGCGGAAACTGAGGACCTCCTTTGCCAGATGAGCTTATGTATGAGATATCCCCCATCAATAATCAAATCAAATTTTGGTGTATGTACGTTTGTGGCGCCGATTGGATGCATTTTTTAGAATTTCTAACATTCAAAATGTTTTATTTTTTTCAGCATATTTTGGTACCGCAGGTGGCTTTGCCTTTATAGCAGGTGAATGATTTTCTGGTCACAAGTAGATCCTAATTTGTTCTATACTTAAGTAAAATTTGATTCAAATCGGAAACAAAATGAAAAAGTTATAAGGGTATCTGTATTTTAAGTGAGTCACACTGTATATTTAAGGAAATGTATAAATTTCGACAGAAAATTACGTTAGTAAATACGTCCAGTGTTGTAAAATAAAGACTGTTTTGTGACTGTGATTTATTAGCAGACCACAGTAAACCGCTTTGATAGAAATATTCAAGGTACATAATTGATTTTTTTTTATTAATTATCGATTTTCGCTGGCGAACATCTCGTAAACTATAACACATTGGAAGAAAATGAATATAAACATTCTTGTGGAAAATTTAATTACGTTTAATTTTGCGTAGATTACTTTTTCCCATACGACGCATCGTTTTCGAGTTTTAAGCGAAGAATCGAAAGAGGAACCTTTCCACCCCCCTCCCCCCTGAAGCGGCGGGGCTACGGGCGGGGACTTTTAGTATGTTTACCTCCTGACTACCCCCAACATATCCCCGAAGAGAAAAATTCTCCCCTCCAAAATGTTCTCTACAATCCCCTTTTAGGCATTCATTGATTGGACTAATAATAATATTGAGAAAGTGTCGTTATTATTTTATACTTATTAGGTGATGAATTTTAACAACTTATAATATGTAATGTTTATGAGAATTAAATAACAGAATTATGACACTAATAAAAGATTCTAGAGATAGCGTGGCTGTAAAGTTGCACAGTGTTAACGCTATAAATCTTAAGAAATATAACATATGTGAGGCGGAAAGCAAAAAGGGACCTCTTGTCGGCAAATTCCAGTTTTTAGTTATTGATATTAAATGAATTAAGCTTTAATTCCGAACAATTTGGTGCAAAAATCATATCTCTATGTTTTTTTTTGTTTAAGTTACTAGTGCGTTTATGAAAAGAGACCTCTTGTCGGTCTCATGTTATTTCTCCATAAGCGACAAGAGGTACCTTTTCCAGGGCTGAACATTGACTGCTTTATCGATTATTTTAAGTGTCTCATCCAATTATATCGGTTTTGTAATCGATTACAACTTGTAAAGGTAATAAATCGCAAAAATCCGAAAATCGATTATTTTGACCCAAACCACTAATTCGACTGTACTGAAAAATTGACATCGCCGACAAGAGGTCCCTTTTTGCTTTCCGCCTCACATATTATTATTAAAAACTCTGCTAGACGAAATTGTTTTACGAGCTTAAATTATTGTTTTCATTTATTTTTTTTTTTTTTACTTAAAATTGGATAATAAATATACTTACTAAGAAGTTACTCTCAGCTTCTTACCTTTTCGTGGTTGTCGGCCGAGTACTTTTAGTTGCATACTTCGTCGTATATTTATTAGTGCTGTTCTGTACGGGTTTCTTTGTGGGCTTATTTTTCGGTTTGAAACTGCTGGGCTTCTTCACTCTAGTCACAAACCCCGGCTCTGTAGTAAACTGCCATTGGGAGGTAGATTTATCGCCGTGTTGGATCGAATTATGATTCAGCGAGGTGATGAACCCGGGCTCTGTAGTGGACTGCCAACCAGGTTTCGTGTAGTGACCTATAGAGATGCTGTTTGCTACAGCAAAGGCGTCTGTGCTCATAGGCCTGATGCTGTGCCTGAAAGGTATAAATAAAAAATAAGTAAGATTGGTGTAGAAAAATTCGACAATATCCAAATCTTAATAGCAGAATATGGAAGGTTAAATACGTAGACTCGTTTACCCATTCTGCGGAAGGTGGGGTGTGGCATACACATTACTACCTCAGAAATATCTCGCGGGTTTTGCCCCCTACTAAGATACAAATTACTCTATCCTGGCCGTGTAGGCTCTTGTGGTTAGCACTCTTTGTACTTATATTTTATAAAATACTTTTTTATATAAAATATCCCGCAAAACGGGTAAACTGGTTAGTATTATATATATATTTTCAATAAGTATTTATGGATAATTTTTTGAAGCCACTAAGTTACTCTATTTCGATAGAAATCCATGTAAGAGGTAATGAAGGATTTCTGTTGTAATAAAAACTAATCGAAAGTCACAAAATAGTTACTCCCACCCCTGTCTTGGGTAGATTTTGAATTTGAGGGGGCCACTCTAACAAACAAAAATTATTTAAATAACTAAAAAATTTTATACTATAAAAATCAAGCAATATTTTTTAAAGGGGATATTAACATCCCACACCCCCTCCTTAGAGGGGTAAGAAATATTCAGGAGTGATCTGAAAATCGATCAATATCCCTGAGAGGGTGAGACTCATTCCTTTTAGGAGTGGGGAGTGGTGTGAGGAGGCGTATGAATGTACTCGGAAGTAGTAGTAGTAGTTTGGTCTACTTTTTGACTGCCGAAACATTGTTTATTTAACGATTTATTTTTGAAAAATTCCAGAAAATCGATTTTTTTAAAGATAACTCAAAGACCTTTAACGATAGGTTTTTCAATTTGTAGATACTGTTAGAACGTTGAAAAACGGTTAATTTGAGAGGTGTTTCGTTTAAAACGCTTGAAAATTTGTTTAAATAATGGCAAAAAACCGCGAAAATTTTCGCATTTTGCAAATATTTTTCATTCTTTAACAAAAGCACTTTGGTGCTTGAAACTTTGACAAAATATCTCTTTTATTACCCCAAGTTACCACTAAAATTTCATAAAAATTTTTTAATTAGTTTAAGAGATATTCAATTTGTTTGTTAAAAACTTAAATAATGTAAAATGCAAATTCACCCAGTTCCCGTTGTCGTAGAGTGTTGATCCGGACATTATTTTTTTTTGTTGAGACTTAAACTTTATGTTTTCATTAATGGTAAATCAAATTTGCATTATTTTCAACTTCAAAATGGCGTTTTAAAAAGTGTCACATTTGGAGGTTAGGTTTTTGCTAATAACTTTTAAACAAATGAAGATTTTGCAATATCGTTCTCATGTCTTTGTTGCTGGGTTTTTTCACACATTTTCAAAAAAAATGAAAATTAACCAATTAACCATCTCAAATTAACCATTTTTCAAAGTCCTAACAGTATCTACAAATTGAAAACCTATCGTTAAAGGTCTTTGAGTTATCTTTAAAAAAGTCGATTTTTTGTAATTTTTCAACAGTTAAACAAACAAAGTTCCGGCTGTCAAAAAGTGGACCAAATTCAGGGTCATGTTCGTAATCAATAAAACTATCGTTTAATCCACGTGGCATCCTGAAACGAATTGCAGTAAATTTCAGTCTTTTTTTTTACTAATTCTACTGGACTATATTTATTTATCACTACTATATAGTTATAGCAGCTTACAACATTCTTAGGGGTGGTGAGGGAAAGGCGAGGAGGGTTAAAAGGGTGAATTTGTTTTTTTTTGCTTCTTTTTCTACTTAGTTATCGAAACTTAGTATTTAGACTAATATAAATTCCAACGTCACCCCCAAATAAGGGTTATTTTTTGAAGTGTTCCCAAAACGGGTGACGGATTCGTAAAAATATTAGTAAAAAAGATGACTTCCACACTTTACCACGGATGGGCGAAAAAAAGTCCTTTTTTAACATTGTTCTTTGCTAAGAGAGCAAAATAGGGAATTTAATTTAAAACTTTTTCCAAACATTATTGTGCCACCAATTGCGATGGAGAGTTATTCTGTAGGGTATTTATCTAGGTCGGTTTTAGCATATATGGACACACTATTCTTTCAGGGGTCAGCAAAAGCAATAAAGTAGTATCTTATTCTGAAAATCGATTTGCTTGGTGAAGTTTATTAAAGTACATTGCAATTTCAATATGTATGTTTCATCATGGTTCATCATTAAAATCAACTCCAGTATGTGGTACCATATTATACGATTAGTAACTCATCACCAGACTTAAAATAAATATTACCATTGCCACCGCTTAGAAAGACGGACAGACGGACAATAAATCATTCTCTGTGTTCCGTTTATCAACTTTGAGTACAGAACTTTACAATCACTTCAGTCATGTATTATTAACCTAAGCTAAGAGTAGGTGAGTGCTTTATATTTTATAAGTATCACTCTATTCCAGAGATGGGTAAAGAAAATTTTCCATTGGAAAGAACAAAGTTTTGGTAATAAAAATGAAAGTCTTCAATAAAATATTTGAATATTTGTAAATTTCAAAAATTCCGGGAAAGTTTCCCCTTAGCTTCTCCTTGATTTTCTCTTGATTTTCCCTTAATTTTTCCTTGATTTCCTGTAACGTGTAGGTACATCAGATATTCCCTGAGGTTTTCCCTCTCCAATTTTTCATTGTAAGTATATTTAAAAATCTACATACTAAATATTTAGCACATATTTTTATTAATATTTTGTCGTTCTTAGAAGGTATTAAAAATATTTGATCCAAAATCATCGAAAGTTTCACTCTGCTCTTGTTCCTTATCCTGTTTTAAAGAACGAATAAATTAAACGTCTTTCTTTGGACTTGAATGTAAATTTTCCCAAATACAGTAATAGACCAGTGCCAAACCGGTTTCCAGAGGCAAAAAGTCTGAAAAATTCTTAGCAGAATATGAATGGTGGGAAAATTTAGGATTAATGGTATATAATTGGGGAAAAATCGATTGGACCGCAACAGATAACCGGAAGTGGGGTGGGGGTGCGAAAAAGTATGTGTTTAGGGGCAAAACGTGGTTTTTTACGATTTGTGGCAAAAGTAGACCTCCTATCGAAAAAAGTTTAATGTAAAAGTTGTAGATAATTAAGAGATCTACAACTTTTACATAACTTCAAAAATTTTGAGAAAAACGCAAAACGAAACGAAAAACCACTTTTTTGTTTTTTTATTTTTATCTTCCACAAAAATGATGTAATTTTGATAAAATTCGGTGAAAATGTACACTGTTATGCATCAAAAAAGCTATAATTTTTTTGAGGCGTAATACTCACGTTTTACCCCTAAACACACACCTTTTCGCACCCCCACCCCACTTCCGGTTATCTGTTGCGGTCCAATCGATTTTTCCCCAATTATATACCATTAATCCTAAATTTTTCCACCACTCATATACTGCTAGGAATTTTTTTTTATCAAAAACTATTGGCACTGGACTATAAGTAATGTCAATATGTTTTGCACTTTTTAATTTCAGTGTAGTGTCCTTACTGCATTATTGGTTTAACGAGTCGACAATGTAAAACATACACTCAGTCCCTCCATTCGTAGAGTAGAAAAATAAATACTTTAGATTCCTACGCTTATTACCTTGGAGGCTGGGTAGGAAGCCGAGATGATGAACCTGGCCTCACGTTCATAGATGCCGCTACCGTCTGCGAAGACCACAGCTGGGACGACGTCGTGACAGGCTTGCTCGTCGTGGAATGACTTAGCTGAGGTCGACTGAAAGCAAAAGTGAAACTATGTAGGAGTAAAGGATATTACAGATAAATGACATGTTCATTTGAATAAGACCGTCTGTTTGCTTTGTTTCGCTCGTTGAATGAAAGTAAAGTTTTACGAGCTATGATTATGTGGATGTTTATTTGGTTTATAACGTGAATGAGGGCAGGTAATCGTAATGAGCGGTTACTTCATCAGAAGTGATACAATTGATTTAACCAGGGTCGGATTATTATGTACTTGTTATTATTAACATTTAAGAAGCTATTTGTACTTGTTCACTGTAAAAAATTGATGTAAAAATACTTTGGAAGTTAAGTTAAAATTAGTTAAATCTTCTATGAAATTATACATAATTATTATATTTTTACAGGAACAATTTAAAAAAAACTTAGACTTTCAGGGTAAAGTTGAACATATTTATGGTTTCTTACATAAAGTAAATTAAAACTACACACATTCATGTATCTTCACTTCAATTAATGTAATTTTTCAAACAATTATGTATAAATTACATAATAAAATGTAGAAATACATAGTTAAGCCAGTGAATTACAGAACCTGCCCATCAGTATATTAGACAATTATATGGAATTTGACAGGAAAGCACGAAGCATTTCATACATTTGTGTACCATTACCAGAATAATCGCTGACAACAAATGGACCAGCGACTATCCATGTAATCGACCTTCTCATATTTTACAGTGTTGAATTATTTTATTTGTAGATTTAAAAAAAAAAATGTTTGCGATGTACAATCTAATGGAGGATGTTAAAAAGTAGCTAATTTTGGCCTAAGCCAAACAACGGAAAATGAACACGGTTTTTTTTATAGCATTTTTCCCGTAGAATTCGATGATGTAGTAGGTTTTGCGAAAATGTGGCCGAGAAAATGTGAAAAGGTAAGAAAATGCTTGAGAATTTACAAAGTCCTCTCTGAGATATTCAAAAGTTAAACTTTTAAGATCTATTATATTTTAGCTTAGATTATGGTATTTTTTTTTAGTATTGTTCCCGTAGAATATGGTTACCTACTTCGCCTTGTCGAAAAATGTCAGGAAAATGAGGATAATTTAGATAATGCCCAAATAGTCCAAAATTAGTCACTTTTTAACATCCTTCTTTAGTCTAACTCTCGGTTTAAATTAAAGGACATGGCACAATTTTAAGGTATTTTGGCCTTCAGTAGAAATTTTAAAATTTTAACATATTAGAGTCTATATTAAAAGAAGTAATTTTATCACTGAAAGAAAGTCCTAAGTGTACAGGGTGTATCTGAAAAGTTAAGTTAAAAATAGTGATTTTAAGATATCGCATATTTATTACTGGCCTCAGAAATAAAAACTAATAACTATTTCAATTATTTACTTTCATTATACAACGTGTAGTATAGATTAAAACATGTATAGTTGATATACCATACAGAGTGTTCCAAAAATATTATCGTCATAGGTTTTTTAGTATTCTTATAATAGAGAAAAATGAAATACATTTTAATTACTATTTAATTAGTGGTATTTAGTTGGATTTGGGTCTTATCTATTTATGTGGTGTGTTTTATGTTATGTTTAGACAAAAATTATACAAGAAATAAAATACTAACTTCTATTACATCATACAGTATTCTAAAAATATAACGATTAATAAGCACGTTTAGAAAAATATATTTTTATCCGAGCTACATTCTGGTGATGAAAAACAAAGCAAAATAGTCCAAAAAAGTAATTATTATTAAGTATTTATTAATGGCCGTTTGACTAAAAAAATAAAAAAACACAATCTTGAAAGTTGCAATAAAACTCTTATTATTTTCATTAATGGTGGCGATACCTTGCTTTGTAATACAGAGTGCTTTACTTTCCTTCAGTCCATGTTCTCCACGATTTCAACATTATTGTGCCTATTGGCCGCATCTTGAACACATCTTAACAGAACATCTGTTGGATATCTCACTTGATTTTCGTGTCTTCCATATCCGAGATACCATAACACGCATGCAACGTGCGCACATACACCTAATGTACGGGCACCAGATTTACACGTACAATATGTACCTGTAATCGGATCTTCTATATTTTCATTATATTCTATGAATAACATATGTTTTGTTGCTTGGGTAAATCTGGAATAAATTCGAGCCCTTATTAGGTTATTTTCGAGTAATTGTGTTTGGAAAATAAATTCGTTGTTTACCTCCCTCGCACTGGTATCTTGGATATATCCGGCACTAATTTTAACTTGATAAGTACTAAAAGTTTTAGAAGCTATATAATCTAGTGGTAAATTAGGGAAAAGTCATTATTTTTATTTAAACTAACCCAAACGCCTACACCACCTCTTCGATGTAATCTTTCTTGTTCAACCCTGATTTGTAATTGGTTAATTGTTTGAATTTGAATGATATTTAGCATTGCTCTAGCTAAGTCATCGTCACAATTTTGCATATGAATAGGTGAAAACGGTTAATAAGAGCACAGGCTATTTTAAGAAAATCGTCCAAATGCAAACAATGCTGCATGGGTATAAGATCTCTAAAGAACTTAAAGATACTCTTCAGATGACCATTATGGGCTTCGACAATCCAACGAGTCTTAGTTACTTTTCTTGCTTGGTTAGCTTCCTCCGTTGAGAACTGTCTCTGTCCTCTTGCCAGGAATGTAGGCATTTCACAATTTAAATGAAGTTCTTCCAAAAACTCCACCGCATCTCGATATCCCCTATCTAAGACAAAAATGTCTTTATCCCGGACCCAATTCCGCACTAGTTCTCTATCTTGATTGAATTCATTAATTAGTATTTGAGCATCGTTATTTCTAACATCTAAAAAATAAGGACCGTGAACACTCACTATAAAACTGTCGGGAGCTACAACAAAACCTGCTTTCAGTAAAGTGTATTTCTTATGACTGGAGTATGATTGTCTCTGAACCCTGGATTGTAAACTTTTTGGAATCTTAAAATAAGTACAGTCTGGGTACAGAATTGCTTTAGGGACAGCGGGGTCTGGATTATATAACCGATTCACAAATTCAGTCATGTTGTTCTAAAAATCGTTCTCTATCTTGCACGGGAGGTGAATTAAATCCAAGATTCTCGTTGACAAAGCGCACCATTAAACTTTGTCTTACGACAGTTATTGCCATGCTCACATTTTGCCTGGAAGAAAAGTTTAAAATTGAGCATAAAAAATTGTCGGAGAGACCTTGACGCAATTTCATCAGAAATTGCCATTAAATATTTTTTCGTAAGGTATCTCCTGCACCCATTTACTTCAACCGGGCCGCACATATCAAATAATTCACTAAACTGTTCTCGATTCAATGATGTTAAACTTTTCAGCTCAGCGTCGCTAAAATTATTTTCATCCTCATACTTTTTTCCAGACTGATGTTGAGTAATTTCTCGCAATATTGCACACCAATTTGAGATATCTTTTCCACTTAAAATAATTTTACTGGGAATACCGATTATATTTTCCATAAATTCTAATTTTACGTACCCACATTCTGTTAAATGGTTAGCGCAACAGTGAACCTGACAGGAATGAAAATATTATTTTTTATGTAAAAATCTGCTCATGCATCAAGAGTGAATCTATCATTTGTTAATTCATTGCAAATGAAACATTTCTCTGTTTGTTTGCTTACTAATAGTTCCATTGGTATAGCCATCTCATTATTTTCCAATGTTATAACTTTAGTAATCCTCATATCGCAATTAACACATACCTTGCTGTCTTCTTCAATATCTTGGTTGATTAACCTAAATCTACTACGATGGAGGACCGCTAATTCTCTTCTTGGTCGGGTTTATTTAAAAGTCTAGACATTCTATTTCCAGCTCTTAATATTATGTTACAAATAACACAGTTTACCATTTTCTTTTCTTTTTTTCTTTTTGAGAATAAGTAACAATACTTAATTGCTTCTGACAACGCTATATCTGTCAAATAACAATAATTGTTTTCCATACTTGGATCACAGCCTGCTCTTAAAATGCGTAAAAACAAGGCATTATAGTTCGACAATTTCTCCCGTATCCCTGATCCGATTTAAAAATTATTTCGACAGTTTTATAGAAAAAACTTCATAGAATGGTACCTGCCTAGCCTATTAAAAAATCGAACAAAAAATAAAAAATTAAAAATAATGTTTAGTTTTTGTACAGTTTTTAATAGGCACGTAGCATTCTATGAGGTTTTTTCTATAAAAGTGTCGAAACAGTTTTTAAATCGTATCAGATAAGGGAGAAATTGTCGAACTATGATTCCTTGTTTTTACTCTATTTTTGTGTTCGGGACCGCCACCGTTAATGACAATGATAAGAGTTTTATTGCAACTTTCAAGATTGTTTTTTCAAATTTTTTCAGCCAAACGGCCATTAATAAATACTTAATAATAATTACTTTTTTGGACTATTTTGCTTTGTTTTTCATCACCAGAATGTTGCTCGGATAAAAATATATTTTTCTAAACGTGCTTATTAATCGTTATATTTTTAGAACACTGTATGATGTAATAGAAATTAGTATTTTATTTCTTGTATAATTTTTGTCTAAACTTAACATAAAACACACCACATAAATAGATAAGGCCCAAATCCAACTAAACACCACTAATTAAATAGTAATTAAAATGTATTTCATTTTTCTCTATTATAAGAATACTAAAAACCTATGACGATAATATTTTTGGAACACTCTGTATGGTATATCAACTATACATGTTTTAATTGATACTACACGTTGTATAGTGAAAATAAATAATTGAAATAGTTATTAGTTTTTATTTCTGACGCCAGTAATAAATATACGATATCTTAAAATCACTATTTTTAACTTAACTTTTCAGATACACCCTGTACAATTAGGACTTTCTTTCAATGATAAAATTACTTCCTTTAATATAGACTAATAATATGTTAAAATTTCAAAATTTTCTACTGAGGGCCAAAATACCTTAAAATTGTGCCATGTCCTATAGATTAAATAAAACTTCCAAGGACATGTCTTATGTTCACGATAAGTATGCATTTTGAAAATTAAAGTTACTACCCAGCAAACATAAAAATCTCGGCCCTTAAATGAGCCATTGTAACTATCAATGGCTTTCTTATGGCACAGGCCAGCCTTTTGTGGCCCATAATAAATTATATGCAGGCGTACCATAACATCATGTTACGAATTCCCACATAATAACCAGAAATGGCCAATTATTGTGCAACCATAAAAAACGTTGCTTCAGTTTATACGTTGATGGTACTTTTATGGTAATATTAGGGTTTGGGAAGTCTCGACATTCTTAAAGTCCTGGGACACGAGACATCGCAGGATCACAGTCCTGGGACGTCCCGGGACTTCGAGACTTTTCAGAATAAAATTTGAATCGAGTTCATTTTTGGCGAGATGTATCAATAAAATCGGCATTTTAGTGAAAAGCAATATTTATTGAACATAAAATCAAATTAAATTCTCCTCCGGACAACTTTTTGTCCGGAGGCATTATTACAAAAATCAGAAACAAATTGTCGGACAAAGCTGTTAATGCACTAATTTTTTTAAAAGCCTATTGTATTAAATTTTAAAAAAAAGACTATTTGATAGTTAGTTATATGTCGGTTTTATTGTGTTTAAAGCTTTATAAAGAAGTTCTAAACTTTCGGTACGTTTTCCGGTTGATTCCTTCCTCCTTTTTTAATGTTGTTCTTGGTTTTTATGCAGGAACTTCAGGTACATTTTCAGTGATTTTTTTGATTGCCTGTTCCATTTGACTTTGAAACGACTTATCGGGTTCATTGTGTACTGTGACTGTGGCTGTGAAGCTAGTGGTACTGGGTTCGGCGACTATTATTTCCAAATCTGGCGTAAGGTTACGAGAGATATTTTCAAAGGGTCTGCAATAATGATGTGCGTGAAGATGTGCAGTTTTATTTTAAAAATCCATATTTTGGGACTGTGAGCTGTGGTGGACAGTGTGCAAATATTTTAAAAAACATATAACCATTGCGATCTTCTTTCTTCTATACGGGCTTCTATACGGTTTTTTTTTTCAAAGAATCGTGCCGCCAGTTTATCATTTGCCGTTGATGTCGATTTAATTTTTTTCAGTAAAACGTCAATTATTGCTTCGGCTGTGAGTAGCGAAGAGTTTTGTCTGCTTAAGGCCTCTACAGCTGTCTTGACTGGCTGCAATAACGTAACGATTGACTTCAAAAGAAGAAGCCAATAAAGCTTATTATGACTCTTGTAAATAAAATTATTACAAGCGTGTCTCGACTCTCGACCCGAAAGTCTCGGGACACGAGACAATTAAATTTGGGAGAAGTCCCGAGACTTCGAGACACGAGACGTCCCGGGACCCAAACCCTAGGTAATATGCAGGCTAATATTAAAGTAAAGGGTGTCACCGAGTAGCATCCGCCATTTGTTTTTTGTTCTATGCTTGGCCTGTGTGTTCAAATTTGTGTAAGCTAACTTTGTGGTTTGTGTTAAGTGTCTATTTTGTATATAACCAAGTGTGTCGTGATCTTATATATGGTTGACTATAATTATATTGTGACTATAAAAAAACAGTAAGTTAGTAAGTTAGTAAAGTTCGTCATCAGCCATTTATCATGCCGATTTCAAATAAGTGTATTATATAAAAGTTCGTACAAAATCCTGCATTTCAACATCTGGCGTAATATTAAGGAAAGACTTTTGCTTCTGGCGTCATATAAATTTTATTGTTTTAACTTTCTTATTTATAACAAATATTTTATTGTTAGCTTACAACTTATTTTGCTTTTATTGATTCCTGACATTTCCAAACTTCTCAATTAACAAAATATCAATAATATTTTTTAAGTATTGGATTATAATACTTATAACGTAGGTATATACTTTACTATCTTATTAGATTCTTCTATGTAAATTTCACATAAAAAGATGGATATATACATTTAGTACGTTGTACAAAATATATGGCTGCTTGAAAGTGTTCCAATTAATCCAATATATTGAAACATATGTGAGATTACAGCTAAAAATATGCTGGCCAAAGGGTGGCGTCATCAGGGGTCCTTTGATGGCCCAATGTTGTACACCGTTGGCAAATTAAAGGATGGTCAGCTGCTGGCCTGTGAGACATTTCACTCCAGGGTCAGTTTATGGCTTTTCATAAAAATAACAATTATGATAATGTTGGCGACGATGCCGTGACCATTTTTGTGCCAATTATGAGTGTTTGCTGGGTAATGTTTCTGCTTCCCTTTCTTATAGAAGGCAAGTATTGCAATCGTGAAACAATTCAAATTGTAGGTTTACTACTATCTAAATTTTGATATATTTTTTAAGTAACATATGGTATAGTATCCTGTATGAGCGACCCTCTTGAAAACCGAATTGCATATCAGATAGGATTTTATATTTCGTTGTGAAATTAGTAATTCGTTTTTTTTATAATCTTTTCCAGAACCTTTGCGAGGTTTGAAAACGGTGATATAGGTCAATAATTTGTAATATTTGTTTTATAGTCGGAGAGAAGCCAATCTGTAGGAAGCGTGTTAAAAGTAGTCTATACAACTCGCGAACACCCACCTAAAAAACAGATGATATTATGTAAAATGACCTTCTAGATTTGATTTTTGAGTTCGCCCATTAATTTGAGATTGCCAAATCGGTCAATTCGCAAATTTTTTGAAAAATTTTAAAATTATGTGTTCATTTTTGTTTTGCACATAACACATCATATCTTTTTTATTTTAATTCCGATTTAGACCAATATTTTACACATTATCCCTCCAATATTCTTGGACAGGCTGACGGCAAAGAATATAGTGTAACTAATAATATAGTGCCTAAAAAAATATAATTACCCTCTATTGTCGCGGTTTTTTAAAATTTGCATTGAAAAATACCCGATCGAGGTAACTTTTTTATTTTTAAAGAGAGAGTTATAATATAAACGAGAAAAATATTCCATATACTTTAAACAAACTTTTTTATAAAGAGATTTTTTTGAAATTCGGCTCATGTAACGAGGTGACGCTGTTGAATGCGGCCGCGCAACTCGTCCGCATTAATTTAAAGCATAACTTCTGTTAACGTGGGTACTATAGATTACATTTTCCTTCGCATAAACAACTTATGTTACATTGCACGTTTCCTTTGCTACACTTGCAGCTTGTAGTACAGTTATATAATTTACATTTAAAAAATGGAGTTAACTCAATAAAATTGGGTTTTGGGCTTTTTGAAATCATCTTTGGAAATAAGATTTCCTCCTTTAGGTACCATCCAAAATCTAAAACATTTGGAATTCTGGGCTTAATTTGGTAGGCTGTCTTGTAAATAGCACATTGCAAAAATGCCCTTTTTACTTGTATTCTCTGTACTAGGATTTACAATTTCTGATTTTCTTTTATAAGCAGTTCGAGTATACGATCTTCTACATTGTGCATGGTAAACTGGATTTAGTGATAAAAATAAATTTTCCTGTTCTAAATATTGTTTTAGAGCCACAGAAATGTCATCGGATTTTGCATTTGATCGGTACATTTCTAAAACCATAAATATCGCTCGCAGACAAAAAATTTTCATACCATTGTGTTAGTGAACGAATTCTGAACAACTTTCAAAATGTCCGTCTGTCCGTCTGTCCGTCTGTCCGTCTGTCCGTCTGTCCGTCTGTCTGTCCGTCCGTCACGTTTCTTGTAAGCACGATAACTCAAAAAAGAAAATTCCGATTGTACTGAATTTGGACAGTAAATTAGTGTTAGCTAGAGGAAGAACCCTATTTAAACACTATTTAAACAAAATCGATCGGTAAATAAAAATGTTATTACTTAATGATTTAAATTTGAAAAAATTTATTTTTAATTTTTGTTTTTGTAATTGAATAGAAATCTGGTGAAATGATATATCATTTTAATATCTAAATATTTATATATTTTACAAATATACATTTCATAATGTAATATACAACCGTGAAAATATGATTTTAGCTCGTTTCTTATAATGTAAAAATTTACATTCTTTTACGTGTAAGGTGGTGGTGTAGTTCTTTTGACTCGGAATCCAAGGGTCCCGGGTTCGAAACCCAAATGGGGTTTGTTATAGTTTTTTTACCAAGTCTTTTACCAACTAAGATCGTACTATAAAATTAAAAATGTCTAAAAGTAACATTATTTACAAAAAACTGCGAAAAGTATCCTATTGAATGTATAACAATTATATAAAAATCCACTGAACAGGCGAAGAGTACGTTTTTAGCTTGTTTCCTTTGATTTCCTATCCGAGTAATTATAATTTATTATGCGAAACTATGTTTTATAACGCACTAAATATAAGGACTGAGACAAAAGCACTTTCAACATAACATAAATGGACACTGGAAAATAATAATCACCCGGCACGTGCATGCGTTTAGCTCTAGATGCGATTGCGGCCGATTCATAGTAGCGCGCATTCGTTCGGACGCTGAAACAATCAATGAATATTTCGATAAGGGAGCAAAATTTCAAAAAAAACATCTTATAAAAGATTTTATTTAGTTCATTCGGAACATTTTCTTCGGTTATAGTAGGCACCTAACTTTAAAAATAAAAAAGATACCTCGATCGGACATTTTACTCTGCAAATTTTAAAGATTTTGCGTCAAAGAAAAGTTGTTATTTTTTTTTTGACAACTAATTATTTTTTAGGTAAAGTTTTTTACTTTCAACATATCAAAGAATAGTTAGAGAATATTATGTAAAAAAATTAAAAAATTCTGAAGTAAAATAAAAAATATATGACGTGTTATATGAAAAACAAAAAAATAACACATAATTTTTATTTTTTTTAGAAAACTGCCAATTTGGTCATTTTGGCAATCTCAAATCAATGGGCGAATTCAAAAATCAAGTTTAGCAGGTTATTTTACATCAGATTACCTATTTTTTAGGTGGGTGTTCGCGAGTTGTATAGAGGGTGTCGAATTCAGAGGGTCTGGTCATCCACTATTATTACACCTTTTTTATAAAGTGGCCTAATAATTCCTACTTTTAATTCATCAGGGAATATCCCTTCTGCAATAACCTTATTTACTAAATGTGCAAAATGTATTGACACTATATCATTGATTGCTTTTAGAATTTTCGCTGTTAAACCGTCTTTACCTTGAGCTTTATTTAACTTTAAGTTCATAATAATGTCTCTTACTTCTACTGGGTTAGTTGGAAGAAGATATATGGAATAATTTTTCCTGTCAGGGGCGTTTTCCTTTTTATAATTTTCGTTGCAAATATTTTTAACGCACTGCCACATATTTTTTGAGGAGTTTTTATTTTTATTTATTTGCATTTTGTAATAGCGAATTTTTGTGTTTCTTATAAGTAAATTTAATTTATTTCTATAATCTTTATGTTCAGTTTTTAAATTAGTATCTTTTGGTATTTTATGCAGTTCATTCTTTTTGTTTATTGAGGTAATTAACCATTTGGTAATCCACTCTTTTTTCATTATTCTTGATTTTTACCTTTTTTGTATTATTTTCTATACTAATTTTTAGTCTGTTAATTAATAACCTTGTTGCAGCATTGCATCTGATGTATCATAAAAGTCACTCCAGTTTTCAGAATTTAAATCTAATTTTAGTTTTTTATAATCTATGTATGTTTTATAATTGGTTTTGATAAGTTTTTTATTTTTCATTTGTAAATCTGCAATTAAAATAATTAGAAAATGATCTGCTATTTGAATATCATAAATTATAGGTATAAATTTCTGTTGTAAAATTTTTGTTTTTAAATACAATTGATATTTCCAGTACTCAAGTGAAATAAAATTTAAAATGGTAAATGTGAATGTGGTAATGAGAAAATATTAACTTCCTTTTTTTAATATTACCTCGTAGGTCTAGGTTTACTTGTATTATAATGAGCAACTGGTTTGCCTGGCTTCTTGTTGTTATGACTATTGTGACTAGGAGCGGTATACAGCACCTGTGGCTTGGCCTGGACATCGTGCTGATGGCTATGCGGCCGGTGAGGCATCACTGTGTTGTCTGTGGCGTTGTGGGCGCAGCACGACCCAAACATAAATGTGTCGACACACATTCCTAGAAGAAACATAAAAAATTACGTATATTGCAGGACAAAAAAAAAACAGTCAGTAAATTGGCGCATCCACCATAATTATAAATTGGGATAAGCTAGAGTGAAATTAAATAGAAAAGATAACATCGTCATAGAATGCGCAGAAACCGAAATCGTTACCACGTGCTCGTTACCTAGGTAACGATCCTATTTTTACGGCCGCATGGGCGTCGCACTGCCTATTATCATTAATATTTTAATAAAAAATGGATGGCACGGCACTGATATTATGCCAACTGTTGTACGCTGTGCGCGAACCCGTGACGTATGTTATCTTTTCTATTTAATTTCACTCTACAATTTTTGGGGATACTAGGAGAGAGAAATTAGAAATAAAAAAAAAGTTAAGACAACGATGCAATCTGGAAGTTGGGTTTTTGTGCTTTTTTCTTTTTATATTCGAAAGTGAGTAGAAAATCGAAAAAATCAGTAAAATCGGACTGGAGCTTAACGTGAAAAGTGCCTAATTGTGCATTTTTTATGCATTTCGAGTGTATCGCTACACTATCTTTTAAATATCTCACTCATAAGTTAATAGACTATTAAAACTGAATATAAGAACAAGAATTATCGATTTATTTTTACTAATAATGCAATAACTAACGTAGAAATCATCGGATCTTTACCAAAATTGGTGGAAATATCGTATAAATAACGTGGAGATAAATTTTCAAAAAAAAAAAAATTTACGGTCATAATCGGCCATTTCTGAAAAAAAATAGAAAGCTCGCCATTTAATACCAAAACATTGTAGATTATTTTTTTTTTCAGTTTGTTGATTATTTATATACTTTCTTCTGAAAATATGCCAGAATATGTTAATCGAGTTAAAAGATCGTTTTCTTTAATTGGCTTGCGACCACGAGGTCGCGGGTTCGAATCCTGGCTAGGGTAGGGATGTGTAGTGGCGTTTTTCACGTGTTGCCGAGACGGTAGCAGTGGGTTAGACTGCGGTTGTGTGAGAGACAAGACGGCTTAGTCGCTCTCCTCTCCTCAGTTCGAATCTCAGCCAGTGGCGGCTGGTGAAATTTCAATATTTTTTTTCTCGTCTGTGGCGCATGGGACCCATACGAAACTTGGGAAATAACATCTAGAGAAGCACTTCTCTAATGACCCCTAAAAAATTTTGAAAAAGCAGTTTGCGAAAAAATTTTTGAAAATTCGCTAGCCTCCCCTGGGTCTAGGGACCCCTGTTTACTTTTATTTTTTTTTGTCATATGCATTTGACTTTTCATAAAAATGCATCGACAGATTTTGGAGTTTGTGAAAATATTTTCATTACTAACTGAGATACAACGAATTGAAATATTGTAATTTGTTAAATTGTAAATTACAAAATTTCAGTTCATTGTATTTCAGTTAGTAATGAAAATATTTTCACAAACTCTAAAATCTGTCGATGCATTTTTATGAAAAGTCAAATGCATATGACAAAAAAAAATAAAAGTAAACAGGGGTCCCTAGACCCAGGGGAGGCTAGCAAATTTTCAAAAATTTTTTCGCAAACTGCTTTTTCAAAATTTTTTAGGGGTCATTAGAGAAGTGCTTCTCTAGATGTTATTTCCCAAATTTCGTATGGGTCCCATGCGCCACAGACGAGAAAAAAAATATTGAAATTTCACCAGCCGCCGCTGATCTCAGCTGCGGCAGATGGCAATGTCGCAGGGAATGGGTGTTGCGATATTGTCTATGTGTGTGCATGTGTGCATGTGTGTGTCCTTGTTGAGTGGTAGAATAGCCTACGGCTAAACTCCGCCAGGACATTAATATAAATAAGACGATAAAAAAAATGCATTGAAAAAAGTTATTTACACAGCCAAAAAACAAGATTGAGCAAAAGAACTGCTCTCGACAACATATGCTATACGGGCAGTACATAATATCGCGAATGAAGCGAAAAGCAACTCAGTATGCGGCTATGGTAACGCTAGATGTGAAAAATGCCTATAACTCATTATTGTGGACTGGGATAAGCAGTGATCTAGATCAAAGGGAAATAGTACCTTAAGCTAATCCGTAGTTATTTAGAAAATAAGGAAATACTGATTGGGGAAAACCTATCAACGGATATGACATGTGGAGTGCCACAAGAATCAGTACTGGGACACAATGTACTGAGGATTGAGACGCCGTGAGAAGCGACCCTCATAGGGTATGTTAATGACCTAGCCTTAGTAGTTTTCGGTTAAGACAGGGAAGAGACAGAAGGACCATACAGCACGGATAATGAGGAAAATTGAAGTCTGGATTAGAAAGAATGGTCTGCAACTGGCCTTACAAAAAAGTTGAAACGGTTGTTCTGATAAGCAAAAGAACCCGGAAAACAATAACAGGCAGACTCGGTAATTTAGAAATCATGTCTAGAAAATGCCTAAAATATTTCGAATAACATGAATATGAATATAAAATGAGCGGCTGAGAAGCGGCCTTGAGCTGACTAATGTCACATATTGGCACAAAAAAAAGGAAAAAGAAGGATCTTTACCAGCATAGTAAATTCTATTATTATTCATGAAGCACCTACATGGAAGGACTGGGTAGAAATAGCAAAGCATATGAGGATACCAGAAAGTGTACAAAGAAAAGTGGCAACCAGAATAGCAAGCTCCTAAAGAACGGTGTCAACGACAGCTATAAAAGCTATTACGGGAATTATACTCATACATTAACTGATTGCAGAGCGTATGTACGAAACAAATGGAAATAAGAGAGCACCATAGATAAGGAAATGGAAGCTATGATGACACGATGGCAGGAGGAATGGACACTATGATCCATGGCAGCACAATGAACAAAGAAGCTAATACCGGCAGTCACTCCTGGGGTAACATGTAAACATAATTTTTATTTGGACATGGGCGTTTTAAATCATACCTGCTGCTAATTAAGATCACCAAGAATGATGGTTCGAACTACTGCGGAGGACGGGACACACCAGTAATGTAATAGACGAAATAAGAGTGAGAGATACAAATACAAATACGGTTGGAATTGAAATATTGTAATTTGTTAAATTGTAAATTACAAAATTTCAGTTCATTGTATTTCAGTTAGTAATGAAAATATTTTCACAAACTCTAAAATCTGTCGATGCATTTTTATGAAAAGTCAAATGCATATGACAAAAAAAAATAAAAGTAAACAGGGGTCCCTAGACCCAGGGGAGGCTAGCAAATTTTCAAAAATTTTTTCGCAAACTGCTTTTTCAAAATTTTTTAGAGGTCATTAGAGAAGTGCTTCTCTAGATGTTATTTCCCAAATTTCGTATGGGTCCCATGCGCCACAGACGAGAAAAAAAATATTGAAATTTCACCAGCCGCCGCTGCGCTGTGCATCTATGGACATGAAGTGGGGTTATAGTCAGTAAGAATCTGATACTTCTCATTCAACCAGGCGTATCAGAGTTCATGAGGGTTTCCCCTCCTCCATGAAGAAAACATGAAAAACCGGATTTCTCGTTATGAAATTGCAAGAAAATCTAGACCTGACCATTCTGGGCTCAAATTGTTAATTTCCAAAAAATTAAATTAATTTGGATTGACTATTTTAAAACAATTGATGATTGCTTAAATAATAATGCATATATTTTAATGAAACTGTGGAAAAACATGCTTTAAATGAAGATAAATCATCGTGCAAGATCTGAACCCAATATGTTTATAACAACGGTAAAAAACAAGCAGTACAAACAAATTGAATAATCGGTTGTTAAAGTGTATCAAGTCGTAGAATATTTTTTTTAGAATATAGGTTTTTCACGGTTTTTCAGTCGCATTCACTATAGTGGAGTGCCGTTAGATTTATACCCAAGAACCCGGTTCCTATAAATCAACTTTAATGAAACCTTTTGCATTGTGTTGCTAAAACCTAATACTAAAATGTTTATGGATTAGAAATTGACGTTTTTTTTTATTTAAGATCTACAAATTCTTTGAAAAAATACTCAATTCACATAAGTTTTAATAGTTTTTGTTCTGTGGACAAAAAAATCGTACTTGAGTAGTATTGTAGGTTTGTGATTAGAATTTAAAGTAAAAAATTAGAAATTCAAAATGTGGGACCCAAAATGGCGGCCAAAAATCTTTAAAATAAGACATTATTAATATTAAAACATTAGAATTTCTGTAGAAACAAACTTATTGTTAAATCACATAATTCATAATAATTGTAACAAAATATATTATTTATCTTCGATGTCTTCGTTTTCAATTTCACTTATTTCTATAACAGGAAAAGGCATTGCAAGGTAATCCATGCTTTCTGCATCCACAAGCAGCTCCGCATCCTGTCTTACATGTACAAAAAATAATTTGAAGTAGATTTTCAGGGGCCGGCTGGTGGCTCATTCAACAATTATTTTAGCAGCGAAACTAGCAGCGAAAACAAACATTTTATTGTTTGTATTTTTGAATACATATATTCGTAGGTAATGGTAATATCAACATTTTTACCTACAAATTATGACCCAGAAGGTAATAAGAAGGCTATTAGCCTCAAATTCTCAAAATAATTTTGACGACCAACGCATATTTTTCAAATAAAACTCGTATTAACAAAAATAGTAATCTGGCCCTAGTCGGACTGATTTTAGTCGAAAGGTGGGCTCTTTAGCTTTAATTAAAAAAAAAATTAAGTTCCTAGTACATCTAACAGAATTTAGTCGCGAAACGTCGCGGTGTGAATGTCTATTTCGCGGCTAACTTCTATGTTAGATGTGCTAGGGACTTAATTTTTTTTTAATTAAAGGATTAAAATGGATCCAGAATGGGCCAGGTTAATAGATCTTAGATAATAGATTTTATTTTAGTTTAACATAAAAAATGCGCTAGCAGCGGAAACGCCGTCAACGACTATTTCCCGATTAACTTCTATGTTACACGGGAACTTATTTTTTTTTTATATTAAAGCTAATCCTTTCGATTTAAATCGGTCCGAATAGGGCCAGGTTACTATTTTTTTTTTAATATGAGTTTTATCTGAAAAATACGCGTTGGTCGTCAAAATTATTTTGAGAATTTGAGGCTAATAACCTTCTTATTAGCTTCTGGGTCATAATTTGTAGGTAAAAATGTTGATATTATCATAAGCTATGAATATATATTTATTCAAAAATTCAAACAAAAAAATTTTTGTTTTCGCTGCTAAAATCAGTATCAGTATCGTTGAATAAGACAAGATGCGGGGCTGCTTGTGGATGCAGAAAGCATGGATTACCTTGCACTGCACATTGTTCTGAATGCAATGGTGATATAGAAATAAGCGAAGTTGAAAACGAAAATATCGAAGATAGATAGTATATTGTGTTAAAATTATTATGAATTATATGATTTAACAATAAGTTTGTTTCTATAGAAATTCTAATGTCTTTTGTATTAATGATGTCTTATTTTAAAGTTTTTTGGCCGCAATTTTGGGTCCCACATTTTGAATTTGTAATTTTTTACTTTAAATTTGTAATCACAAACCTACAATATTATTCAGGTACAATTTTTTTTCTACAGAACAAAAACTATTAAAACTTATGTGAATTGAGTATTTTTTCAAAGAATTTGCAGAAGATCTCGATAGCTTTTAAATAAAAAAAAACGTCAATTTTTAATCCATAAATATTTTAGTATTAGGTTTTAGCAACACAATGCAAAAAGTTTCATTAAAGTTGATTCATAGGAACTGGGTTCCAAGGTTTTTTAGTTTTCACGCCTAACGGCACTCCACTACTAAGAATTATTTTATATTATTTAAAACATTTTTTTGCCATTCCTTTCTTTTTTACAACTACTGCATTCACTAAGTGGTATAACACTTACATTATACTAAGTGATATAATGTGAAAAAAGATCTTGTTACTTACCTATGTGGTAACCTTCTGATTTGATGCACTCGTAAACAAACATACACGTGCCTTGTTGTCCGTCGACCCAACACGGTTTTGGACTTATCTGAAACGCTATAAATAAAATTGCAAATTACTAAACGGCAAAATTTACGAGACTTGATATATAACAAATTGGGCGGATAATGCAGAAGAATTATTTATGTTTGCCTCGAGACTGAATAATTGAAGAAGGCGTCTGGATTAACATTTCTCTCATATTTCAGTTTCAAGAAAGAATAAGGCCGCATTACTTAAGATAAAAACTGCTTGGAGCTTACATTCTTCCTTTGTTAGTGTACAGAAACAGGTCATTACATACGTTTATTTGTAGAAATTTCACACTAGTGATTATTAATATTTTAATGTTATTGTTGACCATCTACAGGTAAAATAATTATAGAAAGGATACTAAATAATAAACAGTTTCAAAGAATAACAATTCATGTTGCATATATGACTAATCCTTCATGGGTTGTTATGGCCGGGATGGCTAATGATTCACGAATTTTTAAAGGAATTTATACCGATATACCAATAATTTATAGCTTTTAATTACGAATTCAAACTGGTTATAACTAATGCAATAGTTAGGTATTAGTATAATGAACCGGATTAAAATCGTATTAGATTTATATACTTAAACATTTTTCTACAATTAATCCACAGTAATGAGATGCAGAACAGCATGCTAATTACAAAGAAAACGGATTACAAATATTTATTTGAATGAATACGTGTTTATAATTAGTATTACATAGTAGGTAAAAGACTAATCTATATTTCATTCAGCTCTTATACTCCTGTTTCTCTTATAAATATTATTTTTAAATTAAACTCGAGCTATTCAAGAAAACTGTAAAGTACTGATGCGGGGATGTTGCAGTATATCACTTCGGGGAAAGAAAACTAACAAGTTTATTCATTCACCAGCATATCCGCATTTTTTATATTAACTTTATTGATTTGAAACTGCGCGACGTTTTTGTTTACTCAAATTTACTCGACATCTGCTTGTGTATCCGTTTCAGTGAAGCAAAGTGATAAAAAATCGCTTTGTTTAAAAAATTGTAAAAGATGTTTATTAAGCAATTTCAAAAACAGGAAGGAAAAAGACAGGAGCACTCTCGCTAGAGAGCAAAAATGGAACCAAATTTGGTTGACAGTTGGCAGCAGGTTGATCACCGAGTGGCATTTTTGTCGCAGGTTTAGCTACATTTTGATAACTTTATAATGGATTCTTATGGAAGGAGGGTGTTTTTGTGTTGTTTTTGTTGAATTTTAGTGCATATTAAGTACAAATTTTGGAATTATAGAATTAGAATTTATAATACTATGCCTTCCTGTTTTGTACCGAGTTGTAATACTGGGTACGGCAATTTAATTAAATGGAACAAAGCCAATGGTGTGAAAAATCTGAGCACGTTCAAAGCTCTCAGTGATGTGAGTACTGCTAACACTATTTTTATATACTAATAATGCAGATTGCAGACAATTATACTTTTACGGTTTTAAGTTTCAAGTCTGTAAAACAAAAATCCTGTAAATGTTATTATTAATTATTGAAGTGGTCAAGATGGCAAAGAGGACTATACAGTGTACACACTGCTATTAAATCCGTTTTGCAAAACTTGCTCTCTCCTTTGGATTAATTCATTATCAATATCTGCCGTTCTCAGATGAAAAGAAGGATACATTGCTCAAGTTTATAACCTCAAATTTAAAAACTGTGTTAACTATTAACGGCAAAATATGTGAAACATCAAAATATGCAAATGACAGTCAAAGGTGTCTAGATTGTGAAAAACTACAAAATCGTGTTGTTATGATTTCTTCGTCATACCTCTTTCGTAGTATACTCCAATTCCATTGTTTTGTCGATCGTAAGTGACGCTTTACGTACCAAATACTTGTTGCCATTGGCAACGGATCGTTATTTTTCATAACGTCGCTAGGAAAATAAAATAAAGGGCATAGCCGGATAAGTAGGGTGAAACGGCCCCCGGCCCTATCTTCATTGAGAGAAGGAATATAGTTAGCAATAAGTGAAGGGAACAATTTTGCAAAATATTAACGCAAAAGGGTGGCGCATTTCACGGGGTGACGAGGGGGATGAAATACAAAGGATCAATTTTTTGTGCCAAAACGCAGTAACCGAAAATTTTGGAAAAAATATATGTTGGAGAGGATTCTCAGAAAAAATTGTCGGTCAATTTGGGAAAGAACTAAGGGCGAGAAGACATCGGTATACTTTTCAAATATTTTTAAGGGTAACTTCCCCTCGTTGCACCACATTCAAAATTTTTTTGTAGCGTCTACTTTCACCCCCATATAACATATTTTTTCGCAGCGTGGTCGGAACATTACGTCACAGTGAAAAAAAATCACGTCCGTGGTCTTTCGAGACCAGTAGTCTATGTAGTGAAGGGAGAAAGAGTGTAAATATTTCGTGCAAAGACGAGATTACCTTTCCCTCCCGTTTTCGAAGGTGCTGAACACAATGGAAGTGGTGGGAGAAGTTTTTGACCTCCGCAACCCCCTAAAACGGTCACTTATTGCTAACTGTATTCCTTTTCTCAATGAAGATAGGGCCGGGAGCCGTTTCACCTTACTTATCCGGCTATGCCCTTTGGGAAAATGTTCTGTTTTATAAACAAGTATTAAATGTTTTAACTTTTTTGGTCCAGACAAGCCTTACTTACTATTTTCAAAATGTTCAGAGCTATTATAATATAATGATTTAATTTATCTTGACAGTAGTTGGCATTTGAAAATGAAACCTGACTCACATAATTATAGATTTCTCAAGCTTTTTTCTAGTTTAATGATTCACGAAAAATATAATATTCAGCGCGGGTCGAACAGTGCGATTTTTTGTTCTCGAATACTTGCAAACCTCGGCCATACGGGCCTGTTTGCAAACTCTTTTCTCGACCAAAAAAAGTGCACTTACGACCCTCGGTACATAAATAACTATAACGGTCATATTTTAGGGTTAAAATGATTCATTTTTACATAAATATGCTAGGTGAAAAAAACAAAATCAGATTTGACCATTGAACTTGTCTTGAAAAATACCTACCAATAAAATAATTCTGTAAATAACTATAAAAAAAAATTAATCTTTAAGTGCATGATGCCTGCATTTTCCATGGAATATCTATGTTTTTCAGCAAGTGGCAAAGTATATTTTATCTTGACTGGTTCAGACACACCTTCAAAATTGTGTTTCAATTGTAATTGCTGAGATTTTTCATAGAAATTAATTTTTTTTAACTAAACTTTTTTGCGGCTTTTTAACTACTAATTCATACGTAAATTCGAAATTCTAGCTGATTTCGCAGCATGAATGCTGCAGTGACAGATTCGGGAACTACTGACTGTCAACCAAAACACAGGTCACTTTTTCTTTAACAGCGGTATTCAGTCAGTGCTCCTGTCTTCTCCTTCCTGGATAACCCATATAAGGCAATATCTGACAGAAAATTATAAGCTGACCTACTCAACCTGTTTACTAAAACGGGATAAAAAAACTTATTTCTAAAAAATATTGTAATTTTTTTAAACCTAGTTTAAGGAAAAAAATTAAACAAATAAATAACACCAGCTTCTCCTATTAGGTAAGCGAAATACTTCTACTGAATTATCGCTTCTAGACAATATCGGCTGCTTTTTCCTCTGATGTCAGTAAAACCAATGAAACTGGTGTAAACCAGGATACAAGCACATAAAAGCACACAACAGACAACATCCATTCCCTGTGATATTACCATCTGCTGTAGCTGAAACTCAAATTCAGGAAATATAACAGCAACTACCCGATTTTATACTGTGGATAAGCTTGTTGCAAAAAACACAATTTTAGTATCTTTAGAATTTTTACTTCCACATCCAGTGGAAGTATAGTAACGACAAAATTTTTGAAAATTTTTATTGTTCAAATAGGTTTGGAATGTCATGAAACGTCGAGATTTTAAATCTGAGTGAAAAACAAATTTCTGTCTGTTGGGGGTAAAATGGGGGGTAAATAGGCAAATCAAGCAGGTAAGAGTTCATAAAATTGGTATTTAGTGTATACAAGAAAAGCTAAGGTTTCAAAAAAATTTTTGGCATTAGCCACCCCCATTTACCACCCCTACCCGATTACTAAAGGGGATGAAAAAAAAATGTGATTTAGTGTGTATATAAGAACCAAAAGTCTCAAAATATTTTTCTAATTCATCCACCCCCACTACCACCCCCTATCACCACCCCCACCCCACTACCGTGTGGGATATCGTTTTATGTGTTTTTGTGGTAGACGATTTCAAATATTATATTATTAAAGCTCCATAAACAATTATTTCCACATACGATTTTTTTTCGTTATGAGATACTTGGATAGATAATCTGGATGTGGAAGTAGTGATTCCTTGGGCAGCGGTTTTTCTTTTACAGACGGTATTCAACATTAAAGTTTGAATAAATCAGTTAGGCACTCAAAAAATGCGTGACATCATGTAACAGAAGACGCCACCTTTTAAATTGATTCTATTTTAAGCTTGATAGTGGAGCGAAATAAACCATAAAAGTATCTCCGTTCTCGAGAAAAAAAAATCAGCGTAGAACCAGACCAGACATTATAGTTTCTATAAAGTGAACAATTCTACATAAAAAATGGCTATTTGCTATATATTTTAGTGGTATAGATATTTTTTATTTCGAAAAAATTTGAGAAATTGATTGATTTGATTTGACTAATATTATATCCCAAGTAACAATTTAAGCTTTATTACAATATACAAGAGGTTATTAAGTCTATATAATAAAACTGATCGTAAAACTGTTTATACTAGATAACCTCTTAAAAGCCACAATAAACCCGGCACAAAACCAAGAAAGACAGTGCTTTAGAACCCATGTCTGCAAGATGTTTTCAAGTCTACCTAAAACCTTTTATAAAATCTTCTTAAAACTGTTAGTTCTTGCAATCAAATTTTAAGCCTGCTTTGAGAACATCATAAATAAATGTGTCTTTAATAATTCTTTGCCGAGAACTTGTTGCACTTAAACTGTCTCAATAAGAAAATGTCGCCAAGTAATAAAATATGTCTGCCTCGATTGAAATATCTGCATGTGCTAACGTTTTAAAATTTGATATTAATAAACAACCTAGTATAAAAAAATTGTCAACGCAGACCACTTTATTGATAAAGTATATAAAAAAACTTTTAACAAAATCACACGCCTTTCATGTGTCAGCTTATTAATTATTATTTAAAATTAATAAAAAAAAATAGTAACCCTAGTTTTAGCTTACTCAGTATGATTTTGGGTTTTTTATGGATTTAAGCATATTAACACATTTTAAATAATTGCAGGCTAACTGTAAACAATAAAAATAAGAAAAATATAACTAAACACTGTTGCCCCAACTTTGTTCAAACATGTCTGCCATAGTTGCCACAGAAAAAACAGCTCAAAAATCAATAAAACCGTTTATTTTAATAGAATATCCTGTTAAGAGTTTGTGGCTTTAGGAAATATTCTTATAAAACAAAAGATTTTGTTAAATTCTAATTGCTCTGCTTTATTACTATTTTAAATCCTGTAAGACTTTACCCAGCCTTATTACTCTTCTTTAAAACCCTTAAGGTTTGTCTCTGACAATCTCTAATCCAAATGTACTTAGGTTAGATGACATGACCTAAAAAAACATTATTTATTTCGTGTGTTTTTGAGTGTACGATCAATAATTTCTTGATATTTCTGTAAGTGGGGGGAACCAAAGGATTTATAAGTGTTTTATAAAACCCAAAAAGTTTTAACGCAGCTTAATAAAGCTACCAAAAACCGATTAGGTTTTAAGGAATTATCGTTAAAAGCAAATAGTATTTATGATAACATATATTAAGAGTTATTAGTTTTATTGCTTGATCATAAGGAGTACTTAAAGACCATATTTTAAAACTCCCATAAAACCTAAAGATTTATAGATGTCTACCACAAAACTTAAAATATTTAAAATCCACTAACTCAATGAATTTATTGTGGTTTTGAATAATGCAGCAATTAAGTAGCTATAAAACGAATAGGTCTTAAAAAGCAAAGAGGTTTAACAAATTTCTTTAAAGATAACTTGAAGGCCTTTTTTAAAGTACATATTATCTGCAGATAAATTGGTATGCACAAAAGAAATAATAAAACCCAGTTCGGTTTATTTACCTTCTTAAATCTGTGATAAAATCCGATAAAAACTTGTTGGCATTTAAATTGTTACTTGGGATCGTTTTAAAATCATCTCCTTGTACCTAGGAAAAGAAGCGTTATCGGACCAATCCTCATAGGAGCGTTTTTCTTATTCAAACGCTAGAAATAAGTTAATTTCGATCTAACATAGTTATTTTAGGGAAACATTCGTAAAGTAATCAAAAATAAATTAAATCATATTATTCGTGAAAACGGCTGGAATAAGAGCGCTAGCTTGCGAAACTCCACACTTCCTCATTTCGTCATAAACGGTGTCTGCACCGTTTTTCAAATGGCCAACAATCTCTTTCATGTACAATAATAATCACATAATTAAAAAAAAATGTTCTGCTCCAAGGACTAAACCTATTAAGTATTCTTGTGTGCTGAAACCAAAAATTTCTATCGCTTCGATTTCGAGTAAATCCAGGGAACTTATTTATTGTCAAAAAACCATATTGTTTTTTTTTTTTTTTTGGAGACCTGTGCACAGGTCTTTAGATATATACAACTTTCCATCTTGTATAATTCAGAAGTATACGGAACTTTATTGCCTCTGGCGCTCACACTGCAATAAATATTGTACAATATATCTTTAAGATGCTTTTTGAAGAAGTAATAAATATATTAAACTAGTTAAAACCAAGTTAACTTGTTCTATATCCTATATATTTTTTAAATGTTCTAGTTTGAAACATCTGCATTACACTGTTAACCAACCAAGCGCCAATTAGCATTTTGCACTAAACAATTAGCACAAACTTCCATTAACAACAGGAAAACTTAAAGCAAGATCATAAACAACGTGTTACAATGGCACAATTGAATTTTTTATATTTTTATTTGAACACTAACATCTATTGAAAGAGGTCTCCGGTAGTCGATGGCTTACAATTGTATCGAACATTTAACATTTTCTACACGTGTAAATGATATCATAAACGTCCGCAACAACATTAAGAAAAGGTCGTACTTAACTTTAGTGAAATAAATATAGGCAAAAACAGTACTGGTCGTTACAATAACGTTGGAAGTAATGGTATGGTGATATTTCAAATAGTATGAAGATTAATGGTTAATTCCTCAGACAGTTGTCGATAGAGTTAAAAGACTAAGGTTTGCACAGAACAGATACTATGGACACGCAAAACAAAATAAGTTTTGGTCTCTCAGAAATTAGTAATTGGTGTATACATAACTCATTAATATTAAACCCGAATAAATGCAAACACATCTTATTCCACAAACAAGATCCACACTTTGCAGTATGTCTGAATGGTTCACATTTGGAACCCGTAGAGAGTGTCAAAGATCTTGGTCTGATAATAGACAGCAAATTAAAGTTCATTGAACATATGAAAAAATAGTCTAAGAAATGGTTATTTTAAATTGAAACCTTTCTTTCTATTTAAATCGAATTTAGACGCCAAGACCAGAATTTTGTTAATTGAATCTTTGGTTCTTTGAAATCTAAGTTACTGAGACATGATAGGGTCATGTTTAACAGCAGATGATAAAAATAAGCTATAAAAATTGCAAAATTTAAGTATGGAATTCATTACTAATATTCCCCTATTTACTCATGTAACACCATATATTCGTCAGTTTGAACTTTTAAAATGCAGGAAGGAAGATTCTTTCATTTTTGTTGTCTACTATATAATATTTTGACCCTTTCAGGCTTAGTGGTCATCATGTGGAACCACCTTATGTACGCAAAAATGAACTTTGACAAATAATGAATTAATTAAATTACGTAAATTTTATAAAAAAAAATATATAAATATTCTTTTCATTGTCTGAAATAATGTTGAGAATCGTATTCCAAGAGTTGTTTGATTTTGTGTATTCGGTAGAACAAAGATGTCAAGAGGTCCCACGTGTAGAGGTACGCAATACTGAAGATCCGCTAATAAAGCATATTCAAATCGCGAACTGTCCATTGGAAAAAAATCGATAACGATATTAGTAGAACTGGTAGACAATACCTTCACCACGAAAATTTTTTTCAACTCAGATAAGAAGTCTCAAAGTTTCTAAGAGTAGACATCCTTACGTAAATTGATGATAATATTAAGGTTCATAAGGGCATAATCGTATCTCTTGTCATTTTTCATCTGCCCTGAAAGGGTTAAAATTCAAATTACCTGCTTATTTAAATAATACATTAGTAAGGTGTAATGAAATTCACGAACATACTATCAGGCACATTCCAAATATATTAGACCCACTACACCATCGCACTACTGGTTTTTGCTCTAGCTTCTCCTATTTGGCATGACATATGTACAATGCACTTCCAGTTGATCTCTTCCTAATGTCATATACAGTGTTTAAAAGAAAAATGATCAAAAACAATGAACTCAGGATCAATCTGAACCTCTTTTAATGTTTTATATTTACCTGACATCACTTTATTTCAGTACTGAAAATTTTAATTATTATTTTAATGCACCCTCCTCCCCCCCCCCGATCAAACTAAAAAAGATGGAGAAAAACTTTCTGCACAAAAAACAAAGTGAATAAAATGTTCCTATACAATATTTGAATAGGAGTTATCATTTTCCAGATAAATGATTCAGCTCTTAAAATAAAATATGAAATTCAATATAAAAAGTAACACCTCATTCGCTTTCAGATTCACCATCGATGTCTCCCGATACATCGAATATTTCTTCCAAGTCTTCTTCCTCTACTGCTTCCTTTATGATATTGTTATCATCCTCACTTTCGATTTGATTTGGAATCATCTCCTGAAAAATTTCAGTAAGCGATTGAGGCACTATTTTGTCTGCTGAACACCAAAGAGGTTCTCCATTTTTTTGCCACTCATAATAATCATTCCAAGGATTTGGAATATTGTGAATAACTTCGTCGGCTAATTGCCAAATACGCGATTGGTAAACACTCCTTTTAATATGGTCGATAAGACAACGTCTTCATGGTGGAATCGAAGAGAAATCAACTTTAGTGTCAATTGATAAAGACAAATGTTTGTCACCAAATTTCTCTCTAATGGCAATTAGGCGAAGCTCGTCCACGCTAGCACATTTCTTTGATCTATATATGGCACATGTAACTCCTCTAATGATGCGACTAATTTATCATTAATATTCCAGCTGCTCCCCAAATCTTGAAATATTTGGATATATTTGGTATATTTGGGAGAAAGTAACATTTTTAGGGATTTTATCTTTCGTTTTCTCTTAAAGGCGCTGACTGAGTCGCATCCAGTAAATGAATGAAGGCCCAGTAATTCCGAACATTTTTTAGGTCCGTACTCTTCTGCTAATGTCAATGGTACTGGATTGATTAATTGATTGATTTACCAGCGTGCGGCAGGCATTGTTGCCACTCCCAGGGTTATACAGATGAGCCTGCTACGTCCACGCTGGGTTGGACTAAGGTCTGCCTCTTCTAAATCTTCGTGTGAAATATGTGCTGTGTCTTGATATGGAGTGTTTATGATCCTCCTTTTGTGTTACTGCTTCTTCAAATCTTCTTTTGCTGAGTCTTCTGATTCCCCGGTTTCCGATGCTGGGTTGGATTTGGGTCATGCTTGTTGTCAGCAGCGAGCGCCACATGACGCATGTTTTTTTTTCACGCTTTTCTTTCCTAGTTTGTTTATAATTCTCTCGATTGTTATTTTCCACGTGTAACATGGTCTCCCTATTTTTAGTTTGTTGCTGTTCAGTGTTAGCGCTTTCTTCTGCTGTCCTTTTTACTTTAACCTTCTTGATCCTTGCCCTTATCTCTCTGCTTACCAGGATATGGTCTATTTGTGTGATTGGGCTTCCATTACTCCAGGTGTCAATGCAGGTTTGACTTTTGCTTCATGTATTTCTTATTGTTAAGTCAAACATGTGTGTTAGGTTTTTCAGCACGTTTCCATTTTTGTTAGGCCATGTGTGGTGTATATGTGCATTGAAGTCTCCTAATAGTATAATGGACATTTTTCTTAATTTTTCATAGCGTTGGTGTGTGCCTGATGCCTTAATGCTCCATAGAGACAGTCCTCTCTTCGGTTATTACTGATTTCTTTCTCCTCTTTTCTCCGATTTCACTGCACTATGTATATATATATATATCATGATTTATTGCGTTAGAGGGGAAGCACTGTGTAAAGTTTTGGTTTATATACCTAATTAAACACTAACTAATATTTCCTATCAATTACCGAAAATGTTTCGATATATGTATTATTTTACAGACACATCCACTTAAACTTTTTTTTAACTATTTTTTTTATACGTTGTCACTATTTAACTTTTATAAACTTTTATGGGTATCCATTGGTGACAGAGCATTATAAAGCACGTGTGGTCGCCTCGACAGCAAGATGACAAGTCCAATGTGTTGCCGCGTTGTGTTCGTTATTTAATGTTTATGCTCCTGTTTTTGTGTTTCTGCTTCTACAGATTTTTTTTTCTTCTCCTTCTGAGTTTTCTGATTACTCGGTTTCTGGTTCTGGTAGGGTATATCGCTGCGGTATCTTTGTGGAGTTCATTTTTCCCACTCGCTTTCTTTCCCAGTATTTTGGTCGCTTCCCAGTTTGTTCATGATCCTCTTAGTTGTTGTTATCCACGTGTAACCAGGTTTCCCCATTTTTAGTGTGAAATATAATGTAGAATTTTTCATTTAACGAGCGCAATTTTGACCTGAAAAGCTTCACTTGATAATTTACCTAAGAAAATATAAGGGAATATAATGACCATACTTTAAGAGTAATGCATTTGATTATTACGTGCGTTATGCTAATATGTACCACCCTGTAGAATTTTTCACTTAGCAGCGGTTTTTGTCACCCTTTTTTCATTGTAATTAAAAATTATTTATTTGAAACCAAATACCTTAAAAACAATTTTCGTCTGCACGACTATTTTTTTATTCATTCTTTCAAATACAAATATTTACATCTTATTATTATTTTTATCTGAAATGAATATGACGCTCCATCTGTATCTGTTCCAAATAGTGCTATTAGTTATTTCACTCAAGTGAATGGGAGATCGGTATTAACGGATTTATTTGGTTTGGCCGTAATTTATGCCCTCGCCCGCTTGGGACCGCCCGACCCTAAAGATTTTAAGAAATTTGGTACTTCTTACCCTCAAAATGGCAAGAAAATATGATAACATACTAGCATAGTGGGCTTGTTAAATAAAAATCATGCACTTGCTATTATTAAAATTTAATTAAAGACACTTATCGTTCGTTGTTTTGGGATTCTCTCTTCAGGTGTTACTAGACGATGTCACTGCACTATACTATAATTTACTGTACAGACCAGAAGCACTGTAGAATTATTTGGTTTGCGTACCTAATTAAACACTAACTAATATTTATAAAATTACTGAAAATGCCCCGAGATATATATTATCTTTCAAACACATGCTATCCACTTATGCGAACTTAAATATATCTTCTACACTTAACTTTTTGATATTTTTATAGACATTTTTAGTTTTTGTGTTAAATGACAAAAACAATATTTGCACCAGTTTTTTTAAACATTTGGCAGCCATTTGGAAAGTACAGCCAGTTTTTTTAGGACATTTCTAGAATTGTTCCTTAGGCTTTAATCTTTACAAAAAATATTGTCTCCAAGGAAGGGGATGGGGGAGGGGCGTTTTGTTCCTGCAGGGTGGCAAAAACATTTTCAATCTTACTTTTCAACATTATCACTTAAAAAGAAGAAATTTATTGAAAACGCCGTAGCGTTATATCATACTTTCAGCTACAGCAATAAATATTTGTCATAGTTGTCAATAAATAGTTGTCAGTGTTTTGCGTATTGTTTTGTTAACTGCAATTTCTAAACGTGGTTTATTTAAACGAAGGGCATAAAATTAATAATTTTGCAGATGGTTGGTTACGGAGATATAATGCGATCCCAGGAAGAAGTTGCTCGCCTATTTCAAGAAAAATTTCCTGATTTGCAGCCTATATCCCAAGGAACAATTAACAAAATTGAAAAGCAGTTTCGCGAAAATGGACATGTACGACAGATGAAAAAAGAAGCTTCCAATGCAATGAGTAACGATACCAAATTAGATATACTGTCTGAGTTTGAAGAAAACCCACATAGTTCAAGTCGGCTAGCAGATTCAGCATTTAATGTTTCCCGTTCCTCAATTATTCGCTTATTAAAAGAAAATAAAATGCATCCCTGTAAACTGACCCCAACTCAGGAGCTTAGTGAAGACAATTCTGAGAGAAGAACGTATGCAAAAGTTAGATGACAATGTTATCAAACTAGAAAATGTTTTGTTTTCGGATGAGTCCACTTTTACTCTTTATGGCTATGTTAATCGTCAAAACTGTCGCTACTGATCTAATGAAAATCTTCACTGGATAAGACAATTACATACGCAAAATCCTGAAAAGGTTAATGTTTGGGCGGGGATAATTGGAAACCATGTCACTGGTCCATTTTTCATTGATGGTAATTTGAGTGGAGAAAATTATTTAGCGATGCTCCGAAATAATGTCATGCCAACCTTGGCAAACTTATATCCTGCTCAAGCAAACCCACAAGTTCCAGCGGATGTAATATGGTTCCAGCAGGATGGAGCACCACCACATTATCAAATCGATGTCCGGCAATACCTCGACTTAACATTTCCAAATCGGTGCATAGGGAGGCGAGGATCGCTAGAATGGCCAGCAGGTTCTCCTGATCTTACACCATTCGATTACTTTCTATGGGGATATGTGAAAAGTATTGTATGCCACGCGATATAGCTGACTTAAGAAGAAGAATAACGGATGTGGTTAGGTCGGTCACGCCTCAGATGTTGGAAAATGTTAGAAGACAATTTTGTTTACGATTAGGATGCTGCTAAGACGTTCAAGGAACTCATTCTGTATATTTACTACATTAAGTTTTTTTTAATTTGCTGTAGTAAATTACGTTAAGCACATGAATTAATTTTTTTACCGTTAATTTTTGTAATAAATATTAAAACCATAGCATTTTTGAATAGAGAATGAAAAGACAAGCCCCTACTTTCCATTTAAAAATTTAGGTGTTGCAACTGCCACTCGAAGGGGGTTGAATTTAGGGATGAAATTTGTACGTTGCAGGATGTCATCTCAGAATCCAAAATCGACGTGTCTCGGAATTTTTTATAAATATGCACAGTAATTGAGATACTGAATTTATTCAATTTGGCTGTCCCACACTGTATAAGATAAAGTTAGCGAGTCTATAAATATTCAGTTATATTTTATCAAACGCCTTACTCAAGTCAGTATACATGCATTGCATAGTCAACCTGATTTGATTTTATAGTGTAATTTCAAATAAGATGGTACATTAATTTCAATAATTCCCCGTGAGAAGAATGCTGCGGTATTATTGCCAGCTTGATGCAGTTTACAAAAACAAATATATAATTCAACCACAATATAAGAAAAGTAATCCACATCTACAAAACTAAAATTTACAATGATAAATCTCATTTTCTTTTGCGACGAACGTCTATGTGAAAGATATTATATTTCCGGGTATTGTATCGCACAATATATAGCATAATATACCTTGTCCTCTCTGCGAAGAGTTGATAGCGGCACCCGGGGCTGCAGACCATACCAATATGGTGCCCAGAATGGCCATCCACAGCATGCTTGATCCTGAAACAGATTAAAAATATAAATTGTATTTACCGAAATTATTTATTGGATTGGTATGTATTAAGAAATTCCAACTGGTCTTATTCCAAAATCAGATAATTTAGTATTCTCCCGTTACACTTCGCAATGTACTAGAAGACTTAAATGTAATATACAGGGTGTCCCGCTTAAATATGAAATAAGCGAAACTTTTTAATTTTTTGAATATATTTTTTTTTGAAATGTAGAACGGCTAAATCCGGTGTGTACATGACATTAATTTTATTTTACACTGAAATACGCGACCTTCTGCGATCCTTTTTTTGTCATAAAAAACAGCTAAATAATATTAGAGATTTTTTCCGAAAATCTGATTACGTATTCTTCTTCAGTATCCCTTATAACATCTTAATACCTGGTTGCTTAAAAAATCGAGCATACAAGCATTATTAAGCTGGACACTCTGAGGCGCCCTGCTTAAATGTGGAGCAAAACATATTTATTTTTAGACCGATTTCACAGGAGGATGTTGGTTAACTGCAATACAGCGGAGTATCTGACACAAGAAAAGTTGAAATGGGTGTTCCCCAAGGATCAGTTTTGGGGCCACTATTATTTGTGTTATACGTAAATGATTTACCCCAACATATTACAAATGGTATGGTAATAACACTCTCGCAGACATTAAAATTCCTAGGTTTATGGCTTGATGATAAACTAAACTGGAATAGGCACATTGAACATGTTTGCTCTAAATTAAATTCAGCATTCTATGCTATAATGCAATTGAAATCCTGCTTAAACACTGAAGGAGTCTTAAACATCTACTACGCTTTGATCTACAGTCAAACTGCGAAAAATATTGTTTCTTGGTGCGGAGGCAATGGCTTGCTAAGGGTATTCGTTGCTCAAAAAAGATTAAATAGATTAATTTTTTCACTTCAGCCATTAGAGACCTGTCGAAAAGTGTTTAAAGATAAAAGAATATTGACAGTTCCATCTATATTCATGCATAATGCACGTTTATAAAAATAAAAATGATTTTGAAACACTTAATAATAATAATTATCACAATACTCAACATGGTAATACTCTGTACATTCCAAGTCACATTAAACATTATTTATTTATTTAAACATTATCCAGTCCACAGATGTATTACTCTGTATAATAAGTTACCAAACCATATAAAAAATAATCAAAATTAAAATAAATTTAAGAGGGTAACTAAAGATTTCTTAATTGACAATGTTTACTACTCTGTAAACGATTATTTAGATAGTTAGTTTTCGTCTTTGTCGTTTTATACATTTTCTGTAGATTATTTATCCTCCTACAACGCATTTTTTAACTTATCGGATATTCTTTTAAAATTTAGACCAGACCAAACCATTACATCTGTTAGTACATACATATAGTAGACCGAAGGAGTGAGGAGGGCAGCGGTAGCCTTTATCGGCCGCTTTTATCGGTTTTGGCTGCTTTATCGGAAAGCTTTTTGATGACCTGCCTAACTCTGCTAACCCCTCCACAGTATCTCTGCTACTATTACAACGAAGCCTACTGCGTAAGGTCTACCACACATGACCGATTGCCGGTAGCCGACTGAATTGTAGGAGAAACAACGTAGATGATCGACTGTCATTAGTTAAATCGATTAAAGTACATACATGATCGCTAGGTCAGCCTAAAAACGAAACATGCTCAACTTTTTTGCCGGGTCGACTATTTAGATGATAGTGACATTAAAAATTCGAGACCTGCAGGGAAGAAAACGGTTATATTTCCAACTAGATGGATGCACTCCACACCATGCAGTAATTGTCAGGACGTGGCTCAGCCAAAATTTTCTCAGTCGATGGATTAGACGTAGTAGTCCATTGATAGCCTGGCCGTCAATATCGCCGGATTTGACACCCCTTGATTTTTATTTGTGTGGGTACTCTTAACCCAGATAGCACACGACGTCCCAAAGACGTCCAGTTTTGATCCCCGTATGGTCTGAACGTCTTAGACCTAATATGGACGTCCTTAAGACGTCCATAGTGGTACGTCCTTGGGAAGTAAAAGAATGTACGTCTTTAGTACATCCTTATTAGCCCCCCCCCTGTCATTTTCATATTCTCTGGATTTGGAAAATAATACATTTTATATCCAAATGGATTATTCTTTGCGTGAAATAAGAATTTTCACGAATAAAAATGACCGAGTTCAGTTTTAAATATGAAACCTTAATTAAATATTAGTCCAAGAGACGGCAGTTTATTTGTGCAGATATCGAGTTCCTTTAATAAAATTAGATGAAAATGAAAAATTAATGAGAACATAATAAATTACAGCCAAGTTGCTGACTTGTTACTTTCAACTATACAGACATTTTGGGACCGAATTTGGACGTCCTTAGGACATACGAATGTTTTAAGCAAACTTCCGTGGGACGTCTTCAGTACGTATTTGTGCTATCTGGGAAAAGTAAAGTATATAAATCCCTACCACAAAATAGGCAAGAACCACATGACAGAATTGTACTAGCTTGTCAAGAAATCTACAGGGAAGAACTTAGAAATGTCGTTCGTAATAATCGTGACAGGATAGATAAATGTATAGAAATTAAAGGCGGCTTAGTAGAGAGAACATTTAATTGTTCTGTTTATTTATTTATTTGTAACATTTTTAGGTAAACTTTTTGTTTCATTTCTTTTTAATTATTTGTTTGTTAGTCTATATAGTGTGGAAGGATAGAAATTGTTCGATAATTAAAAATTTCTAAGTAGCATTAGTGTTTTTTTAACAATGTACTATTCATTTGACAGTTATTTCAGTCAAGGCACTCTTTTCATAAATACCTACACAATCCCATGCAATACTGAATTTTCCTCGGCAATTTCTGAATTTTTATTTCTCTCAGGAAAAGTTCAAAAATACGTCTTTTTCAATGAAATTTAGTACAAATACATATGAAGGTTTGCCGAATCCAGTAGCGCACTCGGATTTGAAATAAAAAAATCGCTAATAAAATTTCACCATTTTCTGCCCCGAAATAAAATCATAGTAGGCCACGTTATTATGTTTTGTAAGATTTAATATAACACAAAGATGCGCTTTTCAAAGATCTAACTTTTAAAAAAGATATATCTGAATCGGACATTAAATAAACTTTTATAGGGGTGATTCCAAGCAAAATGAGATACGCTGTATCTAGAAATTGAACTTATTCTCAAAAAAGTACGAAGACTATCCTACAATACTCAACAATTATATAAATAATTCAATATAATGGTGAGAAATATAATGTTTATATCTAGTATAACTGCAATATATGTTTATTTTAACCATTCGCTTGCAAATGTATGCAAAAAAGAGACAAAAACTAAACGTGTTCTATTGGCGTGTCATGTTAGTAAATATTATAAATATTGGAATTTATCTAGTCCTCCTATAGACATTTAAAATTTCGGAAACTGGCATAATATTAACTAAAAAAATATATCCTATAACATTTAGTCTGTGTTAGTTTTCTTTGTAACATGAAATAAGTTAATTGTCTATAGAAAGTTTTTTATTCACACTCTATAGAATAATTGGGAATTTGTCAAATATTTCTCTTTCGCCGAGAGTGTCACAATGGTTTTACCAAACATGTCATCTGATACACTTAATATTCAACCCACACAACCAGATAAGAAAAAGTTCAATTAGCTACGTGCTGTTCCTTATTGACAGATGCACGATAGTAGTGCAAAAATATGTCTGCAAGTCACTACAAAGAGCAGTAGACTCGAGGGCATTTTCTGATCTCATTTCGCTTTTGTCCGAATTTATAAAAGCCGCATCCTATATTTTGCGCAACATTATATGGATACACAAAGAGAAAACATTCAATTATTCTGCAGACATGTTCCAATGTATTAATTAATAACGCTAATAGAACTGATACAGATAGCTGTAGGGAAAGTTTTTTCTCTTGTAAGGTATACGTATAGTAATTAGTTATCTTTTGAATATATTGCTCCGTGGATTTTCTTATATGGGCGTCCCTGAAGCTGTCTATTTCAGATGTATACTTTCTTCTAAATCATTTATTGAATGCATCACAATTTGTTTTACAATAGAATATTTTTAGGGGTTACGACCTTGAGACACAACTTTCCATTATAGCGAAATGATTGTTCTTCTTGCAATATTATACAATTAATCTTTCACTGAATGAAAGTATGTGTCATGAGTGGTTGTTTTTCAAATTCATATAATAATGTATAGTTCATTTCAGATATATAAGAAATAAGAATGAAAAATGGTCTATAGGTTTATAACGGTCGATAAAACATAATAATTTCTTAAACGAAACTACAGTCAATTATTTATACTACTAAAGAAAATGAGATGAACTAATTACATCTCTCTCTTAATGAGAGAAACCTTTGAAGTTCTTATATTTCTTACATCTCTGAAATAAACTGACATTTATTATCGTTAAATAAGAAAGTGCGGTAGGTAATCATGATTTTCTCAACTTGAAAAGCTTAAATAACACAGGCCCACAATATTTTTTTTTCGTGAGCGAAAATTAAAACCCACTTTTCTTTGCTAGAGGCCAAAATTGGACGAAAATCATGAAAAATAGGAATTTATGATGTTTCCAGATTCGAAATGAATAGAAAAAATTTGGGGGATACGGGAATATCATTTTTGGGAGATAATACAGCATTTTCCAATGTATTAAATTATTTGATAGAGCCTCATGTACGGTGAGTTCATTTCGGACCGCACTATTATACAAAATTTCGGAAGATATTGCTCCCAACGGTGATTTAAAATCATATTTATTTAGATTGATTCGGGATTGTACTTCTGTTCACGGTGCTGAGCAGAACTGCACACGGAGGAAGAACAATGATAAGAGGCTACAATTATATTTAAGGATTGTATGGAACACTCAGCCTGTGAGATTGGACCCATCGACTTGTGATGAAACCTTTTGACGCTTGCCTTCGGATGACCCATTACAATTATCTTTTTATTTGAGCGTTTCGACATTTATCAGTCTGAATTTATCTCTCTATTTTCAGTGTAGTAACTTAATTCGTTTATCAAAATGCATTCCTCTAAATTATCAGTTATTTTTTGCTCGTTTCCTGAATGATCTTCGTTCATGTGCCTCTTGGACTGTTTCTCCTCTTTAATGACCAACAAAAATCTATTTTGCTGTAACAATATCCTTAGTACCATCATGGAGCGACTTGTAGACTAAAAGGGCCCACCCTTATGAAGGTTGTTAAGGCCTTTTTAAATTCCATCATAAAACTCCTTAGTGAGGCATAGTGCTGCTCTTGAAAACCTTGTTCGGGCCGTTTTAAAACCTTTCTTAAAACCTATTTTAAAGCTGTCAGAAGCTTTTCTATTAGCTTCCTGCATTTCTAGAAAACACCTAGAAGGCCACCTTAAAACTGGTTTTTAAAACTCTTATAAGTCCATGTTAGAACTGAGAAGCTATAAGAATGTCCACGAAGGAATCCAAATAATTTTATTATTGCATTTATTTTTTCTAAACTGATTTAAGCAAACACACCATCAGACTTATAGAAGATAAAATGGAATTTGAAATGTATAAAGCGTAGGGTACTATAACCTCTCTAAGGCCGATTTAAAAGGTAATAAAAAGCCATCAGGTATGACAAAAAAATTAAAACCAACGGCAGTTTATCGTTAAAACTACATAAGAAAGGCCCAAAGAACAAGAGCCCCTCAGAAATAATAATGATTTTAATATCCATACAAAATTTGCATAGACACACGTAATCAGCAAATTTAAAAAAGTGGGCTGCTTCTCGGTTCCCACGATAATTTTCAGTCGTTTCTTGTAATTCTACCACAATTTGCTAACGAAAAAGTGATAATTATTGATAATTATAATTGTGAGATTGACCTTGAATGTTTTTATATAACAAGAAAAACATGGCCGGCCAACTAAATACCTAATTGTCGTTTTACAGTCCTCTCCAGTGTTGCCAGGTCTAGTGAAATTTCACTAGATCTGGTGATTTTTTTAAAATCTAGTGATTTAGTGAAAACTTTTATGAAAATGCTCATTTTTAATGATTTTTGAATCATCCAATTTATTGCCCTCTACTGGTAGGTAGACAAACATTAAATTCGAGTTGCGATCCATTTAATACAAAACTGTTCACGTTAATCGCTACCACGGTGAGAAACTATACGGTTACCTCGATCAACAGCTCTTAGACGAGAGAGACGCGCGGAGCGGGGAATCGAATGAAAGAGACAGACATATCTGATTTCCGTGCAAAAGACTCAGACAAAGATGCCTGTAGTGTCTACAGCTGACGTAGGCTGTAGACCCTAACAGAATATCTTTCATTCGATTCCCCGCTCCGCGCGTCTCTCTCGTCTAAAAGCTGCTAATTGAGGTAACCGTATAGTTTATTGACCGTGAATCGCTACAATCGAATAGCCTGGGCTCGTTGCCCTCTAGCGTCTCGTAGACAAACAGTACTTTCTAGTTACAAACCATTAAATACAATACAGAGTACGAAGTCTGGCAACGAAATAATCAGATAGAGGACGCTCAAAGCTATGCTATGCTCAGAGAGTTCAAGAAAATTACGTGTCCTACAGACACTGCGACTTTTGAAAATTAAAGATGAGAGCTTTAATTTCAAATCTAGTGAAATTTTAGTAAGATTTAGTAACTTTTTAAAGCGTCGTTTGGTAACTTTTAAAATTTTGATCTGGCAACACTGGTCCTCTCATTAAACTATATATTCTAATAATGGTAATGACCTAGAACATTTACTCTAAATGAAGCCCTTTTAGTCTTTTTGTATACTATCACAAATAATCCCTTCCTTACAAAAATGCAAATGCACTTAGAGAAGATCACATGGACTTGATAAAAGCTGTAATAAAACGTTTGGGACGTTGACATTTGATACAAAGAACTTAAAACTTAACCTCAAAATAATTTGTATGTGTGTGTGTGTTTTAACAGTCCTTTTAAAATGGCCACTCTTTTTTATTTTCTTCCACCTTTCCAAAAAAGACTTAATTATACATCAGTAAGTCGTGAAATGCTTTTAATTAACACACACACACACACATACACACACACACACACACACACACACATGGATCAACGACACTTCAGGCAGACATATTGTTTATTATTTTTATAATAAATGTGATGAGGTTTTGGAAAGTGTTTTATGGAATTAAAATTTGCCTTTTAGATTTATAGAGACCTTTTTTTTTCTTCATAACGGTTTCATCACAACATTTATGAAGGATGTTTTAAGAGTCTAGTTTTGTAATGGCCTTTAATAAGTACTAATAGGCATTGAAAATGACTAGTTTTAAAAAGGATTTAAAATGCATTTATTGCAAATATGTTAAAACCATAAAGAATAATTTAAAGCCTCTTTAAATCTAAATGGAATTTAAGACGTTCATAAAACTAATTAGCTTTATGGAGAGTTTTATGCAGGTTATGATAAATCCATTACAAATACATATTATCCTAGAAGCAAATTAGCTTTATAATTACAGAATGCTTTAAAACTTACTATTAAGAGCAAGTATACTTGAAGCCTAAAAGGCCTTAACTACAACTTCAATAAAGCACATGACTATTTCCTAACCCTGACAAACCTTTCTTAAAACTTCCTCAAGTCCAAATAACTTTTAAATTGTTCCTTGGGATCCCATCTTCCTTGATACCGTTTCTCCATTTCCTTGATAACTTGATGGGATCGCTCGCCTTGGTCTTCACTGAAGTCACCTAGATTTTGAGTCAAGAAAATGTAATTTTCAATTCATTAAACAACCTATTTGTTGGTAATTCTTGATCATCTCAGCTACTATGCTCTCATAGTTATCACTTCTATGGTTCCCTAGGAACTGATGGACTACTGTCGTAAAGCTTTCCCATATGGCTTTCTCTTCTGGAGTCATCGTTGTAAAGAACATATCATCCTTCAAAATCTTTAGAATCTGGGGGACGAAATTCCTTCCTTAAGTTTAGCTTCCGGCAACTGTCTGAATGTTCGGCTCAAATATTCTAAACAGTCACCATGTTTGTCAAACGTTTTCACAAACTGCTTCTTCAAGCCTAATTTTATATGCAGGTGGAAGGAGGATTTTCGATGGTTCAACCAGTTGTTGCTCTATTATATTCTTATCACCCGGTAAGAGGCATGATCGCGTGGGCCAGACTTTTTTTGTAGTGATTGTTTCGATATCTACTATTCCATTCACAAAGGAAGCAAGGATATTTTGTAAATCTGACTGTTGACCTAAAATCATCGACGTAGAAATGCTAGTTGACTTAATAGTTTTTGCCTCCTGATTCGAAGTGTCTCTAGTCTTCTTGTTGAGTGAAAAACTTCCTCCCCGTAGAGTCGTGTTATCTTGGTGCTAAGGCTTTCGCGGAACTGGTGATCTGGCTGCTGGTTTCCGGGTCTTCTTCCGCGTAGACTTGGTTGAGTACTTGACGTTTCGACCATCTTGTCGTGGTCTTCTTCTGCCAGAAGTTGTAAGTTAATAAATTAGTGTTTAGTGTTACCCTGGTGTTATAATTTCCGGATTCATGATACAGGGTGTTTACAAAAAGGGTGTAAATGTAGAAGAACGCACTACCGGGCGTCAAAATGACGCGACACCAATTTATTTCTCAGGGGGCGTCAGTCGCGTATTACCCCGCACTTCTACCTCCCAGGCGGGTTCGAGATAAGATGCACTTCGGTAGCCGAGTAATGGACCAAGGCTGCACTACCACAGATCGGAAACTACGCTCTCTCTGGACCCGAATTCCCTCGTTAGGGGTTTAGGCATTTCTTAATTTCCTGAATTTTTGCATAAAAAAAATCCCAACCGAAGAATTTCTCTGCGGAGGGATTAGTTTTGGTACGCGGAAATCACGTTTTGGTCTATTAATAACGGAATATATTTCTCAAAAAACGCATAAAAAAATCCCTATCAAACCTCCGTAAAGCAACCAGAAGGTCGAACGTTAATGCGAATTAACTCGACACATCCGGTTTTCTATACGAAAGTTCCAGGGATTATAGACCGTCAACAGGCGTCAAGATCAATTAAGAAACAATAGTTCAAAAAATCCGTTTATTTAACAGAATTGGTTATACAAAATTCTCAAGGTAAGAATCGTGCCTTCCCCAATCAAGGTAGTGACTTTCAGACCATACAAGCGAGAGCGCTCACGCTAACGATCGATTAGGTAGAAAAGATTCATACATACCTTCTCAGAATCAAAATGCGAGCTTTTAGAATCATTTCAGACTCTGGGTAAATGAATAATTAAGGCTGACTGAAATTAACTTAAAAAAGTTTTACTAAATGAATTTAGTTTCGCTAAAGACTACTTAGCTTTAAAGTTCTTGTATCGTGGAGATTCACGTACTCAAACACATTCAGAGGACTTATTACTGCATAAGTTGAGTGGCGTTCGATCAGTCCACGACTTACTAACCCTTATCACAATCGTTCAATATTATCGATTTGGCAGCGTCTCACCTTCGAGCGACTTTTAGGCAAAATTGAATTTTTGGATTTTTATGCACAAGGCGTTTTCCTCTATAACTTTGTCATTTGAAAAGTCCTGTTATTGGCTTTTCTACCATTGCTTTGTCTGGACCACTCAACGCGCTCGACCAAATTGCGAGCCGCTGGGTCAATCCAAACTCTTTCTTTGCGAGAAACCGGCCTTGTACATGTGCATTGATTTTTATCAATTTTTGCTTATCGGCACTACGCCGGCTTTGACAAAATCTTCTATTTTGCCTTTCGGATGCAGTGCATCGTTAAAATTTTATGCTCATACTTTAGAATTGGGCTTTCAATGACCGTACCTCAAAGGTCAATGTCTTTGGTTGAGGAATAAAAAATAAAAAATAATTTAAAGTATATTTTCGTAGTACTTTTTAAACTGACTTTGTGGTACTTTTGAAAAATCCATTTTAAGACCAATTTTAGCGTACTTTTGAAAAATCGATTTTCGAGCCAAATTTCAAGGTACTTTTGAAAAACTAATCTGCGGGTGAAATTTTGGCGTCCTTTTGAAAAATCGATTTTCAAGCCAAATTTCAAGGTACTTTTGAAAAGTTAATCTGCGGGTGAAATTTTGGCGTACTTTTGAAAAATCGATCTTCAAGCAAAATTTCAACGCAGTTTTGAAAAATTAGTCTGCAAGTGAAATTTTGGCGTACTTTCGATAAATCGATTCCTGAGCCAAATTTTGACGCCCTTCCAAAAATATTATTTTTCAAAGTCCAATTTGTGGTACCTTTGAAAAAAGTATATTATTCATAAATCTTTGTCATTATATACTTCTACTCTCATATTCTGAACCAAAAACATTTTTCCTAAGTGAAAATTCGGTGTTCCTTCGAATTTTCACCTGGTCATTTCCAACGCCTTATAGAACCCAAAACGGTCCTTATGGACTGATCTGCGCCTCTGCAGACTCCCAAAAATGTCTTTAAATGAAATTTTTGCCTTAGTCGAATTTTGATTATGTCTTCAACTTAGGACGATTTTGGAGAGTTCTACAACATAAACACGTAACAATATAATTAATTATTTTACGAACAATATTATCCCTTTTACATCTTTATTCAACTCTATTTTTGCTTAGGACTTTCCTTATTTAAAGTGAATCAAATAAATAGGTAATAAAATATTTGAACAAAAGACTTTCTTCCAATAAATTACAATCGCAAAATGTAACAAATCGTATGAATCTGGAAATTCAGTAGATTGAAATCGACAATGATAAGTGGAGGAGAAAGCAATTAATTAGCTGGACCAATTCAACTAATAACTGCAATCAACTGTTATCTAAAAGAAGGTCATTACGTACTCTTAGTACCAAGAGAGAAGTTAATTTATGAACACTGTCTTTTACCTTTTTACTACTGATATGCATACGAGTATTAAACTAATTGTACTACAATCTAAAGATCTAATTACATTGAAATAAATAAAACTAAAACGTTTACTTGAGTCTCTAGTGGAACATGTAATATTATGATTTAATACTCTGCCATTAAAACGAGACAAAATATATAAATATTATTTAATGATATGGACATGATCCGATTTATTTACTCAGAGATATGTCTTACTTAGAATGTTCGTTTCATTTTCTGTTATGTTTTACAAGAAGCCTATTTAAAAAAAAAATGAAAAACAGATTTAACAGCCTTCAATAAAGGTCGCTAAAAATAATGAAATGAAGGGTGTATCCGGGTAAGCATGTGAAAAATGCCCATAAAGGAAATTAAATGAAATGAGCATCAAAGTACTCCCTTGACTGTAAAAAAATATTTGGTACAGTATTATTATAGAAATCCAAGCGGGAGCTGAATTTCTGCAAAAAAGGCAATTGTTAATTAAAAATTTGTTGCAACTTACCTAATGGACGAGAAAAGTTGAAAAATTATCAAACATAAAGATCTTCCAGATGAACTCAGAAAAAATTATTATTAAAGAAAAATCCAAAGTGCCCAAAAGTACATTTTTTGAAAAGGTGCTATCATGATATTTTTCAGATAGACGCGCATTTATGTTATTAACTCTCTCAATTTTTTTCAGATTTTTTTATTTGCTGACACATGTTGAAAAAAAATAAAAAGTTCAATACAAATGTTTATTTTTAACTTAGCAACAAAAAGATAATTAATCCTCATTACTATCATCGTCTATCACCAGCTGCACGTTTGCGGTATCAAAAATAGGAGACAGAATTTCAGCTGAATTAATAAATCCATAGCAGATATCTTCTTCCTTGGCAGACATTTTGAGATCCATTAATTATTCTAGTTGACTTCTCTTTGTTATATGGCACGTCTGACAACAGCGTCACACCACCTGCCGTAATTGCCTGTTAGGCGCACAGCTCCGCCAAAGCTCTCTTCCATCAGCTCTTTGGTAATATCAGCCCGATGTTAAGAAGGGCGTTCTATCACCGGCTGATGTGACCAAAAATTGAGAATGACGAAAATATTGTTACGATGCGGCTACTGCATGTAACTTTAATCATAAATCTGGCATCACGAAGGTGGCCCATGATATTACCATGACAACAAAGTTGTGCATCACTTCATGAACATATAGCCATATAGCAAGTTTGAAAATAAGGTTGGATGGATATACTGGAATATGTCATTTTTGTAATCGTACCAAGAGACTACGAACAGTTGCATGTTGTTCACACGTTGCGATTGCTGTTTATTATTTATCACACGGTAGATATCTATCTAGATCTGCAATAAGTTGGGCAAAATTTGGCGTGACAGAATTATCACGATACGCACAAAGATCAGATCTGCTGTCGAATAGTTCTCTCCATTTTTGTACACCTCTGAGGCGTGGACCGTTAGGGAGACAGACAGACGACGTATTGATTCTTTCGAGATGTACACTTGTTACGAATTCCGTGGACAGCCCATCGTACCATCTCAATGCTCTACGAAGTACGTCCCACAAAGTGACTCTCCAGCACTGTATTCTCCCGAATTCTCTAATTTTTTGGTCACATCAACCGGTGAGAGGACAATATAGAATGCCCTTCTTAATATTGCACAGTGGTCCGAAAATTTCAAAAAGTGGCCAAAAATGCTTTTTTTCAACTATCGAATTTCTCTTTGATACTTTGGGGGCAGTTAAAAGAATGGTCAATGCATCTTTTCCAAGAATACAAAGGCCATTAGGCGATATCTCTACCTGCTAGGGGCTCGCAAACACGACCCTTTATATAGCACCGTTTCACCGGTATTACGTCTCCTTACCCACCCAAGACCCTGCGGGTACCGGACAAATAACCGTACAGTACCTGTAATCACCCTGGCTCCGGGCAGACCGAAAATGCTACCAAAGCATTTAGGTCTGCCTTTCCTCGAGCTACACCACTCATCCTTACCCTACCGACGATCCGGATAACAGGATGTCAATTGTCATTCTGTGTACCGGCAGTCACTCCTGCCAAAAACCCAGCAACACCCTACCGACTGATGACTACCACCCGGGGGGGACAAGCTGGCGAAGAAAATAAGATCAAGACAGAAGAACGCCAGAATAGGCCTTAGCCAGCAAGGTCCAACGAGCCAGGACCCAGGGAGGTGGGCCGAAGTAAAGTAAGCTCGCCCGCCCTGCACGAGGCTGGTCCCCGGTCTACAGCGATGTATTGGGGTAAAGGGTAATAGTCCTGCCCGGCCCCAGTCATCCGAGACCGACATCTATAGCCAAGAATATTGGCGTATTACGTCTCATTTAATCACCAACTTTTGAAGAGAGAGTGTGTGCCTAAAACGTGATAATTCAAAGTGAAATTTTTTCAGCAACTTCTTTGAGGTACTTTATTTTAATATATTGCATAAAGAAAGTATTGAATTCAAAAACAGTTTGTTTTATTATAGGGTGTTTTAAACACCGTGTTTAACAGAAACTTTTACGAGTAGGTTCAGATTTGTGTAGAGCTACGAAACAAATCTTACATTATCATGCCTTGGAAAAATACGTAAACGCCTTAGATATTCCTTTATAACAAACAAACAAATATTAGGCAATCTCAAGCGGATTTTTGAAATTTTGGATTTTTTATAACGTGCGACATGTATTCCGCGAGCACCGGCAGCATCGATCACTTGACGCAAGAGGATGCGGAATCAATTATTGTTAAATAACTTTTTATATTTATAATATTCTTTTTTAATCAGTATTTATTATCAATAGAAATGGTCCCGTCCAAGGAATGTTTCGAAAAAAATCCAGTTCTATTTATAGTTATTATACGTATTTGATTTAATTAAATAGATGTATTATAACCAGACCATAATTTTTAATAATAATCCTAGAAAAAAAATTGTGTATGGAAATCCGTTTCATAACAGGCTGAATTGAAATATCGAATAAAAAAATGTCTGCGGGTCTGTATGTATGAGTGTAATTCGACAATATCCGTCGTACAGGGCGATCTTCAGAGACGTATAAATTAAGCTTTATTATAATTTTAGAGCAAAATGTTACTAATCTATCTGTCTTAAATAAACGATTGTCTATAACTGAAATAAAGCAAAAATGTGCCATTTTATATACTCTTACAACTCCTAAAAATCTCCACTGTTTGTAAATATTTGTTTATATATTTTTTCTGGGTTAATTAAGCGGTTTTTGATAACGTTAAACTGAAAAAAAAAAATTAATATGTCAATTTCTACACTAACAATCCCTAAAAGCAACCCCGATGGTAAATATATTTTTAATTAGGTTGTCGGTCTTATTTAAATGGTTTGCTATAACGTTCAACCGAAAAAAGCTGAAATACACCATTTTTCAGAAAAACAACCCCTGAAAGCCACCCCTGAAGATATTTATTTTTTAAATTATTTTTCCCTCATTACATATGTGATTGTTAATCGATCTATAACAAAATTGGATTTTTGGCCGCTTTTTGAAATTTTCGGACCACTGTGCATTGGGCTGATTACCAAAGAGCTGATGGAATAGAGCTTTGGCGGGGCTGTGCGCATAACAGGCAACCACGGCAGGTGGTGTGATGCTGTCAGACGTGCCATATAACAAAGAAAAGACAACTAGAATAATTAATGGATCTCAAAATGTCTGCCAAGACGTTGTGAATTACAGGAAGAGGAAGAAGATATCTTTCATGAATGTATTAATTCAGCTGAAATTCTGGCTCCTATTTTTGGTAGATGAGGATTAATTATCTTTTTGATGTTTAGTTAAAAATTATTTTAAAAAATGTAATAAATATTTGGTTTGAAGTTTTTATGTTTTTTCAACATGTGCCACCAAATAAAAAAGTCTGAAAAAAAATTAAGAGAATATTAACACAAATCCGCGTCTATCTGAAAAATATCATGATAGCACCTTTTCAAAAAATGCACTTTTGGGCACTTTGGATTTTTCTCTATTTTTTTGAATTTGAATTTCGCTCCAAATACGGCGCAATAATTTTTTCTGGGTTCACCTGGAAGATCTTTATGTTCGATCATTTTTTCAAATTTTTTCATCCATTAGGTAAGCTGCAACAAATTTTTAATTAACAATTGCCTTTTTTTGCAAAAAATCAGCTCCCCCTTCGATTTTTGGAATAATACTAACAAACAAATATTTTTTTCAGTCAAAGGAATACTTTGATGCCCATTTCATGTAATTTCCTTTATGGGCATTTTTCACATGCTTATCCGGCTAGACCCTTTCACCGTCGCGCCCAGTTAATTATACTTCATTACCTAATAGTATGAGAGCCCACCACCAAAACCATGTCTCATAGCATCCCAGCTAAAACTATATGAAATCGATAGCTTGGATGACCCTAGACCATACTAGGTGGGCAGTAACTATCAGAAGCAGCCTCGTGAGGGTTCATTTCTGCTATGTCAAAAAAAATTAGTTGACTGTATTATCTCATCCCGTCCGATATTGAAAATGTACGTAGATTTTGTTATTTTATTACTAAAATTTTAGTTTTCAGACATTTTGAGACAGTGAGATTTTCTAATAGTTACTAACAAAAAAACAAAACGCCCCACGGCGATACCACGGCAGTGAAACACGCGTTTTTCTTAAAAGGGTGATAAAAAAATAATAATCAAATAAAAGTCGTTATTTAAAAATAACAAGATTTATCACAAATATAAAGATATCGGTAGAGCAAACGAGACAACTCAGGTTGTGGGCAAATAAAATGTGTTTACGATCTAATATCTCTAGCAAAGAAAATAATCCAAATTTTCTAGGACAAATAAAAAGACAGACAGGCATAAAAAGGTACTTCTAAACAATAATCTATAAAAAGGTAATCTACAAAATGGAATGTGCTAACATTTGGCAAAAGATCATACTACATTAAAATTGCACGAAGTAATCAAAGAAATGGATCTTAGTTGGCCATCTGAATATTATTTCAAGAAAACATTAAACACAATATGACTAATATATTTAAATATGTTATATCAACAAACAAATCTTTATAAGAAAACCACAATATTTACTATAAAATTAAATGCTTGGCAGCATGCTTAACTAAAATTTAGTGCATAAATATAATGTGCTTATGCCCAGTAAAACATTTTACATACATTAAACAAGAAAACATCTACAAAAATTTGTAGGTAAAATGCGAAGCACTTCCGAAAGCAATTCTAGTTTCCATAGTAAACCATGACAGGTTTAAAAGTTAGGTAAGGAAAATATCGACAAACAAGTGGAGTTACAAAAAAACCACACTTCGCACACGAAGAAGACGCTAGAAACAACGGTAGTACAGTACAGCTGTGTACAGACGCAGCTATGCCGAATGAAGGTAATCGAGGGATTATAGACCTTATAAACTGAAACTTCCATTAGACATAATGAGAAAAAGATAAAAGGTAATCTACACTAGTACACAGCTACTAACTAACATAATCTAACCTAATCTAACTGTCATTTTTATATTTATTTTTTCATTTAATTTGGAGGTGAAATCCACATGCTCTAATTAAATACCGGACATTTTTCAAGCTCTAGGGAGATTATTTGTGAAAATTTTCATACAATCAATAAGGGTATTAAAATGAAAACTTAATATGCAATTTAACGGTAATAGTTACAATAAATTATAGTTTTTATCACAAAGTTTCTGTTTCCGGCTACAATTATTTTTCTTCGCTTATAAGTTTTTTTTTATTTTTAACTATTTAACGTCGGCCTATTTCCGCTACTAGGGCCTATCACCGACGCCAGAAGACGAGCTATAAGTTATAACAAAAATGCAACATAAGCCGTTTTTGAAAAAAAAAATGTTATATTGGTTCATTCAAAATACGGCCCTGTCACAAGACCGTCACATTATTTTACAGATGTTTTGTAGGAATCACCTATAATTTAATTATCTTAAAATGTCTGCTATTAACACAAAAATATTTTAGAGAAAGGAGCTATTTCATGAGGTCGTAAATATGATAAGACATAAAAAGTTTAAAAATCACTTTTTTATTAATATTTATGGCAGTTAATACGTGCTATATAAAGTTATGATGATTAAAACAAATTGGCGTTAAATTTCATTACAAAAAAAAATTTAAATGTGAAATAGATTTTTATAAAATTTCAATAATTATTAGAAACCTTCAGTAAACATGAGTGGCACTTAAAATTCATCAAAAGCATATGGCATAATTCACAGTAAAATTTCCTCCTCATCAAAAATTTCAGGTTGTATGGGTTAATACGTCTCTAAAATAATTATTAAGTAATTTCTTACCCACTATCCAGTAAAATCACTGAAAGCTTGGTATTTAAGAGTGGCCCATTTAAAAGCGGAATACCTCCTAAAATGTTTATTTATTGTGCGATTTGAATCAAATTTTACTCAAGTATAGAACAAATTAGGACATAATTATGATCAGAAAAACATTCGCCTTTTACAAATGCAAAGCCTCCTGCGGTACCAAAATATGCGAAAAAAATCAGAAAATCATATTAGGCTTTTTTTGCAACATATTAACTGAAAATTTTTATTTCTCCTGTGCCCCCTTTATTTCCGAAACTATTGCGCCGAAATGGAAAAAATTAAGAACTATATTAAACTTTCTATGTCATTAATAGGTTCCATTTAAAGGTTCTGAAAGCTTTTAAGTTATTTTTAGACAGTTTGCAATTTTTGTCGTTGCCATGCATGCCTATACAGGGTGTCCCAGATTAAACGAACATACTCTAGTGGAAGGTAGAGCACACTCAGCTGAGTTCAAAACACTTCTATAGTTACCGTTGAATGTGTACCGTTTTTGAGATACGGGGTTTTATGGTTTTTGACCAGAAATTTAGTCCGCCATATTTTTGAAATGACTGTACATATTTAGATAAAATTTGGTATACATATTATACTTTGTTAGGTTAATGAATAGCTTAAGTGATTTTGGAAAAATTCCAGAACCGACCTCCATTTTTTTAATATGGCTCTTAGGGTCGTTAACATCACATTGTATATTATTTTTTGGGAAATGTTAGTACTTTTAAAAAGCCTATGGACTAGTGTATCAAATAATATCATAATATTTGATGGCACGTTTATGGTTATTCTTCAATAAATTTTCAAAAGTATTGAAAAACCAAATTTGACATTCTACAAATAACACAATCCAGTTGCTAACATCATTATTTTATTAATCTTAGCTAAATACCCCGCAGAAGAGGTTGTTATTTGTTTTTGTTTTGACATTCAGTGTTTTTTCCGTCTAAAATAAAGCACATTCCATTTATTTCACGAATAAAAAATAAGTAATAAAACGATGCGATAAACACATGACATTGTTGCATTCAAAATCCCAAGTAGGCACGTCAAATGTGTAATTTTACAAATAAGAATTGCTGTTCGCTCTTAGTAATTATTAGAATAAGTGATAAAAAACCAGTTATAAAACTAAAAATTTTAAGATGCCGTTTCCCTGTTTGTATAAGAACATTAAAAATGCCTTGATCGGCCCCTAGGCGAGAAACGTGTGTCCCTGTCTACTTTCCTTTAATTGTCTCAAGTTCCATTTAAATGTATTTTTCCACATCTGATGAAATCCATTTAACTACACCGCCTTGGTCTTTATATGGTCTATAATATTCATAGAACTAGTAAGCATATACAAATTAAATATCCATTCTAAATCTGTATTTAAGTATTGGTCTTACCTTCAATATTTTGCTCACAGAAGAACAATATGGAGAGTTCTATTCACGGATGAAGCCCACTTCACACGCGACGGAATTAACGACTGTAGAAATCAGCATGTTTGGGCAACCGAAAATCCATATGCAGTGATTCAGAAACATTCCCAATACAGATTTAATAAATAGGGCCCTACATTTTTGAAGAAACGCTAACTGGTGAAGTTTATGTAAACTGTCTTAGAGATATCTTGTTAGATTTATTAGAAGGCATCAATACTAGGGGTTTGTGGTTTCAGCACGATGGTGCTGGACCCATATTTCTGTACCGGTCCGGGATCATCTGAACCACCATTACACCAACAGATGGATTGGTCGCGGAGGTCCGGTAAACTGGCCACCGAGGTCTCTTGATCTTACACCTCTAGATTATTTTTTATGGGGTCATCTCAGAGGTGTACAATGAAGAGTTCAATACACGAGAACAACTAGAAAAAATTATTACTGTATGTGATAACATTAGAAATAACCCGGAAGTGATTGATAGGTCAGTGAAAAACATATTAAAATGTTCTCGAAAATGTATTGACGCTGGGGGCATTCATTTTGAAAACCAGTTATAGTTTTAATTATTTGCACCGTTTTTAATTTTTTTTGTTCAATTATTGAAAGTTCTTAATAAATTTATTTTGTTAAAATAAAATTGCAAACTTTTGTCTTTAATATTTTCAAATTATTCTCAAAAGGTGTTTAATATTTTTTTAAATTGTGCTTGTTAATTCAAGCCTCTTCATTAACATTATTTTTCTTTCATGAAAGAAATGGAATGTGTATTATTTTGGATGAAATTTAAACTAAAAAAAGCTTAGAAACACTGAATGTTAAAACAAAAACAAATAACAACCTCTTCTGCGGGGTATTTAGCTAAAATTAATAAAATAATGATGTCAGCAACTGGATTGTGCTATTTGTAGAATGTCAAATTTGGTCTTTCAATGCTTTTGAAAATTTATCGAAGAATAACCATAAACCTGCCATCAAATATTATGACATTATTTTATAAACTGGTCAATAGGCTTTTTAAAAGTTTACCAAAAAATAATATACAGTGTGATGTTAACGACCCTAAGAGCCATATTAAAAAAATGGAGGTCGGTCCTGGAATTTTTCCAAAATCACTTAAGCTATTCGTTAACCTAAAAGAGTATAATATGCTTACCAAATTTCATCTAAAGATGTGCAGTCATTTTAAAAATGTGGCGGACTAAAGTTCTGGTCGAAAACCATAAAACACCCCGTCAAAAACGGTTCACATTCAGCGGTAAGTATTGAACTCAGCTGAGTGTGCTCTGCCTTCCACTAGAGTATGTCCGTTTAAATCTGGGACACACTGTATATATATTGTTTACAGTACGGAACGTTCAATTCACACTTGACCGTTTCTGCTGAAGAAAAGATACGAGAAATATAAGAGGGATTCTTAATTTCAGCCATCTGTAAATGAGCTGAACGAACGCATTTCCTTAGATGGCCTACTATTAGTAAAAGAGAAATTTTGGGCGATTACTTCCCTCGATTACTGAAGGAGGCATTGTAATCACTCTTCGAGATTTCTTTGGATTTTCACGTTTCAGGCTGTGTAAATTACGAAAATTAAAGTCTTTCAATTCTGTCAGTCTGTCTATCTGTTGTCTGTCTGTATGCGATGCGATGGATGCGATCTCTATGATGCGTGTACTTTACTATCCCCTCTCTTCATATTAAAGCGTTATCTTGACTATGGCTTTTGCTACTTCATACAAATACGACTTATACAATAGTATAAAGTTTCATAAACAAACCTCTCTTGGTGATTATTACAACTGTTTTACTCCCGTTTTAAAACATTAGAGAAATTTACCGACCAGAGTAATGTATGTACGTACACCATATTAATTTGCTTGAATGCATATGAATTTACGCTCTGAAGATTTTCGATTTAGTCACGTATTACGCATTAGGCAAACATTTAACTTTAACGTTTTCTACATATTCCGTTTTAGTATATACCATAAAAGTGAAATTCTTCAGAGAATTGTAAGATTAATAGTAATAGAACTCAGGTAATATTTATATTGCTTTGTGTTGTTTATTCCGTTAAGATAATAAGTGTGGATAACTGTTCACCTCATAAGTAATTCAGTGGATATGCATTTAATGTGTTGATTAAAAAATGCTATAAAATTTAATGGAATTTTGCATGTTTAGTTTCTTCCATGAACAAACAAGAGAAGTTCTATACAAACTGTAATTCATTAGTAGGAATTATATATGAATCAAGTTCAATATTTTTGAAATCTGAATATTCATAAGTTCAATATCATTGATGACAAACCTCTCATTGACTCGTTTTCTCTTGATGTATTTTATACAGGGCGTGCCTTAAGTAATATAACGGAAATGCTTATATCAGTATTTGTGGTGGTTTAAGTTGTCCTACTCGTTTGTTTTTTCCCTTTCTTTTAATGCCTTTGTCCTGGCGAAGTTTAGCTAATGCTACTCTACCACTTAACCAGGACGGCGATATGAGATACGGTAACCAGTCCAAGTGACGGACTCGCTTGGCCGTGCTTAACTTCGCCAATCGAGGTCCAGTCACTGAAACTAGTACCGTACCTCACCTCCCTTTCGAAATATTCTACCCGTTTTGGTTCCCTTTTCAGGGGGTGGCAACTAAGAAAAGATTAGAAACATTGGAGTTGAAAAAAATGAAATTATGAGAAAAAAATACTATGCAACTTTTTATAAAAATTGATAGCCTTTGAATTATAACGAAAATTGGGATTTTGGCTTAAAAAAAAAGAAGGTATTTCAAAACAATATTCGTCAAATAACTCGAAAAGTATTACATTGAGCGAAAACATGCTACAGACAAATAAGGAAGCTACTTAATTGAGGATGAATTTAGTTTTTTTCTAATATCTGTAGAGTTAATGGTTTCGGAGATCTGGAGGTATAAAAGTGGCGTCCGATCGTCTATAAGACGAAGTATCAAGTTTACGTGTTAAATATCTCAGAAACTATGCGACTTACGTCAAAAGCGCTAACAACCAAAATGAAAGACTATTAAGGACTATTAAAGCTTTTAAATGATTTTTCTTCTACTTTTATGGCATAAAAAACAAAGAAGTTATGACAGAAACAATGTACTCTTTTAAATTTTTTTTAATAAAAACGTCGCCATCTTGTTAATGTAAGTGGTCAGCAATTAAAAAAAAAAGAAAATTCCCATACACTGTTTGTCGTTAATATATAGTATGACCTAGATGCTTAAATTTTTTCGTCCGCTTACAGCGCTTGTCGTAGAAGAAAAAACGCATTTTCAACTGTAAAGGAATTTTAGAAAAAACGTAACATTTTTGTTCCTCTGCAAATATCTCAATAAATATTAGTTTTAGAGAAAATATAGTGGACATCAAAAATAAGCGTGTAAACTGAGAATTAATTTATTTTTATATATATATATATATATATATATATTTGTGTTGGGTTGATAGTATTATCATGAAGATGTTGACACAGTGGACAAAAGCACCAAATTTTGTACAGGTATTAGTTACGAACCTAGCTTTCAATTTTTGATAGGAACCAACTCCTCCGTTGGCTATCTTGGATTTTATAGCGGCCATTTTGAAATATAGGTATATTATCAATATCTCGGCTTCTAAATCACTTAGGACCACAAACTTGGTGTCTAAGTATACATATCTGGGGTCAAGGAATACAACTACACAATTTTTAAATGTATCACACCATATATTTATTCACTAAATTATGTACCAATTAAAAACTCTTCACCGATGAACTGTTTTGTCCGGTGTGTCCACAATTTCTAATATGTTTTTTTATTTTGCTTCAGATTGAATTGTAATACAAGAAGGATTGGAACAAGTGCATGATCTGTCAGAAAACAACTTCAGAAAATCTAAAATGTCCACTCTGCATATGGAATCGAAGACAAGACAACTCCATACCGGTCTTTCTTGAACAATATCAATGAGTTCAGAAGCTTGAAGTCATTGCCAGTGAAGCGGTTCGATTATAAAAAAATATATTTCAACCTTTTAGTAGCTTTTTTTATTTATTTAACTTCTACATAGTGAAGGAAACTATTATGAAATTCTCTTTACCATGTGAATGTCGCTACAAAAATAATACACGATATGTGAATTGATTGAAAAAAAATAAATAAATAAACTTTATTTTTCTCTCAGACAAAGTGGTACACTTGTATAGGAATAGTCATATGCTGACTACAAACTAACTGTTACTTTTATAGAACTCATCCAGACTATAAAAGCACTTATTAACAAGATAATTGTTTAATTGTCTTTTAAAAGATTTTAAACTTGATGCACTTTTTACATGTGTCGTTACATGTGTCGGTAATTTGTTAAAAATATTTAGACCTAAGTAATTTGGTGAGTTTGAAGTTATTTTATATTTACAAAATTGCACATGAAAGTGGTCCTTTTAGAGCGGGATCTAGGTGGCTTTTTCGACAGCTCATCGTTTTATGAACTTTGAGATATTTTTATGGTTTAATGGATGATAACGATTCATAAAATCGACTTCTGGCGGGGCACCTCCTGTCAGGTGCGTCACGAACACTGTTTAAAAATGAGTGAAATCATGTCATCGTTACAAGGCTCATTTTTGTGTGTGTACACATTTTATGTTTGGAATGAATAAAATATGATCGTAAGAAAGTATGGGCCGTCAGGAGGCACAGCCAGAAAGGTAATAATGATACAATACATATGAGGCACGGTTCGGAGTCAAGTTAGCCGAAAGTGTTAAAATTCCTGTATATTTAAGAGCCTATGGTACTTTTGTTGACACTAAGAACTTTACGGGGAGGCTATTTTATTGTTGAAGGAGCTTATATTTACGTTTTAAAAAGGAGCCAGAACTTATAACGATGAGTTTAGAGTTCTGAAATGAAATATGCGAAAAAAAAATCCAATTTTCTTCAAAAATCCTAAACATTTTCTTTCTGGGAATTTTTTTCTGTGTTCAAAACATTTAAATAAACATGCTCAACCTTAAAAGAGTTTGTAATGATGATGTTATATAACTCCGTTTTTTTACCTCTTTGACCTTTCTGGTTGCGCCCCTGATGGCCCACACTTTCTGGCGATCTTATTTTATTAATTCTAAACATAAAATGTGTACACACAAAAAAATATTGGCTTTGTAGCGATGATATAATTTATATCTTGGACCATGGCCAACTCGACGGACTGACATATGCCAGAAGTCTATTTTGTCGTTATTTTAGTTCGATAGAATTAATCAGCGCATAGAAAATGCTTGTAACGATGAGTGTCCGAAAAAGCCACTTAGCTCCCGCACCATTTTGTCTAGTATTTATTTGATGAACGTTTTTGTTTAAAATATAGTTTACATTATTTTTATAAATAAAAACACATAGTTCATACTATTAACAGTTAAAATACTGTAGTTTTTATAAAGGTCTCTACAAGAATACCTATTAGACACACTAGCAATACATCTTAAAATACGTTTTTGTGCAATAAATACACCCAATGATTGTGTGAAGCTACCCCAGAAACATACCCCATATCGAAGTCTAGAAGAGACTTGAGCATGGTACGCCATAATAAGCTGTTCAACAGTTTTTAAGTTTCGAAATAAATAACAAAGTGAATTTAATTTCGAAATTAACTGTGTGCACTGCGTCTTCCAGTTGAGAGATTCATCGATCGTAACACCTAAGAATTTAATTTCTTGACTACAATTCAAAATATCTGACCCTATGCCAATATTTAACGGAAAACACTGTCTTTGTCTGTTGTAGAATCGTATTACCTGGGTTTTTTCAGTGTTAAGGTAAAGTGTGTTAGACCTATACCAATCACTCATAATTTGTAATACGTTGTTACATTTGGATTCCAACATTTTATCTGCATTATCCGATATTAGAAAGGATTTGCGTACATAACTCATCAGTAGATAAAGTACCAAGCTCGTTCGTATATAATAAAAATAATATCGGACCCAGTACAGAGCCCTGTGGGACATTTTTATGTCTAGATATTCAGATTTTATTGTGTTTCTGTTGTTATTGTTAGAATATAATAGACTAACATATTGTGAACGGTGGTCAAAAAAAGAATAATACCGGTGACTCCGCCAATCTTCGAATATTCTCGTCATATGAAGTAAAAAAATTGTTCTTAATGTAAGAAAAAATCCTGACGTGATGAGGCAAAATAAGATTCGCTTTGAGCGACCCCAAAAACATATGCCTACACTGGGTCTGGTCCAGCGCAACTCGCAAAAATATTGTGTGGTTCTATGTTATTAAAAGAGGAGGGGCAGGGCAGCTGGTTAACGTTTTTTCTGGCACTTTGCAAAAATAGTCTCAAATTGTAAAAGGCAGCGAGCTATTTTTGGCTTCCCAAGTAAAAAAGCTGGCGCATTTGCAAGTCTCAAAAACTATATTACCAGTTTTGTAGAAGAGAACTAAAGCCATTTAAACTAAAGCTAGCGCATTTACCCTTAATGAGTTATTAGTTGTACCAATCCCATAGGGTGGTAATTTTGTAGCGTCATAAACTGTTTTTCTTTCTTAATTTCTTCCACATGTACGTAGTGGAGTGGTAAAGTAATTCTAAAAAAAAATTAGGCTTAGAGCGACTTGTACTAACTAAATTCAAGCCAAGTTCAGCTTGATACAGTTGAAAAGCCAAGGTTACGATCAGGGGCATAGCGAAGGGGGGTATGGGGGAGTATGTTACCCCCCTAACTTTGTCAGACTTGGCAAAAGTAGTTGGAAATTTGAGATGCAAGGTGACAATTTTTACTGAAAATTTTTTTAAAGATTTTCTGCCCCCCGCTCATCAATTTTTATGTAGGGTAAAAGTTGGACATTTGAGATGGAAGTTGGCAATTTGCGCTCATCAATTTTTTTTTGGAGGGATTATTATTTAATTAGTTACAGAGTTGGCTTTTTAAGTCTTATGAAGTTGGCAAATTTGAAAAATAACCCCCCAAAAAAGTTGGCTCGATACGCCCCTGGTTACGATTGTTACAATAATAACCATGGATTTTGATCTAAGATCAAGCTGAACTTGGCTTGAACCAAATTGGTACAACTCGCCCTTAGAATGTCATAAAACGTCGAGATTTTAAGTTTGAGTAAAAAAAAAATGTCTGTCTGTCTATATTTTTATATTGAGTTTAAAGGACCCCGCACACAATACATGGGTTTTGCGGCTCCGGTCAAGTTTCGTGAAACTCTGGGAAATAGTAGTTCTCAGTGAGTAGAAAAAAAGTCTAAATAGGTGCGAAGCTCCAAACCCCATTGGTTCCGAGATAAGACCAGCTGAATTCGGACCAATCGATATGTATATTTTTTTCACAGAAGTCTTTTAAGTAGCAACTTTATGCCCGGGGCGGGTATAGAAAGTTGCTATTTTAAAGTCTACTGTGAAAAAAAAATAGTATACAACCCTCGGGAATAAAGAGAGACAGCCTTTCTCTTTATTACCCTCGGGCGTAAATATACTATTATATGAAACTTAACATATCGTCGCTTATCTGACAAACAGGCGTAACTCATAAAGTGGCGTATTTCAGTTTTACACACTAAAAAGATCAACTGAAACTGCTCTATGATCTCAAGTGGCGTGGCTCTACGTCAAATAGTTTTCTTGTAATGACGATTGTGTGTGTCGACGTAAATCATATACAATATATTCTCAACCACAAACTGGCTTATATTGATTTAAGCCTATTTCAAGAAACAGAGAATGAGTTAAGTTGATGTTGCAAACAGGCGTATATCAATTTACGCCAGTCTGCAAGCATAAAATGTTGTCTATTCAGAAGCCACGCCTCTTTGCTAAAAACCCAATGAGGTGACTTTGCCTTGACAATGCAGTCATAACTTTTTTTTTTAGTTTAGTTATTTTCAGTTTATTTTATTGACTTGATAGTATGTTAAAGTTTAGTTTTCGTTCACTTTTATTATTTTTATTATTTAATACAAAACAATAAGAAGGCATAAGTCTAAATAGTAACTGAATATTAGGCACCTATATTATGTGACAAACAGGCGTATATTGACATTTGTTTATTATTTGTCGATTATTCCATAAACAAACAACTATTTATTATAAATGCAGTATGTGGGTGTCAAATTAAAATATCAAAACACCCTATAAAATAAACAAAAGAAGGAAAACATCTATCGCGTGCATTATACTACTAGTACTTGTAGAGCAGAAAACTTGTTTTCGCTTTCCTGAAAAACTGTAGAATATGAGTTACGCCTGTTTGTCAGATAAACGACGAATATGCAGACACTTGAACACATGAAGTGTAGGTTATGTAAACATTTCTGTTATTGTGCGAACGTCCGTAAAATATTTTTATAATATTCCAAAGTATTATGACACAATAGAGGGTGGTAGGTTGGTTTTTTGATAACAGATGATTGTAAATAACAAGAGCAATCGAACTACCCCACTACCAGGGTGTCCGGAGGGTGGGATCTGACCCCAGATTTATGATCACTATAATTTGAAAACCCTCTGATACGAGCTTCGGCTGTTTCTTAGAGATATCGCAAAATTGATCCATTTCGGGAGATCCTTGATTCATTTTAGGAAACACATGACCAATTATGGGTCACCATATCGATAATCTGACGCCAGATTCGTGATCAACGTCTTCGAAAATTCTTGGTACGAGTATAGGCGGATTTTGAACCATGAAAACGGTATTTGAATATTCGCGATTTTTAGCGAACAGAATATTTGCTGGTCGCAGTGTTCAAGCAGCTCTAGCTCAAAACCAGTATATTTGTGAGCTTGGCGCCCATTCAGACTTTTGTACTACTATTCCGAGAGTCATGTGGATTAGCCTACTGGTAGTTTGGTAGGGGTGGTTTCTATGGGTTAGGTGGGTTAGAAGGTTGGTGGGTAGGTGGTTTAGCCCGCTTGTGGTGTGGAATTTAATTCTTTCAAGGAAAATAAGCGATTAAACCCGCTGTTCCCAGGGTCAGGTGGGTTAGCCTTCTTGTGGTTTAGAAGAGGTGGTTTCTAGAGATTAGGTGGGTTGGGGGTTAGGGTGGTTAGGTGGGTTATGCCGCTTGTGGTATGAAATTCAATAATTTCAAGAAAAATAAGCGACTAAACTCTCTGTTCCCAGGGTTAGGTGGACTAGCTCACTTGTAGTTTGGTACGGGTTGTTTCTAGAGCTTCAGCTGGTCTTATCTCGGAACCAATGGGGTTTGGAGCTTCGCGCCCATTAAGACTTTTTTTCTACTCGCTGAGAACTACTATTTCCCAGAGTTTCACGAAATTTGACCGGAGCCGCAAAACCCGAGTATTGTGTGCGGGGTCCTTTGGTACACTTATGTATTATAACAAGATCTGGAACTAGATTATATTTTTAAGGGCTTGGGTAAACGTGGGTAAATAGGTAAAGCAATCAAGATTGCAGAATTTTGGGATTTAGTGTATGTACGGGAAGCTAAGGTATCCAGATTTGTGTGGCATCAGCCACCCCAGCCCATTACATCCACGCCACCATTAAAGGGGTTAAAAAATAATAGTGTGATTTAGTGTGTGTACAAGAACCAAAGGTCTCAACATTTTTTCTGCCCCTCTACTACTCTACCACCCTCACCTCATTATTAAAGGGATAAAAAATAAAATTGTGATTCAGTGTGTATATAAGAACCAAAGGCCAACAAAGATTAAATCAAATAATAATAATAACCATAATAATAACTATTCACTAAGTAATTACTTCACTGCAGCTCTGAACAATGTCCTTTTAACTTTGGATCTTGTAACACTGTCCCAGAAATATATTTCTCACTCTAATGCCGGATCCTTATCAAGGACATCGTTGGTATTATTGAATATTGAATTGTTCCTAACTATAATCGAGGAATAGCAACAAGATATGAATTAGTTGATATAATATTAAATAATTGTTACAAAAGGGAAAATCATTTACACACAATCAAATTTACTCTTTCAACAATGAAGGTATACAGTCCATCATCACGTCGACTACATTGAGTAAATTAACCCAATTAAAACGGTTTGTAGTAAAATGTAAATCATGTTCTGTTATAAGTGAAACCAGAATGTATGAAAAGAGTGAAATTCCATACCAAAATACAAGCAACGTAAGTGAATGACTTTTACTAGTACACTCCGAAATTTAACATGATGGATTGCCATACAGAATAAAAAACTGCGTTGCATTTGCAAGTTGTAATTAATTACTTATGATCGATTATGAAGATGTAACACAATATTTACGAAAAGTGCGTCATACTTGTCTTATTACTGTAATTAATTACATTTCTTAGCATATCTTTTCATAAATTATTTATCGATAAAACTAGGTGCTTTATTAGGCGAAAGTGCAATTGCTTCTAAAAATAAATTTATATTACGAAATGTTTATGTGGGTAAAAGTGATTAAACATTTATGCAAATAGAAGGTAGCAATAACCTGACATCATTTTTTGAATTATTATTTACTACCATGAAATGCTTACTATTCGCAGTAGACCAGTGCCAAACCGGTTTTCAGAGGCCAAAAATCTTAAAAATCCTTAGCAGTATATAGGTGGAGGGAAAATTTAGGATTAATGGTATATATGTGGGCAAAAATCGATTGGACCGCATCAGATAACCGGAAGTGGGGTGGGGGTGCGAAAAGGTGTGTTTTTACGGGTAGAACGTGGTTTTTTACGATTTCTGGCAAAAGTAGACCTCCTATTGAAAAAAGTTGTAGATAATAAAAGTTGTAGATAATGGAGAGAACTACAACTTTTATTTGAACCATTTTTTTACATAACCTCAAAAATATTGAGAAAAACGCCAAAAACCAATTTTTTGGTTTTTTATTTTTTTCTTCCACGAAAATAATTAGATTTTGACGAAATTCGGTGAAAATGTACATTTTTATGCCTCAAAAAAGCTATAATTGTTTTGAGGCGTGATATTCATTTTTTGATTTTTTTGCGAATTTAATTTGAAAAAAAGGCCTAATTTTCAATCAAAAAAGTTGTTTAACAAAGTTTTGATTTTTGAAAATTTCAGGATGGTATTTTTTTCGTTGAAACCTCTACTTTAAGATGGTGTAAAAAAATCATACTGTTACTCTGGAAAAACATTGTCAAAAATGGAAAAAACCAAAAAAACACTTTTTTCGAGATCGATTTTTCCGTAAATGTCACTAATTCTTCATTGTAAATGAAGTGTTTAAGGTTCAGACTGCTGAAAACAGATATGTTTAAACAATAATTTTACCTAAGAAATTGCTATAAATGACCATTTTTAGGCAATAAAAAACCTTTTTATGCTTTATGGGCATACATACATTGAAACAATGTTATTGACATACATATTTCAAATTATTCAAAGTTGAAAAATTGAATTATGACGGGGCAGTTTTTCTACTACGCGCTCTCGAGTGCGAGCGCACTTCTTTTTCTTTCTTTTCTTCCAGCTCACTTGCAACCCACCTGTCCTTGCCTTTTCACGCGTTCACAACTGGCACGTTGTTGTTTACACCGTTATTCATCGTAATTTTCAATATTAACTTCTGTGTTTCTCCTCACCTATAATGTGCTATATTTTCATGGTACGTATCAAATGTCCCTTTGTGTTAGTGCATGTCAAGGTGTATTTGTTGTAAGCTAATAACCTAATAAAACGGTTCTTTGATGACTTGTTCAACAGCGAAGTTTTGAGCGCTAGAGTCGCCATGGGCTGAATTACTTAATTAATTCCTGAAAGTTTGCTGAAATCTATCTGCTGCAGCTGTGAATCTGGTTGTGATAGTAGACGATGCGGCTGTCGAAAGCATGGAATAAAATGCTCCATTTTATGCTCGAATTATCACGGGGCCGAAAACTGTTCTAACTCTGAAATACAACCATTAGAAGAAATCAGCGATTCGGAGGAGATGTATGACGAAGCAACAACAAATGTTCAAAATAACATTGAAAATAAAGATCTTAATGAACTTGAGGACCTCGACATAGCCGAAGACCTTATCGAAAATCCTGAAGAAACCGAACAATGTGTTGAGTCTGATGATGTAGAGCAGCTTCCCAAAAAAATGAGATTATTATAAATTTTGGTTATGTATTTCTACTTTGTAAATTGATTTAATGTAAAATACGTAATAAACTTATTTTTAATGTGAGAGTGTCCATAAAGCATAAAACAGTTTTTTTCTTGCCTAAAAATGGTCATTTTTAGCAATTTCATAGGTAAAATTATTGTTTAAACATTTTGGTTTACAGCAGTCCGAACCTTAAACGGTTAATTAAAGTTCCCTTATTACATATTACATTGAAATGACCGTTTTGCACTACTTTCAACACTTCATTTACAATGAATAATTATTGACATTCACGGAAAAATCGATCTTGAAAAAAGTGTTTTTTTGGTTTTTTCCATTTTTGACAATGTTTTTCCACAGTAATAGTATGATTTTTTACACCATCTTAAAGTAGAGGTTTCAACGAAAAAAAATACCGTCCTGAAATTTTCAAAAATCAAAACTGTGTTAATCAACTTTTTTGATTGAAAGTTAGGCCTTTTTTTCAAATTAAATTCGCAAAAAAATCAAAAAATGAATATTATGAATTACAGCTTTTTTGAGGCATAAAAATGTACATTTTCACCGAATTTCATCAATCGAATTATTTTTGTGGAAGATAAAAATAAAAAACCAAAAATTTGGTTTTGGCGTTTTTCTCAATATTTTTGAGGTTATGTAAAAAAAATGATTCAAATAAAAGTTGTAGATCTCTCAATTATCTACAACTTTTTTCGATAGGAGGTCTACTTTTGTCAGGAATCGTAAAAAAAATACGTTTTACCCCTAAAAACACACCTTTTCGCACCCCCACCTCATTTCCGATTATCTGTTGTGATCCAATCGATTTTTCCCAATTTATATACCATTAATCTTAAATTTTCCCTCCACCCATATACTGCTAAGAATTTTATTTTTTTCAAAAATCATTGGCACTAGTCTACAGTACTGCGGATCTTTTAAGAAATGTATATTTAAAAGCAAAGAACAATGTTAAAAATTAAATAAAAAAAATATTTTTAAGAAAAAGCTTTTATCTGGAAAAACTGTACTAAAAAGTAAAAATAATTTTGTTAAAATTCATACACCTGGAAACCAGAAGCTTTGGGGACGGTCATGTTGCGCTATTGCATAGTTACTTTGCTCAGTTGACCCCCCTCCCCAAAGCTTTTTAAAAAAATTATTTTTACTTTTTAGTACAGTTTTTTCAAATAAAAGCTTTTTCTTAAAAATATTTTTTTTATATAATTTTAATTAACATTGTTTTTTAATATAAATCTTTATTATGTTGCTATATAATTAGTTCGTAATGAAATGTCCAATGAGATGACCACCTTTATATGAGTATTAAATTAATATTTTACCTTTTGTTTTATTACTATCCATTTATAGGTGATGGTAATGCAAAAAGGAAACATTTCTTAATTTGCTGATTCTTCTTATTATACGTATAAGAGGATAATGAGTTACTTTTACTACTATTTTTCAAGTAAAACAAAAATCCAGTACTTAATTTATGCACATATTAAACTAAAGACAAACTTGTTTACAATATTATAAGTACTGGTTGTCAATGAAAAATTCCCACTCAACCGATTGTACCAATATTATAAAGATGGGTATAGCTACCACCTTTGATTCCCACCAGCACCAGAAAATGGAATAATATTTCTGCTTTTGCCTGATAGTGTGGAGTTCAAGCAGGCAACAGTACTCTAAAATAGAATCCTTTCATTTTAAAATGTTCAAACCACTCTAATATTGGTATTGAAACTGCATCGGTCGCCGTGGGGCGTTGAGGTTGCGTAACAGGGTAAAGAAGAAATTCAGACTGAAATTAACTATAATTTACAAAAATGATAAATTTAGGGGCTATCTCTTGCTTGAGTTTCAATTAAACGGATGAAAGAAAATATTTTTCAATAATTTTTTGAGAAATATACGTGAGGATATTCTACTTGTATTTAAAACTACAAGTTGTAGAATAGCTGTTAGTGGTTCGAGCAGCATCCACATGGGAACCTATCTGATAATATGTCAGGGCAAAATATAATTAAATCAATAATATAGTAGTGGTGTATGAACACTGTGCCAGAGGTCTTTTTAAACTAATATGATCGACATTGCAGAAAATAGGCTACTTCGTGTTGGATTCCTTTTGGTATATGTACCGGACCGGCTATCAGAATCATACTTCAGAAAAGGATTGTGACGGATCAAGTAGTTCAATAAAAATTTGGTGTGGCTTTCCGTACCTTGTGCAAACTCGGACACACCACCATGAAACGGAAATGTTTAGTTGACATTTACCAATTTGAATAGTAGTTCGACTTTTATTTGGTGAAAATTTACGTCAACACTATAGTTTAACAAATAAAACACTGAAATGTTTCTTAATTTACAAAATATTTCAGTGTTTTACTTATTAAACTAGTAACTTGAATAATATTATAAACGAATACACAGCTCCACAAAAAAAAATAAGTTCAAAGCAACGAACCAAACCCATGTATTCCTATGTATTCTTGGTCGCTGAATCCGAATCCGGGGTCAAAAAGATCGTACACCCCCAAAATCATTAGCTAAAGCCAAAAAACATCCCTGAAATGGGGTAAAAAGAATATTAAGCTACGAGAATTGTTGTTACATCTTAATCAATCGAATTATACAAATTAAGGTTAAACAGCAGCGTACATACAATAGATATGAACACACCCCCAGGGAGGGCGGAAACTAGCCCCCATATATAAAGAAATCGATCCAAAACAGTAATGACTGCTGAAAAAAGTCAAAATGTCTAAGTTTTGTTAAAGTGGTAAGAAACTGCATCAGGTCCGACGTAATCTTCATAAACTGCCCCTTTACAGTTGAGAACAACCACCCCCAAGTTTAAAGGACACGAGAAAAACAAGAAAAAACGTAAAATGCAACAAGACTTCTATTTTCATGGATGCTATGATTGGCTGAAATTGCGTAGTACTCTAAAATAAAACTAGAAACTTACGTACCATCAACATTCTGTCAACCCTCAGAGGGTGTGAAAACTACCCCCTATGTAAGGTTTGACTATAAAAAGTTACAGTGACTTCTATAAAAATTCGAAACACCTGCGTTTTGTGGAAGAGAGAAGAAATTAGACTATGTTCGACGCTGGGCTTGAAAACCACCCCCACGGGGTTGAGAGGCGCCACCCCTGCAAAAAAAACTATGGAAATGAAATGAATAAGCAACAGTATAGTTTTTCGTTACATCTTAAATTACGGTAGTTTACATCCTTCTGGGGATGTTACTTAATAACATTTATAGGACATGAGTTTCAAACTCTAAGTGTGCAACACGATTTTTGCCAATCATAGCATCCATAAAAATGTAAATCCGATTAGTTTCTCTCTGTTTTTCGAGCATCCTACAGAAATGGGGGTAGTATCTCGCAACCCCGTGGGGGTGGTTTTCAAGCACATCGTCGAACATAGTCTAGTTTCTTCTCTCTTCCACACAACGCAGGTGTTTCGAATTTTTATACAAGTCACTGTAGCTTTTTATAGTTAAATCTTACATATGGGGTAGTTTTCACACCCTCTGAGGGTTGACAGTGTAGGATGTTGATAGTACGTAAATTTCTGGTTCTATTTTAGAGTACTACGCATTTTCAGCCAATCATAGCATTCATGAATATGGAAATCCTGTTGCATTTTACGTTTTTTCTTATTTTTCTCGTGTTCTTTAAACAGGGGGTGGTTGTTCTCAACTCTGTAGGGGCAGTTTATGAAGATTACGGACGTGATGTAGTGTCTTAACACTTTAACAAAACTTAGACATTTCGAGCTTTTTCAGCAGTCATTTCTGTTTTGGATCGATTTTTTTTATATATGGGGGCTAGTTTTCGCCCCTCCCTGGGGGGGGGGGTGTGTTTCATACCTATTGTATGTACGCTGCTGTTTAACCTTAATCTGTATAATTCGATTGATTAAGAAGTAACAACTATTCTCGTAGCTTAATCTCCTTTTTATCCCATTTCAGGGGTGTTTTTTGGCTCTAGCTAATGATTTTGGGGCGTACGATTTTTTTTTACCCCGGATTCGGATTCAGCGACCGAAAATACATAGGAATATATGGGTCTGGTTTGCTGCTTCGAACTTTGTTTTTTTTGTGGGACTGATATAGTAAGGAAACAATCAAATATATTTGATTTCTTTTACTATATCACCAATTTAATTATAAAACTTGAGCACGTCTTACTGAATTCGGACAAGTCTTAAAACGGGTTAAATCCCAGTTATATTTATATTAGAAAATTTATTACTTTGTGACAAATTAAGAAAAAGCTAATTAATCTGATACTACCTAGATTAAAGAAATACTTTACTTTTTTATTTACCTGGCTAGCTCTCAAGTTAAAACTTACAATTTAGCATAGCTTTGAAATAAACAAATATATTACATAAAATCGGTAAAATGAATAAAGCAATTAAAATAAAACATTATTACAAACAAATTTTAAGTAAAATCTACGCAGAGAGACAGACATAAACAAAAAAGGTAATGATATACGGTAATCTACAAAAATAAGACAATAATGCTTGGCAAAAGACCACAATACATAAAAACTACAAAAAATACTGTAACAACAAAAGATAATTAGTTGGCTAACGTAATACTACTCTACGAAAACATTACACAAAATAGTACTAATAAACAACATGTTTTTATAATTAAATCAATAAACAGATCTCTAAATGTGGGTACCTAAGTGTATTTACAAAAAATGAAATGATGTGCATCGTAGCACATTACTTGAAGAGAACATTAACAAAAGCTTACAAATCATACACATGTTGTGTATAACAACAAAGATAAAGCACTCGCGAAAATAATTTGCTTATCTGTTCAAACCACGGGATGGACACGAAAGTTCCACAAAGCAGTGGAATTTAACGAAACCACACAAAACGTACGGTGAAAATGCTGGGACACTGGAGAAATATAAGAGTTTTTGTACTTACAATAACTGCTGGAACAATAACGTCCATAACTTCTGGCACCTGGCGAACGCACTATTTGTTGTTCTCATAAACAAATTATATATTGGTATCGATAGTAACTATACCAAAATGCAAAACTATACCATTTTAGATATATTAAACACTATTACAATAATGTCCTTTATTATTAATATGCGCTTAAAGCAGCTAGTCAAGTTCTGCCTTCGCGATTTTAGCTTTAAATCTTCTATCTTCCTGAGACCTTAGAGAAATACTTGCTTGCACAGGATCAGACGCGCATTTTGGCAGTCCGTCGACGTTTTATTATTTTTGTTATTATTAGTTAACATAATATAACAAAATTAATAATTAGTAGTTACATTATTGGACTTGATAACAGATGGCATATTAAACATATACAAATAAGATACTGAGTAATACAAAAGGAAGACACAAAAAGATATAAGTAAATAAATTTTGCCAAGTTGGTAGAAGGCCACCATAGTGCCCAGGACTGATGCGGCATTCCCTCTCCGAATCGCCAAACTGATTCTCTGTATCAGGTAGCAAGTGCTCTTCTTTTTATTGGAAATGCCGCGAATTTTCTTACCTATACAATTGATAAATTCTTTAACCTCATCACCTCATGGACCCAATGTTTCAACAGAAAATGGCAAAAAAAAAGAAATGCGATTCTAGTTCTTTACATTTACATCTCTCAATATTTTCTCCGATGCGGACAGCTTCTCCAGGTTTTTGAGATGTGTATTTAATATAAGATGGTGTCAGTGTATCACGACACGTAGCATCCCATAGAAGGGCCTTTCTCTCTTCCCATAGTACAAGGGATATTCCATCCGTCCTTTTTCTGTCGCTTCTGCAACACCCTACTAGTTCACGTATTGAAGAAATTTCTGCAGAAACCAGAGCTGATGTAGTTTATAATTCCATGACGAGACCACCTCCCTAAATATAGGCAATGATGACCAAAAATGTCTACGGGTTCACCGCAAGTGCATTTGTGGGGTTCGCAAAAGGGTTAACCAGTTCTTAAAGCAACGGTGATACGAAAAGACGAGTCATCTAAGAGAGTTCCTATTGAAGGCGATGGTAAATTATTCAGCAAGGCGTCATATTCTTTTTGTTGAACTACGAGTCAATGTGCTTTTCCATTTAAGTCTTGATTTTCAGTCAATAGGTTGCTGAGTGTACGTAAACATACTTGCTTATCCCAATCCCTCTGGTAAATGCTGGTAATTGGATCGATGCAACTTAGAGTAGACCAATTAGCTAGAGCTTCATCAAAGGCTTTGTCAGGATACTAAGAGACGTAAAGGGGGAAAATCGAAAGTAGTAATTGTGAAACTCCATTTATGGATCCCAAAAAAGCAGAGAAGCATAATGTAGTTGCGTCTCGGATTCCAAGGCCACCCAGAGCTAGAGGTAATGTAAATTAAGGCCATGAATTTACCTTGAAAATACAATTTCTTCTATTTTTCTTTTGAGACAATAGCCATAATCAATAAGATCTTCATGGGATCTCCAACAAGGGGAACAGCGTAATAAGTAGGTTAAACGTGGAATTGTCAAAGAATTTTTTAAAAGAAAATAGAGAGTTTAAATATCTTAAACCACTGCAATACCTTTTGAATGTTTTATTTTCAACTTTATAGCTCCACTAATATCTTCATTAGACAAAAGGCATCCTAAGAGTAAAATTGGTTCAAAATTCTTGATTAAAATACCCGCTATACTCTCAAAATCTTTTAGAATTTCATACATTACGTTTGGGTCATCAGAAAGAATTAAAAGTTCATACTTTTCAGTATTGAGTGATAAGCCAATTTTTTAAGACTCTTCTATAATTTTTTAAAAGTCTTGTAAAACAATGTGATGATTATCAGCCAAAGTTCCATCAACCAGATACCAACTAGTCAGATTTTAGGGATGTTATCAATGTCTTAAGTGCAAGACAAAAAAGAACAGGCCCCAGTGGGTCTCCATATTTCCGAAGATATTGTTTGATTCCCGTATGATAACATTGTATAGTCCACTGCACTTAGGATTTTTCTTCAGACCAATTCATACAAAAGCAAATGTTGGTTTTCCAGGTAGGTTCGAGTGTCCTTAATAAGGTCTCAAAAGTCCCCGAAGTGGGAGTGTAAGGATAAAATTTGGCAACGCTGTAAAGGGCTAACATCGTACTCGGAAACGAATTTTTCGGGATATCTCGGTTTTCATTGCCTCCACGACAAAAATACATCAGGTCAAAAAGAAAGCTATGGAAATTCTCTATAAAAAAGATAGAGGGTCTTTTTTTCGTATACACAATAGTTTTCTTGAAAATCTTGCATTGAATTTGAACTTATGGGATATTATGGATAATTTAAGTACTCTATTCTACACCACCCTTGAGGTTGAGTACTAGGCGCGTTTTTTTTTATGTGGTTTCCCCGGTAGGCCCAATCCACGACTGTCATACTTATTGAAATGTTGTCAAATTAATAATTTCCTTCTTGTCCGTTTTCCCCTTCTATAAATTCATCGATTCGTTCAAGGAAATCCGAGTCAATCTGAGAACTTTTAGTCTCTGCTTCCGTGTCGGCATCTATGTCTGACGAGTTTTCAATCGGTTCAGCATTCAAGCAAGATTTTCCATGGCAGCAAACTGGTGAGCAATTAAGTCCCAACCTCCGACAGTCACACAATGGTCCACAACCTTTCGTACAGTTGCAGAAAATCATCTTCAGAAGGCAATCAGGCGCAGGAAGTTGAGATGTTGTTTTTGGCTACAATATGGTATCTTTCAACATCCATCCACACTCTTTAGGATCCAATACATTACCCAACCATTTCTGTACTTGAAAATAAACACGAAATAGATGCTGTTGAGCTGCGTCATGAGTGGGTGGTAATGAATTCAATTTCACTGGTTTGCTTTTGCTCACAGCTTTAATAAAGCACAAATACCGATAGTTATCGATGGAAACTTCATAACTGGAGGAGATTGCGAGGAAAAATGTTATCCCCTTCGAAGTAACTATGTCAGGAGAAGTACCAGTCTTGCTGAAAATTTCAGCTACAAGTTTCAAGTCCTGCCGTTTTTTCATCACTTTCAAAGCTGCAGTCTTGCCTTTATTAAACAGAGCAGATGTAGTGTCACACCCAGAGAATGCGTGCAGAAACAATATGTGATCTCGAATATCTTTATGGTGATCAAAGCTTCGTGAAGAATAAATTTTTCGTTGGACCTTCCCTCTGCCTGGTTTGAGGAGACAAATTTCTTTATTAATAGGCGTACGAGCAGTTAAAATTATAAGAAGATCCACATCTTCCCCAACCACAACCGTAGTATTTTTACATGATTCCTCAAGCGCTGTTTCGACTATCAAAATGTCAGCATCATCTTCAGCATGTCTAACAATATAATTATTTGCCTCAAACTTTTCTGTCAACATTGAAATCAATCTGGTTTTATTTTTATTATTGGCAAGGAGCTTCTCTTGGCTTACAGTTGCAACCATCTGCTCATTAAAGTAAATGTCAACAGATGAAGCTTTTGAGGACCGGCGAAGCTGCTCCATAGCCTTCACACTGTTGCTAATATTTTCATAACCATCAAAAACAATAATAGAGTTCGAGCCAAAATGATTTTGCACATAATTAACATATGCTTGGCAAATAGCACCGTAGGTTTCATGTTGATGCCATATAACTTGGTGCAATCAACGATATAAGTGGCATTTTGGAGATCTGGTTCAGATTCAGATGGCTGGAAATTGTCATAGAAAGCTGACTTGTTCGTCTTGCGCATACCAACTTCGTCAAAGAGTGACACCGGATACGGAGCTAATTCATACTCCAAGTAGGTGCGAAGCTCTTCATTTGTTCTCTTCATGACAGTAATCCTTTGAAACAACAATAATGGATCAATGGGCATTGTGGTATCATGGAATTTAACATTGCTATTGACAGTTAATAGTGGAAGCACTCTATCTGCACGTGAGAATTTAATATCACAGAAATTGTTGCCAAATTTTGCGTATACAAAAAAAGACCCTGTATCTTTTTTATAGAGAATTCCATAGCTTTCTTTTTGACCTGATGTATTTTTGTCGTAGAGGCAATGATACCGAGATATCTCGAAAAATTCGTACCGAGCACGATTTTAGCCCTTTACAGCGTTGTCAAATTTTATCCTTACACTCCCACTTCGGGGACTTTTGAGACCTTATTAAGGACACCCGTACCTACCTGGAAAACCAACATTTGCTTTTGTATGAATTGGTCTGAAGATGCGGCTTATTTTTCACTAAATGCAGTGGACTAGTAGGCCACTATAGCACTGCTTCAAAAGGCGAAGAAAGTCAGGCATTATTTTCTTCGCTCTACTGAGAACAGAGCTACCTTTGAAACCCTATTAAAAACGTTGAAGTAATCTATCTTCAAAAAGACTTTTTCCGAATTGTGGCAAAATGATAAATATTTTCTGGCTGAATGCGCCCCTGCCTCTGCTTCAAATTTAGTCCCAAAGCCTAGCTGTAAAAATCGTAACAAATTCTGAAAAGTCCTGAAATCCGTTTGCAAGCAATTTTAGCGCATAATCTTCGTAGGCAACAGCCAACAGCGATAGGACGTATCTCCCATCTTTTTTACTTAGAGCACAGAGTGATGCTCCATAGATGATTTGACTAATTTCAAACGAGACTAAGCCTTGAAATATTAAGTTCTTCCGAAATAAGATTTTTTAATTATTAATAATAATTAAAACATTCAGTAAACATTTAAAAAGTTGTTGTCAAAACTTTTTAAATTATTTAAATCCGTTGAAAGTATATGTTCACTGCAATAAATCGAAAAATATGAAATCTGAAGAACTTTAATGATGGACCCGAAGAGTCATCAGTTTAAAGAAACCCTTTTTATTTGTATAAAGACGTATTTTGGTGTACTTATGACAAAATAATAAAAATATATATTTTTTCTCCGTCCATGCTTACGTTCATATACGTATAAACGGTAACAAATCTGTATTTGTGGTCATATTAAATTTCGACCGAGACAAGTAGGCGCTGAAGAAAATTTAGTGAGCGAAGTTCTATTTATTCATTAGCTGTTAATAATTACATTGTAGTCTGTAATTCATTCACATTGACAAGTATTGGTGTTTAACCTAGATAATTACAAAATAATTCCTTGTTAACTTCTATCTATCAGCAAATGCAATCTAGTTATCGAAGACTCTAATTAGTTACCTTCTGGCTTGTAGCTGCTGCATGTACGCACGGAAACATTCCTTATTTGAATAATATATCCTCTTAGTGTGGTTTCATCACTTAGCACAGAATGTCTGGTTTTACTTTTAAATTGCTGTCTATAATTAAGTCTGCAATGGTTCTTCTGTAAGGGAAAAAAATGCCACAACTAGTTTTCTCCAACTTTTCCTCATTAGATTTTATTTCTATAGAAATTCTTATTTGCTACATATCACAATTTAAAATTTAAAAAAAAATGTTTATAAAATAAAAAGTTTTCAAATACATATTTTCACGTGAAAAAACGGGAATGGAAATGTATCATTGAAAATTCTTGGCCTATGAAATTTGAAAGTATAGATGACGCTGCGATGTAGAAAAAGTGAATTTAAAAAGAAAATGAACAATAACTTTTTTCAAAATACAATTCGTTTAACAGTTATTAATTATTTAATACTTGAAAAAGATAATTTTAGGGGGCCGTAATTCGAAGACAATAAATCAAAATATCTGCGTTGAGGCGATTTCTATTATGGATACCTGCAAAATAAAAATATTTACAAATAAATCCGATTTTGATACTACGGACTTTAATGTATGGTTTTAACTAATATTAACGTATATTACTTTTTTTGTGGACATGCCCATTCTGTGACAATATTTTCCTAAAATAAAATCAAATAATGAACTGTTAGATCATGACACACCTTGTGTCTATCAATCCTTTTATTTTAAAAATAAAACCTCACAAAGTGAAGAAAGAAAGGAAAATGAAAGGCAGATTAACATAACTTTAATGGAGCGCTATTTGCATGCATTCTAGTTATGTCTAAACTAATTTGGGCGTAACTGAATCAACAAAAGAACTAAACGATTCATAAGTGATTAGATCTAATTCAGTATCAGAATAGAAATTAGTTAATTGGAGCAAAAATATTGTTTCTGTTATATTCTTCAGGATAAGGCGAGTTGAACTGAATTTCGCTTAACACGATAATAATTTCATAAACATTTAAGATTTTTTATATTCCTCTTGAATTAGACACGTTACAAGTTTTAAAATTTTGAAAAATTGTAGATTTTAGTATTATTTATAATATGTACAAATATAAGAGTAAAACCAGTCTATTTACTTTCCATATTCCATTTAGTGAAGGCGCTTGTATTTTCTTTTCAAATAACTCGTTTCTATAGTCTAGGAATTCTGGTTTTTGACCCGGAATTAATTATTGTAAAGCTTGCGGGATTGTAGTTTTGGTTCAGAACAATATGTATCGAAAAGTCCCCTACTCTCCCCCGTCGGTTTCCCTATTCTTGCGAAGCAACAAGGCCTAAGTCGCAGAAATTACAGAGTTGGCTATAAACTGCAGCAGAACGTTGTTACTGGTCCGATATGGGTCAAAATTATCATAAAAGCTTCGGAGAAGCATACCCATTCGTATTTCAGAGGTTCCATGCATATTTTGTTCATAATTTTTCATTCTAGAGTTATCAAAATTTAAAAAATCCCGAAATGGAGCTATTGCGGATAAATGAAGATTTGGAGGAAAAACGTACCCGAATAAACATTTCTCTTCATACTTTGGTCTCTTCATTGGTATGTCTACTTTCTCTGTAGCGTCACCCTGTACGGAGCTACGCCACTCCGAGTGCCCGCGCCCGTCATGCGCCCGGTGGAACTGCCCTGGCTGCGTTGATGAGACTTGTTGCGAATTCCTGTTTATATATTACTGGTGTTTTAGAAGATTTATTGACTGAAATTTAACTTGTCAGACTCAGAAAATGACTTTATATGGCAAGACAATTGACATTACTGATCTACTGGGAAATAAGATCGTCCACCGACTGACTGTTTGTGCAGCTGGACCCTCTACAGCTCCTGCACATAATGCTGCAGTTCAGACTAGAGTTCCTGCACTCGCACCAGGCACCGCAGTCCGCCTTGCAGGCACAGGAAGTTGGGAAAAAGTTAAGTTTTGAGAATTTTATTTAGAGCTTGTGCTTTGTGTATTAAAGACACGTGAGAACCGCTACGAACCTGAAGAGAAAAATAGGAAATTGCACTGATGGTGATATTTGGCTTTAGCCGCGACCAGATCAACTGCACTCAATAGACGAGCTTGCACAACCTCACCCCACTCGTCATTTCTCTGCAGAGCTCGATGGATGATCCGATCTTTGAACGGAAAAGTTTCTACTACGTTTCTACTCCTGCTTCTTCGCCTCGTTCCTTATACACGCCTCCTCTCCACAAAATAAGCAGTTCTTTAGACAGAGTTCGATCGATGATCCGGTTCTTGAACGGAACAGTTTCTACTTCGTGAACAACCTTCCTGTACTTGCCCTGCTTCTTCGTGTCCTTCCTTATACACGCCTCCTCTCCGCAGAATAAGCGGACCCTTTATATATCGAAAGGACTGAGCGCTAATCTAAGCCGCGGCTCTGTCGTCTCACTTCCAGGCTGTGCAGTTTTGGCCATGGCAATGTCTTTCTTTATAGTGGAAGGTTTAGAGTAATTTTTCCTGCAAGGAAAAATGGCACTGTAATACTACGTATATGACTAAGACACCAGGGTCTTGGGCTACTCAGAACATTTCTCTGGAACTAGCGAGTATCGTAGGACTGATAGATGAATTTTTCTTCACGAGATCTTTACACATCATTTTCAGTGTCCCCTATTTCCACACGAGCCCGAAGCAAAGTTGATAGTCCACTGAACCGCCGCAACATTTCCATCTTCAAGAGACAATTTACAAAAAATGCAAACGTCTGTGTCCACCATGACTTAACTGCGATCACTCGATTTTTCCCCCACAACCGATACATACACTACGAAGACTGTTACAGCTACTGATCTAAGAAGGCATAGCTCGCCGTGCGCCTGTTTGATTGTTTAGACTAGATGTGATTGCAACATGAACGCACTTAAGCCCAAAGTATGAAGTGAAATGTTTATTCGGTACGTTTTCTCCCCCGAGTCTTCATTTATTCGCAATGGCGCCATCTCGGAAATTTTTTAATTTTTGAAATTTTGACAGCACTAGAACGGAAAGTTATGAACAGAATATGCATGAAACATCTGAAATACGAACGGATAAGCTTCTCCGATATGAAATAAATTTGTGCTGGCGGGCACTACACATTTCCAGACAATAATGTGTCAACTTGTGGTGTATTTATTTTTGGCTTCACTAACATCGACTGTACTCTGCGTCGTATATATTCCTAGTTGGCTCTCCTCGTAGCCTAATAAATTTTTTAAAAACATTGTTGTTACATATTGTGAAATAACTATAATAAACCGAATAAGTTAAAGAAAATTACTCTTACTTTCTATTTATATTACAGTAGTCGTGATGTCGCGTCTTTGCCAATTATAATATAAAACCAGCTGATTTAATTTCACGCTCCACTTTGCATGTTCATATGAATAACACGTTACATCAATCTGATTTAATTTGAGATTTAATTTTAAAAGGAAATAGACCAATATTACAATTAATGGGTAGAAGATTTATAATCATTTTCTTAGTCAAAGTAAACAAACACGTCATATTTTACATGAATCTGTAATTGCTATACGTTACTAACGTAATCATTTTTGAGGCTACTCTTTAAAAAATTCCTTATCATAAAAGAAAACTAGAAAATAAAATAAATATATATAGTTTATGCCACGCATGTGAACATCCATTAATGAATCAATGGTGGAAGAATTTACCATGACAGGGACAGACCAAAAAGTTCAATAAAGGACAATCGGCTAATTTCGGCTAATTTCACGAAAGGCCTACTACGTCAAAATAGAAAGGCTATTAGGATAATGGTAGCTCTTCTAACTGGACATTGTCGGCCTAATAGACATATGAGTCTAATGTGCCTGGCAGAAGATGCAACATGCAGATTCTGTCAAGAAGAAGAAGAAACCTCAGTACATGTGCTGTGCCATTGCGAAGGCCTAGCCAGACTGAGGTTTCAAATACTTCTCGAAGAAAAACCAAGAGAAGACTATACCAAGGAGCCCTTATCAAGGCTATGGAGTCTGATACAAAAGACAAAGCTGAATAAGAAGCTCTAAATAATATTAGACAAGGATTAATAGATCCACAAGGGCGTGGAGGTCAAGGCCAATCAACCAGCTCCTTTTTCAAATCTAATTTAGGCAACCTCTTCACTTTCCACTATCTTTCCTAACTTTCCGCCACTTTCTCCCACTTCCCACCACATTCCCCACTTTCGCATGATTCCCTTACTTTTTCCTACTATCACCATTCTTTCACAATTTTCCACCATCTCCCCGCATTTGCACTATCTTCGCTAACTTCCCACCGTTATCCCATACGTTTCAACATCTTTCTCCATTCTCACTATATTCCACCGCTTTTCCAGGATCTTCCTTCACAAATAGCCTGTTTTGTTGGATAGATGTATAAATGGGTACAAAATATTATGAAAGTATGATGAGTAGTTTTCGAGTTAAGTTGGAACAATCAAACATTCAGATGAACAGATAGACAGTTAGACATTATTTATTTAAAATAGTAGTTTCTGTTACGCTCCCTCACCAAATTTACGGATCACCTACTCTGCTAAAACAGAAAGCAATTAGGATAATGGTGCATCTTCTAACTAGACAATATTGGCTTAATAGACATAAGAGTCTAATTGATCTCACCAGGGACACAACATGTAGATTCTTTCAAGAGGAAGAGCAAACCCCAGTCCACGTGTTACGTCACTAAAAAAGTCTAGTTAGACTGAAATTCTAACTACTTGGCGATGAAAATTCAAGGGCTAATATTAAAGCGCCCTTAGCAACGCTATGGAGTCCGAAATAAAGGACGAAGCTGGATAGGGAGCTCTAAGGCACCACAGGAGGTCGCGGTAATCCAGTCAACCAGCTCCCCCTTTGTCTAATCAACCCACACCTGAATAACTTTAATAAATTGCTCTACTCCGTCATCACAAATTTAAAAATACACCTTTGATCATGATGGACAACAACCATGACTAATAATGTCCTTGTTACTTTTCCAATTAGGTTATCTTAATATTACTTACGTTAGAATTAGATTTAGCTATTTACCGTTAAAAGATCCCATCCCCATCCCACTATTAAAGGGTATGGAAAAAATAAAATTGTGATTTAGTATGTGTACAGCAAAATCTGTTTTGACATCAGCTATTTCCACTGCTACCCTCATTACTACCTCTACCCCATTCTTAAAGGGGTTAAAAAAAATTATGACTTAATGTGTGTCCAAGAACCAAAGGCTCCAATTTTTTTTTATATCAGTCTCCCCCACTCCGTTATTAACGGGGGTAAGAAAATAAAATTGTGATTTATTGTGTGTACAAGAACATAGGGCCTCATTTTTTTTTTCAGCCACCCTCACTACCCTCAGTACCATCTCCACAAACACCCCCATCGGAAATTTGAATGTAAAAGTAGTGATTCCTTGTTGGGCAGTGTATGTTACAAAAATAAATGAACTGTTATTCCTCGACACTCCTCGCTTCCTAGAAAAGTAAGTACGTTAAGGCAATGATATATCTGGGGAAAAAATCATTTACAAATTTTTTTCTTCATTTAACGAATTTGAAGGAAATTATGTGAAACTTATCTCTAAGGTTGTTTTAACTGAGACGCTGTTTGTTAACATTGTTAAGGTAATGAAGTGTTCTTAATGTGTTGAGAAGCGGAGCTACCAAAAGAATAAGCTAATTTCAATTAGTATTCATGATATTTATTTTCTTAAGTTAATGTTTTCTTGGAGATGGCAAACTTGTGCATAAAAAGATCAATCAACTGATAATCTAATTCCATTGCGGTTGAAGTATTAGAAATTCTACTCCTTCTATGCAGATTCGCACTAATTTGCATACATTAATTCTGTAATATGTCTAAGCATATACGGTGTCGACGGATAATTACATAATATTGTATTAACTAACTATAACTGATAAATCTATCTTATTTGATATGTAGAATTATTTCTGTTCTATACATATAAATCTGACATTAGGTATAAAATATTCAGGAAAAGAATCAATTATGGTAATTACCTGAAAACAAACTACTGATTTATTCAAAAATTTGTATTGACAGGCTCGTTTCCATTGCGCCTTTATATTTTTCTAGCTTTCGTGTTTATGATTAGCTGAAAGAACTGAGGATAGAGTCAGTAATTCGTAATGTTGAAAATTTACTTGTGTTTCAAGAAATAATTAGCGTTTTTTTCGTTGCAAAATTCTCAGTACCATACCACATTTATTTTATAGTTGACTGAAATGAGACAGCTCTTACTAAATAAATCAAGATATGGGATGCACTATCCTATTCGGAGGTATCTTTCAGACGTCTCAAATATAAATGCTCGGGACAGCTGCTTTTTAAAATATGTAAAAATGGAAAAGTTTGTCCTTGGGCAGGTGAAAAGTAAGAGTAGAGAGCCTGTGATCTCTTTTAATATAGATAGAAATTTGACAAGTTTACAGGCATTAAGGTATTAAAAAAACGGAAAAAAAATACTCCTGGGGAAGATGCAATTCAATACAGCATATAAAAATTATATATAAAATTACATTCTCATGAAGAAGTTTTATCTCTAACGCAATATATGGGTGGAAACGGGCTACAAACATTCAATTAAATTGATTTATTAACAAAATGTCTTGCTTCTCAGATGTAACGGTCAATTTTTGACGTCTAAAAATTATTAGTTTAAATGACTAAATTTACTACTTTTTATATATTTTCACCCATAAAAATATTATTCAAGCCGGCCCCGTCTTCTAGAACGTTCGAGTTAGCAATTTTAACTTTATAGAGGGAAAGCTGGATATAGCCTTAGCTTATAAAAGTGTAATGAATTTGACTCTCTAAAATCACAACTTCGTTCACTACCGACAAAATTTGATTGTGTAGTTATAAATTAGTGCGTGTATTCAGATTCCAGTATGGGATTTTGCAAGATAGCGATCGCTTCTACTGTGTTGAATTTACTGAATACAGTAAAATTTGTCTCCATGTTTCCCTCCGAAGTTTTGGTGTCTACCTATAAAATTTGTAATATGTATGGATTACCAGTGAGTGCATCAAGTTTCCTGAAATTACTGTAAGCAATTAAAACTTTGTTTTATTTGGTTTTGTGGCCAAATAAGAATGTTTGTCTAATAGGACTATGTTAGCCTGATATCTACGTGTTCTCTATAGCTGTCGAGTGTACAGTTTTATGTCTGTCTATTTCTCATATTCTAGACATTTGTTGATGAATTTTTTGTAAAGTTATTTATTTGAAATCGTAATTCTTGTTTCCCTCCCTGAGATGTCTAAAAGATTGCTCATTGCTCAAGTGTTATCTTTTCAGTAGTGACTTTTATTTAAAAAAGACCCTAGTATTGCTTAAATATGATAACGTTTTGTCGTCCCTTTTTTGGGGGGCTTTAATAATTTCTTTCCTTTAAAAAATAGTTTTGCTAAACTTTACCACTGCGCTACTGTGGGGCTTTTGGTTTTTTGTCTATTTCTGTAAATAGTAAAATACTATGCTATACAGAATACCTAATTAGTCTATTTATTTCCTATTTATTTGATCTCAAGCAGTTTGTTGAGTAAGAAGGTTTTCACTCTTATCCCTATACGAATACTTCCTAACCCAAAATTCTGGATTTTCAAGGAATCACCTGTGCAAGTTGAGAAGCAGCTAAGAAAATAAGGAAATACCACTAACCTAACCTAACCATAAAGCTGACGAGTTAGCAGATCGTCAGCTCCATATATTGGCCCAGAACCAGCCCTGGGAATGCCTAAAACCACAGTACGGGGCCAAATAAGGGACTGGGTCAAGAATAAGCACAAAGAATACAAGGATAAAACAACCGGACAACGACATGGAAAAATCTTTAACAAAGGGGCATCCCGGAAAAAGACTGAAGAACTGCTGTCACTAAGCAGGAATCATCTCCGCATAATCACTGGCTTCCTAACAGGACACTGTGTTTTCAAAGGACACCTACTCCAAATGGGATTATTCAACGGGAACCTAAGATGTAGACAATGCTGTTGTATTGCTATTGCAGCGGAGACATCCTACCACATCCTGTGCGACTCTGAGGCTCTGCATCACAGAAGACAGGCAATATATGGACAACCAAGACCGAGTCCAGAAGAATATGAAACCAAATCAGAGATGGGGTTGTGCAAGCTAGTGCAAGAGACTAGAGGAATAAGCCCAGAAACTAAAGTTAGACGACTCCCGAACAAAAAAATAAATAAATAAACCTAACCATAACGCAAATTTAAACAGAACGCACCGTCTTAAGTGTTAGGTTCTTTTTGTGTACCATCATCTCAAAAAGCGATTATTAAAATAACAATGACTTAACTAAGAACTGTTTATACAAACATACAGATTTTTAAGATTTTTCCGTTTCCATTTGTCCATTTTTAAATTATATTTATCTCTTCACTTTTCCCCTCTGCTGAATGGCGGTATCCTTCGAATTTCTTTATCTTGCTCACAAGTCTGTAAAGTACTATTTATTATGATTTTTAATAAATATTGTTCATTATTTTTTTTAGGTATGTTATTGAAAGATTTAAATTATGTTAACTTCACTTTCTTTAAATTTATCTGCGTGTATGATTTTGAAATACTTTTGCTGATGCTTATAATTCAGACATTTCAGAAAATAAATCGTGTCATTTCCTTACATTCCTACTAAACGTACTGCATTAATCCAAGTAAAATTAATGTGATTTGACAAGATAGATTTATATCTTACTCGATAAGGAATCAAGTTAGGTTGAACTATTATAGGAACTACCGTCGTTAAAATAATGTGGAGCAATTCCAGTGAGCGCGCAAGTTAATTGGTATGTTAAAATTAAAATGACTTAAAATGGCTGTGAGTTATTAAACTGATAATATAGTATTTATTAAGCCATCAAACTTTGCAAAAAATGGAAAACAGGTAAGTTTGCATATTCAAAATAATCATTCAGTGTTTAAAAATATTATTAAACTTTGCCTAATCTGTTTACGAATTTCATTATCAAATGCTGCAATTACTCGTATATAATTAACAATAAAAAAAATTATTTGGAATCTAAGCATTTTTATGTTATAGTCTTTTACTTACCTCCAAGCTCCTCCCAAACTACATATAATAATTTAGTTGGATCTATTCAAACTATACACCTGTTAAAGGACTCAAATATATTAATATTCTGAATATTCCTGAACTTTCAGGATTAATTCAGCATAATAGAGTAGTAAACGTAGACAACAGAACTTTAGACATCATAGCTGCTACTAACTGACAAAAACGGGGGCGAGCGTAGAGGTGACTTCAATGTGAATATCAGTCGATATTCCATTGAAGCAACGTCGAGCGCGGTTAGTACTTGGATGGGCGACCTACCTATCTTGGGAAATACAGCGTTCTCGCCCCACCTTCTAGAGGCTTGTATACCAGTGTATACTCGGAAGTTACGTAATTTCAGACGAGGATTACGTAGTGGATATACCATCCTTCGGAGGGAATGTAAAGCAGGCGGTCCCTTGTCTATTAAATGTTAGGCAAGTAAAAGATCCCTACTCTTCTTAAGGGAAGAGGTTCGGCAAAATTTCCAGGTTGGGGGTAGCTCGTCTCCTGGCGTCGGTGATAGGCCCTGGTAGCGAAAATAGGCCGACGTTAAATAGTTAAAAAAAAAAACCGACAATAACAGACATCCAGTCTTATCAATAGATGTAGAAGTAACATCAGCCAGCTGCGGAAGAGTTTTACCTTCAAATACGCCTTCTTATATCTTCAGAAAAGCAAACTATGATTTATTAACGACATTGTTCTACTCCCAAGACTGGTTTATGCTTTATCTATCAATAATATGGAAGACGCTTTTGAAAAATTTAGAAATGTTATTTATGATATTTTTGAGATTTCTGTACCAAAAACCATCAGAAAAAATAAATATCCACCTTGGTTCACCTTAGAAATAAAAAACGATATAAAAGAAAAAGAAAAAACAGAAAGTTAAGAAGAAAAAGGAACAAATATATTTAGAAAACTTTAAGTTTCTCAGAAGTAAAATAAAAAGGATGTAAATATAGCATATGGAAATTATACTAGACAAGCTGAAGTAAAGTTTCTGGTCTTACGTTAACAACATGAAGAAACATTCTCAGCTGCCACCAGTTATGACATATATTCATACCGAAATAATTAATGGTGATGACATTGTAGAAGCTTTAGCGGATAACTTCCGCTAAAAAGTTTTCAATAGTGATCAAAATATAGATAAAAAACAATTTAATTATTATAAATCTACTAACAATGACGTCCTAAGTATACCTAAAATTTTTGAATCTGACATACGGGATGCCATTAAGAAATTGAGACCTAAAGCTGCGCTAGGTCCCAGCGTATGCTATTAAGGGCTGTAGTGAAGTGTTCGTGCGTTCACTATGTTCTTTAGTTAACCTATCATTAACTCAGTATTGTTTGCCTAGCATGTTAAAATTATCTAGAGTCTGCCTAATTTTTAAAACTGGTGACAAATGTGATTGTCAAAACTATCGTCCTATCTTAATATTGTCGTGCATGATAAAATTTTTGAGCTAGTTTTATATAAATACATTTATGATCATGTAAAAATAAGAATATCGTAGCATCAACATGGATTTATTAGTCAAAAGTCAACTACAAGCAACTTACTTTTTGTTGAATATACTCATGAAGCATTTGTTGATAAATTACAGGTTGACGCTGTATATACCGATTTTCAAAAAGCCTCCGATAAAGTTACTCACAGTATAATTTTGTATAAATTAAAGGTACAATATGGCGTCTCCGAAAAATTTTGTTTGCTTATTGAGTCATAATTACGCCATGCCATCGTCGACAAATAGTATTTTGCAATGGTTATTCCTACATCGGGTGTGCCGCAAGGTTCTAATTTAGACTCTCTCTTATTTATTCTCTTTTTGAATGATACAACAACGATTGTTAAACATTCGGAAATTCGACTCTTTGTCGACGATGCTAAACTATTTTTAAAAATAAATAATATTAGTGACTGTGAAAAATTACGAATTACAAATGGATGTACAATATTTGCAAATGGTCTGAGGTTATTATGTTACTCGTGGATATTTCCAAATGTAGTACAATGACTTATTCATTTAGAAGTGCAAAAAATAATATTAATTATGATTACACGATAAACAATGACCCATTAAAAAGAGTGCAAATTGTAAAAGATCTAAGTATATATATGGATCCTAAACTAAAGTTCGACAAACATCGAAAATTTAACAAAAAAAAACGGGTTCCTAATTAGAAACTCCAGATTTTAAAAATTTTAAAACTTACGTTACATTCTTTAACGTTTTAATACGGCCTAAGCTTGAATATGCTTGTGCCAAATAGGTAAATCAAGCAGGTAAGAGTTCATAAAATTGGTGTTTAGTGTATAAAAATTTTTTGGCATTAGCCACCCCCATTACAACTACCTCATTATTAAGAAATATTTTGATTTACTGTCTGTTCAAGAACCAAAAGCCTCAAAATATTTTTTTACTTCATCCACCTCCACTACCACCCCCCTATCACCACCCCCACCACTACTGTGTGGGATATCGTTTTATAGGTTTTTGGGGTAGACGATTTCAAATATTATATTATTACAATTCTATAAACAATTATTTCCTCATACAAAATTTTTTCGTTATGAGAGACTTGGATAGAAAATGTGGATGTTGAAGTAATGATTCCTTTTGGGCAGCGTTTTTTTTTACTCGAATGTTTATTAAAAACTTTTGTCAGTTTATTGAAAAAAATGTGTTCATAATATATAATACTTATTTGATTAAATGAAATGGACAGAATAATGCTGCTTGGCTAAGCTAAGTTAATTCTACGTTACAATGCTAGTTTTAAATGACTTATAATGAGGTGTTAATAATTACTAATATATTATTTATAGACAATTAATCGTACACTTTATTAGTAGGTGTAACTTTTTCACTTTTAATTTTCATAAATTACTTTTTTGTTAGCTGTACTTGGAAGAAAGTTATTTAATTAACTTTTTTGTGTTGGAGCTCTTAACCATAATAATTGAGAATAAAAGAAAGCAATTATATACCAATGATATGGCTCAACGTAATTAATCACTCATAATCGTTTTAGATTTTAAACAAATTAAGGTAGGGATTCAATGGTGATCCGTGGAAACACTCAGGAAATGAAAGTTGTCGCGATATATCACGCGATTAATAAATTGTAATAGTAACAAAAATTTTAAAAAATAGCCAGTTCTAAAAAATAAAAAAAACTAGAAAATGATAAAGTAAAATTTCACCCAGTTTTACCATCGGTAGGTAATAAGCAAATCAATTTCATGGACTTCTTTTGACAATTATATTTTAATTCATCCTTTTCAGTCTTCTTATTTAGCTGCTATATAGTGATGAAAAATATTGTAAAATAATAATATAAAAATCCTTTCATCGTAATCGTGTACCAACAAAGTCTTACTTCCAATCATATCAAACAAAGGTTGAGAATCCCTAAAAAACGTAGGCATGTATATTTGAAACCTCTTCTTTTTGTAAACAGTTATCTAGAGTTTAATAAAGACTTCATTAAAATCAGCTCTGTAGCTTACGTGGTATGTACAACGTGATTTACCATGATATGCGGGAAATAAAATGGTGTACGTCTTCAATATGGGAAAGGCCCCTGCACAATTTTAGAGTGCTAAGAGGTAATTTGGTATATTAAAAATGGTTAAAATTTAAGAAGATACACTACTGTTACTGTGTAGGTCAGTAATAGGGCAACGAACTTACTTGTGAAAGAACATATTGGAGATGTTTACATTTTCTTAATTGGCATAAAAAGTGAAGCCGGCAGACGCCGTCAAAGTGCCGCGTTTTTTGCTTTCGGTCGAACAATCAGGACACCGGCGTGTTATTGACGGGTTCAAGTAAATATCTCTTATATCTACTTGTTGTTGCGGAGTTCACTAGCATAGGGTCAATGTCTTTTCAATTTATTTCGACTTATTTCGCTATTTTTATAGTGTGATTTGATTAAAACCAAAAAGTCGCTTCTCTCCGACTTTGCTGTAATTTTTTAAAAATTCTTCATTTTTTTAACTCCTTCTGTTGGGGACAACCTACTGATAAATTGTCCGCATGTGATGGTGGATCACTCTGTATATATTATATGTATGACAAAGGGTTTAGCAGGATAAGCATGACGAGTCGGCCTCCAAATGGCAACCTATATCGAAACTTATGTTTTAATATCAACTTGGTGTATGAACTCGATTTATATGTGTTTTTCCGCCGTACTCCGCTTTGACCTTGAAATATGGAAAAAAATGAGCGCATGCACGACTATCGTTCAAAGAGACATATCTGGAAAACTAATTGAGCTAGAGAGGTAAAACCAACGGGAGGTTTCAGGTAACCTTAAATAGTATATTTTTTTTTGAATTTTTAGAATAATTACGCACATCATTAAAAACTAAATAAAAAATATAATAATTAATATTTCCGTGTTCTTTGTTACTTACAATCACTGAAATAATATATGTTGTAATACTTTATATGCACTATTACTCGTAAAAGTTGCGTTGGAAAAAAGTTGGTGCAACACTTCGAAAAAAAATAAAATTCGACGCGCACTACATCATATAAGGATACAAACTTGACATGGGACAAATATAAATATTTTATGAATTGAAATTATTGTTAGAAGATAAATTGAATGAAAATATAAATAATTGTCACGTAAATATCTATTTCATACGGCGCACAGTGGCACGGTGGCACGAATTGTAATTTTTTCGTTCAAAATTATCTAGAGCACTTCGCAAACAATCGGGATCATTTTTTTTTAAATACTCGTTATTTAATTTCAAAAAAACGTTAGAGAACCGATTTTTGAATTATGCTAACCAACATTATTGAGCTTAACCAAAATGTCCATTTTTTATTTAAATCTTAATAAAACTTATAAAAAAAAATTTTTCTAATCCAATTTACATAAATCTTGTTACTCGGGGGGTTTCTGAGGTCGCTGATTACGAATCTGATGTCAAAATTGTCATAAACCAACCTGCAAAATGGCGGAATCAATGGCGGCTATGAAATGCTAAAAAATTATGAAAAATGAAATATTTTCGCTAAAGTTTATGCCGAGAAATTTTGAATATTTCTGATAAGTACTTTTGAGTTAAAATGGACTAAATTATAAGATCCAGGAAGAAATTCAAGATAGCGGATCCAGTATGGCGGCAATAAGATGACAAAACTAACTAAAAATTAAATTAAACACATTAAACTAAATAGGCTATTCCTAAGAATTATTAAAAAATTTAAAAAGAAACAAATTTTCTGAAATTTTCAAATATATCCAATATGGCTCCCATACATTAATTACCAATCATAAATATGCCATTCAGTCCTCCATTAATTTTGAACATAACCCTAAGTAGGTCATATTAATATTTTTTTTATCTGCTACTAATATAATAAACACATAACACCAAGTACTTTAAAACAAGAATATTAAACCTAACCTAACCTAAGCCTAATAGAACATTAAACCTAACTTAGTGCAAAAATGTTTCGTCATTATTTAAATTTTAAATATGTAAAATTTCGGAATAATTTCATATGTAATAATAATTTTCCTTTAAGGGTTATTATTGTAATAAAAGGTATTGTCTTCAGTTTCTATATGGTTCGAATACTACCGAAAACTATCCCTAAATTTAAATATTCAATATTTGAAAAAGTATTACTAATTTATGTTTGAAACGTAGGATGGTTATGTTTTTAGCATCATTGATTACGAATTTCAAGTCAGAATTCAGAAATTCAAAATGGCAGCTGTATGAAGTTTTTTTTCTGAAACAAGTGTTTTAAACTGACAAAAAAATTGAGGATCTAAGTGATGCTTTTTATGAACAAAAAACAGCATTTTTGAAAAAATTACTGAGCAATTACAATGACAAAATGGCGACATTTTGTTAGAAAAAAATGTCAAAACATAAATTGTAATTATACACAACTTCTTAGTGACAGTTGTTCATATCGTTAAAATTAATTACATAATTTTCAGATTTTTTAATTTTTTGAACACCCTGTACATGACATGTTAACTTATTCCATGGCAGAGCAAAACTTCTTATGAAGAAGAAATTTTCCGCGTAAAATGGGAAATAAAAAAGTTTACCATCTTATCCACTCTAACTATGAACATACTGTATATACATACAAGCAGAGAAAACAGAAAATAATTGTAAAAAACATTAAAATAGCAGTAATCAGGTGACTGAAGTTTGTTTCATTGTTTCTTATCACTTTGCGAATCTCTTCATAAAAGGTACACCGACAAAAAGTTCATTTAATTTTTAGTATATCAATAATTAACAAAAATATTGAATTGCAAAAAAAACGCAGACACATAGACATATCAATGTCATATTGAGAAGCAATGTTTAAAACAAGTGGCTGACACAATAAAAAACCGCTGCCCAAGTAATCACTACTTCCATATCCAGATTCTCCATCCAAGTCTCTCACTACGAAAAATTTTTTTATGTGGAAAAAATTGTTCATGGAACTTTAATAATATAATATTTGATAATATAATATAAATACCCATAAAACGATATCCCACATCGGTAGTGGGCTCAGTAGTGGGGTAGGGTGGTGATATGGGGGTGGTAGTGGGGGTAAATGAAGTAAAAGATATTTTAAGGTTTTTGGTTCTTGTACACACTAAATCACAATTTTTTTCGGGGTGGGGGTGGTAATGGGTGGCTACCAAAAATTTTTTTGAGACCTTATAGCTTCTCTTGTTTATACTAAATACCAATTTTATGGACTCTTACCTGCTTAATTTATCTATTTACCCTCATTTACCCAAATTTACCTCCCAACCCTACAACGGAATAAGATGAAAGATCACGTTAAAATACATACGTGTACCAAATTTCAAATCAATATCTTAAACGGTTCCAGAATAATCGTGTGCACAAAAAAGAGTTACAGACAGACAGACAGAATTTTTTTCGCTCAAACTTAAAATCTCGATGTTTCATGACATTGTATGCCTATCTGAACAAAAAAAATTTTCAAAATTGTATTGTCATTAATATACTTCCACTGGATGTGGAAGTAATTATATAGGAGCGTTTTTTTTATTGCGTTTTTAAGTAACTGTTAATTAAATACTCAGCAACGCCCTATTGACAAACGATTTTTCCGTCTTCACACTATTCAACTTCAGTCACATAATAAGATTATATAAAAATTTCTGCCACCAGCTCCCTAGCTATGACAAATATGTAGCGTATTCTTATTCGTGTTTGCAAGAAATCGTTCTTTTTTTACTAATACACTTTCTTGCAGATGAAGCAGGTGCCCCACCCATGCAAGCTTCTTTTGTTTCGTTTATGGTACTAAAAACTACTCGCATGTGAAATTTCATCTTGTTTGGTTTTAATGAGAGGTCATCACCTCTGGACACCGGACTATACCAGATATACAGCGCTTTCGCAAAATAGTGGATACATTCGATACAAGGTGTACAATTTTTTTTGGGACATATCAAGTTGAATTCCACCTTTTGATATTATGTGAGACAAAAATTTGGCCAAGTTTTCACTGAGCTATGACGCCATTAATATTTTTGTTACGGAATTTGAAAGAGTACATTTTTTTACATATATACTCGAATTTTAAAAATTTTAATTTTACGAAAAATGAAAAAATTTCAAAATCGACTAAATTAAATGTCGAGGGGCAAACCGGGAAGGAAACCCGGTGGCATATACGTAATCTGCAGACGCATAAGGGTACCAGGTTCGAAACCCACATGGGGTATGGTATGTTCCTTTTTTATTTTTACTTTATCTTTCACCAACTAAGTTTGTACTATAAAATTAAAAATATCTAAAACTAACATTATTTACAAACAACTGCGAAGAGTATCCTATAGAATGTGTAACAATTATATAAAAAGTTTAGAAAACCGGCGAAGAGTACGTTTTTAGCTTGTTTTATTTTGCAACAGGTTTACACACCTCTAGATTTTTTACTTTTAGAGTTAAAAATATGAATTAAAATACTATCTTATAAAATTTCATGTGTTTGTTATATTAACATAATTGGAAAAAAAATAAGCTATAAAACTACCAGTTAATTGCAGACGCTTGAGGCTTTTCTGTGAACATACTACGACCCCACTTTACCAATAAGCAGTGAGACATATAAGCCGGTGACGATTATGTCCGAATATTACCGAATCATTTTGGCTATGCCTTATGCGTCTGCAGATTACGTTTATGCAACCCGGTGTACACTCAGAAGGAAATCCGAGGAAATCTTAAGGAAATTCGAGGAAATCTAAGCCAATCCGAGAAAATCTTAGCCAATTCCAGAAAATCTCAGGAAAAGCTCTCCCACCCCGCTCTTAGAAAATTAAAAAATAAAAAATTCGAGGAAATCTTAAAAAAAATCCGAAATCTTAAGGGAATCCGAAGAAATGTTAAGGAAATCTTAGGAAATCTTAGTAAATCCCAGGAAATCTTAGTAAATCCGAAGAAATCATAGGAAATCCCAGGAAATCTTTTGCTTTTCGGATTTCTCTTCCCGCTTTTCAAAAATTTTTTTGAAAAAAATTCGAGGAAATCTTAAGGAAATCCGAGTAAATATGGAGGAAATCTGAGTAATCTTCGTCAAAGAGGAAATCTGGTGTACAAAACTTTGGGCGCTAAATGTTCAAATTGCACTTCATTTGCAGCCTGACAATAGCCAAGACGGTGGATAACTAACTTTTTTCGAACATTGTCGATAGTTTCCGGTGATATGCGGATGGATTCTTCCCTTTAAATCTTTAATATTCACTGGACGATTCACGTATACTTTGCTTTTAACGTATCACCATAGAAATTAATCGCAGGGCGTCAGATCTGACAACCTGACTGGCTACTCAATTGCCCCTCTTCTTTCGATCCAATGATTTGAAAATGCCTCATAATAGGCTCGGGCAGGGGCCGCGTAAAAGAGAGGTGCTGGTGCTCCATCCCATTGAAAAAATAAGTCGTTTCACTAAAATCGGGTCCTTCTTGATCTGGTTCAAGGTTACCACTGCGGAGATGAGGGTGTCTTGAAGAAAATACAAATATCTCTCTCCGGTTAGATAGACAGATAGACTTTATTAGTTCTTTGTACCAATTAAACATTGAATATAACAGGTCAAGAAGATAGATAAAAAAATACATTACAAACATTACTTAAAAAATAGTATCTACGTACACACACCTATGACTAGATTACAATTTCAAACAAATATATTATGATGAGAAGTTTGTTCGATTTGGACTTCTATGTTCATTTAAATATTCATCCACGAAGTAGCAGCATTTACTCATACATAACTCATACATAATAATTTGAAAAGTTTTTATTTAAACTGTTGTATATTTTTTGAAATTTTTACATCAGTCGGCAGTTTAATAAATAAATAGCTGTCAGCACATATTGGAGATTTTTTATACAGCGTCAGGTTATATTTATTAATGTATATATTTTTTCTTTTTCTCGTATTGTGTTCATGTCTCAGTGTGTTGGTATTTTATTTTTATGGCATATATATCTATATAAATAACTCGTATAAGTAAATCGACGTAACAGTTAGCAATTTGTTGTTTTTGAAGGGATCGCGACAAGATTCCCTGTATAACATACCTATTAACTATCACTCGCATTATCTCTTTTGCATCACAAAAATTCTCTGTGTATCCACACTTTGACCACGTTATTATATTATAAGAGAATTTTGTAATAGAAGAGAGCATAATACATGTTTATTAAAGAGTCTTCATTTAAACATTTCATTTTTCAGCATATTTATTGCAAAGCATGATTGACTTAGTTTAGTACAGAGTTGATCAATATGATTTGTCCAGCCAAGATTTTCATCTAAAATAACTCCTAGAGAATTTATGTATTTTTGTGTGTTTAATTGATGATCATTTAGATGAATATTTAAATTTTTGTATATATTTTTCCCATGAGTTTTAAATAATACACATGCAGTTTTATCATAGTAAATAATGAGCCTGTTGTTGTGACACCATCAATTAAACTGATCAAGGACTATGGTGACGATGTCTTCAAGTTCTTCCAACCTCCTAGACGAAACAATTATTGAAGTGTCGTCTGCATACAGAAAGATTTTTCAATGTGTTATAGACTCAGAAAAGTTATTTAATAACGATAAGAATATCAAAAGGGCAAGTAGACTACCCTGAGAGGTCCCTATTGATATATCATATTCATTCAACAAAGCATTGCCGTTTTTTACCAGAATTCTCCTATCAAATAAGATACTAACCATTTATTAACCTTTCTTCGGATTCCTATTTTCCCCAACTTCTCTGCAACAAACGGTATAGGTAAAGTGTCAAACGCGCTCGACAAATCAGAAAATAAACTGATTACATATTCTTTTGAATCTAATCTCTCAGATACCGTCTGAACCAGATCCGGTGCTGCTGTTTCTGTAGAAAAACAACCCTTAAAGCCATGCTGTGAGATTGTTAGTATATGGTATTATTCTAGGAATTTAGTTATTCGTTTCGCCTTTGTTTTTTTTATAATTTTAGAAAACTATAGTTTTTAACATCGTTTCTGTCATCTTTTTTAAAAAGTGGGGGCAATTTTTAAATTTTGTGGAAAAAATACCGAGTTCAACAGACATGTTATATACACCGATATATACCTTTTGACATTCTCAGCAATTAAAAAAAAGAAAAAAAAACTGTACTTTTTTTATCGAATTTATCCGCTACTTTGCAGTAGCACTGTATGTTCAACTTTTATTATCATTTTTTAAAAACATTTGAACAATCAGCAGCCTTTTACTTTGTCCTATTTCTGTTCACTATTAGCCACATACGTGTTATTTCATTATGCATTTGCACCTGGTTTCCTTATGGTAAATTATTAGATAATGTATGGCGACGCAGTCTTGTGGAATTATAAGTTTAATGCGCTGCATAATATAAGTAGGAAAACAAAGGAAAGTCGTAAATATGGATAGTTAAAAGATTTTACGACTACTTGTGTTGATGTTGATATTTCAACTAGGTCATACAAATAATGTTGTTAGTGAGCAATGTTTTGCCTTACAAATTAGTTTTTCAGCACCATTAGGATATGTTTGTTTTACACTGTTAATCATTATTGAGGTAACCGCGTCAATAATGGAGAATGTAAAATGAGAGTCTGGTTGTGTAAACGATAAGCATTGTGATAATTAAAGAATTTAAATGTATTTTACATCTATAGTAGACATTGTTTTTCATAAATAGCTTGAACGGACAAGGGTAGATATTTTCGCCTACTAATTTCATAACAATAAAAGTCCTCCCTAAGATCATTAAACGTTATTTATTTATAGTTGAACATAATATGATCTTTGTTTCTATACGTTTTACATTTAAAAAGCGACAGTATGTCGTAATAACAGTATTTCAAAGCATGATTGGAGTTTATTTGTAATATTTGACGTTTTTCCGAAATTTTAATTTATATTTCAGTTAAATGCGCTCGATGAACCAAGAAAATTTATACCTCATTTCATTGTTGAGTATTTAAGCTTTTAAATAATGGTCAATTCTACTGGTTCATCAAGCGCTAAAAAAACAACATCGTTTCCATGGGAGGCGTAGTGATGTCGACGTTGCCTGTGAATTTAAACGTGTCAGCGCTCAAAACCACATATTGGCATGTGAATTGAATAAAAATATTTTTATCCATCACTATCGCATAATCATTTCGTTCTACATTTAACAATTCACAAATAATCATAGTCATTATTCCACTCTAACTTATAATGTGCATAACCTCTTTCTAACACATCTTTGACCAACCAGGAACTAGCTGCTTTCATTCAACGCAACCTTTGATCGATCAGGAACTAGCATTTTTTCCAAGAGAGAGTCCATGTATTCGTGCATATTTTCGTGTGTGATGGTTAACACATCAAAATTTTACTGTAAATTAACTTTATTTTTTCACTTTTAAACGATTGAAACAGTTAAAATATACGATAGCCGTGGATAAAATATAGTATTCAGCTCGAGTATAATGGCTATTACACGTTCGGATGATATACGACACTCACCTTCGGCTCGTGACATAAACCCTCGCGAGTAATATCCATCATACGCTCACTGAATAATCTACTATTCCAAAGAATTGTTTTTTATTACTTGTCGGCATGGCCGATGAGCGAAAAAAGCCCTTATCTACCCTTGTCCTTTGGAATTCATTTTTTTTAAGTAATTACTTAGATATAGTGTGTGTTTGAATACATCACAAAATTCGATGAGTTCAAAGTTATTTTATTTTATTTTCTTTTTTTTCAAATAAGCTGTACATAACAGATATGAAACGTCATTGGTAATATAAAATAATGAACAAATTAAAATGGTTACAAATTCTAAAAGTTTAAGATTTTATCTAGTACAATTTAAAAGCACACATTTATTCTAAAATTTAATTATGTACAAAAAATATATATATATATATCAAGGGACGACAACAATATTAAGATTACTCCAGATTATAAAATTCTTGCAAAGTGTAGATGCATTTTTCAATGAGAAATTCTTTTAATGTTCTTTTGAATTTATTTAAGGTGTTGTTTTTAATATTTTGAGGCAATTTATTGGAAATACTTGCAGAACAGTAATAAGAACTTCTTTGAAAGTTTGTTAGATTGTAGTTATTTATTAAAATATCATTTGCACCTCGTGTGTTATGATCGTGTACATTATTGTTACGGGTGAAATTATTGAAAAGCTGGTAAGCAAATAGGGATGCTTCGTATATGAAAATTGAGGTTAAGGTTAAAATTTTGGAAGTTTTAAAAGTCTCTCTACAAGATTCTAGCGGCCCTAATGAGAACATTAGTCTTACAATTCTCTTTTAGAGTATGAATAGTCTTTGTGAAGATGTGACTGAACCCCATAATAATATCAAGTATTTTAGATATGGATAGACAATACCATAATATACATTTATTAGCTCCGATTTTGTTATGGCGTATTTCAGATTTCGTAAGGCAAAAAATGCTGAATTCAACTTATTGCACACACTATCAATATGGTTTTCCCAAGTTAATTTTTCGTCTAACTGTAAGAATTTATGATTGGTGGATTTTTTTATTGTACATTCTCTTATAGTTAAGTTAAGCAAAGGTGGTACGCGTCTTATATAAAATTGTAAGTGAGTGGTTTTGTTTGTGTTTAATACTAATCTGTTGTTTTTACACCAATTCAATAAGTATTCCAAGATTCTGTTAGCTATACCTGAAGTTCTTCGATTGATGATGCAGCTACACCAATGGACACGTCATCGGCGTCATCGGATATGATTTGATACTTCAAAAAAATATTGTTCTAGGTCGTTTATAAACATGATAAATAATAAAGGGGATATTACAGCACCCTGGGGGACGCCTATGTTTACATTTTGATGGTGGGAATATGTATTGTTTATTTTAACTAAAAATTTTCTGTTACTTATAAATGAATTTACCCAGTTGTTTGTGTTTCCGCGGATTCCAAGGGCATCTAGTTTTTCTAGCAATATTTTGTGATTAACACTGTCAAATGCTCTAGTTAGATCGAAGAATAATGACATTGCATATTGGTTATTATCTAGTGACTGGTAGATGAACTGTAAAAAGTCAAATGCTGCAGTATTAGTAGAGTGTTTAGGTCTAAAGCCATGTTTTTCAAATAATTTTGATATAATTGAATTTTGAGCGATTGCTCCATAATTTTCTAACATTTGCTTATCTCCGCTTTTGTGTAGTGGTGTAACATATGAAAGTTTTAACTTGGAAGGAAAAATACCTGATTTTATAGATAGGTTCATTATAAAGCACAAAGGTTTTGATATGTAATGTATACAAGAATTTATAATATAGTTTATTTCATCAGGGCCGGTAAAGACTCTATTTGTTATCGATTTTAAAGCTGTAAATAATTCATGAGGTGGAATATCATCAAAAAACATTGAGTTTCTTCTTTTAGTTATTGTTAAGTGATAATCATTATCTTGTTCATTACCTAACTCTGCTGTGACAGAATGTTCTGCAATTGTCGCAAAATATTTACAAAATAGATTGCTTATTTCAACTTCGTCTGATATATTGTTGTTATTATGTATAATTGTGATTTCTTTATTATCCTTTTGGTTATTACGTGCTGTGGTAGTATTAACAATTTGCCACATTGTTTTGTTAGGATTTGAGGAATTGTTTATAATGTCTTCATAAAGGGTTTTTTTTGCCTCTTTTATTTTTAATGAGAAATTATTTTTTTCTTCTAAATAATGTAGACGTAGTCCATCTGAACCACTATCTTTATATAACCAAATTGTTTAATTGTTCACTCTCTTGAATAACATTTCTGTTTACCCAATCTTTTTCAAGAAAATTATGTTTTTTTGTAGTTTCTGTTTTAGGACACTACACATCAAAACAGTATTAAAAATTATTCCAGAAGTAAATGTACGCATTTTGAACATCAGACATGTTATATACAAATCAGTTGAAGAAAGCAGATTATTGAGTGTACACAAATTTTGTTCTGATACTTGTCGTTACCAGTAATATGATGTATTGAAAGAGCAAATCTGTATTTTACGGTCAGATATATCGAGGTCCATATTTTTTTAATCTTTTGAATCTATATAATCTAGATTTGACACCATATAATCAAGTCTGTGAATCGTTGAATTCTCGTGTTGGTTGTAATGGAAGGCATGAAGTTATACTAAAGCATTGGAATACATCGTCAAGTAGAGATTTGCTTTTTCCGGGTATTAGATAATTTATATTGAAATCACCACATAACACTAAGTATTCGCATGGCTTTTTGAGACATAGGTAAGAATATTGTTTAACAAATTTAAAAATGTTTCTAATTCTGTACTAGGAGATCGGTAAACCGCAATTAATGCGAAATTTAAGTTATTAGTGACAGTACTTACTGCGAAGCACTCAAAAACTTTTTCACAAAGAAGATTAGTTGGTATGTTAATGTATTTGTAGTTAACATCATATTTTCCATAAATGGCTACACCTCCATGGCTTGATGATGTCCGGCAGTAAAAGGGTAAGGGGGGGGGGGGGGGCGTGTATGAGTACTGTACAATGCTAATTCTATGGAATTTCAGAATGGTGATCAACTGAAATGCAAATTTGATAACACAGTGGGTTTGTTACAGCCAGTTTCATAAATATGGGCAAAAGGTTCCTTTAAGTAAAGTGAACTTTATGATAAAGTCGACTTTAAATTCTTTTTCTGTTTCATAAAGCAACTTAAATCTCCTGTTAAGTAAAGCTCGGATTTTGAAATATTTGTTCTATTGGCAACTCTGAAATACTAGGGTGATATTAGCCACTGGACAATGTGACTGCAGTGTGGCAGTTCAAGATCGTCTTAACCAGTAATCTATGGTCTTAACCTGATGTTCCCTGTCTGGTTTCTTGATTGTTCTCTAGTTACTGGTGTTCAACATATATGAGTGCAAGTCATCATTATCTTTAAGGTCATCAACTTAAACGTAATAAGAGGAAGGAAAGTTCGACTTTCTCGAAAGAGGACGAAATAAGACTACTAAATGCTATCTATTTGGAGAGAAAAATACTAAACAAACGAATAAAATAACAAATATTGTACCGGAAAGAGCTTTCGGGGGTTTGTAGGAGTACTGTACAATGCTAATTCTATGGAATTTCAGAATGGTGATCAACTGAAATGCAAATTTGATAACACAGTGGGTTTTGTCAGTCGAAATTGATAAAAAAAATCAATCATCGTATTTTGTTAAACACTGCTGCCTTGTCTTATATATCTTGACTCTCCTTAAAAAGCATGAGATCTTCGCCTTCTTCGTCTGACGATGAACTTGAACTAATGTCGACTAAATGCCGGTTATTATTCATTCTAACCTCTTGTAATATACAAAACCACAGCACCAAACACTTTTCACAAGCACGATTTTCATTAAAGTTTGCTTTATGTGAAAAAAGTACCAAATTCCAGACTTTAAGATAAAGGAAGCTTTTTCGTAGTCTACTTTAAAAATCGATTATGAAACGGCTTTTACAAGTTAAAGGGACCTTTTGATATTAAAGGAGACTTTATTTCGATTATGAAACGAGCTGTAAATAGCACTGACAACGGCGCGGCGCCGTCGCATCGCCCAGTGTATCGTTAAAAAATTAATAGTTGAAATACTGCACTAAAAAGTAGAAAATAATCATCGAATCCGTTCTCTCTGTCTACCCCGTAAGGAACTTAGTGTAAGCCGTGTCTATAATTAAGTATCATATTTGAGTATAAAAGCGTGGGGCGTTTTTCGAACGCTATTTCAAACGGGTTCGATAATTAAAACCCTGAAGACATCATTAGATTAAATGAAAAGCGCCCCACGTTTTTATACTCAATTATTATACTTAATTACAAAACGGCTTACATTAAGAAACTTGCGGGGTAGACAGACCATGTTCAATGATTATTTTTTGATTTTTAGTGTAGTATTTATAAAAGCGTATTTTTTTAGTTTTTTAAATTATTAATTCATTTTTTTACTTTTTAGTCTTATATTTAAGGAGAGAATTTTGTCACTTTCGACATTTATGTAAAGAATTCGACTAAATATTTACAATCTGTGACCTCTAAAATCCCCAGGTATCGATTTCCATACGACTCAGACCATAAATTACAAAACTTATCTGCCATTTTGACGCCACCATTTTAAATTGTTAAATTTGGAGATGATAATTGTAATCTGCAACCTCGATGACCAACAAATACCGATTTTCAGTTGAATCCGACGATCATTGATAAAACCTATCCGCCATGTTGACGCTGTGTAACGGTGATTTTTTATCTATAGTTATAAAAGCCCTTAAATTACATTATTTTATATTTTTCGTGCATAAATTACCTATTTTGTTACCCTTTTAAAAAATAAATTAGAGAAAAGCATCGGGCATCTTACTTCCACGGCCGCTTTAAGCGACCCCACAGTCATTACTAGTGATGGGCGATATCGTGATTTTTCAATCACAACGTAAATCCTTACTGTGATTTTCTTATATCAGTGAATTTAAAACGTGATGTGATCACGACTTTCATAATACGACGTACGGGAGAAATTGTTAATTATTATATTGGTCTTGGTTAAACCACGGCAAGGGAACGAAATACGGAAGGAAAGTCGTGATCATGTCACGCTTTTTTGCCAACTTTACTAACAGTCGTTACTTGTGATTTCTTAATATCAGTGATTAAATCACAGTTCGTGATATATCGCCCAACATAAGTCATTACCTTTACAACTGAATTTGAGGAACTAAAGTAATAGTTCCAGTGTTAGCATGGTTTAGTCTTTCTAAACCTTGATTATACTACCTTTATTAATATGTCTTTTATCTCGTACAATTAACTAGTTCTTGTTAATAAGAATTATTCAAGTGGTTATGTTTGTTTTTTCGGAAATATATCCTTGTGTATATAAAAATTGTACACAAAAATGTTTTGATTGATGTAAACCTTCGTTCCCGTGAATACTCAACTATAAAAAGTGTCTTCGATTTGCCAAGCAGCTTCAATGTAAGTAGGAAAAGCAATTTTATGTTTCAAAAGGCCAGCGTCTCAATAATTAACTCTTTAGTGCAGCATGTTTTGGTACGTTTACCTTTGTTAGCGACGCGACGTCGTGAAAACTGTACCTTTTATCTCTGTTTCGTTTTCGCGTATATAGACACATTCTTCGCGTGTGAATTTTAATCTCTTGATATAGATATTTGTTTTGATAGCTGGTGTATATACACCACATTTTGTATGTTTTTAGTTAAGTTTTATTGTACTATTTTTGGATTCACAATTGGGTAAATACTTTATTATGCATTCGAAAACAGTTTGTTTTAAATTTTCTTTTAGTAAGCGAATGGACAATTTTATAGCTGTTTTTCCTTTGAATAATTACGGAATTGGCTAATTTCCTCTATATTGCTTTTAGTATTTTGTTACCTTTTAAATATGTATATAATTGATGACCTTTGTTTGATTATTTGTTTTTCTACTCCCTTATGTAAATTTTCTGTTTTCTGTACAGTCGTAGAATGGATAAGTAGGCAATTCCAGTTAACTGAATGGATATATTTCATATCAGTTCTAGGATGGATATGAAATGAAACCGACCAACCACAGTTCGTGTATTAAGTACATAGACAACTATTCGTTTTAAAATCAAATTAGCGCGTAAGCTGTCAAAGTAACTGTCAGTGTGTACTGTCAGTGTGTATTTGTGTAATATATTAATGTTTAATAAATTTTGTAGTTTTTTTAAGCTGATCGTAGAAAAAGTATACCGTACAACTCGAGTGGATTATCCATATCGCACTCAAACTTCTTTATCGTGCGATATGGATATCATATCCACTCTTGTTGCACAAACTACTATTGTAACTTTTCTTATTCGTTAGCACACATTTATTCGCCCATACCCTGTAGTGTTCTCATTTGCTCTAGCACTTTGTAAATAAATTAGTTTATTGCTAATTTCGTATTTTTATTTACTTCATTATTTATTTTAATATCCCCTATAGAGACAGCACAATTTGGCTTTAACGCGGGGCTTTCTTTAAATAGCTTTTTTTTTGTCTATATTAATTATAGTGAAAAAGGCTAGTTATAGCTGCCATTTTATATTTTTAAGTTTTGATCACATATTTGTTTTCTACTTATCAAGCCCTTTGTTTTGATACCCATATCAATTGGGTTGTAAATAAAATGGTAATCCGCCATCCGCGCGGAGCCCATTTCGAACATATTTTAATACTGAGTATACTATATTGTATTGTCATGATGATACAACAATTAGAAGTGGGTGAAATTCAGTTTCTTAGACTTTTTACTTACGTACATACATAGATAGATAGATAGGTAGTTAGTTACAGGTCGACCTTATAGGTGTCAAAAGAAATATAAAAATATTGAAACACGAAGTGTCTAGGTCTTGTTTGAGACACTGTATCTTAGAAAGGGTTGAATATAATTAGCAGCGTTACCACATTTGGTAGATTTTGATTTCTTTTTAGTAGAATTTTAAGGACTTTTGTAAAGTTTGGTAGGTAAAATTTGCCGGTAGATTTCTGATAATTCTATCAGAAATCTACCAGCAAATTTTACCTACCAAACTTTACAAAAAGTCCTTAAAATTCTACTAAAAAGAAATCAAAAACTACCAAATGTGGTAACGCTGATAATAAGTCACCTAGATTTCCTTGACATCATTTTATGTCTAGCATTTACCCTTAAGGGACTAGTTCATAGTATTGGAACACGTTGTACATACAAGAAGTTCCTGCAGTTCCTGTAACCTAGTACAGTGCAGCATTAACTGTATTAACAAGAAGCTTTCCGAAGGTATTCTCCTAGTTTTTGTAGTATTATCTAATTTTAACAGTGGCAATAAGGAAGAATCTTGTGGTAAAGAACGGGTTTTTAATGTGCTTTGGTAATCCATTCCGTAAACTTGCTAACACGAAAAAAATAGTAAAAACGCTCCTAACTGAAAACTCATCTACATTCAAGACGTGCAATTGTTTTTATAAGTAATTGATACTTATTCCAAGTATTTTTAAATCTTAATTATTTCATCGAAACATTCGTTATTATCTTGATTATTGTTCCGATTATTTGACTCGCCAAAAAAGTTGAAACGCTAATAACAGCATATTTGTCGGAAGCGTCACAATTAAATACAGTTATTTTAAAGGCAAATATAATCGTGCTTTTTTGTGCATATAATTGATGAGGTTCTCGTTACTATTTTATTTTGTTTGTTCGTTTGATTCGAAATAATAACATGTTTTAATTTACATTTTTCTTGTTAATAATTTCATATAAAGTAAGTGCTCTCGAGCGTTAAATGCTGTTAAAACAATTAGAGTGTATAATAAACATCCTGAATACATTTTGTTTATATGATGATGCTAATTTAATAAATAAGACATAATCAGAATATGACACAGATGCGTGGTACGTGAATCAATGTGTTAAGCGTGCTGATCACTCGAGTGAAAATATTAATGAATGTTTTTACAATAGCGAGAATAGACTACTATTTCTTGTAAAGCTTTAATCACGAAATAAAATAAACTAGTTGTAAAAACACAAAGTATTTTTAATTGATGATAAAAAAATGTATTTCTGTTTTTTATAAGTATGTACTGTCGTGAGCTAAAAAAAATAGGACAAATATTTTTTTCTAATGTAAATCTGTCTGTATTTGAATATGTTGAGTAGCCGAAATAAAGCAGTTAGCACTTTTATTTTTTATTGTAATGCTGTAGTTATTGCTATAGCAAATTATGGATGAGACAAGTTGCACTGCGTTATAACATTAACAATAATTTGGTGTTTAACATTTTAAAAAAAGTGGAGAATAAACGGCACAATAAGTGTAAATCCTGGATCAGGGAACAAAGAATATCCAACTTAACAAGAAACTAAACTATTAATATTTCGTTATTGCATTTCTATTTGTAACTTCTATAAGTCTGTTTGGCATAGAATTAAATAACCTTATACAATAATCATCAGTAATAATATTTCCCCATGCATTATTTATTATTTCCAGTCATTCTTGGGCATTCCGTGGTCTCACATTTAGTTGTTGGATACTTCTTACGAGTAGTCCCCATACGTCTTCCATAGGGTCAAGATCTGGACTATGACTGGGCTAGTTAAGAACATTAATGTTGTTATCTTGAAACCAGTTACTTACGGTTGAACGGAACAATTATCTTGTTGAAATATGAATTCATTATTAGGAAATAATTGTGATACAGAAGGGAGCATAATATTGTCTAAAATCCTAATATACGTTTCACTATTAAATCGTTCCTAGATATGCCACAAAACACCAGGACCACGTGCAGATATCCAAGCCCACATATTAACGGAAAATCTGCCACTTTTGTCATTGTTAGATATATATTTCTCATCGAATCGAGTATTCAGAGGTCGGTAAACACGAATACGACCGCTGTGTGTTGACTGGAAAGTTTTTTCGTCTGTAAAAACTACATCGTTTGTAATGAAGCATTCATAAATTCATGTTCCATTACTAAAGTTTAAGGATTTACATACGACACTAATGTGCACACGGCATGCAAATCTACCCAGCTCCCGTCTAGAGGCGCGGATTTGCACACGACACTAAACAATACGCAGTTCTACGTCACCAGTAAGCGAGGATTCTCGGATATAAAAGCCCGGCCACAAATCAACTAATTCAGAGTGTGAACAACTCTGACAATCTGTCTACAGCGTGCTGAGCTGGACATATTACAGTTTTGTTCATCTCCCGACGCAAACACGACAGAACGAATGCAATCTGACCCTGGGAATCCTGCAGCGTGTCGAGTCGTTAGTCATTCCCGACGCCGTTTCGCCGCCAAAACCAGAGCGAATGAGCCTGACCTGGAGACCTCCTACAGCGTGTTGAGCTGGTAAACTTCTTGAGTCGACGATATTTACCCAATGCCCGATACCACTCCAGTAGCAACAACAAACGTCGCATCGCAATCGTTACTCTCTCTCTCTCTCTCTCTCTCTCTCTCTCTCTCAGATAATAGAAAATGTTGTGCTAAGAACCGTAAAAGTTACGAATATAAAACCTGTACCTGCATGTTATGTAACACTGCCTGTTTGAAGAAGTAAATAAATTGTTTATATTTTTATTGGGCTGTCTTATTAACAAATCTGGACCCTGATTAATGGGAATGAAAAGCGAGCCAATCTGAAAATTCTGACTTCTGATTCGGATTAAGTGGGCCAAAATACATAAGCATATACTGGTCTGATTCGCTGGACAGACCACTTTTTTGTGTTGGGGTTTTTTTTTGGGATTGGGGATGAAAAACGAGCCAATCTGAAAGTTCCGACTTCTGATTCGGTTCAGCGGGTCAAAACACATAAGAATACATTGGTCTGATCCGCTGAAGAGGTGTTTTTTGGGGTTAGGGATGAAAAACAAGCCAATCTGAAAATTCTGACTTCGGATTTGGATTCAGCGAGTTATGTCAGCCACCTCGCTGACATCTGCAAGAAACCGAACACCGACGCTAGATAAGGACATGTTAACACACTTTTATTACCCATGTTTTTTAATCAGTTATATTTTATTAGTTGTAAGAGCAACATGAAATAATAAAATTTAATTCATTTGTGTGTAACGAAAATTGTTTTTAAAAATCTTCTGATGAGGGCTAGTATCTTATCTAGCGGGTCAAAGTATATAAGGACACAGTAGTTACTCTGGATTTTTTTAATCGACTTTTACTAAATCTTTTGCAAAGTGTTGGCTACAACTTGGTGCTGATTCCCTCACAGTTTCGTTAAGCTACGTCCAGTGTAAGGTGAGCAAAAATTGGAAACCATTATTTTTTAACTGCATATTTGGTGAAAGCATTGAGCTGTCTGAGCATTCAATCGATGAGATAATTGATGCCGAGAACCCTACAACTTGTTTGGTAGTGGAATAAATTTGTCAGTCTTCTTTCCATTATATCCCATATTTGCTAAATATGGGGAAGGTCTACTAATAGATTAACTTAGTACGCTAGTACGTTTGATTATCGACATTTATTATAGCCCCTTCGACCACCAAATTATGAAGCGATATAATATGCTAATATATGCTAATGACTGATCGTAACATACACTACATTTTTAATCCTAACAAATACCAAAGGCGACCTTCTACCATGAGAAGCAATTGCTTCTCAAACCATAACCTTCAAAGTTCGATGCACGTTTCCTGAGTACGGCAATTCAGGATCGTATGGAGCACCATCCTCCTCACAGTTATAAAACCTAATACATAGTTCTCGGGTTACCAACAACTCGTATTTTTTAAATATACCGGGTGTAACAGGATCTTTTCTCCTTTAGTTTTGAAGATAATTGTTTGATATCCTATGTACATAATAAGCGGTACTTTTTGACATACAACTTATTTTTTTTCATTTCCAGTTTCACCGGAAGTGACACTAACTTTCGATTTTTAAATAGAATATCCTGTATATTATTGCATTTTTGGATTCTGTATAATTTTCTGAATCCAGCGATACCAAATAAGTGACATTTCAAACGTCAATATTTTCCATTTAAGTGTGCCATAACGGGTATAATGCTAGAAAAATCTAAATCCCGTCAAAAATACTAAATTACGTGATTTATGAGCAAATAAAGTTCATCAAAATGGTTTTTGGGACAAAACTATTTTTTTTTTTTCAAATGGAACCATATTGCTACCGTGGTACCATTTACTAGTACTATCAATAAGGAATTTATTCTTATCTCGTGTTAAAATGTGCGATAAATACAAACAAAATTACAGCTAAAGGAAAATAAGAAAATACAATTTTGTTCCAATTATTTTGTTATACATAAGGTGGCTTTGGAATATAAAAAATGAACACAAAACATTACAATTGTTCAAAATGCTGTCCATTAACGTCAATGCACTTCTGAACTCGCATAGCTGTTTCTCGAAGAACGTTCGCCAATTCACGAGTCGTGAGGGCGGTTGCGTAGACAATATTTTTTAAATGACCCCAAACAAAGAAATCGGGGAGTGTTAAATCAGGTGACCTTGGAGGTCACATCACAGGACCATTCGTCGAAATTACGTTTTCTCCGAATCTCCGTTGGAGGTAATCAATTACTAACCTTGAATTATGGGGAGAAGCGCCATCTTGTTGGAAATACATTTGTAGGGTACTAGCCTACATACTGATACCATCACCATGGATAATATATAACAAAAACACATTATTATAATTTTTACATCTTTCAATCTGAATATAAATATTTATTTAAAAAGTTTATTTTTATTAATATAGCTATAGTAGCTATATTGGTGACCCCGAACGTCTTCACGCATTGTATACCTCCGGAGAGTTAAAGACAGTTGTCAAAAAATTAATTATGAAGACTGAAGTTTAATAACTTTTGACAGTGTTGTTAAATAGTTATGCCGAAAGTAATCTCCCATGGACATTCTAGACAGCTTTTCCAGTCGCGACAAGAATATGGGGCCGAACCAAACTGCTCGTGCTGCTAACTGCTGATGACGGACGACGTCCATAACGAAGACAGCTAGGCTAAAGGTCGACCGTTCCATAGATATCTTCGCTAGACACGGATTCCTCAGTCTCTCCATGAAGATAGTACCGAGATACGAATCATACTAGATTTTCAGAAGACTTGTTATTACTTACTCAATTATGTACATGTATAGGTAAGTACTCTGCTATATGACTCCCTGCAATGTAAAACCAGCTTATCAAGTGTATCAATTTATTAATCATTCCCTATTTTAATTGTCTCGCCAGCTTTTCTTTAGCCAAAGCTGCTATAGCTGGTGCGACATCTTTTAGAGAAGCTCAATCCAATTATGATTGCAAACTCATTTCCTATTTTAATTGTCTCGCCAGCTTTTCTTTAGCCAAAGCTGCTATAGCTGGTGCGACATCTTTGAGAAAAGCTCAATCCAATTATGATTGCAAACTCATTCACTAATTTTAATTGTCCCGCCAGCATTTCTTTAGCCAAAGCTGCTATAGCTGGTGCGGCATCTTTGAAAGACGCTCAATCCAAATATGATTGCAAACTTTCATTCACTTAGCACAAGCTTGCTATTTTATTTCAATTTATCAATAACGTATAACGTACATTAAGGATAATGTTATTTCAAAAATAAATGTCCTTGTTTTACGTTATGATGTCACCTATCAATCAAATATGACTTTTCTTTTTACTAATGTCATTTCTAACTTTTATTTTAAATCTGATACCTTGGTAAGTTGGTTTCTTCGTTGTAGGGGGGGAGTACTGTAGGGTACTAGCCCACATACTGATACCATCACCATGGATAATATATAACAAAAACACATTATTATAATTTTTACATCTTTCAATCTGAATATAAATATTTATTTAAAAAGTTTATTTTTATTAATATAGCTACAGTAGCTATAACATTCCCTGACCTAAATCCAAAGGTAACTCATCTAAAATGTCCTCAATCCCATTTTGCAGGAATCTCAAGTATCTGGCAACAGTCAGGGGTCCTTCAATTATTATTGGACCAATGATTCTACTACTGATTATTCCAAGCCAAACGTTGAAACCGAACTGCACTTGAAAGTTACCCTCCCGTAATAAATGTTGAATTTCTTGTGATCAATATTTTGTATTCTGTCGGTTAAATAATCCCAAATTTGTAAACCTAGATTCGTCCGAAAATAAAATTATTAACAAAAAAATCATTGTTTGGCTGCACGTTATTCTGCAAAATCCAATTGCAATATTCCATCCTACGTTCGTAATCATTTTCGTACAAGTGCTGGTGCAATTGATATTTAAAAGATTTATAGTGGTATTTGTGCAAAATTCGGCTCACTGTTTAGTGACCGATTTCCAATTCAAACCCATTTTGCCTTAAAGAAACAGTCTTATCAACTTCTATTCGAGTCAAAACATTAATTTCCGTTCCTTCGTCAAGAATGAAATTTTCTTCGAGATCATTGTTGGGCTCTCTTCGAAATTGATTTTCAAGACGTTTAAAATAATTTCTCGCTGGACATTGTCTATCAAGATATCGTTCGGCATAAAGGTGTCTAGCCGCTACGGCATTTTTTCTACATTCCCCATAAATAATTAACATGTGCAGTTTTTCATCTCTTTGATTAATTGATTGATTAATTTACCAGCGTGCGGTAGGCATTGCTGCCACTCCCAGGTATACAGCTGGGCCTGCTACTTCCACGCTGGGTTGGACTAAGGCCATGCTTGTTGCCAGCAGCGAGAGCCACATGGCGCATGGTAAAGGAATGTGGGATGGGAGGTATAGGTATTTGTGAGATGCGTTACCGCATTGTGTCGTGAGGGAGCGTTTAAACTCCCTTTTTTGTGTGTTTGGTTCTGGACTTCTGCCTATTCTGACTCTTCTTCTACTTCAATTTGTTCGGTGTTTTTAGGGAATATTCATCCATTTTGTGTTCCTCTCCGCTGGTCCAACTCTTCTTCTTCTTCTGCATCGATTATGAGATTATCGACGTATGTGTGTGTTTTCTTAGGGAACACCATTATTCTGAAAGAAACCTTCACTAGGCATACCTCCGCTCAAGTTCTGTGGGAACTCAGCCCTGACACAGTATATCAACCTCATTGATTATTTCGAGTTTAATTACTTCCACGTCCAGTGGAAGTATAGTAATGACAAAAAAATTTTTAAAAATTTTTATTGTCCAAATAGGCTTAAAATGTCATGAAACGTCGAGATTTTAAGTTTGAGCGAAAAAAAAATTTCTGTCGGTCTGTCGGTCTGTCTGTCTGTCGGTCTGTCTGTCTGTCTGTCGGTCTGTCTGTCTGTCTGTAACTTTTTTTTGTGCGCACGTTTACTCTGGAACCGTATAAAATATTGACTTGAAATTTGGTACACATATGTACTTTAACGAGATCTAGAACTAGATTATATTTTCATCTTGTTCCGTCGAAGGGTTGGGGGGTAAATTGGGGTAAATTTGGGGAAAATGGGTAAACCAAGCAGGTAAGAGTCCATGAAATTGGTATTTAGTATATACAAGAGAAGCTAAGGTCTCAAAAAAATTTTTGGCATTAGCCACCCCCATTACCACCCCCACCTCCTTATTAAAGGGGATGAAAAAAAAATGTGATTTAGTTTATGTACAGGAACCAGAAACCTCAAAATATTTTTTTACTTCATCCACCCACCACTACCACCCCCCTATCACCACCCGTGCCCCACTACCGATGTGGGGTATCGTTTTATGGGTTTTTGGGGTAGGGGATTTCAAATATTATATTATTAAAGTTCCATAAACAATTATTTTCACATACAAAGTTTTTTCGTTGTGAGTGACTTGAATAGAGAATCTGGATGTGGAAGTAGTGATTCCTTGGGCAGCGGTTTTTTAATTATTATCACTACCGTGATTTCTAGCAGTTATTCCTTGGATGGTGGCTTATTGAAGGGTCTTTTTGTATTAATTTGATTCATTCATTTTTGCTTTCTCTTCTTCCTCCAGTTTATCTCCACTGTTGCCGTGGTATACCTTTTCTCGTGTATGTGTTATCATTTTTTCTGTATGCCCCCTGCCGCCGCTTTACTGCCCCTGATTCGTTCCCCCGTTTCTTTGATTTTCTTGGTCTTATGTTCTGCATTCGATTCATAATTCTTTTGTATAAATACCATTTCCTGAGAAAACTATGCATTTCCATTGAACTGCAAGAAATTCAGTCCCCGGCGTATTAAGCCAATAGTACGCCACTGCACAGTGGGCCAGAAAATTCGAAAAGCGGCCAAAAATCGATATTCATAAAAGTAATAGCACCGTTAACAGAATTTGCAGGTACTTAGAAAAATAGATAATGCATGTTTTCCCGAAATTCTGAGCAAGTAGAAGGTATTTTGGTTCAGCTATTTGCTCCCAAACACAGACTTTCTTGTAATTTCCGTTCGTTTATTATATTGCCAACTCTCAACCAGTGATTGTGTGTTATAAAGCGTTTGAATCAAAAGTTTAATTGTACAGAAAACTTCCTCAAGGTATGTATTTTCATGTTATATATACATATGAGACAAACTAAAAAGAGTCTATACATATAGATAAAATAAGTATGTAGTTGATTTTATTGAATATTTTATGTTATAATTTAAATTTATGTTGAGCCACAAAAATTTCCAGGCCAGATCCGGCTTGAACTAAAAAACTAAAAGATAGCTTGAACATTCCCTAATAACATATTAAAATTTGATAGGCGCGTTCAAGTGCCTTTTTAAGATATTTCGATTTCGCTTAGGTCTTGTTCATGAATATGCACCAACCGTAACGAATACATGCATTCTAAAACCATAACTGCACATTTTATTTTATAATTTAAGATGTAAAATCTACTGATTTCTATTCTATATTTGCGATATTTTATTTGACTTGACAGAGAATCAAGTTAGCCGATAACTAATGCCTATTCTGGTCTTTACTTTAGTTTTGTCTTCAGATTTACATTTATTCCCTTCTGTAGTGGTACCAAATTTTTTTAGAGTGAAAATGGTGACCAAAAGGCAATTTTTTTACGTCTTGCATGAAAATAATGGTTTAGGTCGTTCAAATCGAACGGAGTATCTATTCAGTTATTTGGTGGTATACTATAAAATCCAGAGTGATGAAGACGCCATGTTAAAATTGAAGAATATCAATTCAAAGTTTTGTAGTATCGCTCACTTGATGCAAGGGGTTGCGGAGCCAACTGTTAAATAACTTTTTATCTTTATAATATCCTTTGAAGTTATAATTAGTATTTATTATCAATAAAATTTGACCTGTTCAAGGAATGTTTAAGACAAAATTCAGTTCAGTTTCATTCTATTTTACAATCCCTGAAAGAGTGGCCCCTGGGAGTAAATATTTTTTCATATTTTTCTATCGGTTAATTAAGCGGTTTTCGATATCGCTAAACAGGAAAATAAATTAATATACCAATATATACAGTAACAACCCCTAAAAGCAACCCCCGATGGCAAATATATTTACAATTAGTTTTTGTCTTATTCAAATGACTTGCTGTAACTTCCAACCGAAAAAAGCTGAAATACACAATTTTTCAGAAAAACAACCCCTAAAAACCACCCCTGGGGACATTTATTTTTTAAATTATTTTTCCCTCATTATATATGTGATTGTTAATCGGCCTATGAGAAAATTAGATTTTTGGCCACTTTTTGAAATTTTCGGCCCACTGTGCACTGATCAGATTGTCAATTTATTACCCAAGTCAACGCTTGTTTATCTAAGAAACTCTGTTTTTCTTAAGGAATAACACCATTATTGCCTTGCTATAAATTTACGTTGTCAAAGGTCAACAGTTTCAGGGTTGTATAATCACTTCTCAGATTTTCGAAGAAAGTCGTTTGCATCAGCCCCTCACCAGTTTATTACAGCATTTATAATTCAGAATGCAACACTACAAGAAACACACCTTTTTTAATACAAATACAAATTATGTACGTAATTAATCACTAATTGCACTTCCCAAGATTAGTATTGTTCCTCAAACCTGTCACTTACTTGACATCATAAAAATTTGCAAAAAAATATGCAACACAAAAACACACTCTTTTTAATACAAACACAAATTATGTACGAAATTATTCACTAATCGTACGTCCCAGGTATGTATTATTCCCCAAACCTATCACTCACTTTTTACACCTTAAAAATTTGCATAAAAAATATACAGCACCACAAAACACATTCTTTTTGATACAAATACGAGTTATGTACGAAATTACATATTATTCTCTTGACATATGAAAAGTTATATTTTTTACACTTTGTATTTAGCTAGGGCTTGGACCTAAAAAGCTTTGCAATGGTTTTATGCGGCAGACACTTGTTAATCATTAAGACATAAATAAACTTGGGTGGTACTTTAAAAATGAGAAGATACTTAGCTTATCTATTCCTCTTATGTATTGCCTGGTCCTTTAAGCTTGTTTCTTTATGTATAGCACTGCACTATCAGTTCTGCCACTAAATACTCTGTATTAGTTATTTTCAAATATTAATTCCATTTCAATTTTGTTCTTTTGTTATGATATATCGATTTGCGCGGAATTCTTTCATCTACAAATTCACCTAATTTTTATCAAATTTAGCGGACTTTTAGCGGGCGTTTTCACTTTTTAACGGCAGGGTTTTTCGGATGCGTCCGTTCGCTCGGAAAGCACAATTCGAACTCCATGTCCACTTTTTCATCTCTTGTATAAATTTGCGGCATTTTGAACACAATTGACAAGAATTTTAAACAATTTTTAAAGACACAGTAAAAACACCAGTAAATCAACAAATGTTTGACATTGTTTTCAAAGCCACCTTAGTTAGTTACTTCTTAACATTTAATTAGAACAAAATTGTATTTTCTTATTTTTTTAGCTGTAATTTTGTTTGTATTTATCGTACATTTTAATACGATATATGAATAAATTCCTTATTAATAGTTCTAAGAAATGGTACCACGGTACCAATATGGTTCCGTTTGAAAACATTGAGTTTTGCCTTAAAAACTATTTTGATGAAGTTTATTTGCTCATAAATCACGTAATTTAGTATTTTTGACGGCATGTCGATTTTTCTAGCATTACATGGGTCATTTATTATAAATCGGAACCGTCATAGCACACTTAAATGGAAAAGTAAAAAAAATATTGACGTTTGAAATGTTACTTATTTGGTATCGTTGGATTCAGAAAATTATGCAGAATTCAAATATGCAATAATATACTATTTAAAAATCGAAAGTCAATGTCACTTCCGGTGAAACCGGAGTGAAAAAAAAATCACTTGTATGTCAAAAGTGCCGCTTATTACGTGTATAGGATATCCCAAATTTCAATCAATTAGTTTCAAGACTAAAGGAGAAAAAAGGGGTGCACCATGATCCTGTTACACCAGGTAAAAAGTTGAGCCTAAATATCATATATGTTTACGTTATTATACTCTTCGCAAAAACGAAGAGTATATTGTATTTGATCGGCACATTTCTAAAATCGTAAATATCGCTCGTAAAGAAAAAATTTTCATATCATTGTGTTAGTGAACGAACGTGGAAGAACCCCATTGTTTTTGAAGAAAATCGATCAGTAAATAAAAAAGTTATTAATTATTTAATTTTAAAAAAAATGTTCTCTTAATTTTTGTCGCTTGTACTAAAATGGAAATCTTACGAAATATTATTTCCATAATACATTTTTTTTTGCTTATGAATTTTACTAATATATTTCATAGAAGTACGAGTTGAAATATGTATGATTGTCGAAAAATATATATATATATATATATATATATATATATATATATATATATATATATATATATATATATTTTATATCACTTAGAACTTGATTTGCTTTTTTAAAAACTTTTATTTTAACTTTTACAAATTATTTATATGATTTTATATGGTTGAAAATATGTAGATATAATTAGTACAGAGATTAAATGAATACTGAACGCAAATGCGTCTGTTGGTCATATTTATAAGGTTTGATATCAACGTAGGCACAGCATTCTGGGAATTGTTGCCGTGCCAGCGTTTCACATGAGAAGTCTAGGAAGTTGTTATCGCTTAGGTGATAAATGTATCAAATTATATCACGTACCATGATAAGAATATAAAGTTACTTATTTAGATAAGATACTTAGATATTTGAATACATTGATGTGGTTTGTTTAGCATATAACAACTCCCTTTCTTTTTGAAAAGTCGGTGTTATTCACCGACTTTTTGGGAAAAATCGGTCATTTCTTCCTCTTCTGTAGGTAGATGAGGTCTTCTTCTCAGGAGGGTGCCAATTCTTTTCAGCATCTCATTAGGGGTGGCGTCCTTGGATTCCTTACAACCACAGCATCTTTTCCTGCATTTCCAGGCGATGAAGGCGGCTAGGAGACAGATGGACAGACCAATAACTGTATACATGCTTAAAGAAAAATGTTTAGTTATAAATGGCTCGTTTATTAGTTTGTCTAAGTCTCTAGAGTATTGCTCGAGTTTGTGGTTGGCTATGTCTAGATTTTCGACATTTAGATGATCGAACTGGAGAGGTTCCAACTTGGGTAGCTGGAGTTTTTCGGGAATGTCACTACAACAGTCATAGGGTATAACCACTGGATGTGAATTGTCCGTAATGTTGATGGTATTGCGGCTTTCGGCTTGCACTTTTGTTATACCGACAAACGCGTAACAGTCCGGGTGGAGTTTTAATATAGAGTTCTTATTAACACTGGTGATTTTTGTGTCCATTTTATTACAGTTTATGGTGATGTGAATGGGTTCAGAGACAATTATTAACCACACATTGCCTTGTAGTTTCTGAACGTTATAACCTTGTCCATAGACGAGGGAACTTACACAGTTTTCTGGGATTTTTCTGAAGTTTTTCAGTAGCTGGGCTTCGCATGCTGCACTGCTGTCGATCGGGTAGGCGTAGAGGTCTGAGCATAGTTTCTTATGGGAATCTAGTTGTTTGCATGTACTCAGGTCCTTGACGGGGATGTACATTAGTGAATCATCGTTACGCGCAATGAATTTTTGTGAGAATGACAAGACATGGTGAAGGCCAGTTCTGTTGTCTAGTATAGGGATAGGATACAAATGATACAGGGTATAGAGTTGTTGTTCTACTAGTGGTATTCTTAGAACGAAAACAAGATCTGATTTTGATTGAAAGGCTTCTAGTTCGATAATTTCTAGGTATTGAGGAATTTCTGAATATTTTACCGGTAGGGGTAGATTATTTTTTACTAAGTTTTGAGAGATTTCCTGAAGTGCAGTAATCAAACTTTCTGGTGAAATAATTGAAGAGTGTATTATTTTCAGACGAGCAAATGTGATCGCGTTCAAAATGTCATCAAGGTTGCTCTGGAGGTACAAGTAACTTTCAGTCAATTTCTCACATGTTTCGATAAATTTTAGTTCGGCTTGAACCAGTGCAACTCTATCATTTACTTTATGCAGTCCGATTTGAATCTTTTTCATATCCTCGTTAAACGTTACGATATTAATTTGCATATTTTGGATCGTTTCGTTAAAGGTTTTTACGACGGTAGAGGTAACGGATATTTGATTTTTCAGGAGGTTTTCTATTTGATGTTGATCTTTGTTTAATTTGTTAATACTGTCTGTGAAGAATTGTCCATCTTCCGCATCTAGATTGCCGGTAATTGCTTTAAATATACTACCTACTCCATTTAATATACCGCGCTTGAATCGTTTGGTGTTAACAAAGATTTCTTCAAATTTTACCTTAAGGGAATTTGATACTTGGTTTAGGAGTGTTATGTGTGTTTTGACTTTGACTAGGAATTCTTTCGTTTCGCGTGTATCGGGGGTGAATATATTTACAATTGATTCTAAAATTTTGTTGTTGTTGATAAAGGCTTCTTCGAGGCTTGATAGATTTTTATGGACTAGCAGAGTCCATTTATTATTGGAAATTATTATCCTCGTTTCGTCGTGGTAATAGACTCCGACGGTGTTATTGATGGGTGTTATTTGGTACTGGGACATGGCTGCTCCGATCAGCAAGGTGAACCTGTAAGGCAATTTAGGCTTCAATATATGGTTTTAACCTGTCAAAGTTAGCTTTAGTTTTTTGTTTTGTTTTTTTATTAAGGAGGGTGGCTGAGTTTTTGTGAAGTTCCAAAATCTCAAATGGCCCGTTATATTTATTACGTAACTTATCGGTGATTTGGGATTCTTTTAAATACACCTTTTGACCAATCTGATATTCGGGGGTTTCCTTTGAAACGTGGGCGTCGAACCGAACTTTCGCTTTTTGTTTTTGTGTTTCAGTTCTGGCGCGCGCGACTTTATAATAATAAGAGAGGCGATTATTTAAGTCTCTGACGTATTTCGTGACTAGTTCTTCCTGATTATATAGCGTTTCTGGTGGTCTACTGGACGTGTGTCCGAAAACTAACTCGTAGGGTGTAAATCCGTGAGTTTTATTAGTAGAGGTATTATAGCATATTATCGCGTAGGGTAATATGTTGAAGGGGTGTTCGTCAGGGTGTTCTGCCACGTGTGCTCGGATCATTTCCAACAAGGTAGCGTGGAACCTTTCTAAGGAACCATTAGATTGGGGGTGTCCGACACTAGACTGCGTTACTTTGATGTCATAGAGGAGACATAAATCTTTTAGGATGGCGTTATCGAATTCTCGGCCATAATCGCAATGAATTCGAAGGGGTGTTCCGAAGTGCTGGAAGTAAACGAGTAGAGTGTTTGCAATTGATTTTGCTGATTTATCTTTGATAGGATACGCTTGAGTGAATTTTGTAAGTTCGTCGCGTATAGTAAGCGCGTAATTTTTCGTTGGGACTTCTAGGACGTCTATGTTTATACGTTCAAAAGGGGATTTAGGCGTCTCCGTAATTACGAGAGGGTTATCTAAATTTTTGCGACAGATTTTTGTTTCTTGGCAGATTTTGCAGGCTTTTATGAAATTTTCGACGTCCTTTGTCAATCCTTTCCAATTGTATTTCTCTCGAATACGACGAATAGTCTCATTTATTCCGCGGTGGAGATGAGCTTTGCCAGTATGATGCTGGTCGATAATAATTGGGATTTCGTCGTCACTGGGTGTTCTAGTAACGTTTTGACATATTTTAAGTTTCACGTCTTTTTCCGATAAAAGAAATGACAAAATTTCGAGAATAGGAAGTTCGACATTGTTTTCGATACAATACGTTTTGGAGTCGTCGAACTCTTCACGACCATTGTATAGCGAGATGAATAGATTTTGGATTACGGTTTCGGGGTCGTATGGTAGAGCCACGATAAAATAGTTTCTATGTCGCACCGACTTACTCGATAATTTATTTAATTCTAAATCTCGGAAGTCTGCGTTTTCTTCGAACAAGTCTTCAAGGATTTTATAATGAAAATCTTTGAGATTGTTTTGTTGGAAAAAGGTCACTATATTTTTGTTGGTTTTGTCCAGGAGTTGCCCGTTCGAAAATTCAATTTTAGAATAGTCGATAAGTGACTTTGTTTTATACAATTTTACGAAAGTTTCGAATTCGTTCAGGACACCTTGTTCGTTTGTTTCCGTCGTGTCGCTTGTCGTGTCCTGACTATCAGGATCGGGTTCTATTGGAGTCGAGGGACTTTGAATGGGGTACGTTACTAATTTTGATTCTGCTTGAAAGTTAGAGGAATCTTGAATGTGATTTATCTTTATGCGGGAAAGAGCGTCTGCATTTTTATTAATGCGGCCGGGTTTATATTCGATTTCGTATTCGTACTCTTCAAGCTTCAGTCGCCAGCGTGCTAGGCGGCTACCGGGGTCTTTTATCGAAAAGAGCCACGTTAAAGGCCTATGGTCAGTTATTAGTTTGAACTTTCGACCAAATATGTACGGACGGAAGTGTTTCACGGCCCATACTATAGCTAAAAGTTCACGCTCTATGGTTGAGTATTTGGTTTCGGCTTTACAGAGGGTCCTTGAGGCGAAAGCTATTGGTAAGTCTTTGCCAATTGGGCCTTGTGAGAGCACGGCGCCGATGGCGAACGCGCTTGCATCAGTGGTGAGTAGAAACGTTTCGTCGAAGTTTGGGTAGATAAGTACTGGGGTCGAAGTGAGGGCTTGTTTCAATTCCTCGAAGGATTTGTGACATTCTGAGTCGAAAGCAAAAGGGACATCCTTTTGTAACAATTTGGTGAGGGGCTTGGATAGTTTCGCGAAATTACTTATAAATCTGCGATAATAACCTGCCAACCCGAGGAAGGATTTGATTTCCTTCTGGTTAGTGGGTTGCGGAAAGTTTTGGATGCACTGTACCTTATCGGGGTTTGGTTTTACTCCTTCTTTAGTTATGAGGTGACCCAGGTATGCGACTTCTTTACGAAGGAACTCGCATTTATCAGGTTGGATTTTTAAGTTAGCATTTCGAAGGCGTTTGAACACTTCTGTGAGACGAGAAATGTGTTCGTGAACTGTCGGGGAATATATGATAATATCATCCATATATACCAGACATCTCTCGTTCTGAATGCCCATGAGGATGTTGTCCATAACCCTTTGGAAGGTGGAAGGGGCGTTTTTAAGGCCAAAGGGCATACGAACGAATTCATAGTGCCCGTTGTCTACGCTGAATGCACTTTTCGGGATGTCTTTCGGGTCTATCTCGATCTGGTGGAACCCAGAGGCCAAGTCCAATGTTGTGAAGTACTGGCACTTGCCTAATTGATCCAGGAGATCTGAGATGTTGGGTAGAGGGTATTTATCTCCTACAGTTAACTCATTGAGTTTTCTGTAGTCTACAACTACACGCCATTTTGGCTTACCCGAAGCATCAAGTTTCTTAGGGACAACCCACACTGGAGATGACCAGGGGGAGTTAGAGGGACGAATAATATTTTGTTCTAACATTTTGGATACCTGCGTTTTGACTTCTTCTTTGTGTATCTGGGGGTATCGATACGATTTTGTAAATACCGGTTTCGCGTCATTGGTATCTATCGCGTGTTTAATTTCATTGGTGAAGGTTAGTTGGTCACCTTCAAGATAAAAAATATCCGCATATTCTAGGCAAAGTTGAGTTATTAGTTCATTTTCTTCCATGTTTAGGTGGTCTAGACGGAGTTGGTTTTTTATTTCATAATGTCTGTCTACGAAAGTTTGGGAGGTTTCTTCGTCTATATAATTCAGTGAGAAATTTTGGATTGGTTCTAGTTTTAAATTTGAAAAATTAACGGTTTTGGTTACCGCGTTTACGTTTAATATAGAGGTAATAAATTCACCTTTATCGTCTATCTGAACTATCGCGTTAGGAAGTCTTACCTTGTCTACTTCGGTAGCTAGCAGTATAGCTTCCGTATTGGACAAGTGACATTTAAGTTTGGTAATTTGTTCTATACGTGGTTCAACTGAAATTATATTTGATATATTACGGGTGGTCTCACGATTATCTGGATTTGGGTAATTTTGTATGTTTGGCAGACCCTGGTCCGTGACTTTGTGGATCGGGATTGTTTTGAAATTTGTTACAAGTTTTTTGTTTTTTATATCCACTATACAGTTGTAATGTTCTAAGAAATCAGACCCTAGGAGTCCATCGAATTCTATGTCAAGATCGCATACATAAATTTTAAATGGTTCATTGTTGTCAAACGGGATAAAGACGGCTTCGTTAATATTTATTTTTTGGTCAGTTATGCCTTGGATCGTAATGTTTTCCGGACATCTCCTACTATAATTTTCACAAATTTTGGGTTTGAATATGGATAGTCCTGCGCCCGTGTCGATTAATAATCTATGCGTGTTAGTAATGTCATAGATATAATACAAATTTTTGGATTTGACAGACAATAAGGGGCTTATAGGAACTGTTGTTCCGGGAAGTTGAGATTTGGGTTGAAATTGTCCAAGTTCATTTTGCCGAATTGGGTTTGCAGTACTGTCATCTCGGGGTCTCCGGTTTTGTGATAAGGCGGGTCCGACTGGGCATGTGGGCCTGATCGAAAATCCCGATTATATACAGGTGTTGTATCGAAAGTCGATTCGTCCGTGTAATAATTTTCGGAGGGACTATTAGCAGTATAATAGTCTTCGTTGCTGTTGTCGTATTCCGAAGTATTAGCTGTATAATAGTTCGGACTTGCGTAGGGGTTATTATCAGTGTAATATCCCTCGTTAATATTTTCGTAAGGGTTATCGTAAGCGTAATAACTTTGATTTTGTTGCTCTAGATTTTCGGGTTCAGTATTTTGATTGAGATGAAGCGTTTTTCTATTTGAATTTGGTCTATAATAATTAGGGTTAGGTTGAATCGCAGGTGGTCTTGCATTATTGAAATTTGGGTTTGGTGCAATGACGGGTGGTCTTTGTTGCTGGAAGTTTTGTGAGCTTCCAGGATTTTGGTTATAGTAGTTAGGTCTTTGTTGTTGGAAATTTTGCGAATTTCCAGGATTTTGGTTATAGTAATTAGGCCTAGGATAGATTTGGGGAGTACCAAAATTTGGGGGTCGAGAACTTTGTTGTCTCTGACGACATTCATTAGCGACGTGTCCCGTACGTTTGCAAAATGAACAATGTCTTGCAGGTAAGGGGAAGTTTTGGTTACGCGTGGGAGTGATTGCACTATTGTTGCGATTGGTTTTTTGCGTTTCAAAGTAATTTAATTGGAGTTCCTTTCGAACTCTCGTTATTGCTTTTAGCATATTCTCAGGGTCGCTTGCCCTAACAACATGTGCAAGTTTGGGTTCTAGTCCCGTGAGTAGGGTGTTCAAAACCATGCCCTCAGTTAATTGCGTTTGGGCTTGTTTTTGTGCCGCTGTTAACCGCTGTTTATGAACAGAAGCATGCATTTTTGCTTCGTGGGTTTGCAAGCGCGCAATAAACGTGAGTGGAGATTCACCGGGAAGTTGTCGCATTCTTTGCAAGTCTTGTATTAAGGAGGTTAGGTCTCTACTATCACCGAAATGATTCTCTAAAAGAGTTTTAATTTCTTCCCAATGAGTGGGATTTCTAGAGTTCACTAGTTCAGCTGCACGGCCTTTTAATTTGTTTTTTATGTGAACAGTTAAAAGTACCACCTGATTACCAATTGCCATGCCAAAAGCAGTTCTACATGAATTTAAAAATGTATTTAAATTTATTTGATTACCGTCATATTCAGGAATAATTGAAAATATTTCGCTTAATTTATATGGTTCAATAGCGTCTGGTTGATGGTGAGGTTGAGGTTGAGGTTGAATTAGTGGTTGTGGCTCTTGTTGTTGTTGGTTTTGTTGCTGTTGATGAGCCATATTTCTGGTAGTTACTGGCATAAACTAATTTTAATTTTGGGATACTTAGACGTATTTTACTTATAACAAAGGACAACAGAACTGTTCTTTCCACGGCAATACGCACAAGAAATGGTGCGATTATTAATTCTAATTTAATTTGCACTTAAAACGAGATGATTCAATAAGTACTTACAAGTAATAAATCTTCATTTATAGAAGTAGGTCCTTTTTTGATTGAGGGATTGGAATCCGCCGCCCGTCGTCAAAGGTCTCCTTGTTCCGGCGATCCTTTCCTGAAGTTAGGCCCTTTTTGGGGTGTTCCTTGTTCTTCTGGGAGGTTTTCGTTGGTTAGGCTCTTCTTCCAGGCGTTATTACCAATCCTACCGACTGCGCCACTTTTATATCACTTAGAACTTGATTTGCTTTTTTAAAAACTTTTATTTTAACTTTTACAAATTATTTATATGATTTTATATGGTTGAAAATATGTAGATATAATTAGTACAGAGATTAAATGAATACTGAACGCAAATGCGTCTGTTGGTCATATTTATAAGGTTTGATATCAACGTAGGCACAGCATTCTGGGAATTGTTGCCGTGCCAGCGTTTCACATGAGAAGTCTAGGAAGTTGTTATCGCTTAGGTGATAAATGTATCAAATTATATCACGTACCATGATAAGAATATAAAGTTACTTATTTAGATAAGATACTTAGATATTTGAATACATTGATGTGGTTTGTTTAGCATATAACATATATATATATATATTTTTCGACAATCATACATATTTCAACTCGTACTTCTATGAAATATATTAGTAAAATTCATAAGCAAAAAAAAATGTATTATGGAAATAATATTTCGTAAGATTTCCATTTTAGTACAAGCGACAAAAATTAAGAGAACATTTTTTTTAAAATTAAATAATTAATAACTTTTTTATTTACTGATCGATTTTCTTCAAAATTTAGGATGTCCAAAAACTAACATTATTTACAAGAAAACTGCGAAGAGTATTCTATAGAATGTGTAACAATTATATATAAAAATCTCATAAAATTGGCGAAGAGTACGTTTTTAGCTTGTTTCCCTGTCTTTTACGAGTATTCAGTTACGATAATAACACAACTCTATGGATGTGAATGTAATATCCCCATTATAAATAGGTACTCACATACGGAATTCAAAGTTCAGTGATTCATCTCGTAATATTATAGTTTATATCTACAATAATAAAAATTCAGCTAATTACTCTTCCAAGAGTGAGGAAGTTGTTAATTTATTCACAAGAAACTAGTAGAAATAATACGAGGGAATTTCTTTTAGGTAGCGTTTCAGTGATTCCCAACAAACCTACGTAGAAAATTGCTTTGTACTTTGTAATTGTCATAGTTCAATGGTAGATTCTTTGGACCAAAATATGAGGATATAACCAAACATGTCTTAGTAAATTGTTGATGTGGAAAAAGATACAGGGTGTTAAAATTGTAATTTTTATTCTTTTTTTTGCAATATCTCAACTACCACTTGACCGATCTTCTTCCAATTTGGTAAGGAAACATTTTTAAGCTAAGAAACAATAATTTATGTATTACATCGCACTAGCCCGTGAAGGGCGCCTCATGAGCTATACCTGATGATGAATATCTTCTTTCTTTTTTTCTTACGAAACGTAGTGGCATTTTTAACTAGAAAATCTCATGCACGAGTCATTTCTACGTAAAAAAAAGGTAAACTTGATAGAACTTGATAATTCCAACCGTTTTCGAGAAAACTGCCATATAGTTCTCAAAAACACAGAACTAAGACGTCACCAAAGTACACTTTTCAATAAAAACAATTTTTTCTTGTCAGATTGGGTTTGTTTTCAAAGGATTTTTGAGATCTATGCGGCAGTTTTCTCGAAAACGGTTGGAATTATCAAGTTCTATCAAGTGTACCTTTTTTACATAGAAATGACTCCTGCATGAGATTTTCTATTTAAAAGTGCCACTACGTTTCGTAAGAAAAAAAGAGAGAAAATATTCATCATCAGGTATAGCTCATGAGGCGCCCTCCACGGGCTAGCGTGATGTAATACATATATTATTGTTTCTTAGCTTAAATAATGCTTCCTTACCAAATTGGGAGAAGGTCGGTCAAGTATTGGTTGAGATATTGCAAAAAAAAATTACAATTTTAACACCCTGTATCTTTTTCCACAGCAACAATTTACTAAAGCATGTTTGATTATATCCTCATATTTTGGTCTAAAGAATCTACCATTAAACTATGGCCTATTATCAATGGTCCACTTAATATGTAGCCATTGGTTTAGATTACACAGGTCGACAAAAAAAACGGGCTGCGTTTTCGATCAGAACTACCTTATTCTATGTTTTTGACATGCTGAAACTGATTCTGATATTTAAAAAATCTCCCCTAAAAATGGTCTTGTCCTAAGGTTCTGATGGAACTTTTCTGAAGTATTTTGACGCGTTGAAGCTAATTTTGGGCAAAAAAATTATACTAATACTCCCCTTTTATCCCCTAAAAGGGGCAAAGAAAAAGTTGATATGAAATACATATTAGTAAAATATATAAATTGATATTAAAATCATTGAAAATATTTCACTAGATTACACTAGATTTCAATTACAAAAACACAAAAATAAAAAAATAAATAAATTTAAATAATTAATAACTTTTTTATTTATTGATCGATTTTGTACAAAAATAATAGAGTTCTTCCTCTAGCTAACACTATCTTACTGTCCAATTTTCAATATAATCCAAATTTTCTTTCTCAAGTTATTGTGCTTATAAGAAACTTGACGGACGGATAGACGGACATTTTGAAAGTTGTTCAGAATTCATTCGATAACACAATGATATGAAATCTTTTTGTCTACGAGCGATATGTCCGGTTTTAGAAATGTGCCGATCAAATGCAATATACTCTTCGTTTTCGTATTTGTGAAGAGTATAATAATAGGCTGCACTATACTATAAAGACCGTACTTTACTTATATGGGAGTTAGTGCAAGTTGTGTAGGTTGGTTTATTTAATTTTACTAGGTAAAATTTCATCCGTTTTTGTAAATATTTATCAATTTCGTTTTTTTTTTGGGGGGGGGGGAATCTATTGTTAAAATTTCCATTATTATTTTCCAAGACCTTTAGGGGTGTTGCTGTGGTTTGCTTTTTGAAATGGTGTCAGATATTTTTCGATTTAAACGCGTTACCGTTTAATTTATCTTGCTGATATTAAGCCTCATGTAATAGCAAATTGTATTTATTCTTGTAGTTTTGGCAACTTAATGCAATGTTTGCAAAAATTTATTTGTAAATTTTTAAACTTAGACGTTGTTAGATACTGACTTTAGAAACGTGTTATTCGTGACGTTTTTATTTCTGTCCAGTATATTTTCTCTAAATAGTAGTACAGTCGTTTATTGCGAATATAATAATAGTATTAATTTATTAATTGTAAGGTATATATCGCTTTTTCTGTATTTTGTTTTCTTGGCATTTCAATCTAAGAACTGAAACTTTACTCATATAAAGTGACATTTTTATATTTAACGTTTCTAAAAAACAATATGTATTTAAAATTCAAAGCGGGTAGCTAAAGTTACAAAAGGATTTTTAATTAGGAATGATGGAATTTATTTATTATAAAAATGAACCGTTACAATTATTACAATGCAAATAATCTTGAACATAAAACTTTTAACTTAAACATAGATAGAATTATCGGAAAATTATGTAGAGATTGCGTTAATAATTTGGCTACACAGCAAAATTACGTACCTTGACGTTTAGAGGTGTCTTTAGATCAACCTGTAAATGCAGAAACTGTTAATAAGATTTGTTTTCATTACACCGTTATTAGTCGAGTCTAGTATTTTATTAAATAATAAATTAAATTTCAAAATAGTTCGCAGAATGCGCGTATAGATAGCAATTTAGCGATAACTGTAACAACTACCACGGTGCTCAATCTAATAGTATATCATTACAAAGCAATTTTTTATTCCGAGCCAATTACAGCGTAATTGAGAGTGTAATATGAGATGAAAGTTATGATTTTTCAAGAAAATTTCACTTTTTATTGGTACTGCTTCAGATGCGTTCACCGATAAGCCATCGTATCGAAATTACGAGGGGATTGAAAATGTACCTAGCTGTGATAATAATTGGATGGTCGCGATTTAAAACTTTTCTACTGAGTAACAATTTGTAAACGGTAATAAAATTGCACGTTAGGAGTATTAGTAGAAGGCTTGGTGAAGATTTGTACTCACTGTAACGTAAAAATGAAAGAATCAAGTTGCACAATTTGTACATCGTGACATAAATAATCTCGATCCAGTTACCTTAACTGCTTCTCAGTTATTATATCAATACACATTCAATTTAAAATCATTATATTTGTTAGAGAGCTATTGAATTATATAGCTACGATTATGTAAGAGAATAACAGAATATTTTACCTGGTACGGATGTTTTAACTATTAATATATTTACTAGGTCAGTAGGAAATTCAAGTCTTCATTGCAATACATTATTCTGTTGGCGTACCTTCGTTGTATGTCACATATGACAGCACCACGCCAACTGTCGCGGTTATAGTAGGTTCCTTAAACTGATAATTTTGTTACGTGCTGACTACGGCCGCGAAAAAAAATAACAAAAAAAGTGACATGATTTCTCTTCAGTGAAAATATTTTAAGGAATGGTATTGCCTTGCTGTCATATACAGAGTGTCCCAAAAGTAAGGATACGCCTGAATAACTCGCCAGGATAGCGACAAATGAGGAAAATGACCTCTATAAAAGTTGTTAAGATCATAGGGGGGGCACCGCTTGGTGAACGCATTTTACTTGAAAGTAATTTTCAAGGTCATCTGAAGGTCGACTTCGAAAAGTTTACAATTCATAAAAAAACAACAAAAATACAAGAGGAAGGTAATTTCGAATTTACGCGGGTTCTCCGTAACTGAGTGGAGATGCAGCTTCCACGGCGCATGAGAATCGAGGCAAGGAGCGGGAGGCGCGTGCTAGTCCATGGGGAGGATTTCCCTTTCTTTATACTTTGACCGTTGTCGACTTCACTACACTACAATAACAAACCAAATCACCAAATCCTTTGTCCGTTTGAGAAGTTGGGAAGGGTTGAAGACGTAATCGAAAACAAGGGGATAAGTATTAAAACTAAAAGAGAAAAAAGTCGATTTCCCACCACTTGGAAGGGAACAATCTCAGAGGCTGCTATCGCCCTTCACCCTGCCTCAGACCTTCCGCTGTTAATAAACCTTCAAAAAACCTTCAATGATTACCTTCCCAAACACGCATAATCATTCCATCGTCGAAAAACGGAGAAAAGGGGTGATTTTTGACCATTTATAGGGTGGGCGTGGTTAAAAACTTCTCCCACTATTTTTTTGGATTCAGCATCCTCTAAACGGGGGGAGGGGGTAAGTGGGTTTCGTCGCTGTAGCAAACAGTCGACCTTCTTTGGCTTCCTGATCCTCCACTAAGTCTGACGCCTTTGCTGACTTTAGAGAGTCTAGCATGATAACCATCCATATCCATTTATACTTTTTAACCGACTTCAAAAAATTTAAAAAAGGAGGAGGTTCTCAATTCGACCCGAATGTATGTTTTTTTATCTGTTCAAAGTTTACTCTGGCGTAGCTTAAGCAATTTCTGTCAAGTCTGCTGGAAACTGTAGGCTAAGGCCCGGCAGTGGTTCCACACTAAATTTATCATGCTACATCTGGTGTAAGCTGAACAAAAATTAGAAACAATTTTTTATATTACGAGCATATTCAAAGATTTAGCGGAGTCATCGGTGATATCAATTAAAAATATAGTTCTCGATTTATTTATTATTCTCGATTTTTAATTGAGATACGATAATGCCAGCAAATCTTTTGTAGATTTACGTGAAACCTGGTACAATGATGGAAACCGAAAAATAAGCGACTATATGAAATTATGTATTGTGGACTAAAAGTATATTATTATAAGGAACTAAAGTGAGGATACGATGTATTATTTGTTTATCCTCCATGCAGGGACCTTGAACTATGTGAAGCTATTAAAAAGTTGAAAAAATTTTTTTCTAAATCAAGAACCTTTTTTAAAAAATATCTCTAAAAAGTAAGAAATAGAATTTCACTCGGTTTTACAAATATTTGTCTGTCTATCTACCTATTAATGGAAAATAGCAAGAAACTGTACCTTACTACCAAATATCAATTTGAAGTCGATGCAAAACGTATTTTTGAAATTAGTAATTTTATTTATACAGTTTTTACTCACCTATCTCACAACATTACTGAGCAACGTTGAAAAGTATGTATCTTAAGATATATTTTTTAAACATTTTTCTCTTAATCTAATTGAGATAGAGTGATAAACCTGAAACGTTATTGTGAAGAAAATTGAATTCATTTTTTTAGTTGCCTCGCTTAACTATTAATATTTTTATTTAGCAGAAATTTGTTTCAAAGGTGAATTTTATCAGATTGACTTCCTTAGAAAAACTCGTATAACAATAAATATGTATATAAACTGGTAAATGTTTCATCAAAATTGGACTACTGAAACGTAGTGAAAAATAAATAAATATCCAGTTGGTCCGCGGTTTCGCCCACTGTACAGGTTATAATTACTCGATCCAATTAATAAATACTAGCTTTATTTGTATTTTTTATTAATCATCATCACTATCAACACAACAGATACACTGTATTTTTCAAATATTTTTGTCAAAATTTCTGCTTGCTTAATTGTTTCCAGAAAGATACCCAGCATAAGATAAACAATATATCATGACTGCCACATGTGAACATCAGCCCACTTCTATTGCCATTATAGTACGAGAGCCAGCGATACTTTTAGTTGCTGTATTTTTTTAAACTTGATTTACCTTCTTTCTTATGTAATGATATGAAGATTGAGACGTTCCGATCATCGGTTTAGATTTCTGCTTCCCATATTTTTTGGCATATTTTCATTCCATCTGCACCAACTAACTTCGAAGCTTCTGCCATGATATTACCGACACCAGTTGTTTTGTCAGTTTTTAGTTTTGGTAAAACTGTCCCCACTTCTTATTTGTATGTGTTTAGATATGTGTTGAAAGTTAGCGTTCGTAGGCCTGCTGCCAGTCATCTCCTACCTCAGTGTGGTCACTTTCTGAAAGCATCGCGCAGTATTTTCTCCAAGCTTCATAAACTTAATCTCTATCAGTTCTCAGAGTACTGGTGAAGTCTTGAATTGGCCACGTTTTAGGTTTAAATTTACCTACTTGCAATCACTACTTTGGCATGCTTCTAAAGATGATTACCTGGAAATTTATCTGAATAGTCCCCAGTACAGCGTCCTTTTTTGAAAATGATTACAAAAGTGGTAAAAATGGTCTTAGCGGCTTCATTTTAACGAGTCTACCACACTGTAAAATTTTCAGAGTACAGGATGGGCGCTTTTCCGCACGCGCAACACCTAAACCTCTAGCGCGGTTACGATTTTTTATTACAAAACTCAATTTTTTTATTTTAATTGAAAGATTATACGTCAAATCAAAAGAAAATTTTTTTTATCCGAAAAAAAAAGAGGGCGTGATTGTCGAGTCCGACACCTGCAACATATCACTCTAGCGCGGTACCGTTTTGTTATTGCAATTGCTCATAATTGCCTAAAAAAGATAGTTCATAAGTTTTTTCAGTCCGACAACCTGAATATGTCAGTTATGGCAGGTTATGTTTTGCGATTGCAAAATTTCGGACAAAAATCACTCGTGATATATTGGTACGTTTTTGAACTAAATATAGCACTGTCCGACAAAAATAGTGGATCATATTACCAGTCCGACAAAAAAAAAATACGATGCATCCTTAATCGTACGCTCAACAAGCAATCACGATAAAATACAGGATACTATTAGACGTGCCAAACAGTAAAGAGAAACTTTTTAAAATATAAGTTCAAGTAGCCATCGTGCATAACGATATATCTCTGTAAACTTAAGAGGTAGCCACGACAAAAGGTGTAATGCTGTTAGCCGTATCATGCAGCAAAAGGAGACCGACCAAAAGTACATACGTATACACGTAACGTCTATTATGACTTGCAGTACCTATTCTCATATGTAAAACAACGCTCGGTATAATGATTGTTAACTAAACTCACTTAACTAGTACTCTATATATTTTCAAATAAATATTAGTCAGTTATAACAACATAAAAATATTAAATTTTAGTGAGATCGTACGCTCAATAAGCAACCACGATAAAATACGGGACACTGTTAGACGTACCAATCAGTAAAGGAAAACTTTTAAAAATATAAGTTCAAATAGCCATCGTGCATAATGCTATGTCTCTGTAAACTTAACAGGTAACCACGATAAAAGAAGTAATGCTGTTAGGCGTGTCATGCAGCAAAGGGAGACCGACCAAAAGTATACACGAAACGTCTGTTATGACTTGTGGTATCTATTCTCATATGTAAAACAACGCTCTGTATAATGATTTTTTATCTCATACATGGGTGATAGGTGGGGTTCAAGAACGAAGCCGGCAAAGCAAAGTGTATATATAATAAAAATGGAGCCTGGCGGACCATAAGGCGATGAATTCATCAGCTGCTCTTCCCGCGCACACTCTTTAGTATAGTTTAGTGCGCGCGCTTTGGCACTACTTTCAAAAATTAATATTTTTTTTTAAATTTTTTTAATTAGTTTATATTAGTTTACGTCATTTTTTTTGTCGGATTTTTTTAATATACATATTTTATTTGAAAGTGAAAAAAAATTAAGATTATAACTTTTGTAATCGCAAAACGTAACCTGCCATAACTGACATATTCAGGTTGTCGGACTGAAAATTTGTCGGACACTATATATTTCGTTGCCTGGCAACAACTAGACCCATGGAAATATTGACTTTCTCTTTCAGAAATTTCGTCAGATATATCAATATTTTTAAACTATTTGCGGAAATAGTACATTGTGTATCTAGTAGTAAAAGCAATACATTCCCGGACGACGATGTAAATTGTTGCTAACAAGCAATGAAGGTAGGGAATGTGCTTTTACTACGAGGTACACATACTATTTTTATCTGAAATCGTAATCAATATTATTATAAACATATAAGAATAAAAATACATATAAAAAACAGTTTACTTTACCGGACTGTTTTTTGACAGTTACTTAGCAGCAGAATAAAATACTAAAATAGCGCATTTTGGGATCTGCAACTTTCGCCGACATTCTTGATGGATTTCAGAAAAACATATTTGAAATATTACTGATTATTTATATTTTATTAAAACGATAATTGTGATAAGTAATACAATATATAATTTATTGTTATTTCTGTCACATTATAAAGGATCCAGTTTGTTATATAGGAAATAACAGACGCTTTCCCACACTAAATTGACAATACTGCTACAAGCCTGGTATACTATTTTCTCTAGTAATTACGTCTAATAATTTAATTTTAGTAATTATAAGCAATTTTAATTACATCTGTTATCTGCTTTCGCGTGACAATGGTGTGAGATAGGAAAAATGTTCGGCTAATTTCAGCATCAATCAAAATATAATTCACTAATGTGGGAAAGTGTAGTCTTCACATCTTCTGTAGCCAATGTTTGTAAAGTTCGACGACAAATTGGATTATTTTGACACGGGAACGGTATTCCTTCACTTTACAAATTGAATAGTAAATAAATGTACGTTGAACATAAATTATTCAGCAAAGTATGAAGTGGTTGGTAAAAACAAAAGTGCACACCTCACAAATGGATTTCCCTAATGGACAACGTCCCTAATTTCCACGAAATGCTTGAATATTATTTCGTCAATGGGTCAAAACAAAACAAAAAAAATAGATATTAAAACAATTATTATTTTCATTTTCTATTTAAAAATTTTTAAGCTCAAAAATATTTTGTTACGAAAAAGTAGTCTATAACAATAAATAACACAGCCACACAAAAGAAAAAAAAAGTGCTGTGCAAACGACCACAATACAGGGTGTCCCAGAATTGAGTTCCCGGACGAGAACCCCGAGTTCATATTGGGCTCATATAACCCAACTTACCTTAGTCCGAAAATGCATCCCAGAGGAAGTACATCCTCTTAAAGTGAGATAGAAAAAAAATATATTTCCAATAACTTCCGTTATATAGAAGATAAAACTTTCAAATTTTTATGGGAGCTGTATCTCTATAAGCACTCTATGCAAATTTGAGAACAACCAAATATCTTTTGTTTCTCATTTTTTTTTTCATAATTAATATTTGATTGGCTGTAAAATTACAAAATACTTGTACATTTTTATAGAGCATTGAAAGGGACTCTTAAAATGTTTTGTAATATCAATAAAAATACAAGAAATTATCGTTTCTTCCTCTATTTGTATTTGACATTTATTTACAATTCCAGAAAATTATTGTAGTAACAGAAAAGTCGTTTATTTTAAACAAATTACATTCATAACAAATGCCCCACATGACGCCCACCTGTTTTAAAATACTTTTATAATTTCATGTAATATCAACCAAAAATCAGTAATCATTGTTTTTTCTCTGTAGATCATAGGTGCTTGTGAAACAGAAAACCTGTCACGTTGTCATGACAACACAAAAGTTAATTCATCAGTAACGTCAAAAAAATAGAAAGTATAAGTTTAATTTAGGTAATCTACCAGCAAAGAGTTGGGTTATTGTAATTTTGTATCATGAATCAATTTAGTAATGAAGAATATGCTGATATGCATTTGACAAATGGAGAAATGAAGTATAATTCTCGAGCCGCTGAGCGAAGATACAGGCAAAACAAGGGCGGATCCAGAAAGGTTACTGGAGGGGGGGGCACTAATACTTTCAAGGATATCCCTTCGGACTCCGCGATCACTACTTTTTATCGCCTCGTGGGGCGATCCGAAATTTTTTTTTATCGCCTCCTGGGGGAAAGAGGTGCTATTAAAAATCTGAAAAAAAATTTTATCGCCTCATGGGGGAGTGTGCAAATAGAAATCCAAACAAAAATTTTTTTCGCCTCATGGGGGGAGGGTGCTATTAATTGTCACCTTGAAAAAGTAACGAATACTTTTTGTCCTCCTTTACACTCAATTTGACGCCCCTCCAAGCGGGTTGTCCAGCCCTTAAGCCGCACCTGCTCGGTGGGGGTGGGGGGGGGGGGCAATTGCCCCTGGTGCCCCCCTGGATCCGCCCTTGAGGCAAAAGTACCGAAACCGAAGAACACCATGTCATAAAACGTTTATTGCTGTATATCAACGTTTAAGGGACACAGGATCAGTGTGTCCTGTAAATAATACTAGGGGAAGGATTTCTGTACTAAATCCCGATTACAAAGAAATGATTTTAGATGCTATTGATGAAAATCCTGAAATAAGCATCAGAAGGTTAGCGGCAATGCATCAGGGGTATTCAAAGAGTACTATTTGGAGAATTAAAATAAACAACTGTACCCGTTTCATTTTCAAAAAGTCCAAGCATTATTAGAACGAAATTATCCACCTCGATTGGAATTTTCAGTGGTTATGAAAAAAAAAAAAAGATCAAAATTTCTTTTCCCGAATATTATTCACCGACGAAGCAGAATTCACGAGAGACGGAATATTTAATTTACATAATGCTCATCACTGGTCATCTGCTGAAAATTCTCATGCCATAAAGCAAATGAAACAACAGCAGAAATTCTCAATCAATGTGTGGATAGGTATAGTTAACAATCAACTATTAGGTCCAGTTAAATTACCAAACCGTCTAAATGGGCAAGAGTACTTACACTTTTTGCAAAATGGTTTACTACCTCTGCTCGATGACGTACCTTTGGAAATACGACGTAATTTATGGTTCATGCATGACGGATGTCCTGCTCACTTTAACATTATTGTACGTCAGTTTCTTGACAGAGTTTATGGAAACCATTGGATTGGCAGAGGGGGGCAAACTGCTTGGCCAGCCAGGTCGCCAGATTTGAGCCCTAGCGATTTTTGTATTTATTATTTAAAAACTCTGTTCCAATTGATAGCAGAGAGCAACTTTGGCAACGTGTACAGAATGCGTGCGATGAATTTAGAGGGATTTTGCGTATTTTCCAATGAATTCGCTCGTCGTTGATGAAGAGAATTGATATGTGTACTGAAACAGGTGGACATCATGTGGAACATTTATTATGAATGTATATTGTTTTAAAATAAGTTGTCTTTTCTGATATTACAAAATGTTATTCTATAATTGTAAATTAATGATAAATAAAAATAGAGGAAAAAACGATAATTTCATGTATTTTAATTGATATTACAAAAATTTTTAAGAGTACCTTTTTTGGGGCCCTTTCAATTCTCTGTAAATAAGTATTCTGTAATTTTACAGGGTGATTAAAAAATTACAGCCAGTCAAATTTTAATTATTATGAAAAAAAATTGAGAAACAAAAGATATTTGGTTGTTGTCAAGTTTGCATAGTGTTCTTATAGAGCTACAGCTCCCATCAAAATTTGAAAATGTTATCTTCTATATAACGGAAGTTATTCGAAAAAAAAAAAAATTTCTACCTCACTTTAAGAGGATGTACTGCCTAAGGAAAAGAAAAACTTAAATATTGTATTCCTATGAATTTTGAAGCGCTGACTATCAATGTCGGAATTCCCCTAAAAGATTACCAGAATTTTCTAACCTCAAGAAATAGCTTAAAATCTACAATAGGTATTGTTAAAAAAAAAAGAAAATAAATATCTATGAAAACGTCTAAAATAATTTGAGACGCTGAACATTAACTGATGTCAGATTTCCCCTAGGAAATCACCAGAATTTCCTAACCTCAAAATAATAACTTAAAGTCTAAAATATTGTCAAAAAATGAAAGAAGTCCTATGCAAACGATCCCACCTTAACACTAAAAGTAGTAATTCAAGATACCTTTTAAAATTTTTATAAGCGTTGAGAGAGTTTGGATGTAAAAGGGTTAAAAATCTTATTCCTTTTTCTGGTAACGAACACTTTTACTATCAAAAGTTCTATGCAGTGGATTTCGCGCTCGTTTGACTCTTTTTTTTGACTTCTCGTTTTAACGTTCAACAAAAACCTGACATCATATTTATATCCCATCTTCCTTGATAACGCTGCTCCATTTCCATAATGCCCTGATGGAATATTTGTCCCTGTTCTTCACTAAAATCCCTATGGTTTTCAGGAAAGTCATCAATATGAGAATCTAAGAAGTGGAGCTTCAGATTCACATTGCAACCTAGCTCACGATGGTTTTCCACCAGATTAAGGACAGTTTCTCTGTAGTTATGACTTTTTTGATTCCTAAGAAAATTTTTAGCAACTTCGTTAAAACTAAGCCAAACTGATTTTTTTGTTACAAAAATTTTCTCTGAGCATTGTACTTATTTGAGGTCCATCAAATATTCCTTCCATTAACTATGCATATGAAACATTTGGATATTTAAATGTTTCTCCTTCCTTATTTAAAGCTTTCACAAATTGTTTCATAAGACCAAGTTTGATGTGAAGTGGTGAGAGTAGTACTTTTTCTGGGTCAACTTAAGGACTTGAAAGAACGTTATATGACATCCAAACTCTCCCAACGTTTATAAAACTGTCTCAACGCTTATAAAAACTTTAAAAAGTATCTTGAATTACTACTTCAAGTGTTAAGATGTGGTCGTTTGCATAGGACTTCTTTCATTTTTTTTGACAATATCGTAGATTTAAAGCTATTATTTTGAGCTTAGAAAATTCTGATGATTTTCTGTGAAAAATCTGACATTAAGTTCGTATTCAGCGTCTCAACTTACATACACAATATTTTAGACGTTTTCATAGGTATTTATTTTCTTTTCTTTACAATATTGTAGATTTTAAGCTATTTCTTAAGGTTAGTAATTTTCTAGGGGAATTCCAACATTGATTTCATATTCAGCGCTTCATAGGAATACAATATTTTAGTCATTGCATAAGTGTTTTTTTTCTTTTTTTCACAACACTGACTATTTTAAGCGGTTTTTTGAGATTAGAAAATTCTGATGATTTGCTGGGGGAATTTCGACAATCGAATTCGTATTCAACGGCCCAAAATACCTAGGAATACTATATTTTGGTCGTTTGCAGAGCACTTTTTTTCTTTTGTGTGAGTGTGTAATTATCAATGATAGGATTTTGCAGAGTGAGAGGGAAATATGCGGTTTATGGATACTATTAATTGATCAAAAGCAGTTGATTAATTAGTATATAACCTAACAAGAGTAGATAAACCATTTTAAAAGTATTCCATATTCCCGGCCGTACGTTTTTCTTTAAAAGTTTTTAGGAAGTAAAATGGCCACCACAAGATATCTACCAAAGAACATTAAAAAATTAAATTAAAAAGGATATTATACTAATTAGAATAATACTACTGTTAAATAATTTCTAGATTTCCATAGAATTTTTTTAATTATTTTTTTGTTAAAATTCATAACCGACAGTTACAAAAATATACATGTTTTTAATATGATTTGGTTCCACAAGAGATGCGAAGTAATTACAGTTACATTAGTGAATTTTAACTGCAGAAATTTCCCCTGCAGCACTGCTACGTGACTATAAATTATTGTTAATAAAATCTTGACTTAACGGTTTTTTTAACATTAAAGACATTAAAACATTAAAAGCAGCTTGTGTGGTCTTAAGCCACATACCAACTTTACTTAACTAGTTAAAAAATAAACAAAACCAAACTCACCTCATTCAGCTAAGAATTCCAAATCACGCATATTTTGGAGTTTTTAGACAGGTAGTAATCACAATTAACATACAGAATATTTCCCAAACACAACGGATAACTTTTCGCAAAAATAATACTGTGTTAATAATTACTTAAAATCATGAGCAAACTAACTTAACGCAAGTTTACTCATGAAAATAAATAGTAGGTACTGCCATAAAAAAAATTAGGTCCGCTCGCATAATATTCAATTCAATTGGTATTAAACAGCTGTTGATATTAGGCCAAACGAATTCGAATTATAACAATGACGGTGATAACTCACGGCCGAAACGTATGGCTTGTCAAGTGAAAAGGTAGCCGACTAACACTCCTGCTGCTCAACACTTTTCTGGTTGTGCAGAAGAGCCGACTTCAGCATCGATACCGTGTAAAAACTTCTTAACGGAACGGCTAACAGGTCGATACGACCTCGACAGATATTCTGTTCTATGATCCAGTTGGATACCTTTACGGGTATATTAGATGATGGTGGTGTAGCTGAATCGCCAAAGGTATTTTACTTCCGTCCAGTGGAAGTATAGTAACGCCAAAAAAATTTTTGAAAATTTTTATTATTCAAACAAGCTTAAAATGTCATGAAACGTCGAGATTTTAAGTTTGAGTGAAAAAAAATATATTCCTGTCTGTCTGTCTGTAACTTTTTTGTGCGCACGATTACTCCGGAACCGTTTAAGATATTGACTTGACATTTGGTACACGTATGTACTTTAACAAGATCTGGAACTAGATTATATTGTGATCTTATTCTGTTGAACGGTTGAGGGGAAAATTAGGGTAAATAAGGGTAAATGGGTAAATCGAGCAAGTAAGAATCCATAAAATTGGTATTTAGTATATACAATGTGTCCACGGCAAAGCGGTATTATAAGAGCAAATGACAATTTTTTTTGGATTACAAACACAATTGTTTGTATTCTGCTCTTGCTTCACCCAAAAACTATTTTTAGTATCTTAGACATTAAAAAATTTATAGAGGGCGCTGGTAACAGCTTAAAAATAAAAATCGAATCAGGTAAAATGCCTTTTCTGTGCGAAATATTGAAAAATTTTATTAGAAAAACTTGCTAAGAATAAAATATATGACGTTGCATCAAATATGCCATGGAAACAAAAATAAAAGTGATCCGTCTTTGTGTCAGAATAATTTATTGTTTGTATTAAAATGTCAACTTTACAAGAAAAAGTTTATTTAGTACCATGCTACGGCACTGGCGAATCTAGCATGAAACATGTGATTTCGAAGTTTAATGAAAAGTTTCCTAACGATACAAAAGGCATGGAGAATTGTAAAATGATTCAAGAAAACTGGAAATGTAAATAAGCAGACTAGGCCAAAGAAACAGTATAATGAAGATGATGCAGCAACAGTATTAGCGATGGATTCTCTCAGAGAGAATCCAAAATTATCTTTAAGAAAGCGAGCTAATGGTAAGGGGTAATTAAATCGTTAATTTGTAAAATATTCAAAGAAAACAAACAAGATAAGCGCTTATACTTTTGAATGTTAATGGGGGAAAAATTTGCAGAAGACCGGTTTCTTCATCGACATATCATTTTCTTTGATGAAGCAACTTTTACCACCAATGGTGTTGTGTCTAGTCAGAATTGCCGCTACTGGAGCGATACAAACCCAAATTTTAGAATTGTTACAGGAAGTCAATATTCTAATGTTTGGTGTGCAATATCCTACAATGGTATAATCGGACCATACTTCATTGATGGTAAATTGAATCAGAATAAATATTTAAATCTACTGGAAACATTTTTTCATGAATATTTACATACCTTGCCACTGGACGAAAGAGCACGTATGTATTTTCAGCAAGCTGGTTGTTCAGCCCACAGCACACAAATAGTAAGGAATTGGCTGAATAATAATTCTGAAGAAAAGTGGATTGGACGATTTGGATGCTTTCCGTATCTACTCAGATCACTTGATTTGACTATTTGCGATTTTTATTTATGGGGTCATCTGAAGCAAATTGTTTATTCCTACGATTTAACAACGGATGTAAATGTATTGAAAGAAGCAATTACAAATGCTATAAATTCAACTGACCTTCAAACTATTCAAAATAGCTACAAAGAACGTAAGAATAGAGTTGAGATGTGTGCTGAAAATGGAGGAACATGGGTAGAATAATGAATTTAAATTATCATTACATTTATAATATTTGGAAAATTAACGTCAACACTAATAAATCATCACAAATAACCTTTACCACAAAAAGAGAAACTTGTCCGCAAGTAAGAATAAATGACGGTCCCATACCAGTGAAATCGGAGGTAAAATATCTCGGGCTCCACTTAGATCAAAAATTAACCTGGAAAATACACATCCAAATGAAAAGACGTCAACTAGATCTAAAAGTCAAAAACATGCACTGGTTAATAAATAAAACAAATTAATTATATACAAGACCATATTAACACCAATTTGGACATATGGTATAGAATTATGGGGTTGTAGTAAACCTTCCAACACTAAGATTCTTTAGACATTCCAATCAAAAACTCTGAGAATGATAGCAGATGCCCCATGGTATGTCTCAAATCAAACTATACATAATGACCAACATTCCATTTATTAAGGATGTCATAACTCCATACTCGATCAAATACCGGAATCGAAGTACTGATCATAATAACCAGCTCATAAATGAGCTATTTTATCAACCACTTGTAGGAAGGAGGCTAAGGAGATTGTGGCCAGAAGACCTAGCCAGGTGAACTCTCAGAGAACCATCAATGGATGGTGCCTGATTCAAGTCGAATCCTCTTCAAAATATTTACTTATTACTTTGTATTTTTTTTTAAAGTAGATTGTAAATTTGCAGTAAATATATATAAAAAAAATATTTAAAAAAATGAAAATTTTTAAATTAAAAAAAAAGTTTTTAGTTCTGTAATTTGGCACAACGTCATATTTTTTTAATTCTGAGCAAGTTTTTCTAATAAAATTTTTCAATATTTCGCACAGAAAAGTCACTTTACCTAATGCGATTTTTATTCCAGGTCACTCACATCGAAAAAACTTTGTATGTAGAAATAATTGTTTATGGAACTTTAATAATATAATATTTGAAATCCTCTACCCCAAAAACTCATAAAACGATACCCCACATCGGTAGTAGGGTGCGGGTGGTGATAGGGGGGGTGGTATTGGGGGTGGATGAAGTAAAAAAATATTTTGAGGTTTTTGGTTCTTGTTCATACACTAAATCACAATTTTTTTTCATCCCCTTTAATAATGGGGTGGTAATGGGGGTGGCTAATGCCAAAACTTTTTTGAGACCTTAGCTTCCCTTCTATATACTAAATACCAATTTTATAGACTCTTACCTGCTTGATATACCCATTTACACCAAATTTACCCCAATTTACCCCCCAACCCTTCGACGGAACAATATAAAAATATAATCTAATTCCAGATCTCGTTAAAGTACATATGTGTACCAAATTTCAAATCAATATCTTAAACGGTTCCAGAGTAAACGTGCGCACAAAAAAGTTACAGACAGACCGACAGACAGAATTTTTTTTTCGCTTAAACTTAAAATCTCGACGTTTCATGTCATTTGAAGCCTATGTGAACAATACAAATTTTTAAACATTTTTTTGTTGTTACTATACCTCCACTGGATGTGGAAGTAATCATGGTTATTTTTTATGATTGGAAATATTGTGAGATTTTACCGCCAAAAAAGCAATATCGTAATTTGCTAAAACGAGGCGCGCTCCTTATTTTGGTCATATCTCCTTTGCAATTAACATTAAAAATCATAAAAAAAAGCATTTTGAAGGTATTTTAAGGTTATGTAGGTCAAAATAGTACAGAGGTTGTCAGTTTTTCCAAATTCATCTTAAATGCCTCAATTTAAAAAAAATAAGAGTTAACTTAAAACACTTCTATCTCCTAAGCTGTTAACTTTATCAAAAAAATAAGAAAAGAACATTTTTCCTTAATTTATTGCCGTAATTGTTGGCCCTAGTAACATTCAGCTAAGATGCTTCCCTGCTAAGTTATTTAACCTTAAAGCCAAAAAAATTGATTCTTTAAAAAATTTTCAAAATACATTAAGTGTCAAATCTTTTAGATAATGCATCCATCATGGTCAAAAATTTGAGGTTATACATAATAGTTAAGATTAACATAAAACACATTTTGGAATTCTTTTTTTAAATTTGGAATTTACTGGAATCAAAAAACGGGCATTTTTTTGTGTAAAAATTCAAAATCTTGATTTTGCAAATATCAAAATATGCCAAAAGAAAATTTTAAGTATTTCTGAATATTATTCCCAAACCAAATTGATAATATTAAGTATTTTATCTTAAACAGGAGTTTTAACTTTATTTTCCTCAATTGTTGTTTTAGCCGAACCGGACCTGCCCCGCCGCGCTACGCGCCGTGGTTGTTTGGTTGGCTCCGGGCCAGGAAAGGTGCATGTAGCTGCTAATAAACATAAACTTCTTTTTCTTCTTTTTAAGTCCAAACCGAAGGGCCCCGGATTCGAAACCCACATAGATTTTGGATAATTTTTTTTTACTTTATTTTATACTGAGTGTGTCACCAAGTTCGTATTATGAAATTGAGAATGTCTAAAACTAACATTATTTACAAAACTTTGGAGAGTATACTATAGAATGTGTAACAATTATATAAAAAGTTCACTAAATCGGTGAAGAGTATAATGCTTCCACTAGTTTAAAAATATATATTCAAATAGGAAAGTAGAGTCTAGTCCTATTTTTCCATCAAAATCATATTCTATCGAAAAAAAATTGGCATATTAAAGAAACCATTAAAATTGCCAGCATTTCAAACAATTTTTTTCTTTTAACTGTTGCTAGGTTTACTTACTACGATACGTTGACATTCAGCAACTTACCTGAAAAAAAAAAAAACAATTATCAGTAAATATAGAATTTAATACAATACTTATTTAACTGTGTATCATTCAAAGAAAACAGATTTCAATTTATTGGCATTAATTTGTAAGTGTCGTTTACAAATTAGCGCTCGGTAAGTAATTACTTACCTATCAGGAAGCGGTAAGTAAACTAATAAATATAGAAATTTAAGAATCAAGTTTTATTAAAGACAAAATTAAAATTACAATTTGAACAATTATTAAAATTTATTGGAGCAATAGAATTCGGGTTTAAAACAACGTTCTCTTCTGAATCATAACTTACAAGAATCTTAAGTTGTGGCAAAAATCTTATCTTCTAAAATTCTAATGACAGCAGATGTCACTTGACAATAAATATTCGGTCTCATAGGAAACAAAACGAAAACTTTTTCATGTACGAGTGTTTTATATACTTTTAAAATATTACATTTTTTTATTTTAATTAAGTTTATTCAATATTTGATGCAAAGAACGTCATAAGCATGGCGGTCGTTAAGTTTTACTGGTTTTGGATGTTTTGGAGATTTCGGCTTCGTCTCGATCTCCAAACATATCCCCAACCAATAAAGAACACTTACTGACCTTAATACTTAATATACTGTAATATGTTGCACCCCTTAAAATTTAAGGTTATGTTACTAAAAAGTAGGCAGACTTCAACAGATCGAATGTCTGAATGAATGTAGTGTATTTGCACCTACTCGAAAAAGAACCTACCAGAAGATTCCAAAGTGACATCTGGAATTCTCTAGAGAATGGTGGCGTCATCACAGAACAATCGAGATCTGTCATTTTTAGGTATAAAAGACCAACCGCATTCTCGGCGAGTAGTTCAGAAAGTTCAGAAAATATAGAAAGTGAGGTTAAGAGTTTAATGATAAACAAAGTAATAAACATTGTGATTTTAGTCAGTAAAGTGTATAGTGTATTTAAATTAATAATAGTATTGTGAAGTATCCAGTAAATATTTAATAAAGTGTGTTAGTGGACATCTCTTGTTATAATTTTTTGGAACCCACGGAATTTGCAAGGGGTAGTTTCCTAAGGGTGGAAACACGTTACAATTGGTGTCAGAAAGCGGAATTTTATGACAAGAGGAGCTCTGAAGTTGTGTTCGAGAAGTATTCTCGAGAGTTAGTGCTAACACAGGACTAATTTACTGGACATTGTTCGAGGGTTATTTTCGAACAGGAAAATAGTGTTTAAGTGCATTTTTGAGACATTGTAGAACATTTTATTAGGACATTAGTGTGATAATTAAATCCTTTGAACTGAGAAGTGATAGAGACACTGAAAAAGACTCATTTAGTGCGTGAAAATTTCTAGAACTTTTCTATTTGGACATTAGTGGAGATTATTAAATTCTCTGAACTGGATAGTGACAAAAGACTCTGGATAAGACTTTTTCGTGCTATTTCGAGATTTGTCTGGGAAGTTCCATTACCGATATTGACGTGACAGTTAAATTTATTTTATTTTAATTTCATCGTATGCCCGTAACAACAAGAAGTATGGCATCCGATAAACAAATACAGGACTTATTCGAACAATTCCAAAAAATGATGGCGCAGCAACGGCAGGAAGACAAAGAAGAACAGGAGAAAAAACGTCAAGAGGAGAAAGAAGAACAAGAAAAGCGACGTCAAGTAGATAAAGAAGAGCAAGAAAGAAAACGCCAGACCAGGAAGTTTTGACCTTGCTGAGTACCCAGTTGGAGCATTTATCTGAGGATGAACGAAGGGAGGCAATCAAGTTTCTAGAAAAGGAAAGTTCAGTATTTGCCAAGAATACAGAGGCCCTTACAAAAACAGACATAGTCCAGCATCGGATAAATACTGGCGACTCGCCCGCTATTCGACAACCACCTAGGAGGCTTCCATTAGCAAAACAAAAAGATGCCTCGGCAATGATAGACAAGATGCTACAAGATGGAGTCATTGAGGAGTCGACGAGTCCCTGGTCATCGCCAGTAGTTTTGGTTGCCAAGAAGGATGGAACATTAAGATTTTGTGTCGATTATCGAAAATTAAATGATGTCACGAAGAAAGACAGTTACCCATTACCACGAATTGACGACACGTTAAGCACGTTGGCAGGCTCACGATGGTTTTCTACGTTAGACCTTAGGAGTGGATACTGGCAAGTGGGGCTTCATCCTGATGATAAGGAGAAGACAGCGTTTTCAGCAGGCAGTGGTCTTTATCAATTTACCGTGATGCCTTTTGGACTTTGCAATGCGCCAGCTACCTTTGAAAGATTGATGGAATTCGTACTGCGAGGGCTAACCTGGAGGACGTGCCTGGTTTACCTTGACGACGTGCTTGTTATGGGACAGGACTTTACAGAACATTTGAAAAATCTTCAAGAAGTATTTGGGCGAGTCAGGAATGCCCACCTGAAGTTGAACCCGAAGAAGTGCCTGCTATTCCAGAAAGAAGTCAAATTTCTTGGTCACGTGGTGTCTTCGGATGGAATACAAACAGACCCCGACAAAATTTGTGCTGTACGAGATTGTCCAAGACCATCTAACGTTCATGAAGTACGGAGCTTCCTTGGCCTCTGCACTTATTACAGGCGCTTTGTGGAAGGGTTTGCAGAAATTGCGAAACCATTACACCGGCTGACAGAAGAGAAAGTGCAGTACCAATGGACACCGGAATGTGAAACGGCATGGAGAAAATTGAAGGCAGCTCTATGCACTGGTCCTGTGCTAGCGTACCCACAACGGGAAGGACTTTTTATTTTAGACACTGATGCCAGCAATTCTTCGGTCGGATCTGTGCTGTCTCAAATCCAGAATGGGCAGGAAAGAGTGATCGAGTACTTCAGCAAGGTGCTGTCCAAACCAGAAAGAAATTATTGTGTAACCCGGAAAGAGTTACTGGCCATCGTAAAATCAGTGGACCATTTTCATAAATATCTTTATGGAAGACATTTCAAGATTCGGACCGACCATGCTGCATTAAAATGGCTGTTGCAGTTGAAAACCCCTGAAGGTCAACTGGCTCGTTGGATAGAACGGTTGCAACAGTATGATTTCAAAATAGAACATCGACCTGGAAGATCTCATAAGAACGCAGACGCTTTATCTAGAAGACCATGCAAGGAAGATTGCAAGCACTGCCGCCACGTTGGGAAATTGCAGGGTACGGTGACCGTCAACACCATTAAAATTCCGGAGGTTCCGGACGATTGGACAACCGAAGCCCTGAGACAAGAACAACTGAATGACACAGAAATTGGGGCTATATTGAGAGCAAAGGAGAAAGGAATTCGACCAGCGTGGAAGGATGTTTCGGATAAGGCAGTTGGATTGAAGGCTTTGTGGGCCCAATGGGATTCACTTAAAGTCATGAACGGGCTGCTAAAGAGAGCTTGGGAAAGCCCGGATGGCAGGGAAGTTGTTATGCGTCTAGTGATTCCCAGGTGTCGAGTACCGAAAGTACTTCAGGAAGTGCATAATGGAGCATCCGGTGGGCACTTCGGCGTTAATAAGACCCTGAATAAAGTACGAGAACGATTTTATTGGGTAAATAGTCGTCAAGATGTGGAAGCTTGGTGTCGCAATTGCAAAATTTGTGCAGCCAGTAAGGGACCACAGACTAGAAGTAGGGGTGCAATGAAGCAGTATAACGTCGGAGCTCCTTTCGAGAGGATCGCGATCGATATAGCCGGCCCATTCCCAGTAACCAAGGATGGGAACAAGTACATACTGGTTGCAATGGACTATTTTAGTAAGTGGCCAGAGGCCTATGCAATTCCAAACCAAGAAGCAGTCACTGTCGCCAAAGTCTTGGTAGATAATTTGATATGTCGGTTTGGTGTACCCCTGGAGCTGCACTCAGATCAAGGGAGGAACTTTGAGTCAGGGGTGTTTCAGCAAATCTGCAAGTTATTGGGGATACACAAAACACGGACCACAGCCCTTCACCCGCAATCAGATGGAATGGTGGAACGACATAACAAGACCATGAAAGAACATCTCTCTAAAGTGGTTCATAAGAATCAACGCGATTGGGATCTCCACATACCGTTCTTCCTCATGGCATACAGAGCTACTATCCACGAGTCTACGAAACAAACACCAGCCCGTGTAGTATTTGGACATGAGATCAGACTGCCGTGTGATTTGATTTTCGGAACACCAGGCGGAGAACAGCTTCCTGTGAACAGCTATGTGGATGAAATGAGTGAACGGCTAAGAAATGTTCATGAGCTGGTTAGAGACCAAATCACCATAGCCAGTGACCGAATGAAGGCTCGATACGACCGTAAGGGTAGTTCAGAAGGGTTCAAGGCAGGAGATCTGGTTTGGCTGTACAACCCACAGCGGAAGAAAGGGAAGTCACCGAAACTTCAACCTCCTTGGGAAGGACCTTATACTGTTATTACCCGAATTAATGATGTCGTCTATCGTATTCAACGAAACAAAAAGTCCAAGATGAAGATCGTACACTTGGATAGACTGGCGAAGTATGTGAAAGAGGTTGAATTGCCTGACCGGGACGTTCAGGCTTAAGGAGGGGGCAGTGTAATATGTTGCACCCCTTAAAATTTAAGGTTATGTTACTAAAAAGTAGGCAGACTTCAACAGATCGAATGTCTGAATGAATGTAGTGTATTTGCACCTACTCGAAAAAGAACCTACCAGAAGATTCCAAAGTGACATCTGGAATTCTCTAGAGAATGGTGGCGTCATCACAGAACAATCGAGATCTGTCATTTTTAGGTATAAAAGACCAACCGCATTCTCGGCGAGTAGTTCAGAAAGTTCAGAAAATATAGAAAGTGAGGTTAAGAGTTTAATGATAAACAAAGTAATAAACATTGTGATTTTAGTCAGTAAAGTGTATAGCGTATTTAAATTAATAATAGTATTGTGAAGTATCCAGTAAATATTTAATAAAGTGTGTTAGTGGACATCTCTTGTTATAATTTTTTGGAACCCACGGAATTTGCAAGGGATAGTTTCCTAAGGGTGGAAACACGTTACAATACTATTGTCCATCTGTTTATATAACAGTGCTAATTTCAAGTAACACTGAATCGATTTTCGACGTTCTACAGATTATCCTTGCAGAAGATTTAGGTGCATAAAAATGTATGCTGTATCTTTAAATGGCTCAGCACTTGAGCGGTGAATACAAACGTACAGTAAATTCTTCAATGAAGCTCAATAGCCATTAAGTACAACTTAGGAGAATTGAATTTTATTTTAGGATTTAAGAAATGATGGGGTTTCATAATCACTCCATAATATTAGCTCGGGGTGGTTGTTATTGCTGGTCTATAAATCCAATATACCTTGAGATCATCAAGTGTCCAGTCAATACACCGGTCACAATTACGGAAGCTCCAGAGAGATTTTTTTATCAAAACATTTCAAAAATCTTTAAGCGTAAAATCGATTACTGTTAGGTGAATAAGTAAAATTCCGACAGAGAAAACGACCAAAGAGTGACCCAAAAAAAACCCTATTTTTCGCCCCTTTTGGGGTCCTCACGAATTTTATTTAAAATTGGTCTAAAGTTTATGGCGATACTTTAAAGTAGGCGAAATTTCAAGTTGAGCATAGTTTTTGCTTTGGAGATATGACGAGTTAAAGATTCGCATACTTAAATATACTTGCTATTAATAAGATTTTCTTCAGAAATTAATTTATTTGTGAATTAAAAAAAATTAAAAAAAGGCTAAAAAACATAAAAAGTCAAAAAAAATGAAAAAAAAAAACAACAAAAGAAGAGATAATAAAAAACATAAACCACTTCCTGGATTAGTACCGTGACGTGGTGAAGAGGTTTACATATTATTGAAATACATTTCAGTAATACAACCAAACCTAATTTTTCTTAGAAATATACATTTACTTTTTAATTCAAAGGCCGTTGGATATAAGGATTGCAGTATCTATCTCCAGTACAAAAATACCGATTAATCGAATATTATCAGAAAAAATCCTGATTTTTTCCTGTAAAATCGGCTATACCTCACTTGAACAACGTTTTTGATAAAATACAATGATAGATTCGAAAAGAACGGAAGATTTTACATAGAAAATGATACACTTTGCGTATTTGAGAATCTTGAACTTAATGAACGAGATTGCCAACAATCTTGCCGTGAACAGGTCAACTAATAGGTCATATCTCCAAAACGAAAACTACACTCAACTTGAAATTTTGCCTACTTTAAAGTATCACCATAATCTATTATTTAGACCACTGGTAAATCGAATTCATGAGGACCCCAAAATGGGCGAAATTTTGAGAGACAGAGGGAGCGTCGTTAACGATCTACGATAGTGCAGCCTATTACTTGTTCCATCAAGTTATATCTTATCTCGAACCCACCTGAGAGTAGAAGAACGAGGGATAACGTGACTGACGGCCTTAATAAATAAATTGGTGTCGTGTCACTCAAACACAGGGTAATAAGTTCTTTTACATTCCCACCGCGTGGTCATAGAAATTACAAATATGAATTTTCAGTATTACAAATTATGAATTGCGTGAATTTTCAGGGCAGAAAAAACGTGCTTTCTAGGCTCATTTACAGAAAAACTACTTACCCTACAAAAAATTGCGTTACGTCTTTTTGGTAGAGAAGTATTTCTATAATTTTCATCATCGTGCATCGCTTTGTTTTTGAGATTCAGCAAAAAAACCGTTTAGGAAAACATTTTCCTCATTTCCAGAGCAAACAGTGCGCCCCTTTGAAGTCGAAAAAATAATACCAGAAGCATTAAAATGAACAGCTATTTCGGCTCTTTCTAATTTCTCCCCCTATTTCCCAAGATAAGGTTCAAGCCAACTGGTATGTATTAAATTCATAACGAAATATGACTTTTAATGATCTATGAAATCCAAGCCAATAATAAATATTGTGTGATATCAGTTTTGCGTCCACAAGATGACAACACAGTTTGGCAAAATATCCACCTAGGAGAATATAAAGTTCCTTTCGCAACTCTTCGAATATAATGACGAAATAACAAAACTTATTTAGTGTCTAAAGACAATAATAAAATGTATTGTTACATGAACAAAATTAATCATTAATATTCCACAACTTAATTTACTTTGTATTATCTTTTTCTCTAGATAGAAAGACAAAAAAAGCACTTACCAAAACCACTGCGGCTATGTGGCAGGCTGTTTGGTAAAACTTGGAGTCTAAAACCGAAGATGATCTATTGGTCCTACCCATCGGTTGTGAGACCCATGGTCACCTATGCATCATGTGTGTGGTGGCTAAAAACTGAAGAAAAATTAACACAAAGAAAGTTGCAGAAGTTGCAACGCCTTGCCTGCTTAGGGATTACAGGAGCAATGTGCTCCTATCCCACAGCAGCTATGGAGGCAATGTTAGACCTGCTTCCTCTACATCTGTATGTGAGGAAGGAGGCAGCACTTAGTGCCCTAAGGCTGCAGCAGGTACACTCTTTCAAACCAAGAGACCAGACTGGAATCCGTGACCGAACCTACTGACTCTACGCCAATTAAGCGGGACTTTGACTGCCCGTTTGATGTGCAAATTGAGAGTCGCCAGACGAGCAAAGTCGAAGTCCTGCAGTTGGAGAAGGGGTCACTCATCTGGTACACAGAAGGATCGAAGATGGATAAGGGGGTTGGCGCAGGCGTAGCGGGGCCTAACTGCAGGCTATCCAGAGCCATCTGCCAAGCAGAAATCTATGCTATAGTGTCCAGGAATGCATAAATAAAGGCATTCGAGAGGCAAAGATACTCTCAGACAGCCAAGCAGCGCTAAAAGCTCTCAGGTTTTACACCTTTGAGTCTAAAATTGCCTGGGATTGCAGACAATCCCTGAAGCAACTGGAAAAAAACAACCTTTGGGCCCGAACAGTTTTGTGGTGTATCTAAGGGACAAATAACGGATAAGGTCTTAAAATGGGAAAAGGAACAGAAAGAGCCCTACTGGAGGAATACTCCGAGCCAAAGACAAGCGAAAAAGTTCATCACTTATTCGTCAAAGAATGCCACAAGGCTTCTTGAACTCGAAAAGTCCTATTTAACAGGCCATTGCCCCTTAAGATACCATTTTAAGAACATGGGCAAGGCAGACAACGATATGTGCAAATACTGCGATTCTGCAATAGAAACTGCGGAACATATTCTTTGCGAATGCAAGATGCTAATCCGCACTAGGCTAAAGTACCTAGAGAAGGTGGAACTAACGCCTGAAGACATAGGGAAATTAGCCCCCAGGAAAATCACCAGCTTTATAAAAAGCTTGGGAGTCCTGGGCAACAACTAACTCACAAAAAGTCTTTTCAGGTTGAGGTGAAGTGGGGCTCAAAGAGCCGAGCGACCTCTTGAACAATCTACAATCTATTTCTCTATAGTTCTTCATTACTTACAAGCTTAATTACATAAAGATTAGAGATTTTAATGAAAAGAACGGGCTAATACTATTTTTGTTCAGAACCTTCTTGCAGCTATTTGTTAATTATGAAATTAAATGAACGCAGACGGTATCGGTACCTGTGAAATTATGAAATTAAAATGATTATAGACCTGTAATTTGCTAATGTTCTCATAAGTAATTAAATTGTCGAGTACCATAGCATATCCTGATAGAACAAGTAAGTAGTTAAGTAAGGAGAGAATGAGCCCACTTCAAGGTCAAGCTGGAGCTGTGACGTCAGCACGCCCGCAGCCCCGCGGGTGGCGCGCAGGTGATAGATGATAGATCCTATGATCTAGGTTCTAGTGTGAGGTGAGATAATGCTAGATGATAGATCCTATTATCTAGGTTGTAGTGTGAGGTGGGATCTTCTTAGATGATAGGTGATAGGACCTAATGGGAGGGGGGAGATCCAATCCCTGAGCTTAGATAAGAGATTATATCTAAAAGGACGTGGCTGAGAGTATACAGAGTGTGTCTAAAATAAGATGGCTGCCGTTTATTGACTAATAGTATTGTATGTTTACGTTAGTGGGCGTTAAGAAAATGGCTGCTGACGTCCATCATTGAGATTAAATAGACAAGTCTTATAATTATGAGATAAATATTCATTTACTTCTATATGTTAAGATTTGAATGTAAAACTGCGGTCAAATGCAGAGACGTTATCGGATTCCAGGAAATTGTTAATGTAAATAAATGCGACTGTCTACGGCTATATGTATATTTAAAACGCGATTAATTACCTTTAGATAACTACAGCGGCTAGATCAAAGGAAATATCGAGACCCAATATAAACGCTTTTCAGACAAGTCTAGACTTGTTAGCCTGAGTTTTATATAAGATAAATATTCATTCGCTTCTCTACGTTTAGATTTCAATTTAATAAGAATATAATGCAGAGCTGTTATCGGATTCCGAGAAATTGTTAATGTAAACAAATGAAATCATTTCTGATAGCCTACTAACATAAGATAGGTATACGGTAAAGATGCATGCGAAGAATTTTGTGTCTTACAATACATGGTTTCTTATGGGAATATGTAGCCACCCCGCAGCGATATAGCAATTTAACATTGTTTTATATGTAAAAGACGAACAGATTATGAAAATTCGGGGGCCTTTTAGAAATCGTCCATTGCAAAGTCACGTGACCCTCGACTGCCGAGTAAAAAAGCAGCATCATCTCCCAGTCTACATTGTGATGAGTGGAGCTATCAAATATTTATACTAGAGCTCGGTCTAAGAAGAGCGTGTGTTAATATATGAGTAAAATGGCTAATAGAAGCGATTATTTATGGTCACATGTCTATGTAAATAAATATTAATAATAATAATGACAATAATAATATTATTAATAATGATAAAACCATCATCGATATATGTATTCAAGTCTTATATGAGGAAAAATTGTAGTTGCCTGCTTCAGAAGATAGGTATGGATTTGAATGTATAAACTGCGGTCAAATGCAGAGGCGTTATCAGTTTCGAGGAATTTATTAATATAAACAACGGTTGATCGATTATTAAAATGACTCCCAGCAGTAGGTATATGTATACGCTTAGTGCAACTTAATTACTTTAGATGAAGACAGCGAACTGAAAGGAAATGTACGTAATTAAAAATGTAAAAATAGTGTAAACAATATGATTGAAATTTTTAATACAATTGCAGATATTTTCAGTTAAGAACCGGACATTATAATATATCAAGAAATATCAGTACTTTATAATTTAAGTGACTAAATTAAATACCGATAATGAAGTGAATAGTAAGATTTTAATAATTAATACAGAAATATTAAAATTGTAAGCAGTGCGATTGAGATATCAGTTTTGAGGAATTTCTTAATTCATAATATCAAATCTAAAAATCTCTAAAGAAGTCGGTGGCTTAAGACATCAATTTAAGTTTTAATTTTCGTATGGAATCATAGGTTCGGATCCTGACATTTATTCTAGGGAAGCTAATATATTAATGCAGTCAATTAATTTATTTTTCATTAATATATTTATATTTATAAGACATCGAAGAGTGGTGGGTGAAGTATCACATAAAACTAAACACTAGAAGCTCACTTTATTGGCAGTCATTAAGTCAAAGAAATTAGTATTCTAACATTCATGTTGAAGCCGCCTCGGATGAAATAAAAAAATCATTTTTTTAAATTCATCGAAATGAATATTGTACATGCTACAATGTATGTGTTTTTTAATGCTGAATTCAAATATGCAATCAGAAAAATTAAATATCAAAAAATAAATCCACCCCAAGCGAAAAATGAAAAATTCAGATTTTTCAAGTTTATTGCATTAAAAATGTTCATGCTACATTTTCTGTGTTTTTTAATGCCGAATTCAAATATGTCATCAAAAAAAATTCAGTCTTGTAAAATAAAGCCACCTCAGACAAAAATGTGAAAAACTCATAATATATTTCATTTATTTAAATACATAATACTGTAATAGAGACGCTTATACGGACGCTTATACAGAAATAAAATATATAGAATAATAATGGAACCTGCTTGAATATTTAAAAATTAGTATTTTTTCTGTCAAATGTGCGTATAGGCATGACTGTGATAGAAGCCGTATATCTATCGTTTTCATGCTAAAGGTCTCTTGTATCAATCTTTGCTTGTCACTAGCTACGCCATCAAAAGGTAAAATAGAATTAATTTTAGCTTTCGTAAAAGACATTTACATTACTATTTTTTATTTTTATTTGTACTATTTATATTAACGTCCTGGCGAAGTTTAGCTAATGCTACCTCACCACTTAACTAGGACGGCGAGATGAGATACGATCACCCATCCAAGTATCGGACTCAAACAGCGTGCCTTAACTTCACTGATCGAGTTCTCACCACTGAAACCGGTACCGTACTTCACCTCACATCAGCATCCTCGAACTAATGATATTTTTTAAACGAGTTAAGTACTTGATTATTTTATACATATGATTTGAATATCCCGCGTTCTGTTCTCAAGATAGAATACGAAGATGGTGAGGCAATGTGTTATGCATCAATCAGCTAATTGAATTTTCTACAAAGACGCTGGTTAACAGGGATATATTATGGTGTTCTTATTATTTACATCGATTCACATTCATGAATTATCCTACTGGACTTCTGCTTGCTGTATGGAACGTATGACAGCATTACGCCATCTGTCTTGGTTGCCTGTTAGACGCACAACATCGTTATGATTTTTACTATATTCCATCATATAATAATATAGCAGTAGTCATAGGTAGATAATGATATCTAGAGGTATCCATTCCTCTTAGATAATCAGAAAAATTACATTTGAAGACTAGAAATTTTGACCAAAGAGCAGCGATTAATTCGATCAAAGAAACATGAAATATATACTATCAAACAGAATAAGGTGGCACTCAGTCCGTATGATGATAAAAGAATTATAAATTATATAAATACCGATACGAAACCTTGGGGATATAATTTCCAACAAGTCTCGGCTCGTCAGATGACGTCATCGACGCAGTGAAGCGCTTGGCAGTAGCCGTTCGGATTCATTTACTTTAGAGACTTTGATCGCGATGGACGGGTTAGAAAAAGAATTGCAGTACAAGCTTGTACTTATCACTCGCGACATATATGAGAGGTACATTCAAAATGCATTGAATCGGGGTAATTATCAATTAGTTCATAAAATTTTAGAAAAGATTGTTATACCGGACAAAGCTTTATACTGGATGGCTTTAAGAGATAGTTCTAATTTCGATTTAATGAAAAAAATATTTACGAAAAAACTTCAAAACGATATTTTTATTCAGCAGTTGGAATATATTTTCCAAAGAGAATGTATTACTCACCTTACCGTGTATCGATTACGAGAAGTAATTAACAGACATTATCCCGCCGCGAATAATAGTTATTTTAGAATTTTTTTAGAAGAATTATTAACGTGTAATGATGATTATATGTCAATTGATTTTTATTCGAAATCGTACCCGGCTAAAAATATTTCTGATAATTATAAAAGTATTGATTGGTCGATTAATAAAGCATTTTGCGAGGCAGCTTACTTTACATAATACGAATTTCTTGAAATTTTGTTTCGAGTAATTGGTAGGAATAATATACATTTCAAATTAGATATTAATTTCAATGAAGAGCATAAGCAGTTAATAAAATGGCTGGAGGATAATATATCCAAAGGTCGCTCTGGGCAGCCGACTGGTTGGAGCTCTGGTCCAGACAGCGGGCACTGGCCATCGACTACCTTAGAAGATTATGTTAAGACGCTTGACATAGTTCGTCTACATTTTTTGTAATTAGTATTAAAGTATTGTAATATAAATATTTTACATTTAATAAATTAAATTATTTATAAAATGTGTGTTTTTATTTCCTAATACCTATCCTGACATGATGATCATGAGAGAGGCAGGTGAGACAGCTTGAACAGCTCCAACAGCTCGAACAGCTCCAACAGGTGTAACAGGTACCGTACCTGTTACACCTGTTGGAGCTGTTCGAGCTGTTGGAGCTGTTGGAGCTGTTCAAGCAGGTCATATACATATACATATACGTGTATTATATATGGTTAGTTTCAACAGCTCGAACAGCTCCAACAGCTCCAACAGCTCCAACAGGTGTAACAGGTACGGTACCTGTTACACCTGTTGGAGCTGTTGGAGCTGTTGGAGCTGTTGGAGCTGTTCAAGCAGCCCATATACATATACATATACATGTAATATATAGGGTCAGTTTCAACAGCTCGAACAGCTCCAACAGCTCCAACAGGTGTAACAGGTACCGTACCTGTTACACCTGTTGGAGCTGTTGGAGCTGTTGGAGCTGTTCGAGCTGTTCAAACAGCCCATATACATATACATATACATGTATTATATAGGGTCAGTTTCAACAGCTCGAACAGCTCCAACAGCTCCAACAGCTCGAACAGGTGTAACAGGTACGGTACCTGTTACACCTGTTGGAGCTGTTGGAGCTGTTGGAGCTGTTGGAGCTGTTCAAGCAGCCCATATACATATACATATACGTGTATTATATATGGTCAGTTCCAACAGCTCGAACAGCTCCAACAGCTCCAACAGCTCCAACAGGTGTAACAGGTACGGTACCTGTTACACCTGTTGGAGCTGTTGGAGCTGTTCGAGCTGTTCAGACACTTAATAAGTATGAGATGCTATCAACTCATTGAAATAAAAAAAGATTATTAATAACATTTTTTATTAATATAAAAAAAAATACAATTAAAATTGTGTAGAATTAATAAAATAATAAAAACACTGGTCTGGCTATCCGGCGGGAGGGCAGATCGTATGTTAATTAAAAAAAGAAATTTATTGGTCTCGCCGGCTGACAGATCGACTTCTCCAAATCTCCGAAGAAATTCTGAGTTCAATGGAGTCTGTAACAATTTAAAAAAATATCTATAAGTATTGAGTTATACGAAACAGAAAAAATATTTTAAATACCTTTCATGATGTCGGCTAAGAGCATCAGCCGGGGCATCTCCTGTGGTGGTGGTGGTGGTGGTGGCGTTACGGGGTCCTGGGGCTGAGGCAGCCCCAGGTACCTCCAGCCCTCCGGTGGGACTTGGCACATCGAACATTGGCAAATATTGCCCGCTATCAGCTCTCTAAGCCCCGTTTGATTGTGCATCTTTGCAACGTCTAACTGATCACCGCGCTCTGACTCGAGGCAAGAGCTCTCCCCCCACTTCTCTCTCTCCCTCTCTGCCCCCCACCCCACTCGTCATTCATACACGCACACATGTATACAGAAATAAAAGCCAGTATGGTTAGCATAAATTTGTTTATTCAAAATCCTTATCTTTATTTACAATATACCACTGATATATCGAGTAGACATTCTGCCTAGAGCAGCGTAAATGATTATTAATATGTTTATGACAATGATATTCTAAATTATTTAACATTAAACTATTCATATTATTACAATTATATAAGTCTATAATATTATTATTATTAGACAGATAATGCTGAAGCCATCGCTTCTTTTCCAGTCCCTTGACATAAACTTTTGCTTCTCTCCCAAGTACGTGGCTGTCGATGAAGTCCTGCAGGTCGCCGTACCGGAGATTATCATAAGGCGTGGACCATCGGAGACCGTGCACATGATCAGTTATCCAATTAATTTGCTTCTGAATATTGTGTGTAAGAAGCCCGTAACTAACAGTCGGTTTAATTATCCGATGTACACACGAGACATCGGTAATATTAAAAATTGAAATTTCTTTACATGTAAAAGCTAACTCCTTTTTATGCTGGAAGCCCTGCACGTCTATTATATACATATTAGTATGGACGAACTATACTGGTTAAAGGATTGTAATAAATCAATCTATCATGAATTATAAGACAATATGCAGCAGTGTCTTTCGGAATATTTTTATTAGTGCTAAATTCCAGCCTAATGTCCACTGCACTCGACTTTACAACCTCATTCTGACACGAACAGTCGATAACTACCAGAGGAGCTTTAGTTTTAAATTTATATTTAGTAAGCAGAGGTTCATTTTCTTTCTCATAATAAGATTTCTGAAATTGACAGAACATTTCATACAGAGTAGCACAGAAATTCTTCTCAAAATTAATATTCAAGTTATCATAGGGATATGATTCCGAATTTAAAAAAAGTTTAAAATTAGTCAACTCGCAGTGATCAAATTCACTCATACGTTTAGCGACTGCATTTTTACGACCGTTTGAAGGCCGAAAATAATATATCGCGGTGTCTCTAACTGAGACGAAGTTTTAATATTCCAAGTATGCGTCTGCGATTCCATCAGCATGGGGTATTCATGTAATTCCCAGCTTCTAAACGGTACAGGCAAATCAATATTCCTCTCTAGATATTTCATTAATTTTAATCGCTCAACGTCAGATACAGTCACGTGTGGTACACGCCATTGAACGATTTCCAATTCTACTTTAATCTTTTCATCGGCTACAAGATTTATGATTGCGTTTGTATCAATACTACTGCGAACGAGTACCAGCTCTTGACGGACATTTAAAATAATTCTTTCAAAGGTCTCTGCGAACCCCAGACATATTTTTAAAGGTATACATGCGTCAAAGTAGCCGTTCTCGTCTGCAAAATTATCATCCACATCAGTCCACCCAGCATTTTCTAAGTGATTCGCGTCATTCGGAGTGAATGATGCATATCCCTTCATAACAGTCGCGAGGCCTGGATTTCTACTGCTGTCCACAATTTTACCGCTCACTTCGTATCGTATCTCGTCAAACAGATACAATAACCCCATTTTATCAAAGACCGCTGTGTTCGAAACCGTACCATCCTCTTTAAGTAACCGGCCCCGCATATACAGCGAACTAGCATACGGCGCAGTATACACATCCTGCTGCTGAATGGGTATACGAATTTCGTCGTTATTATTTAAATTTCTGATTGAATATGGTCCATGACTATGATTTTCAAAATTAGTTATCGCGGTTTCAAACGTAGGCTTCTCAAACACGTTTAAAATATTCGGATTCATATTAGCACTTTGTAACCGAGAGAGTAAAGAAAACGTCTATTTTTAGATGTTAACACCTTGAAGGTTGCAGGTGAACTGTTTCGAGCGCGAGCAGGTGTTCCTTTTAAACTATTTCGGAAACTAAGACCCATTCTTCTTCAAGTGCAGTCTTACCGTGATGACCTCGCCACGGAAATTAACAAGATCACCGTCTTGATCGACTATCTTAATTGATATGCTATCTATATGCCTCTTATTAATCGGTAGGTAAATTGCATTAGCGGGACACTCTATTATTTTATAGCCGGGAGGCACGCTAGGAAAAAATTCATGAATAATGTGTACAGATCTATCATTCATGTAACTGCCCGTGATGAGATTACACTCCACGCATATAGCGTTTACTTTTTGAATTTTTGCCGGGAAATCAGATATATGTTTCTCGAGCGGTTTTAGACGACGAGATGTAAATCCTAACAAACTGCCAATACCGCCGGCCTTTTCAAAATTTATCATCTTATTGGATTTTATTTCCACTTTTAACGTATTTTTATTGGATACTATAGAAATATGACTATCGTTACCATGATTCAGAATAAAATGCTTTCTTACGTAATTATTTATATCTTCTATTTCATACGAGCCCTCCGGAATTTTTATAAACTTATCATCTGTATCATAATATATATGATTATTTGTAGCGTCTATGTTCGGTATGGAGTTATACGCCTCGAAATTTATTAAAGCAAGCGAATATTCAGCGCCGTCTTCAAGGTCTATGGGTGGGGAAAAGTGCGCGGTTAAATTAGATGATTTGCCGGATAATGTAAACGTACAAGACATGTTGCGGCTTCAAGGTTAGCTCTGAGAATGAACGTGACTTAAAAGCATGACGCATTATATAGAAATTGTAAACACAGATGTCCACAATTTACTGTGTCATAAGACTGATACTGCTTGTGATTGTATTCAATAGAACAATTTAAATATTTTATTAATTCGAGAGGAGGCTGTAAATTACCAAAACTATCATAATAAACGGCTTTCGAACCGTTCTTAAAGTATGCAGTCCAATGAGTACCATTACCGCTATCACTATCCAAGTTCACAATGCCCGTCTCAATTTTATGTACGCGTTTAGGTAGTCGGTCTCGCATAAATATTCCTCGAAAATTAGGTATATTTAACATCTTAACATATTTTTTCAGATCCACGTCGGTGAGCGCTCGATTTGGTAATTTTACTAGTCACTTGCTGTTGGTGTTTTTATTCATGTATAGTCCAAGTCCCGTTCGATAGGGACGAAGATAGAGTCCCTTACCGAGGGCGATACTCTCCATAGCCTGATTGTGACGTTTAGATTCTTTAAGCTGGGAGGATGCCGCCTGAGAATCTCTTACAGCTTTCGCTATACCTGCAGATCCACCGGCTAGCGCTCCCAGAGCACTAAGTCCAGCAAATATTGGTATTAGCGGTAGAACGCCACCCGTCTTCGGTATAGGAATAACGCGAGCAGCCATCGGTGATATTTTTTTATCTTTTTTAATACGCTGTACTGCACGAGAGGCCTTTTTAATAGCATCCCCGACAGAGGGAGCTCCACGTACTAGTTTACGAATTTTATTGGATATTTTTTTAAACGTCATCGTACCGCCACATTTTCTTTTTTTACATCCCAAGCCTAATTTAACTTTAGCACTCATGATGCCTGCTACACCGGCTGCTGCCGCTCTTTCTCCGATGGACGAATCCCTAGCAAATACTCGCTTCAGAGCACGTTTTGCCAATTCTTTATCGGCAATATGCCGTCCTTTCACATCATTGACTTTAGAATATTGTATGTCGTGGTCACGACACGCCTCATCTAGACCATTAATTCCGCGATCTCCTCGCGCCAGTCTTTTTTCTAATTTAGTACCCGGGCCGCAGAAACGATAGCCAGGGATATGGGCTTCGAAAGGTAATTTATTTATGAGAGCGTTTACAGCCATGTTACCTCTATCACATGTAATAGTAGACTGAGGTGTTACAGGTGACCGAAAGCTATTTATACTTAAACTCCTGGTGGAAATACCTCAGTGTCAATCATGCGTTTCATCAAGACAGGTAACAGTCTGAAAATCGATAATCTCGATTTCGATAGTCATGTGAAAAAAGATAGTAGACATGGTCCTCTGTTACCCGACAGCATCAGGTGTATCATTTGCGGACCTTCAAATTGTGGGAAAACAAACATCGTGATAAGCCTGCTGACTCATCCACACGGCTTGCGTTTCAAGAATGTTTACGTCTACTCGAAATCTCTCTACCAGCCTAAATATGAATATCTTAGAAAAGTACTCGGCTCGATCGTGGGATATCATGAATTCAAGGATAGCGATGTAATAATGACGCCTGCGCAAGCTAAAATTAATTCCATTTTTATATTTGATGACGTAGCTTGCAACAATCAAAGTGTGATGCGTGACTACTTTAGCATGGGACGGCATAAACAGATAGACAGCTTCTATCTCTGTCAGACCTATACCCGCATTCCAAAACATCTGATAAGAGACAATGCAAATTTACTGATATTATTCAAGCAGGATGACATGAATCTTAGACATGTATATTCCGATCACGTTAATACCGATATGAGCTTTGAGGATTTCAAACATATGTGCTCGTTATGCTGGAAAGATAAATACGGATTCCTAGTGATAGATAAAGATAGCGATATTAAACATGGCCGATACAGAAAGGGGTTTGACGAGTATATATACCTGTGATTTTACTATCTCAATCAGTTGATAATTACACATGTTATCTGACGCACCTGTCGACATGGACATTACTAATAAAATTATCGAAGCTCGGAAAGCCGTAAAGCGCAAATTAGAGGCACTCAAAATGCACGATCTGCAAATCGAAAAGTCTTTTGCCCCAATCACCGCACCTTTACATTCAATAGCTAAACATATCAAGCTTGAGACGGACGAGAATTTAAACATTAAGAAAAAGTCTGAACCCTCAGAGGATGAAAAAAATATTAATATTACGCCGTCACCATCGATTGTCGACTCTGAAGAAGGCGACCAGTCAGATGAGAAGTATCTTGAGAAATTTAGCGATCTGCCTAAAACGTATATATCTGAGATGATGCATGATACTGAAAATACACATGATTTTCGATATGGTGTACGATATAATCCCGAAGAAGATAAATATTATATTGGAAATTCTGTCATTCAGTTTGACGGTGACAATTTAATAATAAATAATAAAGAGTATCAGGGCACTCGCGGTCTTTATGAATTACTATTTAAAAAACGTTCGCATCACTATAACTATGATGATAAGAAACAGTACATTGATATTGTAAAAAGGACTAGCGCACATAAGAGAAATTATGATTCTGAAAAGCAAAAGTCTGGTAGTAAGAGCTGGAAGTACCTGCATATTATTAAACCGATGCTTTACGCTCGCGAACCTCGGCAACGTGCTCCTGGTAAAGTAAAAGGCGGCGAATTAATGATGCAAGTCACCGATAATGCTATTGATTACGTATATTGGGACGATCCTAATGAACTCGTCGATCGTCTTAGGCTTTTGATAGCTTCACAGGAGGCAGGCAATTCAAGTCATACGAATGAAATAAATAGAATTTTAGAGGAACTATTAGAAAGTAAAATAATCGAACCGCTGGATTAATTTAACAGTACGTAAATTATTGTTGAACTGTAAACATGTCTGCTATAAAAAGAGATATTGTTAATGAAATACATAAGCCGGCTAGAATTAACTTTAAGAGACGAAAAGTCGTAGTTAGAGGTTTAAATGAATTGCTTCAGGCTGACTTAGTCGAAATGATTCCATATGCTAATTACAATAAAAATTATAAATATATTCTCATTGTAATTGATGTTTTTTCAAAGTACGTATGGGCTGAACCAGTTAAATCTAAATCTGGCGTAAATGTTACTCGAGCTATGGAAAAAATATTAGTCGCAGATAAACGAATCCCCGTCAATTTACAGACTGATAATGGAACCGAATTTTATAATATTAATTTTCAAAAATTAATGAAAAAATATAAAATTAATCATTATTCTTCGTATAGCACTAAAAAATGTTCAGTAGTCGAACGCGTAAATAGGACTATAAAATCTATGATGTATAAAGAATTTAGTATAAATGGTTCTTTTCGGTGGTATAATTTACTTGCTGATATTATTAAGAAATATAATAATACTAGACATAGTACCATCGGCATGAAACCTGTAGATGTAAATAAAAAGAATGAAAAAATACTCTTGAAATCCGTTTACAATTATCCTACAATTACATACTCGCAATTACCTAAATTTAAAATTAACGATCATGTGAGAATAAGCAAGTACAGAGGCGTGTTCGATAAAGGTTATACTCCTAATTGGTCTAATGAAATATTTACTATTTCAAAAATTAATTATACCAGCCCCATAACATACTTACTGACCGATGCACAGAAACAACCAATAGAAGGATGCTTCTATACTGAAGAACTGCAGAAGGTTAAACATTCAGACGTGTATCTCGTTGAGAAAGTTTTAAGGAAGAAAGGAAATAAGGTTTTCGTTAAATGGCTTGGATTTGACAGTTCCCATAACAGTTGGATTGAAAAAAGTAGCATTGTTTAATTTTTATGCACTTATATTAATTATTATTATTATTATTATTATTATTATTATTATTGCTATTATTTTTATAGGTTATGTATTCCATGTACATATATAAGCTTTATTACTGTATTATGCGTTCAGATAAATAAAATATATTATAAAAATTAAATTATTTTTTTATTTTTCGTCTGGGGTGGCTTTATTTTTTAAGATTTAATTTTTTTGATTGCATATTTGAATTCAGCATTAAAAAACACATAAAATGTAGCATGAACATTTTCGTTACAATAAACTTGAAAAATATGAATTTTTTCATTTTTTGCCTGGGCTGGCTTAATTTTTTAAGATTTAATTTTTTTGATTGCATATTTAAATTCGACATTAAAAAAGACATAAAATGTAGCATGAACATTTTCGTTACAATAAACTTGAAAAAAATCTGAATTCTTCATTTAATTAGGAAATGGGTAATAATAGTCAACCATTTTTTAAATTAATTTATTAATACATATAAGAAAGAGGTTACATGTTTTGTGATATAATAACAGAATATTTATGTTCAAGTACTGGATTAATTATTTGAGCGTATCGTAATATTTTAATTTGAAAACGATCTCGATCGCGGGCGTCTTGCATCCAGTTACCACATCTAGCAGTTCTATGGGCATAGCTCCAATGGTAAATGTGATGAATTTTAACGTCCTCGCTGAACTGAACTGTTCTTGGACTTCTTCGGCCGGATACTGACATGTTGAAATGTACGTAAAACTTCAACGTACTTAACGTCTTCTCCGAGTAATTTTAAATTGTTCATAAATTGCTGTAACCTCTTCTTATATGTTTCGGGATCCATCTTTAGGACTCAATGAATTCAATGTTAGTGGTCGTGCCTGCTAGCCCTCTATATACCAAGTACACTTCTTTTAGTATAATGGTTTGTTGTAGCGTTACCATATCATCATCAGAAATAATGCGTGAGTATCTGGCTGGTAGACTCACTTTACAATTTTCGAGGATTACTTGGACCTGGATACCATACGGTGAAAGTGCTTTATATATATCTAGCACTTTATATTTTCTATCGACTTCCAGCTCATAGATTTTCATGAACGGCGTGACATGAGCTTCAACATTAATTTTTGCGAAAGACATTGCTGCTGCTGCTTGTATATATATATATATATCGACTTTAAGATTGTGAATGAATGCAGCGATCTCAGGTCTTTACTTTTATGCTGTATTCCACCCCCACTTTTCGTATCGTGTAAGCAGAAAAATATGAGAAAAAATATGATGATTTCATTGTTTACATTATTTCTCTCCAAACCCTGAGACGCTCCTTATAATAGATCACGTGACTTATTAGTCATTGTATTATAACCGTCGGATGCTGTTATCTAAAGACAATTAATCACGTTTTAAATATACATATAGCCGTAGACAGTCGCATTTATTTACATTAACAATTTCCTGGAATCCGATAACGTCTCTGCATTTGGTCACAGTTTTAACATTCAAATATAAAATTTACGTATTGAAGTAGATGAATATTTATTTCATATATAAGACTTGTCTATTTAAACTCAATGATGGACGTCTGTAGCCATTTTTCTTAACCTCTAACGCCCTCTAACGTAAACATGCAATACTATTCGTCAATAACTATAAACAATAAACGGCAGCCATCTTATTTTTATTACTAGATACACCATATCACTAGTACACCTTATATACTTATTTTTATTACTAAATACACCCTGTATACTTCTTTTATTACTAGATACATCCTATATACTTCTTTTATTACTAGATACATCCTATATACTCTTAGCCACGCCCTCTTAGATATAATCTCTTATCTTTAGCTATAATCTAATATCTAAGCTCGGGGATTGGATCTCCCCCCTCCCATTAGGTCCTATCACCTATCATCTAAGAAGATCCCACCTCACACTACAACCTAGATAATAGGATCTATCATCTAGCATTATCTCACCTCACACTAGAACCTAGATCATAGGATCTATCATCTATCACCTGCGCGCCACCCGCGGGGCTGCGGGCGTGCTGACGTCACAGCTCCAGCTTGACCTTGAAGTGGGCTCATTCTCTCCTTACTTAACTACTCAAGTAAATGAAAATATAAATTTTAAATTGCACTTCACATCAATGCAGATGAAAATTAACTTGTTGTTTATCATGCAAAGCACACTAGAGTTAAAAACACTCAACATGAAACAGATAGGTCACTGCCTATACCGGGTGCCACAAGCTAGTGGCTCCCCCCTATATTTCCTTTATTTTTTAACTTATCTATTTGAAATTTGGAGTAGTACATAAACTACCTGTAAAAATGGATTTTTGGACATTAAAAACGATATGAGACTATTCCCGGTTTAGCCGGAAATGACGTAACTTTCGATTTGTAAATGGAACATCCTGTATATTTTTACATATTTGGATTCAATACCATAAGGTTTTCGCGAATTTTTGAGTCAATGTTCACTATTTTTAAGCATTTTGAGACATTCGTCTAGAGTGCTTTGGAATACCAAAGTTTGTTCTACGGCAGGTAAAGTCCAAGGAAAAAATGTTATATTTCGTTTAATTTCATTAATAACTATTTACGAAGCCTCCAAAATTGAATAAATTACTTTTTTATCGAAAAACTTTTTTTTTCAAATGGGAAGGTGGTGGCTCATAGTGTTCATAGTAGAGTTGAAATCAAGATCTTTGTTGACTTCCGTGGAACATGAAAGGTAAAAATGTGCTGATTACGCCATTATATAATACTTGACGTGTATATACACCCCCTAAATTCGTCTGACGATATCGGTGTCCAAACAACCCCCAGGGGTGAAAAACCGAAAAAAGCATAAAATTAGATGTTTGCTTCATCTTTCTAGCAGTTTTTTAATTTTTGATGAATTATCCATAATAACAAAGTTATGACTATTTATGTGCAAAAGAACTGTATTGTTTAAAGCGTAAAATATTTCCTAAAACCTTGCGTGGCTCTCTTATTATGCGAATATTTATTTTGTTATTTTGGCAAATTCGTTCCACTCGTGATTGTGGACAGACCAAATAAAATTTTAAAAATTTAATAAGAATAAAAGTTGTAGCGTATATTATCAAGATTCGATTACTTTTTTCAGTTTTAAATTTCGATCACAAATAAGCGAGTTATGAATTAAATAGTTAGTTGTTGTCAAAATTATGCCACAACCCCAGTCGCATCTATCTCTACTTTAACCGTTTCCCGTCGCATTCTAAGATGCCTGCCCGCCCGTCACGCGGCCCGCGGAGCTCTATATACTCACGCGCGAATGCATATTTAATAGGTACTGGCATGTAGAAAATTGTTAATTACATCTTTTTAGTGTTTTTTTGATTAAGTACTCTTATATATTTATACAATTATTGTAAAATATGGAGTTTTTATCTAACAATACGGATTAAATGACAAATGTTTGTAAATCAAATTGTATAATTTAATAATTTGTAACTAAACTGGTAAATTATGTGAAAGTACTACTGACTAAAATTGTTTAAAAATAATAATTTTAGTAAACAATGTGGACTGTGCAAAATATTTACCATTGAAAACTCAAAGGTAATGTGGCTTAAAACTCTCACGAGTAAAAAAATGTTTCTCTTTGAAATAATAGGAAGGTGGATATTATTATATTATATTATTACATAGACTGAAATCAGAACCAGCGGGAATAAATTACGGAATTATTGTAAACCAGACAAAAATACCGCAATTCGAGTATATTTTTTAAATAAATGTTATTTCAGCACAGATTAGTGGATTTTTTCTAATATTTGATTTCAGGATATGCAATAGGGGGCGGACAATTCAAATTTGTAGTGAAAAGAAAGAAAATAGAGCAAAATCGACTGAACACGTGCCTCCGAGGCCATCTATTTCATTTCCATGAATGAACCTCCATAAGATCCTTTTATAGGGTTCTAGAAATGACCGTAAGGGCAAACATAGAGTATCGCGTACTTTTGATCTTTATTTTTGTTTATTTGTGATTTTTTTGTACAGCCTATATTAATAATTAGTGTTTGAGTTTTTCTTAACATTTTTAAGCATTTGAAATTGTTTAAACAATTATATTTTGATATGCATTAAATTTATAGCAAAATAAAATTGTTAAATAAATTATAATTGTTTGAACAATATCATAAACATTAAAACATATTGTATAGTGTACGTCAAAAATAATAATAATAATTTTATCCTGGCGGACATAGCTACTCCACCAGTCAACCAGGGAATTCGCGATACTCTATTTGTGGACTTACGGGGTCACCTTTGGGACCCTATAAAAGAGTCTTTCTTATGGGGGTTAAATTTGAAGAGGAACAGTTAATTTTCGAATATATCTGGCGGTAAGACAGAAAAAATCGAACCTATTTTTTCTCTGGTATAAATTTGAACTACCCTATTGCGCATCCTGAAATGATATTTATTTAAAAAAATTTTGTTGTATCGATTTACGGCAGTATTATCTGCTTTACAACAATTCCTTAATTTTTCCACTGTTTCTGATTGCTGCAACGTCGCGTCGCTTTACAGAGCACCTTCCCATTATTTAAAAGATAAATATTTTTTTGCTTGTGAAAACAGAGTAAAAGGTTTTATGCACTTTACCTTTGAGTTTTTAATATCCATAATAATGTTACACACTCCTCATTCTTTACTAAAATTATTATTTTTAAACAGTTTTAGTCAGTAGTACTTTCACATAATTTACCAGTTTAGTTACAAATTATTAAATTATACAATTTGATTTACAAACATTTGTCGTTTAATCCATATTGCTAGATGAAGACTCCATATTTTACAATAATTGTATAAATATATAAGAGTACTTAATCAAAAAAACACTAAAAAGATGTAACTAACAATTTTCTACATGCCAGTACCTATTATAAATATGCATTCGCGCGTGAGTATATAGAGCTCCGCGGGCCGCGTGACGGGCGGGCAGGCATCTTAGAATGCGACGGGAAACGGTTGAAGTAGAGATAGATGCGACTGGGGTTGTGGCATAATTTTGACAACAACTAACTATTTAATTCATAACTCGCTTATTTATGATCGAAATTCAAAACTGAAAAAGTAATCGAATCTTGATAGTATACTCTACAATTTTTATTCTTATTAAATTTTTAAAATTCTAGTTGGTCTGTCCACAATCACGAGTGGAACGAATTTGCCAAAATAACAAAATAAATATTCGCATAATAAGAGTGCCACGCAAGGTTTTAGGAAAAATTTTACGCTTTATACAACACAGTTCCTTTGCATATAAATTGCCATAACTTTGTTATTATGAATAATTCATCAAAAATTAAAAAATCGTTAGAAAGATAAAGCAAAAATCTAATTTTCCGTTTTTTTCGGTTTTTCACCCCTGGGGGTTGGTTGGACACCGATATCGCCAGACGAATTTAGGGGGTGTATATACATATCAAGTACTATATAATAGTGCAATCAGTACATTTTTACCTTTCAATGTTCCACGGGACACGTTTCTAAACGACTTTTTCGAATTCTGAACCTCTACTATCAATAAATTATAGATTTTTTTCTGAATTCATTGATATCCATTTCAAATCTATGCTATTTGTTTTTTTTTTATTTTATTAAATTTATTTAAAAATAAAAATCACTTTCAAAATAATTTTTATTGATCCTTATAGTTTGCACTAGTACTTATACCTATTAAGAAACAAAAGAGAGAACCAAAAGGCTATTATTCACAAAAAAGGTACTTATTCACATTTCGTTATTAAACATATGATTTTTGTAAAGGCAACTACGTTATAGTTCAAGAAAAATTATATTGAAAGTGATTTTTTATTTTTAAATAAATTCAATAAAATAGAAAAATATATAGCATAGATTTGAAATGGATATCAATGAATTCAGAAAAAAAATCTATAATTTATTGAAAAAAGTGGTTTGTTCAATGGGCCTTTTCCACATTTTTTTTATTCGCTAATTATAAAATATATACTTAGTCATGCCTAAACATTGTTTTTTTAAATTTTTTTCTTCGCCACATATAATTTTAAAAAATTGTTAAAATTACTATACATTTCAAATAACGCGCCATTGACGTCATACTCCAGTTCATTGTTGTCTGTTGGCTGCCCTGCCGCCATCACTGTCATTTATATTTTGTGTTCTGTCAAGTGAAGTGCGCTTAACCTAACTTCCGTTTTGTATTTTGGTTAACTTACTTTGATTTAAAATGAATAAAATTGAAGAGGGATATCTTAAGGCGGATTTAGACAACCTACCAAGAGTTGACAGAGAAATGGTGAACGATTTCTACCTAACAAATGAGGCTACCAGCGCGAAAACGGCCTAAGCCACATTTTATGACGTTTGAGTTTATCGGCTCAACTTGCTGCCTAGTATATACATTTATAATGTGAAAAGGCCTAAGCGACCTTTGCCCACTATTAAAAAGATGGTGCCACTAGTTTCACTTTACTTTAAATAATTAGGGCAACATATGTCATACGCGTAATCGGTCTAACCCACAATTCTGTGGGTTAAGCCGTTTTTTAGGGTTAGGCCGTTTTCGCGCTGGTAGCCTCAAATATGAACTTTCTAAGTGCTGAAGTGTGCAATGTTAAACATAAACACTAACCATTACCTAAGTTGTCAAATCAAATGAAAACGATATAGTCCAGTGGAATTAGAAAATATGCTTACTGTAATTCGTTTCAGGATGCCACGTGGATTAAACGATGATTTTATTGATTACGAACACGACCCTGAATTTGGTCCACTTTTTGACCGCCGGAACATTGTTTATTTAACGATTTATTGTTAAAAAATTCAAAAAAATCGACTTTTTAAAGATAACTCAAAGACCTTTAATGATAGGTTTTTCAATTTGTAGATACTATTAGAACTTTGGAAAATGGTTAATTTGAGAGGCGTTTCGTTTAAAATGCTTGAAAATTTCTTTAAATAATTGCAAAAAACCGCGAAAATTAGCGCAATTTGCAAATATTTTCCATTCTTTAACAAGAGCACTTTAGTGCTTGAAACTTTGACAAAATGTCTTTCATTACCCCAAAGTTACCCCTAAAATTTCATCAAAAAATTTTGATTAGTTTAAGAGATATTCAATTTGGTTATTAAAAACATAAATAATGTAAAGTGCAAATTCACCCAGTTCCCGTTATCGTAGAGGGTTGATCCGAACATAATTTTTTTCGGTGAGACTTAAACTTTATGTTTTCATTAATGGTAAATCAAATTTGCATTATTTTCAACTTCAAAATGGCGTTTGAAAAAGTGTCATATTTTGAGGTTAGGTTTTTTGCTAATAACTTTTAAACAATTGAAGATTTTGCAATATCCTTCTCATATCTTTGTTGCTGGCGATTTTTCACACATTTTCAAAAAAAAAATGACTGCAGCCTTACTAGAAGACGAGATGTTTTTTTTTAATAAATTCGTAAAAATTTTGTTAACAAAAAATAACTAAATTTAAATAAATTCAGTATACTGTACGGACGTTACTATCACCCAACATTTTTCTAGTATCCTAAGATATGTGCATGTACAAGACAATTAAAGATACGTATATAACTGCGCAGTTACTCACATTAATTGTAAAAAAATAAGTATACTACATGAGTAACATATCAAATGTTTAGGCACTCAAAATGGCCATCGTTATAAAAAAAATTACAGGAACAAAAAATTAAAACGCAGCAGGGGGTCCTTTATTCTGGACATCACTGTAATGCGAATTAAAAATAAGCCACCGACCTCAAAAGTCCTTAAAGGTGATGAATGATACCAGAAACTCCAGGCTCTCCAGGTGAATTTCCGTCATGTAACTTGATGCGTGACTGCAGCCTACGTAATTAAAGTCTGTCCTAGTAGCGTCCTCACAACCACAAACTCGTAAATTCGTAACCATAACAGCAAATTCCAATCCAAAATTCGGCACGTGGGCCTCCAACAAAACTTCCATAATAAGAAAAATCTATCTCCCAAACTTGAAAACTCTCCAATAGATTAAATAACCATATATAATGTCTTGCCTATATAAAAGGATAAAACGTTTAGAATTTGGTACTCTAAGAAAATCGCAAAAGTACTCTTACCCAACAAAACCGGAATGGGCTCACACAAAAACAAGGATCCGATAGCTTCGTTTCCTACCTATTTAGAAGTTCCACAATAATCATAATCGGCTTCAAACAGCTTAACAAACAATCAAGCACTTCTAAACTTTAAGACTGTCCAGTATAATCCCCAAAAGAATATCGGGATATTTTTTTTGTAAAAAAAAACAGTCAGAAAAATCTTGTCTGAAAGGAACGACGCGCTACCCAATGAACAAGAAAACCACATTTTCATTTCCGGTTAACCACATGTTCTCGAGCACCAATCACAGCTTGCCATTTCATTAGGAACCTACCCATAATTCCTCTTCGCGTACTAATTTATAAATACACAGAAAATAGTCCTAACCATAAAATAGAGACTAATAAGCACAAAACCCATGATCGACCCATATTTTTACAATAAAAATAAATAAAAATTGGATTAATAATTTAAATGCCATAAATTTTCCTCCATAACCAATGTTGGTAACACTTTTCCTCAAACTGAAATATGACAGCTGACAAAAAGGAATAATAAAAAAGTCTACCAGGCTTATTTATTTAAATAAATAAATAAGAACTTGTTAACTACAAGTAAGAGAGTATGGTTTTGTTGTAACTAATAGAAGTGTAACTAAATCCTTTTTCCAGCCTGTACGCCCTGAAATGTGTATATTTTCCTACACTTACAGACATTCCCAAAGATGTTTACACACTTTGTTGGAACCGAATTCCGGAGAAAATAGCAAGGAAAAATAATAGGATTAGCTCAATCCAACAGTAAGTCATACAATATAAACTCTCCCTGGTAGCTATTACTAACTTGTGTTTTGTTTATCGTTTTAGGTTAGGCAGCCAAAATACCTACTGCCAGCAACCAAAGGAAAAATACATAAAATAAAAAGTATTATAACCCTCCAGACATGACAAACCCATGAACATAAATTATAATGATTCTATGAAATAAAACCCATAGGTAACAAGAGGGTTTCCAGAGTATTTTTATTTAACCAACGATACACAAACAAGTTACCTTCTCCATCCACTTTGCTATCAACAAAAGTAAAGAAGCAAATATAAATACCCTTTTCCTCAGGTATCAACTAAAACATTTAAAAAAACAAACGTAGCCTCGCTCATTTTTAAATTTACATCCGATGACATATTATATATCTTTGGATAGCTAAATTAAGTTGTGATCGAATAATGAAATAATTTACAGGGTATTCTATTTAAAAAAAAACAAAAGTTATGTCTATATCTCGAAAACTAAATCATGCATAATTTCCTTCTTACCAACAAGAGATTCTAGTCAAGAAAGTGCTTTGAGAATGTGTTACTCGATTTTCGATTCGAAACTTGGTAATTGAGATATAGAAATGCAAATTTTCCAAAAACGCTCTGTAACTCGATAGTCGAAAGAGATAGACGATCGCGATTTGAGCCATTGTTAATTTTACTCTTCATCAAAAACAAGTTTGGCATCATTATCTGTGATAACCAACGGTGAATATGGTAAATATCCTCAAGATAATATCATAGAATATAATAGCAATAGAAACTTTGTCTAGCATGTCAATAATGTATTAGTTATTTCTTTATTCTTACCCGCATCGCAAACTAGTTGCATTTATAAATGTCAATAACATGGCTTTTACTTATTCCGTAATATATTATTACTTACCGAGGTATAATATTTCTCATTATGCCATGTTACGGCCAGAAATTATCCCATTTGAAATTATAATTGTGGGTAATAACAGAAAAATTTGCATTTAATAAGTAGGAATCCATTTGAATTTAATATTTGTAACACTTTTATCTCCTTACAGTTAATCGACGTTTTCATACATTGTTGACTGTTTATAATAGGTGGGGAGCTGGTGGCAATACGGGTATATGATTTTATTGTAATTAATAATAAAACGGAATGAAGGTATTGATATAACAGATCGAGTAAAACAGCTACAGAGCTTGGTTGATGCTGATTTTTTAAATAAATTAATTTCAAAGGAGAAGGGTAGCTGAGACCAGTTTTAGGCCTGGATTAAAATATATAAAAAAAAATTTTTTTATTGAATTTTTGTAAAGAATTCTATTTTAATTGATTGGAATAAACAATTTATTAAATGTATTTTACACTTTTATTTACAAACTCACACATTAAACATTACTTGATTAACACAAAACCATTTTGATTACCATCTAATTACTAGTAGCATGTTAACTAGAAACTAACATTTCAATTCGCTTTAATACTTTCCTTTGTTAATTTATAGTTTACATCTACGAGAGTCCCATTTTGTCACATAAAATTTACAGCCGTATCCTCGGTAGTGGCTTTGTCATAACATCTGCAATTTATTCTTCAGTTGAAATTTGCTTAATTGTTAGTTTTACTTCTGTAATCTTCTCGCGAATGAAAAAATACTTAATTTCAATATGTTTCGTTCTGCGATGAAATTCAGGATTTTCAGCTAATCTCACCGCTGCTACTTGGAGAATAGGAATTTGTTTCAATTCCATTATTTCACTAAATAATCTGCTCAGCCAAATAATTTTTTTGGCTGCTTCATTTGCTGCTACTATATCTGCCTCTGTGGTCGAAGTAGTTACCATTGGCTGTCTTTGACTCAACCACGAAATAGCTCCACAACTACCTCCGAAGTTGATAGACTAGTCCTTGTACACTCTCCGAAGTCTGCATCCCTGAAACAATGTAGAATGCCTTTATTCGCATTTTGATGGTAAACTATCCCCAAATTAATAGTGCCTGAAATATACCGAAATACTCTCTTGACTCGAGCAACATCTTCTCTAGATGGATTTTCGAGTGATCTTGATAAGAATCCCACGCTGTAAGCAAGATCTGGCCTTGTGCCAAGCATCAGGTACACCAATGCTCCGACTGCTTGTCTATATGGAAAGTTATGTTTCTTGGTGTCATCTTTCCCTGTTCTTGAGGTTTCGGAATCTTTCAGTATCGGCTTTGGAATTGGCTTACATTCTCAAAATTAAAACGTTCAAGAATTCTTCTAGCATACGCTTCCTGACTTATCTTGATTTTGCCATCTTCCTGTTCGATTTCTAGTCCTAAAAAATATACGGCCTTCTTTGAAACAATCTTGAATTCTGATTTCAGCTCTTCAAGAAAAACTTCTAAGTCTTGTAGATCAGTCGCTCCAACTAAGCCGTCATCCACATACAGAGCTAATATGAGCTTCCTGCCATTTTCCTCTCTAATATACAAACATGGGTCAGCTTCACTCGCTCTGAATCTCAACTTTGATTGAAAATTTCCAAATCGTTTGTTCCAGCACCTTGGCGCTTGCTTTAGGCCGTACAAACTTCTCCTTAATTCGCAGACTTCTTCTGTGCCGTCGTTATATATCCATCTGGTTGTTTCTTAAAGATTGTTTCTTCGAGTTCTCCATGCAAGAACGCCGTTGACATATCGAGCTGTGCAAGGTGCATCTGCTCGTTCACAGCAATACTAAAAATTGAAAGAATCGTTCCCAACTTTGTTACTGGGCTAAACGTTTGACTATAATCTATACCTTGACGTTGGCTGAATCCTTTGATACCTAGTCTCGCTTTATATTTGTTAACATTGCCGTCAGGATTTGTCTTCAAACGAAAAACCAACTTACATGGTATCGCCTTGGCACCTTTTGGTAAAAACGTCAATTTCTAAGTTTGGATTTGTTTCAATGAAGAAATTTCACTCTCCATAGCTTTTCTCCATTCAGCACTTTGTTTGATATTTAAGACATCTTCGAACGTCTCTGAATTTTCCGTCATGTTCACGAATTCCTCTGCTGCCAGGATAAAATCATCGAGGTATTTCGGTTTTCTTAGCATCGAGCTATCTCTGAGACATTGTCCTGATGACAGGTCAGAATCTTCTTGGTTTTTAAAGTCGGTGTCGTCTTCAGTTTTGTACTCATTGGTACTTCTTTCTATTTTAGTCATATTTTCATCATTATTTTCTTCATGCTTTTCTTCAAGTTTGACATCTCTGAATGGTAACTCTATTTTTTTATCACACTCCCTAGGTTTCTCCAGAAATTGCACATCTCTGGATAAAACAACTTTGTGTTGTTCTTTTATATAGATTCTGTATCTTTCGTCACCGTCATATCCTACGAGGTACCTTTTTACAGCTTTTTCGTCCATCTTTCTTTGTCTTTGAATTGGAATATGAATATAGCAAGTAGATCCAATTATTCGTAGATGGATCCTTGGCTTCTTATCCATCCAGAGTTCGTATGGAGTAATGCCTTTTTCTGTAGATTTTCCACTTCTATTCAAAATATATACTGCGGAATTTATGAGTTCCGCCAAAATTGCTTCTAGAAATTTTATGTCTGGATTGGAATACTCGAAAGTCCTTGCCATTTTGACTATTGTACGATATTCACGCTCACTACTACCATTTTGCTCAGGCGTGTATGGTCTGAGTAATCCCTTTTTCTTGTGGAATCTCTCTGACTTCAGCATTATCAAACTCTCCGCCAGTGTCACTCAGTAATTCCTTAATAAAGTGTCCTTGTAATTTTGCATGTGCGAGCATCTTCTTCAGCAAAATTTTTACTTCTGATTTCTCTTTGACAATAAAGACATATCGAAATTTTATGTAACTGTCTTTAAACACAACTAAATACCGATTTTTCTTAAAAGATTCTTTGAAAGGTCCACATACATCAGTTGACATCAACTCTCCTTAATTTTGCAATGTGTGTAGAAATATCTTCTCCTGATATCCAGCTAACTGCGAAAAAATCAGTACATATCTTAAAAAGCTGATCTTTAGATGTTGCTTCGAACTGCTGCTGTAATGCCTACCACGCATCATGCGCATCGGTAACTGTACTCACAATTATCGACTTGGTGTAACTATTTGCCTTGCGGTACAGATCGCTTTTCTCTTTATGTTGCTTTATTTCTCCGTAGCATTTTCACCTAAACGTTTTGATTTTACTAACTTGTTATCAATCGCATCTAACGCTCCTTCATGATAGTCTATCAGGTCTCGTATTTTACGTTTCCATACAGCCCAATCTGACTCACCAGTTAAAGGTTAAATATGCTTCGCTAAAACCATCCTATGATTTAGGCAAAACTACACAAGATCAATAAGAACCTTTTAAGTACGTTTGGATCTGGCACCCATAACCTATTGAATTGTTGTAAGAATTCTATTTTAATTGATTAGAATAAACAATTTATTAATTGTATTTTACACTTTTATTTATAAAGTCACACATTAAACATTACTTGATTAACACAAAACAATTTTGATTGCCATCTAATTAATAGTAGCATGTTAACTACAAACTAACGTTTTAATTCGCTTTAATATTTTATGATCTGTCATCAATATTTAATCGATTGTCATCAATATTTAATTGATTCCACCCCAAACGGAACCTCCCCCCCACCCGCACATATCTCTTCTACCCCTTTTAAGTATTAGAAAACCAAAATCCAGGAACGGTATCGCGAATTTTTTTTTGCGTTTAAAAAGTGTTTATAACCCTCCAAAAGTCTTTTTTTTTCAAAAAAGTTCATCTGGACTACCTTCTCTTTCCCCCACCACGCCCAATTACCCACCCACACCCTAATCTTTTAACTCGACTTTATAAACATACAGTTATATAATGGAACTACAATAAGGATTCTTTATTTTTATCACAAAAAAGATGATTTCTTTACACCCGCTCCTATCTTCTCTTTCCCCCACCACGCTCACCTATGTAAGTAGGCGTGGTGGAGGAAAGGGATTAGTGGGGAAGTTGACAGATAATAAAAAAATGATATTTTTAAGTTTAAATCCAAAAATAAAAGAGGCCTAAAACCGGCCTTAGCCACCCTCCTCCTTTAGATTCAAACGTATAAAACCTGATGGCCTTTTAGGCTGCCTGGTTATCTGAAAGTATATACTTTGCCTTTTGAATGCATCTGTTTATGAATTTCTGGGCACTGGGCTAAAAAGTTCGCGTCGGTGCTTTTTGAGATCGTCGAGAATTAATGATAGAATCAAAACAAGTAACTTGTTGGAAAGAACTTCATGGCTTATTATGAAGAGAAATAAACACTTTTTAAATCTCGGCCGCTCAGGCGATCAATGCATATTATTGTATATTAGTTCAAATATTAAAAAAGAAAATATCATTTGTATTTAACAGTACTTTAAATTAGTTGTAAAGATTTAATTAATTATCGTAAGATTTAACGTCGCGTTTCCTAATTAACCAACTCTGAGTTAACGAAGCACGTACAATGCTTTACCATTTACCAGGAAGATGGTGTAAACGATTTACCGTGATTATGAACAGAGCCGCATTCAACAATAAAGTACAATTAAAAACTGTAACTGTTAAACTGAAGTAAATATATGCGAAATTGAGATAAATTCCCTTGTCGGCGCGCCGCGATATGTCAAAAAGTTGTTTTGTCAAAAAGGATGTAAAATTCTAGGTTCCATGAGTATACAATATGAACTATTAGTCGACCTAATAGTACAAAAATAGAACAACGACCTAGATTCTATAAATCCTTATAGTGGGAGAGATAAAGGAAACGTATTTTCTAAACAACAATTTATTACATAATAATGAACAATGCATAAATTATGATAGGTTCATATATAATGAAAGCTTATAAATCAAGCTGTGTAAATCAAGTTTTTATGCTAAGAAAAAGTATATTTATTAATATAACAAATATCACATCATAAATACAATATAAGGGTATAATGACACTTATTTTTTGTAAAAAAGTGGAACAAATGCTTAACTAATCATTCATAAAATATCTGCATACCAAACATGGCAAGTAGGGACACATCATGAAGAGGAAACAACTACATTCAATGGTGAAAGTGATTGTATCAATCGATTGGCACAAGAAGATTCGAATAATTCTCTAGAACATATGTTCAACAATATTGATTTTGGGGTTGAAAAGATTGGAACTGAAGGTAATAGCATATTTTACAAAAGTTTTGAATCACTTGTAGCTAGGTTTCTAAGTGTCTATAGGCAATTATATCATTGATAGGGGCTGAATATTTCGATATGCTTTTTAGGACAGTACATGCGTTATACGAGGCATTCCAACTTTTTGCAAAACCTAATAACGGGATATAACCCAAAAAAGATGATTTCGCTTTCGAGCTATCCTTAAGGATATACGCATAAAGTCATTTTTTATGTTTTTTTTTCAGTTCGCAAAATGTTAAAAATAATTGGCCATTCAGCATCAACGAAACTTTGCTCAATTGCCATCCGGTGCTTCTGCCCAAAGCGCTTGACACCGAATGAAAATAACTCTTAGTAGTGTTAAAAAACGCCCTTTTAAGTAATTGGATTTTTTGTAACAGAAATCAGTTTTGTGGGTACTTTCAAAACAAATATAGATTTTTATATTATTATATTCAGTTTTTAACACAATTTCGAAAAAATGGAATTTTTGATGCACTTCTCAAAATTTTTGTTACTGGGCGTTATTACAATTTCCAAAATCCGTGCTACTGAGTGACATGACGTCAGGAGATGTGAAAACTCCGATTATTAGGGTAGTTTAGAAACATTGTTAATTTATTTTTTTGATCAGTTTTGCTGTGTTCTACAACAGTAACACAGAAACTTTCCAAAATTCTCCTCCAACTCAAGTCTTTGCAATTAAATACAGAACTTCTCAAACATTTATTATTTGTTTTTGAAAGCTCTCTATCGATGCTAAAATGATATTTACCGAAAATCTAAAAATCTGAAAATATTCTGGGTGTTCCTTTAAAATCATGAAATCTTTTGTGTCTTCCTGTATAACCGGAAGTGACAGAAAAATGAAAATACATTATTTCGTTATAGCATAGCACCATGGAAAACCTAAAAATAACAAATTTCTTAGATGTACTCCAAACAGGTTCGGAGATACAGATATTTTAAGGTCGTGCTGACACTCGCTGTATAACGTTATTTTCGGAACTTCCTATAAATTAGTATTTCCATAAAAATTATTAAGCTGAGATGTTAAGCTATTTGTTTTTAGTTACTTCTTCGGTTTAATCCACCACAAAGTTTACCATTGACAAACATAAATATAAACACAAACTCACTACATAAGTAGACAACCCCCCAAATCTAAAGCCCGTCCGGAAGATGGTTACACATTTAGAAAGACGCAGGCATACCCACCAACATTGTCAGTGCCGGAGCTGGAGCATGAACCCAGTACACGATATATTCGCCACACAATACGCTTTAGCTGGCTGAGCTACTGTACCGTATAATACTTTTAAACGCACATTTTAAAACTACATAAGTACAAGACATTCTAAGAGTACATATCAAAATCAAATGGTAGTTTGTTCCCAGCAAACAAAAAATTTGCGGCCCTGAAAAGGGCCATTGTAGAGATCAATGGCTTTCTAATGGCATAGACCAGCCTTTTGTGACTCATAATAAATTATATCCTGGCGTACCATAACTTCATGTTATGAATTGCCACATAATAACCAGAAATGGTCCATTATTGTGCAACCATAAAAACTGCTGCTTCAGTTTATACGTTGATGGTTTTTTTATGGTAATATGCAGGCTAATATTTTAAATGATTCCGTGCACGCGCATTGTAAAAAATCTCTCAAGGGCGTCACCGAGCAGCATCGCTATTTGCATTTTCGTTCTAAGCTTGGCCTCTGCGTTAAAATTTGTGTAAGCTGACTTTGTTTGGACAGTTTGTTAAGTCTTTTAAGCACCTGTTTTGTGTTGTGATCTTATATTGCTCATTATAATTATAGTGTGATAATTGAAAAACAGTAAGTTAGCTAAAGTTCTTCAGCCATCCAGTTTTCATCATATCGCTTTCAAATAAGTGTTTTATACGAAAGTTTGTACAAAATTCTGCATCTCAATTCCTCTAATATTAAGGAAAGATTTTATTGTTTCATATAACTTTTATTGTTTTAACTTTCTTATTAATAAATATTTTATTGACAGCTTACAACTTATTTTGCTTTTATTGATACTTGGCATTTCCAAACTTCTCAATTCACAAAATGTCAATATTGACGGCATTATTTGTTTGGTCTGATATCTAACATATTTTTCGACATTGGATTATAATCCTTTTAAAACGTAGGTATATATTTTGCTAACTTTGAATTCTCCTATGTAAATTTCACATGAAAGACTTATATACCAGAATCTAGTAAGATATGCAAAATATATGGTTGCTTGAAAGTGTTCCTATAATTCAATTTATTGAAAAATGTGTGAGATGACAGCCAAAAATATGCTAGCAAAAAGGTGGCATCATCAGTGGTCCTTTGATGGCCCATCATTGTACACTGGTGGCAAATTGAAGGATGGTCAACTGCTGGCCGGTGGGACATTTTGCCAATGGTCCGCTTGTGGCTCCCCGTAAAAGTGACATTTATGATAAAGCTGGCGACGGTACGTGTGACCATTTATGTGCCAATTATGAGTGTTTGCTGGGTTTGTTTAGAAGTGTGTATGTTATCGTGGTAAGACTGTCAGATAAGAGGACATGCTTAAAATTAAGTTTTAAGAAAACAGTTGACGTTAAAAAATAGCTAAATTATTAATTGACAAAAACAATTTCAAAATAATATTTAAAAAATATTTTGTTGAAAATATTTAGCGTTTTGTTAGTTATTTAAATATAGAAAATATGTCACGAAACATCCGATTTACAAGGGATCGAAAACATCTCAACCGCCTCTGTCATGCAAAAGGTAACAGTTGTATTCAAGAATGTCTTGGATTTCCTTTACAATATATAAGATGCCGACGAGGGGACTGTTATTAGCAAAGTCGTATTATTTTACACAATGCAATTGTTAAGCCAATTTAATTCTTTTGTGATCAGGTGATGAGATATAACAGAATTATTAATACAGAAATTATTGTACTGTTTTGACCACTATTCATTTCAAAACAGAAAAGGAATTCTTTTGCGAGCAGTGGCGACTCGGCAATATTTTGCATGATAGAAACAAAATAAATTTTTCTGGATACTAGTTTCATTTAATAATTTAATGATTAGCTAACACTAACTAACCATTCAAATTTTTTAAGTTATCGTTTTTACAAGAAAAATGTGGGTGAAGAGATTGATGGAAAGACGTAGGTACAGAGAGAAGTATGGACATTTTGAAAGTTATTCAAAATATGATGACTAACACAATGATATGATTTCTTTTCTCTGTGGGCGATATTTACGTTTTAAAAATGTGCCGAGCAAATGCAATACTTTCTTCGTTTTTGCATTTGTGAAGAGTATAGTAATATAACTTACAGCAGCAATAAGATCCTCCTCAATTTAGGCATTGGCGGAACGTTTACGTTTAATGATACACCACTGTCTAATCAACAAGGTAAGTAAACCGAAACAAGAAACAGTTTACAAATTATATTTGTTTGAGATGGAATGATGCCTTAATTTGTTTTTTGTAGCACCTTGTCAGTTGTTAAATTATTAATACATTGTTATTGGGAATGCTTTTTCTCGATTTCTTTCTACGTCTTATACAATGAATACCAATAGCATATTATTAATATTAATACAGATTGAAATGTTTCATTTTTTGCTAACAATCTTTAAAAACACTAGAAGGATGTAGACATAATTAATTTTATCTAGAGCAGATTTTTTAGAAACTGTATTAAAATAAATACAGTTGTTCCCTTAAGGAGCAGCGGTGAAATTTCCCACAAAAAAATGGTAAAATGATACAATGATTTTTTTAAGGTAAGAAAAAGTAATTTTTTAACATTCAGAATAAGATGAATCATTTTATTGCTTGTTTTAATTAAGTAGTGTAATTTGTATTACACTAATTTTTAATAATAATAAAAAAAACTAGTTTAGGCATTATACTCTTCGCGGATTTACTGAGCTTCTTATATAATTGTTACACATTCTATAGGACACTCTTGGCATTTTTCTTGTAAATAATGTTAGTTTTTGGACATTCTAAATTTTGTGATACCGACTTTGTTGTGAAAAAAATATATGAAAAAAAAAATAAAAAAAAAACAACCACCCTGTCAGGAATTCGAACACAAGACCTTTGGATTGCAAGGTTTAGCCCTTGGGCCATCACACATACCATAAAAGTCGAAAGTCTGTAATATGTATCATTATAGAATTATATTTTAACGGATTAGATAATATATTATTATGATATATATATATATATATATATATATATATATATATATATATATATATATATTAGTAAAATGTATAAAAAATTATAGAGATTTCGCAAGATTTCTATTTAAGTACAAGTGAAATAAATTAAGAATTCTTTTTTGAATTTAAATGATTAATAACTTTTTCATTTACTGATTGATTTTTTTCAAAAGCAAAAGGGTTCTTCCTCTAGGTAATGCTAACTTACTTTCCAAATTTCAATATAATGGGACTTTTCTTTCTTAAGTTATCGTGCTTACAAGAAACGTGACGGACGGACATTTTGAAAGTTGCTCAGAATTCGTTCACTAACACAATGATATGAAAATTTTTTTGTCTGCGAGCGATTTTTACGGATTTAGAAATGTGCCGACCAAATGCAATATACTCTTCGTTTTCGTATTGGCGAAGAGTATAATAATACAATTAGTCGTTTCCAAACAACTGCAGTTAAAGTACACTAATTTTAAGCAAAAGAGAACTTATATAATCTAAAAAAATCTTATACAGGCAAATTTCGAAAATTAAGAAGAAACAAATTGAAAATGTCTTAGGCGTATTAAATATTTTTGGAAACGAGAGCACATGCACAATGCACAGTACTATTTCTACGTCACCGGATGGTCATACTTATATTATCCTCGCCAGAAAGTTGTGCATTTTTTTATTCAAACTGAATTTAAAAACGGTATAAGTGTCTCAGTGGCGCAGTACCTGCGGTGTTAGGTCTGCGACCACGGAGTCTCGGGTTCGAATCCTGGCTAGAGTATGGATGTGTAGTGGCGTTTTTCAGGAGATTCTACTTAATAAGCTAGAATTTTATGGATTCACTTATAAACTTATGAATTCCTGCTTATCAGTCCTGATATCAGTGCGAGTTTTGTAAAGATAAACTTAGCAACATGCTGCCAGTACAACAAGGTAGTGTATTGGGGCCGCTACTAATTTTAATATACGTAAACGACTTACCTGATGTTATGTCAACTTTTACGGTTCTTCTAGCGAATGATACTACTTTTGCGAGACAGCTAAAGGATGCTGGCAGTAATGTTGCTGACATTGCAAATAACAAAATTAGAACCTCTGACTGGTTTAATGCAATCAAGTTATGCTTAAATACAAATAAAATAAACACATTACTTTATTACTGTAGATGATAAGTTGTCTTGGCATTCACATATCAACAACTTGACTACGAAATTGTCTAAGAAAATGTACGCAATTAGGCAGATTAAGAACAGGTCAAATCTGGATTCTGCTCTTATGGCTTATCATGCACTGTTCCACAGTGCTATGGTTTGATCAATTAGGGTACATCCAACCAATTTTTGGATATTTTTATTGTACAAAAAAGAGCCATAAGAACTTTAGCGGGCGTGAATCAACTGGACAGTTGTAAACCTTGGTTTATTAAAACTATAATAACTTTACCATCAGAAGTAATCTACTGTTACTTCATTCATATAAAGGCGCATATGATCGAATATGAACAGAATGGTGAAAGTCACAAATAAAATACTCGTAATCGGGATAAAATACAAACACCGCGCCAGAGATTGACATACAAAGAGAATTAACTTTGGAATTGAATTATTTAATTCAATTCCAAATATTATTAAAGAATTGCCCATTAGACAGTTTAAAATAAAATTAAAACTGCATCTTTTAGCAAATGCTTACTATATCTATAGTCTTGGGGCGTAATGTATTCCGTGGGATTTTTTGTGAAGGGAAGGTGCGACTCTTTATTATATGCTAGATAATGGGGTACTACCCATCATCTAGCATATAATAAAGAGATTCCACATAGTCGCACCTTCCCTTCACAAAAAATCCCACGGAATACATTACGCCCAGCGCAATTCTAAGGTACTACCTTAGAATTGCGCTGTCGCGTTTTTATGGCGTTATACATCCAAGATGGCCACCGTGCGAGACATTTTATTCTTTACATCAAGAATAACTCCTTCCAGAGTACTCATACGGAAAATCTGCATAAAACTTTTTCTGTTCTACATGAGCCAAAGAACAAATTCAGTTCTTATCAATTTTTTCGTATTTTTTACCATTTAAGAGTTACACGTCAGTTTTACCACATAACACAAATTTATTAGTATACATTTATTGCCTAGCCTATCCGACTTTCAATAGATTATAAACTGTGTATTTTGTGTCAAGATAAAAGTAAATCTTGTTAATCCATTGAAGGTTGAAAAACTTCTACAGTGTTTGAAACAAAGAGAAGAATGTTTGGATCCAAAGTATATGCATATTAGCAGTAGAATCGGGAATTTAAGTGTACAACAGCTACAAGACTTCAATGCAAAATGGCATAAAGAATGTTACAAAAAACTGACTCATACGACAAACTTGGATAGAAGCAAAAAACTTTTCGAAAAAGGAAAGCGTTGTGAGCCTACGGATGATTTAGAAGCGAGTACCAACAGTGACAAGGCAACATACATATTACGATCTTACGATATTACGATCTAAAACACCCTCATATAACAAAAAAAAAACTATTTTTTTGTGATGAAGGAGATAAAGCAAAGAGAGACTGTATTGCATAGCAACAGACCAAAGTGGCGAGTGTCTTAAGTTAGCTGCCCATCGCTCTAATAGTGAAATATTGAAAGTGCGCTTGAGTAACTGCACAAATCCTGGAGACGCCCATGTAAGAGATATACATACACTATCACGTTGTGATGAAACCCACTTAGTCTTCGACACATACAGAGAAAATTCACTAATATCTTCTATGCGTAAGAAAAGAACTGGCAACACACAACCAGTCCACTACAAGATCAGTGATACAACGCACATTGGGAATGAAGTCATTGTTATCTCATGTCAAGACTAAAGATGAGTTAACAGCTTACTTATCCGAGAAAGCAATACAATATGCAACTGGAAGAGACAAGTGTTTATTTTTATCTTGGAGGGAAACAGCAAAGTGTTCAATGGGGATTGAAACAGATGAACTGAAAAGCAATCATGAGGAGGCAGATACAAAAATAATTTTGCATTCCATGTTCGCCTGTCGTTGCGGTGCTACACAGCTTCATATTTACTCACCTGATACAGATGTCTTCATACTTACTTTATGGTGGTACAAGTTCCTTCCACTGAACACTATGTTTGTAACTGGAGTTGGTCAAAATCAAAGAATGATCAATCTCAGCAAAGTAACCGATTCCCTGGGCTCAAAGAAAACTTCAGCATTGTTAGGTCTGCATGCATTATCCGGAAGTGACACCAGAGGGACTTTGGCAAAAGAAGCGAAAACCTCCTTTTGGAAAGTCTTCAGTAAAGCAGATGATGACATTCTCGAAGCTGTAAGCAAACTTGGTAGCTTAGAAAATTTTCTTGATACAGATAGACTATTAATAGAAAAGTTCATATGTCTAGTACTATGTTCCTGGCACAAATATATCAGAGTCAGGTGGTGGATGTTCACAAAGAAAGAAACTCAAGGAGAAAACTTGCCACCAACAAGAGCATCACTGATACCATATATTGATAGAGTTCGTTATTAAACCATAGAATGGTGCCGTACTGACCAGCCATACCCTAATCAGAAAAACGACCATTTGCTCCTGTTATGTGTATGCTACCATGTGCTCCAGAGACAGTTTTTTAGACTTATTCGATGCTTTTGTGTTAAGAGAAAATGTGTTCCACCATATAAATGTCTTTCCCTCGATCTGAAGTGCACAGAACTATGTGTGTGTGGAGGAGACGAAGATATGTGTGACAACTGTGATGAGCATACAAGGCATGAAGATTCATCGGATGACTTAGATGGTGATGACACATTGTTTTGAAGAGAATAATAATATGGTATCATTAAATATTGTTTTCTGTCAATACATAATTTATTTTAAGAACCAATTTTATAATACAACTACTACGCCCTACTACAAATTGTATGTGTTAATACTAGTTATTATTAATGTCTTTGTGAGTAAGTAGCAGCGGAATCATTATTCTTCTTCCTTTAATAAATAACCGATGGCTAAATTATGTTTTAAACCGATAGTGACATGTATAATGAATCATAACTCTTAATTGGTAAAAGATACGAAAAAATTGATAGGAACTAAATTGTTCTTTGGCTCATGTAGAACAGAAAATGTCATATGCAAATTTTTCGTATGAGTACTCTGGAAGGAGTTATTCTTGATATAAAGAATAAATGTCTCGCATGGCGGCCATCTTGGATGTATAACGCCATAAAAACCAAACAGCGCAATTCTATGGTAAACACCCGGTACTACACCATTATCTAGCATATAATAAAGAGATTCCACATAGTCGCACCTTCCCTTCACAAAAAATTCCACGGAGTAGGTAAATGTGCATTATGCTCCTCAACTACTAACAGATTTTAATTATATGTTTTGTGTTATCATAAGTTATACAGTATTGGAAAGCGTTTGATTAGGTACAGCAATAAGAGCAAGCGAGAGTGTATAACACATCCTACTCGTGCCACCTGCTTTCCCCACCACATGTGCGTGGACAGCTCTGCGGAATTTCAATTTGTCTTGCACCTTTCATTTCTCATTTAGCCTAATAAGCAAAAGTTTGATTTGTTTTTATTTAGTAGCTACTCAAAATATCAGTTTATACGCCTGCTGAAAAGTGTCAGATACTTAAATGGTCAATGCTGTACACTAATGCGCGTGTCACTATTTGTCCCTCTTCTAGAGCACTGGGAGACGCCTTTATTGTAGGCGGTCGGTTAAGTCTGCTGGTAGATTTCTGATAGTCTATCAGAAATCTACCAGCAAATTTTGCCTACCAAACTTTACAAAATAATCCTTAAAATTCTACTAAAAAGAAATAAAAATCTACCAAATGTGGTAACGCTGCTAATCCAGGACCTTCCGATACTGTATATTATGTTGTTTGTTATGGTGTTGACTATATTCAGGTCATATCCTAATGTTTGTTATATACTTGTGTTTTATGTATGTATATGTTTATATTTATATGTTACATGTCATCTTTGACTACATAAGGGCTCTATCCTAATGTTGTATGTTATGTTTTAATCTTATATGTTTTTATTTATATTTTTATATTCCTTTATTTGACTTGTCAAAACACTACGGTGTAAATAGTATTTGACTAATAAAATTATTATTATTAATATTATTATTATTAAACGTAAAATATTCACATATTTAACGCAAATACGAATTTGAAATAATTAAACCGTCTCTTATTAATTAACCGTCTTTTTATACACATAAATTACTGAATACTAATCAGATTAAAAGCGTGTTTCGTACGAGTAGTAATAATAATTAATCTTTATGTGAAAGTAGTACCTCTTATGAGTGAAAATACGAGCGCAAAAACGTGTTATATATGTAGCAAATATTAAAGAACAAAAAACATACTGTTAGATGTTTTGTATAAAAAACAATAGGACAATAATAGCAAACTAGAATTTAGAACTCATTCATATTCATTGGATTCTGGTAGCCGTATATTGTATTTCGTTATAATAGATTAATTATGTCTACAGTTCCATTAAAAAGAAAGTGATTGGTAAAATATGAATTGATATATTGACTCAATCGAATTTAGAAATTGAAAATAAGAAGGTTTAATACAAGTTTTATTTATTGACATGCCTTGTTGACGGAGGCTTTCGATGTTAATTTCTCCGCGGTAATTAAAACACAATTAAATTAATTGTAGTTATGTAGCCCAGAATCGTTAGAACACACCTTATTTTTTGTATGAAATTTATTGCATTAAGAAAAAACGCAAGCTCCGGATTTTCACACATCAGCATAGTTTAGATTCCGTTAAATATAATCACAAGAATGTTATGATGAGTGGTGTTCATAGGTTGCAGACAAGTGAAACCACTTACTCAAAAATTCCGATTAATTGTATACAGGGTGTCCCATAAGTCGTGGATAAAACGAAGGGGAATGATAGATGAGTTCATTTTTAACCAAAATAACTACATATGTTGTCATCCAATTATTGATGATTCAAAAGTTATTTCAACTTTTGTATTTTTGTCCGCAAATCGCCTAGTACGTTTAGTAAGAAAGTGATACAAAACAGAGTTATTTTGCTTTTTTGTTTTTTAAATAGGTTACCTTTCCGATAGAAGCATTTTTATAAAGTCTAGTTAGCAACTGTCAATTATAATAAAAGATGTTACGATCATTGTTCGCGTAGGGTGGAATGAAAAACTTTTTATTTATTTTTTTTTCATTTGGGTTTTCTAATAGCAACAGAAAGTTGCCTTTAGAGGTGGTTGTTGCGCATGCCAAATGTCGGTTTTGTAAGAAAATATTTTGATACGCTGCATGTACTCCGAAATACAAAAAACCGCTGCCCAAGGAATCACTACTTCCACATCCAGATTCTCTATCCAAGTCACTCACAACGAAAAAACTTTGTATGTGAAAATAATTGTTTATGGAACTTTAATAATATAATATTTGAAATCCTCTACCCCAAAAACCCATAAAACGATACCCCACATTGGTAGTGGGGTGGAGGTGGTGATGGGGGTGTGGTAGTGGGGGGTGGATGAAGTAAAAAAATATTTTGAGGTTTCTGGTTCCTGTACATACACTAAATCAGAATTTTTTTTCATCCCCTTTAATAAGGGGGTGGGGGTGGTAATGGGGGTGGCTAATGCCAAAATTTTTTTTGAGACCTTATCTCTCTCTTATATATACTAAATACCAATTTCGTGGACTCTTACCTGCTTGATTTGCCCATTTACCCCAAATTTATCCCCAATTTACACCCCAACCCTTCGACGGAACAAGATGAAAATATAATCTAGTTCTAGATCTCGTTAAAGTACATATGTGTACCAAATTTCAAGTCAATATCTTAAACACTTCCAGAGCAAACGTGCGCACAAAAAAAAGTTACAGACAGACAGACAGACAGAATTTTTTTTTCGCTCAAACTTAAAATCTCGACATTTTAAGCCTATTTGGACAATAAAAATTTTTAAAAATTTTTTTGTCGTTATACTTCCACTGGACGTGGAAGTAAAATATTAAAAAAAAAAAAGAAATATCTTTAACAGCCAAAAAACTTTGTATATTCATACACTTACTAAGCAAAAGAAATTTCAATTCTCTACAACATTTTTTTGAGGGCCGCGACTGCTTTGAATTCCAGTACTTAAATATTTAAATGCATATAAATGCAGTATTTATTTTTTTAGTTATTTTGAAATACTTTATATTCAAGATATCCTTTTGCTTACGTAAAATTAAATATAATGTGAAGTTTTACGGCTTTGCAGTTTCAGTACATAAAAAAGAACTGGCTAAAAAATTTAGTTTTTGTTTTAAAAATTATAATACAAACAATTAATATTTATTTTATTTAATTGCATTAAAGAATAAACCAAATTTAAAATATTTATTACAGTGGTATATATACCACTGTATATAAAGTCTGGGTAGCACTCTAAATAGCAAGTTCCGCTTGAAACAGCTTGACAAATTTCTAATAGGTACTTTTGATCTGTACTTAAATCTTTGTGTACACATAAGTCAGGTAAATTACCTTTAATGGACTGGAATTTTTACAGTCGGTAATTCTTCACATTTTCGTAGATTCTTGCCAATTATGACTGAAAATTCATTTGGTCCCGATGTTCTGCCATCTTAGTGGCAAAACAAATGGCGTAATGGCAGTTCATTCCCATGAAACAGGCAAATCATCCAGTGCAATGGTTTTTCAAGATGTTCTTCTAATAACCTTATAGCACCTCCTTTAAATCCAGTATTGGTAGCTGTACCATCACAGCCAGCAACAACAAGACTTTGAATATTAACGTTGTTATCTGTGAAGTACTCTGTTATACTTTTTACACTATTTCAACAGCAGTACTAGTCTTTGGTGTAATATAACCCAAGAATTTTGAACCAGGTTGCTCTAACAAGGCAATGTGTTCCTCTGTTATGGTTCTCCTGTAAAATTTGTTTCCTTTCTTTTCTTGAATCATAGTCTTATCCTTGCGGCCGTCGAAATATAATCCTTTAAAGTTCAACTTACATTCAAATTCCAGCTGCAGTCCTCCACGATTTTTTGACCTTTCCCTTCTAACTTTAATTCTATCTATGACCTTAGTATTATCTTCACCGGTAATGAGGCCCACGTCCTTTAACACTGCGCTAGCTATCGTTGCCGCCACTCGCGCCTGTTCTGTCGCAAGCCAAAGCCAGAGTTGGTAACTTCAATCTCATTTGTGAAAATGATGGTGTCGATTCCTTTGAAGTTGACGGGATGGATGCATTTAATTTGAACTCATCATAACAATCAATTTGGCTGCTAACACTAGAATGTTCGGATTGTGAAGTAGCGCCTTCTTTCTCAAATTTCGTAGACCTCATTATAGCGTTCTGCTTCCTTTGCTCTTTTTCATTCAATTTCTTAGACACTAGAACATCGATGGTACTTATGGCCATTTTCTCTCCATTCTTTGCTCCTGCAGAAATGTTTGTTCCATGCTTGGCATTTTACTGGATTTATTGAAGTTGCTGTACGTAGGTGTCTTAATAAAATTTTTTCCAACAAATGGATTAGACCGAATAGCTTTTTCTTTTTTCTTCCTTATTTAGTATCTGATGTTATGTCACTAAAGTATCCCCGGGAATTGCAATATCCCCGGGAATTGTTTTGGCGTCTTTGGACAAAAGATACTTTATTTATCAATGTTCCCTGCAATGACTTCGATCTGTCAAGCCCTCACAAGCGTAGTATGGGAAAATGAGAACAAGAGGTAGTTTCCTTTCATTTAGGGGTAGTTCCAGAAGGGTGGTGGGAAAGTATTGCTATCGTCGTGTTCCTCGCCCTCGATAACAGCTCTTCCGCAGTATTTTCGGAATGTTTTATCATTACAACCCTCGGTGGTAGTTTTGGTGTCTCCTGGTCAAAAGATACTTTATTTATCAATATTCCCTGTAATAACCCCGATCTGTCAAGCCTTCACAAGCGTGATATAGAAAAATCAGAACAATGGGTAGTAGTAATTTTTTTGGGGAAAAAAGTACACCACCATAATTTCTGTGGTACGATAGAACATTGGGAGTTAGTCTATGTAATGAAGCATTATTTGACGAGTTTTTTGTAAATATTTCGTGCAAAGACGAGAGTACCTTTCCCCCCCTGTTTTCGAGGGTGGTGAACACGATGGAAGTGGTGGTAGAAGTTTTTGACCGCTGTAAGCCCCTGAAACGGCCAAAAACCACCCCCGTTATGGGAATCGCTTTATGTTTTCATATATAAATGGGTCTGGGGAGTGATTTATTGACGAGTTATACTTTAAATAACATGGACGGGGGTTATAGAGTAAGCAGAATCCAGAGATGAGGCCTAGGGGGTTGATTAAACCCTCCCGAGGGGTCAAAAATCTTTTTTCCAAATGATTCAGTTCAAACTCTTATCCCCCGTTTTCGGGCTCGCTGGTCACGGGAAAAATATTCATTTTTAGCTCCAACCTCTCCTCATCCCTCAAATGGCACATGATCGTTATTCCTGTGCATATCCCTTAATTTTTCACGGAAGGGAAGGGGGTAGCGACCTCGGGGGTTGCTCCAACCCTTCCAAGAGGTGTAAAAAATCATTAATTACATTTTGGATCGTCAATACCCCTTCCCCATTTTCGCAGGCGCTGATCACGATGAAAATATAATTAATGAATTTTACACCTCTTGGAAGGGTTGCTACCACCTTCTCTTCCGTGAAAAATTAAGGGATATGCACAGGAATAACTGTAAATTCTGGATAGCGTACTTTCTGGTGAGTGAGGAGTGATTTCTGCCCGTTTGAGGATATGAATATTTCTCCCGTGATCAGCGACCCCGAAAACGGGGGATAAGCTTTGAACCGAATCATTTGAAAAAAAAAAGATTTTCCACCTCTCGGGAGGGTTTAATCAATCCCCTAGGCCTGCTGTCTGGATTCCACTTACTCTATAACCCCATTCCATGTTATTTCAAATACAGTATCGGAAAGCGTTTGATTTGGTACGGCAATAAGAGCAAGCGAGAGCGAAGCAACAAGGCTATTCTTTTTTATCGTATAACACATTCTACAATCGTGCCACTTGCTTTCCCCACCACTTGTGCGTGAGCAGTTCTATCTGCGGAATTTCAATTTGTTTCCGCCTAGATGGGGCGTGTCGCTATTTGCCCCTCTGCTAGAGCACTGGTAGACGTCTTTATTGTGGGCGGTCGGTTAAGTCGTTGGAACTATGCAATACCTAATCCAGGACTTTCCGATATTGTATATATAACCCGTCGATAAATCACTCCCCAGACCCTTTATATATATTTATATATGAAAATATAGAGGGATCCCATAAAAGGGGTGGTTTTAGGCCGTTTCAGGGGGTTGCGGCGGTCAAAAACTTCTCTCACCGCTTCCATCGTGCTCAGCACCCTCGAAAACGGGGGGGAAAGGTAATCTCGTCTTTGCACGAAATATTTACACTATTTTTGCCTTCATTACATAGACTAGTATGTGACTAGAGCCATTTTAAACGATTGAATTTATTATTTACATTTTTTCAGTTATTTAAAAAAAAATCAGTTTGGAATCGGAAGGACTGTTTTTAATTGCTTTCTCTAAAACCAAAAAGAATTTCGAATATGACGTAGTAATGTAAATTGAAGCTAATTAAAACCTTTATAAGAAAACATTAACGGAGTTCATGTACAGGACTAGGTAAAAAGATATTCAAGGAAATTAAGTTTTCTTTCTTAACAATTTTTTTAATTTTTTTTTTAATCACTCTGTACACATGTTTAAATGCCTTGAAAATATCTACAATTTGATGTGCCCAACATGGTCGTCGCTTAAAAAATAAGAAAGTTACAAGCCTGGAGAGTTTTAAGTGGCGCACCCTGTATATTTGACGTGATATTTGGAGTCAGCGGCTCAGAAAGCATAAGGATAGGTGTTTTTCACCTTTGGAAAATAATTTATTTGTGTGCCTGTGTTATTAATCACTATGTATATAAAAGCTAAGCTGAAGAATACACATTTGACACATTTTATTTAATTAAGTGAAACATTATTCATTAGTTTATACTTATAGTAATAGCCTAACATCGCAGGTTCAGAACAATCTGCTGCTGATGCTACCCAACGGCAAACTACGAGTTGATTGAGTGACGCATAGCAGAAAATACCCATTAATGCCACTCCTCATACTCTCACGTACCGCTTCTGTAGTAGCTGAGAGATAATACTAAATAGATCTGAATGGCCTAGAGTTATTTCCGAGTTATGTTATCCAAATACTGGTCATTCCGTACACAAAAGTGACATGGCTTTTTATTACCAGAAAAAAGATGCAGTGGCTGTCTGCCATATGCGAACTTATTTTCAAGAGTAGCATTTAGTTTACATTTATTTATTTCCACATTCATGTAGAGTTGAAATATAGTAACGGCAAAAAAAGTTTGATTTTATTTTTGTTCAAATAGGCTTAGAATATCATGAAGATGTCGAGATTTTAAAGGACCCCGCACGTTTCTTATGCAAAATAATGCCCGACGGATTTGGTTAAAAGTGAAATATGTTATTTATGAAATCATCCTGAATAAAAGTCTCCATGGGAGCAAGGCCAAAAAATTAATAGTTTTTAGGTTATGGAGCTTTGAAGTTGTCTATCCGTGGTATATCAAATTCGGAACGAATTATGATGTGCCTGAAGAACAGCTCGAGTTTGACACGAATTTTCAAAATTAGAATCCAACAAACTAATTAGCCTCCTCCCTAGATATGGACCACAATATGAACCTGAAGTACGAACCGGAAGTTGCATGATTAAGTCCATTTTTTACGGTGAAAACTTATGCAGTCTGTATATAGACCTGGGTAGTAACTTCCGGTTCTCACTTCAGCGCTGTGTTATTGTGGTCCATATCTAGCGAGGAAGCCTGAAACCTGTTCATTTACCATGAGAATAAAATTTTCTCTGGCGATCTGTCTGCAACTTTTTTTTGTGTGTACGATTACTCTAGAATGCTTTATGATAATGACCTGAAATTCGGCACACCCATGTTATAAGGAGATGCGGAATTAGATTACATTTCGATCTTATTCAATTAAACGCTTGGGGGGTAAATGAGGGGTTGGTAGGTAAAGCAAGCAAGTAAGGGCCCATAAAACTGGGATATAGTGTATGTAAGAGAAGCATAAATTCAAGGCTCTCAACATTTCAACATCCCGCATTCCAAAATTTTGAAAAAGTAAAATATTTTTATATTGTTTTCAGACAGTCCCAAAACCAAAGTGCATACATAAACTTCCGAGGAAGTTGTGTGAATCTTTTTACCTTACCGATTGCTATAAAACGCTCTCATTTAAATGGTAGTTGCTAAACCAAAGTTCTCACTCGTCCTTGTCCTACTTGGGAAGGCGTTTCATTGAGATAGATAGATTCTCTTGGATAAAATATTGCACAATATTATTTATTTGTACTTATTTCGAATTTAATCTATAAATGGTATTATTCGAACTATTGTATTCCTGATTGAATGGTTGACTTTCAATCTTATCAAGGGCTTTTGTGTGTTAGTCCGGAATTAATTATCGCATGTCTCTTGACAACCGTAAGTTTGTAACTCATTAACCGGTCACATCACGGAGGCTCGAGAGGGATCTGCTAATGAAGGAAAATCAGAGATCTCTAAGCCACAAGATCCATTAAATTGTTAGGTAGCTTAATGTTCAATACTCGTTTCCACATCACCTTGAGGTAGAGTATATGGCCCCTTTTTTTACGTGGTTGTCCCCTGTAGGCCTAATCCACGACTAGCCTACTTCTTGAGGCGTTTTAGGTGCTTGATATCGAAAGTCTAGGTTCGTTGTAGTCTTCAACAATACTTTCTTCGGAAAATACGTCCATTGCGCTTTCCACTGATTCTACGTATTGATTGTTCTCCATGCATGCGAAAAATGTTTCGACTGGAGAGTCGACTTCTTCGTCGCACAGTGGCGAGAAATGTCAGTGTTCCACCCAAATTACTCTAGAGGTCGTAAATTTTAAGTTATTGAGACATTCTTTTTTTTTAAATGTTCGTCTTGAAATCACCTATCGATCCCTCTAGCCGGATTTTGAAATTTCATTTTTCATTTTTTTTAATTTTTAATGGAAAATCATATTTTTACAGAAAAATACTGTTTTTTCTATTAAATTTATTCTAACGGGCCGTAAATTTGAGTTTTCGTAACAAATTTTTTTTTCAAATCTTCGTCTTTTAATCAGCTATTGATCTGTCTACATGAATTTTTGATTTAGTTGTTGACAACTGTCAAAATGACTGTCAAATATAAAAAAATACGATTTTTAGATAAATAATTCATACAATAACAGGTTGGTGTTCAGAAAAATATATATAGTGTTTTCAGTGTATCTGGTTCCAAAGTTGATAGGAAAATATGTATTTCTAAATTTGGCAGCTGCCTACTTGTTGTCAAATTTCCAAAGATAGATGGAAGAGCTTATTAATTTTAAAAATACCCTGTAAATGTATAGAAAAATAGATATATATTGTTCTTGATCCGTTTGATTTAGTAATTGACAGGAAAATATGAGTTTTAAATTTGGCAGATGTCATAATTGCTGTCAATTTTCAAAATATGGAGGTAACCCTTATTAATTTTAAAAATGCTCTATAAATGTGTAGAAAAATAGATATATATTGTTTTTAAACTGCCAGATTTAGTAGTTGACAGGGAAATATGGTTTTTAAATTTGGCAGCTACCATAATTTTTGTCAAATTTCAAAAAATAGAAGTTAGAGCTTATTAACTTTAAAAATACCCTGTGAATATATAGCAAAACGGATACAAATTGTTTCTAAGGTACCTGGTTCCGAAGTTGACAGGAAAATATGATTTCTAAATTTGGCAGCTGTCATAATTGCTGTCTCATATCAAAATATAGTAAGAGCTTATAAATTTTAAAAACACCCTATAAATGTATAGAAAAATAGATATATATTATTTTTGATCTGTCTGATTTCGTAACTGATGGAAAATATAATTTTTAAATTTGGCAGCTGGCATAATTGCTGTCAAATTTCAAAACATGGAGGTAAGAGCTTATTAACTTTAAAAATACCTTATAAATGTATAGAAAAATTGATGTATATTATTTTTGATCTATCTGGTTCCGTAAGTAATAGGAAGATATAATTTTTAAATTTGGCAGCTGCCATAATTGCTGTCAAGTTTTAAGGTGTGCAGATTAGAAGTTATTAATTTCAAAAATATCCTTTGAATGTATAGACAAATAGATATATATTATTTTTTATCTTCCTGATTTATGAACGGACAGGAAAATATTATTTTTAAATTTGTCAGCTGCCAAATTTAGATATCACATTTTCAACTTCGGAACCAGGTACATTAAAAACAATTTGTGTCCGTCTTGCTATATATTCACAGGGTATTTTCAAAGTTAATAAGCTCTAACTTCTATTTTTTGAAATTTGACAGCAATTATGGTAGCTGCCAAATTTAAAAACCATATTTCCCTGTCAACTACTAAATCTGGCAGTTTAAAAATAATATATATCTATTTTTCTATACATTTATAGTGCATTTTTAAAATTAATAAGTACTGTATTTTGAAAATTGACAGCAATTATGACAGCTTCTAAATTTAAAACTCATATTTTCCTGTCAATTACTAAATCAAACAGATCAAAAACAATATATATCTATTTTTCTATACATTTACAGGGTATTTTTAAAATTAATAAGCTCTTCCATCTATCTTTGGAAATTTGACAACAATTATGGCAGCTGCCAAATTTAGAAATACATATTTTCCTGTCAACTTCGGAACCAGGTACATTGAAAACACTATATATATTTTTCTGAACACCAACCTGTTATTGTAGGAATTATTTATCTAAAAATCGTATTTTTTTTTGACAGTTGTCAACAACTAAATCAAAAATTCATCTAGACAGTTCAATAGCTGATTAAAGGACGAAGATTTGAAAAAAAAAATTGTTACGAAAACTCAAGTTTACGGCCCGTTAGAATAAATTTAATAGGAAAAATAGTATTTTTCCGTAAAAATATGATTTTCTATTAAAAATTTAAAAAAATGAAAAATGAAATTTCAAAATCCGGCTAGAGGGATCGATAGGTAAATTCAAGACGAACATTTCAAAAAAAAGAATGTCTCAATAACTTAAAATTTACGACCTCTAGAGTAATTTGGGTGGAACACTGGCATTTCTCGCCACTGTGCGTCGTCTTGAAGCTCGTCGACTGTTGCTGGTGCATTGTCGCAGCTTTGTCCGTTACAAAATTTGCAATTTACATTTTAAAGCTGCTTATCTATAACCACATGCTGCACTGCACCCTTTCTTACGTTTACAGGAAAGAAATTTAAGTAGCTTTTCAGAAGCAGGATCTTTCAGCATTGTTACTGGTGTAAGCCCAGCTTTGCTTTATTTCCAGCCCCATTCTTCGGCATTCTTGCAAACCCCCTGCCACTCCTGGACTTGATAATATGTCCTGAATGAATGCTATAGGGGACAACCACGTAAAAAAAAATCGCCATATACTCTACCTCAAGGTGGTGTGGAAACGAGTATTGAACATTGAGTTATGCATAGCAGACAAGTAAAATCAACTATATTTGAGGATTTTGTGGTACGAAAACAAATTTTGTCTGAACACAAAAATACTCCTTCATAAAAACCGCACTAAATTGCAAAAAATCATAATTTTGTCAAGAATGCTTGATTTCGATCGGCTGCTGCACCGAAACTATTCAGTTTAAAGAAAAAATGTATAGGATATATTTTGTAGAAAATTTAATGCTCTTTTATTTTCATAAGAATATTTTTTGCTGTATGAGGCACTCGAAGCGAGATATTTAATAGAAACTGTTTTTGTGCGCCATTTTTTCAATATGGCGGCGCCGGCGGCTGAGATCACACTTTGCATTTTTTCTTACTTCATTCAGGGCATCGAAATTTACAAATTCACAAAGTTTCAAAACTCCCGCACTTATTTGGACTAAACTCCATGATTTATGCACTCACCGCTGTATTAATACAGAACCTGTCTGAGAATGGAAAACCTCATACGAACAAAGGAGAATACGACTGGCGCCCTTCAATAAATAAATTAGTGCCGCGTCCTTCAGACGCCGCCGTGTGTAGGGTTCTTCCACGGTTTGCCCAAGAACTCTGATTCAATCAGAGCTACAAGGCTGAGCTATGGTACAGTTCAACAACTATTGGTCTACTGGAATGGGGCATTCGAGACTCCATGCCTTCATTCAACTGACCACCGTAAAGTGACTTGGGCTCAATAAAGAACGAATAAGATAAATGATAGATCTGATAACAGAACACTGTCCTCTGAACAAATACCTACATATAATGATGATGAAAAAGAGTTTTTAGAAGATCCTACATGTCCTGAATGTACAATGGGCCGATAGGTCTGAGAACTGAGGATGTTATGATCTCCTTGCTTCCCTAATAATAATATATAGCTGAAACAATGGATCTTCGAACGCACGTCATCATTACCCTTTGTCTGAACTAATTCATTGAAGAATGACAATAAGTAATAATAATATTAATAACGCGCATGATAAGCATACGTAGATCGTAGACTGTGCAAGACACACTCTTACGTCCATTTCAGGCAGTTCGATTGTAAGAAATGAGACGGCACCATACAAACGATAGTCTTTGCTTGCTTCTCGAGTTAGTGACGTGCGTTCAAAGATCCATTGATTCAACTATACTTCTTCTTTAACTAAATACATGTGTTTTCTAATTTCTTCAAAATATTAATTATTTATTAGAATCAAAACACTGATTAGGACATTCAATGCCTTCATTCTTTATAATAACGATAGCTAATTTCCTTCACTACATTAGATTGCATAAATTTATACGTATTCGTATAAATTATAATTTTTTTCCTCTTTACTGTTATGTTTTATTTTTACAATTTACAGCGTATAGTTCTCTTATTTAATTCGCTTTCGCAGAAAACTTGAAATACCACACTTCAAGCAAATTATTCACTGCAGCATATTTACATGATAATTTCCTTAAAATACCACAACGTAATTATGGTAATAATAGTGTTGTAAAAACTGGAGCTATTTCATTCATCGAATCGCTATACGTAAAACGAGATTGGGAGGATCAAAAAACTTATTTGCGGTCTTCCCTAAAACGGTTTATAACGAAGTAACAGAAGTTGTTGCTAGTAACGTACAGCTTAGTATTCACAACATGCATGATAAACCAATAATACTAATGCATTTTTTTAGGTACATTCTTATAAAATTTAAATATCTAGTAATTTTATGGCAATAGAAGAACTTTATCAAATAATAAACCATTGAAATTATATTGATTTGAATTTATTATTCCCAAGTAGCACAAGGGGTTGTATTTTGGTCATCATCATGTTACAGTAGCTGAAAAGGATGACTATTTGGTTATAATGGCGATTATTAAAACTGAATTATTACGTTCTGAAGACGTACTGTACTGGTGACGAAAATGGGAAATCATTTTTTTTTTAATCGCCTTATTTATTTTAATGTCCTGGCGAAGTTTAGCCGATGGCTATTCTACCACTCAACCAGGACAGACACACACATAGACAACATCACAACACCCATTCCCTGCGACATTGCCATCTGCCGCAGCCGAGTCTCGAACTCAGGAGAGGAGAGCGACAAGACCGTGTTGTCTCTCACACAACCGCAGTCTAGCCCACTGCTATCGTCTCGGCAACACGAGAAAAACGCCACTACACATCCATACCCTAGCCGGGATTCGAACCTGGGACCCCATGATCGCAAGCCTAACACCTTAAGCACTGCACCACCGAGGTCGGTATCTTGGTCATCAAAACGCAACTGGAGCCAAATGGCCATAACACATGTGCAACTCATTTGGCTCTGTTTTTGATTTTTGTGACTGCTTTATTACTAGTAGTTATGAAATAGGCTCTTATGGCGAAAAGGGTGATGTATCTACTTCACCGTGACTAAATCATGACTTTTAGGCATAAAATAAAACAAGAACACTTTGGCTTTAAGCAGGTGTTGTTATATAAAATGGACGTATACTTTGTCCATCTTTAAAATTATATGAACATCATAATTGCATATATGGTCAATCAAGAGGGTCAAATTTTATCAACGCAAGAATTTTTTCTGTAAACTTATATAAAATACTCACAAAAACAGAGGACCTCCAGAAATTTCTAAATTTTAGGTATAATTAAATTAATTTGAAATATATACATAAAACATTTTGTAATTTCAAGAAGCACAATCGATGATTAGGTTATTAAAAGTTATTAAAATATCGAATTAGTAAATCAAAACTTTATTTTATAGGTATAATTAATAAAGTGTTGAAAATGAACGTAATGGCCGTCGGTCGAGTTCTTCTTGTTTGATAGAAAACATGGGGGCAAGTTGTCATCATTTGGCATATACTTTCGCTAATGATGCTAGAAATAAGCCAGAATATGACTATAAAAGATCTAATAAACTTTTTTCGTCAAATTGCAAATTTAACTGGTCAAATTTAACCGGTACCATAACAGAAAATTGGTTGAAGTGGTTAGCGAGTTTTCGCATCAAAATACGGCTAAACTATGAAAGACGTTTTTTACTTTCTTTTAACTGCCTTTGTGTGGAACGGGTTACTTTGTATTTTGACCTTTGTTTCTCCAACGTTTTTACATTTCCTTTCTTCAACCAAATTAAAATTTGTTACTAAAGTTTCTGAAAATGTATTGCGTGGACGAAACAATCGAGGAACAAATTTGGCTTATTGCAATTCCTTCAAGTTGGGTAGGTAGTAAATAGCCAACTGAACTGGTCAAATACAAAAGCATACATACATTTTTGAGTAATATGCAATCAAAACCAGACACAAAATACTTCCAGCAACAGTGTACAATAAAAAGGAATAATAGTAAAATGTTAATGATGGCTAGACCCATAGAAAATGGAATGTCAGCATTCGTGGACATTGACGCAGAAGATAGTTTGACACTTTCACTTTAATAATCTAGATATTTATACATATCAATGCATAATAGAGCTGGCGGCCGCGGAGGTACTACGATATTACCTCCGGCTGGAATTTTTAGAAGTGGTTGGGGGGACCATCAGGAAGTGCCATCTGTAAGGATTTTGCTCAAAACCCCTACAAAGGACACATCAGACTACTCAAAAATGAAAAAATTTTTGCTCAAAAAATGATCATACCTCCTGCTGAAAATTTGCACATTACCTGTTTGAAGGTAACAAATAAGGTATGTAAATCGTCAGACGCCTAGGTCGCAGCCAAAGGGATGTCAGACGCCCTCAAAGTTGTTAATTTTTTTTCAAATTTTTTTTTTCCTTACCTCCGGCTGACGTTTTAACATATATTGCAACAGAGACCATTCTAAGCACAAATTAAAATCGTCAGACGAAAATACCGCTGCGAAGTCCCCCTACAACGTTCACAAAGTTCCAGCCCGCCTGACAGGTATACTTTTTTTTCGAAAATTTATTTTCGTTACCCCCGTCTGACGTTTTTACATATTATCCTAGACACAATTTTAAATACATATGTAAATCGTCAGACGAAAATACCGCTGCAAAATCCCCCTGAAATACCGCGAAATTCCAGCCTAAATTACTGAATATTGTTTCAACATCTTTTAAAAATGAAATACTAGTTGAGTCACTATACGTTATAAAATAAAGTCAATTCAAGTTTCTAGCACATATACATAAAAAGTAAAGGATGTTCCGAGGCGCGCACGTGTAGACTGTGGGAGGGATTTCTGATCTGTTGCCGGCAAAGTATGCCAAGATTTAACATTGGTGGAGATTGGAGTAACGTAAATTATTTTACGCCATGTTAAAATACGCAGCATAAATCTAAATAAATTTAACAAATCATGATGTTTCTGTAAACTACTGTTAATCAAGTTATTTTAACAAGAAACCAATTGCAAATAAAGCCATATTAATCAATAATTGGACTTCATCTGATTTCGCATTTTCTTGTTTACCCCACTTTATCCCACACTGCAGTGTATTTGCCTAGACATCCCCACCTAAAATGACTGTGATCTGGAAAGGGGAGAGATTAGAAGACAAGTGGCTTTCAGATTTTTATTTTATTTGAGCCATTGCGTGTTCGTTAAACAGTATTATCGTAGGTAACTCTTTTAAAATGACGATTTATATAACGGAAGAAGGAGTGCAAATTATTAAATGGTATTTTGGAAATAATACGGCTGCAGAAGTTGTCGCCCGATTTGTTTTCACATTTGAGGATCGACCCGTTCCGACGGAACAAACAGTTTTGAACATTGTTCATAAGTTTGAATCGTCTGCATGTGTAAAGTCTTGCAGAAAATGTAATAATGAAGGTGTTGACAACGATGGCAGACAGATGAGCGACGAACGGGAACAGAGGGAAATAAATGTGTGTAGTTTTGCGGAGGCACATGCCCCCTGTTCCAACAGGCAAATCTCTGCCGAGCTCGATGTACCTGACCACACGGTTCGGGCAATTTTAAAACGTAACAAATATCATTGTTATAAAGTTGCCGTCACACAAAAAATTTTTCCCGATGATTTTATACGACTTATGGAATTCTGTGAGACCATGATGGAAAAGGCGAACGAAAATGAAACTTTCATTAAAAATATTTTATTTACTGACGAAAGTTCATTTTCGCTGCATGGTCGTCACAATTCATCCGTTATTAGATATCGGTCCCGGGAAAATAAATATTTAAGTATGCCACACCGAACTCACAGAAAGTCAATGTGTGGGCTGGAATTTTAGGTAATTCAATAGTTGGCCCCTTTTTATCGACGGCAACCTTACAGCACAAAAATATTTGAATTTGTTACATGAACAAATTATTCCGGCCATTACAACTTTGGGCATTGACCTCGAAGAGATTTGGTACCAGCGGGATGGTTGTCCTGCTCATAACGCGATAGTGATACGTAGATTCCTAGACACTACATTTCACGATCGCATTATAAGTGGAACAAGCACATATGTATTTAAAATTGTCTCTAGGATAATACGTAAAAACGTCAGACGGAGGTAACGAAAATAAATTTTCGAAAAAAAAGTATACCTCTCAGGTGGGCTGGAACTTTGTGAACGTTGTAGGGGAACTTCAAACAGGTAATGTGCATATTTTCAGCCGGAGGTATGATCGTTTTTTGAGCAAAATTTTTTTCATTTTTGAGTCGTCTGACGTGTCCTTTGCAAGGGTTTTGAGCAAAATCCTTGCAGATGGCACTTCTTGATGATCCCTCCAACCACTTCTCAAAATTCCAGCCGGAGGTAATATCATAATACCCCCGCGGCCACCAACTCTTAGTCTATAAGCTTTTGTAGACACAAACGTCAACGAAAACACCCCGTGAAAAGTGTTACGCCGCTATATAAGTACCTACTCTTTGAACTTACTTTTAGGCTACATTCGTTTTCCAATAATATGTGGAACTTTGCCTATATTTTCTTTTACATTTCATTCTTATTTTCTGTTAAAACATTTGCGTATGTATAAAGTTTTCAACGTTATCGATACTTGTTTTTAGGTTATATTTTTATCTTCCCGTTTGGCCTCTATTTAGATTTCAATGTGTACAAAATTACTTCTAAAATAGTCATTTAATAAGGATATTTTTTCGTTATTGTTTCAGTCATGACTCGGTAATAACAGCTAAGAAAACCGCCAGAATAAAGCCTAACTAATATAGTCATGTTTAGGCTAATTTCTTAGTAATAGTTTGGATATCAACACTATATTAATAACAAAAACCATGTCAACGTATTCTAGCCATTTTTATAGCTAGAATGGCAGTATTAGGACTTAACGTTGTTGCTATTTAATTACTTTCTCATATATGACCAGTATATAGCTAAAAAGAGATCATCATGACTATTTCGTTTATAAATTTTACACGTTAATCTACGACTAAAATAATATGACCAAAATATAACTAAACAAAAGCCGTTGAAACGTTTTAGTGGCAGCATTTTGGTTATCTCAGCTGAATAGCATATTTGTGCTACTTATAATTTCCCTTCTTGTAGTCTATTTATTCTGAAAATTTTACTGAGTGTCAATTTCTTACTATAACGCTTTTATTGCACTCAGTATAATATACAAGATATTAGAAGTATAATGGTCGTAATTACTTCCACATCGTGGTAGCATAGTAATCATAAAGAAAAATGGAAAATTTTTGTATTCAAATAGGCTTGTCATGAATGTTATGAAATGTCCAGATTTTAAGTTGAGAAAAAAAACATCAGCCACATCCACTGTCAGTGTAGAAGAAGCTACCACACAGCGATGCGAGTGATGCGACTCTAATTAATTTATTAAGAGCGCCAGTCGCGTTCTCCCTTATTCGTGTGTAGTCTTCCACTCCCAGGCGGGTTCAATAAGATGTATGAGATATTTGAGCTAAGAAAGGCCAAGGCTGCACTTACCATAGATTACTAACAACGCTCTTTCCAAAAATTTAGTTTTTCTCTCGATACACTTTTTCTTATTTACCTAACGTTTTAATGGATTTTATGCTTAGACAACTCTGAATTGTCTTCATAAAAAAATGCCTCTCGAGCTTCCGTAATGTGACCGGGGTATTGCGAACTTGTGGAGTCTGAGACACCCAATTTACTGAATTTCGGTCTATCAAACGAAAGCTTCGAGGGATAAGACTTGAAACGTAGACTTGAAACAAGTCATTCAGTCAATAAAATGATTACTCGTTCAAATAATATCATTTATTTATTAGGTTTAAAGTAAATACAATTAAAATTATGCAATATCCTATCTAAATTATATAATTTGAATAGAATCGCCTTCCCCAAGTAGACCACGGTTGACCACCTCTTCTAGATAGCATACAATGGAGAGCGTGCGATAGCGATCGATTTGGTAGAAAAAATTCACACAACTTCCATAGAAATTGATGAAAGCTTTTTTGAGTTTTGGGTCTGACTTGAAATAATATTAAAATATTTTACCGTTCCTCGGATAGGTTCGATATAAGGGATGTGACACGACTTCGCCTTCGAGCGACTTTTTGACAAAATGACTTTTTGTCTTACTTATGCAGAAGGCGGTTTCCTCTATAACTTTGTCATTTAAAAAGGCCTGCATTTGGTTTTTCTACTACGGCTTTCCACCGATTATTCAACGCACTCGTCCAATTGACGAGCTGCTGAATGAATCCAAATTGTTTTATTAGAGAAACCGGCCTTATCCATTTTTACTAATTTTTGCTAAATAATTTCCTATAAACGCCACGTGACTTTGTCACATTTTTCGGTTCCACCCTTTCAGTACGTCGCACCGTTAAAATTTTATATTCATGCTTTTTATCCACAATGACTGTATCTCCAATTTCATTGCGTTTCGTGAAGCAATTAAAAAGTTAAAAAATATTCACAAATATTAAGTACATTTTAGCGTACTTCTTAAAAATATTGTTTTCTTTTCCTTGTCCATAAAAACATTTCAAGGGTTTATGTTGTGGGAGGAGAGGGTACTTGTCATTGAGGTATTGTATAGTAGCAGGGGAAGCTCAGGGTGCAGTTTGTTCAAAGGAAATATGATTTTCAAGTTCAGAAACATTTAAGCATACTATGTAAACTGGTTCTTTAATAATTTCAGGGGGACACATAGAGAGGGGAGGGTTGGGGAAAGTTCTGTTTGGTGTGGAATAGATTAAACATTGAATTTATATGAAAAAAAAAATCGAAATTTCTCGACCAAAAATAAAAAGGGCCGAAAACCGGCCTTATAGGCCCTCTTCGTCCTTTATACGCTTGTCTTTTTATGAAATGAAAAAAATAAAGGATTCAATCCTTCAATTCCATTGAAATAAATCATAGCGTTTCTAATTTAGTCTGCTCAAAGTCGCGGCATCAAGCAATGAATTATTTATTTAAGAAATGTCTATTAGTTTGAGGATTTTCTTATTTGTTGGTTTTCTGTCATTTACAGCCGCGTGACTACTTTATCAACTGTGACCACTTTTAATTAGTAATCATTCATTCGTCAAAAAAGCGTTTATAATTCGATTCAAATACAGTATTTTATTACCAGTATAATAAAATTAATGAGTCGACTTGGGTGATTTATTTTCACTATGTGCAGTTTTACGTTAGAGAATCTATTTGCATAATTTAACTTCACATTTTTTTAAAGTTAATTGAAGGATGATTGTTTTATTGTATGTAATATCACTAATGCTAGACTTGGCGTTGCTGCCTGAAAATATAAAATGTGTAAATTGGCAGTTTATCCCTAACAATTCATAAATTCCAAAAAATAAATGTAGGGAAATTGAAATAAGTAAGAGTTTATAGAGAATAAGTTTTTATTTGTGCTAAAAATGTATAAAAATTGTAGAAAAATAAACAGTTCAATCACAGAAACCTAGAAAAAGGTTTGCTCGTGACTCCTGTAATATTTACAATTTGTTAATAAAATTACATGTAAAAAGTTTATAAAAAACAATAAAATAGTACTTACTACTAAAGTAAAACTAAATAAAATAATACAAATTACATTCTTACAATAAAATAATATAAAGTGTTAAGTTACTAATTTTACAAGTTTCTTAAATACAATTAAATGATATTTATTTCTAAAGTAAGACTGAAATAAAATGATACAAAGATACATTCTTACACTAAAATAATATAAAGTTTTAAGTAATTTACTAATTATACAAGTTAGAGTATTCTATAATGACAAAAATATAGAACGCTATATAAATATGTAATCAAGATTTAAATTTGAAATTTTAATCCACATTTTAATTTTTTTAGCATATAAAACGATGCTGCCATTAAATAGTCTAAGTTCATTCGGTAGTATTTTGTAAATTTTAGATAGGTAATACAGGAAATATTTTTGAGTTGTCGTTTTATGTGAGATAGGAAGTGTACATTTATGTTTTTTATGGCTCTGGTGTTATATTCATGTTCAAAAAGGCTTACGGATTTTTTATGCTTGTAATAATATTTCAATATATCAAATTTATATAGTTCTCTTAAAGTGAGAACATTAAAATTCCAGAACAAGACTCTAGTTGAGTAACGCATTGGTTTCCTAAGGACGGTTTTAATAATTATTTTCTGACAGGGAAATACTTTTTCTAGATTATTTTTATAAGTTCCACCCCAGGGCAGAATGCCACACGTTAACAATGGCTGTACAAGAGCATAGTAACAATTCCTAATCGATTTATTACTAAGAATGCCGCTTAAACTTTTAAATATGAACAAGCATTTTTTTAATCTTTTTGTTAAACAGTTAATGGTTTCATGCCATTTAAAAGACTGATCAATGATTACGCCAAGGTATTTGATGTTATTAGTTTGTTCAATATACGAGGGACAATTACATGCATTTCGATTGCATATATCTTGGTGTAAAATTGATTGGTTTAAATTGACTTTGTCACTAAGTAAAAAACATGAATTTTGATTTTGATGTATTCAGTTTTAGCAAATTACTATTCAACCGCATTGTTATAACTTGTAATATACGTTCAGATTTTGAGCGAATATCCTCCCAAGAATCACCACTAACGTGAATAGCTGTATCGTGGGCATAAGCAAAGATACTCACACTGTCCGTATCCGTATTTATAAACAGATCATTACCGTAAATTATGAAAAGCACAGGGCCAAGAACTGAGCCTTGTGGTATACCATATTTTACTGTTGATTCACTGCTCCTTTCATTATTTGTTACAACATATTGCAAGGGCGGATCTGGACCTTGAGCTTGGGGGGGGGGGGTAACACTGAACCCAAAATTTTTTGAAGAGCGGGGGGGAGAAATCCGAAAACAATTTTTCATCCTAAAATTAAAAAATAAAATTTTTAAATTAAAGTTATTAACTTACATAATCTTGCGGGGGGTAATTACCCCATTAAAAATTTTTTTCTTCCCAAAATTAACAAGAATCATAACATTTTAAAACAAAAGTTGATGGTTTACAAAATCTTGGGGGGGGGGTATAAATCCGCGCTTGACATATTGTTGTCTGTTTTATTAAGTTATAAGAACACCCTCGGACCCCTTACATTTCTAATGTTTTCAGAAGCTTTACATGGCTTATAATATCAAATGCCCTTGCTAGATCTAGAAAGATAGCAACTGTCGGTATGCTTTTATTTACATCATATATTTTTGTTGTCAAGGCCGTAATTGCATCCTGGGTGGGGGTGCATTTATTTTGTTTGAATCCGAATTGATTATTTAAAAGGGTGTTGTATTGGAATTGGGAGTTTGTTTACTATATGACATAACAAAACATGTGTTATGTTTACATTTTCATATTACTACATATATAATACAATACTACAATTTTACAAGTTACGTTAACTTTAGGCAATAGATGAAATTGAAAGACACGAGTGATATTCGCGGAAAATATTTCACGATACACAACATGACATGTGTCAAAGTGAGTGCAATGCGAGTTACAGCGAAAACTCTGTCTATGCGTCCATAGAGAAAATTAGAGCAAACATTTTTTGCTCAAATAGATATCCTATTAAATTCGTCCATTTTTAATCGCGTGTGCGGAAGCAACCAATAAGAACAACATTACACTGATAATCCCTCTAGGATATTTTTCATTTATGTCATCCAGTTTGACAGTTCAATAATTTAAAATTTATTTTTGATAATGTCACAATTACGATTTGGCACTGCAAATAACGGCTTGATAAATATAATAATAGAAGAAAACACGCCCTTTTATAATACAATTGAAATATCAAAGTACATCTGGAATACATTTAGGGAGATTTGCGGCACCAATAATTATAAATTAGATGGAAACCTTAAAAATTTGCTATGCCTCGAACGTTGATAAATAGCTCATAATTTTATCACAACTTCCTCAAGCACGTTGCTTTTAGCAACGTGCTTTCGGAAACTGTGATAAAATTATTTCTTATTATCAACGTCCTCGGGACATTACAGCTGATAATTTTTCATTTTGGTACTGTCAAAATCTGATCTAGGTCAGTTTACTACTGATAAAGACATTTAATTGACACGATGTTGCCAAAAAAACACACCTGTATTGGCTATCACGTTAATGAGCTAAATAATAGGCAATCTTTTTTCTTTTTGAAAGCTTGGTTGCCTAGTAATATAAATAATGTATATTGACAATTTAGTCTTTGATAATAAACTGTCCAATTTACACGAATTGTATTACTTTGGACAAGTTAGGTCGAAAGAAAATGTATGGATAAAATTTAAAAACAAGAGTGGTATTTTACGAATAAATTAATTAAACATATTTTTAATGTTTAAAGTGAATGGACGCGCTTTTTTTAATTATAATAAAATATATAAATATAGTCTTGTAGTTAATTGTATTACTAATTCAATCAAGTGCGCAACGAATATATTAATTTGACACCTAAAAAATTACCACATACTTGTAAAAAAACTCATCTGTCTTAGACCAAAGAATGAGTTATATACTTTACTCTATCTTAATTAAAATATTAATACTAAGTATTTAATTTATAATTAATGATCCAGACGCGCGGCGACTGCATGTTATAAACTAACTTAAATACATTTTATTTATTTTCACTTTCCAAATTATTAATATTAATCATTTATCTTTCTGGTAACAAGGTGAGGTTTGAGTCATAAACATTAATAATGTTTTTTTTTTAAGTTGGTACAGCGGACCACAGGTTGTTATGCGTGATTGATAGAGTCATAATTCTATTAATTTACCTGCTATGCAAAAATATATTTCTGCACCAATACTTAACACATAGAACAGGTTTTAAACATTGAATTTTTGACCAGCATTTAATCTACTAGCTTTCGAATATCTTAGTAAAATCATTTGTAATCTGACAATAATAATAGCATTTAATGTTTAAAAGCGTAGAGTCAGAAAGTAATATGTTTTATAATATGGGTTGGGGTTTAGTTCTTGCTACTTCAGAAGTTCCGCAGGAATCAAATTTAAGGCTACTATTGTTCAACTTGTTTCTTAATGATATAATAGAAAAGCTCACTCTAAGCTACTTGCGTACTTTCTTTTCTGTATGAAGATGACACAAAACTGTTGTAATATTATATGTCCTGAGAAGATTGTGACATAGACACCAATTTGTGACGTGTTTCCACCCCTAGGAAACCTTGCAAATTCCGTGGGTTCCAAAAATTACAACAAGAGATAACCACTAACATACTTTATTAAATAATTTTACTAGATACTTCACAATACTGTTATTAACTTAAATGAACTTTACTGACTAAAAATAACAATGTTTATCACTTTGTATTCACTTTGGAGTCTTAACCTCACTTGTCACTTGTCAATTCGAAACTTCTGCTTTCCACCATTCTCTAGATAATTCCGGATGTCATCACTCTAGAACTACTGGTAGGTTCTTTCTCGATTAGGTGCAAATACATCTGAATTAATTGAAGGGGTTGCAATACATCACAATGCTGTTAAATATTCATAAGTGCTAAGTGTACCACTATAACGTTTACAACTAAACATACTATGTTTCCATATGATTATAATGTTAAGAATTATATACCCATCTGATATTTTTCGACTTGGTGTGGTACTTGATAAAGAAACTATCACTGATACAAAACTGCCCATAGCACTTATTATATATAAAATAAATTAAAATAATAAAATTGCTGTAGCCAAACAATTCCAGTCAAAATTAATTTTGACTCCACTAAAATGCTTTTATTATTGACATTTTGATAGTTTTAATAAATGTTCTTTGGGTATCCTTGAAAACCGTCGACATCGTCTTCTAAGATATTTCGTTTTCAAATTTTTGATGATATATTACCTAAATTGCATCTAAATCTATATTTCTTATCCCAAACCAAAGAAATTAAAAAAAACTTTGAAATATTGAGAAAAGCACCTAAGCATAACAGTCTTTGTTGTTTACCGCCTACAAAAACCGATATAAAAGTCCCCTCTTTTTTAGCTAATACAAATAAATAATACAAATACATTTATTGATCTAAAGCTACAAAATTTGTAGATAAGAGAAGTCAATAAAACTAGTGCAAAACAATAATTACGTATATAAAAAAATAAAAATTGTAAAGGGACATTACGATAATTAATTAAAATATTTAAAACTAAACATCAATAATTTATTTACAGTAGCTTGTACGGTTCAAGATTACATATACATATAATCAAAGGTATGATTTTTAAACTTTTTAAAATTTTTACACTCTTTAATGTGTTGGGGAAGGGAATTATAGATGATCAGACACTGATTACGCGGACAATTTTCAAGAAGTATTAGGTTATGAATGCGTAATGCATGGTCGCCCTTGCATCGGGTGGTATGTTGCTCGTATTCTTGGAACTGGTTGCTGTGTTTTTTTATATATAAAATACATTCATAAATAAAGCCGATATAATTAGTAAATTATTATTTTTGAACACGCCCCTGCAAGAAGCTAAAAAACCAATTTTTATATGATTCTAATTGCTCCTTTTTGTACAGTAAAAATTTCCCCAATATTAGAAGCACCACCCCAAATAGTTATTCCTTTATTTAGTTTTGCCGCAAAAGTTTGAATAATATATGGTTTTAAGCACTGATGCATCAAAAGACTTTGAAAATACTCTTAATGCATACTAAACGGAATTTAGCTGTTAACTAAATTTTTTATATAATCGTTCCACTTATTTGAATCCAGAGTTATTCCAAAGGGTTTTCCGCTATATTTGACAGGCATTTGTGAATGTCCTAGTAATAAATCGGGAGGAAAGTTCAAATTCGATTTGTCAGTTCTATAAAACATACCTTTGGATTTGGATCCGTTGAGTATCAGTTGATTGATATAAAATAAAACTAATCTCTCAAATTTTGCCAAATATCACCAGCCAATTTTTCCATGTCAGAGATATTCTTACCTCTGATGAGGATATTGGTGTCATCGGCATAATTCACGAGTCTGAAGTTGTTGTTGCTGTTTGGGCATAAGTTGGATAAATCATTTAGATAAACGACAAACAGAAAGGGCCCAAGCATACTGCCTTGTGGCACTCATGTGTTATTAGCAACAGAATCAGAAACGTATTTTTGCCCATCAACCCCAACTGATGTTTGTTGAGTACGATTTTTTAAGAAGGAAGAAAACCATTTGTGCTGTGCTCTGACACCAGTTTTGTTCAACTTACCAAGTAAGCATACATGGTTCAAAGTATCAAACGTCTTGGATAAATCAAGAAATAATCCACAGGAAATTTCCCGACCATCCAAGGCTTTTATAATTTCATCAACAAAATTAAAAATAGCGGTATCTGTGGCCTTATTCGGCATCATATGAAACCCATGCAAATTTTTAATCTTCCTGCTTCCGAAATGAGAAAAATTGTTTTACTTGAATCTCTGTCTAGTAGTTATGCTTTAATATACCTCAATTTGGATATATTTGCGATGTAGATGATGTACACTGTACGTGTATGTATACGTCTATACTAGTGTAGCAGCTCATAAATCATAATGAAAAGGTAAATAATCTCTGCGAAATTGACGTAAAAAATTATAGCTATATAACTTGTGTTGTCTTTTGACACATCATAAATTTATAATAGTGGTATTAACGTGATAGATGTAGGTTTCACAAAAAACTTTCTTCAAATTAACAGGTGTTTATTTTATGTTCATTTGTACAAGGTTTAAACAATTATATAGTTAAATATGAAACAAAATATAGAGACACCAGTTGATAAATATTGTAATAAACTTATTATTTTCTTTTACTACCACTCCTTTTAAAATATTTTTTAAGATAATTGAAAACCATTTTAAATAGAAAAATCAAGCTCCTATGAAAAATTGATGGAAACTGATAATATTTGTAAAAATAAGAATTTATTGACATGTAAGAATTACATAAAGAAAATAACTTAACTCTTTTTAATTTATACATATCATAGATACACACATACATTATTGATTATTACGATTACAGGTAGGTATATAACAACATTACCCCAAAATGATCAGTTCCATATTATTTAGACATTTCACAAACTTTACATAATAGCTTCCTCAGAATGTCTGTTAACCAAACATCTTAAATCTGATCAATACATGTTCGATATATTTGTTATGGTCTAATAATATTCCATCTGTTTTCTTCGTATTCTCATGCCTAAAATATGTTTGCTGTGCCCAAGTCTTTCATTTTAAAATTACTTTTAAGCTTCTGTTTTATTCTTCTTGTCTCCTCTCCTCTCCTTATTACAAAATAAAATCAGATCATCTACCTATAGAGCAATACCATTAGAATTCTTATAATAAACAGAAGGTTCATATTCTGATAGCTTTGAACTCAGTTTGATCAAAACTGAATATTTTTTTCATACCAAGCTCCTGAAGATATACTGTATTTTCCTCTCCTTTTCCTAAAAAATCTTCTGGCTGTTTCATGTAGCCTTCTTCTTTTAATTCTCCGCTTAGAAACGCTGTTTTAACATCCATGCTACTAGCATTTTGCTCCTTTTTCTCAACTTTGTTTTTACATTACCATCCTAATCAGTTTCGATGCAATCCCGAAGGTCTTCATGAACAAGACACATTTCCATAGCAAAATTCTAATTGCTGTAATTTACGGATCCTTCCAGTTTTTCGAATGCTGGTAAACTCACTTGAGAACTCATATTTACTAATTAAAAGTATGCTATTTAATCTCCTTCAACTTAAAACATACACTCTGATAGAAACCATAACCTGATAGAAACTAATAATATTTGTCAAAAATAAGAATTTATTGGCATGTAAGAATTACAATTAATTATTTTTTATTTATTTGCTTTCATCGTGATTAAAGAATATTATTTAGGTATTAAGCAAATCACAACATACACATTTTTTTATTTATTATAAAATTACCTACTTTCTGTATATTGTTGCCCTAATCCGGGCACGCAAATATACTAGTTAAGCAAATACTTATTATTGTAGAACGAATCAAAACAACTACTCTTCTAGCTAATTCTGATGAAGTATTGAATTACATGATAGGATTTGTAGCATTTTAAAGCAAAAAACTATATTAAAAATACTTAAATCATTTATTTAAATTCATTCACACTTTTTTTAATTTAATATGAAATTATCTACTTTCTGTATATTCGTACCTTAATCTGGTCATGCTAAGATGCTTCTTAGAAAAACACTTTAAAACACTCATTATTGGAGAACCAATCAAAACAAGTACTCTTATATATTATTGATTATTGATATCTGCTCCTTGAGGATATCCACTTTTTGTCCTTCATGTCCAGTGCGGATATTCTTAGGACGTACATAGCATATACTTGTGGTATCTGAGTTATATGAATTATTCTGAGAAAATCAATAGTAGTACATTAAGGATTCATACTCTCAGTGTCGACCAACAACTAAACAGAAACCTATTTGTCCGCCAATAGTTTTCCGATATTTTCGACGTTAAAAACTAGCGATTGCCTTAAGAGATGTCGGACTCTTGACACATTCAATGTGTCTGTCTTCTTTTCCGCAGCAAAAAAAACGTCTGGCAATAAGATTAGGAATATTTACCCTAATGACGTAACTTCATTTATATTTTAGGCATTTTTGGAATGTTACTTTCTAAATTGTAAATAGTACGTAACTTTGTAGATTCTTGTCTGCCACCTGATAATGAACAAAGTAACCCCCTTTGAAACTGCCCCGACGACAGAAGCAAAAAGCCAACTGGCTGTAGGACTAAAGTGCCACAAGCGCAGTTTACATTATACCAATAAATTTTCAAAAATTTGCATGTCATTCATATTCAACAATATTCAGCTAATGCCAATTTAATCCAGATATTGTTTTTAAAAAAATCTAGTTTTTATTTCCTGTTTCCACTGCTTTCAGTCGTACACGATTTGTGTGGAATTATAAACGTCTTTGTCGAAACTCGACTTGAATGGTTGAATAAATAATGTATGTAGGTCCAAGCAGGCGTGGTAAATAGAGTGTGAGCACGTCTATCTAAGACAAGTGGTACTCGTGACTTACACCTTCATCGATAAATCGAACTTTATCGAGGATCTTCTCTTTTTGCTCGGTACGTTGAATTGTAACAAAATTTATTGTCCATTTGTTGGGGGCTTGTGCAATTTATATCAATTTATTGAACTTTGCAAAAACAAATAAAAATTGACATTATCGGCTTGTCCTTTCGAATGAAATTTCCATTGATTATAAATCATTGGAGAACTAGCAATACATAAGGTAGTTAGGAAATAAAACCATTAACTGGATATTTTATCAAATTATTTTTGCTGTGCCTACACTTTTCCGCGAATTAACCAATAAAGTGATTTTATGTATTTATTAGATTGTACAATAAATATGGCTTTTGTAAGAAATTACTTCATTACATTTCTCATTATACCTTTCTGTGTTACCGTGAACGGTTCGGTGTAAGTTTCTAGGGTGTGATCTCGTTTGCTTGTGTGTCTGACTTTGCTTGTGTGTTTGCTTGTATGTTTCTTAATTAAAATTGATGCAGTTGTCTGTAAACGTCAAATAACCATTCAGAGCAGGTTCTTAGATAATGATAGTCATACTGAACCATCAGAGGGTGCTACAAAACCCATATAATAGCATAAAGATGCGCTGATTTTAAAGATATGCAGATAGAGTACCTCAAGACGAGTTTAGATCACCACGAAAAAAATTTTTAGGCCACTGGTTAAGAAGTTACAGGGTGTTTTATGAATTTGGTCTGAAAATCTAAAGAGCTATATCTCTGTAACGGTTGGATGTAATCAAATGAACTTTACCAGTAACATTCCTCAGCTGGCCTACTTGGTTTAGAAGAATCCGGGACCGGAATCGGAAAAATCTGCCCTCCTCGTTTTTGACAAAAAAGTATATTTTTCTATCTTCTTCTGAATTAGCGGGTTCGGACAGTAGAGAAAAAATGCTATCAGAATAGCGATTCAATTTTGACGGCAAACCTAAGCAGTTTCTGCAGAAAAAAGCAGAAAACAATTTAGCGCATCACGACTAACATTTTGACCAGGCATTATCTATGGAATAGTTTCATAGAGTCTGTTCAAATGCTTTAGATCCACATCGCTTCTAAGACTTCACATAATACATAGTCGATTAGAAGAAACAAAATTATTAATTTAACTAATTAATTAATTTTTTTCAGAGTTAGATTCTTGTCATAAACGGTTTCGTTTTTTAAGTTCCCAGTGTTAAGGAATTTTTCTTGTCTGTTTTATTGCCAGCAGAGGTTTTGTTTATAGTAGAATTTTGGTACGGGTAGTACTATTTAAAGTACTTTTACAATTTCTATTTTGGTCAATTTATAACTTTTGATATTAAATCTAACCTAGGTAATTCCGCGGCCATTTTAGTGTTTTCTTTCAATTTTTTGTAGTAAATTCTAGATAAGTTTTATGGTTTTTGTCTAGAGTTACATAAGTCAAAGTGTTAGTAAATAGACATCTTTGCCTGGTCATTTACTTGAACAAAATATAACTATTCTTGCACTTCATTTTTTTATTATCAATTATGAATTAATTGCCTATTTTTTATGTGAATACCTGGACCACTCACCATCCGAAGAAAGCACAAGATAGGAACTCGTTATTGCCAACATCAATCAAAGTTATGTAAGCCAACCTATCTCTGTAGCTAACATCTGCATTATTTTGGTCAGAAGAAACTAATGTAAAAGGGGTGATATTTTCACTTAGTATTAACTTTTAAACATTTTTAGTAATTTTTCATAATTTGTTTTTCTCCATTTAATATTAAACATTGTAAAGATATTGTATTTTTACCCTAATTTATTAATTATATTGTTTTTTAAATACCTGAATTTGATTGCGTCCACCTGTAAAAATTTACAGAATACCGCAACTTATTTGTTTTGTCTTTGCTTAGAAAAACTGTTGTTACGGTAAGTACTTGCCTACGCTCTAGCAAAAAGTAGAGGACCCAAGTTACGGTTGGGCCATATCAAATCAACCAAGCAAAAAAAATGACCACTCGGATTTTAACGAATTTTGGTACACATGTTTAACCCCTCCAAGGTATTAAAAATCCAGAATTTCAAATTTTTCTGAGGAATAGTTTTTTTTCTATAGAACTCAAAAGAATAAAAAATTAACACACTTATTTACAACAGAGGTATTTTTAAAAATTATTATCTCAGGATGCTGAGGAAGAAATTTTTTGTGTAAGCACTCGTTTTGTAGCTTATGGACTAAAATTTATTTCTATTTAAAAAATGGACATAATTTCTTTGTATCAAGATCACCCTCAAGATTATAAATGCTTAAATGGTATTATCTAGAAAAGCAATTTTTTTTCAACTGAAAAAATTAATTAATATTAACTGAACTTTCCTGTACCTCTGTGTCAATATTGAAAGTGGGGCGACCACAAATAAGTAAATAAATAAATAATAAAAGTGTGGGTACATGCGTTGTATAACATATCGCCTAACCGCGTCGCTCAGACTGGCGCGCTACCCGTCGCGTCGTTTGCCGCGAATAGTGCATATTTAGATGTATATTTATCAGGTTTTGAACATTTTAAATCAAATTAATTTATGGTACTTAATATTATCAATAGAACAATGTATAGTTCCTCAGTTTTTAAACTTAAGTGTTGTAACTCATTTAATATTGTTAACTACGGCATTAAAATTTTTAAGAAATGTAAGTGGAAAGATATGGTTTTGAGAGGAAAACTTATTCAAATAGCACTAAGAGTACTGAATTTAACCTTGGAGATGGCTAACCTAGTATTGAATTTGAGGAAATTTCTGGCTTTGTCACTGCCATGTATTATGATTTCAGGTGGCTAGGATGTGTACTAAGTAAAAATGACGAAACAAAGGAGGTGACAATCAGTTTTACTTCCACATCCAGTGGAAGTATAGTAACGACAAAAACATTTTTGAACATTTTTATTGTTCAAATAGGCCTAGAACGTCATGAAACGTCGAGATTTTAAGTTTGATCGAAAAAAAAAAATTGTCTGTCTGTCTGTAACTTTTTTACTTTGCAACCGTTTAAGATATTGACTTGAAAGGGGGAGGGTCAATAAGGCCGGTTTTCGGCCCCCCTCAAATTTGGCAAAAAGAAAAAAGAAAATGTTTTTTAACAGTCTAGGGTCAATTTAAAGTCGATTCGACCACAAACGGAACCAACCCCACCCCCCTCTTAGGGTCATTTCAAGGTCTAATTATGAAAAAGCCGTGAAATAAACTCGCCTTTTCGGAATGAGTAGGCTTATTCTGGAACTTCGATTTAATATATATATAGGTTTTTTGGTCGCTGATGCCGGATCCGAGGTCAGTTTGTCTACACTGTGTCCGAGGATAGATGTAACAAGAGGTGTAATGGACCAAAAATTTTGGAATGGTATTTGGGGATTGAATACTGCTTGTTGTAAAATTAAGTATACCAAAAATGACTTGATTTGATGTCCTACAGGGTGTTTATAAGCAAAGTTGTAAAAATCACCACTAATAAAGTACCTTTATTTTTCAAAATATGAAAAAATTCCACTAAGAAAAGTTATTTAAAATGCAATTTTATACCTCTTTAAAAGGGAATATAAAATTATTTTTTTGAAACTTCCAATTTTTTCAATAAAGTATTTTATTTTGGACCATTCAATTAAAACTGCATAGAAATTATTTTTTGCAAATTAATATTTAAAGTTATGTAGAAGCTAAAAGTAGGCTATGAGAAAAGCAGATGATTAACATTTGCTCCTACACAACTTTAATTATGAATTCAACTCTTAATTCGCAAAAAATAGGAAGTTTCAAAAAAATTATTTTATATTCCTGAAAGGTATAGAGCTATAAAATTGCATTCTAAATAACTTTTCTTAGTGGAATTTTTTCATATTTTGAAAAATAAAGGTACTTTATTAGTGGTGATTTTTACAACTTTGCTTATAAACACCCTGTAGAACACCAAATCAAGTCATTTTTGGTATACTTTAGTTTTACAACAAGCAGTACTCCATCCCCAAATACCATTCTAAAATTAAAAAATTTTTGGTCCATTACACCTCTTGTTACATCTATCCTGGGACACACTGTAGACAAACTGACCTGGGATCCGGAATCAGCGACCCAGAAACCTACATATGTATTAAATCGAAGTCCCAAAATAAGCCTACTCATTCCGAAAAGGCGAGTTTATTTCATGGCTTTTTCATAATTTGACCTTGAAATGACCCCAGAGGAGGGTGGGGTTGGTTCCGTTTGTGGTCGAATCGACTCTAAATTGACCTTAGACTGTTAAAAAACATTTTCTTTGTTCTTTTTGCCAAATTTGAGGGGGGCCGAAAACCGGCCTTATTGACCCTCCCTGGTACACGTATGTACTTTAACGGGATCTGGAACTAGATTATATTTTCATCTTATTCCGTCGAAGGGTTATGAGGTAAATTAGGGTAAATGGGGGGCAAATAGGTAAGTCAAGCAGGTAAGAGTCCATAAAATTGGTATTTAGTATATACAAGAGAAACTAAGGTCTCAAAAAATTTTTTGGCATTACCCCTACTTAATTATTTAAGGGGATGAACAAAAATTGTGATTTAGTATGTGTACAAGAACCAAAAACCTCAACCCACTACCGGTGTGGGATATCGTTTTATGGGTTTTTGGGGTAGACGATTTCAAATATTATATTATTAAAGTTTCATAAACAATTTTTTCCACATACAAAATTTTTTCGTTGTGAGATACTTGGATAGAAAATTCCTTGGGCAGCGGTTTTTTACATCGAAGTGGTTCTTCCCGATCATTTCTGAATCCAAATAAAGCCGACGTTTTAAATGTCAACCCAAAAACAATACTGCTTAAAGTGGATCCTGTCACTGAAACGGAAGGGTCTACAAGCTTAGTCAAGCTGAAATGGCATTATCTGATACGACTTCAAAACTGTATAAGAAATTATAATTATTAAACAAAAAATTTTTGTATTGGGTATCACCAATAAATGTTTATCTTTTACGTACAACATATTTCATTGTATATTACCCATTTAGTATTTAATTATGCTTAAAGACAAAAGTGGTTGTGGCAGGGAAACGTGGGGGGGGGTTACACAAACCTATTTCCAAGACTAATTAATAACGACTCTTTTGATATATATGTAAATTCAAAATTATAAATTGCAAAATAAAATATTAAACTTTGCGATTAGTGTCTTGAAAGTACACATTGTCCTAAAATAATATTTTTGTACAATTTTTCCGTTGTTGCCCCACTTTGAAATTGTATGCAATGGTAGATATGACCATTAGTGACAAATACAATTTTTTAAATAATCTTCAAAAATATACATTTTGAGAATAATTACTTTTACATTTGTGACCTTGACCTCGACCTTTAAATTTGAGGTTGCAACATTTCTTAACCTCAAATAGAAAAATATTGTTTAAACACTATAAATTGACGTTTGTCCCACCCTTGTATCTCTCACCATTTTGGAGATATTGTGATTTAAAAATCCCTATTTTCCAAAATTACTAACTTTCTTTTAATTTTCAAAGACGTTACTCAAAAACCAATAATCAAAAAAAATTAAAAAATTGAAATTTTCATGTTGTTGACTTTCACCAAAAATTATCAAAATCGGAGAAGTCAAGTTTCAAAATTTTATTTTTACTGGTTGATTTGGCATGGAATGACCCGGTTCGACACATTTAGACTGTCTTTATTTTTATTATCTTTATCACATCATTTGGATATATTTATGAGGCCTCAGAACGGTCTCCAAGGAAAAAAAGGTTGTAAATATTTTAACCTCGTCCGCATAAATCAGAAACATTAGAAATATCATTAATAAATATGTTAACTAACAAGAGTCCGATGCTTAATCTCTGCGGAACACTAGATGTTGCATTATATTCGACAGACTGGAAACCAATTCACCATATGTTACTGCTTGTTTGAATGGTTTAAATGAGTGAATGATAGTAGACACAGAGAAAAATCAAAATCGGAGTAGAAATTTAAGAGTATCGTGTGATTTAGTTTATCTGGTGCCTTTGAGAAATCGTCTATTTGCGTACGCTGAAATATAATGGGTTGTGCATATTAAATTCGAGGTGATGGATCTCCCGTTGGGCTATCTTTTTTAAGGTGATATTTAGATTAAAGTTCTGACAGAGTTTCATTACTCGACCAGGACACACGCACTCACAGACAGCAACACAACAACCACTTCCTGCCACATTGCCATCTGCCAAAACTGACACTCGAACTTAGGAGAGAATTTCGATTAAATTTTTGACAAGCTTATTGAAAAATTTCTAATTTTATGTTTGTTAAGTCATTTTTAATATTTCTAAATACATTTTTGATTTATTATCGGGATAGAGATTAAAAACTTGTTTCTCTCTTTTTGTCAGATTTCGATCTAATAAGAAAAGAATCATAAATACTTTCTATACATAAATCTACCACTGTCGACAAGTTCAGTAGTCAGACATTCCGACTCTTTCAGGCTGTGGAATTTTTCCCATGGTACCATAAACCTAGATTTAATTTAAAATTTTAGTACATATTTTACCATTAATAGTTTATAGATAACAATCAGTAATTAGCATTCATTTACATTTTACACCGAGGAGTGTTAATTATTATTGATACCCCTGGAGTTCGAAATTCGATAGAAACAAATTGCTGAATAATAATCGAAAATATAATTTAAATTTTAAATAGTTTTTTGCTGGTTTCGAATATTGCAATTTGTAACGGAAATCCTATTCAACACCAGTAAATAAATTAGTAATTAATTAAAACTAGAACCAATTAGTAAATTCTTGATGAACACCTTTTTTATACTAGGTAATATAATATACCTTGCTTTTTGTTACACGTTTTCATAAATGACTGGCATTATAGGTGTCATTTTACAAAGTTGACTTAATATTGACGTAACATATCCGTATATGGACACTTTTTCACTGTAATTGGAGCAGCTGTGCAGTATGGGTTCTTTAAATTTTAACCAATAAAAAAGCATAGTTAATTTGTGACACAGGACATAATTTGAATATCAAAATTATATCTGAGACACGGCTGAGAAAAGTAATATGCAGTTACCTTTATAAATGATACAATAATTTAGTATTCAATGCTTTAGAGTGTAATATTCTTGAAATTTAAGATATTTGTCACTATACCTTAGCCGGGAAAGGAGGAAAGTGATGTATTGAAGCGTCAATAGTGTCAAGCGGCATTTGCCACAGAGCGACGCTGATTTGATAAGCCCTTACTTTCATTGCACCCTCCGAATTTAAACGCCTATAGGATCTTGTCGCACATACTGATAACGTACGTACCTGTACTACTATTCTCTTTTCCCGGCTACTATACAGAAAGCATTAAGGGAATGTTTTCCTAGACAGAGTATAATGTGATAGGTCAATCTCATAGACGGTGTAATTGAAACGAAATAAAAAGGCCAATATATTTTTAAAAAGGTATATTTAAGTTAGTTAAGGTAGTGTTTTTAAACAGTTCAGGTTCACCTTTTATATAAAAATTGTTACTGATTATTCATTTTTAATTTATTTAAAACTAAAATCAACCAGATTGCTAGCTGAAGTGATCCCGCACTGAGAAGAGTTTTTTGCATCTAATGCACTCATACTACCATTTGCTTATGTTATTCTCATAGTATGCAATTTGTGAGGACAGTGGCGCCGTATAAATTTTCTGTTCATCTCAATTTTATTGAAATATAAAATTGCCATTCTATAAATAAAATATAAGGATATTTTTACATGACGTAGGTCTGGATATCATAACAAAATATATCCATGTCGAGACGTATTAGCAATCTGCTCAGTTGACAAGTTACCATTTACCTTTTCAGCAATTTATTCAATGTTAATATGTTCACATGTCAAGTGTGTCATTTCAGATATTTTATTGTGTACAATGTAAAAAATACCTAAAGCGTAAGAAACTCGTGTTGGCGTTACGCACGTTGGCAGTCGCTGATTTGAAAAACGATTTATAGTCTAATCAATAGGTACTTTTCTCTTGTAAAAATAGCGTAAGTCAGTTTTTCTTATTTAAAATGTTCGAGGGTTCATTCTGAGCTTGCTGAGGTGCTTGCCATTTTTGTCGTAGCATCAATGTCTCGCGAGATATTTCCCTTTGACTTTTCGCACAGATGGTGGCTAACTCCAACCACCGTTGACCTCGCCAACTTGACAAAATACCCAGAATGAACCCTCGAACACTTTAAAAAAGAAAAACTGACTTACGCTATTTTTGCATTACGCACGCATTTTTTTACGATTGGTGTATATTTGGTAGGTCTGAGAATAGGTCGTAGGCTATTTTTTATACCCATAGGTGATAACGGTGGCCCTATCCAGAAATTTTCTTTTTATTTTTTGGACAAAAATTTATAATTTATATGACAAAATAACGTTTGCCGGGTCAGCTAGTGTCCATATAATTTCATTCATTATGCTCCATTCGTATGCTCCATGTAAAGGCACATTTTTTTCTCAGGATATAACAGCCCAGGAAATTTAGTTTTCGACCCGGAATTAATTATTGTAAAGCTGAAAATTTGCATAATTGTAGTTTTGGTCCAGGACAATACGTACCAAAAAGTCCCCTACTTTTGTTGGCTCTCCTGCTTTTGCGGAGCAACAAGGGCCTAAGTTGCAGAAATTGCAGAGCTGGCCATAAAGTGCAGCAGAAAGGTTGTTACTGGTCCAATTTGGGTAGATGATCATAAAAGCTTCGGAAAAGCATATCCGTTCGTATTTCAAATGTTCCATGCATATTTTGTCCATAATTTTCCGTACTAGTGCTGTCAAAATCTAAAAAATTGAAACAATTCCAAAATTGCGCCATTGCGGATAGATGAAGACTGAGTGGAAAACGCACCCGAATAAACATTTCTCTTCATACTTTGGGCTTTTCATTGATATGTCTACCTTCTCTGTAGCGTTACCTGTTACGGAGATATGCCACTCCGAGTGTCGCCGCGCCCATCATGCGCCCGCTGGAATTGCCCTGGCTGCGCTGATAAGAATTCCTATTTATATATTATTGGTGTTTTATAAGATTTATTTAATGAAATTTAACTTGTCACACTCAGAAAGTGACTTTGTTCATTCACAATTGACATTATTGATCTACTGAAAAGTAGGGGAGTCCGGATCATCATCCATATCCACTGACTGACTGTTTGTGCAGTTGGATCCTCTACAGCTCCTGCACATGATGCTGCAGTCCAGACCACAGTTCTACTTCGTGAACAACCCTCCTGTACTTGCCCTGCTTCTTCGCCTCCTTCCTCATACATGCCTCATCTCCACAGAACAAGCAGCTCCTTTTTAAATCGATAGGGCTGAACGCTGATCCAAGCCGTGGCTCATTCATCTCACTTCCAGGCTGTGCAGTTTTGGCAATGGCAATTTTCTTCCTTATAGTTGAAAGTCTAGAGTAAACTTTAGACTAGACGTGATCGACGTAACAATGAATGCACTTAACTGTCCGAGTGACACCATGCGGAGACACTCGTAGTGGTGTAGCTCCGTAACGGGTGGCGCTACAGAGAAGGTAGAGATACCAATGGAAAGCCCAAAGTATGAAGAGATATGTTTATGTGGGTACGTTTTCCCCTCCAAGTTTTTATTTATCCGCAATGGCGCCATTTCAGAATTTTTTCAATTTTTGACAGCACCAGAACGGAAAACTATGAACAAAATATGCAAGGAACATCTGAAATACTGACGGATATGCTTCTCTGAAGCTTTTATAATCATTTCGACCCGAATCGGACCAGTAACAACCTTTCTGCTGCAATTTATAGCCAGCTCCGCAATTTCTGCGACTTAGACCCCTATTGCTCTGCAAAAACAGGGCAACATATCCTGCAAATTTTCAGTTTACAGTAATTAATTCCGGGTAGAAGTGATATATGTACTAAAACTCCTGGTCTATAATTAATTATTCAAAACTTATTTTCATGTAAATTCTAAGGGACTTTTTGGTTCTAAGAAAATGCCCGTATATTGTATAATTTTGACTAATCTTATATTTAAATCTACTTAAAAGAAAAACGGGCAAAACCTATATTAATTCTATACATATTCCGCTATTTAATAAAATTCTATAGTTACGTAAAAATACTAGTTGCCTAGAAAGGCGACGATTAACATGTTTACATTGTCATAAGTGTTATACAGCTTATGGATATTCCATTAATTCAGCTCTAAATCTGTTAGACGAGGCTATAAATTTCCTGCAGGTGCGAAGAGTGGGAGGCACACGACTAAAGACCGCCAAGAATACTAATTAATAGTCTTCAATACTGATATTGAATATTTATGAGGCAAGAAATTTTCATACGTTATATTATCTGTAACAAATAGAGATTTATGTTTAGTTTTGTTGTAATAGACCATAAACTTCTTACTCATCCCTAACCCTAATGGAAAAAAAATACGTACCATATTTTATCTTAAAAGGGTTTTCCCACCAATTTTATTTTAACATTTCATGTCGTGAAAATTATATAATAAAACATTCTATTAATTTACAAGATAGAAAAAACAATTCTCATGTTTATCAAAATGCATGTTATGCATGTTAATTATATTATAAGGAATTAGTTAATTTAGTTATGGATAGAATGTTAGTAAGTTTATAATTATTATTGTTATTACATGCCGACCTTATGGACTTCCTGATACATTGGTGTTGTGCGAATGGCTTTGCAGCCACAGCCATATATTACGAGTACCTATAGATAGATCTTAACTGTAAAAAATTGGTTTAAAAAAATGACGGAACAATTCGAGCAAATGGGTCGCGTGAGCGTGACGTCACAGATCTCAGACCTTAGGAAAAACTGTCAAATGGCAACTAATTGAACTTTTCGTAATATTATTGTTTTTATATATATTATACATACAAAATAATAAGTTTTTGGTTTATTATTAATTGTGGAAGTGTGACAATCCAAAACAATGCCAGTTTTTATAAAATAAACTCAATTTACAACCAGAAAGTTAGTTGCAACTGATTTCAGACAACTATTTTAGAAGAGTCTTCCAAGGATTTTATTAGTGGTATATTTTTGCATATTAATGTAAGAATTTTATTTTTATCGGGTTTACGTTGCAGGAAAAACAACCGTATTACAGGACCATGATGATACTTTCAGTTGGGCATACTCGCTTAACCCATATGTGAAACTGAAAGTGCCTATAATAATAATAACTGCTGCTCAAACAAGCAATAAACAATTCATGGTAAAAAAATTAATATTTTACATTGGTTTTTCAGTATTAATAATTAATTCTTGTTTAAATTTTAGTTGAGCGAAGGTGTGGAGTTGTACCGAGGGATACAACAGTGGGATACAACAGTGCAACGGCAGAAATTGTTTTGAATAAGGTACACTCCAAGAGGAAAATTTGCAGACTTCATCAAGATATTTGATGAAGTATATAAATTAAGAAAGGAAATTCCAAAGTACCTACCCGCTGTCAATAAGTGATGCAATGTGCTCTTTTAATGAATATCGTGTAGTGTTTAAAAATTCAATGTTGGACTATTGAACATTGAAGAAGTATAAAATTGAAACTTTTAAGTGGTCTAAGTCCAGTGAACACAAACAAAGTCTGAATAGGCTATGAAAGTGTTGAATTGTAGCTATAAAAGCCCTTTTTGTTATATATAAACTATGAATGTTACTTTTATTGCTTAGGTAGATATTAATATAAAGTATATATTGTGTTATGTTAGTTTTCTAAACGTTTTAACTTTTTTGTATTGTCGCATCGTATCGTATTGAATATTTTATGCTTTTATTTTATATCTATATATTATATTTATATATTATCTTCATTCATATATGTTTTTACATAATTTAGTTATATCTAGTTTTTATATGTAATTTTGACTTATGGATACATTTTTGTAAATGTCTTAACACCAATAAATGTCTATCTATCTATATATCAATCATTTATTTTATTGTTACAATATAAACCTTTATAACTTATAACTTTCTTCTCGATTATTCTTAGAAGTACTAATAGACCTTGGATAATACATTATTTAATTGGTAAAGATGTTTTGATTTGCTTTCAGTTACATGCATGTACCTATGTACAAGTTCAACGTAATTGACTATTTCAATTTACTGTAACAATATATAGTAGTAGGAGTGATAAATAAAACATAATAAAAAGGGAATATTTAATAAAATAATAATGAACAAATGACTTACATATATTACATAACAATATATATATGAAAAATAAAATTCTTACAGAAATTACAATGGATTATATAGTCCAATCTATAGATACATTATAGACAAGGGGAAGAAATTGTGTACGTCTTACTACATACTTCAAATTGTTTATTGCACGTCAGTCTTCATTGCTTAATTTAAATTGTGTCTTTTTCACAAAATTTACAGCAGTTCATACCTCGACCATAGCCATATTTACTGCTAAAAAACTAAAAGGAAATACTTCCCGTCACCAATTAGTGAACATATTTTGTCTAGACTAGCAATACATTCACAGTAAATATTAAGAAATCATCTGAATCTGCAATAGTATAAGGAATCAATAGCGTTTGATCATGATGCCAGGAGTTCATAACCTGAAAAATAAATTTGTACGTTAGCAATTATTTATAAAGCAACATTTAATTATAAACATTACATATGAAAAGAATGGTTGATCATTGATAACAATTCTTACCTTTGCAACAAGCTTTTATTATGTAAATTTCTTGCAGAGTACTTCTTTCACCTAACCAAAAACAGCTTCAAGACTTGAATGCCTTGCACTCATCCTTCTGTCTATGCACTTCTCTCAAAAAGCAAGTAATTCGCCCCTATGTTTAATATTTGGAAATACATCAATATTCATTCTAAAGCATTTTTTTCTCAAAATATAAGGATATAATTCGATGACAGCAGTATACCTAACCTCTACATCATGAGACAATTCTGTAAAATACTAACTAACCGTCATCCTGACGAACAAAATTGAGGATATAGAAGTATTAAGAATGGTAGCAGATGTTGAATAATCCAACATCAAGCTTTTAAGTGGCTCAAACACAACAAAATTCACTTTAAAGAAAAATATTCAATAGGCGGATAATTCAATGACAGCTGCTTGTTTTTCCTAAGGTCTCAAAATCTGTGACGTCGGCGCACGCGACCCATAAAATAGCTATTTGTATGACAAGGGAGAAAAGTGCATAATTTCCTCCCGCGGATAGTTTGATAGTTTGATGCCTCCGCTTCGCGTCGGGCATCAATATCCAAGGGAGGAAATGGCACTTTGCTCCTGTGTAATACATATGATTTTTTCTACGACCATTTACAGTGTTTTTTACATTGGTTTTACATATATTTTATTATATTTTCTTATGCATGACAATCAAAAAATCATTATATGTCAAAATGTCATAATAGGTATTTAGATAAGTAAATATTTAAAAAAATCAAAGTACATGGAACGTTGCTAAGGTTGCTTCTTGTTTTCAAAATAAACAAACTTCCAAAAAGTTTATAATAATGTATTCCGAAAGTGAAGATGAAGTTCCTCAAGATATTCTGGAAGAAGCAAACGTGGTTTTGTTAAATCTATTACCGTTCAAGTCTCGTGAAAAATATGAAAAAGAGTACCAGCTATTGAAATGTTGGATGGAGACTAGGCAAATAAGAAAAATATGTGAACAAGTGGTCCTATTTTACTTTTCCAAAAAATGCGCCGGTTTGAAGCCTTCAACATTATGGAGCAAATGCAGCATGTTGCGATGTACACTCCAAATTAAAGACAATATCGACATTAAGTTTCCTAAATTAGTAGCTTTTTTAAAAAGGAAATCTGCTGGATATAAAGCCAAGAAGGCAAATACTTTTTCAAGGGAGGATATCAACAAGTTTATTGCAGAAGATCCAGATGAAACTTACTTACATAAGAAGGTAAGATTGATCGTTATTGTTGAATAATAAATAAAAACGTAACGCAGTATTTGTTATTAGAAAGTATATATAAAATGACAATTATAAGTGACATTTTAGGCAGTTGTCATAAGTGCATTTTCCTTTTTCAGGTCGTGCTTATATTTGGAATTGCTGGGGCATGCCGTAGCGATGAATTAGTTAATATGGTACTTGAGGATATCAGTGATAAAGGCGATTTTGGTGGTGAAAATATCTGACCCAAAAACTAATATCAAAAGGACATTTACAATAACAAACGAGATTTTAAACAGAGTATCTGTCTTGGATATGTATAGAAAATATCTGGACTGTAGGTCCCCTAAAACATGTCATTCTAGATTTTTTGTAGCTTATGCTAAAGGGAAATGTACAAACCAGGTAATTGGCAAAAACACAATTTCTTACAGAATAGCAATATTTTTAAATTCGCATGATTCGAAAGGCTATACTGGACACAGTTTCCGCGGTACTTCAGCTACGTTATTAGTCAATGCTGGAAGTGACATTCTCACTCTAAAAAGACATGGGGGATGGCGAACAAACGTAGTAGCAGAAGGGTACTTAGATGATTGTATTTCTAAAAATGTGAGGTAGCCAGCCAAATAATTTCGGGAGAAAGTACTACTTCAAGTACCAAAAAATGTTGTCTTGTTTTTGAAAATTTTGTTTCTACAAGTACTTCATCAGCGACCAAGACTTTGGAAAACAACAAACAGGAACTGATCTCCACCAGCAGAGCCAATATTTCTTCAGGAGGAATATCCATTAGTAATTTAACTAATTGTACCATAAATTTTAACAATATTTAGTTACTGATGTTAATTTAAACCTTGATTTAAACTGTTTTCAATTTTTATGAATAAAAATAAGTAATAAAAAATCTGTTTCAAAGAAAAGCATAATTATACATTTTCAGGAAGTTTGTGTATCAATACAGCTACTATTACAGCTATTGAAGTTTTTACTTGTTTGTTTCCAGAGGGAGCCAAAGTATTTTCCTCCCTAGGGAGGAAAAGTATTACTTTGCTCCCTGAAATGAGGGAGTAAAATAGTATTTTCTATGTAGGGAGTAGAAAAAATACGTTTTCTCTTCAAACGTCAGAGAAACATGACATTTCTTAACTGATTTCGCGACATTAAAGTTTGACATTTTAGACGGCTATGCATTGCTATTAGCAACGGACGGTGTGAGCGATAGAAAAAGTAATATCCATGGCAATGCGTATTTTATTTTATAATCCGGCCATACGATTTTAATACAATGCGTTCTTGGTGGTGAAATTCGAAATTTTTTATTTTTATTTTTTTTTTATAGCTAATCGACGTTTGAAGAAAAAATAGCATGTTTTATTCGGAGTAAGAGCTACTTATTGTGACTCGTCCGTAATTGCCGGATTCACTTCGTTCATCCGGCAAACCCACAGACTCGTCACAAAGTATCACTTTTACTCCTAATAAAACAATATATTTTTTCTTCAAGCGTATTAAAATGTTTAAATTATGTCACCAAAAACAGAAGTAGAAGTAGGACATTGTTTTACTAGTAATAAAATGTTAGTTCCAAAAGCGCCGCCGTAGTGGGTATTGTTTTACTAGTAACATAATGTTAATACCGAAAGCCACCGGTGGCGCGCTATCTACTAGCCACTTGTCATATTGCGTCAACATGTAAGACTGTAGTTTGAATATTTGTACATTTATTATAAATAAATGAATTTTTGCATTTTAATACGCTTGAAGAAAAAATAGTATATATTACAGGAATAGAACGCCTTTTTTTGTGTTTCGCCCAGTTTGCGCAAATCCTGGGCTTAACACAAAAAAAGAGTGCGTTCTACTCCTACTAATAGAATATACTATTAAGTGTTTGTATGCTGTGTATATTAAATACACATACAAAAAATATATTTGTTATATTCAGTATCCATAGATATTTACTGTTTACATAGAACTGTTGATATATCTAGTTGATAGCTTTATTTAAAATAATATTCAGTTTGTTCTTTTAACATCGGCAGCCAAGATATGCAAACATCTACTGAACAAAGAGGAAAGGAAACAGATTCGGTTCCCGAAACGTCAGAAAAATACGTTATTTATATATTTTTGTTTTTATTCATTGCTTTTTATCAAAAAACACCCTCTAACTGCTCCTTTGACGTAAAAGTCACAGGCATATTTTCTAGTAAAATACTGGATAATTGTATTATTTTGTAGATTTCATGGACATTGTATAGAAGAAAATATATTTGGCACAGCATCTCAGTAAGAAACACAGAAAAAATAAGAAAATTCCATAACCAATATTTAGACAATATTTAGCATACTCTCTGGCAATCAATTCGACTTTAGACAGAAGGTGCCAACACAAGATGCTCTATTAACACTAACTTCAAAATTATATTCTGCTCTGAATCTGAGTAAATCTTGTTTATGTGTGTTCTTAGACCTTTCAAAAGCATTTGATGGGGTCAGTCGTGATTTAGTCTTATAGACATTGGGAGATTTTGGCATCAGAAACAGTTATTTACAACTTTTTAAAAGCTATTTTACCAATAGACACAAGCAAGTAAGAATGATTAAGGTACTGAGCGATCAAATGCTAATATAGTATGGAGTACCACAAGGTACAGTGCTAGGTCCAACCATTTTGTCAGTCTACATAAACGAATTGATCTCGATACAGAGTGAGGGAGAAATTATTGGATTTGCCGATGATACTGAAATACTTTATACAGCTAATGGGGTATTTTCCTATTTTGTTTTTTATTGAATAATATCATAGAATATGTACAAACAATCCTTCCAATACAGATTTCCGCGAAAATAATTATCATTTTTTTGAGAAAACAGAAGTTAAAATAAGTGGAGCAGCAGGTGTTTTAAATTGGTGACGTAGTTAGTTTGGCCGATGACGTAGCTGGACTGTATGGATTTGTTGATAGAATGGTTTTATACAAAACAGTGTGGTGTTGCCAAGTTGAAATTCCCTCTCTAGTTCTAGCAAAGATAATTGAAGAAAACAGGAGTATAAAGCTTATTTATTAAATCAATTTTAATATATTTATCCACGAAATTTAATTTTCTTATGTAAAAAATAATAATAGGCGTGAATTATTAAATATTCTAAATAATTTTTAATGCCGATTAGATTTTTAAAAACATATTTAGCAAAACATGACAACAATGTCAACGTCTAGTCAAATGACAGATGTGTTCTAACGTCGCCGTCGTGTTGATTTGAAGCATTTTAGTTTCTTTCATCGAGGTATTTGCTGTAATTTACAAATAGTAGTAGATAATGTCATTTAAAAGGTATTTTATAAAAGTTGTGGAAACACAAATATAAGTGCTTCGGAAAAAAATTTTGTAACTGCTCCGAAAAAATTGATATTCGAAGAACTTGGTGGCAAACAATAAATAAATCTAACCAATATATCTCTTTCACTTGTATTGTGACAAGAAATGTCAGCTGGCGGCACGCAAGTAATGTTGCCACATAATCTTGGCCGTAAGTTTTGTTTACATTTTTAAGATAACTTCTACATAATAACAAATATAAATACCTTTTAATTCCTTCTAAATACACGTGTATAATACTTACTGATATTCAAGATATTGAGAAAAATAGAAGTGTCATAGGTAAAATAATGTAAAGTAAATACACAATTTGGCATTCATATAAGTTAGTTAAATTATTTTCCGCCAAACAAAATTATTTGAAATCCGTGTCTAGACGGGCGTATTCTTATTTCTTATTTTTATTTAAGAAATTATTGTTTTGGTTTAAATTGATTATGCAGTAATTATTAAAATAATAACTTTACTTGATATATATCATCAAAACTGAATTTAAAAAAATGGAAAATACCTCATTGATGAGTGTAAAGGAAAAAGCTGAAAATGACTTATCAAAGGTAAAAAACTGATTTGACCATATATTATTGACAATAAATTTCGAAAAGACACACTGTTACTTTTCATTCAGTTGTAACAATCACATCAGCCACCATGTAATGAAATCAAAATAAATGTTTAAGGAAAAATATATACATATTTCCGTCTGAATTTTCGCAAAGATGGCGGCCAACACCAACCACCACCGACCCCGCCAACTTGATAAAATACTCAAAATGAATCCCCGCCTCCGATTAAAGAACTTATATCTAGATACATAATGGCATTGATTTATTTGTCGCTGAAAGACTCACAATCTAAGGCACTTCTTCCCATAAGTTGCTGATTGGCCCATCGGCGTATTCGCGGCCGCTCGTGCACGATCGGCTTCAGTTCGATTATCATAATCTCAGTTGACAGTTCGGCCATTAATGTCAATAAATGTTTTTCGTGTTCTCCGACCAAAAACTGGTGAAAAAGTAATTTTATTTTAAGTTATGATTTGCTTAATACCTAAATAATATTCTCTATTCATATTTACACAGTTTCGTGACAATATATTTTGTGCAAATAAATAGTGAGGTGCTGTGCCGTTTGCAGAAAGCAGTTTAGAAAAGAAGAAAATCGATCGTTTCATAGTCGTAACATGATGAAGTTCAGTTTACAGTTATAAAGTAAATAGCAATTAAATTTTAATATCCTTTCAATACATATTTATCTTACTGTAATATCGTATGCCTACATCACGTTATATAAAGAGCCGGTAATGCAGGAATTGCAATAATTCATTTTAATGAAAATATTTACCATTCTACACATTTTCTACACACACAACGCCACTGTTGCCTATGGGATGTGATGTTCATCTATCCATTTTAATGGACATATAATGTGACTATAAACACACCACAGATAGTAGACAACCCCCAAATCCAAAGCCAAGGCTGTCCGGAAGGGGGTTACACATTCGAAAAAACGCAGACATACATCCACACCCACCGGTATTGTCAATACCGGGGCTGGGGGTCGAACCCAGAGCGCGGTAGCGAGTCGATCAGCGTATTCGCCACTCAATACGCCTTAACCGATTGAGCTACCGTGCTATGTTAGGAGTAAATAAGGTATATAGTGAAAAGATAGCCTGTTATGTATCTAGATATAAGTTCTTTAATCGGAGATCCCCGCACACCTAAAAAAACTGATTTAAGCTATTTTTGCATTAAAATCACACTGTTTTACCTACTGATTGAAGTATTAGCCTAATAAAAACACTTTACCACACCCTCGTAAAAGGTCATTTAAATTATGATATACTTGGATGGAGTGGGGTAGCCAAAACCAATTTAGCTGCTTTGGAAATTCTACAAAAAAGTTTCCTGAAACCAATAATGTCTAAAGTGTCAAGATATCCATCAAATCTATTATATCAAGAATCAAAAGCATTCGATATTAGGCAATAATTACTTTATATCTACATAAACATAAAATACAGATCTAAAGGAAAATATTTCTTACCTGATCACACATGTCACCAGACATAGAAACATATACAGGATGTTTCTCTTTCAATGAGCACACCTTATCTCTAGAATTAAAAGGGAGCAAGGTGAACAAATCAGAGGGGAGCAGGCCACAATGAGCCAATGTGAAGAGAGATCTTCGTAATAAATAAATTTTAGCTAAAAACTTTCTTCAATAGAAGTGTAGTATTCATTTACTTACAAGAATATCTTTTTTTTCAGTTTAATAATGCCAGCCGTTTGGCTAAAAACTGCTTTTTCCCAGTAAATATTTTTAGTACCGTGCTTTTTAATAGATGGTGCAGCACTACAATAGGGCACTACAATAGGGAATCTGCATCATGTAACCAACATAACCTCACATTTTAAGTTTTTCAAGTTTATTCTCATTTTTAATTTTCGTATACGCATTTTTAGTTTGGAGCCGTACTGGCTCCAAGCAAATATTTAAAAATTCACGTAAATAATTTTTCAATATTGTTGATTAATAAAAATAGACTGCTAATTACAGGTTAGATTTCCAACCTACAAAAAGAGTCCTATTTTATTAGGACAAAGTATTTCGAACTTCATAAATATTACACTGAACTAGATTTTAGTTGAAAATACGGGAACCATGCAGAACTTTTAATAATAGCTGCGTAATACTATTGAATCTTATGAAACACATGTTTTTGAGGTTAGCTGTGACGTCACGTGCAGATACCCTATAATAGCCATACTGCCTACCCTTCGCGCCACTTCAGCTTTAGCTTTACCGATTAAACTTTGTCATTTCCGTTGTCTCCTCTCAAAAAACGAATTCATTTCAAATTTATATACTTAAAATGTAATTGTTTTGACGCAATCAACTTTGATGTCGATCATTGGCGTGCCACCCTTGTGGGACGATTTTTCAAAAAGATATATTGGCGATTTTTTAATAGAACTTTTGATTTTATATTCTCATTCTCATCAAAAACCCCCTTATACCAATTTTGAACAAAGTATTTCATTTTCATTCCGAGAATCGAGCTCTGAAAATCAACAAAATAGGCCATGAAAATAAACGCTGAGACTACTTGCAAATGTCAAATAATTATTGACAGTGAAAGAAGCCTACAGCATTAAATAAGTTATTAAAAATTAGTTAAAAGCGGAGAAGTTATTTTTTCATATTCTGACATGTTCCTTTTGCCATAAGGAAGTGCTTAAAAAAAAGCAATATATCTGTCAAATATAATTTAAAATGGGTAACTTTAAAATCCACATTACGATTTTTAGACGATTAATTATTGTCTTATTCGTTAGGCAAAATACAATTTTGCCCGCGTGGTATCCAATGAAGTTGAATGTAAATGTGGAACTATGCCATATAAGCCTACTGGTACATTAATTTTAACAAGGCAATAATTTAGTGTCTGATACATTTAAATTTAAAGCAGTTTTTTGCACGATAAAAATATTTTGATTTACAAATTAGTAACGGAAATCCTGTTAAAATTCGATTATTGCTTTATTTATTATAAGGATCGTGTCCAAATTAATAGTTTGTTTTCAAGCATACTTTAATTAGTATATTAAAGAGGTTATAGGTTTTATCTCTATATAGAGTGAGTTTCCCTCATTAAAGTTGTGTCCTTTATATAATCTTTTGAAACATGAATTTATTAAAATTAATGTTTTTCAAATAAAATTTATATTTGTATTTAATCTTTGACATGGACCTCAACATCGATAATATATAACTAGTACATTCAATCTGCAAAATCAAAAATGATAAAAGGAAAATAAATGCAAAATTTTGATTTTTTTACAAAAAAAAGTGCCCGTTTTTTGGTTCCAGTAAATTCCAAATAAAAAAAATTCAAGAAAGTCATCTTTTATGTTTGTCCTATATACACTCAAATATTCTTGACCGTGATGGATGCATTATCTAAAAGATTTTTCGATATATTTTGTTTTTCAAATTTTTTTTTTTGGTTTTAAGGTTAAATAACTTAGCAGGGAAGCATCTTAGCTGAATGTTTTTAGAGACAAACAATTATGACAATAAACTAAGGAAAATGTTGCTTTTTTATTATTATTTTTTTTTTTGATAAAGATAATAGCTTAGGAGATAGAAGTGTTTGAAATGAACTCTTAATAATTTTTTTATGACCGAAATAAGAAGCGCGCCTCGTTTAAGCAAATTATGATATTGCTCGTTTGGCGGTGAAGTCTCGCAATATTTTCAACTATAAAGAAATAATAATAATAATTATATTAAATTTAGGTTAAATCTCTATACAGTTATTAAAATTGTCAAATATTAATCATTGTTTTATTAATTTGCTATACCTTATCACAAATACTCGATCCATATTCGTAATCAGCAACCCCAAAATCGTAAATAATGTTAGGTTCATTAATACATTCTCAGTACTTCCTTTACACTTATTTTTTAACTTTAGTGGTGGTTTCCACCCTCTCGGGTGTAAAGGCAATTATTTTTCTTATTAGGTGATGAATACTTCGTTAATTATTGATTTATTGAATTTGGGGGTGGTTTTCACCCTCTTATGGTTAAGAGCAATCATTTTCCTTATCAAGATCTAAGTTTTATGTCCTAAAATATAAGAACAAAACAAACAAAATATAGCTAATTTTTCCATTATACTTCTATTATATCGGCCATATTATGGCGAATTTTAAAATTATGACTTTATATTCGTAATCAGCAACCTCAAAAACACATACATGAATTTTTTCAGTAACTGACTCTTAATACTTGAGTCAGATTTAAATTTTGAAATTCAGGGACCGTTTTCACCCTCTTAGGAGTAAAAGCACATCTATTGCTTTTTAATATTCGAAGTTGATATCCTAATGTTTAAAAATCAGCAAAAAAAGTTCCAAGCCGCTACAGAATTAATCCGAAGTTTGGGTACTTTTTGACACCAAGTGACTGTACTATTAGGGAAAGTGCAGAAATGAATCGATACAATTTTAAATTTTTGAAATAATTTTAGATTTAGTCTCTTACACTTTTATATTCAAATAGTAGAACGAATGGCTGTATTAGAAGCTGTATCAGAAGCTAGTTGCGTTTTTATAATAGAAACGTGCATAGTTAGACTAATGCTTAACTTAGATTACAAGGAATCATGCTACGAGATTCTTAGTGAAAAAAAATGGATACTAACTTTCATGTCAATTCGTATCTTAAAACACCATAATTATATATTTAAATCAAAGTAAGTAATTTAAAAAAAAAACGATTTTTATGATTATGACACTAGAAATAAAAACGTTCAGTCTTGGTGAAAGCTTACACCAGAAATACAAGGAGTCTCTCCTTTACGAAAGCTTTTTTTATATGGTAGAAAGGGTTAATAAAAATGTTTTATTAGTGGTTGATGGTCTGTGCTTTAATGCTGGTAAAAACTTTTTTAAATAGTCGACGTTTTGTCACAATTTATTGACATCCTCAGGACTATTTAGGTGAGTTTCCTTTGTCACATTGGATTTAAAAAATAAAACAAAACACATTGATATTAACAAATACAACAAAACACCTCAACGTATGAGTAACCTAGTCTATGATGCTTATCTCTTAAGAAATATATTATTATTGCGTGAGATATTACACCGCTACAAACCAGTCAAAATTCTAATATATGATTAAACAAGCTAAAAACGTAGGTACTCTTCGCCAATTTACTGAGCTTTTTATATAATTGTTACACATTCTATAGGACACTCTTCGCAGTTTTCTTGTAAATAATGTTAGTTTTTGGACATCCTAAATTTTGTGATACCATTTTTGTTGTGAAAAAAATTATATGAAAAGAAAAAATGAAAAAAAAATATCCAACCTGTGTGGGATTCGAACACATGACCTTCGGAATGCAAGGCAAAACTTTAGCCACTGCATCATCACATATTTCTACGAAAATTGATTGTGATATATATCTTTCGACAATTATACCCATTTCAACTCATTAGATATATTTTTATGAAATATATCAATAAAATACATAAACAAAAAAATATATATATTACGGAGATAACATGTCGCAAGATTTCTATTTAAGTACAAGCAACAAAAATTAAGAGAATATATTTTTTTTTTAAATCAAATAATTAATAACTTTTTTTATTTACTGATCGATTTTCTTCAAAAACAATAGGGTTCTTCCCCTAGCTAACACTACTAACTTACTTTTCAAATTTCAATACAATCGGACTTTTCTTTCTTAAGTTATCGTGCTTGCAAGTAACGTGACGGACGGACGGACAGACGGACATTTTGAAAGTTGTTCAGAATTCGTTCACTAACACAATGATATGAAAATTTTTTTTCTACGAGCGATATTTACGATTTTAGAAATGTTCCGATCAAATACAATATACTCTTCGTTTTTGCGAAGAGTTAATAAAGCACCACTTTATATAATACTTAAACTGCTACAACATTGCTTTTAGTCTAGTGTAAAATTAGATTTTCCTCAAAAGGCTTCTTATCTCCTTGGCCTAGCTTTTGAAATCCTCAGGCACTTCCCACGACAGAGCGAAATATTTTCACTTTTACGGTACATTATTATACTTATAAGAATATTTATCGAGTAATTACATGCATTACCTGTATATTTATGTACATTAAAGAAGAGAAGAAGGAAAGTATAATGAGTAATGACATGACATAAACAACTAAAATGTAACCTTTAATTCATAGCCGGTAGGCCAAACAAATATGCAAAAATAAATAAACATTTTAGATTACATCGCAAATGATAGGCTATAATTTATTGAACATTGTAGTCACATGAACATTAGAACCCGATTTAACTTCGTTATTTTTGGAGTTAGGTAAAAAAGTTCAAAAATGAAGGTTATAGACAATTACATGTGTTTTCCAAAAATCATGTCAGAAAAACAATTGAAAGTCGCATTCCAGAGACATATGAACTTAACTTTGTTTTTTTGTACAAATCCAAATCCAAATCCAAATCCAAATCCAAATCCAAATCCAAATCCAAATCCAAATAAACCGTTGGCCAATTGAATTGAATTTTTGGGTTGAATTTAAAGCTATATTTTTTTAAAAGGACAATTGATACAATACGAGGCTTTCTCAGGATTTAAGATATAATTTATTTGTGAAACATACTTCTTTGGTTTAAAAAACCTTTCTCAAGAATTTTACATGTTTAGTAAATGGCAGATCTCCTCTGATTGTTCGTTTTCCAGCTTTATTACTTCCACATCCTGTCGAAGTATAGTAACGACAAAAAAATTTTTAAAAATTTTTATTGTTCAAATAGGCTTAAAATGTCATGAAACGTCGAGATTTTAAGTTTGAGAGAAAAAAAATTCTGTCTGTCTGTCGGTCTGTCTGTCGGTCTGTCGGAGCCGTTTAAGATATTGACTTGAAATTTGGTACACATATGTACTTTAACGAGATATACAAGAGATATACAAGAGAAGCTAGGGTCTCAAAAAAATTTTTGGCATTAGCCACCCCCATTACCACCCCCACCCCCTTATTAAAGGGGATGGAAAAAAATCGTGATTTAGTGTATGTACAAAAATCAGAAACCTCAAAATACTTTTTTACTTCATCCACCCCCACTACCAACCCCCTATCACCACCCCTACTCCACTGCCGATGTGAGGTATCGTTTTATGGGTTTTTGGGGTAGAGGATTTCAAATATATTATTAAAGTTTCATAAACAATTATTTCCACATACAAAGTTTTTTCGTTGTGAGTGACTTCGATAGAAAATCTGGATGTGGAAGTAGTGATTCCTTGGGCAGCGGTTTTTTTATTGTTAGATAGACCTTTTCACTTTCTATTGTGACTTAATACATGAAACATAATAATATTTAGTTTCCATAACTATTAAATCGTTAACATTAACTCTCTAAATTATGAGATTTTGGTGGGCTTATTTCTCTTTCTGTGTTCGTGGCCATTACATGAGAAAACTTTTTTTATTGTTGTCGATTTCTGATAAAAAATAAATTTCTGTATAAAAATATTAGTTTTATGCAAGCACACAGCAGTGGACAGGCATTTAATCCATTCGAACTATTTTCAGCTTCTTTTTTTTCTGTTTTTCTTGTTATACAGGGTGTAATCAGTTTCATGTCATTAAAAAAAACTGATGGTGGGGAACGACTAAACGAACAAAAAAACCTTATATAACACGAAAATTTCCAGTAAAATTGTTTGAGAATTGCTGGAATGTTGGGATAGGCTTTTATATTCGTGTATGTCGGCGTCTTTAACCATCAAATACGCTAATACGGATCTTTCAAAGTACCGCGTTCCTTTGTTAGAGGCCGCGCGTCGATGAGGACACGAGTTGATAGTCACACTTTTTTATGGCTTTTTAAAATTAGGTAAGGTAAGGTCTTTAGTGGTGCTGTATTTTAGTTTCTGTGAACATTTCGTTAAGTACACACGTGGAAGCCGTTCCTTGTTTTGTATGTTACTTTGTTCTTTTGAATTCTGCACCACGTATTTACAGTTAAGATTTATTTTATTGACTTACCGTTCAAGTCGTTAAGTTCTTGATTACGTACAGACTCTACTTGTTCGTTCTTTTTGTGTTTGTTGTGGATTTTGGACCAAGTTTTTATTTTTATTTTCTTTATTGACAACGTTAGTTAATAGTTTAGTGTAGTATTTCAATGTGTATAGAAACCATAAAAAATGATCCTAATTTACCAAATGTGTTGAACGGAGTGCGTATGTGCCGAAAAGTGTATTGATGCAGACGGAAGCCATTTCGAGCAATTTATGTAAATCAACAAATTTATTGGTAAGTTCTAAATTTACCGAATATTTTAGTTGTCGATACCTGATCGGCAATTCGTTAAATAAATCAGATTTTTTCCTAACTTAAAATACACATAATTGTTTTCTGTTATCGTGTATCTCATACGTCTAACTCTTTATTTCCCAATGTCATGCAATAATTATTCATTTTTTAAGCTTTTAACCCAGAACACTCATTTGGGTTACAAATGTTAATAAACCACATTTAAATCTGATAAATTATAAACAACAATAAAAGCTCCAATATTTTGTTCTAAATTAAAAAACACACATGTTAAGAAATGCTGTATTTAACTTCTACGCCCATCATTTGCTTTTGCAGTTCTGCAAAAAGAGATAACGAATTGTTTACATTTTTATTTGAGGCACTCATCAAAGGTGCCGCCCTCCTTTGCTTTGAACCGCCGCGCCGGCCGACGGAACGAGTCGGTAGGTAATCCTTGCACTTTTTTATGGCAATTTAAAAGTTGTATAATTAGGAACTACTACACGTCCATTGACCCAGAAAGGCAGTGGTTCTCAAATATTTCCTAACCTAATATTCAAATTGTTGACCTAGGTCAGTTTTTTTCAAAGTGCCCTTAGGGGGAAAAGTCGTAAAGGTTTTTTGTTTATCTAGTCGATCCCTATTACCAGTTTTTTTTAATGACATGAAACTGATTACACCCTGTATGTTCTACATTTCGTTTACCAGTAAAACTAGAATAACAATTTCGGTGCCAAACTAAGCCATCAAAATTGTTTGCTTTTTGAAATGACATAACTTTAATATATAAGTCATCCTCTCTTTACTTGCTTATTTTTTCTAGGAGTTTTAAACAACCAATAAATATTGCAAACAGAACCTTTGATTATAGGGCCCGGTTTCATACAAATTAAGCATAATTTCTTAGGAATCTCGTTTACGTTAAACTTGATTTTTGTCTCAATGGAACTTTCAGAGCTTATGCCGTACGTAGTATTCCCATATTAATTTGTTTAAAAAGCACATACATCAGTTACCTATATGGTAGAATATTCTAGTGAAAACACATATACTAGATGAAAGTATCTTGCAAACAGTAAACTAGGGAATTTTTTTAAAACATGTTAATCTATTACATACATATTTTAAGTAGATCCATTTAACATTGAATTAATATTCAATGAGTGTACTTATTTTTATTATGTAGTAATCGCTTTTAAGAAATAAATTTCAAAATGTCGCATACCACCCAACCGCCCAATTGTTTAACAATGGACCATTACGGAAGCCGGAGGTAGTGCGGATCGTTGAAACAGTATTAAAGCACTGGGGCAACGAGTATCTGTGGCGAATGAGATGCCGCCGATAAGCTTCGAAAATTGACATAATACTACACATTATTAAATATCTCGGTTGGTTATTAGATTCTCCAAAAATCTTTTTTTTTAATGCCTTATTTATATTAACGTTCCGGTGAAGTGTAGCTAATGCTACTCTACCACTTAACCAGGACGACGAGATGAGATCCGGTCACCCATACAAGTAACGGACTCGCCCGGCGTGCCTTAACTTCGCCCATCGAGATCTCGTCACTGAATGACTTAAATGACTTATATCTGACTTAAGAACCATAGTAATTTGGAAAATATAGCGAATATTTTATAAATAATTGTTGTGTTTATTTATTTATATAATAGTTTGGGAGATACCGTCGTGGGAATGGAAAAGTATACGAAAAATAATTAATTTTCTGCTGTAGTCGAACGAAGAAAATGAGTATTTTGGTTTTTCACTCCATACAGATAAGTCCATGTTAAAGGTTATTTATTTATTTTACAAATAGAAATTCTACGGGGAATTTAATGATATTGATTGACTGGCTCTATTACGTGATGTGGTTAGTTAGAAAATTTTAATTTTTGCCCGTTATATATTTAGTACGATTTTTTATGACAAGTGGAATTGTAACTACAGGGCATAAGTAACATATCCGGCAAGATCACTTACTCTAAAAGTTCCAATTGGCGGAAAGATCGAAATTAAATTCCACTCCACTATAAATAAAGAACAATATATGTAATATTCCTCCTGAGGTACAATATACCTTTAATTACATAAAAAAAGATTAATTCTGTGCATAACAATAGAACTAGAGATCTGTATTTCAGTTGCAATTATAAAAAGGTGTGCATCAATAATGATACAGTAATAATTGCTCGATAAAACGCACCTCTTGTGAAAGTAGAGTATGGTTAGGTGTCATCAGCAACTAATTCATTTATAGCAAGCTACTATTACATCCTATATAAATGCAAAACTGTATTGCATATATTTATTAGATTGCAGCACATTACGTAGCGTTTTGCTAATTTTACTAATTAACTCAAAGAGGCGTAAAAACTATTTCGTGTTTTGTTAATACACAGTAATGATTACTTCCTTGTTTACGGTAAGGAATTTACAGAGTGATATGAAATTGCGCAGACTTGAGCATTATTAATACTATCACAGTGGTTTAACGAAGTTAACCGCCTGTAAGGAAACACAACAACATCTAAGTTGGTTTAATATACGCTAAGCCGCAAAATTAATGCATAATTACTTTTCAATTATTCTTAATAAAAAGAAAGAGTATACCCTAGGGTGGTCCTTATTTATACTTGATCGCAAAAAAATTGTCGAATTTAGTTTGCGGTACCATCAACATTCCTTAAAAAGTAATCCCTTGAAAATCTGAATCAAATCGGTTAAGGGGAAAATGTGCCGCAAGCACTAGGCTGGAGTGAAAAAAGACACTTTTTCACTTTTTTTGGAAATCAGAAATACCTACTTGGGGTTGCAAAAGTTGCTACAGCAGATAAGTAATACCATGATAAAATATTATTAAAATCTAATGTTATTTTGACGGGCCGCTAAGACCTTAAAGTTTTGGAAAAACTCGCTTGCATATAATCTTCATATCTTTTTATTTTTTTGTGTAAAAATTTAGCTTCAGTATAAAAAGCCATTCAAATACTTTTGTGAATCTCTAAAAAAAACTCTTGTATTAAAAAGCTATGAATTGTCGCAAGGCTGCTAATATTCAAATTTTTAGCATATTAACCCTTTAATGTAATGTCTTTAGTCCGGGTTAAAGTTCTCGCCACAATAATGTTGGGTAGGGACTTAATCGATTCGTCATCTTCAACCAGGATTTCCTTCTAAGGCAGCATCGATCATTTGTTCTGAATGAGCAGGAATCTTGATCATCTCTGTTGTTAACAACCTCGCTTTATGGAATTGGTCGTCTGCAGTTGCCAGAATAAATTCCTCATTTCTAATTTTTAAGACTCGCTCCCCTACGTCAACAATGATGTCCCATAATGTCTGGGAGCTGGGAAATCTTTATTTCTCTGGGGGCACCGCATTCCCTAGCCAGCACAGCCCCTTGGTGCTAGCTGTCTCTAGTTTTCCTTCTTCTCTTCAACATTCACAGCATTTACTCGACTCTCCGACTTTTGCTGTCGACAGTCTCGTTTCATATGTCCTACCTTGTCGCAGTTGTAACATTTAATACCTCCGCTCGGCTTTTGTTGTTTTTCCTGCTTTCCGAGGTCGTCTAATTTATTGAATAATTTGGTAAACATTTTCTGCATCTCAGTCAACATAAGGTTCTGGTTTATTTCTGGTTGCAATTCTTCGAGTCACAGCTCGCACTCTCGACCTTCAAAGCTTCGCTACTACTTTGATGTCTCGTTAACCTAAGAACTCGCCTGACCTCTTCATCCCTTATACCATCTAAGAAGGCCCCGACGGCTAATTGTTCTTGAAATTCTCTTGGGGCACTCGGATATGCCAGGTGTGCCAGTCTCTCTATTGCAGCTTCGAATTCTTGTAAATTTTCTCCAGCCTTTTGTGTCCGTGATTTTAGCTAAGCCTGGTATACTTGGGCCAAGTGTTGGTCGCCATATCTCAAGTTCAAGGCAGCTTCCAAAACTTTAAAGTCCCTTTGTTTCTCTACTGGGATAGTCTGAAGTAACTCCGATGCTTGGCCCCTTAGTGCTAAAACTAATGCCATGGCCTTTTCCTCATTATCCCAGTTATTCGCAGATGCCGCTGCCTCAAATTGTCTCTTGTTCGTCGTCCATGAGCTTTGGCCATCAAACGAGGGAGATTTTAAGCAAGGACCTGACGATGCTACTAACTGGCCTCCTTTTTCTCTTAGTTGTCGTTTAAGTCGCTCTATTTCTACTTCAAACTCATTTACTTTTTCTTCTACTTTTATCTACTTTTTCTTCTACCTTGTTCATCTCTTGTTTGACTTCACTCTTTAATTCTTCGTTGGCGGAAATTATAGCGTCCTGCTGTATTTTCAATTGTTCGTTCAGAATTTTCCTTAGTTTTTCTTGGCGTCTTTCTTGTTCCTCTTTTTCTTCATGACGTCGCCTTTCTTGTTCCTTTTTCTCCTCTTGACGTTGTCTTTCTTGTTCTTCTTTCTCTTGCGGTCGTATTTTTCTCAATTCGGTTTTTTCTTCTTGGCGTCTTATTTCCTATTCTTCCATTATTTTCTTCGATTCATCTCTTTCTTCTTGACGCCGTTTTTCTTCCTCTCGACATCTTCTTTCTTGCTCTTGCGCGTTGCTGCGCCATCATCCTCGTAAACTCCGCAAGCAGGTCCTGTATTTGTTTCTCTGTTGCCATGCTTCTTGTTCTTATGGGCATAAGATTATGTTAAAATAAAGTCACGTCAATATCGGCAATGGAACTTTTCAGAAGAATCTCGAAACAGCACGAAAAAGTCTTATCTAGAGTCTTTTGTCACTATCCAGTTGAGAGAATTTAATAATCTCCACTAATGTCCAAATAGAAAAGTTCTACAAATTTTCGCGCACTAACACAAATAATGAGTCTTTTTCAGTGTCTCTGTCACTTCTTGGTTTAAAGGATTTAATTATCACACTAATGTCCTAATAAAATGTTCTACAATGTCTCAAAAATGCACTTAACACTATTTTTCTGTTCGAAAATAACCCTCCAACAATGTCCAGTAAATTAGTCCTCTGTGTTAGCACTAACCCTCGAGAATACTTCTCGAACACTTCAGAGCTCCTCTTGTCATGAAATTCCGCTTCCTGACACCAATTTGTGACGTGTTTCCACCTCTAGGAAACCGCCCTTGCAAGATCCGTGTGTTCCAAAAATTATAACAAGAGATAACCACTAACGCACTCTATTAAATAACTTACTGGATACTTCACAATACTATTATTAACTTAAATACATTTCTACTGACTAAATATAACCTTTAACAATGTTTATTACTTGATATATGCACTTTGTATTCACTTCGTACTTTTAACCTTACTTGTCAATTCAAACTTAAACTTCCCGCCGTGAATACAGCTTTTTATACCCTCTATCGATTGCTTGCGGAACTTTCTAGAAACGACGCGAGCGTTATCTGGAAGTTTCTATCCTCTTCTTCAATGTTCCAAAACATTTCTACAAGTGCCTCACAGTTGTATTTAGTGTTGCCTACCCTCAAGGGGTAGTATACTCGTGACAATATCTACCCTAATAAATTCCAAGTATAATTAAACTGAAAAAACTACCAGTTTTTCAACATGTTCAAAAATTTTCAAAAATGGCGTCGTTCATGAAAATTAAAAAAAAATTATGACCCTTTGCTGTAGCTTAAAAAATAAATGAAATTAAAAGAAATAAAAAGCACCCCCAAGATTCTGAATTTTTTGAAATACCCCATTTTGTGAAATTGACCTTTTCTAAGAAGTAAACAATATATCGAAGTTGTCGTGTTTACAAGAGACGATCTACGCACGCACACAGATACACATACACACAGATTCAAAGATACAATGTCTTTATATAAATAAGTTTATTCATTTATTGAATTGGAAATGATTTCTGTACTCCGTTGATTATCTTTGTCCGATTATAATATACTTATTTCATTAAATCAAATATACATATATAATAACGGAGTAGGATCAGTGTTCTCTGCATCTGGACCAGTACGTTCCTTGACACTTCCAACAATGTCGTCAGTCTACACAACAGAATTATATACCATATGCCATATGGTAAGCACTACGATAGTGAAGTTTTGTAACAGAGAAATGACCGAAGCAGTAGATGCCGCATAAAAAGCAAAATAAAATAAACCGATGATAAGGACAAAGATTTTTTCTGTTAAACTTTGCTATACTCTAGATTGAATAGTTATAACGTTGTTATTTTCTGAAAAGAAATTATCTTTATTAAAGTTTCCAAAAAGAGAAAAAAAGTAGAGGCCGGCTATTTTATAAAAAACTATATTTTAAAAGTAAAAATGAGCAAAGGTGAATATGTTAATTTAAATAAAAAATCTAGCCTATTACTTCAAAGAAAGATAATAAATCCCAGACCGGAATATAATAAGGTAAAATTCGTAAATGAACTTTTGAAATAAAAAATAACTAATTATCAATAACAAAATTTATTTTAAACATTAAAGGCAGTGGTAGAGCAATTGACAAATCAGGGGTGGGCAAATAAAATATGTGCTTGGATTGCGGTTACAAAGATCAAAGATGCACAGAGAGGCAGACAGATTTATCATATGCTAAAAAAAAGGGTAAATATATCGGTAACTTATAAAGATAAATTCATAATTATTGGCAGAAGGCCACAATAGATAGAAACTACTGTAAATACTACAAAAAGATAGATAACTAAATTATTAGTTGGCCAACGTAGTTATTACTAAGTGAAAAGATTAAATAACATTTTACTAATAAACAAATTTTGATATTTTATTTCATAAACAAATCTCTAGACGTAAATAATGGTAATAACATAGGAAATGAAATATATAGTAGCATTTTAAGCTACAAGATACATATAGAATACATAGTGTGCTCTGCATAGAAAATTATTTACAGAAAGAAATTTTATTAAGCCTTTAAGAGACGGGACGAGCACTCGCGAAAAGGATGTAACGAAATGTCCGCACTAACACTGAAAGTTGCACCAAATTGGCGTCTTTGGCCACAATCTAAAACGAAAGTTAATGGAATGTAGTCCGGAGCTATTCTCAGTTGCCAGTATACACAAAGTAGAAAGGTACTTACAAAAACTGCAGCAAAAGTGACGAAGGCACTGTTATGGGTTACAAGCTCAAATTTATAGGTCGGTACCAGTTATAACTTCAAGAAACTGCATAACTATACCATTATAGGTATATTAACACTGACTCTAAACTGTAATTTCTAATTAAACTACACATAAACCAGCCAGCATTACACTTAGTAAATGCTACGTTAATTCAGAAACGTCGATACTAGATATATTTTTGTGTTAACTTCTCAACTACTCGGTACAATTCGCCAGAGAAGTTAAATCTCAAAACTAATAAACACTTGAATAGCTTAAGAAGTGCTCCAGAAGTGAATAAATCATACTCTTTTGCGGTTTTGTATTCGCGTTTTAACGAACTATTTTCTGGGACTGTAACCAAGGCAATTAGGCATTATGTCATAATTGTTCCCGCTTATTGGACGAAAATTTCCAGCGCAAGCCATATACCCGCGCATTTAATGGAATTTCTAGAATGATAACTCGTAAACAACTAACCATTCGACAGGGTCGGCATTAAATCTTGTTTAACAAAACTAACAAAATAGGTAATTTTTATAATAAAGATATAAAATAATGTAATTTAACCGATTTTAATAAAGATTTACGAATACTTAAAAAGTTGACCGTTACATAGTAACCGTGACGTCACAACACTGAATCTTCTTTCCAAGATTGAGCAATACACAAAATAATAAACGAGCATAAGCTGCTGTTGAGCGTGACCGACTCTGAATGCCTACTTGATTAACATTTCGTTCGAATATGGCACAATTCACTTTTACGTAGTACCTCTGAGATTAAGTACACACACATGTTAGAAGTCGGCATCGCCTGACTGCAACTTTTACTCATCGTAATTGATATATCACCTAATTTAGGTAAAGTTTGTTCGTAGCTGAGAAACAGACTTATTACAATTAGAGAATATTATTTAGGTATTATGCAAATCACAACTTAAGTTGTGATTTGCATAATACCTAAATAATATTCTCTAATCATGATAAAAGCAAATAAATAAAAAATAATTAATTGCAAAAAAAAGACTTATTACAATTTCGATAACACGCTCTAAAAGTATAATAAAACACTTTATATAATACACCACAGTTAACGCTCCTCTGGTGACCACCCTGTATGACAATTTGACGTATTATATAATATACGTAAAGTTTATTCGAACCTGAGTGACGCGCTGGATATTAGAATTTCAATATCTTGTAGGTACCTGGTGAATTTCTGTATTTTTGTGCAGTTAATTAGTGGCGTTAGCTTTATGACGTGTGTTATACCTAATTATGGCTAATATTAATAAGTTTTCTTCTCTATTTATATTTCCATATTAATATTTTGCGGCAATGTAGCTGGCGTATATCAAATATTTTAGTATCTACAAATTGTGTGTTGGGTAAGTCGATTTTAAATTAAATGCCTTATTTGTTATTAATTTTTGGATATTTTGCACATTCATTATTATATTATTAGTAGCGCTACCACAAGCGAAAAGTCCGTAGGCTAGATGTGATTCAACAAGAGAGTGATGTAGAATTCCCGTCTGATCCACCTGAAGTACCTGAGATAACTATTTCAATTTATATGACGAATACCTCAACTTTTTTGTGATGTATTTTATGTGTACGTCCCATTTCAAATTACTATCTAAGTAGATTCAAGTTTTTCACATGTTTCAACTCTATATTTAAATTATTTTTTCTACTACCGTCTATATAAATAACCTTTGTAAATCTAGCAACACGCGCGATAATGAAAGTAAAAATTTGAGTTACCTGGTTGCTAAGGCGTTGCTAGCTACGAAAATAGAACTTTCGTGACCAGGATAGATAAAATTTAAAAAAAAACAAATTTTAACGCTTCATAAGTTTGCGTATACCTTGCTTTGGATTTCTTGGGGTAAAGCGAGGCACAAGCAATATTGGTTGCTTCTGGTACCCCATTTTTATCACCATCAAACATATTTGTTTATTTTAGTTTGAAACCACTAGAAATTAAAATGTTTAACATAAACCTCGATTGCACATAGTAAATGTTTCGTTAGCATGGAAACAATTTTCACACACAGCCTTCTAAACTATGAAATTTATTAAAAATTTCTCAGCTTCGACTCGACCATTTCAAAATCACCTCAAAGTAAACTTTCGCATCTAGTAATGTAAATAACTATATTTTTTTATAAGTGATTTTGATAAAATTAGATAAGTGTGTTTTATATGATGCAAATGTTATGAAATTAGTTTTTGTATAGTTGATGGTTAGTAGCCTCTCATTGAACCAGCCGAGTATTTTGGGTAACTCAAGCTCTACTGTTGGCCAGTCCTTATCCCTATAAAAAATGGCCGTATCATCGGCAAAACTTAATACAGTTCCTTTGGTTTATACTTGAAACAGGTCATATAGGTAAATATTAAACAATAAGGGTCTAAGTACCGTACCTTGAAGAACTCCATACTATTTTTGAATCACTGAAAGTATCTGACATGTTGGCGCACGGTCTTCTATTTGTTAAGTAACTCCCCATTAGCTTATATGGACTTCCTCTAAAACCGATATTTTCCAATACATCGAGAAATTGTGCTTACGTTATTTGTTGATTGATGTGCTCTGAATCCGAGTTGATTGTTTGACAGGATGTTATACTTTGCTAGGTAATTTTGAATTCTATGTTCAAGAATTTTTTCAAATATTTCAGCTAAATTTGATATTAACGAGATATGTTAGCCACATCCAATTTACCCCTTTTGGGCGGTGATGCACATACCTATTTAAAATGATCTATTTATTATGTAGGCAAGAGTGGCTGCTCTCATAATACTTATATATTTAAGTATTTCGGATTTGAAGGTGTCGATTCCTGGAGCTTTCTTATTTTTTAAAGATTCTATAATTTCAGGGACTTTACTTTCATTTGTTTCAGAAAGGAATACTGAGTTTGATATTACCTGATTACTTGACTGAATTCCATTAGTTTCTATTTATTTATAATTACAACAGGTATTAGCTCTAGTATATTTATCTCTAGTTATATCACCATTTGCATTTATTTTATTTGATGATAGATAAAAATATGCAATTTGATGATATTACCATTATTACTAGAAACAGTGCGCTTGCAACAAATAGTCCAGGTAATAAAATGGTTGTCTCGTTTTTTCGGAGAAAAAATCAGCAATAAAACCAATCCGCAAGAATTCACCGCTTCACCGCAAGAATTGAAATTGAACGTAATCCATTTACAATTTACTATATTTAAGTACTAATAATATGTTCTAGAAGTTTGACCGGTTTGGGATGCCTAGATTTGAGAAAAAGTTTGATTGAAATTTAAATTAATTTTTGAAATTCCTTAAAAAATTTTCGTTTTTTCACAATAAATCAAAAAATAAAGAAGATACGTAAAAAATGCTAGAGTACAAAAACTTAAGTTTTTTTTTTTACTGAAAATTTTGCTTTTCTTTTATTTCTCTAGGATAAAAATTAATTGAGATGTCACCGTTATAAGTTTGCATTTGAGTGCGAGGACCACCTTCCCCGAGCCCTTCAAACTCAAAAATATCAAAAACGGGAGGTTCAAGGAGGTTCAGCGCCTTGTAGCTCTTAAAATTCCCTGCAAAATGATTTTTGGAGCGATTGGATAGCTTAAAAATTAAGGAAGTTATCGTTGAAAAACCAATGGCATTTTTTCGCTGAAATTTTCGGAGCATGTAAATTGTTTTATTATCGACAATTTTAAAGCATTTATAAATATATGTAAATATATAATAGTACTTCAGAGCTGGAAGAAATTTTAGAAGCCGGTAGGTACTGCACAATATTACTGTACGGAGCTGCTAAGGAGATACAGTTAAAAAAATTGAGCCGTGTCGAAGACTTATCAGCGTTTCTCCAGCAGATGCGTGGAAAACCACCCCTAAATCAAATCAGAGGTAAGAGCAAGCGCCGGGACCATATAGAAACTGAAGATGATACCTTTTACTACAAGAATCACTTATAAAAAAAATATATCATTTAATATGAAATTATTCCGAAGTTTTGCAGATTTTTTACCTCTAAGTAGGTACTGTACTATTAATCCAGGGAAATGAGCTTTGGGCCGGGACTGTGACTCATCCAGGCAGAGGCCACGATTTTTAGGTAGTATAGGTGTCAATAAATGAAACCTATATAAAATCTGCGGTAGATTTTCTGAAAATGGAAAAAACGTGATTTTTCACACTTTTTCACCTGCCAGTAAAAAGTAAATTATCTTACAGATAAATCAAATGAATCACCTTGTAGGAAATTAAAAAAGCTTTCAAATGGAGTTGTTAAATGTCGATATAGTTAATTGTTGCTAAGATAATTGCAAAATGCGGAATTTTATTCAATAAACAATATCTTGTGTAAAAAACAATCTACTGTTTTGTCCTTGCGTAAATAGTTGACTCTCATAGTGCTTAATATCTGGTAAAAATTTCAAATCGATTCGTCAAATAGTTTTTGCAAAATTGCATTAATTTATCCCAGAGACCTTTTTTTTGCAACCCCACCACGTCCAGAGAAATCAAAATACAATGATTCTACGGCCTCCACCTGAAAGGGAAAGACTTGATTTACCAAAATGCTTTGTTAGATATCGAAAAAATTAATTTTCAGACCTGCAAAATGACGTTGCAAAAGAACTTAGATTTTTACCTTATAAACAAATAGAATAATTTTTTAACAATTGATTGTAGAGCATCGGTTTTTCGATATTTGAAAAGCTGATATTTTTACACGAATTTTGAAAAAAAAAAGAAGGTCCTAGGTCAATTTGGGGCAAAGTTAGCAATTTTTTTTCAAAAATTCATAGCTCCTTTGTTTATAATAATTAAGAAACGTAACAAGCGCCATTTTAAAGGGGAAGAGTTCAACTTTTAGTGTAAAAAATTTGAAAATGATTGCACTTTCTCAAAACTGTTGGCAAAGCTTCTAAAATGAGGCTCGAATCAACTTAGCTCGAAGGTTGTGGAGGGGGAACTCTCAAATCCGCGCATTCAAAAATTGAAACAGCATCTTCAAACTGACCACATAAGTCATAACTTTGGTGTTTGTTAACCGATTTTGATGTTTCTTTTTTCAATTTGGGGTACCTTTTTGCGTACGTTAATAATATTCAATCTGTTAAACTATTATCATTAATATTAACAATGTAATTTGTTTAAACATTTAAAAAAAATTTTTTTTTTGCAAAATATCAAAATTTTTTGTTTTGTTCTTGTTGAAAGTTGTAGAAAAGGCTTATGTACACGTAAATATATATATCTTATTGTTATAAACAATTGAATTTTTCAAATTTATAAAATAAAAACACTATTCGATATAATTTACATTTTTAAGATATTTTTCAAATGCAAAATTACCATACAATTTATGAAAAGTGCTCTTATTAATTTGCGTATTATTAATTATTAATAAATAATAAAACAAACCATTACTTCCTTCGTAGAAGTATACAACACGCGTGTGAATGTACATGTAGTGACAGCGTTTGTCATGTATAATGGTTTGTATGATACAGTAGAAACTTTCTATGGTTCAACACATCTGCTCCAAAATAATAAGAGAGTAATAATTACCTGTACTTTGTTTAAACATTTTACAAAAAAATATTTTTATACATTATCAAAATTTTTGTTATTAAATGTTTTGTTATCAAATTATTCTTATTGAAAATTATAGGAAAGGTTTGTGTACAATTAAATATATAAATTACTGTTATATTAAGTTGTAAACAATAGAATTTGTAAAGTGTGACAAGAAACACATTGTTCGATATAAATAACGCCGTAATTTATAATAATACAGAATATTTCTCGATTCACATACACACTAAAAGTTGAACTCTTCCCCTTTAAAATGGCGCTTGTTACGTTTCTTAATTATTATAAACAAGGGAGCTATGAATTTTTGAAAAAAGATTGCTAACTTTGCCCCAAATTGACCTAGGACCTTCTGTTTTTTTAAAATTCGTGTAAAAATATCAGCTTTTCAAATATCGAAAAACCGATGCTCTACAATCAATTGTTAAAAAATTATTCTATTTGTTTATAAGGTAAAAATCTGAGTTCTTTTGCAACGTCATTTTGCAGGTCTGAAAATTAATTTTTTCGATATCTAACAAAGCATTTTGGTAAATCAAGTCTTTCCCTTTCAGGTGGAGGCCGTAGAATCATTGTATTTTGATTTCTCTGGACGTGGTGGGGTTGCAAAAAAAAGGTCTCTGGGATAAATTAATGCAATTTTGCAAAAACTATTTGACGAATCGATTTGAAATTTTTACCAGATATTAAGCACTATGAGAGTCAACTATTTACGCAAGGACAAAACAGTAGATTGTTTTTTACACAAGATATTGTTTATTGAATAAAATTCCGTATTTTTCAATTATCTTAGCAACAATTAACTATATCGACATTTAACAACCGCCATTTTAAATCTTTTTTAATTTCCTACAAGGTGATTCATTTGATTTATCTGTAAGATAGTTTACTTTTTACTGGCAGGTGAGAAAGTATGAAAAAACACGTTTTTTCCATTTTTTTGCATTAAAATGGCTGTAAATAAACATATGCAGAAAATCGACCGCAGATTTTATATAGGTTTCATTTATTGACACCTATACTACCTAAAAATCGTGGTCTCTGCCTGGATGAGTCACAGTCCCGAACATGGTACTTTTTTTACTCATTTCCCTGGACTATATATTAGGATGTGGGTTTTGAATGGCATTACCATCATTACTAGAAACGCAGTGTGCTTGCAACAAATGCGGCCTCTCTCTTTTGAGGAATAAATTAAAAAACTTCCAACAATACACGCAATAAATACTTCAGGAAATATTCGTCCGTCAAGTGTTTGTTATCATATTTGTGTTTTCCCTTTGGACACTGGATATGATATAGTTACGACACTGAATAATGTTTCCTAGATAAGTTGTAAAATGTAAGAGGTACTATAGATACTACTACAGCACGTGTAATTTAAAATATTTTAATCAGCAGTATCAGCACCTGATAAATATCTCGCAAACGAAAAGTAGTACCCAAGGCAGTGAAGCATAAATAATTTATTGGTAGCGAATCCATCGATAATTATTGGTTATTTAGATTATTTATTTATTTGTAAAAGGTAATTGATTGGGGAGTTAACGTGTACAACATTAGTTATGATTCTGTGTATAAGAATTCGCTAATAGTTTCCACGTGGTGTAGAGTAGTAATTAGAAGGAATCCTGGATTATTTATTTCTGACAAATTGTGTAAAATTTAATCGTGTTTACTTGATTTATATGTTTGCTGCGCATATAAAGTTAACGTTTACTAATTTCATCTACACCAGGTAGGCAAGGAAGACTCTTGGCATATAGCTATAAGAACAATAATTTAATACCTGTAAAGGGTAAGATAATTTAATATGTTCTTAGAACTGTTGTTGAAAACTTTTCAATTTATATCAATTATTATTATTAATGAAACCTTCGCTAGACTGTTGCTTACATTAAAAAAGGTGTGCTGTGGGTCGATGGTCTTAAGCGGATCAATTATTATATAGAAATATTATAAAGTGTTCCCAGCTAGTATGCTGGTTGCAAATAGTATGTTCCTGATTAGCTTGACTATCTGCAACTGAATCATTAAGGATTGTTTTGGATAGGTACACTTTGTTCAAAATAATCACCATCTTATTTGAATGAAGAAAGTCAAAAATTTATTATACGAACAAAATCAACTACTAGTAAAATTTTCAACATTATTTTACCGCCCCTGTATACAGGGTAGACCAAATTAGACAGAATTTGAGGTTTTCTCTAAAACTATAGCAGATACACAAAAACAAATATGTGTCCTGAGCTCGATTATTGACAAATAGACAACGGCGCAAACCGTGATCGTCTATCTTTTTCGACTGCCGAGCTACAAAGCGTTTTTGGAAAATTGACATTTTTGGATGATCTCTATATCTCAATTACCAAGTGTCGAATCGTTTTGTTTTCCAATTGCTCTATGTTATTAGAACGTTCTCTATATATAATATTTTTTAAATAACACCAAAGCCAAAAGTTGGCAGGAGTTATATCGGTACATCTAGCTGGCCAAAAAATAAGACCGTTATTTCCTAAAAATTAAACAATATCTAAACTACTTTGATGTTTATTAATTGTTAGTTATCGATTTAGTTAACTTAGCTAACTAGACATTGATAAGTAATATCTTAATTCCTATCCAATACACCGCAACTGACTATTTAAATAATTTCGTGTTTCATTTGACGTATGACCTGAGGCGCCATGATGTTGGTAAATTAATGTTTGAAATTGTCTTACAGGCATATTGTTATTAAGGGCTCTATTTCTTGTCGTAGAATGTTAATAAAATTTTCGATATTCAAATTACCGTGAAAAAAATGAGGACCTATTATTTGGTATCCAATAAAACCAAATCCAAATCGTCCTTGACGATTAGCTGGAGCGGTTACGTGCGGATTTTCATGAGCCCAATAAGGTCAATTCTGTAAGGCAAAAGTTAAAATTTAACGGAAATTGTCCTTTTGTCATCCTCGGTCCCCGCGATTTTTTTGACTCGTATTGGGACATTTCAATAAAACACAAAAGACAACCGACCACAAAATGACAATAACTGATTGACAATTTACAGCAAATTGACGGCTGCTGAAATGATTTTAAACTTACTCTGGGAGATTTGAGTGCATTTGCACTACAGTTGGGTCGATTACGCCTACTTATACGGAGATGCATGACTATCTTAGAGGCATACACTAAATTTTATTTTTTAACGGTCGGGTTAAATTTGAATTTGCAGAATATGAAAAAAGGTTAAAAACATAAATTTAACGCCCTGTAAAATTATAACTTTTCTTTTACAGAATAGGCCTTAATGGCGGTTATTATGCCGATTAAAAATTCCGGCACTGCTTATATGCGCCTCGTCTGTCCATATAACTGTTACTGCAGATCCTGACACTTCATTGCACTGACGCAAAAACCACTGGCAAAAATCAGGACGCCTTTGAAAGTCGTTTGGGTATAGATGGTGATTAATCCTAATTACTTCCACGTCCAGTGGAAGTATAGTAACGACAAAAAAATTTTTAAAAATTTTTATTGTTCAGATAGGCTTAGAATGTCACGAAACGTCGAGATTTTAAGTTTGAGCGAGAAAAAAATTTCTGTCTGTCTGTCGGTCTGTCGGTCTGTCGGTCTGTAACTTTTTTTTGTGCGCACGTTTACTCTGGAACCGTTTGAGATATTGACTTGAAAGGGCATAGCCGGGTAAGCATGGTGTAACTGCCCCCAAGCGTCTGGCGCTTATATTTGTGCAGTAGGAAGCAATCTTGGAAAGTAGCAATTTCACAAAATATTAGCCCGAAAAAAGGACCGGTTTGGGGTGAGTAAGGGAGGGTTGATTTTAGCAAAACTATTTTTTTTCTAAGAAACGGCGCATTCAATCGTTTTGTAAAAAATAATATGTTAAAGACCTACTGAGAAAGTACTAAATAAAAAATCACGCTCAAATTCCGAAAACAGATACAGTAAAAAAAACATATATTATTTTCAAATTTTTTTTAGGGTAACTTATCCCTGGGGTACCAGCCTGAATTTTTTTTCTGTAGCATGTCTAGGGACTCACCTATGTTACATTTTTTTCCCAGTCTTGTCCGAAGATTACGCCATACTTAAAAAAAATGCCGAAATGTGCAGTGTCGTATGCATATTTTGTGGACAATTAACCCTTTGCAAGTAAAAAAGGCCAAACTGCAAAGTAAATATGGATGCCTGAGTAGTGTATACATATTAGTGATTAGTGATTATGGAGATGGTGAACGTTGAAAGAGAAACCAATATAAAGCTGCAACGCTGACAGTTAATTAGGTGATCAATAGAGTTGAACTCTCTTGCTCCGCAAAAATCAGTTTATAGCCGTAATGTTAAATATCATTAAGGATAAAAACTAAAGTCAGCGGTACTATGGAGTACCTTGTCAAAGCCTGTCATTATTCACATATTACCGTCGGCGGGGATAAGAGCTTGGTTTTAACAGTCACGTGTTGTTAACAATTTGCAGCACTAAATCGTAGCATTACTAACCTGAGAAGGATATAGATTTTAATCTTCCTCACTGTCATCTGCAAGCACTGCACTCATGCTATCCTTCTGGAACAATAGGGAGAGAATTTCTGCCGGTTTAGGTATGCTTGCTAGATATCGTCCATACGAAAGGTAATACACGACAGCATCTACATGGGAACAACAGTTCGATACCCATTGGCACATTCAGAGAAATGTCTTCTAACGCCGGAACCTCCGACACTGTGGGGAATATAGTCGATGAAACATCGTTTTGATGTGACGGGAACAAACTTGTATTTTGAGTACATTGGACTGGTCCTTAACGTACTGAAGATTAAGTGTTCCATTTATGACTTCGAGGTACGAAATCGTTTGTTTATATTGATACGATCCGGTAAAAAACAATTTTAAATCCGTCATTTCTGAAAGTCCAGTACATCTTTGCTGGAAATATCTACTAAAGGGCAGTTTTGCAATTTCCTTGAATGTGCCAATGGGAATCGAACTGTTGGATGTTGTTCCCATGTAGCTGCTGTCGTGTATTATCTTTCGCAAGGACGATATCTATCAAGCATAAGTTTTTTCCCTATTGTTTCAGAAGGATAGCATGAGTGCAGTGATTGCAGATGACGGTGAGGAAGATTAACATCCATATCCATCACAGGTTAGTAATGCTAAGATTTAGTGCTGAAAATTGTTAACAACACATGACTGTTAAGACCAAGCTCTTATCCCCGCCGACGGTAATATCGATAGTACCGCTGACTTTAGTTTTTACCCTTAATGATATTTAACATTCCAGCTATAAACTGATTTTTGCGGCGCAAGAGAGTTAAACTTTATTGATCACCTAATTAACTGTCAGCGTTGCAGCTTTATGTTGGTTTCTCTTACAACGTTCACTATCTCCATAATCACTAATCACTAATATGTATACACTACTCAAGTATCAATATTTACTTTGCAGTTTGGCCTTTTTTACTTGCAAGGGGTTAATTGTCCACAAAATATACATACGGCATTGCACATTTCGGCATTTTTTTTAAGTATGGCGTAATCTTCGGAGACCAAGCTCGTATCCCCGCCGACGGTAATATCGATAGTACCGCTGACTTTAGTTTTTACCCTTAATGATATTTAACATTCCGGCTATAAACTGATTTTTGCGGCACAAGAAAGTTAAACTTTATTGATCACCTAATTAAATGTCAGCGTTGCAGCTTTATGTTGGTTTCTCTTACAACGTTCGCCATCTCCATAATCACTAATCACTAGTATGTATGAACTACTCAGGTATACATTATTTACATTTTGGCCTTCTTTACTTGCAAGGGGTTAAATGTCCACAAAATATGCATACGACACTGCACACTTCGGCATTTTTTTTAAGTATGGCGTAATCTTCGGACAAGACTGGGAAAAAAATATAACATAAGTGAGTTCCCAGACATGCTACAGAAAAAAATTCAGGCTGGTACCCCAGGGATAAGTTACCATAAAAAAAATTTGAAAATAATATATGTTTTTTTTAATGTATCTCTTTTCGGAATTTGAGCGTGATTTTTTATTTAGTACTTTCTCAGTAGGTCTTTAATATATATTTTTTACAAAACGATTGAATGCGCCGTTTCTTAGAAAAAAAATAGTTTTTTCTAAAACCAACCCTCCCTTACTCACACCAAACCGGTCCCTTTTTCGGGCTAATATTTTGTGAAATTGCTACTTTCCGAGGGTGCTTCCTACTGCACAAATATAAGCGCCAGATGCTTGGGGGCAGTTACACCATGCTTACCCGGCTATGCCCTTTGGTATACATATGTACTTTAACGAGATCTAGAACTAGATTATATTTTCATCTTGTTCCGTCGAAGGGTAAATTGAGGTAAATTTGGGGTAAATAGGTAAATCAAGCAGGTAATACTTCATAAAATTGGTATTTAGTATATACAAAAGAATCTAAGGTCTCAAAAAAAATTTTGGCATTAGCCACCTTCATTACCACCCCCACCCTATTATTAAAGGGGATGAAAAAAAATGTGATTTAGTGTGTGTACAAGAACCAGAAACCTCAAAATATTTTTTTACTTCATCCACCCCCACTACCACCCCCTATCACCACCCCCACCCCGCTACCGATGTGGGGTATCGTTTTATGGGTTTTTGGGGTAGAGGATTTCAAATATTAGTTGCTTAAACAATTATTTCCACATACAAAATTTTTTCGTTGTGAGTGACTTGGATAAAAAATCTGGATGTGGAAGTAGTGATTCCTTGGGCAGCGGTTTTTTGTAGGCTTTGAATTTACTTTTTTTAAGCAACGCAACGCAGTTGTTTTTGGGATTGCTAAATTTTCCTATATTTCGCTAGACGATATATTAGGATTTTCTCTTACAGTTTCTAAAACAATATTTTCTACAGCTTCTCTGCCTGCTTTATTATATATTTTTGCTCGAGGTTTTACAGATGATTCAAACTCTTTTAAATTTTGTTGTAGCCTGTTACATCACCACTGGCTTTACAAAAATTTAATTCGGAAATACCGGTTAAGGTAAAGTTCGAAAAAGATTCAGATAAAACGCGAATGCTGTGTGCGTACGGCTAGCTGATGTATTGCGGGGCCGAGTCGTGGGCTCGATTTTATTTTTAGGTGAGAATGAGAATAAACCAATATTTTCTCGATATCTTGCCAAGCCAGTTTGTCTCAACACTTAGGGGTAGTTTTATTAATGATGTAGAATAGAGGGTGCCATCCACAGAAAAATTTGAGAGAATTTAGCTACCCTGTAAGTGGTGAAACCAACCGCTGTGGAGTGATTCGATCGTATTTATGAGACAGACACAAACAAGAAAAAAAATTTAAGATAAAAACTCACAATTTATTTCAGCGAACTTCCACAAATGACAAATTTTATAATTCAAACAAGAAAAATGGTGATAGCCAGAAATTATCAAAATCTTAGATCATTAAAATATTTTTGTTAATTATTATTAAGATTAAATCATTATAAATGAAAACAGACATTATTGAAATCTTAAATTAATAATTAGGTGCAATAAAATATTAAATTTAAATCACATAAAAAAGTTGATAATTGAGTTATGACTTCATAAAAATTTGTCGATGGTAAAAAAAATGTCTTTATGCAATGCAAAAAATATACAAAACAACTCAAAATTAGAACTTTACACTTTCTCATCGATCCCTGGAGAAATGGACGCTACAAGATGGATCCTGATGGATTCCGGCAATTTCTGTCAACGACCTCTCTAACACGGCGGCTCAAGATGTGCTTGGATGTCTCGATAACCTGTATACGCTCGGATTTTGCTGATATGACTAAACTGAAGTTGACCTCAAATTGACTAAACTGAATGGACTATAACTTTGTGGTATATAACTTTTATTTATCCAACCAAACTAAACTAAACCAAATGATTTCCATTGACTGCTGTATGCTCATCTGATTACATGGACACGTGGAAAACGTGTTCGTATGGATTCCAAAATGATTGAACTGGATTAATCAAATAATCCACGTGGTGTTCAAGTTAATCGATCAAATTAACAGCAAAATTAAATAAACATTTAACTATTTAACAATTTAATAGCAAAATAAATAAACAGCAAAATAATTTTGGCAAAATAAATTTAACAGCAAAACTCCTTTTACTGTCCTTTTCACTTAAGTAAAACCCGATAATGACAAAGGAAGCTGTGTTTGCTTAATTAATTATCGTGAACTTTGAAGTGATTGACTATAGCTACCACAGAACTGAAAATAACATAAATCTCTCTCCGTGACAGTAAATAAGGTAGCTTCCCCTCCAACGAGACTAATGCTGCCACATTATAATATTTCAGAAACTTCTAGATATCAAATAACCAGATTTGTTTATCTAGGGGAGATAAAGCTCTACGCAACTCACTATACTGCCCAATGTATTTTGTGTAAGATAGACTCAATAAGCAAAAACATAATTAAATGTGAATGAATTTGTTTCGCGTTATTCGTATAGCCCAGGTGTTAATGTGCCGCCGGCAAAAACTGTAACATAGATAACAAATAATGGTTTAAATTAAAGTATGCAAAAAGGTATTGATCTTAAATCTAAACACATTGATGGATAATAATATGTCTGGGCATAAATAACAAAAAGATGGTAAATACTTGTACAGTATTTCTTAAGTATTAGGTGTGATATATAAGAATTTAATAAAAATACGTAAAGTTCTCAGGTGAACGTAACAAGCCTTTTGAATATTTCTGTCTGGCTGTCTCTTTTCTAAATAGCTAAAAATATTGTTTAGGCTGCACTTTTGGCACAAAGTTTTACTGTCTATAACTTACCTATTGAAATAAAGCTCGGAATCTAAATTTGAAGCTTCTCCGCATTCTATAAAACACTTAATCATATTATATGTTTCACCATTACTAAATTGAACCATTTTTAACAATACTCGCTCACAATTAACTCACAAATTAGTTTTTGACATTTATGATTATTTCGATTTCCTTTTTTCCATGGCCTTTTCAATAAATACTAGAATTGCAATAAATATGCATAGATGTCAATGGAAGACAGTTCAAACATTTATTGTAGTTTAGTTTTTCCTATTTTCGGCAAAATTATTTTATATTATGTGTTGTTGTTAATAGTGTTCCTCGTCACAAATACATTAAATTTTTCGAAAATTAACCACTTTCTCTAGAGATAAATATGACATATGATGTATCATTGGATGGCTAATTTAAGTGGTGATCGAATAGTCAAATAATTTGCAGGATATTCCATTTCAAAAAAAACACAAGTATGTCTATATCTCGAAAACTGAGGCATGCATAATTTTATTCTTATCAGTAGTGAATTCTACTTAAGAAGGTGCCTTAAGAGGCAATTTGCTCTTCACTCGTAGGGTATGGCGGGGTTAAGAGACGAAGAACATTCCACAAATTCCAGTAAAGACCGCCTTCGGCCAGGTGCCTCGCTGTTTTCTACAATATTGCAATACGCTCAAAGGGAAGTTCAGGTCCGTACTACATAAATTGTACAATGCTGATACACGCACTTCTGCTCTTTCCACTTCCTTGTCTCTTTTCACTATTGTGTATTGTCTCCTATTATTCTAGAATAATGTATTTCCTATTTTGCTTAACAGGCCAATCTAAACATATTATTGCTGCTCATTGCTCAATTTTACTTCCACATCCAGTGGTATAACGACAAAAATGTTTTTAAAATTCTTTCTACACCTGTTTAATTATATGACAATTATTAGCATTTTTTTGGTGAAAAATCGTGCTTATAATTCACTGTAGTGAATTATCGATTCATAATTCACTGCATCCAGCCAATCACAAATACAAATTCAAAAATCATTGTTTCGCCGATTCAATGATATTTTAAATCGACCGCGATCAACTCTTGCTGCTTCGGCTGACAATCACCTCGCGTGACAGTGACAAGTGTACCGCCATACCGCCATATTGTTTTTTTACGTTTTCGACTTATTACGAATAGGTACCGATTAATGCTATCAAATTTCAGTCTAATTTATTTGTTTAATAGGTGTAGAAAAAGCATAGTATTACATTCGCGATTATGGCCATTATTCACTCAGATGATTTGCGCCATTCGCCTACGGCTCGTGGACTCAAACGTCATCTTCGTGAATAATGGCTATCATAATCGTTCATATAATAATATACTATAATTGTTTAGATATGCTTAGAATGTCATGAAACGTCGAGATTTTTGAGCAAAATAAATTCTGTCTGTAACTTTTTTGTGCGCACGATTACTCTGGAACCGTTTAAGATATTGACTTGAAATTTGGTACACGTATGTACTTTAACGAGATCTGACACTAGATATTTTCATCTTATTCCATTGAAAAGTTTGAGGGTAAATTTGGGTAAATAGGTAAATCTAGCAGACTAGCAGGTGAGAGTCCATAAAATTGGTATTCAGTTATATATAGTTATATATAAAAGTAGTCTAAATTTTTTGGCATTAGCCACCCCCATTAATAATAGGGTGGGGTACCACCCCCTTATTAAAGAGGATAAAAAAAATTAAATTGTAATTTAGCATGTATACAAGATCATAAGGCCTCAAAAAATTTTTTTTACTTCATCCACCATTCAAGATGCCAGACGTTTTGCCATGCATGGTCCGATTCGATTCAAAATCGGTAACTCGAGGTTTTCGAGGTCACGAATTTCTTGTCAAAACAAAAATTCAAAATTACGGATTAGGTAATTATCTATGGTCTCAAAATCGGTATCAAAGGAATTTTCGAAATTTTTTGTCAAAATTTGAAAAAGCTAAGATGGCGGTGCTACTATACACCTACTATATGACTAAAAAGAAAATAATAAATTTATATTAAAAGAACATTTTAAAAACAGGTTTTATTCAAATGTACTAAAAAGGAATAAATAAAATAAATAATAATTTCGTTAGGCGTAATATGATCAACGAAAGTTAATTTTTTCGAAAAATTTATAAGCTTTCATTTAATGTGTTTTAATATTTGGAAATAGAAATTCAAATATTAAATTGATTACAAAACTTTGAAAGAGTAAAAAGAATGAAATAAAATATTTTAAAAAACTTTTTAAATATATTATTAAAAAATCTCTAAAAAGTAAAAAATAAAGCCTTTAGCTATTATAACATTTATCTCGATGTACACACTAAAAAGTTCCATCCAAGACATCTGACTTCATGAATGCCCCACGCTTTTATTTTAGTCGCTCATATATAAGTTTCAAGATGCTATGATAGCTAAAAACATTATTTTATACTTTTGTATCTGAATTCTATATCCAATGATTTTTTTTATCCGTATAAACATATCAAAAAATAAATGATAGATGAAACCACTATAACAACGAAACAATATTGTAAAATATTACAAACTATTCTAAAATTAATATTGATATTAGAAAAATGAAACGAACAAAGGTAAATTGAAAAAGAAATAAAAAAATAATGTAATCAGTTCAATGTTTTTTTTTGTATGTTTAGATTTAGCACTTTGAGCATTTATAATGTAATCTGGTTCTCTGATTTTCATATTTCTGGTATATCTGGGATCAATGATTTCAGGCAATAAACAATTGTAATAAAATTGATTCAATTTCGGAACCATTTTTGTCTCAAAGAATGTGAATATTCAACGTAACAAAACAGTAACAAGAAACAAAAGAAATAAATATTTTTAAAAACAAACTTAATTAAAATGCACTAAATAGGAAATTGCAAAATTTTTATTTTTTTATTTTTTTTACTTTAATAACATAAACTGAAGCTATACATTTATAAGAAAACATTAACACAGTTCATGTACAGGGTGAGGTAAAAAAATATTCAAGGAATTAAATTTTCTTTCTTAACAATGTTTTCAAAACATTTTTTTTTCAATCACTCTGTATGCATGTTTAAAGGCTTTAAAAATGTCTACAATTTGATGTGCCCAACATGGTCATCGCTTCAAAAATAAAAAAGTTCCAAGTCTGGGGAGTTTTAAGTGGCGCACCCCATATATGTATTAATATGGTTTCATTTTTGAGGTCTAGAAATGACTGAGAAATTAATATTTTATTGACTACTTCTTATGCGACCAATAGCGCATCTTCTTATTAAGAAATTGAAAGACATTTATCGTCCAGGCATACTACTTAGTACAGAAAATATTAATAAAATTATGAGTAAGTACGTAATAATTCACATAGGTGAGCTAACATACTGAAAGGACTGAATCTGAAAGAACAAAATTGTTGTGATGGTTAGCCCATGTAAATAATCCACTTGGGGGAGCAGTAGAAAATAAGAATCCATTTACAAAGTTGTATCTCAGGAAATTTTTATCATATAGAAACAAAAAAATAATGAATTTCTATTTTCAAATATTACAACACGAACGACCCAGCTTTTGTTTTTATAAAAAAAAACCGCTGCCCAAGGAGTCACTATTTCCACATCCACATTTTTTATCCAAGTCACTCAACGAAAAAATTTTGTATGTGGAAATAATTTTGTATGTGGACATAATTTATGGAACTTTAATAATATAATATTTGAAATACTATACGCTAAAAACCCATAAAACGATACCCCACGTCGTGTTAGGGGGTGGTAGTGGGGGTGGATGAAGTAAAAAAAGCGTTTAGAGGTGTCTGGTTCTTGTACACATACTAAATCACATTTTTTTTCATCCCCTTTAATAATAGGGGTGGGAGTGGTAATGGGGGGTGGCTAATGCCAAAATTTTTTTTGAGACCTTAGCTTCTCTTGTATATACTAAATACCAATTTTATGGACTCTTACCTGCTTGATTTACCTATTTTCCCCAAATTTACCCCAATTTAGCCCTTCGAGGGAACAAGATGAAAATATAATCCAGTTCTAGATCTCATTAAAGTACATATGTGTACCAAATTTCAACTCAATATCTCAAACGGTTCCAGAGAAAACGTGCGCACAAAACAGTTACAGACAGACAGACAGACCGACAGACAGAAATTTTTTTTTCGCTCAAACTTAAAATATCGACGTTTCGTGACATTCTAAGCCTATTTGAACAATAAAAATTTTTTAAAATTTTTTTGTCGTTACTATACTTCCACTGGATGGGGAAGTAATTAACGCTGATCTATCACATTACATCTAACGAAATATTATTTATTTTATTAATTCCTTCTTAGTACATTTTATTATATTTGAATAAAATATTGTTTTTAAAACAGACAAAGCTAGCCAGGAAATTTCTAAATAAATACACTGCTATCGGTCGTTACAAAATAGATATTATTTATTACCTACCCGTTGAATTTAAGGATGTTTGACTTGACCGTTTTTTCCTTTTAGCGGACAACCGTAGTTTACATTTTTTGTCGCATCGATAGTCCATGATTGGGTGAAATGTTCGTATGAGAACAAGTAAATCGTAAATGCGAAAAATGGGTATAAGCCGCTTCTGCATTCGATTGCAATACCTAAGTACTAACAAATATGAGTAAGCGTTAAGTTGCTCAATACTTCAACGATGGCGCCACTTGACAGTGATAGAATAACTCATATCTTCTTGCAACAAGGCTATACAATTATAGATAGATTTACAAAATATAAATTTTTTTTGCCAAAATATATTTTTTTTAATTACACAAGGCATCGATTTAGATCGGTCTTGTGGCAGAATTAATTTATTTTGTCATTAAATATATGTTTTGAAGCGTACAAAAACGGTCATAATCTCTATTTTACCTAACTTTCAGCATATAAAATAACCAATAACTGCATAATATTAAAAATGTATCACAAAAGAGATGTGAAGGGATCTTTTCTCTTTCGAATACATTTTTGTTTGAAATTTCTATCTCATTTATTTTCATAGAAGTTTACTATATTCTGATACATGTCTATACATCGTGTAAATGTCCTCTTAAGAATGTGTTACTCGATTTTCGATTCGACACTTGGTAATTGATATATAGAGGTTATCCAAAAATGCCAAATTTCTGTAGCTCCTTAGTCGAAAAAGATAGACGATCGTGATTTGCGCCATTGCTGGTTTCTCGAAAATCGAGTTCAGGACACATATATTGATTTTTGCCTATCTGCCATAGTTTTAGAGAAAATACCCAAATCCCATCTAATTTGATCCACCCTGTATGATTTCAAGGAGAAGCTGTAATTAGTTTAAATAATATTAAATTAAATCTACATTCCTCAAAGATTATCGCATTTTTTTAAATAAATACTTATATCTTTCTAAATACCTGCTTCCCGTGTCTTATAAAATATATATTGTTAATTTCCATAATTAGCAGTGCTCGGAGACCTCTAATACCACATTAGTATGTGTCTAACAAGTTCAAATAAGAAATAAAAATCACCAATAAAAGTAAATCAACTTTCCTTGCTCCACCGGCAAATTGATCCCGATCAAGATCAGCAGTATCAAGGACAACTTTTAATTAGCATTGATAAAGAGCACAGGAAATTTTCGACAGATTTATATCCACTATGTAGGTTTCATAAAAACTTGATAGGTTTAACAGTGCAATAAATAAAATCATTATTTAATCCTCGTGTATCGCTGCTAAGTGAAGATATATTATTTAAGAAATTCTTAACCGACAGAGTTTTCACCTTGATGTTTCACAAATACAAATATGTGGATAAAAACCAATGCTGCAGTTGTTGCTATAGTTATAGAAATCTAACGCTGTTTAATAGAAAATAAAAGAAAAGTTAGAGAAACCTGATTCTTATACAGTAGCGTATCAGATATATCAATAGTTAAATCTTCTAAATAGTGTTTGATGATTATTTAAAGTTTTATATATTGCTCAGTAATTATGAACAAATATTTAGACTGTTGGTTACTTCCTTAGTTTGGTAATAAATAATTATGAATATAATAAAGTTAACAATAACAATTAGTCGAATAAAACTATGTTTTTTTTTTCAAGACTGCTTGAAAGGAGGGGAGGTATTTTTGGGTCTAAATTCGATCTGCCGGCCGTTTTGTTCTTTTTGCAAAAAAATGAAAACCACGAAAATTTCCGATTTTAGATAAACTGAAATTGTTAAAGAAATAATTAATCATTTTTAATGAAACTTGGTAAAATATAGGTTCTGGAGGTGTAAACTGTTACAGAAAATCACAAACAAAAATATTCATTATTTTCCTTAAAAAGCGAGATTTATTAAAAAAAAATTGAGGCTTCATAAAAAACTGACATTTAGTCACACTAAAACTTTGTTTTTCTTAAATTGTAGACTAGATTTTTAAACGTGTTTTACAATGGTGATGAAAATCAATTTTTTGTGTAATTTTATAATTAAATTTCGTGCATTTTTGTAAAATACATTTGTTTGTAATGCATTTTTTGTACCGAGAAAATGTACCCAGCCAAATACTTTTGTCATCTAAAGAGTGTTTCAAAAAACGAACAATTAAAAAAAAGTTGGACCCTTCTACATTAATTATAAGCTGAGATATCGGATCTTTTTCATGCCATGCATTTATTTCTGTACATAGGTATATACATTTCGAGCTGAAATTGGTACTGCTTATTCTCTAATGTGTGAGAACTTTAGTGAATATATAAAATAAATTTTAATCTTTAATATACTTACAATTTCGCAGGTATATAAGGGCGCTCGTTATCAAAACCATGTCTACCACGAGAAGAATATTTCCTTCATTCCCGTTACCAAGGCTTCGAGATTCTAGGAGAACGTGCGGAGATGATATCCATGTATTGTATTTACTCATCTAGAGTGCTCAGGCAAAGTCAAAAGCGTTTCGCGTTAGAATATATAATTTTTGTACCAGTTTTGTTCCTGCTCTAATTTTCGATTTGTAGTATGGAATTTACGATGAGGTTAAAGCGCCACGCCATTCTGGCTCCTTCGATGTCGATATCAATATCGTACCCCCCACTCTTGTATTAAAGAAAATTTGAAAATTTTGTGTTTTGATTTCTCTGCCATACAAATGTTTCACAGCCATAGCTTAATGGTTAAAGTAAATAAATGCTGTACATATAAAGTTACTTTTTTTATTTTAAAACAGTAAAAAAAATATATCACCATTATAAATTATTTTCAAAAAGCTACAATTCAAGAAATACAAAGTTTTAGTGTGATAAAAAAAATATTAAATTTTATCAGGTTAGAATAAGCTTTTTAAGTAAATTTAAGCCATGAAAATCAACTAATACAATTTAATATTTTTTTAATTCGCAGGAAAAGAACAGTTACAGTTTAAGGTACAAAGTTAGAAAGAAATAAGTGAGGGGGGGGGGGGGGGAGATTGGTATAAAAGTGAGTTATTTTAACAACCTGATAAAATTTAATTTCTTTTTTTTTATTCAAAGTAAAAGGGATGCTGCAGTTAAGGGAGGAAGTTAAAAGAAGGGGTGGGGGTACGTGGGTTGAGGTAAACATAAAAAAAAACAATAAAATGAGAATCCACGAAAAATTGTAGACAAAACACATTTTCTTTCAACTCATTATCAGTTAAAATCGAAAATAACGCCAAAAATCTAATTTCTATGTTTCAAATTCGCGACATTTAGTCAGCCACTTTCCAATTTTCACAACAAATTTGTAATTATAGATCTTCAAAATAGGCGACTAAAAATTTTTTACACGAAATTTTAAATATTCAACCGTATACTCTACTGTTTGTTCCCTATGCATGCATATTATGCACTTACGCATGCAATTTTGGGCCCTTTAGGGCTTATAAACGCTTATAAATGCCACTATATTGTAACACAAGTTTAAATATTAATAAAAAAATACATTTTTAATAAATTTAAACTTTTTTGAACCATATACATTTGAAAACATAACGAAAAAGAGCAAAAGTTACGAAAAATGCATAAAAATGCATATAAATGCAGGTACCAAGTATCCGCGTTGTGATTTGCTATTTGTGTAGACCTTAAACAAAAATGCAAACAAATCTGATGGAGAAAAGATTTTGACCCCAAATCCTGTTTCGGCCAGAATAACACGAGTAAATGGTAAAATACTTTAGTCAAGTTCTTGCTAGTTTCTATCTAGAAAAATTGATTGATACACCCATGGTTCACCTATCTCTCATTATAACAAGAAACATTTATTTATTGCTCTAAAACAGCAGAATAACCATTAATTAATCATTGTCAATCAGATTGAAGGCAAGCGATTGAGATTTTTGTTATTTTCATTAAGAGTGTGAAGTGTGTTAATAGTTGATCGTAATAAATGAATGAGCTTTTTAGTTAGTATCATTAATAACAGCTACTTTTTCAGAATACTGGAAACTAAAATTTTCTTGCAAGCCATGCGAAGAGAGTGATTGGATTTTAAAACTGACTTATACGAGGTAAGGGAAAACAATTAAACAATGACTCTGACATTATTAATAATGCCAATATTAAAATAACGGCGTTTTTATAAATAAATCAATATACTCTGATTTTAAATAAACATGCATTACATGTTTATAACAAACGTCAGAATCACTATTTTTGTGCACCTTGACATCTTTACAATATTGATTCAATTATCGAATTCAACATCAACGTTGCTTTCTGCATTGTATTTGCGTGCCACATTGATAACTCATTTTCAAAATTGATATCTTTATCAATAAGCCTCTATATACTATGAAATTTAAAGCATATCTAAAACAGTTACACAATAGACAAAATACCCTAATATATATTTTGTTTAATATCAACAAATATATCACCATATTCTATTAGTGACAGTGAGAGAGCAGGTGCTAACGGATGTTGCGTGTGGTTATGTCACAGAATTAACAATAACAATCTATTCATGAAATGGAATGCTATAAACATATAATTACTTCCTTATGGGGGACGGTAGCTCAATGGTTTAGCGCGCTTGCATACTGGCGTACCTAGCGAAGCAGGTTCAATCCCTGCTCATCGCGAAATAATTTTAATTATAAAATTATCCCCAAGAAGTGGTTCGGAATCCACTATAAGCTGTAGGGCTTCGTTTCTCTTTACCTAACACAAAACCATTCTGGATTTTCAAGGAGTTACTTCGGTGACTTGAGAAGCGGTTAAGAAAACATTGTGATACTTTCTAATAGTGTGTTTCAAACATCTAGTGGAAGTATAGTAAGACAACAAAATTTTTGAAAATTTGTATTGTTCAAATAGGCTTAGAATGTCATGAAACGTCGAGATTTTAAATTTGAGCGAAAAAAAAATTCTGTCTGTCTGTCAATCCGTCGCGCGTCGGTCTGTAACTTTTTTTGTGCGCACTCTGGAACGGTTTAAGATATTGACTTGAAATTTGGTACACGGATGTACTAGATTATATTTTCATCTTATTCCGTCGAAGGGTTGGGGGGTAAAATGGGGTAAATGGAGTAAATGGGGGGGTAAACCGGTAAATCAAGCAGGTAAGAGTCTATAAAATTGGTATTTAGTGTATACAAGAGAAACTAAGGTTTCAAAAAAATTTTTGGCATTAGCCACCCCCATTATTAAAGGGGATGAAAAAAAAAATGATTTAGTGTGTGTACAAGAACCAAAAGTCTCAAAATATTTTTTTACTGTTAAAAAAGCACGCGTCTTTCATTTGTCAGCGTATTAATTATTATTTACAATGAATTAAAAAAATAGTAACCCTAGTTTTAGCTTACTTAGTACGATTTTGGGCTTTTCAGGGGTGTATATGATATATAAACACATTTTAGATAGTTGCAGGCTAAATGTAAACAGTAAAAGTAAGAAAAATATAACTAAACACTGTTGCCCCAACTTTGTTGAAACATGTTTGCCATAGTTAACAGAAAAAAATATGTCTGAAAAATTAATAAAACCGTTTATTTTAATAGAATACCCTATTAAGAATTTATGACTTTAGGAAATATCTTTATAAAACAAAAGGTTTTGTTAAATTCTAATTGCTCCTTTATTACTATTTTAAAGCCTGTAAGACTTTACCCAGCCTTACTACTCTTCTTTAAAACCCTTAAGATTTGACTTTGACAATCTCTAATCCAAATGTACTTAACTTAGATAACATAACCTAAAAAAACATTATTTATTTTGTGTGTTTTTGAGTGTGCGTGTGTGATTAATTTCTCGTTATTTTTACACTGTTTAAATAATCATCTTTTAACTTTTTTTTTAAATGACCAATTTTCTTAATCCTCAAGCATTTATCTAAAATATTTGACATTTTACTAAGTACCTAGGTACCTAAAATGCTTTTTTGCGCCGCACTGCACTGTTTAAACTAGAATCAGCAATCACAAAATGGCGTTTACTATGCGTTATATGCCCCCTCTCTCAAAGTTTAAATGCGTAAGTGGGGGAACCAAAGGATTTATAAATGCTTTATAAAAACCAAAAAGTTTTAACGTAACGTAATAAAGCTACCAAAAAACTATTGGGTTTTAGGGAAACTTTACCAATTATCGTTACAAGCAAATAGTATTTATGATAACATATATTGAGGGTAAGACTACTTAAGAGTTAGTAGTTTTATTGCTTGATCATAAGGAGTACTTAAAGACCATATTTTAAAACTCCCATAAAACCTAAAGATTTATAGATGTCTACAACAAAATTTAAAATATTTAAAATCCACTATAAAACTTAATGAGTTTATTGTGGTTTTGAATAATGCAGCAATTAAGTGGCTATAAAACTAATAGGTCTTAAAGAGCAAAGAGGTTTAACAAATTGCTTTAAAGATAACTCCTTTTTTAAGTACATATTATCTGCAGATAAATTGGTATGCACAAAAGAAATAATAAAACCCAGTTCGGTTTATTTACCTCCTTAAATCTGTGATAAAACCCGATAAATACTTGTTGGCATTTAAATTGTTACTTGGGTAGATTTATGTGTTCAAAAATTATTATTAGTCAATACTGCTAAATGAAGCAATTTGAATTTAATTCTTTTAGTCAAGAACCGTGTATCTGACGAGAAAAACATAAGAGACTATTTTCATGTAGAATTGGCCAGGCTAATGAGAAAAACTCCACATGGAAAAATGTCAGTGCCGTACCACTTTTTTGGTAAAAAATATCAGAGGACATTTTTGCAGGTGGAGCGATAAAATAACTTTTCTATCTAAAATACGTGACTTTATATTCTATTAACACATGCCAAAATTGAAAATAATATCTGAAGTATTTTCTGAGATATTAAAAAAATAAAAAAAAAAAAATTCAACACCCTGTAGCAAAAAATGTAAGCCGTTACGGACATATATGTTCATATGAACTTTTCTACATAAAATGACCTAAGAAATCCCACCCTGAGATATTAGCACGTCATTAAGGAACACCTTGTAGGTTATTTAGGGACACTCAAAAGTTTTCAACTTCAAATATGATTTTCGAATATTAGATAAGAATTTGGGTAATGACGAATGGCGATCTAGTGGCTAATGTTTTGTCTTCAAATTTGGAGACGATGGATGTAATTGCTTTTTAAATTTCTTTATATTTTTTTTTAACTAACGAGTGTTTCAGCAAGTTGACTTCGCAATATTTAAAATGTCCAAAAACTAACATTATTTACAACAAAACTGCCAAGAGTCTTCTATAGAATATGCAACAATTATATAAAAAGTTCAAGAAACCGGCGAAAATTATGTTTACTCTAGTTGAATTACATTATGGATAAAATAACTGTAGCTTTCTTAATAGGCTAGTTACAAATATACACTCCTTACTTTTGTTTACAACTCAAAGGAAATTACCCAGTACCAAACACACCTCAGTCGAATAAATAATGCCATATATTTTAATATGTAATTTAATATCAAATATTTTACTTTCTCCACGACATGTACTACATGCATAAAATGTATTGAAACTGAATCATCTTAAAGTATGTGAAATAGGACAAAACTGAAACTTGTTTGTCTTCACATAATGCACTTAACTGTGAGAATATTGATTATTATTCTACTTTTTTATTTAAATATGTTCAGTTGTTTCCTGTCAAAAAAGGAAAAGTGTTAATAACGTTATCTTTAAGCGGCGAAATAATCTTAACGATTATTGCGCCAATAAGAGATGGAATTGGGTATGCAGTTTTCAGAAATGCAAATTCGAAGACCAATTATTTTACCTTGTGCTATATTTACATACGTTCCGTGAAATATGTGTAACATAATCAATATTACGGAATAAATCAGTAATTAACTGTAACCTTATAGTCGAGTCAACGAAGGTTTTCACTTCTTAATTCTCAGCAACAGCTCCAATTTTGATCATTTTTTTCTCAAACGTGTGTTTTTTAATACTATTCAAAATCAGAAACATCCCAAGTGGCGCAAATGCCCTGGGGGTGGATGCCGCCCCTTCTCGGGGGTGGAAATTATTACGTTCAAAGTAACTGCAGAAATCGATAGAGATATGAATTCTAAGCAATAAATGTTCTATGAAGTTGTTTCGTCATTGAAGATGCTGATTTTTCATCTAAGAAATGCATGTTTTAGAACGATTTTTCACTAATAACTCGAGAACTTTAAGTTTTACCAAAATAATTATTATAAGCAAAAATAAAGCCTGTGAAATAACAAATCGATTGTTTTTCTTTTAATTTCTGTAGATGCAATCAATACAAACCGAGTTATGGCTCGTTGAAGTTGAATTTTTGTTCGGCGAAAACTGAATTCGATCCTTTCAACTTTAAATAATGAAAAAACTGAAAATTTTTGGAGGAAAATATGCAATAAGACATTTTTAAAAACACTTGAACAGACCTTTAAAATGAACTTTGGTAAAAGTCGTTAGCATAAAAACTAACGGAGTTATGATGAAAATAAAATGGTTGTCTCTTTTTTTTGGAGAAAAAATCAGCAATGAAATCAATGGCTTCACCTCAAGAATTGAAATTGAACGTAATCCATTTACAATTTACTTTGTTTAAGTACAAATAATATATTCTAGAAGTTTGACCGGTTTAGGATTTAGGAAAAAAGTTTGATTCAAATTTGAATTAATTTTTGAAATTCCTTAAAAAATTTTCGTTTTTTCGCAATAATTCAAAGACTAAAGAAGATACGTAAAAAATGGTAGAGTACCAAAATTTAGGTTTTTTTTTACTTGTTTTTTTTTTATTTCTCTAGGATGAAAATTAATTGAGATATCACCGTTGTAAGTTTGCATTTGAGTGGGAGGACCACCTTCCCCGAGCCCTTTAAACTCTAAAATCTCAAAAATGAAAGGTTCAAGGAAGTTCAACTTTACACGCCTTGTAGCCTTTAAAGTTTCCTGTAAAATGATTTTTGGAGCGATTGAATAGCTTAAAAATTAAGGAAGTTATCATTGAAAAACCAATCATAACGCATCTGGTCGAGAAACGGTGATAAGTCTTCGACGCGGCTCAATTTTTTCAACTGTATCTCTTTAGCAGCTCGTACAGTAATATTGTGCAGTATCTACCGGCCTCTAAAATTTGTACTGTAGCATTTTTCTATCTTCTTTAGTCTTTGAATTATTTTCAAAAAAATGAAAATTTTTTAAGAAATTTCAAAAATCATTTCAAATTTGAATCAAATTTTTTTCAAATATAGGAATCCTAAACCGGTCAATACAGTAAATTGTAAATGGATTACATTCAATTTCAATTCTTGCGGTGAAGCCATTGGTTTCATTGCTGATTTTTTCTCCGAAAAAAAGAGACAACCATTTTATTTTCATCATAACTCCGTTAGTTTTTATGCTAACGACTTTTACTAAACTTTTTCTAAAGATCTTTTCAAGTACTTTTAAAAATGTCTTATATGTTTTCCTCCAAAAATTTTCTGTTTTTCGAATCGAATTCAGTTTTCCGCGAACAAAAAGTCACCTTCATCGAGCCGCCATAACTCGGTTCATATTGCATCCACAGAATTAAAAAAAAAACAATCGATTTGTTATTTTATAGGTTTAATTTTTGCTCATAATAATCTTTTTGGTAAAACGTAAAGTTTTCGAGTTATTAGTGAAAAATCGTTCTAAAACATGCATTTTTAAATGAAAAATCAACATTTTCAATCAAGAATAACTCATCGAAAAAATTGCATAGAACAATTATTGCTTCGAATTTAGTCCTCTATCGATTTCTACAGTTACTTTGAACATAAAAATTTCCACCCCCGAGAAGGATAAAAGCACACATCGGCACTATATAACTTTTGTTCCTCGAGCCATTCCCTAATTACAGTCCAAATTTCACATCAATCAGTTTTATCCGAAGGAATTCTGAGCGAAAAATCTTCAAACACTGGACTAAATAAACTTTTTCATGAATATCGGGAAAAAAACATAAAAAAATAGATTTTTCCTGTAAAAGTTGTTATTATTGTTTAAACAATATAAAAATTACCAACCTCGACTGTGAGAAACATTTTTGAACTTAAATTACTTCCACGTCCAGTGGAAGTATAGTAACGACAAAAAAATTTTCAAAAATTTTTATTGTTCCAATAGGCTTAGAATGTCATGAAACGTCGAGATTTTAAATTTGAGCGAAAAAAAATTTCTGTCTGTCGGTCTGTCTGTAACTTTTTTTTGTGCGCACGTTTACTCTGGAACAGTTTAAGATATTGACTTGAAATTTGGTACACATATGTACTTTAACGGGATTAACTAGATTATATTTTCATCTTATTCCGTAAAGTAAAATGGGGTAAATGTGGGGTAAATAAGTAAATCAAGCAGGTAGTCCATAAAATTGGTATTTAGTGTATACAAGAGAAGCTAAGAAGCTAAGTTTTCAAAATTTTTTTTGGGGGGGGTTACCACAATCATTAGTTAATGTTTTCCACAAAAGTACATTGCACTTAAGCCGCTATATTAAAAAATTCCGGCCAAAATAGGCTTTTCTTAATTATCTCATTTACTATTAGTTTTACCCTTTACTCCAATCAATGAACACTTTACTCCAATCAATGAATGCCCAAAAGGTGATTGTAATTTTCCTCTTCTGGGATGTGTTGAGGGTAGTTAGAAGGTAAACATAATAAAAGTCTCCGCCTCTAGCCCTGCCACTTAAAATGAAGACCCCTTATAACTTTTTTATTTTGTTTCCGATTTGAATCAAATCTTACTCAAGTATAGAACAAATTAGGATCTACTTATGACCACAAAGACATTCGTCTGCTACGAAGGCAAAGCCACCTGCGGTACCAAAACGCGCAGAAAAAAATTAAAAATCATATTAGTGAGTCTTGACGAATTTCACGTATCCACCACAAATTGCGGAAGCTGAGGACCCGCTTTGCCAGATGAGCTTATGTATGAGAAATCCCCAGTCAATAACCAAATCAAATTTTGGTGTATGTACGTTTTTGGCGCCGATCCGATGCATTTTTTTAGAATTTTTAACATTCAAAATGTTTTTATTTTTTTTCGCATATTTTGGTACTGCAAGTGGCTTTGTCTTTGTCGCAGGTGAATGTTATTCTCGCCATAAGTAGATCCTAATTTGTTCTATAATTGAGTAAAGTGACCTTCCCCCCCCCCTCCCGTATAAAGCGGCAGGGCTAGAGGCAGGGACTTTTAGTAAGTTTACCTCCTAGCTACATCCAACAACCAACACATTCCTGAAGAGGAAAATCCTCCTCCCCCCTCTCCATATTCTCTACCACTTCTTCGTTGACTAGATTAATTAGGTATTACAATTTTGTAGAAAACGAAAAAAAAAGCTACAACATTGTTTGAAATATATTTCTCTATTCTTAATATTTTACTATTTACAACCTTCAGAATGTAAAAATGTGTGTTTTGCTGCAGATTTTAGCAATTGCGAGTAACCACTAGCGATATCGAAATTATGTTAAATACAAAATAAAGCTATCAAAATTCTCCACCAAAAATGTTATATATATTTTGTCAGTATCTACCCATTTAACACATAAAGTCGCGGGAACGTATCGGCGATTATAAAAGCCACGATAAAGTGGACCGCTACCATAGGCTGCCACGTCCCTGCTACGTGGCAGCTACGTAGCGACCACTAAAATGGGGAAAAATTTTTAGTCGCCGGGTAGTATTTCGGTTAGTCCCGGCCTCTATAGATGTAACTATGTTTAGTTACTATAAAGGATCGGGGTAGTAGCGCGTACTACTCCGCGACTCGGCGGCCTAGTAACCGCTACGTGGCTGCCTAGTAACTGGCACTATCACTTTTTAAAAGGGTGTTTACCTTTTAGCGACCTCTTTATAATAATGGCGCAGTGAAATAATATTATACCAAAAAGATGTGTACTTTAGACGCGTGTTTAAAGTACTTCGTTAGCCATTTTTTCAAAGTTGCTTTTTTGATATAAGTTGAAATATTAAATGACAAAATTTTAACGCGCCCTCAAAATAACCTTTTTTTGTAATTTTTTGACAAAATAATTTAAAAAGGCAAGATTAAAAAAATTTAAATATTTATTAGGGAAACATTTGGATTACTTTCAAAATCATTTTTCATAAAAGTTTATGATAAGATATTAACATAACCGTTGTCTATTTTTGATTAAAACCAATTTTTTTTTTCTAAAAATTTTAACAACTAATAATGGCCGATTTTAACAAAGGTACTATAAAGTTAGGCCCTCCACCATAAAGTATAGGGGACTACCCCATTTTACCTCTTTGGGTCACCAAAGTCACTCTGTGACTTTGGTGACCCAATAGCAACTATCCTGATGTGACTCTATAGTATCAGATTCTATTTTGGAACTATAAAGTACCAACAGGAACTATTTCGCATGTTGCCACTAAAATGCCACGATACTTTAAAGTTCCAAGTGATGGTCACTGGAACTATTCTGGAACTTAGATTGCCTCTCTATGTACCCAGTTATTTAGGCATCTTAGTGGCACTGGTGGGTGGCAGTAACTGATTCACTGGTACTATATAGTTTTTGCCACTATAGAGTAACAATAAAATGATACTGCCTAGTTCCAGTAAGTACCCAAATGTTACTTTGACTTTCGGTGTGTACAGTTCCAATAAATGATATCGGTGTGGTAACAGTTACTTTAAAAGAACCATATAAAGTAGCTTTACCCAATAAAGTAGCAATATTAGTACCAGGGTGTACACCAGGAACTAAGGTAGCAAAACCGAAACCGAAAGGATTTGGTACCATGTGTGTTACTTGGGTATAATTACAATCTTTGAAAATAGGAAAGTTGCATTTGATCAAGATATTTCTAAAGGAATAAATGTCGTTCGTAGAGAAAAAAATTCATATCATTGTGTTAGTCATAGAATTTTGAACAATATTCAAAATGCGCGTCGTCTATCCAACTGTAAGTGTGTCCATCTACCGGTCTGTCTCTCCGCCCGCTATGTTTTTTTAAGCACGATAACTTAAGAAAGATAAGTTCGATTGAACAGTTGAACAGTAAGTTGAGGATAGTGCAAGAACTCTAACTTTTTGAAAAAAATCGGTTAGTAAATATAAAGGTCATGAAACATTTTAAAAAAATGCACGTGAAGAGTTTGGTAACACCATTTTTAATATTCTATAAACACAAAGATCCTGCATACTGTACTATCCATTATTTCGTCAATCAAGATGGTATCATCGAAAAATGATTAAATTTGTAAGTATAACAATTAAACCTACAATCTTATCAAAGGTTATAGTGGAAGACCAGACCCTCTGAATTCGACACCCTCTATACAACTCGCGAACACCCACCTAAAAAATAGGTAATCTGATGTAAAATAACCTAAACTTGATTTTTGAATTCGCCGATTGATTTGAGATTGCCAAAATGACCAAATTGGCAATTTTCTAAAAAAAATAAAAATTATGGGTTATTTTTTGTTTTTCATATAACACGTCATATATTTTTTATTTTACTTCAGAATTTTTAAATTTTTTTACATAATATTCTCTAACTATTCTTTGATATGTTGAAAGTAAAAAACTTTACCTAAAAAATAATTAGTTGGCAAAAAAAAATAACAACTTTTCTTTGACGCAAAATCTTTAAAATTTGTAGAGTAAAATGTCCGATCGAGGTATCTTTTTTATTTTTGAAGTTAGGTGCCTACTATAACCGAAGAAAATGTTCCGAATGAACTAAATAAAATCTTTTATAAGAAGTTTTTTTTGAAATTTTGCTCCCTTTTCGAAATATTGATTGTTTCAGCGTCCGAACGAATGCGCGCTACTATGAATCGGCCGCAATCGCATTTAGAGCTAAACGCAGACACGTGCCGGGTGATTATTATTTTCCAGTGTACGTTTATGTTAAGTTGAAAGTGCTTTTTGTCTCAGTCCTTATATTTAGTGCTTTATAAACACATAGTTTGGCATAATAAATTATAATTACTCGGATAGTAAATCAAAGAAAACAAGCTAAAAACGTACTCTTCGCCTGTTCACTGGATTTTTATATAAATTGTTATACATTCAATATGATACTTTTCGCAGTTTTTTGTAAATAATGTTACTTTTGGACATTTTTAATTTTATAGTATGATCTTAGTTGGTAAAAGACTTGGTAAAAAAACTATACCAAACCCCATTTGGGTTTCGATTCCGAATCAAAAGAACTACACCACCACCTTACACGTAAAAGAATGTATATTTTTACATTATAAGACACGAGCTAAAATCATATTTTCACGGTTGTATACTACCTACATTATGAAATGTATATTTGTAAAATATATAAATATTTAGATATTAAAATGAGATATCATTTCACCAGATTTCTAAATTCAATTACAAAAACATAAAAATTAAAAAAACATTTTTTCAAATTTAAATCATTAAGTAATAACATTTTTATTTACCGATCGATTTTGTTCAAATAGGGTTCTTCCTCTAGCTAACACTAATTTACTGTCCAAATTTCAGTACAATCGGAATTTTCTTTCTTCAGTTATCGTGCTTACAAGAAACGTGATGGACGGACAGACAGACGGACATTTCGAAAGTTGTTCAGAATTCGTTCACTAACACAATGGTATGAAAATTTTTTGTCTGCGAGCGATATTTACGGTTTTAGAAATATAGAGATCAAATGCAAAATCCGATGACATTTCTGTGGCTCTAAAACAATATTTAGAACAGAAAAATTTATTTTTATCACCAAATCCAGTTTACCATGCACAATGTAGAAGATCGGGTACCCAAACTGAACTGCTTATAAAAGAAAATCAGAAATTGTAAATCCTAGTACAGAGAATACAAGTAAAAAGGACATTTCTGCAATGTGCTATTTACAAGACAGCCTACCAAATTAAGCCCAGAATTCCAAATGTTTTAGATTGTGATTGATGAGCTTAGAAATTTGAAAACAAAATTTGGCAAAATCTCTAGCAGGCCACCACTACGGGCCCCTCGGAAACCCGGGCCCCTAAACTCAGTACCCCCCATACGGGGGGCCTGATCCTCATATGTACCATATAGTAACCTATTATCATTTTAGTTTGCTTTGTTTCTGTTGGTTCTGTATTCTGTCTGGTAACCTATATTTTAAGTTTAAGGTTGTTCTGTTTTTATGTTTTTTGTTCGTATTGTTTGTAAATAAATAAAAAAATAACTACACAGATTTTAATTTCCCACTGCACAATTTACTTTTTCTACTGCACAATTTACTTTTTCTACTGCACATTTTGTGTCCAACTGCACGTTAGAATAACCCCTGCACCACAGATGGGCGATGTTAGCAGAGGTTATGCTTTAAATTAATGCGGACGAGTTGCGCGGCCGCATTCAACAGCGTCATCTCGTTACATGAGCCGAATTTCAAAAAAATCTCTTTATAAAAAAGTTTGTTTAAAGTATATGGAACATTTTTCTCGTTTATACTATAACTCTCTCTTTAAAAATAAAAAAGTTTCCTCGATCGGGTATTTTTCAATGCAAATTTTAAAAAACCGCGACAATAGAGGGTAATTATATTTTTTTAGGCACTATATTATTAGTTACACTATATTCTTTGCCGTCAGCCTGTCCAAGAATATTGGAGGGATAATGTGTAAAATATTGGTCTAAATCGGAATTAAAATAAAAAAGATATGATGTGTTATGTGCAAAACAAAAATTAACACATAATTTTAAAATTTTTCAAAAAATTTGCGAATTGACCGATTTGGCAATCTCAAATTAACGGGCGAACTCAAAAATCAAATCCAGAAGGTCATTTTACATAATATCATCTGTTTTTTAGGTGGGTGTTCGCGAGTTGTATAGACTACTTTTAAAAAGCTTCCTACAGATTGGCTGCTCTCCGACTATTACGACATTCTTCACATGCATTGTATTCCTTAAGTATTGTATATGCTTTAAATTATCTGATCGACATTTTTCAAAAAAAAGATTTTCGTCTAGCTAACACTAACCTCCAGTTCAAATTTCAATAATATCAGACTTGCCTCTCTTAAGACTAGGATTTTGCAGAGTGAGAGGGAAATATGCGTTTATTTTCGGTTTATTATAAATATTTAAAAAATCATAAATGGTATAATCTTTAAAATAATTTCAGATACTTCTCATTGCTCTAAGGAATACAACCATATATAGTTTTTATCATTAATTTTGTATATAGGCAAATGCCATACTTTAATAATAAAATTAGGCACTATTTTCATCGACAAACTACGATATTTAAATATAACAGAAATTTATAATAGAAAATATATATAGTTGTATTCGTTAGATCAATAGCAGGTATCCAAAGCAGTTTTAAGATTATACTACGTGTAGTTTTTTAACTATTTACAATAAATCGAAAATAAACGCATATTTCCCTCTCACTCTGCAAAATCCTAGCCGTTATCGTGCTTACAAAAAACTGACGAACGGAGAGGCAGACGGGCAGATGGAAGGACTGACAGACAAAGGAATAGACGTATTTCAGAAGTTTATAATAATAGCCACGAAAAATATACATGACATTTTATTTAATAGAGAATTTTATAGACTATATTTTTTACATGAACGAGATCGCTAATTTTTAGCAAAATATCTGCAAAAAACTTAATCTGACCTCTGTTTTTCCAAGGTGGCAGCTCGAGCGCAACAGATTAAGTTCAGAACTTTCAGTAAGTTTAATAGTAGATCCGAATGAACATCTCTGCCAAGTTTCAAAACTTTATCAGTTATTTCCGTTAAATGTCATTCCTATTTGACTGGAGTAAAAATAAATACATTTGCTTCTTTAATTCAAACGGTTTATACGTTTTGGGAAAAGCTTGTTTATTTTTGTTAAAATAATTTCACTTAGAAGAAAGAGTCACTTTCTGACTTGCATCATTTTCAATACCTGTGAAACTACTTCTCCTCGTATAATTATCACGAAAGTTAAAATTCCAGTATTTCAATATGGTTAAGAACTTTCTTTATTGACTTTCCTAAGATTTCTCTCAAGAAAATTAAAATATAAGTTCATGCATATTTCCTTAAAAATATCATCAAAAACTTCGTTGTATAATTTATAGAAGGCCGACAATATTCAACTCTTTATTTTCATAAACATGCATTTTTCGATAGTAACTATCAATATACAGGGTGTTTGGTACATCGATAGAAAGTTTTCACTAGGTCATAGTTGGAGTCGTTTGGAACCTTACCATACCATATTTACTCTCACGCAAAGTCTCACCGTTTTTGAGCTAACGGCATTTTTAGATATTTTCGCGAAATAGTTGAGTTATTTGTTGTTGAGAAGAATTCCCAATGTCAAGGTGTTTTGTAACACATATCGAGGTATACGTGAAACAGGTAACCTTCATAATAAGGAACGGGTGCATATTGTGCAACATGGTTCCAAAGTAGATGACCAAATTTTGGAGGCTTTCGAAGCAGCACTATTCGAAAAGTAGCTCGTTATCTGAATTTGTCCATATGGAAAGTTTGAACAACTCTTAGGATTGAAGGAAAACATCCATTCCACTACACGCCTGTTACTCGAAGAAGGTGAAAAATATTTTGTGGACAGACGAGTCGAAGTTCTCTCGAGGAGAAATAACAAATTTTTCTTCATTACTGGGCCGATGCTGACGATAATCTGCACGTAGAAAAACAAACATCTTTTCAATATAAGTTCAGTATGAATGTATGGGCAGCGGTAATTGGTATTGCTTTCATTGGTCCGTACATCTTCCAGACAATTTAAATGGAGACAGTTATGTAGAGTTTTTGCAGAATAATTTACCAGATATCTTAGACGACATACCTTCAAATGTAAGAGACAGCCTGATATTTCAAAACGACGGATATCCTGCTCATTACCGAATTACTGTGAGGGAATTTTTAGACGAAACATTTCCTAATCATTGGATTGGGAGAAATGGGCCAGCGAGCCAGCGAGGTCTCCAGACTTGACGCCACATGATTTTCATGTCTATGAAGGAACTAGTTTATCAGATTGAAATAACCTACCGTGACCACCTCCTACGGAGAATTAATGAAGCAGGTGCTAGAGTAAGGGAAGCAATGAGGTTAAGCGTCACCACTACCCAAATATGAAAGAAATGCGTTAGAAATGGAGGTTCTCATTTTAAAAGCGAAATGAATTGATTATTAGTTTTAGTTCATTTGTTTCAGTTAGAACTCGGAATAAAAGTAATAAAATGATCAGTGCTTATTTAATTTTTTTCCTTATTAAAAATGTAATGCCTGTATATATGTTTCCTTTTTATTTATTTTTATTTTTTATTTATTGTAATGAGAAATATATAAAGAGAAGGGAGCGTTAAAATAGATAACACAGCCCCACAAAAAAAAGTTCAGACCAGCGAACCAGACCCATGTATTCCCATGTATTTTCGGTCGCTGAATCCGAATCCGAGGTCAAAAAAAATCGTACACCCCCAAAAAACACCCCTGGACTGGGATAAAAAGAATATTAAGCTACGAGAATAGTTGTTATATCCTAATCGATCGAATTATACAAATTAAGGTTAAACAGCAGCGTACATACAATAGATATGAAACACACCGCCAGTGAGGGGCGAAAACTAGCCCCCATTTATAAAAATCGATCCAGAACAGTAATGACTGCTGTAAAAGCTCAAAATGTCTAAATTTTGTTAAAGCGATAAAAAACTGCATCAGGTCCGACGTAATCTTCATAAATTGCCCCTATATGGTTGAGAACAACCACCATAAGTTTAAAGGACACACAACAAGAGAAAACGTAAAATGCAACAGGATTTCTATTTTGCGTAGTACTCTAAAGTAGAACTAGAAACTTACGTACCATCAACGTCCTACAGATGGTGTGAAAACTATCCCCATGTAAGATTTATCCATAAAAAGTTACAGTGACTTCTATAAAAATTCGAAACACCTGCGTTGTGGGGAAGTGAGACTATGTTCGACGCTGTGCTTGAAAACCACCGCCACGGGGTTGCGAGATGCTATCTCTATATCCGTAGGATGCTGGAAAAACAGATAGAAACTAACCGGATTTACATTTTTATGGATGCTGTGGTTAGCAAAAATCGTGATGCACACTTCCAGCGTCCTACGGATATAGAGGTAGCATCTCGCAACCCCATGGGAGTGGCTTTCAAGCACGGCGTCGAACAAAGTCTGGTTTCTTCTCACTTCCACACAACGCAGGTCTTTTGAATTTTTATAGAAGTCACTGTAACTTTTTATAGATAAATCTTACATAGGGGGTAGTTTTCACACCATCTGAGAGTTGACACTGTAAGACGTTGATGGAACGTAAGTTTCTAGTTCTATTTCTAGTTCTATTTTAGAGTACTACGCATTTTTTTTATAAATGGAGGCTAGTTTTCGCCCCTCACTGGGGGTGTGTTTCATATCTATTGTATGTACGCTGCTGTTTAACTTTAATTTGTATAATTCGATCGATTAGGATGTAACAACAACTATTCTCGTAGCTTGATATTCTTTTTACCCCAGTCCAGGTATGTTTTTTGGCTCTAGCTAAAGATTTTGGGGGTGTACGAATTTTTGTGACCCCGGATTCGGATTCAGCGACCGAATATACATAAGGATACATGGTCTGGCCTTTTTTTTGTGGGGTTGTGTAATTCACAGAATATTTGATTTGTCTACAAGATGTCCTGGGACGAGCCCCTACCATGCATTTACCCCAAAATATCAAACCATAACTTATACTTTACTATGCTAATATTCTAATTAAATAGTTTCCAATGTAGTAGGAATAGTTTCCATACTATATTACGTAACTCTCTGATTATATAGCCAGTAATGCTTACCTTTTTTGAAAGAGAATCAATGTGCTTTTCCCAGGTAAGTTTGTGGTGTACTATAACACCAAGACATTTTTTTAAAATTTGTTTATTGAATGCTTTTATGGTTCACTTTCATGAAAATTCTAAAGTTATGGTGTTTGTTAAAAATACCATAAAAAATTCCTTAATTATATTTAATGATAATCCATTATCCAAACACCACTCATGAAATTTATTGATGGAAATATTAGCCTTAGTTACTGCATTTGAAAGATGATGTTGAACTATTAAAATGTTAATGCCATCAGCATATATAATTACTTTTTGGTTGTTGGTGCTAGAGTGTATCATGTCATTTATAAATATAATAAAGAATAGTAGCCCCAGGACTGAGCCCTGTGGTACTCCCATGTTAATAACTTTTCCTCTGATATACTAGCGTTTAACCACTGTTTGCTTTCCTGTAGAAATGAGGCAGCCGAGAAGAAGATTGCGATCGACAGTATCAAATGCTCTGCTTAAGTAAAACAAAAATTACAACAAAATGAAAATATTGCAGACCGAGCAAATGATAACCACCCAGATATATTAAGGTTAATTTGCTGTAAGATAGTGAACACGATAGTATACCTTGGAGCCCTTTGTATTTAATACGAGCAGCTGCGAATATGAGATTTAGCGAAGAATACAGATGGCAAGATCGGTAAGATTGGCAAGATCGCAGAAAGTCACGAAACGTACACAGATCATACTTACTAGCGCTCTAGTTTTCTCCATTTTTTTTATGCCTCTGAGTCATGGACTGCTAGGTAAGCAGACATAATACTAATAGCTATATTATTCAAGAAATACGTTCCAAAAAACTACTCTCCAACATCGTGTTCTTTCGGCTTCTTACTTTTGGCGAAGAGAGGGCAATATAGAATGGTTGGTAGTTCTGAGCAAACCAGATGGCACGAGGTGAAGAGGATGTACTTCAAAACGTTGGAGTTATAAGAAAATATTTGGTGATGCTGTGTGCCTAATAGGCGGTGGAAGAAGTTACATCTGACTAAAACGAAACTGATTCGGAAGTTATGGTGTTTGGTGAAAATATCATGAAAAATGCCTTAATTACTTCCACGTCCAGTGGAAGTATAGTAACGACAAAAAAATTTTTAAAAATTTTTATTGTCCAAATGGGCTTAAAATGTTATGAAACGTCGAGATTTTAAGTTTGAGCGAAAAAAAAAAAATTCTGTCTGTCTGTCGGTCTGTCTGTCTGTCTGTCGGTCTGTCTGTCTGTCTTTCGGTCTGTCTGTCGGTCTGTCTGTCGGTCTGTCTGTCTGTAACTTTTTCTTGTGCGCACGTTTACTCTGGAACCGTTTAAGATATTGACTTGAAATTTGGTACATATATGTACTTTAATGAGATCTAGAACTAGATTACATTTTCATCTTGTTCCGTCGAAGGGTTGGGGGGTAAATTGGGGTAAATTTGGGGTAAATGGGTAACTCAAGCAGGTAAGAGTCCATGAAATTGGTATTTAGTATATACAAGAGAAGCTAATGTCTCAAAAAAATTTTTGGCATTAGCCACCCCCATTACCACCCCCACCTCCTTATTAAAGGGGATGAAAAAAAAAGTGTGATTTAGTGTATGTACAGGAACCAGAAACCTCAAAATATTTTTTTACTTCATCCACCCCCCACTACCACCACCCCCACCCCACTACCGATGTGGGGTATAGTTTTATGGGTTTTTGGGGTAGAGGATTTCAAATATTATATTATTAAAGTTCCATAAACAATTATTTTCACATACAAAGTTTTTTCGTTGTGAGTGACTTGGATAGAGAATCTGGATGTGGAAGTAGTGATTCCTTGGGCAGCGGTTTTTTATTTAATATTAATCCATTATCCAAAAACGACTCATGAAATTTATTGATGGAAATGTTAGCCTTAGTTACTGCATTTGAAAGATGATTTTTAAATATTAAAATATTAGTGTCATCAGCATACATAATTACTTTTTGGTTGTCAGTGCTAGAGTGTATTATATCGTATATAAAATAATAAAGGATGGTTGCCCCAGGACTGAGCCCTGTGGAACTCCCATGCTAATAACTTTTCCTCTAATTTACTAGTGTTTAACCATCGCCTGCTTTCTGTCTTGTAGAAATGAGGCATCCCAGAAGAAGATTGTCCTAACAATTATTTATTAACAGTTGTTATACCGAGTTTTTAAAATTATATAATTTACTTCCCTAAGAATCGTATAATCCCAGGTCATTAAAAACAGTTTAATTTTAAAACAAGATTGTTTATAATAATATAATATGAGAGGTGAGTTTAATTTGCATACGAAGATAGAAAAAAACATATGGTATCTTTCATGGAAAAAAAATGCTGACTCATTCAGATGTTAATCAAAATATCCCTCGTTAAGACACTTATGCTTCAGAAGCTGAGAAATTACACTTTAATATTAATTTTCTACTTAGTTTAATTATTATTATTTTGATAGCTAATTTAAATGGGTAAACAAGTATTTATGTTTATTTTCTTCCAGTTGATTAACACATATTTATTTGATATTTCACACTAGGATGACTCAATAAATGTAAAAGGCAGGTGTCTGCTGTAACTATTCTAATCATAGGCTAAGGTGTCAATTATTTTTAATCTCCCGTAAATTGAATACCTCGCTTTCATATGCGGCTTGTTTGATTCATTACAATTCAACTGATAATTTTATTAAAGCTTACCTAAGGCGTCTCTCTAGGAATACCTGGTATTTTTATCACCGCTTCTTAAACTTTCTAGTATTTTATCAATGTAACACTGTCATATAAATCAATTTGATTATTTAAGAAAAAAATTATATAATGTACTTATATGAAAAGAAATTTGTCCCCGAATAAAGTAGAAAATTATCTTTATTATTTGTCAGATAAAATTATAATAAACCACTTTTCCAATGGCTTTAGTTCATATATTTATCCTAAGCAATAAATTCCTGTATAATTTTATGTGTTAAGAGCCTACTGGTAAGTCTAGGTACATAATATCACTAATTGTAATATCACTAGTGCTTAGAATTTTATCGGTGAAATTTTATCGAAAGCTTTATTGCCTGGTTAATATAAAGAGTGTAAATTGACAGTTTAGTATCTGATTAAATCCCGAGCGCATTAGCGTGGGGGATTTAATCTTTGATAATAAACTGCCAATTTACACGAATTATATTATCTTTCGGCAACTCAGCTTGAGCAGAAACTTATAGATGAAATTTAAAGCACGAGTGGTATTTGGGGAGAATATTTCACGAATAAATAATTCATTAAGTACATCTAGGCTAGGCATATTAGGATTCTCAGAGGAAAGTTTTGCTATAGTTTTTATTTTCTCACCCTCTATGTTTTTTGGGTCGCTGAATACGAATTTGAAGTTTGCAGGCAAAAATTTGGCCCGGAACTTTGTTTTTTTAGCACTTTTTGCCCAAATTTTGGCACTTTTCTCAGTTTTTGGCCTATATCTCAGAAATGAAGCGTTTTTTCGACAAGCCCATTCCATACAAAATTAAAGTAGACAAAATTTCCTGTATATTTTATATATCACTTTTTTTTGTAAGACCAACCATTCCACCGTTAGAGCGCCCCAAAAAAAAAAACATATTCCTGGACCCAGTATACCTTACTTGAATAATGAATATAGGAAAAGTAATTGAAAAAATAGAGACAAACGAATGAAATGCAGTTATACTAAAGTAGTTATGTACAGTGTATTATGGTCAGTACCATAATATATACTCATATCATTATAATGATAAATGTTGCGAATGATGAATTACCGCAGGAGTTTTAGTCAATATATCGCTTCTACCCGGAATTAATTATTGTAAAGCTGAAAATTTTCTGAATTGTAGTTTTGGTCCAGGATAACACGTAGTAAAAAGTCCCCTACTCTCCCCCGTCGGCTTCCCTGTTTTTTTCAGAGCAACAAGGGCCTAAGTCGCAAAAATTGCAGAGCTGGCTATAAAGTACAACAGGAAGGTTGTTACTGGTCCGATTTGGGTTGAAATGATCATAAAAGATTAGAAGAAGCATATCCGTTCATATTTCAGATGTTCCATGCATATTTTTGTTCATAATTTTCCGTTCTAGTTCTGTAAACAGTTCAAAAATTTCAATATTTTTTTAAAAAAATTAGAAAAAGTCCGATATGGCGCCATTGCGGATAAATGAAGACACGTACCCCAGTAAACATTTCTCTTCATACTTTGGGCTTTCCATTGGTATGTCTACCTTCTCTGTAGCGTCACCCGTTACGGGGTTACGCCACTCTGAGTGTTGAGGCGGCGACACTCGGACATTTAAGTGCGTTCATTATTCAGTCACGTCTAGTCTAAACAATCAAGCAGCCACAAGACGAGCTATACCCTTAGTTTTTTAACTTTGACAGTTCTCAAAGTGTATGCATTGGTTAATTGGTGGGGCAAAATTGCGTGATCTTAGTTAAACCATGTAGTAGAGAAATTTTAGTTTTTCACCAGGAATTAATTATTGTAAAGCTGAAAATTTGCAGGATTGTAGTTTTGGTCCAGGACAACACGTACTAAAAAGTCCTCTACTCTCCCCCGTCGGATTCTTTGTTCTTGGGGAGTAACAAGGGCCTAAGTTGCAGAAATTGCAGAGCTGGCTATAAAGTGCAGCGAAAAGGTTGTTACTGGCCCAAAATGATCATAAAAGCTTCGGAGAAGCATATACGTTCGTATTTCACATGTTACATGCATATTTCGTTCATAATTTTCCGTTCTAGTGCTGTCAAAACTTCAAGAATTGAAAAAATTCGAAATGGCTCCATTGCGGATAAATGAAGATTCGGAGGGAAAAATGTACCCGGTTAAGGTTAACTGTTTTAAAATTCAGTTGCAAGATTTGCCCTAAACAAACTAACATACATACATAGCAAGTTAAATAAAAGCTTGTAAAAAACGATTCGAGTGTTCCTTCCAACATTTTTACGACTTGATTCGCTAACCAAGGGTCTCACACAAATTTTGGAAATTTGGAACTTTATATTCAGCAATCATGACAACCCACACAAAACACGAGGTTATTATAATAATCATTTACGATCAACAGTTAAGTATCGTAGCAAGGGCGATTTCCGCGAAAACGGTGAATTTCACTAGATACGGGAAATGGCCCTTTTTTGGCGCGCTCTAGCGGCGGAACGGTTAGTCTTCCAAAAAAACGTTATATATAAAAAATGTAGGAAATTTTGTCTACATTAATTTTATATGGAATGGGCTTGTCGAAAAAACGCTTGCTTTCTGAGATATAGGCCAAAAACTGAGAAAAGTGCCAACATTTGGGCAAAAAGTGCCAAAAAAACAAAGTTCCGAGTCAAATTTTTGCCTACAAACTTCAAATTCATATTCAGTGACCCAAAAAACATAGAGGGTGAGAAAATCAAAACTATAGCAAAACTTTCCTCTGAACCCCCATTTTTTTCCTAATATGCCTAGCTTAATCTTCAATATTATGTTTTGTAATTAATTGCCTTCAGACGTTTTCTTGTCATTTTTTGAAGTTTACTGACCTTTATTTTCAATTTCATAATTTACGTCACATACAAATGCTTTTCCAAAGCAACTCATCAAATAAAAAACAAAATAGGAATAAATGATGTAATAACAATGACAATCAAGAAAAATAGTATACGATAAACCATAGGTATTGTAACTCACTTCACTGCAAAGTGTTCTCGGGCACGCTTCGACCAATCACACTACGAGTAAAGCTAGACAATATTGCATTTTACCAATCTCCCGCTTTTACGTTCTAAGGTTGCCAACATCAGATGAAATGGTACCGCCATTTAGTAACGATGGCTTAGACTTAACTTAACTGTGTATACAGTGAATTTTTCAAGAATTATTATATTAAACTATATATTAATATACAATATTTATGTATTTAATCCTTATTTTTAGTTTAAAAAGTTTAATAATTGAGTTAAGGTTTTCCTGTTGAAGTAGAGAGAACTTTAAGTACAACGAATTACAATGTATAGTGCTAGTGCAGAGTCTTCATTTTTCGAATCAGGTGTTGTTACCTACTTTGTGATGGATTACTATACGTAAGTACATTTGTGTATTTAACATGAAATAATTGATTTGTCTGCTTCGTAGGCATTTGTATTTAATTCTAGTTGTGAAAATTGTTTTGTAATTACGTTAGGTATTATAGCCATTGAAAGCTTTGTATAACTTGTCCCGAACCTATATAGGTTCCACAGTCTTGGCTTCGAAATTGGGAGTTGTCAACTTATGTGGTGTTTTTAGGTTATTTTTTATTATCATATTATTACGTACATAATGCAATACTGCAATTTACAATTTACGTTAACAATTAGCAATAACCTAGAGAAGATATTTACAAATAAAATTTGAAAGAACGAGTTGTCCTATTTGCCGAAAACATTTCACGAAACAAAATGTCAAAATATTATCGAGATATTTGTCGACGCGACGATACAAAAAATTAGAGCGATAATGTTTTTGTATTGGTACTGCCAAAAGCCTATCTAGGTTAGTTTACCACTAATAATGACTTTTGATTGGTGCAATGTTGTCAAAAAACGGTCATTCATTGGCTATCACGTTAATAAGTGAAATAATCGAAAACGTTTTTTTGAGATCGTTGTTGCCTAGTAACGTAAAGAGTGCAAATTGATACAGTTTATTATCTGATAATAAACTGTAATTTTACACGAATTATATTACTTTTGGCAACTTAGCTGGAAAACCCTATTTTAAAAGCATGAGTGGCATTTGGGGAGAATATTTTATGATTAAATTATGTTGCGACCGTACCTTGTATATTCAGTTTTAGTAAAATAGGTTTAAGATTTCATATTTTATTATTATTACTAATTTTCTTACTAAGGCAGTTGTATGTTCTCTTTAATTTAAAAAAAAATGCATAGGAGGCATCTGTGGATTGGAAAGATGACGCCAAGAAGACTATGGAGCAAGAATCTCGGTAACAGTACAGACGCAGAAGTGTCAATTCTCTATTTTCTCTTATAATTAATAATATAACCGGCTTTTCTTAATATTTCAAGTACTCTAAACTTAACATAGGTCATTGCTCTAAAATATCCTATTTTGCTATTACTCAACAACGCTGGAAGCGAAAACAATGCAGGAAAAAGGGTAAGTCGATTCTGTTTTGAGACCTGCGCGTTTTTTTTTTTTCATTTTGACTCATTCAAATTAATTAAATACATAAACATATTTATGATATCAAGTTTTTCGTTTAATTTTTTTCATTTTCTGCTGTTTACTGCCGTTTTCTTTTTCAATTTAATAATTTATGTCACATAAAATGTATTTCCATTTCGAAAAAAAAAAAAACAATTAAGATGTAAACATTGAAAAAACGTAACTGCAGAAACTTAAAGTTCTCGTGAGTCGCATTATTAAAAAAAAATGTAATGACAACCAAGGAACAAAATAGCATGTTGGAGCCATAGATATTTTAATACATAGACTGGCTCAAAACCACTGAGGAGTCTCTACCTCAAAGAGTTTTTGCTTTGACCAATCACATTACAAATAAAGACCGAGACAGCACTACTACTTCTACTAATGTGCCGTCCATAGAAATTAGGTACCTATCCATAGTCCTCCCATTAGAATGAGGAACGGAATTTGGTTCTAGTACCACTACGAAAACCACGTGTTTAATGAAGAAAATATTTTAGACTTCAATCTACTGTAGCCATTAAAATGTAAATAATATTCATCACATTTTATTTCATAATTTTAGTGACCTTCTTATTTTTTACACGTGGTTAGAAATTTTTAGAAACGTTTTCTCTACATGTTAAACGCTTTTTGTAAGTTTCAACCTCATTTGAGTAAACCTATACCTAGAAAATATAGATTGAAATTTCATTGATGATGATAATCTGGATTGTAACAAAAAAATTAAAATGTTCGCAGAGGCAATAATGGATGCAATGGTAAATGCTTTTCCTGAAAGGTCAGTTTTGTATGATCCAGATCTTACTTACGATTTAAACTGGTTCAGTGAAATGAGGTCAAAATTAATGCTATTGTCAGATCTATATAAACAATATAAAAGTAATTATCTGAAAAGGGAGTTATCTAATTACAAAACCAAATATAGAAATGCTATTATAAATGCAAGAAAAATTAATAATGAGAAGTTAATAAGAAATTCTCAAAATTCAGTAAAAACCATGTAGAAAATCATAAATAAGAAGAGGAAAAACACACGTTTTTAAACACAGAGATATTAATTTTTTTACAAACCAGTTTAGCAATTTGTTCAATGAAGTTGCTGAAAATTTTTTAGAGGAGTTAGCTGATAGTGAAATAGATCCTGTGGACAAAATGCATCATACTGAATTACACAATATAAACTCATTTGATTTTAAACCAGTAACTCATAATAATAACAGAGAAGTTATAGACTCAATAAAAAAAAGCAGTAAAGACATCTATGTCCTAAATATAACTCTAATTAAAACTTTTAATCATTTGATCATACCACCATTATGCAAACTTATAAACTTGTGCATTAAAGAATCGTGCTTCCCAGACTGTCTTAAAGAGGCTATTGTAATTCCTTTATTTAAAATCGCTGCCCAAGGAATCACTACTTCCACATCCAGATACTTTTCCAAGTCACTCACAACGAAAAAATTTTTGTATCTGGAAATAATTGTTTATGGAACTTTAATAATATAATATTTGAAATTCTCTACCCCAAAACCCATAAAACGATACCCCACATCGGTAGCGGGGTGGGGGTGGTGATAAGGGGTGGTAGTGGGGGTGGATGAAGTAAAAAAACATTTTGAGGTTTCTGGTTCTTGTACGCCCACTAAATCACAATTTTTTTTCATCCCCTTTAATAATGGGGTGGGGGTGGTAAGGGGGATGGTTAAAGCCAAAATTTTTTTTGAGACCTTAGCTTCTCTTGTATATACTAAATACCAATTTTATGGACTCTTACCTGCTTGATTTACCTATTTTCCCCAAATTTACCTCAATTTACCCCCCAACCCTTCGACGGAACAAGATGAAAATATAATCTAGTTCTAGATCTCGTTAAAGTACATATGTGTACCAAATTTCAAGTCAATATCTCAAACGGTTCCAGAGTAAACGTGCGCACAAAAAAAGTTACAGACTGACAGACCGACAGACAGACCGACAGACAGACCGACAGACAGAAATTTTTTTTCACTCAAACTTAAAATCTCGACGTTTCGTGACATTCTAAGCCTATTTGAACAATAAAAATTTTTAAAATTTTTCTTGTCGTTACTATACTTCCACTGGATGTGGAAGTAAAAAGGAGATGCAAATGATGCATATAACTATAATAGGCCTGTGTCACTACTACCAATCTTTTCAAAAATGGTGGAAAAATACCACCTTTACTGCATTACTTTAAGCTAAAAAAATTACTGCATTGAAAAAAAAAAGGTTCGGTTTATACTTAATAAACCGAACCTTTTTTTTTCAATGTGTAACAATAACAAATTACTTTAAATTTTTCATCCTTCAAATGCAAATGTTTAGTCAATTATATCAGTCAGATTATTATTAATAAATAGAAGAAGTTGTAGACGCCCCAGATTTAACCCCTGTGGTAATCCAGAAAAAATGGCACCAAGTTTTAGACCATTATATGCAGCTAAATAAACTCTGTTAGGCAGGTAAATATTTATGAGAGATGAAAATTGGTAACACAAAATAACGGATACCAGGGCTTATGCAAAATTATGTGGTCAATGCACAATATAATTAAATATGTATAACAGTCTCCGTAATTATTGTGTTCATAGAACTTTAGGTATATTTAAAATAACCGAGTTCGCGCCGAAATACTCATCCATGAAAAATGTTGGTATAATATATGGTAATTATATATGCATCCACATCTTAAGTGACTACTTATCTTTTCAACTGGTTCAAAGTATTATTCATTTCAGAAACCACTAATTATAGAATATTTTATTATGAATCGAAGTCTTAGTCTGGCCGTCTAGATTCTCCGCAATTAACCTGTTCGGATTCCAGGCACGATTAGTGAATTGGAATAAAAAACATCATTTAAATGAATAATGAACAGAGAATCTTATCTAAATAAATTAGAAACCGTTTTAAAATATATCATTTCATAAAATCGTACACATTCTTAATAGTTCTGAATGTTAAAGTTAAGGAATAGGCTTACTCGAAGCACAAGCAAGAGGCGTAAGTGTACTCAAGAACAAATTAACTGAAGGTGAATATATTATAAGCAAATGGAAATCTAGTTACTTCTTTAATTGTATATATACATTTTTTTATGAGTTGCGGTGCCAGAAACCCCGCCGTACTGAAGCTCAAGTTATTGTATCCCATAGTCTCGTTATCCCATTAATCCCTTTCCTCTCAAAAAGGAGAGTGTACGGTCAATGGGAGCTCTGGCTATTTTTTCCGGGGTCACAGTTGGTGCCCCGAAGTATGAAATCTAGTTACTTCTTTAATTCGTCGAGAGTAAGATGTATATTGTATATATACATTTTTTCTATGGGTTGCGGTGCCAGAAACCCCACCGTACTGAAGCTCAAGTTATTGTACCCCATAGTCTCGTTATCTCATTAATCCCGTTCCTCTCAAAACGGACAGTGTACGGTCAATGGGAGCTCTAGCTATTTTTTCCGGGGTCACAGTTGGTCCCCCGAAGTATGAAAACCTCCCAGCCACCAAGGCTGGGCATTCACGGAGTTTCCTCATCCTCACCACATATCCTGCATTCTGGATTGTCCTTCACACCTATGTTGGTTATATGTCTATTCAGTGTGCAGTGTCCTGTTAGGATTCCCACTGAACATCTCAGCTGTTTTCTGCTCAGCTTTAGCAATTCGTTGGTCTTTGTCTTGGATGACCCGCCAGTGATGAGCATACGTGACTGTCTCATCCCCGGCGCCCCGCCCCGGTCCAATACAAGTTATGTTTCTGACTCAATAGTTCCTTTACCATTCCTCTTGCAGCATTGTATGATATCCCTCAGGATGGCCCCAGGATGTTTTTGCACCTTCTTTGACCACCTTATCTACTTTTTGGTTGCTTTCATTGCCCTGGTGTTATCGCGTCCACTCCAGTTGTATACTGTTGTGTTCCGCCAGTTTCGCCAGGGATTCGAGGCACCCTTTTATCGTTTTGGAACGTATCTCTAATGCATTCAGAGCTTTGAGAGCTGCTTGACTGTCAGTGATGATGCGGATTGTTTTGTCAGTGTGTGACCTCCATATCGTTTCTTGTGCACAGATTTCTATAGCTGTGACCACTGATTGACCGACTTCCGGTTTCGATGCAATTGACACGAAAATCAAATTTTTAAATGAAACAACCTGTATATTTTTGCATATTTGGATCCTGCTGGCCAAAATACATATGATCTAACCCACAAAATATTATTTCGATTTTAAAGAAATATAGATTCTTTAATTTTTAATTGTAATCATAAAATGCTGCGATTTTACCAAAATTGTTGAAAAATGGTCTGCAAGCATCTTTAAAATATTACCCCTTCAGATACCAGCATTAAACACGATTTATTCTTTAATAAGTTCAACGATATTAGTTTTTCATCGAAAACTGTTTTTTTTTTCGTATGGAACTCCTATGGGACAACATGTTATTTAATTAGATCTTCAAATTAAAAAGAAAATGATATGCATAGTGTCTACTTTTTCTTTATACTAAATTCATAAAAAAATGAATAAATAAAAAATTTAAAAAAGCTATATTTTTTTAAAATCAAAAATAATATATTTGAGGGTCTGACCATATGTATTTTGGTCAGCAGGGTATATAATAACATAAATTGAAGTTAATTAAAACCTTTATAAGAAAACATTAACACATTTCATGTACAAGGTGAGGTAAAAAAATATTCAAAGAAATTAAGTCTCCTTCCTTAATAATTTTTTCAAAAAACATTTTTTTAAATCACTCTATATGCACGTTTAAAGGCTTTAAAAATGTCTACAATTTGATGTACCCAACATGGTTGTCTCTTCAAAAATAAAAAAGTTACAAGCCTGGGGACTTTTAAGTGGCGGACCCCGTACAGTGTGTTGGTTTGATTCATACTCTGCAGCCGTAGACAACAAGTCAAAGTACACTGTAAAAAATGTATGTAAAATTACATTTATGTATGTAAAAATACTTTGAAAGTTAGTTCAATTTTCTATGAAATTATACAGAGTTAATTTATATTTACCAGGACTTTCAGGGCAAAGTTAAACATATTTATGATTTATTACATAAAGTAAATTAAAACTACACCCATTCATGTATCTTTACTTCAATTAATGTAATTTTCCATATAATTATATTATGATAATAATGTATGAATTACATAAAAAAAATAATTTATAAATACATAGTTAATCAGGTAACTTTCAAAGTATTTTTACATACACAAATGTAATTTTACATACATTTTTTACAATGTAGTGACACAATGATATACCCTTATCCACTGTCTTACCAGGTGTGCCACAGGGATATTTACTGGGGCTATTATTGTTCGTTATTTATAGGGTAGATATGCATAAAGAAGTTAGGCACTGTATGCTCAACTCGTATGCGGATGATCAGTAAATGATCTGTCGAATTCCACCGCTGCGTGCAGCAAAATTAATGAACATCTACAGAGATTGTCCCAATACACTGAGAATCATGATCTGGTATTAAATCAAGAAAACTTGTTCTATAAATATTCGCAAAAAGTTGTTAGCTAAAGTTAATAAAACTGATATGCAACTTAACGTAAATAATGACCTTTCAAATCTCTAAAAAAACCTCGTCATATTGTTTGATTCTCAATTTTCTTTCCGTGATCACATGAACTAGTTATTACAGGTATATTATGGTAAACTTAGACATACCTACCAATTTAATCATATTTTGTTGTAAAATATAAAATTAAAATTAATTGAATCCCTAGTTTCATCTAAGCCTGCTACGGTTTATAAAATTTTCAGGAATATTGTCATCGCTAAGTAGGTACTTTTGGTTATATTTAAGAAAAATAATCTCCGGATTCTAATCAACAGAAAGAATGTGTTATGTATAAACAACTTAATAAATCAAGACATTGTCACCTATGCTGCCAATCTAAGCGTCCAGCTTTCTGTTCACGCTTTTGTAAACAGGTGAAAAATAAATTAAATTATGTTAAATGATACAATCTGCTATACCGCTGACTGAAAATGTTTAAATATATGTTATTAGTAGTTTTATAGTGGTTAAAAACTCACTAACACAATGATTCATATTTGAAACGACTCAGTAAACACTAATAAGTCTAAAAAACGTTTTATATGCTGCAAAACTGTACGTCGAAAAACGGTAAATTTAAACTTTTATTATTGCGACAGTCTGCCAAAATCAACGTTTATAAAACATATGTACTGCGTGAGCAAAAAAAATAGGGCAACTATTTTTTTCTAATGTAAATCTGTCTCTATTTGCACACTTGCAATGAATTTTGACAAATAACTGACAATGTCACAAAAATTAAAGTTAGATGCACACAATTAGATTTTAGCGTTATAAGACCCATTGTTTATGCGCACGACAGTACTATACCCAGAAATGTAGTTAAATTATGACATTTATTTATGTCTGTTATGTCTATGTTTATATTATCCATCGATAATTTTTATCTATCTATCTACGTCTAATTATGTCTTATATGTATCTTGAATGAATGTAAATAAATTATTATTCCAGACATCGTCGTTTTGGTAAATGTCTTGTCCTTTTATATCCAAAGGTACTTCAGCCAAAATATCAGGTAAATTATTTCTTAAAAATTCTAAATAATTGTCGCCATTTAAATGATCTAGCAAAAAATATGGACCAATCAAAACTCTGCCTATTAGACCTGCCCACACATTTGCATTAAAATGTTGAAACGAAGTTTGTTTCTTCATGTGGGGATTTTCTTTTGCCCAATAATGAAGGGTGTGAAAGTTAGTAATCATTTCACGAGAAAATTTGGATTCATCCGTCCACAAACTGCTACGTTAAAATATTGCATCTTCTATGTCGGCATTTAAAATAAACCGATAACAAATAGTTCTATGAACTGGGTCGCTATCCTCAAGTCCTTGCACGGAATGGGTGAATTCGTTCAGAGTGTAGAACTGACAACACCTTCCATATTGATAAGTTTGGCTGTAAAGTTATTTTTCTGGTGCTCGTGGTTTGATCTGGCTCAAAAGTATCCAACATTTGTAGATCCACTGCAGCGCGATGTTGTTGGTTATTAACTTTAGGTTCTGTGTGATGTAGATTACCAGTTTCATTTAGCGCCCTTCTTATTTTTCCACGCGATTAAAATTTTTAAAACATTTTCTATACATCGTAAATGCTTTGGGTCAGCTTCAACCTCATTTGAATAAACTTATACCTTTTACACACACTTCTGCATTACTTTAAACTAAATATACTCTAAACTAAAAAAATGTACTGTTTAAGTATAAACCGAACGTTCTGTTTCAATGTTTAACAACAACAAATTGGTTTAAATTTTTCAATTTTTAGTAAATTTTAGCATCATCTGCAAATGCAAGTGTTTATTCAATTATATCAGTCAGACACTATTATTAATAGGAAGAAATTGTAAACACCTCAGGTTTAACCCCAGTGGTAATCATAATAATTTATTCACACTATACTAAATAATATTGTAATACAGTGAATAATGAGATAAATGATACAACCTATGAATAATTATTAAAATGGCAAAATTTCAATTCGTAATTGGTAATTGATAATGCAATTGACTCTTTCTCACATTTGTGCAGAGCTTAATATTAATAACACGTAGATGTTATTGAAAAAAAAAGTGAAATAATGTCGAGATGATATTGAAAGTTTGTATATTGATGCATTTAATATTATGTAAATGAAATATAATCACAGAGGAAGTCGGTAATAACACCCATAAAAAACCTAATAGCCATACGATATTCTCAACTTCTCTCTTCAAAATCTCATAAATATATAGAAATATACATTGTTGTAGGAACCTCACGAAGTACCGGAGCTTTAAAATACGACCACATTCATGTTTTCTTTCTTCGAACGATTAGTACTTAAACCAAGCAGTACCATTTTGGAGAATAAATTGTATTTATTACGTATTTATTACAGCCGAAAGGTTGAGGCGCATACAAACCACGAATATATCACGAAAGCATTCGTTTTGGTTCCTTGGTTAATGTAAAAATGGTGTTTAAATGTCTAGAGAATTTAGTGGTTCCGGTTCCATACAAAATTTAAAGATCCATTGTATGCATCTCTGAAACAAATTATATTTTACGTTTTACTCATATATTAGTACCGTAGAAAATTATTTACGTAGAAATAAAGGTTACTGCAAAGTGGTAAATATTATAGAGATAAAAGAACTTTGACTGCTTTATATATGTTTAAATTTTATAATGATTTTGAAAAATTTGGTAATAATGTACTATTTTATAAATGAAAAGCTTATAACTTGCGAATTTTCTGATCAGCTTCACGATTCTTCCGTGAGGATCTGACAAGAAATTACACAGCAGGAAATACACTCCACTCCCTAATTTTAAAAATATAATATGATCAGGTAAAAATCTGTTTTGAATAAACTCATATAACAAGTGCGAAAGTAGACAGCACGTGATCTTCATCGGTTTTTCATCCATGTGCTTGCATGTCCAAGGACATAGTATGAATATCCTATGGATGCCTGCTTTATATCCATACACGAATGTTCGCATATTATTCATAATGGAATATCCACTAGACGTTTATTTCTTATCCATTTTTTAATATTCATATTCATCGCCCATTAAAGGATATATATTGGATGCAATTTCTAATTCTTGACGAATATCTGTACATTATCCATGGATGGATATCCAGTGTATATCAGGTCTTATCCATCATCGAATATTCGTACATTGTCCATTAAGGGATATACATTGGATGCTCGTTTCTGAACGATCTACACATATTTGTACATTGTCCATCGAGAGATGTCCACTGGATATTCGTTCTTATTCATCAACAAATATCCGCACATTGTCCATGAGGGGATGTATATATGTGATATCCATTTCTGATCCATCTACGAATATCCGTGCATTGTCCATCGAAAGATATCCAGCAGATATCCGTTTTTATCCATCAACGTATATCTGTAGATTGCCGACTCACGGATGACACTCATGTATTTGTCAGCCATTTTTTGGAGTATACATATATTACATAATATATTAAACATACATTTGGATATTTCAAATTCAATATATATTATTTGTTTAGCATTTTCAAAATTGCTTGTTCGTTCTTTGTTGGTGAAGTTTATTTGATTATGCATTACGAGGTAGTTTGTTGTAGAAATTATTTATAGATGACGCCACTTATAAACCATTGAAAATGAGCAGTCACACTCTATCTAATATTGTAATAAATTAATACTAAACAGTACAGTGGATATTCGCTGTATGCCCGTTGTCCAGTTACCTGTAACAAATACTAGGATATATTTCCAGTGGATTTTCCCAAGGCATTATGATAGATATTCTATGAACGTCCATAGTTATGACAAAAGAATATCCATAGGAAATTCTACGTGGTACATATCTGCTCCTTAAAGATAACCGCCTTATAACCTTCTTGTCGACTGTGGATATCCATAGGACGTACATAGAATATACTTGAGCTGTATGATAACAGAGCGTGCAATTATGGACAGTACTTAATTAATATTTAAACTATTAGAAAAATATTAAGCAAATTAAAACAGCGAGAATATAATGATGATTAAGCGCAGTAGACAGCGGCAGGTAAAGTTAGCTGTCGCTGTCTGGTTAATTGTAAGCAACAATAACACGGGTATACCGTATATATATTTGTTTATTTTGTAGTGTAAGTGCCAATAAACATATAAATTAAGATGTCCGCCATATGATGTAAATAAAACATTAAATAAGTTAATTTCATCTTCGGAATAACTTGAGGGGCTATAAATGCTGTGGAGCTGTAATACTGTAGGTGTACTATTATGGTAAACGGAGAAAGTATTCTGAAGAAAATGATGACATGCACGTAACAATGCAATAACAGATATTAAAATGTTCATGCAACCCGGGCTGTATTGTTTTAAATTATAAAAGTGTAACCAGTTAAATATTCCGCGTGTGTGCAATAAAATCAAAAACCCTTGACAATATAGCTAAAAAATAATCTATTGTTCTTGTAATCATTTTATTTATTTTGTAATTTATATCAGTGGTGGATGTAAGATCTAGGTGTCGGAAAAATAAAATTTGGAACATATTTATATTATTTTAGTATTGTGAAAGTGATAATAGAGTCGACCAACAACATCGAAGTAAAATCATTATACAGTGTGTCCCAGGATAGATGTAACAAGAGGTGTAATGAACCAAAAATGTTGGAATTTTGGAATGGTATTTGGGGATTGAGTCCTTCTTGTTGTAAAACTAAAGTATACAAAAAATGACTTGATTTGGTGTTCTACAGGGTGTTTTATAAGCAAAGTTGTAAAAATCACCACTAATAAAGTACTTAATTTTTCAAAATATGAAAAAATTCCACTAAGAATGCAATTTTATACCAAATTTCAGGAATATAAAATTATTTTTTTGAAACTTCCCATTTTTTCAATAAATTAGTATTTTATTTTGAACCATTCAATTAAAACTGCATAGAAATTATTTTTTGTGAATTAATATTTAAGAAGCTAAAAGTAGGCTATGAGAAAAGCAGTGGATACACATTTATCATTTATTATTGACATATCTGTCAAACGTAGTCAATATTATCATTAATTTCTGTTTCAAATTAACGAACCAAGCATAAAAAATTAAGTGAAAATGGTACTTGCAGTGCGTGAAAAAATTTATATTGTGCAATGCTACGGAATTGGCGGTGAAAACTCGCTAAGAGAAGTGGTAAGCCAATTTAATTTGAAATTTCCCAACACTGCTTTGTCACGTACTCAGGCTATGAGAATAATTAAAAAGTTTCTGGCTACTGGTAGTGTTCTTAACATGAAAAGAAAAATAAAAGCATATGATGAAGACAATGTTGGGGCTATTAGAGCTCATGCCTCTGACAAGACCCAAAGGCCCCAATAATTTTTTTCACTTCCCACCCACACTACCACCACCCCACTACCGATGTGGCATATCGTTTTATGGGTTTTGGTGTCGACGATTACAAATATTATATTATTAGAGTTCCATAAACAATTGTTTCCACATAGTGGAGTGCAAATATATTTTAATTGCATTAAAATCGGTACAAGTATATTCGAAGTAAGTGATACCGATTCCTAAATAAAAGATTCAAAATGACGGATTCTTAATGGTTGCCATAAATAACATGTATGTGCAATTTCATAATTATTTCCGTATTGAGGTAGTGCATAATTTGAATTTTTTGTGTACAAATAGGCTTAAAATGTTATGAAATATTGAGATTTTAAGTTAGAGTCGGTCTGTACTACTCTGGAATGGTTTATGATATTGGCTTGAAATTTGGTACACGTATGTATTATAACAAGATTGGAAATAGATTATATGTTGATCTTATGCCGTTAAAGGTTGGGGGAAATGTAAATATATAAAACAAGCAATTGGAATTTAATGTATGCACAAGAACCGAACCTCGCAAAAATTGTTTTGACATCAGCTACTCTCACTGTCACTCCACACCCCATTGTTAAAGAGGTTAAAAATAAAACTGTGATTTAATGTGTGTACAAGAACCAAAGGCGTCCAATTTCTTTTGGCCTTAGCCACTCATTACCCCGTATTATTACCACCCACACAAACCCCATTATTAAAGGTTGTGAAAAAAATAAAATTGGCGACTTTTAGTGGAAAGTATACATGGTAGTCACTCTAAAAAATAACTAATTAGGAAACGACGCACGTAGGAAAATAATATATGAAATATAGTTGTCCCTATTGTCAGGAAGAAAACATGATATGCTTTTTGTTAAAAAAAATACACAGAGTAGTCATGCTATAGAAGAGATAATGGCTAAATATAAAATGCTAAAACAGAGAGGTAAGTTTTGCGTAATTACTTTTACAGATTTCTTTCAGAATTGATTTAGAAATGTTTGTACTAATATGTACATTTTTTTGTGCAGCTTTTTCTTCTGCAAAATTTTGGTGTCTTAAAGTATTGGAGCGAAAATAAATTATTTTTTCAATTTTCAATTACTTCATTTTTGTTTATAAATACTTCATGCAATTTGCGAAAAAATTTCAGTCATTATTATTATTTTATTAAAGCATTTTTTTTAGCATATCAAGTATATGCTCGATTATTAGTCAAATAATAGATTATTACTTATTTTGACCTTAAAATCTGAGATAGTTAAGGTAATTTGGAGCATCCTGTATAAGTTCTATATTCAAAATGTATAAATGGAGTAAATATATATATAAGTTTTACAGCAAAAGACAATATGATTATCATTTTAATAAGACCCATCTCATATTGACACAAATTTTCTTAAATTTTTATTTTTCATTTTTAGACTCTAAGCTTTCAATTTTATATTATTCTACGTTATCATTTCTGAAATATTTCTATAATCTCTTTTTTGTATTTTCTTTGCTTTTTTTTCTGATACAGTTGATATAAGTACTCGTAAGTGTGTGGGTTAACTCTCGGGATCATATTTTATGCACTGGTATTTTAGTACATCAGGGCACAAAATATAATTTACACAAATTTGCCATTGGATCTACACTTTTAATCTTAATATATTTACATTTTGGCCTTTCTTCAATCTCACTATTAAAAAGAATAAACATTTTATAGCTTGCTCATCCAGTTTAACACTCGGAAACAGCAATTTGCTTAATGATTTATTAAATTCCGCCATAAGAAACATTATTTATTTGGACTCACGCTCTGTAAGTTAAGTAATTTAAGTAGTTTTGTTGTTAATTAGGTCGTCGGTTTCATGTAAGTTTCATGATTATGCATGCAGTGGTTAAGTGTAACTGATTCACAATCAGGTTGAAATGTATAATTAAGATGGACAAACATTAATTAATTGTCTTTACTTATGTTAATATAGTCAACATTTTAACAAAGAAAACTTGAAAATATACGTATTGTGAACATTATACTTCTATATACTCATCAAGAAAGAGTTGTCTTTACTTAGTCTCCCATGAAACTATATAATTACATAATTTGTATTTAGAGGTGTATAAGAAATATCCAAATATTTGATGTGGCTAGTCAAAACTTTCTTATACGAGAGTGTATATGCACTACGCAGTCTGTATAGACTGTCTATTTTATGAATATCTCGCTTAATCGTAAAAGAAAGATCTTGTGATTTATTCCCAAGTTTTAAATGGTATGTTCTCTTGATTCGGTAGCAGAGAAAACCATTCTTTCTGCGAGACAGCTTTTTTGAATGTCTCTGCCCATTTCGTACATTTTTTTTTTTTTTGGTTTACATAATTCAGTATTTTATTTACTTAGATTATTAGTGGCAGGCTCTCTCTTTATTTTTTTTTTTTCAGAAAATGAACCCCGAATTTGAAGATTTAAAACTGTGCATGGAATGACAAACCTATAGGCGGAAAGACACTGGTTATCCTTTGACCGAGAAGTAACCTGTAACCTAGAGGTAGAGCTAAAGCCCCAGCCATTGGCAAGATTGCATTTTACCATTCATTCATGAACAGTTTGTTCATTGCTTCTCTGCAAAAGGGCAGTTTCAAATATGGTTTCCATAGCAATTACTGGAGTGCTTCTGATGGCTTCTGCTATTTTTAGAGAGGCTACCATTTGAATTGAACATAGGCGAGCTCTATTTGAAGAGAGCTACGGAAAGTGTCGCAACAGACTACGTAAATTATGAGGGGTTTTACCATAACAGTATACGCCAAAGCCTGGTCATCATAACTATTCCCCATTTGGAACCGAAGATACGTTTGCATATCTATAGAAATGCGTAGGCCTTACGCAACAGTTTGGAGTCTACGATTACTCCCACACAAATGAGAAGGAACAATTGTAAATCGTTTGTTTTTCTCCTTTTCGCTAACCTCATTAGCTCTGATTTGTTGGGGTGGACAGAGAGTCACATGTAATAACCGAACTATGTTTTGAAAACCTTTTGCATGAACTTTCAAATTCGTTTTTGTATCACGACAGCCATATGTTCTGGATGTATTTATGCATAAAAGCCTGCTCTCTTGAATTCGACCAGTAGCCCATCGAGCAAGAGGTTCCACAATAGTTGGGACAGTACCTATATCTGCGGATACCTTCGGCCGGCCTTGGCTCTAACCGATTCGTTACGAAGCATACTTTCAATGTCACGAGTACTCAACGTGTACGATATTCGTCTAATATGGTGTGAACTAGAGTTATCCAGCAAAAACAAAAGTGGTCGTACTGACGCGCGCACAGACGCACCAAATTAGAAAACATGAATTTCTAATAATGGCCTAAGTAGATATCAAACATACATACAACAACATATCAAAAACACAAAACTACATAACCCTTTGCCAAGTAACCACTTCCCCTCCTTTTAACGACCTCGCCACTAAGCTATTGGGTATATAACCAATTTTTAAAAACAAATAATAACATATTAACTTGCCCATTTCCTTTAAAGTTTGTGTCCGAATTCTGATATACTTAATTTGCGCCATCAGATTTTAAAAACATTTGCATCGCAAGCAACCAAGGAAGTTTTCACATAAATTTTTACTACAAACTATTTGAAGCTTGACGGCTTTCCAAAGCGCGTACTACTAATTAGTTTCTAATTAGAAGAACTCAATGAATGAGTACTTAATCGCATGCAGGATGTTTGTTAAAAATTAGACACCTATTATATCCTCAGCAGAATCAGCAATTGTGATATATCTGTAATTAAAATAAAATAAACTTTTTTATGTTTCCTCATTAATTTGCCGAGAAATACGATAGGTGTAATAAAAGTTAAACACTGATTCGTTGATTATAAACTGCGACTAATATGGGGAAATAAAAGTAATAAATATAATTCTAAATATTTTAAATCATTAACGTTTATTAATATTACTTATATATTTAAAGCAACTTAATTTGTTTAATTGACTATACATATTTGTATAGTACTTGCATTAACATTTTTATTTAAATGAAAACACACTTTTAATGGCCTCTTTCTAGCGTGGTGCGATAATAGTATGTTAATGACATGACACCTGTATGCTGTTTACCTTCCTAGCATGTAGCATCAAATGAGGTGTCACCTTTCGTTTGCGCCGGAGAGAGATGTTTGATTGTCCTGGTTGCACTAATGCGAGAGCATTTCTCTTTATGTGATAAATAAACAATGTCTTTTGATAATAAGACATAAATAATATGATATCCTTCTTGCTAATATCCATCCCCTAGGTAAGTGCTGACTTATTATTTTTTCCCAAACATTGACTTAAATATTTTTACATCTTTCCACCAAGTTTGCTAAATATAGTAATTTTAATCCATAAAATCTCACACCACCCTTAAACGAAAACTTCAAATCTAACACACATCAATTAAGTCTTATTCTACATAACATAAACAAACCACTATATCCAACGCAGACCGGAATACTTAATTCTAGTTTTTAGTTGCTTTTAAATACTCTATGTATAATATGTACACCTAAAATGTAAATAGTTGTAGTGCGCAATCCAATATTATTAACTAATGTAAGTAATTTATATCCATGTGTATAAAAAAACCGCTGCCCAAGGAATCACTACTTCCACATCCACATTTGTCACTCACAACGAAAAAATTTTGTATGTGGAACTTTAATAATATAATATTTGAAATCCTCTACCCCAAAAACCCATAAAATGATACCCTACATCGGTGGCGGGGTGGGGGTGGTGATAGGGGGTGGTAGTGTGGGTGGATGAAGTAAAAAAACGTTTTGAGGTGTCTGGTTCTTGTACACACACTAAATCACATTTTTTTTTCATCCCCTTTAATCATGGGGTGGGGGTGGTAATGGGGCTAATGCCAATTTTTTTTTTGAGACCTTAGCTTTTCTTGTATATACTAAATAACAATTTTATGGACTCTTACCTGCTTGATTTACCTATTTTCCCCAAATTTACCCCCCAACCCTTCGACGGAACAAGATGAAAATATAATCTAGTTCTAGATCTCGTTAAAGTACATATGTGTACCAAATTTCAAGTCAATATCCCAAACGGTTCCAGAGTAAACGTGCGCACAAAAAAAAGTTACAGACAGACCGACAGACAGACCGACAGACAGAAATGTTTTTTCGCTCAAACTTAAAATCTCGACGTTTCGTGACATTCTAAGCCTATTTGAACAATAAAAATTTTAAAATTTTTTTTTGTCATTACTATACTTCCACTGTATGTGGAAGTAATAGCATTTAAAAAAACATTTGTCTTCACTTAATTCTAGTTTTCTGACTCTAACAAAAGCCTTTGACTGTGCAAAACATGACATCTTCCCAGAAAGACTCAAATATTACGGTTTTGATGGCATAAGTATTCAGTTAATATTTATCTGATAAAGATAATTCCCTTTCAGAAAATAACCACGTTATATTGCTCAAATCTAAGTTAAAACAATACTTAATATGTAAATCGGTTTATACTTTTGAAGAGTATTTAGAAAACAATTTTTCTGACATGTAATTTATATAATTTAATGTATTTCTATAAATTATTTGACTAATAGGCCAGGCGACAGGGAGTTTAATAAGGAAATATTTAGTGGAAAGCTGGAAATTGCTTTAATCGTTTTATTTGGACCCAGATATTACTCTCCCAAGTTTTCCCCCTCGAACGAAGTCGGCGTTGGTCCTTCTGGCCCTAAGAAGGTACCATTTTTCGTTTTTTTGCAAATATATCCCAAACCATCAACTTTATCAACAAAATACCTATTATAAAAAATAATCTAGAATAAATTTTCTACAAAAAAGTTCTTTGCCGTTTGTCTTTAAAGTGAACCGTTACGATGCTACGACCATTCAAAGTGGAGCCCTTTTTGATTCTTGCGGAAAAGTTGTGATGCCCCTTAGAAAAAATCGCGTGATGCCTCTCCGCGCGGTAAATTCGAAAATAAAAATCCGCAACACGGATATTCCCGTTGATCCTCTTGTGCTTTTCCAACGCATTTGCCTTGCAAAGAAATCCGATGCAGAATTGAAACAATATTTCCAGTTTGAACTAGCTCCGTATCCGCTTGTGATCTTTGATGAAGCGGGAATGCGTAAGACGCAAAAGTCTGTGTTTTATAAATTATTCCATCCAGTTACCGATGAACCCACATTTAAGGACCTATATCATATTCTCGACGGAGGATATCTTCTGCACTGTGTAATTTGGCACCAAACCGATACTTTTGCCGACATTAGCGCCAAATATGTGAATTATGTCAAAAGATACTTAAAAAACAGTGTCATCATTTTCGATGGGTATCCTGACGACCCAGCAGCTCGCAGTACCAAGTCCGCTGAACTTCTTCGACGATCGCACAAGCATGATGCTGCTAATGTTTTTTTGATGAGTCCATGATGGCACCTATGCCACAAGCAAAATTTTTGTGTAATGACACAAACAAACGAAGATTAACCGACTTGTTGCGCGTCAAATTCGAAAGCGAAGGAATCGAAACCAGACAAGCTCCAGAAGATGCCGATGTGCTCATCGTTACCACCGCACTCGAGTTATCTCGGCCCGACAATTCGGTCATTATAGTGGCTGAAGATATAGATATCCTGGTCATCTTGGCGGCTCGTGTGCCACCCTCCACGAAAATGTATTTTATGAAACCCGGCAAAGGTTCAACCAAACAACAACTATTTTGCACAACAAGTTTCAATCTCCCGCCGTGTGTGCGTTTAGTGGGTGCGATACAACGTCTTCGTTTTTCAGGCAGGGCAAAATGAAATTCGTAACACTGCTGAAGAGTAATGAGGAAGTGCAGACAGCTGTTAGGGTTTTCCGAGACGTGAACGCAAACCCCGATGAAATTGACAAAGCGGGCCAGTTGGTTGTGGCTAGGCTTTATGACAACAAAACCACGGGAAACACCCTGAATGAGTTGCGGTTCCAACTGTTTGCAAAATCTCTAAGCAAACATCGATTTAATCTCGCAAGTCTACCTCCCTCCGAATCAGCGGTACGTGAGCACTCTTTAAGAACATACCATCAAGTAGGAACATGGTATGGAAATGATACAAATCGATTGGATTGGGGCTGGAAAAAATCTCAATGTGGTTTGGCTCCCATACCTACGACGAGGGATCCGGCGCCACAAACGCTTCTAAACACAGTGTCCTGCAAATGTTCGAAAGGATGTAAAGCAGCGTGTGGTTGCAGGAAAACGGGCCTCCGATGCTCCAGAATCTGCATGAATTGTATGGGACGGTCATGTACAAATGCTGCCGAGGAAGATGATATGGATGATTGTGACGGAGACATCGGTGTTAATCTTGAGCACCCTGTGACGTCGGACAAATGTACCGATGCAGACGATGAAAGCGATGACGGAGAAATTGAGGCAGACGATCAAGACTGCCAGCCTTCATCAAAACGGTTGAAAATCGACTAACTTTGACATTTGAACAGTGGATTAGGCCTCCTGGGGACACCACTTACAAAAAAACGCGTCATTTACTCTACCGCCAGGTGGTGTGGAAAAGAGTGATTTTATGTCAATACTAGTCAATAATAATACTAATCGTAGGTACTTTGCCACAGCTGTTTACATTGAGAAGCTGTTATACTTGTAACAAGTTAACAGCTTGTGCACCTGAAATGCTGACAAATATTTATAACATGTAGAAAATTTGATATGGCATATGATTTCAATAACTTTTCCGGTTTGGGAGATATTTGCAAAAAACCGAAAAATGGTACCTTCTTAGGGCCAGAAGGGCCAACGCCGACTTCGCTCGAGGGGGAAAACTTGGAAGAGTAATATCTGGGTCCAAATAAAGCGATGAAAGCAATTTCCAGCTTTCCACTAATTATTTCCTTATTGAGGCTTTTTTTTCGACCTGTCGCCTGGCCTATAACTGTTCTTTACATTTATAAATTGTTGTAATTTATTCCTGTATTATATTTTTGCGACCCTTGTAAATACTAAATGTATAATAATCCTTAATAAACAATTCAATTCAATATTTGACTTATTTATATAAGTTTAATGAGATTAGTTTAGGTGAAAAAACTTTATATTCCAATGCAGTTGATTTTATTGGCTGTGGCTGATCTACGAGCGCATTATCAAATTAATTCACAACTGCTATTTTCTATTTCTATTGATTATTCTAGCAATTAATCTACGCGGTCAATGGCACGAAATTTTATTGCCATAACTTGTTTATTTCCTTCACCTTAAGCAGTTGCTGAGTATATGAGTGGAGTATCAGTAATAACACGTTGATTTCCGTTGTTAATGGAAATACCGAAATGGACTACAAAAGCAATTATGAGTTAGATAACTTAGCTGATATGTTGCTTTCAAGTTTCTATATTTTCTTTGTCAACTAATGAATGATGCAGTGTGGTTGACCATTTAGCAATTCGATAAAATAGCATTTTTTTACAATAGTATTGTTGTTTCGAACTTTTTTATCAAACATATTTAAATAATCACATACTTACACTCACAGGAAAGAGAAAGGTTAATATTCTATAAGTACCCAAATCCTCTTGCAAACATTTTAGTATCCGTTAAGTGGTTTTGCAGCTACAGGCATAACGAGTAAAAATTACAGTCGGGTGTGGCCGATTAGGAATAGGTAGGTACCTGGTTGATTAATATTTTTCTCGAACACGGTAGATACTGTCGTGAGCAAAAAAAATAGGACAATTATTTTTTTCTAATATAAATCTGTCTCTATTTACACACTTGCAATGCATTTTGACAAATAACTGACAATGTCACAAAAATTAAAGTTAAATGTACACAACTAGATTTTAGCAAAAATACGTTATAAGACTTGTCTCATTTTTTTTGTGCACGACAGTACAAAACACATTTACGTGGAGACCCTGAGATTAATAGTAAATAACATATATCTTTCCGATTTTTATTTTTCAAATAAAAATTCGGTAACGTCCGAATACAACTTTCAATTGTTTCATATTTGAATTATTAATAATAATAATAATAATAATAATAATAAAGTTTATTTACAAGAAAAGAAACTGGATACAGTCACAAGATGATGTAAGATCATCCGACCGTGACTGAGTTAAAAACATAACAAAAAACAGCGAGAAAAGTTTTCACATATGTAGTAGCTAAAACTATAATATACAATATACATAATAGTACACGGAAATTAGGCAAATTTATGTGGAATAGAAGAAAAAAAAATATAATAAGCTGAAATGTCTATAATAGTTAGCTTATGTGTGTAAGAATACATATCAAAAAAGTTCCCACCCCCAAGGGGTAAGCTTCATCCATATCTCACCCACTTTAGAGACACCGCACTGGTTTTTTTTACAATATCTTTTAAACGCTTTATCTTAGGGAAAAAACATAAGTATAGGAAACAGTGTATCACAAAATTCTCTACAAAAAAAAGGTTGTATGTTATGTATCGATATTTCTATTACTTTTTATGTTATTAAATTGTAAACTGTAGGGTTAAACAAAAATGAAAGTCTGGTTATATTGAATACGGTACTTAATCGAACATAACGCGGCCTGATAATATTTCAAATGATCCAACACAATCCTAATCGCCTTATTCATAAACACGCTAGAGAGAGAGAGAGAGAGAGAGAGAGAGAGAGAGAGAGAGAGAGAGAGAGAGAGAGAGAGAGAGAGATAGGTTGATCTATGACTATGAGTGGGTGCGGATAAAAAAAACTACATTTTGATATGCTCTTTATCCCTGGTGGGATGATTCAGTACCTTTTCAGCAGAGGGTCGTAGGATGACTCAATACATTTGACATGTTTTATTTTTCTTTTTTTTGCATTGACTAAAGTAAAGGCTAACTACATTTTGAAATACAGAAAGGGGATCGGTTATATTGTGGTCATGCATCTTTGTAAATAACTCGATTGTTTTTAATTTTAATTTTTCGAAAAAACTCAAAAAGGTCCGTGCCTTATACTGGTTATAGATATTGATAGATGGAATACTTAATTTTCGATTTTTATTAGGAAACTGTTCGGTATTTGTAGAATTTATCGAAAAAATAAAGTTTTCCAGGATTTGTAGATTCGCTTTTGTTTTGTCAAATTTCTCACAAACGTCACCTAATAGATTTAATCGAGCCCTACAATCGCCATTGTTGAAAATCAAAATCGGGAGTTATCAATTTCTTTGGAAAATCATACTCGGCCTTGGAAAATTACTTGCGGTCAACGGATTCGGGCCGCCAGCAAGAGGCTTCATTTGTGGCCGTGTACCTTTGATCCCACCAAGTCTTATCGAAATTGATCAATATCCTGGACAGTTACGTGCTTCCTAGCCCAATTTCGAGAAAACCAGTTTTTTGCAAAAAAATTCAATTTCCATTTGTTTTTCGAAATAGTCTCCGGTATACTTATCTGTAGATCGTTGCCAGCGGCCTTGGAAAATTACTTGCGGTCAACGGATTCGGCCGCCAGCAAGAGGCTTCATTTGTGGCCGTGTACCTTTGATCCCACCAAGTCTTATCGAAATTGATCAATATCCTGGACAGTTACGTGCTTCCTAGCCCAATTTCGAGAAAACCAGTTTTTTGCAAAAAAATTCAATTTCCATTTGTTTTTCGAAATAGTCTCCGGTATACTTATCTGTAGATCGTTGCCAGCGGCACCATCTCTTTTTTGAAATATCTCGATCTGACTGCCCGTTACTGAGTTATTCAATTTTTCCCGAAAAACTTGAAACGTCTATATCGGGTACTTCCGGTTTCCGAACGAAGCCGAGCTTCCAGCGTTAAGGTTTTCTAAAGGCCTCCTATCAACCACTCAAGTTTCACCGGAATCTGAAAACGGATTAGGGGGCCTGAGCGTGACAGACCGACAGACCGACTGACCGACGGACGGAATTTTCTAAATTCGCTCTCGAGTCGATAGATACGACTTTCATTTCGACCCGGGTTTCGATAGTCCACTGGAAAAATGCAAAACCTATACTACATTTTTTGTTACCTACCCTCAAGTTTGCCGTCGATTAACGTAAACACCCTTAATAATCTGCAAACGACCTACCACATGTTTTTTAGAAAATTTAATTCTCAATATTTTTCAATACCTCTAGTTTTGTCGTAGAACATCACATTTCCAAAATATTATTGAAAAAAAAGCACGGTGTCATTATAAGGGTGAAAAAGGGAATGGAGCTCACCAGTTAGGGATGGGAACTTTTTGATCCTGTATTCCTGTCCCTATCAACTGTCGATTCAGAAAATATCAGCTTATTATAATTTCTTTCTTCTATTTTTGCTAATTTCCGTGTACTATAAATGGTATAAAAACTAAAAATCAACATTATCAACATGTAAAAAATAAAAGAGATAAATATTAAAAACCATAGAAAGAACTATAAAAAAAATAAAATTAATGGCAGTATATAAGTTAATAGCTGTATATAGAAGACCTTCCTGTTCATATTAGGACCAAATATTTATTTATTACTGCAAGCAATCCCTCATATTAGGTTTTGATTTTTCAAGTCAATTTGAGCGATTATTTTTTGTCTGTCTAACATTACGTATTTTTTAAATTCTATTTTAAACTTGTTTTTTGACAGAGATTTTATACGTTTAGGGAGCGCATTGAAACACTTTGAGCCCAAAAATCTCCAACTACGTTGTCCTGTTGTAGTGGTATTCATTTTTGGCACATGTATACATCCTTTAGTAGTTTGCCTAATTCCATACAAGTAAGTTGCCTGTGTGGAGTTTCCTACATATGCTTCCAAAACACATTTTATAAAAAATAATTGTCTCAAATATAGAAATTACTCTCGTCGAAGAGACGCAGACGGTTAGATGAATACAATCGACTTTTACCTAACAGTATTCTTAAAAACTTTTTCTGCATAATTTTTAAATTAGACATGTGACGGTTTAGCGCTCCACCCCATGCGATTATTCCGTAGATCAAGTGAGATTCAACAAGGGCTGTGTACACTGATCTAAGTTTTGGTAGGTATTTTTTAGGTTGCTTAAATCTAAATAATATGCATCTAAGTTTATGTAGATTTGACATGCTTGTCCCACCTTGGGTGGTGATCTAAGTTAAGGTATTTCATACTATTTGCCTTCTGGATATGTTATGTGTGTCCAATTTTTAGAGAACTAAAGTCAGGTAATCCATTTACGTATAACGAAAACGGTAAGTACTTGGTTTCTTTAATATTTATAGTTAACAGTTTATATCAAACCAGTTCTTAAATAGTATAAGATCCTTTTCAACTATATTTTTCAGTGAGTCCCAAGAGTTGTTCTTGTAAAAAACTGCTGTATCGTCGGCGTAAGAAAAAAATTGACCACTTGTAGGAATATCAAAAATAGAATTAATATATAATATAAATAGGACTGGACCTAAAACCGTTCCTTGAGGCACCCCAAATTCTATTTTTCTTGATTCACTGTAGGTATTATTAACATAAGCTCTTTGCTGTCTATTTTCTAGATAACTTTCTACTCATTTTAAGGCATTATTTCGGAAACCATAATTTTCTAAGGTGATGAGAAGTTTTTTGTGGCTAATAGTGTCAAAAGCTTTTTGAAGGTCGAAAAAAACCATTAGACATTTTTCTTTTTTATCAAGTATATTACATATTTCAGTAGTTAAATCTTTGATCATATCATTAGTTGATTTTCCTTCCATAAAACCGAACTGAGAGTCAGAAATTATATTGTATTTTTTTGTAAAACTACATATTCTGATTTTTAAAACATTTTCAAAGACTTTTGCTAGATACGAGATAATGGAAATCGGACGATAATTGGAAATATATAGTGGGTCTCCATTATTAAATAAGAGTTTTTTATAATGGCACACTTAAAAACTGAGGGACATTTGTTCCATCAAGCTGTTTGTTAAGTTGCTTAATGGTAAGGAAATAGAGTCTGATATATCTTTTTAATGTAATTGCATTTATTCCATCCAATCCAGTGGATTTTTTGATTTTAAGGTCGTTGATAACATTTTTTATTTCCAAGACAGAAGTGGGGACAAAAAAATAGAATTATTAATTTTATGTTCAAAATTAGCTGCCTGGGTATGTTTACTCTGTATTTTGTTAGCTAAATTTCTACCAATATCAGTGAAAAAGTTTACAAACTCATTTGCAATTTTTAAATTATCGTGAGTTTATTTTAGTTATCGTTTCACCTATATCGTTTTTTATAGAATATATTTCAGTTGTGGATAACTTCCAGTTGTTTATTATCTGATTAACGGTATTCCATAGGTCTTTGGAATTATTTTTTGTTTCGTTTATACAACCTTTATAGAAATCTTCCTTGCCTCTTTTTATTAGTTTGTTTAGAACGCTTTTATAGTATTTATATTGTTCTTTTAATATGGCATTATCAGGATTTTTCTTCAATTTAACAAAAAAAGGAGTCTCGTGTATTTATAGAGTGCACTAAGCCATTCGTGATCCATTTTTTCAGTTTTACAATTTTATGATTAATGTGTTTTGTAAAGGTGCAACTGTTAATATGACGTATCAGTATATTAATAAATTAATTTGTTTCAGATTCCATAATACCTTCATAAAATTGATATATCACCTAATCGACGTAAAGTTCGTTCGAACCTGAGAGACACTATATTGCAGTTTCAATGTCTTGTACATCGTCGTAATTTTCTATGCTTAATCAAGCACTACATTATGCTCCAAAATTATAATAAAATATAGTTTACATAAAACATCACAATTTACACGCCTCTGGTGTCCACCGTGTATGACAGATATGAAAATAATACTGATTGATCTACGCTGAAAACCAAAAATATGATCAGTCGATGCTGCATGGCCCATGCCACAAGTGCATAAGATATAAGCGAGTGAATCAATGCAAAATATGCAGATTTTAATACATTGTGGACAACATATTAAATAAGGTGTTTAGTAGATAAACATTACTAGCTTTGAGGCCAAATTAGTTGTATGTGCCTCCCATCTTAAAGTGGAGTCTAGATGTGCCCCTAGAAATTTCAGACTTGGTAGAGGACGAGTCTTACAAGTCTCTTACAGAAAAAAACATGTGTTCCCGTTTTTGCAGCATTTAGGCACAATTTGTGTGCACCAAGTAAATCTTTGGATATCATCTGTAATTCATGGCATCTTGTCATGGTACTGGGTACTGGGTACCTCAGTTAAATTTTCACCACAATAATTAGTAGGGGTGGTGTCATCAGCGAATAGAACAAACTTTGTGTTAGTATATAAAGGTCAGTCATTAACAAAGATTAAGAATAATACTGGTCCCAAGATAGAACATTGGGGCACGCCTACAGTCATTGCTAATTCAAAATAACGTTGGTCTCCTATCTGTTGATCTAATTAATGAGATTGAACAGATAATACAAATAGCATGATCCACAAATTATCATTTGAGCAAAATTGGTAAGTTATCTCCATCTTCCTTTACATGTGAGAAAAGTGTATCATTGAGGAAGCGGTCCGGCATATTGATGCTTTCGAGATGTGTGTTTGAAATGTTTATTATGATTTATTTGGACACCCGATCGCACAAATTCGAGTCTTTAGGAAAGTACTCTCTGAAGAGATACACCTAACAACTGTGACCATGGCGTAGTGCTATCAATCGTGCCCTACATCAAAAGAGGCTAGCTGTAATAATGCCTGTCTCATATAACGTCTGCTAAAATATTATGAAAAGAAGAATGTTTGTAATGTATTTTTAAAATCTTGTTTTGAAAAACGATTATTATTGTTTCTGTAGAATATAAAATACCGTACATTATTTCTAATGTAGTTTAAAATTGAGTTTTCTGCTTATAAAAAATCTCTGAGCAATACGCGAAAAGGGTACTCGTATATAGATATACCATTTATACCCGGGGAAGTACATAAGATTACATCTTAACAAAAACAATTCGTATGTTAATGCTACAAGCATTAACAAATAGAAAATAGACTCATCTTTTCTAATTGAGGTTATTATCGTTAAAACGTGTTACTGAGGTGTAGAGAACTACAAAGTTTATGGTCATATTTGTGATTGTTTCGATGTTTCGTGCAATATGCATATAAAATCTAAACCCACTACTAGTTATTAAATGTTTTAATATTACTGAAGAAAGGTGTTACATATCACCCGAGGACTCAAAAAAACTACTAATGACATTTTTTTTGTCAATCGATGATTTACTTATTTATAATTAGAGTAATGTAAAATATCCTCTACTGGCGAATAGTAAATATTTAATTCAGTTTTAATGAAATTAAAGACAGTGTTGTAAAATCCTATTTAGCATGCGGCTATCAAAACAGGTAATAAATTATAACAGTCTTGGGGTCACTCAGGGATCTATTAGAGAACCTCTTTATACCATTTATATATAACTGATATATTAATCACCGTTAGGAATCACTCAAGTTGATGGAAGTTTTTTAGCTAATGATATTGACACTAGGAAATCAAAATATATAAATAATTAATTAAATTAAATATTTAATATATTTTCTAATTATCACTCAGTCACAATATTACTCTAAATCCAAGTAAATGTTATGTCATTATTTTAAGTAATAAAAAAAAGTAAACTGAACAAAAAGTAATAATGTAAGTAGTGAAGTTAAAAATAACAGTTTCTCATCACCTTCGACAAATAATTTGTCCTCAAATTTTAAATTTTTTTGCAAGCTAATTAGGAGATCTTATTGTGATAATAAAATTTCCCTGTAGCAACAGACATTATTAAATTTTTAGGTCAAGGAAATATTGGATGGTTCGCTTCTTTGATCATCTGTAAATTACTGAGACTCTCCCTGTAGGGTCTTTGTTCATATGTCGATAAAGATAAAGTTTATGAAATTCGCTGTTGTAGATTCTCATATGATTAGTTAAAGTATGATCACAAAGAACACTGAAAATACGAAGGTCAGGAATAAGGTAGTATTTGTTGATATTACCCAATAATCTTGTGAATTTCTATTGATAAAACCCAATAACTGAGGAAGAAATTTGTGAATTTATTGAATCGGTGAAAGTAATAAATAAACAAATGAATAATTGCAGGAGTAACACAAGGTTGTTGTGAGACACTCAGGGTACCACAGCTAGACTTAAGTATTAAGTTTGATGTTAGAAGTAGGAGATCGTGTCTAGGTGAGTGTTGAAATTCAATGTCTCAGCATAAGTTTCGCCAAGAATGTTAAATTATCCCTTAACGATATGTACCTGAAGTTTCGAACGTTCACTTGAACGAATTTCATATGAAAATTTCCAATTAATCGACTTAGGCGTACAATTTTTCTGGTAATATTTGCTAGCAACGATAGTATCGTTGCCAGCAAATATTACTACAAAAATGGTACGCCTAAGTCGATTTGAAGTTTTTATTAATTTTTCCTTTTCATATGAAATTCGTTCAAGTGAACGTTCGAAACTTCAGGTACATTTAACGATAACATCACATTCAGAGACTGTACTTCCATAGTTCTACAGACTGGTACTTATACACAAACTCCCAGTCTGTTAAATTACGTGCATTGAGGTAATATCCTGTAATTTTCCCACCACCCATCTGCCCAACTTTCTCTTTTACAATTTGAGTACGTTTAATGTGGTTCAGAAGTCATGATTAGAAGTTTAAGGTGCTTTGACATTCTGATTCTTTCCACCTCGTAATGGTTTCTTCCTTTCTTCGTTTTCTGATCACTTGTCTGACTCTCTTGATAGACAAACCAAGTACAAGTTCTAGATCATTAAAATTCCTAATAGCTCTTGAGAAGAAGATTCGCGAAAGTTTGGGTTAGCTAACTGAGCTAACTTTTTCTGATGTAAAGTTCGTGTATCAAAAATATGCCTAACGTTGCTTCACATCCTATAATGATTCATGGATAATATTATTGATATTCAACAAGTCTCCGATGATGATGAAAATATTGCACCTTTTATTTAGGGTTTCGAAAGCCAGGACAAATTCAACAGAGAAAATATAATTTTTAATCCTTTTCCCATTTTGTGTACAATACAAATGGCAAGCGGATATAACGTAAACTCATGTAAACCAGAATTTCGGTGGGTTAAAAGAGTGACCTCAAAAATAGGCTAAACATCGCCCATTTTCTCGCCCTCAAATTTTGTTTTAAACTAAGTGCTAAATTATTGTTAATAATGAGAACATCCTGAATACAAAATTTCAAGATGAGCATATGTTTGATTTTTGAGATATGAGGGATTGAAGATCTGATATGCGTGATGCAATATAGGAGCATATCAAAAAAATAGACAGACATACAAAAAATGAATATTCATCAGCTATGGCAGAGCAATCAAGATATTCTTAGAATTTTTTTACGCAGAATTCAAATCTAAAATGGCAAAATCCGTATATCCATTGATTAATTTAAAAATATCGCCTATAAAAGGATGAAAATAGGAAAAAAATGATGCTATTGAGTTATAGAGCTCCCATGAACAGAAATATGATATAACTCTATTGTCTGAATATATGAACAAAGGTGTTGACTAGGGCTCACACAAAGAAATCGAAAGCTCCAATAACTGGTGAAAAAGCTTGAACCCTCTAAGTTTTATTAATTGAACCATAAATCTGTTACGACCTAGTACACGAAAACAATCCATTGCAGGGTAAAAAACTGCCCCTTATCTAGTGAATGTACCAGATATCGCATTTTGATTGCAGTAGGTATGAATGTGGGACGATAACTAGAATTTTTGTAACTAGTTTATGACACACCTACGATAGGGTAAGAGAACGAGACGAAAATTTATTGGTGGGTCTTCCCACGTTGGGATCATTTGGGGGATGAAAAGGAACCAAGAAGCCCTGGCATAAGAGAAAATCACTCTTGGAAACCGCTACATCAGTATTTTTTTGTAATGCAGCGATTGCGAGAATGCTCCAATATTCATCCCTTAGCAACCTTACCCCGTCATAAAATCCACTTAAAGGTCAAAAACGGACCTCTAGACTATAGCGTTCAGGAAAGGGACGTCAAAATTTTTTCGATACAATATAATGATTGTAATTGCTCAGATTTCCACCCTCTAACCCCTGTGAATTTCTCTAGAGCGATGAGAAAAAATCACGAGGCTATGACATTCCTAAAGAGCACTCTTGAAAACCCTTGCTACAGGATTTTCGCTAATGTGATTCAGCGATTGCGACGTCTCTGATATTCACCCCCTCGCACCCCCACATTCTTATAAAATTCACTAGAAGTTTGAAAACAGACCATTAGGACATTAATTTTATGGAGAGAATTATCCTTGTGACAGAATTTACTTTAATGTAATATTCTCACAGCGAGACCGCTTATATAAATGTGGTTGTTAACTTTAATTCTCAAAAACCAAAGATATGCTCATTTTGAAATATTTATTCAGGATGTTCTCATCATTAACAATAATTTAGCAATTAGTTTGACACAAAATTCGAGGGCGAGAAAATTGTTATAAATATTTTGCATTTGTGGACAAGTGATTACTGTACGCATCACTGACTAACATAAGAATCTACATAAGACTCATCAGTGGTGATAAAACCTCAACGTGATAATTTATCACCGAAAATTAAGGCTAACTGTTTCACAACTCAAATTATACGCCATTTGGTTGGTGCAATCTGATATAAATAGTGTCATATGGGTGGCTTAATCAGAATAAAATATATACGTTCGTCCCAACTTTTTAATTAAAATTTATACGAAAGACTGTTAAAATAAATGAATACAGAAGGAAACTGAAACTTACCCATTAAAACAGCTGTTATAATGTCTTCTGTCGTAGAATAATTCTCTCAGTTGTCCAGTTATTATCCTTTTATTCTTATACAGAATTGAAGAACAACACTGCACTGAATGAATACTGTTATATAACACTTTATTTAATAACTACTCTAACTAAAATAGATTTAAGTTTACTACTAGTATTTTACTGGTAAAGTTATTCAAAAACTATCGCCACATCAATGAAATAAATATTCTTGACCACTTTTTATTCCATCACATTTCTTGACCAGGTGTTCCTGAAATAAAGTAGATCATGTTTAAATAAGGTAAAATTTGAATAGCTTAATTATTTTCAGTGCGTAGGTAGCGTAAAGATTTTATCAAAATTATAATAACATAATGACACATCTTTTGTAAGGTTACTTTGTTTTTTGAGGAATGTTGTTAAGCTATTATTTCTGGTTATTTGGACGCATATTAAAGAAAATTAATGGTTTTATAGATAATTTGAGAGAATATTTTAATATCTTGGGTAATTGAAATATGTAGTCAAGTTGAGGCTGAATGGATTTTAGGCCTTGTTGGTCAGTTGAGATAGATTTGGAAACGCAACTAATATGTTGATGTGAAACTTCATAATATGTTTAAATGGAGGAATGTCATAATATTCGGAGTTGTTGGGATTGTCCGATCCTACGTTGTCGCAGAAAAACAAAACAAAACAACCAAAAAAATGTCAATTTTTCGCGTTGTGTCCTTTTTGAACGCAAGCGCTACCTAAATTTCCGCAGATAGAGTAATATGTAACTAAAGGACCCCGCATATTTTCTTATATAAAATGGCCCTCGGTGAAATTTTCTGAATATTTAGAATGTCATAGATTGTAATCTTCTGACTAAAACTATAAAAGTCCCAGCTCAATCCTAGTTTTTGAGGTGCGGGGGGTTAAAGTTAAAAAGTAACTTTTTTCATAAAACACGATTGTCACCCTTTACGCATTCGATTGCAATTTTCTTGCATGGATAAATAAATAATATTATTATTTATTTAACTAAAAATAATATATTGTGACAAAGTATTTCTTCATATACGGAGCGAGTCACAAATAAAATGGGGTGAATCTCGGTTAATTTTGATAAAAAAATAGTATGATGTAGTATTCGACCAGTTGAACAAAGTTTACAGGCCCAATATAGAAAACTGCACATTTTTCAAGAAAATCGTATTCGAAGTCGGTAAAACGTCCTTATCCAGGTTCAAATTATCAAGGAAACTGAGCATTTATTTTATAATAAGTACTTTTAAGAAACACTGTCATCTCTATCCTGAAAGCGCTATCATGCAGGTTTGCGTTTTGTGGGTGTAGATAATGACGCCGCATGTTTCCATCGTACGATAAAAGTGAACAGAGCACGCCGCTATTAACTACTATATTTAGTAATAAGCAACAAATAATGTAACAAGCAAGTAATATGTGTTTAATGATAATGATAGATCATAAGCATATATCCAACAAGAAAAAGAGAAAATGAATAATAACATGTCTCATATAGGATTATGTTGTGGTCTATTAGCAGCATCCACAATGTTTTCCAAAAGATCCCTACTTGGATATTTCACTTTGAGGACATGTCGGGCATATCCTAGAAACCACAGAACACTGGCCACATGTGCACATGTTCCCAGAGTTCTAGAGCCAATCTTACATGTGCAGTAGTGGCTAGAAGACAACTCATTTTCCTCATCGTCTCCATCGTCTTCTCTGTCATCTTGATAAGCTATCCATATTTGATATTTGGTAGCGTTGCGAAATCTAGAATAAACTCGCAAACATATTGTTATATATGCAACTATTGATTAGAAATAATAGTAATATATATATAGGAGTTTTATGCATGTCATGATATGACAAGCAATGTAAAATAAAGATACATTCAAACACATATAATATTTTGTGGTTTATTAGAAGACATTAGAATGTACGCGAGCTAAACAGATACAAACATAACAGTGGCGACGAGAAATCTAAAGGTTATGTAAAAGTATAAACTAACAGTGTGACATAAAAAAAAATGACAGCAAGCGCTGAGGAACTTATTGCACAATTAATTCGAGTAATTCAAAGTGGAGGTAACAGTAATAATGGAAACATAATTGGAGGCATACAACTACAACCATATGATGATATACAGAAAACATTTACAACATATGTGGAACGTTTAGAAAATTTCATATTATTGAAAAATCTAACAGGAACAGCGGAAGAAATAGATAACAAAAAGGTACAAATATTAATAAACTGCATTGGAACAAAATATTATCAGCTACTAACAAGTCTCACAGCACCAGATTTACCCAAAACAAAGAGGTATATTGATTTAATTGAGTTATTAAAAGATCATCTAGACCCCATACCAAATGAAATTTCAGAACAACATAAATTTCTATTACGTATACAAAGTGAAGGAGAATCGATAGCAACAGTCTTTACTGAGCTCAAGAAATTAACCACATATTGTAATTTTAAATGTACAAGTTGTAATGTTTCAACTATTAACACCCATCTAAGATCGCAATTTATCCGTGGTTTAAGAGATAATGGAACTAGAGAAAAGTTATTACAGCAGAATAAATTAACATTAAAAGAAGCATATGAATTAGCATTAGCTATTGAATCTGCAAAAATAGAAAGTAAACAAATTCAAGGTACAGAAGGGAAAGGTATGAATCAAATGAAATCCGCAATGAAGAGAAATAATACAAACAGCATTAGCAAGCAGCATACGCCAAAAACGTACAATAACAATGACACCCAGGGAAAATTAAAAGGAAAATGTAACAGATGCGGTGACGGAAATCATATGAGTTTTAAATGTAATTTTAAAAATGCCAATTGTCACAAATGTGGAAGGACAGGTCAAATATCGAAAGTATGTAGAAATGGAACAGTAAGGTCGAGGAAATATGACGGAAACTCAAGTTCAAAAATAGCAGGAACAAAACAGATTGAATACGGTGACAGTGAACTTGAAAACAGAGAACACGTACATGAAATTTATAATATTTCAAATAATTCAAAGAATGATAAATTTATGTTACAACTTTTCATAGATGGAAAACAACATTCATTTGAATTAGACACAGGTGCAGCAGTTACGTCAATTGGGACAAAGGAATTTAGAGCTTTATGCCCAAATAAAGAAATGAGACAGACACATGTGAAGTTACGAACATATACGGGACAGATTATTGAACCAGAAGGAGTTGCTACAGTAGAGGTTGTATATAAAAATCAGAAAATTTATGATGATATCTATGTATTACCAATGAAAGTTGATGACGTTTTTGGACGCGAGTGGCTAAGGAAAATTCATATTGATTGGAAGGAAATTAAGAAATTGGAGACAGTAGACCAGCAGAACGAATTAAACAGATTGTTGGACGCATTTCAAGATTTATTTCAACCTGGAATTGGAAAAATATCTAATTACAAAGGTGAATTACGTCTTAAAAACAATATAATGCCCATTTTTGTAAAGTCGAGACCAGTATCTTTTGCTATAGTTGACAAAGTTGGAAATGAATTAGATAGACTGGAAGATGACGGCATTATCGAAAAGGTAGCTCATGCAGAATGGGGAACACCTATTGTTTCGATAGTTAAAGCAGATAAATCTGTACGAATTTGTGCAGACTACAAAGTTACTTTGAATAAACATTTACAAGATGACAAATATCCTATTAAAAGAATTGAAGAAATCGTTGCAAAATTGAATGGCGGTAAATTATTTTGTAAATTAGATATTAGGAAAGCATATTTGCACATGGAGATGACAGATGAAAGCGCAGCTTTGCAGACAATATGAACTCACAAAGGAATGTACAAGGTCAACAGGTTAATGTTTGGAGTCAAGACAGCACCTAGCATTTGGGGACGATTTATGGATCAGATGTTGGGGAATTTAGATGGAACAACTTATTTCTTTGATGATGTCATAATCCAGGGTAAAAATTTAAATGAAATGATTTACCGATTGAAACAGGTTTTCCTAAAGTTTAGAGAATATGGTTTAAGGCTAAATAAAGGGAAATTTTTGAAAACGTCAGTAAATTATTTGGGACATACCATTGACAGAAATGGATTACATAAAAGTGATGACAAAATAAAGGCGGTGATGGAAGCTCCATACCCAAAAAATGTAAATGAACTACGAACACTTTTAGGTTTTGTGAACTATTATCACAGATTTATTCCAAATATGTCAATGACATTAAGACCATTACATGATTTACTACGGTAAGGTATTGACTTTAAATGGACGACTGCGTAGAGTAGAGCTATGGAACAGATTAAAAAAGAAGTTGCAAGTGATCGAGTTTTAGTACCGTACAATCCTGAACATCCACTCATCTTGGCGGTAGACGCTTCACCGTACGGACTTGGAAGTGTTTTATCTCACAGGATCGAGGGAGTTGAACGACCAATTGCATTTGCTTCAAGGTCATTGACTAAAAGTGAAAAATCATACAGTCAGATTGATAAGGAAGCTACAGCTATATTTTGGTCGTTACATAAATTTTTCCAGTTTTGTTATGGAGGAAAGTTTACATTGATAACAGATCACAGACCACTTACGGCAATATTTAATCCACAGAAGAATTTACCAGCTATGAGAGCGACACGAATGTTACATTATGCTCAATTTCTATCTGGATTTGATTATGATATTGTCTACAGGAAAACAACGGAAAATAGTAATGCTGATTATTTTTCTAGATTTCCGTTAAATGCAACAGAGAGGCAAGGTAATTGTGACGAGTATTCACTATTTCAATTGAGACAAATTGAAATGTTACCAGTGACAGCAAAACAAATTAGTAAAGCAACAAAAGAAGATGCAGAATTGAGGAAACTTTATATGTTGTTGCAGACAGGGAATAGTTTAAAGGGAACAGATTTTGCTGGAAAGAAAAATGAACTGACTATTGAAAATGGATGTATTCTACGAGGAATAAGAGTGGTAATTCCAAAATCCTTACAGCACATCATATTAGCAGAACTACATAGTGCCCATATAGGCATGGTTAAAATGAAAGGACTTGCACGTAGTTACTGTTGGTGGAAGAATATTGATAAATGCATTGAGGAGAAAGTTAAAAGCTGTACTAGTTGTTCTAACTTACAAAAAGAAGAGGCAAAAGTTATTTTACATCCATGGGAATTTCCTAGTCTACCATGGCAACGCATCCATATAGATTTTGCAGGACCATTTATAGAACAGTACTTTTTAATAGTAGTTGATGCTCATTCAAAATGGCTAGAGGTAGTACCTATGAAGAAAATAACGTCAACAACTACCATTAGAGAACTTTGCAAGATTTAGTCTACCAATAACTATAGTAACAGATAACGGAGCACAATTCATCAGCGAAGAGTTCAAGACGTTTGTAAATCTGAATGGTATACATCACAAGTTTAGTGCACCATACCATGCAGCGACTAATGGACAAGCAGAAAGATATGTGCAACCCGTAAAAAGAAGCATTAGATGTATGACGTCAGATCAAGGCGATATAGAATATAAAATATGCTTGTTCTTAATGCAACAGAGGAAGACGATAAACGCAACCACGGGTCGAAGTTCAGCAGAATTAATGCTCAAAAGAAACATTCGTACGCGAATTGATTTGATAAGACCAAACATTACTGTGGAAATGCGTGAACACCAAAATCCTATTAATTTAAATAAAATTCGAGAATTTGATATTGGAAGTAAAGTATTGGCCCGAAATTATCATAATAAGGATGAAAAGTGGTGTAGTGGAAAGGTAATAGAGCGTGAAGGAAAATTACATTACAAAATATTGGTAAATGGAGTTGGTTGGAGGAGACACATTGATCAAATGAGAAGCACATCAGTGGAGCCACGTATTGACAACGAAGTAATTTATATCCACACCTGGAAAGTCTGAACACAGCTGGAACTTCTTCAGGAGATACCGCACAGAATATCTCGGAACCAGAAATAAACGATGAACCACCGATACCAAAAAAATTAGAAACACCTACCTGTGCCTCAAAAACTAGTCATAGGATTGAATTGGGACCTTTACAGTTTTAATCAGGAGATCTCAATTTATAACATACTAAAAACCGCTGCCCAAGGAATCACTACTTCCACATCCAGATTCTCTATCCAAGTCACTCATAACGAAAAAACTTTGTATGTGGAAATAATTGTTTATGGAACTTTAATAATATAATATTTGAAATCCTCTACCCCAAAAACCCATTAAACGATAGCCCACATCGGTAGTGCAGTGGAGGGTGGTAGTGGAGGTGGATGAAGTAAAAAAATATTTTGAGGTTTCTGGTTCTTGTACATATACTAAATCACATTTTTTTCATCCCCTTTAATAATGGGGTGGTGATGGTAATGGGGGTGGCTAATGCCAAAAATTTTTTTTAGACCTTAGCTTCTCTTGTATATACTAAATACCAATTTTATGGACTCTTACCTGCTTGATTTACCCATTTACCCCAAATTTAGCCCAATTCACCCCCCAACTCTTCGACGAAACAAGATGAAAATATAATCTAGTTCCAGATCTCGTTAAAGTACATATGTATACCAAATTTCAAGTCAATATCTTAAACGGTTCCAGAGTAAACGTGCGCACAAAAAAGTTACAGACAGACCGGCAGACAGACAGACAGAAATATTTTTTGTCGTTACTATACTTCCACTGGATGTGGAAGTAAAATTCAGAAATGTTCACCTAGAAACATTTTATATAAGAAAATGTGCGGTGTTCTTTGTGAAGACGAGAATTTTCAACAAAAAATCAGTAGCGGTGCTTTTTGAAACTGTGTGGTGTTGGAAGGGAAAGAATAATTGCACATTCTTCACTAAACATTTGAAAACACAAATTAGTCATAATTTTTGACGTATTATAAATGTTACGACAAAAATCCATAAACATTCTTTAATTTCTTTATACTTGAAAGGAGAGATTGCATTTTGTAAAACAAATTCTCAACGCAATTCCGTTTTCCTATATTTTATTTTTCTATGATCGGCAGTAACTTTTAATAGTACATTGTGTATTTAGGTGTGAAAGCAATACATTCCCGGACGACGATGCAAATTGTTGGCCGAAGCATCGAAGTCCGGGAATGTGCTTTCACTCCGAAGTACACATACTATTTTTTCTGAATCACAATCAGTATAATTATAAATTAAGGAATTTGTATTAATGTGTAACATTTCTTCATTACAATCTAATTGCTTACCAATAAATGCAATTTGGTTTGTCTGCGTGTATTTATTTACTGTCTAAAATATTCATAAAAAACCGTACGGGAATGTTACTTTTCCTGCCTAGGCCGGGAAAGTAACATTATCGATCGATTTCAGAAAAACAATTTATCGGAGCAGAGTGAATCTAAATGCAATCTGTTCGCCATTTAAATCTCAAAAATTCAACTCTTGAGTCATTATGCGTCACTATGCTACTATATTTTATTTTACTATGATCGGCAGTAACTTTTAAACCATTTATCGGAGCAGAGTGAATCTAAATCTTCGTCATTTAAATATAAAAAATTCGACTCTTGCGTCATTGTACGTTGTCACCCTGCCATTTGGAAATAAACGATTAAAAATTGGTTTCACGCAGTTTTTAACAAAACCAAAAAAGTTTTTGGAAATCCCTTTCATTAAATTGAAACAACCCTGACTTATATGATATTGAGACAGAATTGTTTCAATTTAGTAAGGCAAATTTCAAAAAGTTATTTAGATTCTTTTAAAAATTGTGCTAAAATATCACAAGCATTCAAAAAATAAAAAGGGTCATGTACTTTTTTACCGACTTCATATCTATATGTATTTTGGGTGCTGAAACCGTATCTGAGGTCAGAATTGTCACGTGTCGTCAATATTTTCATATAAGCTCAAAAAACAGCTTAGAACAAGCCTTAAACCGGGTAAAAAGCAAATTGATCGATTAAACGAGTTGACCCATGTTTCTACACGTATTTTGGGTCGCTGAAACTTAATCCGAGGTCAAAATTGCCACATATCGTCAATATTTTCATATAAAGACAAAAAAAACAGCTTAGAACAAGCCTAAAACCGGGTAAAAAGTAAATCGCAGGATTAAACGAGTTGACAACTGTTTCTATACGTATTTTGAGGGGCTGAAACCGAACACGAGGTCAGAATTTTCTTATCATGTCAGGATTTTGACATAACCTCAAAGAAAATCTCAAAACACCTCATAAATGATCAAAAATTCATTTAAAAGTAGATTTTAGTGTTGTGTGATTAGTTCGAACGTCCTTTTAAATACGATTTTAACCATTTTTGAGATGTTTTATAGTGATTTTTTGAGGTTATGTCAACATTCTGATACGATGGGAGAATTCTGACCTGAGATTCATTCTCAGGTTATATAAGTAAAGTGATTTGGTCATTTTAGGTTTTTAAATCTAGGTACTTTAAAATGCATTTATGAGGTGTTTTTGAGATTTGTTTGAGGTTGTCAAAATCCTGATATGATAAGAAAATTCTGACCTGAAATCGGTTTCAGCGCCCCAAAATACATCTAGTTATAATAGTCGGTAAAAAAGTAAATGACCTTTTTTATTTTTCGTATGCCTGTGTATTTAATTGCAAAAAGCGAGGTAACGATGGCATATATGATAATATATAGTGTGTTTTATACCAAAGGATTGAATTCTCACTGTATTAAATGCCGAAGATGATAACTTTTTTAAAAGTTATGGTCGATCAAAAAAAAAATAAAATACAGGAAAAAAGACAATAAATGATTAGTGGAACTTTTTAGATGACAAACAGTTACGGAACCGTCAACAGTCGATAGGCACAATGATAAATTATGAATTCTCTTCCCAAAAATAAACTGAATATTTTAAAATTCCCACAAGTATAGCGAACTGATTGCAAACAATGAGCGATTCATTTCTGTCAGGTTCATGGCTAATGTTGACTAATACTATTCACTGTTTGGACAACAAGAAAATAATATATTATCAACTGGATAATAAAAACATGCCTTTGACCTGATGCTGCTCAGCATTGAAGTTTAAATTAAAAACAAGATGGGTCAATATATTTTGCGACAGTCGTTCAATTTTTTTTCAATTTCTTTAATTCATTTACATTATCAACCTGGCGGAGTTTAGCCATAACTATTCCAATACACAACCAGGGCACGCACACACAGATAACAACACAACAACCATTTTCTACGATATTGCTACCCAACTAAATATGTACCCTTGCCAAGTATTCGAACCCATCTTTTTTGAAGGGAGTTTAATTTTTACTTCCACGTCCAGTGGAAGTATAGTAACGACAAAAAAATGTTTGAAAATTTTTATTGTTCAAATAGGCTTAGAATGTCATGAAACGTCGAGTAAGTTTGAGCGAAAAAAAATTCTGTCTGTCGGTCTGTCTTTTTTGTGCGCACGATTACTCTGGAACCATTTAAGATATTGACTTGCAATTTGGTACACGTATGTATTTTAACGTTATCTGGAACTAGATTATATTTTCATCTCGTTCCGTTGAAGAGTTAGGGGTAAATTGGGTAAATGGGGGTAAACAGATAAATCAAGCAGGTAAGAGTCAATAAAATTGGTATATAGTATATAAAAAAGAAGCTAGAAGGTCTCAGAAAAAATTTTGGAATTAGTTACCCCTATTATTAAAGGGGGCGAAAAAAAATTATGATTTAGTGTATGTACAAGAACCAAATACCTCAAAATATTTTTTTTACTTCATCCACCCCCACTACCACCTCTACCGATGTCGGACATGATACAAAGAATACAAGGTATGATAATCAGGTCGCCAAATTCGGTCCGATTGGCGCAAGACGTCACGCGGTGATAGCGGGATTTAAAATTACATAAGATTTGCCTCATGAAACAAAGAATTTGTATCATGGATTTGCCTGAATTCATTGGAATTTTGAATAAATAGGGATTCTTAGTGTTCTTAGTAACCATAGTTCTTTATAAATGAGCTTTATCTCCGCATAAATACGTTTTAATCATATTGTCACTTTTACATGATGCCAATGCACAACGCATTTTTATAACTAAAGGTTATTGTAAGAACACTAAAATAAGTAAAATAATCCAAAAAACAACTTCCACAAACGTCGGCAAACTCACTTTTACGAAGGAAGAGGGTAGAAAATTATCACCGCGTGACGAAGCAACTGTCGATTTGACTCCGCCCACATGCGCAATGTCATACCTTGTATTCTTTGTATCATGGATGTTGGATATCGTTTTATGGGTTTTTGGGGTAGACGATTTCAAATATTATATTACTAAGTTCCATAAACAATTATTTCCACATACAAAATTTTTTCATTTTGAGAGAGTTGGATGAAAAATCTGGATGTGGAAGTAGTGATTCCTTGGGTAGCAGTTTCTTTATTTATTATTTAAGAATTTCACATAAATGACATGTTGTGAATATGAAATTGAAATTTAAAAGAAAAATATGATTTCGATGTGACTGAGTCCTAAAAGTGTTTTTTACAAAATCAAATTGTCAGTCTGTTGATACGATAGCTCTTTTTTTAATGACTTCGTGAAAGTGTATAGAATAATATCCTGAAAAGTTTACATTTTACTCGGATGCAGAACATAAAAAAAAAGTAAAGAAAACATTTTTTTCATCAATTTTTTCAAAATTTTTAAATTAAGTCAAGCTAGGAAAAAATAAAAGTACAGATGGATATATCACGTATTTATAAACAAAAAATGTTCTAACAAAATTTATCGCTAAAGCCACGTTATTCCCGGAAAAAAAATAGTAAAGTAACGTTATTGCTCGGAGCGAGATCCATGCGCGCGCGCGCTTGAATACGCATGACTGTGACACCGACGCACTGAATTATATTATGACATATTATAATAATTATTATGTCACTAAATTAGAATTTGTTCAATCTATACGAATGTTGGTTCATTTAAAAGATGGAAATTGTCGCTTTCCGATGCTTTTTCGTTTTAAACAATACAGGCAAAGAATGGATGGGAAAAATATACTTATATATATTACCATGCCCGAATTCAATCGTCGCAATAAAAAATATAGAAAAAAATCGGCAGTTACTGGAAGCGGCTAGAATCTCCCCACCCGGTGAATCTTTGAAGCCGAAAAGAGCACTAAAAAATATGAACGAATCTCATTTAATATATTTATTAAGTTGAAATATTTTTTTCATATTAAAACAGAAAAGAAAGTCTTACGTTCGGGGGGATTTGGACCTAAGAACTTGAGTGTTAAATTTATAGTCTGCACAAAATTAATATTTGTATTCAATGTCTTAATACAGATTCGGATCCTATCCCGGAGCCAGCCACACAACCACGATGAACACCGCCGAGGCGGGTGTGAGGCTGGACGGGGGGTCCGGTTTGGCTTGGAGAAAAATAGAAATGTGGAATAGTAGCTCCTGTCTTCTGTAGGCAGGCTTAAAAACTAGGTTAAAATTATAATGCGTCCACATGGACCTAAAATTAATATAAAAATAAACACAACACTATAAAAACTAAGTTCGTAGGCAAGAGCACTTAATAATTTTGATTATTGATACGGGAAACACAACTAAACGAAAAAATCCGTTCGTTGGTAATGGGTGGTAGGGATGGCCATCTTTTGGAAAAACCATATAACTCTTGGTGGACAGCTTCCCTGCCAGATGTGGCCGGAGTAGTGCTCATGGTGGATCGTTTAAGTTTGAGTTGATATATTTTGTTTTATCTTCTGGCCGCGACCGATTTTTCACTAAATCGGTCGGGAAGTAAGCTGTCAAATTTTTGGTTCCAATGTTTTTCTGGGGGAATTTGTTTTTTGACAGTTTTCGAAAAAATATTTTAGGTTGGTACCTATGTCTTAAATTATTTTTAAATTATGTAGCACTATTTTTAGGTCATGTTGCCGGAAGAATTTCTGGCGGGATGCCCGAAGTAGCGGAAATGGTTTTTAAAATATGTCACTGTCACTTTTAAAGTTCTATTGGAAAAAACTCACCGAAAGCGTTCCGATGAGATTGCTTATACTTGCTTATACTTGTAGGGCTTGTGAACGGTTTACGAAGGCCTCTCACACCTTCCGTGGGCTTTATGAACGTCGAAAAAACTAGCAATCTCTCGATGCACTTGACACTCAAAATTACTCAGCATACAGTCTGCACGCTTTAACACACTAGTCTATTGAACGTTAGGTTAGACCACAGATACAGTAACTATACAGAGGCGAACGCAAGCCTTCCCGCCAAAACCAAATTTGTATACTCATCGCCATTTTTTAATTGTTTAACAATAAATCTCATTTTTATCTTGACACTGTTGACGTTTATCGTGTTAAGTTTGGATTTATGAATTTTATTTCCACTCATTTTGGGATATTGAAAACATGAACCGAGAATTAAAATTCTCATAAATAAAACCTAGTGTACAACTCAATTGAAAATAGGCGCCGATTATAAGCAATTCAAATGGTAATATTTTTCAATCCAACTCGAAATACACTGTTTTTTCAGTGTATCCTTAAATGGGGATCTGCACGTGACATAATAGCTAACCTCAAAAATATATATTTCTTAAAATTTAAAAGTATTACGTAGCTATTATTAAAATTTCTGCCTGGTTCTCATACTTTCGACCAAAATCTAGTTCAATGTAATGTTTATAAAGTCCTAACTAGTTTGTCACAATAAAATAAAACGCATTTTGCAGGTTAGAAATCTAACCTATTAAAAGAAATAAATTAACAACATATTTATCTCAGTGTAGACGCAACTGGTACGCAAGGTTACAGAAAAAGAGCCATCAAAACTCAAAAGAACCGCCAAAGCCTTCGCCTCTATGTAGATACTGTACTCTGTGGCTAGACTATAAAATATATCTTACACAAGAAGCGTGTTATTTGGTTTTTTAATTTTTTTCACGGAAACCAAATCGAAAGAGTGCAAGTGTGATATATCGTTGAAATTGGAATTTTTACTGCTTTTCAATAGTTCCATTGCAAATTGTAAGTAATCATAAAATAAACAACTTGTTGTGCCAAAACGGCAACAAACGTAATCCAATCTCAACCAAAACCTTTTCAGATCTTCTGGAGCACTAAAGAAACCCTCATACAAAGTTTCATCCAAATCCGTTTAGTGGCTTCGCCGCTATCGTGCTAACAAACATACACATATACACACACAGACATTTTTCAAAAACAACTTTTTTGGGTTCCTGGGATCTCAAAACGTAAAGATTTATCTCAATTTTCGATTTTTGACTAATTGTAGTAACCTCCCACAATTTTATTGTGGGGAGGTTAAAAATAAAAGCCCTTCAAAAAATTATTTCTTCATTGAGAACTGTTAAAAAGTATGTGTCTTTTATTATTTTGACAATGCATTTCAATTCGATGAATATACTTTGAATACTTTCCTTAGACATGCCATAAAAGATACATATGCCCCTACTGACTTTTTTGTAGATAATTTAATTTAGTATAACTGTGGTTCTATATGTTTTTTTATATTTCGTACCACTTTCTCGCTCCTCTTCACTACGTCCTTCTCTTCCATTTGCTAGATGGGAGTTAAATCAGAACATACTCGCTGCTTAACCTGTTCTAGCTAGGATCGCGTCGGCATGACAATCGTCACACTTTATCCTATACATTTTAATAATAAGTTAGGGATCGCTTTATAAGAGTAGTGATCAGGCTGAAATTCTTTCGCATACCTTGAGAGAAATAGTACCTATCATGCGATTATGAAACTTGGTCCCTTCCAAAGTGTATCATGAAAATAGACTTCAGTCGAAGATCCTCCATTCAATGGAGAGCTTCCCCATTTTTTTTTCATTTCATTAAAGTGCGTATTTGTGTATAAAAACACGCCACGCCGAATATCAGCTCTTAAATCGCAGTACTTACTTTGCAATAAATAATTAAAGTTGAAATCCTAGCGAAAAGCACTGTGACGTCACTGCGTGAAAACTAGTCTCGCGTGGGGTCCCTCAGACTGGGCGGCGGTTGAGCCTAATTTGCGTTTTAGTTTTGTCAGACAGTAACACCTTCTAACCTAACTTTCGCGTTTACGTTTGCTTGTGTGAAAAAGTTGTGTTGTGTATTCACGTTTGCTATTCGGCGTATTTTGAAGATTTTGTTTAATTTATGATTCTGTTTTGTGTTGAGAAATGGAAAATACTTATTATAAACACTGTATAGTGTCACTGTGTAATTATACAACTATTAAATCAGCAAATAAAATGTTTATTCGCGTGCCTAAAGATAAGAAATCGCCGATAAAAGTGGCTAATAGCATGCAGAAGAAATAATATTGGGTATTATATTTCTGAAAAGAACAACGCCATTTATGTATGTGAAGATCATTTTAATGTAAGTACATTAAGTATAGCCAAAATACCAAGAAATGAATTTTTAGATAAGATATTATATTACAGGTTACAATTCAGTGTTAAAAGCTTATTTTATTTTACCATTGAATATAGTGTTATAAATTTTAATTTCTTTAAATTCTATGTTTATTTCTATCTCTCACTCACTCTCAGTGTTTTAATGTATGAAGCCACCATAAACATATCTACACTAGGTAAATTGTCTGATTATCCTTTTGAAAAACCTGCATCAGTCATTTTTAACTAACGTGTTTACCACACAAGCTTATGTATTAGGGTGGGCTGAAAAACACGAAAATTTGAATTTGCAGATATCATAGTTTCTAATTTATTACTATGTGTTCTGGCTGCTGGTTTCCAGGTCTTCTTCCGCGTAGACTTGGTTGAGTGCTTGATGTTTCGACCATCTTGTCGTGGTCTTCTTCGCTTCAGAAGAAGACCACGGCAAGATGGTCGAAACGTCAAGCACTCAACCAAGTCTACGCGGAAGAAGACCCGGAAACCAGCAGCCAGATCACCAGCTCCGCGAAAGCCTTAGCACCAAGATTATTAATATGTATCTAAAACTAATTCGGGTATATTTTTAGCCAAATCGGTGAATATCTAGCCGCGCCTTCACGGCCTTGAAAATGAAAGAAAGGGCCAATTTTTCGATTTTTAACATTTTTTAAATTGACATTTGAAATTTTTCTTTGACTCATTATTAATGTCTAAACGCGTGTAGCAAAAGTTTTTCGTATAAAATATTTTTCAGTTCCAAGGAAATTAGAAATTTGTCACTAAAACGTAGAATTCGACGAAAATAAGGTTTTCTGTTTAGACATTAATAATGAGTCAAAAAAAATTTCAAATGTCAATTTAAAAAATGTTAAAAATCGAAAAATTGGACCTTTCTTCCATTTTCAAGGCCGTGGGGTGCGGCTAGATATTCACCGATTTGGCTAAAAATTTACCCGAATTAGTTTTAGATACATAGTAATAAATTGGAAACTATGATATCTGCAAATTCAAATTTTCTTGTTTTTCAGCCCACCCTATTATATATATAAAAATAACAAATATCACTCAAAATCAACGAATATTGAAGATGTTTTTCCAACGAATACGTATCTGGCTATGGGCTTTTACACGGAGTAGTATTTAAATTTTAGGTTAAGTTTTGTTCACTGCTAGTTGTTTCTGTCAAAGTCAAAGCAGAATCGGTGTCGCTTGACGCCGTCGTCCGACTTTCTCTCTCTGACGTCACTTTCAAGACTGGGTAAAATCAGACAGATTTTCATCGCTTATATTTCTGGAAGAGATTTTTTTTTTAATTTTTTGTTGTCTATGTAGTACAGTAACTAGAGGTTTTAACTTCGGAATAATGTCATATTGAACGGATTTCGTTCATCTTTGGCAGTATAATAGTAAATGCTTCACAGAAAAGTTTCTATATTGTGCGGGGGCTTGCTAATTTATAGGGGGTGGTTGCCCTCTAAGGGCGTGGCACTTAAAAAATATATATATTTATTGGAGCTGAAGTAGAATCAAATTTTAAGAAGAAAAGGTTCTATGCAATTTTTCTCATAAGTTTTTAAGTTATAACGACTTCAAAATTGCCATTTTAGCTTAAAAAAAATGTATTTCCAAACGGTTTTCATCAAGTATCTCGAAAAGCATTACTTTATCGAAAAAATTTTAGAGACCAATTACAGAAAGTACAAACTAGGAATTAATTATATTTTTTGTTTACTGATGTAGGATTAACAATTTCGGAGATATTTAAGTTTATATTTGGCATCCAAGTGTTTCGAAATTACCTTTAAAGTTTAAAATGCATTTTTTTCTAAAGCAAGTGCTTTGAATGGGCAAAAAAATTTGTGCATCTAGGTGATGCTACAGCTGAACGAAGAACTGAATTTGAGATAATTTTTTTAAATTACTGGCTAATTAGAGTAACAAAATGGCGACCTTTTTATATAAAAAAAATATAAATATGCCCATTTTTCCTTCATAACTTCTTTATTTCTTACGCTACAGGAACGAGTAAAAAATAATTTAAAGCGCAATTAATTCTCTTTAATTTCATTTCTTAGCATGCGTGACGTGGGTGTGACAATTTCTGAAATATTTAACATTTAAACTGCATTTTTCGTCTTATAAACGTTCGGACGCCATTTGTAAACTTTCATATCTCCGAAACTATTAAATCTATGTAAATAAATAAACAAGCGAAATTCATTATCAGTTTATGAGCTTTATTTTTGGTCTCTACCCATTTTTCAATAAAACTAATATTTATTGAAATATTTGGAAAAGAAAAAAAAATACGTTTTATCGAAAATACCTTTATAGTTTAAACTGTACTTTTTTCTAAAGCAAGTGCTGTATACAAACCAAAAAATTTGAGCATCTAAGTCATGCTATATACTAATGAGAAACAGTGTTTGAAATCTTTTTTAATTACTGGCTAATTACAGTAAGAAAATGGCGACGTTGTTATTAAAAAAATGTGTAGACGCATATTGCTTCGGTCATAACTTCTTTGTTTTTTATGCTACAGAAAAAAATAAAAAACAGTTGAAAGCTGAATTAATAACCTATTATTCTACCTATTAGCATCCTAGGCGTAGGTGCCACAGTTTCTGAGATATTTAACTCTCACTCTAAATAATTATCTTATAAACACTTGAATGCCAAATGTAAACTTAAATATCTCCGAAATTATTAATCCTACATCAATAAACAAAAAATATAATTAATTCCCAGTTTGTACATTCTGTAATTGGTCTGTAACATTTTTTCGATAAAGTAATACTTTTCGAGATACTTGACGATTACCTTTTGGAAACACTTTTTTTTTTAAGCTAAAATCGCAATTTTGATGTCGTTATAATTTAAAACTATCAATTTATGTGAAAAATTGCATAGAACCTTTTTTTCTTAAAATTTGATTCTATTTCAGCTCCAATAAATATATATATATATATATATATATATATATATATATATATATATTTTTTAAGTGCCACCCCCTGAGAGGGGGTGGCATCGACCCCCTATAAATTAGCAAGTCCCCGCACAATATAGAAACTTTTCTGTGAAGCATTTCCTATCATACTGCCAAATATGAACGAAATCCGTTCAATATGACATTATTCCGAAGTTTTGCATATTTTTTACCTCTAGGTACTGTACTAATGGGGTTTTTAATGATGTTAATTTACGATTTTGAGTATTTTAATTCAATTTTATTATTGTGATAACTTCAATAATTTTCACTGGTTGTAGCCAGGGGAAAATAGTATTCATACCACGAATGCCTCAATTCGGTTATTACAGTTTTCACTAAAGATATATTTAGCTACTATACGACTAAAGCTGAAGATCAGTACCTAAGGTCTGCTGGGGTGGACTCTTGAGTTATTGTTCCTTTCCCACCAAGTGGCACACATCAGAATCGGTTCATCATACATGCTGGTTGTTCTACCAAACTATGTATATGTAAACACCAAAAACATGACGTATGTATATTTTTGAACCCATGTGAGACATGAGCATCTTACTAGCAAACCACTATTACAGACGATTTAAAAATGCAATAAAGTTCAGCCTTTAAACTAAGTTTTACCCACACTTCGAAAGAAATTAATGAATGAAACAGATCCTAAGATTTATGAGTAGAAATTTGGCAACATCTGGAAATCCCATCAATTTTAACACTCCGCACACGATGCCAACCTGATTGGTGAAACTCACGTTGAGTGTAGTGTACAGGATCTCGTTCAACTCATAAGTAATGTTTTTATGGCACCGAGAGAACTCAAAAAATACGTACAACTATCTATAGCTAGCAGCTGTTTGCTTTTAAAATATAAATTTTTCTAAATTTTTTAATAGGGAAATAAAATGGCCATGCTTGAATAGGCATCCATTTTAGTTGCTATTATTTTAAATAAATATAAAAGATGTTTACAAGCAAAATCATTTAAAGGATCATTAAGTTTAGCATAACCACATAAAAACTCTGAATACATTCCTGAAACATTAACTGTTATACATTTTTAAGAACCGTCATATGTTTTATCTTTGGTATAGATAAGTTTAGTAATTTAAAAGTCAAATACATTGTGTATCGCAAAATGTCTCGGGCACAGAAAATCATTAATTCTGTTTTAATACTGTTTAATATGTTAACTACAATATCAAGCCCAATACTAAGAGCACTTGATATTACTGTGCATAGAATATGTCTATTATTTTAAGTTCAGAAAGAAAAATATTGAATGTTTCATAAGTAGCATTAAAAAAACCTCAAGTAGCCTATGCAATTTAAGACGCCATGTGTTATTTAAATCATCACTGTCGCTGTTATTATGAGATAGCTAGCGTCTTTAGACGTTGTAGTGGTATTTTCGTAAAAGCATGAACACTTTCTAGTAAACAAGTCGAATAGGAATCGTCTAATGTACAAATTACTTTTCTAAATTGCAATATACAAGTATCAAAAATAGGGAGCAAGCGTAAAAGTGTCTTGACAATGCACGTATTTCGGTATATATAAACAACCTTCATCACGGTGACCGTTCGGGGAAATACACCGATCTTGTCCCATCTTACAGCTGTTTGCATATTATCGTACACGCAGAAGCTGTACAACTTAAGACGAGTGATATATCATTCTGCGGAGGGGATGTAAAGCAGTTGGTTACTTGTCCATTAGATGTTAAATAAGTGCGAGGGTCACGGAGCGATTTTTCGTCCCTTACCGAGGCGATATAAGGGAGGATCTGAGGCGATCCGGGGATATATACAGTGGCGATTCAAGGTAATCCACAGACGATCCGAGGCAATACTGGGCCATCTGGGGTAATCTGGAGGCGATTTGGGAAGATATTGACCATAGTGAGAGGAGATATTGCGTCTGGCAATTTTCGCGTGAGTTACCTCTCTGGTAAGTATAAAATCCCTTCTCTTCTAAAGAGAAGAGCTTCGGTAAAATTTTTAGTAGGGGTAGTTCTTCTCCTGACGTCGCACAGTGGGAAAAAATCTACAGACAGTTCAAATCTCAATGAAAATCAAAGTTTCTTAGTGGAAAATATTCATTATGAATAGTAGTTTTTAGTACCACTGCTACTTTTTATTAAAGAAATTATCCTAACCTAGAAATAAAGGATTAGTCCATTGTCTAGAAATCAAGTCGACATTTTTTGTCCTTGGAATTTTATTGCTTTATTATATGTTCTTTGGGTCGCTGATTAAGAAAAACAATAGTCATTTGTGCCAAAAGTGGAACCATTTTCAGTTATTGGGTATTTTTGGACATTTTTTTGTAGTTTTCTGCGATTTTTCATCCTTAAAATGTTTTAGTTAAGTTTTTAAGTAATACTTTCATATTATTGAAGGTATTCTTTTACTCATTCAAGATAATGTTAGGCTATACCAAAATTTCACAAAACTAGACAATATGATTAGAGAATATTATTTAGGTATTAAGCAAATCACAACTTACACACTTTTTTATTTATTACGAAATTACCTACTTTTTGTATATTGTTGCCCTAATCTGGGCACGCAAATATACTAGTTAAGTAAAACACTCATTATTGGAGAACCAGTCAAAACAACTACTCTTCTAGCTAATACTGACGAAGTATTGAATTACATGATATGATTCCTAACATTTTAAAGAAAAAAATATATGTTGAAAATACTTAAATTATTTATTTAAATTCAGCCCATTCACTTTTTTATTTAATATGAAACTATCTACTTTCTGTATACAGGGTGTAACGCAACTTACCCGAAAAATTTTAACCATACATGCACCTTTAAATGAAAAGTCAACTTCTTAAAAAAAAATTAATAAAAGTCCAACACAGAAAAAGATAAACATTGTTAAAGTTACAAATTAATGGAAATAAACCTACTATATAAAATTAAAATTTTTAATTAATTTAAAAAAATAATAATAATTTTTTTTTACAACAGTAGTCCGTCAATTAAGTAGAGTTCAATAAATTACCATTTTCATCAATTTGTAACTTTAACAATGTGTATCTTTTTCTGTGTTGGACTTTTATTATTTTTTTTTAAGAAGTCGACTTCTTATTTAAAGGTGCATGTATGGTTAAAATGTCTCTGGTAAGTTGCGTTACACCCTGTATTGGTACCTTGATCTGGTCACGCTAATATACTACTTAGGAAAACACTTTAAAACACTTAGTATTGGAGAACCAATCAAAACAACTACTCTTCTTGCTAATACTGACGAAGTATTGAATTACATGATAGGATTCCTAGCATTTTAAGGCAAAAAAAAAATATTGAAAATACTTAAATCATTCATTGAAATTCTGTCAAGAATTATTGAACCTTACATTCTATTTCAACTCTAGAAAACTTGTACAAGTTTTTTCGAGCTCGTTAGTTCTCATCAGTAGAGTATAGAAACAATCATTCATTATTTACAAGCCTATTCTTGATTTATTTTTAGAACTAATTATTTTTTATTTATTTGCTTTTATCATGATTAGAGAATATTATTTAGGTATTAAGCAAATCACAACTTACACACTTTTTTATTTATTACGAAATTACCTACTTTCTGTATATTGTTGCCCTAATCTGGGCACGCAAATATATTAGTTAGGTAAATACTTTAAAACACTTATTATTGGAGAACCAGTCAAAACAACTACTCTTCTAGCTAATACTGACGAAATATTGAATTACATATGATTCGTAGCATTTTAAAGAAAAAAATATAGGTTGAAAATAAATTCAGCCCATTCACACTTTTTTATTTAATATGAAACTATCTATTTTCTGTCAAAGTTTTAGTAGAATATTGACTATCCAAATAATCAGTTTTACTTCCACGTCCAGTGGGAGTATAGTAACAACAAAAAAAAAAAAGAATTAAAATTTTTATTGTTCAAATAGGCTTAGAATGTCATGAAACGTCGGGATTCTAAGTTTGAGTGAAAAAAAATTATGTCTGTCTGTCGGTCTGTTTGTAACTTTCTTTGTGCGCACGTCTACTCTGGAACCGTTTAAGATATTGACTTGACATTTGGTACACGTATGCATTTCAACGAGATCTGGAACTAGATTATATTTTCATCTTGTTCTGTCGAAGGGTTGGGGGATAAATTGAGGTAAATAGGTAAATGAAGCAGGTAAGAGTCAATAAAATTGGTATTTAGTATATACAAGGAAAGCTAAGGTCTCGAAAAATGTCTCATTATTAAAGGGAATGAGATTGTGATTGTGATTTAGTGTGTGTACTGTGTACAAGAACCAAAAACCTCCAAATATTTTTTACTTCATCCACCCCCCACTACCCCCTATCATCACCCCCCACCCCAATACCGATGTAGGGTATCGTTTTATGGGTTTTTGAGGTAGAGGATTTCAAATATTATATTATTAAAGTTCCATAAACAATTATTTCCACATACAAAATGTTTTCGTTGTGAGAGCCTTGGATAGAAAATGTGGATGTGGAAGTAGTGATTCCTTGGGCACCGGCTTTATTCATATTTTTGAACATATTTATTAATTACGAGTGCTCTTGTAATGACAACGCCTTTCGCTACAACACTTACCTACTGTTTCCTGCGAATATTCACTCAAATTATGAAGAGCCCGGCCAGTGCGCATCTCGCTGTTGACTGCCATTATAATTAAATTGGTGATAGCAAACAAAAGGTTTTTTTTTTGTATATTTCTAAACTAAAATCACATCATTGAATATTCTTTAAAATTCACGTTTCACACGAAGAAATCTACACATTCTGCCTTCATTTTTTATCCACACATTTTCGAAAAAAATATCAAAATTTGATTCATATTTTATCATACATAATTTTGTCTACGTGACCTTAAGAACACTTTATGTCAAAACCATTTCGATTGATATTGCTCAAAATATAATAAGATATAACAAATAGGATTTGTAACCAAAGCCCCCACAAACCTTATGGAAATTGGCTCTCAGTCGAATTTTCTGAAATTTGGGTATGTTGTAGCTTTTGCTTTTCTGAGCAAAAGTTGGGCATAAGTCCCGGCTATGACTGCTTTTCAAGTTATGAGGACTTGAACGTCACAATAACCATATTTTTAGGCGGAGTGAAGATAGCAATCTTTTTAACAGTACTCCATATTTTTCTTTCTTTTACGTCATATAAATTATTTTCAGTGGAAAAAATAGCTTTATACAAATATTTCAAGGAAACAGGACAAAATCCGATGTAGATAGGGGCTGACAGGGAAGCAATCCACAAAAAGTAAAATATTCTTTTTGTATCTTTTTTAATATCGTTTCTGAATTAACCATTTTTGGTGAAATAATAGCTATATACATATAGTCTAAGAGCTGGCTACAGAGGGGAGCATGTGACTCAATGTAGTCGATATTTTATCGAGTATAGGTTCGATTGTTACTGACACAGGGAGAGGCCAGTCGCCAGAAGGCAGTCTGGAAGGATAATGGGTCGGTGGGCGATCAAACATGTAATTGTTTCGAGTTAAAAAATTGATAAGGTGCAGTACTGAAAATTTGTAGAATGACTGAAGGCAGTAAAAAAATCGAAAGAAATTGCCAGGAGGGTGGTGGAAGGTAAAAGGCCACCGGAAGGCGTCATAGTTGCGAAAAATTTCGCAACATTTACATGATCAAGTGCACTTCTGACAATTTGCGTATTTATTGTTTGTTTCAAAATGAAATTATGTGCAGAACACCAGAAGGATAAGTGGAAAAAAAAATTAAATACTATTAGAATAACACTTGTTCAAACTTTCAGTATAATCTTCTGTGGAACGATTTTTTTTTAATTGTGTTTGAAAATCTTTCCGTTGACTGCCACGAATCCAGGTATATGGTCTCTTCTGAACATCTGCACTATTGTTTTCTCTCTTTTTTTCCCTCTCCCATACTCTATCTCATATTCCTAAAGTTGACTACACACAAGTGGGTAGTAAGCTGACTACACACTTTTTTGGTGTGTAAAAAATGCCGGCGTCTTTGGTGGTGCGGTGCGGTGCGGCGTGTTTGATGGTCAAATGCGCCGACATTTTTTGAGTACTTAGTAGACCTGAAGGTAACTGTATTCCTCTTTACATCTATAATAGAGTATGTATGGAAGTTTTCGTTGGAAGGGAGAGTGACGCATTCCAAGGAATGCGAACGGTAGTCGGGCTTGGAAAGATCATCAGCGTGTATTGTTCATTTTGTATTTTCGTTTCTGATCGACAAAAAATGAATTTATCTTGTTCAAATGTGAAGATGTGCCCGTCAAAATATAATATAGCCCTTCACTGAAGAAAAATTGCGACAGTGGTACGAGAAATTGTGTACTCGTGTAGCATATCAAATGAAATACAACGACGCTGTTCTTCCCGAACATGTTACTGAGGTTCATGGATATCATTCCATTTGCGGTAAGAACCTCTGAACCAACTGAAAAAATCTGATGAAAATACGAAAGCATCGACATCATTTACGAGTGTCTCAGGTAATTTGAATTCTCTCAGCACAACTTTATGCATGTTGTCAGTGTCGGACTGTATCTAAATGGTCCCCCAGGCAAATCCTAAGGAAAACAGCGTCCATATAGCATATTTTCGAAGTCAAAACAATATCAAAAGCATTCGCTGATTTAGGCGATACTTCTGTAGATAAAGAAAATACTTTCTCGATTATTGAATTATTCGTTTGTAATATGTACGGTATCCCATCCGGCAACGAAGTAAATAAGCTGAGATTCGAAATGTTCCTTCGAAATTGCACGATAAAAAATGTTAACGAGCCTGTCCAAAAAATATATTTGAAAAACTTCGATGCTTCCTGCTTGTCACCTTGCTACGTCGAACTGCGTCAGCAGACAGAAAGATCTCGTTATATTGCTACCTTATATGATCCATTGGAACCCGAAGCAGAAAATTCAGAGTGGATACTAAACGGGTCCGAATATGAATTTAAATGGTTTGAAGGACCTCTGTTAAAGACGTTCTCCTCGATAGTGACAATTCGGAAGGTAATTTTAAATTCTATTTTGATGATTGTGTATCTAATTTATTAACTTTATTAATTATTACACACTAAACAGAAAATCTAAGATCACAATATATAAAACCCTTATAAGACCCGTGATAGCCTATGGATGTGAAACATGGACATTAACAAACAACGATGAAAATCAATTAAGAGTATTTGAAAGAAATAAGGAAGAATATACGGCCCCGTACAGAAAAACGGTATGTGGAGAATAAGAATGAATCACGAAATCGATGCACTTATAAAAGGAGAGGACATAGTAAGATATGTAAAAAGTCAAAAAATAAGGTGGCTAGGGCATGTGCGCAGGATGGACGATGAAAGAATAGTGAAGAGAATCCTTAAATGGAAACCTCAAGATACAAGACCAAAAGGACGGCCCAAGAAGAAGTGGATAGACGATGTTGAAGAAGACCTAAAAATTCTAAGAACAAGAAACTGGAAGAAAATAGCGGTAGATAGAGACAGATGGAGGAACATAGTTGAGCAAGCCAAAACCCACCGAGGGTTGTGAGCCAAAAGAAGAAGAATTAAATTATTAATTTCTACTTGCTGAAGATGACGACATCATTTACGACAGCTATGAAGATCCCGACTACGATGATGATTTAGAATTTAAGGCTTATGAAACACAATAATATTGTATTAGATTAGTATTGGAAAAGTTTGTTGTATTCTAAGTAAACATAATAAATATTTTTATAAGATTCTATGAAAACAATTAATGTCTTCCTAATTGACTTCTGGCAGTTGACCAATAGTTTACTGAACATCTCCAAATTATGTCGACAAATCGTCAGAAGTACACTTGATGATGTAAAATGTGAAAATACGGAGAAAAGTGCTCGATCGGTTAAGGCGCTGACACTCTCAGCATCGATATTTTCTCTCTTTTTCTTCCACTTAGCCTTCTGACGTTTTGCACATAATTTCATTTTGAAACAAACAATAAGTATGCAAATTGTCAGAAGTCCACTTGATCATGTAAATGTTGCGAAATTGTTTGCAATTTTGGCGCCTTCTGGCGGCCCTTTGCCTTCCATCCACTCTTCAGGCGATTTCTTTCCTAATTACTTATATTTTTTCAGTCATTCTGCAAATTTTCAGTACTGCACCTTATCAATTTTTTTTACTCGAAAAAATTACGTGTTTGACCGCCTACCTACCCATAATCCTTCCAGAGTGCCTTCTGGCGACCGGCCTCTCACTATGTCGGTAACAATCGAACCTATACTCGATAAAATATCGACTACGTTGAGTCACATGCCCCCCTCTGTAGCTAGCTCTCAGTGTAATATATTTCAAGTAAACACAACAAAATCCGATCTAGGTAGGGGCTGACGGGGTAGCAATCCACAAAAAGTAAAATATTCTTTTTGTAACTTTTTTAATATCGTTTGTGCATTAACCATTTTCGGTGAAATACTAGCTATATACATATATTTCAAGAAAATACAAAAAAAAATCGATATAGGTGGGGTCTACTTTTCAAGTTAGCAATCCACAAAAACTAAAATATCCTTTTTGTAATTTTTTTAATATCGTTTGTGCCTTAACCATTTTCGGTGGAATAATAGCTATATAGATATAAAATTCTTCTGGATTTGACGGGCTAACAGCTAATATATTAGAAAATATAAAAGACAGTATAATTGACCATCTTGTCTATCTCTATAATATCTCTTTCAACGAAGGATGCTTTCCAGAAATTCTAAAAGAGGCAACTGTTACACCAATTTATAAGAAAGGATCTGCCCATGATATGGAAAATTTTAGACAAATTTCAGTAGTAAGTATAATATCGAAGCTTTTTGAACGAATTATTTATAATAAGATCATACCGTTCGTAGAAAAAAACAATATTCTAACAACAGCTAACATGGCTTCCGGGCAAACAAATCCACTGAAACGGCAACTTGTCACCTGCTAGATTACGTCTACCTAAATCTAGACAAGGGCAAGTATGTTGCTACCCTGTCATTTGATCTGTCAAAAGCATTTGACACTATAAACAAAGAATTTCTAAAACAAAAACTTTATAACATCGGTATCAGGGGAAACATATTATCTTGGATAACATCATATATGGAAGGAAGAGTTATGAGAGTTAAAGTAGATGGAAACCAATCGGAATTAGAGAAAGTGCTGCTTGGAGTTCCTCAGAGTTCCGTTTTGGGACCATTACTATTCATGCTGTATGTCAATGACTTATCTATTCATATAAGCAATGGACATTTGACCATGTTTGCAGATGACTTTACAGTAACTTTGACGGCTGACACACCTGAGGAGTTTCAAGAGGCAGTCATTCTATCTCTTGAAGAAGTTAGTACGTGGTCACAAAGGAACAAATCAATATTAAACTCTCAAAAAACGGTATTCATAAATCTTTATATTCAAAAACCACTCCCGCACAATGCAACATTGTACGATGATATAAGTCCATCTGATAGTGTCAAACTACTTGGACCTATATTGATTGTAAATTATCGTTCAGTTTCCAAATTGAACACATTTGCAATCAACTAAATAAAGCCTATTTTGCACTACTACAAATGAAAAATACTTTAGATGAAACTGGGCTAATAAACATATATTATGCATTGGCATACTCGCGCATATCCTATAACATAATTGCCTGGGGTAGTTCTACCACTAGTGATAGAGTTTTTATAAGTCAAAAAAGACTTATTCGACTAATATTCAAGCTAGATCCTAGGGTAAGCTGTAAGGATTTCTTTAAGAATAAAAAAGTTCTGACGACCCCATGCATATATATATACAAATGTTTGACGTATACAAAGAAAAATATGGATTTATTTTCTAAATTAAACGAAAAACATACATACGACACGAGGCATGGAAACTTACTGAACATACCAAAACACCGAACATCGTGTTTTAAAAAATCTTCGCGCTATAATAGTATTATATTTTACAATAGTTTATCAGAGGAGATAAGAAATATACAAAGTTATGATAACTTTAAAGAGACGATAAGAGATATTTTACAAAAGGAGCTTTTTATAGTATACCTGATTTTTTGAACAGAGAACCTTCATTAGGGCCATATATATATTTATTATTTTAAAAAGTAATCCGATATTTGTAGTACTTAATGTTCTTATATGTTTGTGTATTTGTTATATTAATTTTTTTGTTTTATATTTTCCAGATATATATGTGTGTATATATATATATGTGTATATATGTGTATATATACTCTTATTTATAAACAGAATTTGTAATCTGTATGAATATGTCATTTTAATATGTTATATTGTTTGTCACTGAATAAGCTAGTCTTATATTTTAAATGCAATATCTTGACCCCGAAATTGTTAATAAAGTATTATTATTATTATTATTATTATTATTATACTTCAAGAGAACGAATCCGAATAGGTAGCAATGCATAAAAAGTCAAATATGATTTTTTCACTTTTCTAATATCGTTTGTGCATTAACCATTTTTCATGGAAAATTAACTTCAAGAAAACAACAAAATTCGATATAGGTAGGGAATGACGGGGTAGCAATTCACAAAAACTAAAATATTATTTTTGTAACTTTTTAATATCGTTTGTGTATTAGCCATTTTTAGAAAAAACGTTGCAAAAAGAATATATTACTTTTTGTGTATTGCTAGCCAGTCAGCCTTTAACTGGATCGGATTTTGTTCTACTTTCTTAAAATATATCTATATATCTTATTCCACCGAAAATGGTTCATGCACAAACGTTTTTAAAAAAGTTACAAAAAGAATATTTTAGTTTCTGCGGATTGGTACCCCGTCAGCCCCTACCTATATCAGATTTTGTTGTGTTTTCTTGAAATATATCTATATAGCTATTATTCCACTGAAAATAGTTGATTCACAAACGAAATTAAAAAAATTACAAAAAGAATATTTTACTTTTTGTGGATTGCTACTCCGTCAGCCCCTATCTATACAGAAAAGGAAAGACTATAACATATCCAAATTTCAGAAAATTCGACTGAGAGCCAATTTCCATAAAGTTGGTGGGGTCCTTTAACCATTTTTATAATTTTTAATAATATTATAATTTTAACAACCTTTAACTTGTTTTCTGTTGGACTTTTATTATAATTTTTTTTAGACAAAATCGACTATCGACTTCTTATTTCAAAGTGTATGTGCGGTTTAAATTCGGATAAGTTGTGAACGCTTTGCATATAAAAAATGCTAGGTCCTTTAATACAAACTACAAGATCATATCTTATATGATGATATCTAAATCGTTTCGAAATTACTAAGTGTGTTGTTCTTAAGTTGTCATCCTGCACTTGGATTAAATGTTATTTAAATTTTGAAATCATGTCATACAACCTTTATAAACAATTTCTTACTCTCTTTATTGGGTATTTTGCCACTTGCAAAAATGTTTAAAAACTTAACCTATGTTATATATTGTTTTATGTTTTATAGCGCAAAATGCATTTTGCTAAAAAAATCTTCAGCGTTGATTAAGACCAAAAAAATAAATAATACCTTTCATTTTGCGAAACGTAAAAATTAACTCCAAGACACAAAACACTAAGAACACTTCCTGCAGTTCACAATGCTTGAATTTGCGCTCTTTGATGAAGAGGTCTAGCTACCTCGCACGTTGCCCCACGTTTCGATAAGAGATAATCCGAGCCGGTTGAAGAAGAGAATGCGCCGGGCACTACGACAATCGGCTACCGACTGGCTAAAAGAACAGAGGATGGCATACATCTTGCAGACAAGTGGGTCACTGGAAACTCTCTCCCAGACACCCTCCGTGCAGTATGCGATGCCGCTCATCTCGCACCTCGTGGTTCTGATGGACAGGAAGGAGGAGAGTTAATTCGACATGTCGCAGTTTTGCAACCCTAGTGCTACCCTTAGTATGAAGTATGACCAAGTAAAAATAAGTTTTGAAAAAAGGAAAGTGAAAAATCGTCCTGACTTCTGATCGACATTTAATGGGGGTTGAAAAGGAATTTAGGATGAGAGCTGAAACAGTTCCTGAAACCCTCAAATGAGATATGATTTTCACTGTTTTACTTCCACATCCAGTGGAAGCAGTGGAAGTATAGTAACGACAAAAAAAAATTTTTAAAAATTTTATTGTTCAAATAGGCTTAGAATGTCATGAAACGTCGAGATTTTAAATTTGAGCAAAAAAAATTCTGTCGGTCTGTCTAACTTTTTTATGCGCACGATTACTCTGGAACCGTTTAAGATATTGACTTGAAATTTAGTAGGTACACGTATGTATTTTAACAATCTAACTTACATTTTTATATGCTTTTTATCCCTGTTGGGATGATTCAGTACCTTTTCAGCAGAGGGTCGTAGGATGACTCAGTACATTTTGACATGTTTTATTTTTCTTTTTTTTTTTCTTTTTGCATTGACTAAAGTAAAGGCTAACTACATTTTGAAATACAGAAAGGGCATCGGTTATATTGTGGTCACGCATCTAACTCCATTTCAGATTTTTTGTCCAAAAAGGTCCGTGCCTTATACCGGTTATAGAGATTGATCGACGGAATACTTAATTTTCGATTTTTATTAGGAAACTGTTCGGTACTTGCAGAATTTATAAAAATAATCAAGTTTTCTAGGATTTGTAGATTCGCTTCTACTTTGTCAAATTTCTCACAAACGTCACCTAATAGACTTAATCGAGCCCTACAGTCGCCATGTTTGAAAATCAAAATCGGACCTTCGGTTCGGGAGTTATCAATTTCTTTGGAAAATCATACTTGGCCTTGGAAAAAATACTTGCAGTCAACGGATTCGGACCGCCAGCAATAGGCTTCATTTGTGGCCGTGTACCTTCGATCTCACCAAGTCTCATCGAAATCGATCAATATCCTGGACAGTTATCGTAGCCCGATTTCGAGAAAACCAGTTTTTTTTGCAAAAAAATTCAATTTCCATTTGTTTTTCGACATAGTCTCTGGTGTACTTATCTGTAGATCGTTGCCAGCGGCATCTTTTTTTTTTTGAAATATCTCGATTCGACCGCCTGTTACTGAGTTATTCAATTTTTCCCGAAAAACTCGAAACGTCTATATCGGGTACTTCCGGTTTCCGAACGGAGCCGAGCTTCCAGCGTTTAGGTTTTCTAAAGACCTCCCATTAACCACCCAAGTTTCATCGAAATCCACAACGGATTAGGGAGAGGGGGGGCGAACAGACAGACAGACCGACGGAATTTTCTAAATTCGCTCTCGTGTCGATAGATACGACTTTCATTTCGATCCGACGTTTTATTCGGATTTCGATGATCCACTGGAAAAATGCAAAACCTATACTACATTTTTTTTTCATAACTAGATTATATTTTCATCTTACGCCGTTAGAGAGTTGGGGGGTAAATTGGGGTAAATGGGAGTAAATAGGTAAATCAAGCAGGTAAGTGTCCATAAAATTGGTATTTAGAAGAGAAGCTAATGTCTCAAAAAAATGTTTGGTATTAGCCACCTCCATTACTACCCCCACCCTATTATACAAGGGAATGAGAAAAAAAAATGTGATTTAGTGTGTGTACAAGAACCAAAGGCCCTAAATATTTTTTTTTACTTCATCCATCACCACTATGACCCCCCTATCACTACCCTTACTCCACTACTGATGTGGGATATCGTTTTATGGGTTTTTGGGGTAGACGATTTCAAATAATATATTATTAAAGTTCCATAAACAATTATTCCCATACAATTTTTTTTCGTTGTGAGAGGCTTGGGTGGCAAATCTGGATGTGGAAGTAGTGATTGGACAGCGGTTTTTTGTATTTCATTAACATTCAATTAATATACATAAATATTATTTCTAATCATTTACCTGTAGCACAATGAAAAAATATTTATAAATAACTTATATTGGCTATATGTAATAACACAATCAAATGAGGAAAATTATAAGGCAATAAGTTTTGAAACTTGGCAAATACATTCAGGCGTACCATTAAGGATATTAACAGCGTTCGATACTGCATCTTGGGAAAATGATGTTTCGATCCAGTTCTTTACTTATATCTCACTAACCACCAGCGATATTGGAGTATATTTCATATAAAATATAAAGCTTATAAAATTTCATACAAAAACAGATATATATTTTTTCTTCGTATATATTGTATTATTAAAATAATAAAAGCAACTCGAAAAATACATTCAGAATAAACATGGATAAAAACATAAATATACCCAACTTTTCACCTGAGCTCAATTCTGTGTACTGGCTCAGATATTTGTCTCGCACTGTATTAGGCATAATGATATATTATACTGAAAAAATGTGTGCAAATTTTTGTATAAATCGACGTTTACACCATTTAATTCTCAGAAAATCATGCATAGAAGCGCAGAACAAGGAAGTTTTTTAAAAGTCTATAAAGTAATTACATACAGAATACGCATTTCTTCTTGTTTAATAAAATAAAATTCAATAATGAATCTGAACTGAAGTTTCCTCTTATCTTTCTTTCATGTTATTTTTTCTAATTATTGTGGCTCATATTTGTTTCATTATTTTTTCTTAATATTTTGAAAAATTAAGTATATGCACAAATATTTCCCAGCATAATATTTGTTGTAATTTTAGTGGGATATAAGTAGTGGGACTACCGTAGCCTTAGGTTACATTTCTACTTAATTCATGAAGAAATTTTATACATTTAATTATAAAAATTCAGCTGCCTAAAGAATCACTACTCCCCATCCAGATTTCCTATCCAAGTCTCCACCACCACCTTCTCCTCCACCCCTATATTAAAATGGGTGATGACTGATGCAAAAAAATTTTTTGAGGCGCTTGGTTGTTGCACACGGAATATATCACAATTTTATTTTTTCCCCCTTTAGTAATGGGATGGGGGTGATCATGTAGGTGGCTGTTGTCAACAGAAATTAAGACCTTTGTTCATCAAACATACACTAAACTCCAAATTTTATGGATGCTTACTTGCTTGTTTTACCTATTTACACCCTTTTACTTCCCAACCCTTCAAAAGAATAAGATCAAAATATAATTTAGTTCCAACTCTCATTATAATGCATAGGTGTACCAAATTTAAAGTCAATAGCATAAACCGTTCTAGAGTAATTGTGCGCACAAAAAAGTTACAGACCGACAGACAGACAGAATTTTTTTGCTCAAATTTAAAATATCGTTTTAGTTTTTCATTTCTCCCTTTTTTTTACCGTTACTAACTTCCAATGCGTGGAACTAAAATAATATTACACCTTCAGCTCCTTCGCAGGATCTAACGAAGGCATTCTCCTTTATAACCACCAGTATCTCCACATTCAAAGCTTCAATTTCTGTAGAAATATTTTCTTTCGGCCATGATAATGTAATCTTTGCATATACGCACGTTCAATGAGATACTTCCCAGAGAAAGAAATCAGGAGGGATTAATTCAGGAAAATGAGCAGACCAAGTACCATCTTTTCAGTAGATGCACTATATTTTGTTACTAGCTCATATACACGTGGATCAATCATCTCTTTTAAACCATCTCACGTATTATGTCACCATGTTCCCCACTTTCTTCCATACTTTCCAAGCACCCTCTCCTACTTTTCTAACACATTACCTTCCCACAACATTTTTTCCGGCATCTTTCTTCACTTATACCTGTCTTACCACCATTTTTGCATATTCCCGTCATATTTCCACATTCCCACTTTCTCCTCCTAACTTCCCTTATCGTCTCAACATCTTTCCTCACTTTTCATCACCTTTCCACCACCTTATATCACTTTCCCACCCTGTTTCCTCACTTTTCTTCACCTACCCTCCAGTTTTTCCTACCACCTGCGACATAAAGTATTTTTTAAGTTGGAAATATGTCTAGATATGTACAAAATTTTGTCGAAATATATTGAGCCGTTTTTGAGTTATGATGGAACAAATATTTAGGTTGACAGTCAAACAAAAAGTATGAAAATACATTTTTTCTAAAATCGATCGGCAATGTCTACATTTTCGGCGCAATTCCAGTATTTTAGTCCGTTGCTAAGAAACTATCAGAAAACAGACCGGAAAAGATTCGTTGCCAAGCAACGATCAATAACACCGTGCGGGAATGTTACTTTTTCTGAAATCGATCGGCAATGTCTACATTTTCGGCGCGATTTCATGTCGAAAAATGCACAATTCCAGTATTTTAGTCCGTTGCTTAAAAACTATCAGAAAATAAACCGGAAAAGATCCGTTGCCAAGCAACGATCAACAAAACCGTACGGGAATGTTACTTTCCCGGCCTAGGCCGGGAAGGTAACATTCCCGTACGGTTTTTATGTATATTTTAGACAGTAAATAAATACACGCAGACAAACCAACTCACATTAAAATTGCATTTATTAGTAAGCAGTTAGATTGTAATGAAAAAATGTTATGCATTAATACAAATTCCTTAATTTATAATAATATTGACTGTGATTTCAGAAAAAATAGTATGCGTACTTCGATGTGAAAGCACACTCCCGGACTTCGATGCTTGTTGGCCTCGGCTAGTGCCTCGGCCAACAATTTGCATCGTCGTCCGGGAATGTATTGCTTTCGCACCTAAATACACAATATACTATTCCCGGCCTAGGCCAGGAAAGTAACATTCCCGTACGGTTTTTTATGTATATTTAGACAGTAAATAAATACACGCTGACAAACCAACTCACATTAAAATTGCATTTATTAGTAAGCAGTTAGATTGTAATGAAGAAATGTTATGCATTAATAAAAATTCCTTAATTTATAATAATATTGATTGTGATTTCAGAAAAAACAGTATGTGTAGTTCGGTGTGAAAGCACATTCCCGGACGACGGAAATGTATTGCTTTCACACCTAAATACACAATATACTATTCTAACTTTGGTATTATAAAACAAATCGAAAATATCGAAAATTCTAAGTAAAAGCAAAGTCACAAAAATACTTACCTTAACAATTCCTACTAGACAAGTGTTTACGAAGAAAAATAATCTTCATGGAACGAGATAATAGGACAAGAAATTAGTTGTAAATCTATCAACGAAGTAGCTGATTGCTGACTCCTGATTTCGATGAATAGGAAAGGGCATTTGCACTTGCTAAAATACGACACATTTAATTGAATAGTGATGATGGTTGTCAAATAAAATTAATATAAAATAAAAATTTATCCGCTGACCCACTAAGAAGACATCTTATGCGATCATTATTTTGACACACACATATGGTACTAATTCATTGAAACCGCAAAATTTTCACTTGTTTAATACTATGCGATTAACGGTTTTGTTATTTAATTTTCTCTTAAATTCATTCGAAAGAATATTGCCGACATAATTGTTATTCAGTGTTATTTATAAATGTTTTATTCGCAATTAACGCGAATTAATATCTTAGTATCTATTTGCTTTGTCTAAAAAGGTAAACATAACCAGATGCTTGTTACCATAGGAACATTTCAAATTATTTTTAATAAGTCTTTCCAATTGATAACAAATTTGTTTAACAATAAAAAAGTTATTAAACTGTTTCTTTGAAATGCATGTCATCTATAAATGATGCTTAATTGCTAAAGAGATAATATTATATTTGAAGGTTTATTGAGAATTATGTTTTGACAAACACCAAAACGCTTAATAGGCCATTCATATTAGCATAAATAGAAAAAAAAATAAAGTTTTGCCACTTGGGGATTAAACTTGTCAAGGGATGTACTTTCAAAATAAAAAGATGTACTTTCAAAATAAAAAGAGTTCCCGAGCAACAAGTGGGAGCTTCATTTCTAAAACCCACCCTTAAAGTAGCATATCTTTGCTCACTGAGACTGCTCTCTGATCACTATTCTACAGCCTACATGTATTGAAAGTAAAAATAGCAAATTCTTAGTAACTTCGTCATGCTAAATAACAATATAAAAAGCAAAAGTTCAAGTTGGCTCTGGTTTTCCCAATACAGGTAATAAAGTGTAACGCAGGTATAGGGGTCTACAGACGATCAAGCTGCTGGGACCCGACATTGTCGGTACGCTTTGAAGATAATTGGAATTCCAGCGGACCAGTTCACTTTTAAGAATGAGTTCAAAGCATGCCGACAAGGCTGGCTCCCTGCTGCTGGATCGCTTATAAACCCTAGTTTATGGGCGGTCCTATCACAAATAACAGGTAGAATTAGAATTCTACGAAAAATAGACATACCAACTGCCTAACTCTTTATTTGTCACTAAAACTAATATTCATTCCTAGGTAGTAGTAGTTGTACCTTGTGCATGATAAACGTTCATTTTCGAAAGTAAATAGTGCTATTTTGAAAATATGCCACGAAATTGTGTAAATACACCTAACAACTTTTGTTATATTTGTGGTGAAATGACTTTTGCGCGTCAAAAACGTAATTTTACTCCCAAAATTAAGAAGGCGTACCAGTTGTATTTTGGTTGTACAATTGGAGATGAAGACAAAAAATGGGCACCTCATATATGTTGCAGCAATTGTGCGAACAATTTTTGCAGTTGGCTAAGTAGAAGAGGACGTTCAATGGCTTTTGCTGTGCCCATGATCTGGCGAGAACCTACAGATCATGTTACCGATTGTTATTTTTACGTGATACCTCCTATTAGACAGGGTATTAACAAGAAAAAAAGGATGGTTATACAATACCCCAATTTACCATCTGCCATTCGCCCCGTTCGCCATAGTGATGATCTACCTATTCCTAATCCACCTCAAGAATACAGCCTTGATTCTGACTAAGAATCGGATGATAATGTAGATGACGACTTAGTCCAGCCATCAACATCACAAGATCCCGATTTCTCTGCCGAAGTGTCCGGTGGTGAACCACACAAAATTAATCAACACGAATTAAGTGATCTTATAAGAGACCTTGATCTGTCCAAGGCAAAAGCGGAGCTTTTGGCATCTCTATTACGACAATGGAATTTACTACAAGAAAATGTTAAAGTTTCCATGTATCGAAGTCGTCAAAAAGATCTTATAACCTTTTTTCAAAATGGAAAATGACTTGCTTGCCTGCAAGGACATTGACGGTTTAATTAGTACTTTACACATTCCCCATGATCCTAGTGACTGGAAACTTTTTATTGACGCCTCCAAACTTAGTCTAAAAGCTGTGTTACTCCACAATGGAAATAAATTGCCATCAATGCCAATCGCCCATGCTGTCCACATGAAGGAAAATTACAGTAACATGAATGTATTGCTACAAACTGTAGAATATAACAAGTATAAGTGGCAGATTTGTGCAGACTTAAAAGTGATAGCTATCTTACTTGGTATGCAGCAATGGTGTACCAAATATTGCTGTTTTCTTTGTGAGTGGGACAGTCGAGCGCGATTAGAACATTACAAAATTTGGCCGCCAAGACTGGGTTTTGAACCAGGAGAAAAAAATGTTGCTAACATTCCTTTAGCTGATTCACAAAAGGTAATACTGCCACCACTCCACATAAAACTGGGGCTTATGAAAACCCTTGGTAAACGCTATGAACAAAGAAGGACGTGCTTCCAGTAATTTAAAATAAAAATTTCCCAGACTTAGTAATGCGAAAATTAAAGAGGGAATTTTTGTCGGTCCTCAAATCAAAAACCTTTTCAAAGATGCTGAATTTGACAACATCCTAGAAGGTAATGAAAAAGCTGCTTGGAATTCCTTTAAAATGGTAGCAACACACTTTCTCGGTAACAAAAGAGCAGAAAACTATATAGAGACCTTGTTGGGAATCTTCTTTCTTGCTACCAGAAATTAGGATGCAATATGTCATTAAAAGTCCACTTTCTACATTCACACCTAGATTACTTCTCTGAAAACTGTGGTGCAGTAAGTGATGAGCATGGAGAGAGATTCCACCAGGATATTCAAAATATGGAAAAAAGATATCAGGGATTTCTGCGATGTTGGCAGACTACTGTTGGACATGCAAAGGGCTTATATTCTAATTAAATATATAGTATATAATATGTATTTGAAATATATATCATAATGGCAAATATTTTTTCGCATTATGTAATTAATTGCTTTTTAATTAAAATTATACCATAATATGTGAGTTAGGTCGTTTATTACAATTTTTAGAGCCAACAAATTTTTTTTATGACTATGTTAGACGTAGCTGGGGACCAAAATAATGCAAATAAGTGGTTTTGGTTAACGATACAAAATAAAAGTTAAAATTTGTAGGTGTGTGGATTTAGCTTAGAGCTCCAATATAAACCTTTCCTCAGCTTGCTCAGTTTCTGTTGGGGTTGACTTAGCATTATTATAAATTTGAATTACACTATCAAGGTCCTTTCTACGATTAAATAGATGTACAAATGGTTGTTTGCCCTGTTCGATACCGGCCGTCGCCTAGAATATTATAAGTTATACATTATATACCATATTCGTGAATCTCTGTTAATGCAACCCCTAACTTCAATAGCTGATTTCTCGAAAACCTCTATTCTAAACAATTTAGGTAATAAACACTTTTTTATGCAGAATTTTACTGGAAACATTTTTTGTAAGTATAATTTTTTTGTAGGACAAACGGTTTTCCAGAAAAACGCAAAGAACTACCGAGGTGGGTTTTAGGGATGAAGCTCCAACTTGCTGCTTGGGAACTCTTTTTATTTTGAAAGTACATCCTTGACAAGTTTAATCCCCAAGTGGCAAAACTTTATAATTTTTTTTCTATTGGACTATTTTTAAGCTAATATGAATGGCCTCTATACACTTCACTCAAATACTCTATTCGATGCACATTTCGCCAGCCATGTTGCCATCATCTGTAGGTATTTACTTCCTATTACTTCATCGTTAGTATCAAACCAAAGCCAGTATCATACTTCTTGGATGAAAGTTTATTTATATTTAAATTTCTTGCAATATAATATTTTATATATATACAAATATATACGAAGTTTTGTTGTCCTTCCGGGTGTTTCCCGCGTAGTTGGTAGGCTCCTGCCGAAGCCACGGTTGTCTGAACGACGTGTCGACAGAATCACATCTGCCATCTTCAGGTTCTCGCTGACAACTGTCTTCTGCTGCTCCTCGTTCCTTGGACTGAACTGACGTTCTCCGTGTTGTGCAGTTCCTTATATATGCTGGGGCCTAGAGCGCGTCTGCACGGCTGGCTACGTGTTATTGGCCTTCTACTATCTGTGGGAGGCGTAGCGGGCGCGTGAGCTAACCAAACAGGTTAGCTCTGTTGGGTTAGCTTTTCAATCGTATATTTCTAATAAAGTAAGATTGGCATTTAGTCGCTTAAATGATTTATACCCATATAAAACTTGCATGTCACCTACTGCCAAATATCGCTTATGCAACAGTCTTGTACTCTCAATCCCTGATCATGGTGATGTAGTATATAACAACTTCATTAGTGCCACTACATGTCGTCTGATACAAACAGTTTAAAATGCTTGCATGGCTTTGCGTAGAATTTTCCCTTTAGAAATCACATTACTTCTTACTTAAATCAAAACTCTATTCTAAATATGAAAAATAGACGTATATCACACATGTACGGACTCATTTATAAAGTGATGACTACTGGTGAGCTCCGCTACGTACGAAACAAGTTCTTAGTCCATAATCATGACTAAAATACAAGGCATATGCAAGATTAAGAATACCAAAACACAAATCATCCGCTTACCAAAAGTCGTTCACATATAATACAATCCATATGTGGAACATGCTGGATCCAAACGTTAAAAAGATATCTGCAAAAACATTCAATTGTAAAATAAAAAGTATGCTGCTTGCCGATCAAAATGTTGCAACCTAAAATCAGTGGTACCCTTCCCTCCATGCACCATTTTAATAAGAAAATTTCTGTCTTAAATTGTTCTGATTGAGCTTCCTCCCCTGCACCAGTGGCTTCACGTTGTTTCACACTTTTATTTTATTGTATTGTATTATATTTTGTTGTATTGTATTGTATTGTATTGTATTGTATTGTATTGTATTGTATTGTATTGTATTGTATTGTATTGTATTGTATTGTATTGTATTGTATTGTATTGTATTGTATTGTATTGTATTGTATTGTATTGTATTGTATTGTATTTTATTGTATTGTATTGTATTGTATTGTATTGTATTGTATTGTATTGTATTGTATTGTATTGTATTGTATTGTATTTAGGGCCATAGCAATAGCACCATCTAGGTGAAATAGTGCCTATTTACCTTGTATATTATATTTTTATGGTGAATAAATATATTGTCGTTATTATTATTATTATTATTATTATTTTAGGTACCTAATAAATAAAATAAGAAGGTGTAATAATGCAGTACTCATATTTTTGAAGTGTACGTTTGATGTTGGAAGAATTTACAATTTCCAGCTTGTTTAGCAATTGATAAGGGATCTTTAAATGACCTGCGAGTGGTATCATAGCCATCCAGAAGGCAAATCGTAATTAGATGTTCACTTGTTACCGCGACGGCTTCCCGCGTTGCTGTCTGATGGTCTGCTGTGCCGTGCAGCAGGAAAGCATGCTGCACTTCTCCAGCGCCTACTGCTCTTCTAATCTTTAATTCGTGATTAACAGCAGATTTGTGATACAGACCGTTGAGGCTGTGTTTATAAGAATTTAATTGTCTCTCTAGATGTTTATCGACATGGATTAAAATTAGATGTATTTTTTAGGAGCTTACCACACCTGTGAAATTTTGGAGGATATTAAATATCGGATAATTATGAGCATATGTTCCTTCAACAGAAAAAACCGCTGCCCAAGGAATCACTACTTCCACATTAAGATTTTCTATCCAAATCTCTCATAACGAAAAAAATTTGTATGTAGAAATAACTGTTTATGGAACTTTAGTAATATAATATTTGAAATCGTCTACCCCAAAAACTCATAAAACGATATCCCACATCGGTAGTGGTGGGGGTGTGGTAGTGGGGGTGGATGAAAAAAATATTTTGAGCTTTTTCGTTCCTGTACACACACTAAATCATATTTTTTTTTCATCCCCTTTTATAATGGGGTGGGGAGTGGCCAATGCCAAAAAATTTTTTGAGACCTCATCTTCTCTTGTTTATACTAAATAACAATTTTATGGGCTTCTATTTGCTTGATTTACCTATTTACCTCCAATTTACCCCCCAACCCTTCGACGGAATAAAATGAAAATATAATCTAGTTTCAAATTCCATGAAAGTACATGCATTTACCAAATTTCAAGTCAATATCTTAAACGGTTCCAGAGTACTCGTGCGCACAAAAAAAGTTACAGACAGACAGACAGAAAATTTTTCTTCGCGCAAACTTAAAATCTCGACGTTTCATGACATTCTAAGCCTATTTGAACAATAAAAAGTTTCAAAAATTGTTTTGTCGTTACTATACTTCCCCTTGATGTGGAAGTAATTATACGACAAAATTGAAAGACACATTTATACTACTTTAATCAACTGGTGGTGAATTGAGATTAACAGCTTTCTAATTAGCAAGTACTTTATATATACATCAATCATTTCTATCTATGGAATATTTTATATTTCAAGAATATTGAATTTGTTACATTGTAAACATTTTCTACAAATATTTGATAATAACGTCGGCAACAAATTGCTATTATAGTCCAATAAATAAGCCGGAAAATGTGTAAAAGTGGTGGAATAGCACCGATGAGAAAAATTCCTTATTTCACGTGTTCGCTAGACCCCCAGAAACATTCATCGGTATTGATCTCTGCATTACTTCCGAAAAAGAGAAAGTTAGGAGGATTTGAAGTGCCCCAAAAAGTAGCTGTCATAAAAAAAATTATAAAATTAATATTTCGCCTCGGAAATGGGCTCTAGGGTTTTTTTGGGTTGTCGATCACGAATCCGAGGTTCAAATTGAGGAATTCCATATTCCAGTGTGGAATTCGTGCCATTTTTTAATGAAAACACTTTTATGGAATTCCTCAATTGGGACCACGGATTCGTGATCAGCGATCCAAGAAACCTCCTAGAGCCTATTTCCGAGGCGAAATATTAATTTTATAAATTAATTTTTGACAGCTACTTTGTGGGGCACTTCAAAAAAAATATTTCCCAATTAAAAAATATCAAGCTATGAAAGATATGTTATCCAACATTAAAGTTGTTTGTGGTACAGGGTGAGTCATGAGGAACTGTACATACTTTTACCGTAAGTAGAGGCCGCTAAGACAAATACCAACTGACCATTAACAAGTGTTTGTTCCCTTTATTTACTATCATACAGAGTGATTTATGAATTTTGTCCAAAAATTGTTTTGGTCATAACATTTTAAGGGTTAATCCGATGTGCCTCATTTTTTACAGCAATGTACACTGTTGCCTATCAACCATCATACATATCCAAAATTTAAAAAATCCAGGGACGGTTTCAAAAAAATTTGTTGGATTGCTTCGTATACGATAGTTCACCCTGTATATGATTTATCTAAAACTTGATATGACATTTGTATAGGACACAAATAGGTAGTAAAACCTGAGTATTTGAAATTTTTGTCACACTCTCAACAATTTTTTTATTAACGATCAATTTTCAAGTCAAATGAAAAGTTTGGCAAAATGGAATATTTTAATGCATACTAATATTAATTAATACAAAAATTTAGCTAGAAGAAAATAATATCTACATACCTCGTGCCTAGGTTTAGTAAGTACCATCATTTTAATCAATTTCCAGGCCAGGTCTTAAAAATGTGGCTGATGTGGTCCATCTAAAAAGTTGCCTCTGTATGTATTTTCTCCAATTAGTCAAATTGCTTCCAAAAAGGACAGAAATAAGTAGTCAAATTTGTGTTACCTAAATTTCCCCCATTTAAAGTGCCCAGCCTCAATTTAAGATCAATTTTAACGAAAACTGTACATTTTTCGAAATATTTTTAAAAGCCATCATATTCAAATGCAAGCATTGAATTTAAAATAAATACAAGATACGGATCTACGTTTTGATATTTTCGTTATTCCTTTTCTTTTCTTATAATTCTTAAATACATACGTATTCAGGGGCGGCTCAAGGTAAATTTTCCACCCGGGCGGGAGCACTTTTTGGCGCCATTTCCTGAGGTCATCACGGACGTACTTCATACTAAAGTACAAGGATATCCCTTCGCACTCCGCGATCATTCACTACTTTTTGTCGCCTCATGAGGGGGGGGGGGGTAAATAAAAATCCGAAAAAAAATTTATCGCCTCATGGAGGGGGTGCTGTTAAAAATCCGAAAAAATTTTTTGCTCTCTGGCACCCCTCCGAACCGTCGCTCCGGGTTGCCCGGCCCTTAAGCCGCCCCTGTACGTATTGTAAATAAACATGTAAGACCTGGCCTGGAAATTGATTAAAATGATGGTACTTATTAAACCTAGGCACGAAGTATGTAGATATTATTTTTTTAGCTAAATGTTGATATTTACAAATATTAGTATACATTAAAATATTACCTACATTTTGCCAAACTTTTCATTTGACTTGAAAATTGATCGTTAATAAAAAATTTATTGAGTGTGACAAAAATTTCAAATACTAATGTTTTACTATTTGTGTCTTATAAAAATTTCATATCAAGTTTTAGATAAATCATATACAGGGTGAACTATCGTAAACGAAGCAATCCAACCAATGTTCTTGAAACCGTCCCTGGATTTTTTAAATTTTGGATATGTATGATGGTTGTTAGACAACAGTGTACATTATTGTAAAAATGAGGCAAATCGGATTAACCGTTAAAATGTAATGACCAAAACAATTTTTGGACAAAATTCATAAATCACTCTGTATGATAGTAAAGAAAGGGAACAAACACTTTTTAATGGTCACTTGGTATTTGTCTTAGCTGCCTCTACTTACGGTAGAAGTATGTACAGTTCCTCATGCCTCACCCTGTATAACCAAGGGTCCATCAGACTATTTAATATAAAGAATATATATTAAATAAAATTTTAAATCAAATTAAAAATTTCATAGCGTCCATTAAACAAGAAGCATATAAAAATTTTCTCGTTAACTCGAACATTAAAACAAATAATAGTTGGAAGCTTGTAAACAGCGAACGTAATCATAATAAAAAACCGCCGCCCAAGGAATCACTACTTCCACATTTACTACCCAAGCCTCTCACAACGAAAAAATTTTGAAATAATTGTTTATGAAACTTCAATAGTTTAATATTTGATATCGTCTACCTCAATAACCCATAAAATATCCCACATCTGTAGTGTGTGGGGGAAGTGATAGGGGGTAGTAGTGGGGATGAATGAAGTAAAAAAAATGTTTTGAGGCCTTTGGTTCTTCTACACACATTTTTTTTACCCTCTTTGGTAATGCCAATTTTTTTTTTAGACAATGGCTTCTGTTGTATATACTAAATACCAATTTTATGGACTCTTACCTGCTTGATTTACCTATTTGCCCCCGTTTACCCAAATTTACCCCAATTCGACCAACGGAATAAGATAAAAATATAATCTAGTTCCAGATCTCGTTAAAAATACATACGTGTACCAAATTTCAAGTGAATACCTTAAACGGTTCCAGAGTAATCGTGCGCCCAAAAAAGTTACAGACAGACCGAGAGACAGACAGAATTTTTTTTTGCTCAAATTTAAAATCTCGACGTTTCATGACATTCTAAACCTATTTGAACAATAAAAAAATGTTTGTCATTACTATACTTCACTGGATGTGGAAGCAATATACAAAATGATATAGGTAAGTAAATATCTACTAGTGTTAGATAGTATTTAATGTTTTGTAAAATCTCTTGGGTACTAATGTATTGTTTTCTATTTACTTGGTATAAACGCAATGAATTTATGGACAGATTTTCATATTATTTTAAAATATCGTATATTGACGAAATTTTAACCATGAACATTACTGTTAGGTAAACTGTAAATTATTATCTCTCTCTTTTGTGTCTTATATTTTATATATTATTACAGCTTATAATATTTTTATACCACATATTATATTAATATTCTGATGACTTATCACAAATGTATGTATGTTTCTATTGTATTGTGATGATTATATAAAATGGTACTTCTACAGGACTTGACTTGAATAAAGGACTATGACTGGATAAAACAGGATCCGAGCACGTTAGTTTTAGTTTAACCACATAGAAAAATATATAAAAGCTTGTGTTAAAATTTATGCTAATAGGATTTCAAGGTAGAAAATATATTGACGTTCTTTTATTTGTACCAAAGTTGCTCAAAAATTTTTTTTTTTAAATAAAAAAACTGTTTAAAAAACAATGGCTTTACTCTAAAACCAAAGTACACTAAGTAGAAAATAATTTTTAACTTCGTATATAGAAAACCATTGGCCGCTGATAAAATATTACTTCGTCTGATCATTTTGATTTACGTTTATATTTTATGAGGTTTTCTATTTAGAAAGATAAAAATTATTTTGTACTTTTTAGTGCAATTTGGTTTTAAAATAAAACCATTGTTTTAAAAAAAAAAATTTATTTAATTATTTCTAACTTTTTAGTCTTCGTCGCGTAGCTTAGCGTATTCTACTTGTCAAAACCTTTCATTTAATATTCATGTATGACGAAAAAAAGTCCATCTTGGGTTTTGAATGACGTCACGCAGCTTATCGCATTCTACTCATCAAACCCTTTCATGTCAGTTGTGGCGTCCGCCATATTGGATTTAGAACGATATAAGATATGATATATTGTACAGTCATGAGAACCAAAGCTGGATGCAAAATTTTAGTCCGATCGGTAACGGAAAGTGAGTGAAATTTTAATCACTAAATAATACATACATAAAACATACATACAGATTTCCAAGTATAATAAAATCATTGAAAAACCACTGTCTATAAGGAATCACTACTTCCACATCTAGAATTTTTGTCTCAATTTCTTATAGAGAAAAAAAAATTATACTAATATTTGCCCTCCACTATGTGGAAATATTTGTTCATAGAACTTTAATAATATAATATTTGAAACGTCGACACCAAAAACCTATAAAACGATATACTAATCGATCGTGGGAGTAGTAGAGGGAAGAGTAATACCAAAAAAAGGGGATTCTGGCTCTTGTACATACACTAAATCACATTTTTTTTTAATAATGGGGTGGGGGTGGTAATAGGGATGTTAGTGGAGGTGGTTAATGCCAAAGAAATTTTTCTCGTATATACATTAAATCCCAATTTTATGAACTCTTACTTGTCTGATTTACCTATTTACCACCATTTACCCCCCAACGCTTCACTAGAATAAGATAAAAATGTAATCTAATTCCAGATCGCGCCATAATACATACAGAGGTGTATTAAATTTCAAGTCAATATCATAAGCCGATGCAGACTAGTCGTGCACGCAAAAAAGTTAGGCAGACAGACAGAACGACAAACTGACAAAAAGTAAAATCTCGACGTTTCATGGCATTTTAAGCCTAAACGTAATATTTGAAATGCGTCGGTGTAAAGATGAAGATGAAAAAATGGCTATTATGACGTCTTGAAAAATCCATCCTGTTTTTCTTAATAAAAATGCACGTTAATGACTTAAATAATTTTTTTTTTACTCAAGAAAAATATAGTAGAGGTCTTTGATACCGGTCCTTTGGTTGAAATTAGATGACTAATAACGTAGCTACGAAAGTGTTACCGTGGAAAGTGAGACACATTGTATCCCAGATAACACAAAGTTATTCCTGTAATATACTTAGATTATTCTTAACGAAGATTCGAATATTCATAGATATTTTTTTCGATATTCCTAGAACATAAAAAATTACACACTTTTCTATATCTACAGCATATTCCTAAAATTATTCTAAGAATAATTACAAAATATTCCAGAAATAGTTATGAAGCAATGAAATAATAATTACAGAATAAATCAGGAGTAACAAATAAATATTCCAAGATTAATACCCAGCTAGCACAAAGTGATTCCCATAATATACTTGAATTACCCAGGTAGCACAATCTAATTCCTAGAATAATCATAGATTATATATTTTGATGATTCGATTATTCCTAAAATAATTTTTAACATTCCAGATATTACAGGAATATTCTTCTACGATTATCCAAAATGCATATTACAGGAATAATCAAGTTACTCTAGGATACGAGAACGATACCAGAATGAAACGAAACTACAACAAGAGACATAATAATTGCTTAATAACTGTCAATTTCTAATTGTTGGTTATTGTCAGAATTATCAGTGCAGCGCATATTGTATATAAGATTTTGTCTCAAGGTATCACATCGGAGAATTTATATGTTTAGATTGCCAATACGAATTATTAGGTGAATACTCATAAACCAGTAACAGGATTAAGTCGGCGACTTATAACCAAATTTATCTACCAAAATCTATTGCAAACTTGGAAAGGCTTCGAAATGAGTCAAATACCAATAAATACGCGATTAATTCTAGATAAACGTAACCAGTAGTTATTGCCATCTCTGTATCGACATTATTACATAATTGGCATTTGATGCCATCTCTTACCTATAGTTCCAACCCACGTTTGTGCTTTTAATGGGAATATTCCTGTCTTGTTTCCTGGAATATTATTGTTTCCTTCTCAGAAATCATATATCTTCTAAGAATATTAGACTATTGTTCAAAAAGAATATTCTTTTATTATTCTTATGAAATATTCCAAGATCAACATGTTAAATTGTATATATTCTTAGAATAATACAATAATACCTGTTGGATTACTTTGTGCGTGCGCATGATGATATCGGCGTGACCAACGTTTTAAAAATATCACTGTATGCAACGTTATACCAACATAAAATTGTATCTTAAAGAAAAACAACTTTTCAAATAATTTCTTTGAATAATCTGGTTTATTTCAACCAGTACATGACTGGATATAGTTCCAATAACGGACAATTCGATTTAATTTCATAATGTCATACGTGACTGATTAGTTGGATTATTAGTTCAATCTCTTTAGATGTACTAATCATAATGTTGAATTCAAATTCGAAATAAGCAAATATTCTGTAATTTGTTATTTGTGTTTATCTCCTCTGGGAATATTAAGAGCATATTTCTTCTATATATTTACGAATTGGTTGTAATAGTTGTTACACGAACATTCCTTTCGGAATATTATACAACGAATATTACAGTAATGTTCTACAAAATTTATATGATATTTTATCATTTCTGGGAATATTATTAGCACATATTTTTTGTATAGTATATGAATTAACTACGATGAACATTACACGAATATTCCTCTCATAATATTTTATAACAAATATTACAGTAACATTCTATAAAATTGTAGAAAATTCATTCCTGGAAATATTAAAAACTATTTTTTTCTATATAGGTATTATAAGAATTAACTGTAATGAATATTACGCGAATATTCCTCACATAATATTTTTTAAAGAATATTACAGTTATATTCTACAAAATGTATGTGCAACTATATCTTCTCTGGGAATATTAAAAGCATATTTCTTCTACATATTATAAGATCTAACTGTGATGAATATTACGCTAACATTCCCATCATAATATTTTTTAACGAATATTTCAGTTATATTCTACAAAATGTATGTGCAACTATATCTTCTCTGGGAATATTAAAAGTATATTTCTTCTATAGATTATAAGAATTCACTGTAATGAATATTACGCGAATATTCCTTCCATAATATTTTTTAACGAATATTACAGTTATATTCTACAAAATGTATATGCAACTATATCTCCTCTGGGAATATTAAAAGTATATTTTTCTACATATTATAAGAATTAACTGTGATGGATATTACGCGAATATTCCTCTCATAATATTTTACAATGAATATTACAGTAATGTTCTACTAAATATATATATATTGCAAGAATATTATGGGAATATTAATAATTAATAATCTTTTCGGAAGATTTACAGATTATTCCACGAATGTTGTGTGTTATCTGGGATATTAATCATTGAAATTTTCCATTTTATTTAAAACAAAGTGAAATTAATTACCAACACATGTCTTGATGGAACTAACGTATTGTTTATTTTAAATGACATACTTTTGTTTTCCATTTTGCTAATTTGATAGATTGTAAATATAGAGTAAAGAAGACAAACAGTTTATAAGATAAATACTATGTTTTTTATATCATTAAAAAGATTTTTTTACGGCTTTTCAGATGATGTAAAAATATACGGGTATTCATATCTCCAAAATGAGGTGTTCAGTAGTTTTTCTGACAAAATTTTTGGAAAATACATGTGATTTTCTACTTTAACTTTTATTTATAAATTTTTTCACGCAACTCCAAAACAATGAAGTTGAATGAACTTTCATTGTTCACGAGACCAACCTGTACATTCCCAAACAGTTTTTCTAATAAAAATCTAAATAGCCGCGTATATACAGACGGATTAACCAGCCTACAGTGATTCAAGAAATAAATTAACAATAAAAACAAAATAAATTTATTTGAATTGTTAAACTAATAGGAACGATTATGTATCTTTCCTTATATGGATTTCTTCTCGGAGGTAATAGAAATTAAATACCGAAAATAAACTGACTTTCAGTGCCATTTTGTTAGTATGAAGGTGAGGGCGATAGTGTAATCGCCAGAAAGAAATTATTTTATTGTTATTGATGTGTTTAAGAATCGTTGCCAGATGTACTATCCAAGCCTCTTAGAACGGAAAAAAATTTGATACTATATTTGCACTCCACTGTGCGAAAATTATAGCTCACAGAAATTTAATAATATAATATTTGAAATCGTCTACCCCAAAAACCAACGAACTTTTTTAAAATGAAATCACAAGTCTGACTTTAATCGCGAAATTCCGAGATTAAAGTCCGAATTCCGGATTAAACTCGGAATTAAAAAAAAATATTTCAGTGGCCCTTCTAGAAAAAAATATGTCTATGTTTTAATTATTAAAAATTCTTTTTTCTTCAAGCGTATTAAAATATTTAAATTATGTCACCAAAAACAGAAGTAGAAGTAGGACATTGTTTTACTAGTAACAAAATGTTAGTACCGAACGCCACCGTAGTGGACATTGTTTTACTAGTAACATAATGTTAGTTCCGAAAGCGCCGCCGTAGTGGGTATTGTTTTACTAGTAACATAATGTTAATACCAAAAGCCACCGGTGGCGCGCTATCCACTAGCCATTTGTCATATTGTGTCAACATGTAAGACTGTAGTTTGAATATTTGTACATTTATGATAAATAAATAAATTTTTGCATTTTAATACGCTTGAAGAAAAAATAGTATATAGTGGAACGAAAAAGAGGTAAAATTGTGTCGTTTTTTTTTATGAGCTTAGAACAAGATCAGACTCAGTGGGTATTACCAACAACATCATTTTACATATAAAAACACAAAATACGACATTTTTTAGTGGTCACAGATATTCTTATTTAAAAAAAAGTGTTAAATTACTTCCACATCCAGTGGAAGTATAGTAACGACAAAAAAATTTTTAAAAATTTTTATTGTTCAAATATACTTAGAATGTCATGAAACGTCGAGATTTCAAGTTTGAGCGAAAAAAAAATTTCTGTCTGTCGGTCTGTCGGTCTGTCTGTCGGTCTGTAACTTTTTTGTGCGCACGTTTACTCTGGAACCGTTTGAGATATTGACTTGAAATTTGGTACACATATGTACTTTAACGAGATCTAGAACTAGATTATATTTTCATCTTGTTCCGTCGAAGGGTTGGGGGGTAAATTGGGGTAAATTTGGGGAAAATAGGTAAATCAAGCAGGTAAGACTCCATAAAATTGGTATTTAGAATATACAAGAGAAGGTAAGGTCTCAAAAAAAATTTTGGCATTGGCCACCCCCATTACCACCCCCACCCCATTATTAAAGGGGATGAAAAAAACTGTGATTTAGTGTGTGTACAAGAACCAAAAACCTCAAAATATTTTTTTAATTTATCCACCCCCCCCACTCCCACCCCCCTGTCACCACCCCCACCCCACTACCGATGTGGGGTATCGTTTTATGGATTTTTGGGGTAGAGGATTTCAAATATTATATTATTAAAGTTCCATAAACAATTATTTCCAGATAAAAAATTTTTTCGTTGTATGACTTGGATAGAAAATCCGGATGTGGAAGTAGTGATTCCTTGGGCAGCGGTTTTTAATTTTTTTTTAAATCATGTTTTTTTGTACATCCATTGCCATATCTCAAAAATGAATTGAGCTATCGATGTGAACTTTTTTTTGTTATAAAACACACACTTAAGCGCTTCTCTCTATTCATAGAATTGCTAATAAAAAAAATGTAAACATGCCAAAAACGTAGATGACCCTGAAAGTTTAGAGAATACGCCATCAAATTTTCACTAAGCGAGGAAATTTTTTGTTTTTGAAAATTTTGTGTAACATGCTGTGAAGAAAATGAAGTCAATAGACTAAAAAAGTTTTTAGAAAAAAAATATTTTCATTATTAGCAATAGTTTGCTAGTTACGAATTTTTTAGTATAGAGGAATTGTCGAAGCGTACGCGCGCCGTACTTAGAATAATAATGATTATGTATTGTATGTAACGGAACTTTTCATTATTATTTTTTTATGTTTAGGACTGTTTTATCACGTTTTAGGATAACTTATTTTTTCCAGTGACACATTAAGGACTAAGGTTGAAGGCAAAAAGGAATTAAAAATCTTAAATGGAGTATGCATTGCATTGGGATCTCGGAAACGGTGAAAAATAATATTATAGTAAAATGGAAAAAATGTTGCGCAACTAGGGGGTTAATAAAATCCCATAAACAGAAGTTTAGGAAAAGTAACAATTTTGGAGTGTTTTGATAAAAAGTAAACTATCGAGTTTTCCTTTTTTTGCGTTATTATTGGAGCTAAATAAAAAAAACAGTTTCTTAAAGCACGTGGCAATCTTAATATTTGTATCCGACATTTCCTCTGTCAGAGTCCCTATCCGAAACTCCCATGCATTGCATTTTTACCGTAGATCCACACAATAACACAGGTCGACAAAAAAAAAATCTACTCCAAGGACTAAATCTATCATGCCTTAAGTATTTTTGTATGCTGAATCCGAATTTTCCACTTAGATTTCGAGCAAACGTCAAACATTATCAAAAAAATCGTATTTTGACGATAAAAACCGGGATTTACTCGAAATCTACGCGGTAAAAAAAATTTTAAATTGAAAATTCGGATTCAGCACACAAAAATACATAAGGAATGATAAGTTTAGCCCTTGGAACAGAACTTTTTTCTTGTAGATCTGTGGCACAGGTGCACTTTGTACACAGGTCTACAAAAAAAGAAATTCTGTTCCAATGACTAAATCTATCATTTCTTATGTATTTTTGTATGCTGAATCCGAATTTTCAATTAAAAAAAATTTTTACCGCGTAGATTTCGAGTAAATCCCGGTTTTTATCGTCAAAATACGGCTTTTTTGACAATAAAAACCGGAATTTACTCGAAATCTACGCGGTAGAAAATTTTTTTAATTGAAAATTCGGATTCAGCACACAAAAATACTTAAGGCATGATAGGTTTAGTCCTCGGAGAAGAATTTTTTTTTTTTTTGTAGACCTGTGAATTGAGTAAACGTGTTATTTTCGCCTAAATTAGGTAACAAAAAAGAAAAAAACATCCTAAATTAAGTATTTTTTAATTTCCTAATTATAGTCTCTAAACTCTGTTTCCATGGCTTGTGCACAAGTTTATCGTTTTCCTCTATTACTACGCCACATAAAATTCATTCCATTTTACAATGAAACTTAGATTGCTTATTTATCTTAACTATTTTTTAAGTAGATAATCCACGCACAATTCGTACAATGACCATACGTTCTACAATATAATACAAGTGGTAATAAGAGAAAGAATATCGTTACACATTTTACTTCCACATTCAGTGGAAATATAGCATGGACAAAAATATTTTTGAAAATTTGTATTATCCAAATAGGCTTAGAATGTCATGAAACGTCGAGATTTTAAGTTTGAGCAAAAAATTCTGTCTGTCGGTCTGTCTGTAACTTTTTTGTGCGCACGATTACTCTGGAACCGTTTATGTTATTGACTTGAAATTTAGTACACGTACCATGTATTTTAACGAGATCTGGAACTAGATTATTCCGTAAAAGGGTTGAGGGTAAATGGAGGTAAATAGACAAATCAAGCAAGTAAGAGTCCATAAAACTGGTATTTAGTATATATAAGAGAAGCTAAGCTCTCAAAATTTTTTTTTGGCACTAACCACCCACATTACCAACTCCCACCCCATTATTCAAGGGGGCGAAAAAAATAAAATTGTCATTTAGTGAAGAACCAAAGGCCTCAATTTTTTTTTACTTTATCCACCACTACCACTTACTTTATTCCACCACCCTCAGCCTCACTACCGATGTGGCATATCGTTTTATAGGTTTTTGGGGTAGACGATTTCAAATATTATATTATTAAAGTTCCATAAAAAATGATTTCCACATTTAAATTTTTTTCGTTCTGAGAGACTTGGATAGAAGATCTGGATGTGGAAGTAGTGATTCCTTGGGCAGCGGTTTTATAATTTGACCTTCGACGAAAAAGAATAACGTTAATAGTACACCGCCCTGAGACTAGTTAGTTTTAGTGGACGCGGGGACGTATTAATATTCAATTTCTGCAATTCGCGCGCTCTAAAAAAAATCACTGTATCTAAACTGTAAAAGACACAATAAAATTTATGCTATCAAAAACTTTTTTGGTCTTTTGGCTTTATTTTCTTCGCAGCATGTTATACAAAATTTCCAAAAACAGAAAAGTTTGTAGCTTAGTGAAAATTTGACTGCGTATTTTCTGAACTTTCAAGGTTATCTAAGTTTTTAAAAAACTTAAAAATGTTTTAGTTAACAATACTATACACAGATAGAAGCGCTTAAGTGTGTGTTTTATAACAAAAAAAAGTTCATGTGGATAGCTCCATTCGTTTTTAAGTTATGGCATTAGATGTTCAAAAAAACATGATTTAAAAAAAAAAAAAAATTCACACCTTTTTAAAAATAACAATGTCCGTGACCACTAAAAAATGTCGTATTTCATGATTTCTAATGAACATCGACCTACTTAACGAAATGGTATATATCTAGATTTGTTCTAAGATTAAAAAAAAAAAACTCGAGAAGGAAGCGACTTTTCCCCTGTTTTTTACTCCACTAATATATTACACGGAGTAGAACGCCTTTTTTGTGTTTCGCCCAATTTGCAAATCCTGGGCTCAACACAAAAAAAGAGTGCGTTCTACTCCTAGTAATATAATATACTATTTCCTCATTATATTTTGTCGATAACATTATTTCTCTGAACAAAAAAAGGATAAAGTGTAACGATCTTAATAACAAATTGCAAATATACACTTGACAGAAAAATGTTTTCTATAAAAAATTTATCACAGTCATTAAAAATTATCTGTGTGTGTCGGCACAATTAAAGGTGAAAGTTCTCAAAGCCAGACTAGCCTTACATGACGGATTATTAATTAAAATCCCAACAAAAAATATCGCGGTTACAACACCTGCTCGTCTGGCATAATGAACCGTAGGTAGGATGAAAAGAGTTTAATTTAAATTGAAAATTCAAATCGAAACCGAAATTACCTGAAATAAGTGCTATAATAATTGTATCAAATTTTATTGTTACGAGCGAAAGTTGAACGTGTAAGTATAAATATGGATAATTTCATTCTAATTATACATGAAACGGTGGAATTAAATAATAACTGCTATCGGTTAAATAGGCTGTTAAAATGTATGCCAATTTAATTACTAGTTGTTTAAAATCAGATAATTGCATTGTAACTAATAATAATGTATAATGAATTACACGGTTTCTGTTTTCCTATTAGAACTCCGAGTAGAAATATAAAACTTCCACATTAGTTCTAGTAATAAACTAATGGAAGCATTACACTCTTCGCCGATTTACTGAGATTTTTATATAATTGTTACACATTCTATAGGATACTCTTCGCAGTTTTCTTGTAAATAATGTTAGTTTTTAGACATTTTAAATTTTGATACCAACTTTATTGTGAAAAAAAATATATGAAAAAAAAATGAAAAAACACCCTGTCAGGGATTCGAACACAAGACCTTTGGCTTGCCAGACAACAACAACAACAACAACAACAACAACAATAATATTTTATTTTAAGTTCAGGTACAATATATGTGCCTCACCGGATCCTAGCCCGGAGCCAGCCAGACAACCACGGCGAACATCGCCGAGGTGGGTGTGTGGCTGGGTGGGGTAGGTCCGGTTCGGCTTGGAAATAAATTCAAGGGGGGTTGCTAGAAGCTCCTGTCTGCCACGGGCAGACTTAAAAACTAGATTAAAATTTTTGATGTGTCCACATGGACCTAAAAGTAATTTAAAAATAAACACAACACTAAGAACACTAAAATCGTAGGCGAGCGCACTTCGTAATTTTGATTGTTGATACGGGAACACAACTAAACGAAAAAACCCATTCGAACAAAGCTTTAGCCATTGGACCATCACTGATCACTACAATAGTTGAATGTCGTAGTATATATCATTCCAGTATTATATTTCAAGGAATTAGATATATTATGAATTATATATACAGTGTGTCCCCGGATGGACCTAACTATACTTGTAATTTTCTTTATTTCGCAATTTAAGAGAAAAAGTCCTTCTTCGTAAAAAGTTTTACTTATCGTGAAAAATCATCAGCCATTCTCAGACTTTCAAAATAACATAAAGAGTGGTTAGCAAATAAGGAAACGTGAATTTGTGCCAAGAGTAAAGTATTAGTTTTTTGAGAGGAATATAAAAAGGTTATTGAAAGAAGTTGTTTTTAATGTTAATAGTAGTCCAGATGTGTGTTTGCCACCACTGGATTTACATCTAGGAGAAGTGGCCTTAATAACAATAGCACGCCTCAAGTCCGTTGGCCTACAACCAAATGTAGGCTGTGGGGAGACCAGAAGTCGCCTGTGGAACGAGGCTGTCAGGAAGACGCCTCTTCTACAGGCATGCACAGATGGTATCTCTCCCCGATTTGTCTTTGATAGACCCTACACAATACAGACAAACAGTGAAAACGAGACCGCTGGTGAAGGTGTGATTAACATTTTCACAGACGGATCAAGGAAGAAGGAGGGGGTAGGATGTGGAATATATTCCAGAAGCCTGCAAATCCAATATAAATGGACTATGGATGAGCGAGCCAGCATAGTACAAACTGAACTGGCGGGCATAACCATAGCCGCAAAAGAGATTGTTCGCAGACAAACTACGGGCAAAACAATCAGGATCTACACAGACTGTAGACAATCACTACTAGCCCTGAGAAGTTACAAAATAACCACAGGAGCAGTATGGGAATGTCATCAAGCACTTGTGGGTGCCTCCAGTATGAACAACATCTCGGTATGCTGGGTGAAAGGACACGCACAGTGCAGTGGCAACAAAAAAGCCGACAAACTGGCCAAGAAGGCAGCAGGCCAACTTATTTTTGGACCAGGCCCGGCCAGTCTGTTACCGATTACGGCGATAATACAATTAATTAAGAACACCCACAACGCATTTAAGAAGCTGTGGGATGAAACAAGCAGCTGTCAGCTTGCTAGGGAACTACTCACGTATCCCAACAAGAAAACAGCAATGGACTACCTGGCAATGACCAGAAGGAATCTACGTTTTATAACAGGAATCCAGACTGGACACTGTCCGCTAAGGAAACATCTATACAATATGAGATTAAGCGAAACACCTCTTTGCAGAGGTTGTGAACAAGAAGATGATACGGTTCAACACGTACTCTGTGACTGCTCAGCCGTCTCATCAATTAGAGAATCCATCTTGGGAGAGCGTTGGCCTACCTTGGCCAATGTAAGGGAGATGCCCCTAGGCAACATCACCACCTACTTCGAAAGAATAGGTTGGTTGGAGGCCTAGGCGAGTGTCTGCCTAGAGGGAGGATGTACAAGGGGTCCAATGGGGCCTAAGTGCTGTGGTTTTTGACCACCCTCCTGCTAATTCCATACTCCAGTAGTCCAGATATGAAATTTGAACGTCGTTCTCAAAGTTGATATTTTTGCGAAAATTATTATTAAAATAATTTTATGAATTTAACGAAAGCACATAATTTATTGAATAAAATGATAACTAAACTATTTTATGTGTTGTATCTATGACAACATACACTGACATTTATTTATAAAAAAGTCAAGTCCTTGTCAGAGAACTTTTTAAGTAATGTTGATTCTAGAACAACGAATTTATTTAGTTAAATGTTACGATATTGGTGAAATATCATACAAATATGCAATTGAACTTTTCAATAGAAAATATTCCGAGGTGTACGTGTTAGTGAACTGTGTTCGAGAGTGGATTTTAAAGTTCGATAACACTGGGGATATGAAAGATATAAAAAAACAGAAACGGATTCATGATGAAAATGATGCTGCTACCAAGCAATGTAAGAAATGAACCCAATAAATTTTTCAAGAAAAAGGTCATTAGATTTAAATGTTAGTAAGAACCATTTGCACTGGTCGGAAGAAAATCCAAAGTTCCGTATTATTACTAAAAGTCAACGATATAAAAAAGTAAATGTTTGGTGTGCGATACGTTATACAAAAATTATTGGACCATTTTTTTTTAATGCCTGCTCTGAATGATATAAATTTACAGGACAGAAGAAAACTGTATTATCAACATGATGGTTGTCCTGCACACAGTGCAATTAGTGTAAGAAACTAGTTAGATCAACATTTCCTCAATAAATGGATAGGACAGTTTGGTTCTATAAGATGGCCTGCACGCTCCACAGACATAACCCCTCTTGATCTTTTTATGGGGATACCTGAAGCAAAAAGTGTAAGCCAATATTTAAAAGATAATTTAAACCTATTAAAGGAGAAAATATCAGAAGCAATAGCCGACATAAACAAGGATACAATTCATTTAGTTTATGAAAAATTTAGAAAAAATATTGAAAAATGTATAGCAGTAGGAGGACAACACATATAATAGTTTTGTTATCATTTTATTCAATAAATTATGTGCTTTCGTTAAATTCATAAAATTACTTTAATCATAATTTTCGCAAAAATATCAACTTTGAGATACGACGTTCAAATTTCATATCTGGACTACTATTAACATTAGAAACAACTTCTTTCAGTAACATTTTTATATTCCTCTCAAAAAACTAATACTTTACTCCTGGCACAAATTCACGTTTCCTTATTTGCTAACCATGTTATTTTGAAAGTCTGAGTATCTCTAATGACTTTTTACGATAAGCAAAACTTTTCGTGAAGAATGACTCTCTCTTAAAATGTGAACTAAGGAAAATTACAAGTATAGTTAGGTCCATCCGAGGACACACTGTATATGAGTAAAATGTATAAATAAAAAAAAATTATAGAGAATAAAATTTCGCAAGATTTCTATTTAAGTACAAATAACAAAAATTAAGAGAATATATTTTTTTAATTTATATGATTAATAACTTTTTATTTACTGATTGATTTTTTTCAAAAACAATAGGGTTCTTCCTCTAGGTAACGCTGACTTACTTTCCAAATTTCAATACAATGGGACTTTTCTTTCTCAAGTTATCGTGCTTACAAGAAACGTGACGGATGGACGGACGGTCAGACGGACATTTTGAAAGTTGTTCAGACAGAATTCATTCACTAACATAATGATATTTACTGATTTAGAAATGTACCGATCGAATACAATATACTCTTCGTTTTTGCAAAGAGTATAATTAATTGTACAATTATTATTATGGCTTATGTTTAGTGAATATGACTGATTTAAAACAGTTGGGATATTTATTGTAGTATCAGAAGAAGATAATGCATTTAGAACTTGTAAATCTTGCATACTTGTACTTGGTATTGAAACATCTTGCATATTTGTATTCACTACTGAAACGTCTTGAAAGCATAGATTTTCAATCGTACAAGCGCTATTTACTTTATTCTTGGTAGAGTTTTCTATGTAGCCTACTGCAACACTTGTTGACTTCCATCCTCCGGGTTTTTTAAGCTTCGTTATATTGCTTCCACCCTCAACAAATAAAGTAGCAGAAGTTCTGCGTAAACAATGGCCAGTATATCTTTTAGAATTTTCAAGTTTTAAGATTTCTGCTACTTTATTGGCAAGATTTCCAATAGTATGAATTCCAACGGGCTGTACTGAGCATTTTCCTTTTCTATAAAATACAAATAATCTTCTATGTGGAGTGTAAGCCAGCGTAAAGATAAATATTTTCTGTATAAAGATATGTTTTTTCCCCCAAAACAACAGAGGTTCTGGATATATAAGTTTTTGAATCAGGAATTTGAATTACTAACATAGTTTCCTTATCGTCTACATATTCTAAGCATATTTTAGTGAACTCCTCTCATCTTAAAGCACCTGCTATGCCAATAATAATTGCAACCTAAAATAAAAATATGAGTTTCTTCAAATGATAAAAACAATGTTATTTTTAACATTTTTATTTTATCATTAAGTTATATCATCATCAGCTTCCAACATAAATTTATCAATTGTTGCTTAAAACTTCGGATTTTTTAGGTTTGTAACCAATACTCTTTTTTTTCAAAAACGTAATTAATTTACTATATTTCGAAATATCAAAATTTCTATTGATGGAAATTGTACTTTTAAGCATGGAATATTCGCTCCAGAGACTTGAAGGTTTAAATACTTGAGAGTTTTCCGCAAAATAAACCAGCATTACATCTTCCGTAATTATTTGAACTTTTTTCTCATGACATTAAGTTTGAAATTTATTATAAATCTGTACATAGCGTTCCGTGGACTTCTCAGGCAACAAATCATATGTAACTGCTTTTGCTGCTTCAATGACATAATTTGAAATTGGTATATTTTCAAAATCACTGTCATCACTGTCCATTTTGAAATAACTATTATCTGACACTTTTAAGCGTCATTATTTTGTTACCATAGAAACACGACTTTTTAGCGTCGAGTACGAATGTGATTAACGTGATTCATAGTAAAATATAAGTGACGTTTAGATGATCTGTCACTTTACAGTACTAGTACCCATAATAGCTATTTTGGGGCTAGTACTAGAATACGCTACTTTCGGTACAGAAAATCGTACCGAAAGTACCTACTTTTGGAACGAAAAAAATAATTATGAGTTTTAAAAATATTGAAGCACCGGGCATTTATCAGACTAGTTCATTAATGGATATCGCTAGCTTTTAGTGTAGTAAATAGGGATTCTAAAAGGAATGATTGGGAGCAAAAATGGTATAAAGCTGTTTTTTGGTATAGATGTTCCTAATGGGCCCAGGAATAATAATTCATCGAGTCTCCATGAAGGTGTATATTAAATAATTTGTTGTGTTTCTAATGTGCCTTGTGGTACACCATATTCTTCTATATTTTTTGTTACTCTTGCTTCCTTTAATTAAAACAATTTGTTATCTATCAGTCAAATAATTTCTCATTAAATTTAAAACATGTCCCGAGACATGTCCTCAGAAACCTGCGTCTTCTATCTAGTCATTTATTAACTTTTGATGACTCACTGTATCAAAATCTTTGGCTAGGTCGTTGAGTGAAGAGTCCTTCACTTAACGGCTAGGTCCACAAATATGCAAAGATTGATGTTGTCGATGTTATTATAGATATTTCTGCCCTCTCTGAATCCAAACTGTGAATCGCTAATAATATTATTCTAGAAACTCATTTATTCTGGTTTTAATTATTTTCCCCATTCTTTTTGAGATGTTTGTTATGAGAGTTATAGGGCGATAATTTGAACATAGAATTTTGTTTCCAGTCCTATACACGAGTTTGAAAATTTACCTTGTTTCATCATCTTATTTGCTAGGAAACAGAGTAGTTTTTTTTTAACAAAATAATAAAATAATTGACAAACATTATGATGAAAATAGAATTGTCTGCAATTCCACCTACTCAAGAGATAATAGAAAAACACTGTTTAAGAGTCTATTTCCATATCCAAAAATGGTTAGGTTCTGAGAAAGATGGTTTACAACTGAGAATGGCTTAACGCCAGGGGCGGACTGGCCCACCGGGATACTGGGACGAATCCCGGTGGCCCGCTCCAATAGTGTGCCGCTGGCGCCGGCTGCTTGGCAAGATGGCCGGCTAATAGAGTAATAAGTGGTCTGCGAGTTCTAAGATCCAGCGCCGCTAAACTGTTGTCAGTCCGCCCCTGCTTAACGCCTGATGTTATGAGTGAAAGTAATGCTTTTCCTAAAAATTTACTAAGTGATATTTCTTGAAAATGTAAGAATAATCAGTGCAGCTGTAGAAAGCTGAATATATAATGTTCTATTCTGTGTCTATTGTAAAGGAAAAAATTGTGCCAATTCTTCTACCTTTGATGAATCGGCTATCGATGAGGAATGCGGTGAAATCGTCATTATCGCTATATACCATAAGTATATGACGATAATGAAACTATCATAGTATATTTCATTTTGTTTCGACGTTGAGTGAAGAGTCCTTATAGAGATGCAGCCGTGTACTTAATATCGTAGCCCGGGCAGGGTCTGTGGTATAGTAAGGCGCCACCGGCATTGGGGTCTAGCAATCTCGTCAATCTCAGTCCTCAGTCGGCTGATAGCACTCGCATGGTTCGTGTCATTTGTTGTATTAGTGCACCGTAAAACAAGGAAAAAGTAGCTTCCTTCTTGAAAAAAAATTTTTGAAGGTACAACCACATGGGACCTTCACAGCATGATAGATTAGGTCCTTGGCCATCTGTAATGTCCAATTACAACATTTTTTGGGAGGTCAAACTAAAAAAAAATGTTATAAATCTGTTAAAATTAGTTTTTCTTACATTTTCACACATCCCTCGTGATATCTCCGGAACCAATTGAGATAATTATACGTATTTTTTTTTTTTAATTGATGGAGGAAATGTAGGCGAAGGTCACTGCTTTAATTTTGTTTTTATGGAAAATCTAATTTTTCTGTAAAACGAGGTAAAACTTGAACATTTACTTCCCTTGCAGCGCTTTTTTCAGTAAGCGAAAAATTTTTTTATTTTAAGGAATTTTGACATACCATCTGCGTATGAAATAAAGTCTACACCTCAAGGAAGTTTTTAAAACAAAAATCAGGTCTCTACGACTTACAGTTTTCGAAATTTTGTTATTTAAAGCTGAGTTTTTCAATCCTATATGCCTAGATGTCCGGCAAGTGTGGATTATTTAATACAAGCAATCTTATATTATATTATGCCAGTTAGAAACAAACTTTTCTTTATATAATGTGAATGCAAATGAGTATTAGTTATTTTTATTGAGTTATTACATATTATTTAGTGCTTAACAATGGAATGTTTATTCTGGGGACAAACTTTGAAAGATAATGACAAATTAGTGAGACAAAATCCTAGATTGCAAGGAGTAAAAACAATTATATATGCCACGGTAAAAAGGCGAGACATTTGTGTCGAAAAGATTTTGCAACAAGAGGAAAATATTTTAAGTGGAAAAGTCAAAGTGAAATTTCATATAGCCTGCAAACAAACCTATATTAGTTTGTAAAATCTTAAAAATCTTTCCCAATTCAGTGAAATTGAAAATGTATCTTCGTCTTCGGTAAGATGCAATAAATTTAATATTCGGACAATGTGTTTAATATGTAATACATCGAGAAAGAAAGGCGTAATATGGTATACGATAATTCTCTGTAGACGTGATTTATCTTTATATTTCTTTGCCACCTTATTATCAATCTAGTCGATACATTGTTGACAAGGGGCCGATGCGACATTTTTTATTGTTAATGATGGGATTTTGGAAAATGAGAGGGGAGTATGCGTTTATTTTCGATTTATCGCAAATATTTGAAAAACCAAACATAGTATAATTTTTCACATCCAGTGGAAGTATAGTAACAAAAAAATTTTTAAAAATTTTTATTGTTCAAATAGGCTTAGAATATCACGAAACATCGAGATTTTAAATTTGAGCGAAAAAAATTCTTCCTGCCTGCCTGTCTGTCTGTCTGTCTGTAACTTTTTTGTGCGCACGTTTACACTGGAACCGTTTGAGATATTGACTTGAAATTTGGTACACATATGTACTTTAACGAGATCTAGAACTAGATTATATTTTCATCTTGTTCCGTCGAAGGGTTGGGGGGTAAATGGGGGTAAATTTGGGGTAAATAGGTAAATCAAGCAGGTAAGAGTCCATAAAATTGGTATTTAATATATACAAGAGAAGCTAAGCCCTCAAAAAAATATTTGGCATTAGCCACCCCCATTATCACCTCCACCCCATCATTAAAGGGGATGAAAAAAAAAATCTGATTTAGTGTGTGTACAAGAACCAGAAACCTCAAAATATTTTTTTACTTCATCCACCCCCACTACTACCCCCTATCACAACCCCCCACCCCACTACCGATGTGGGGTATCGTTTTATGGGTTTTTGGGGTAGATAATTTCAAATAAAGTTCCATAAACAAGTATTTCCACATACAAAATTTTTTCGTTGTGAGTGACTTGTATCTTGTACAAAAAAGTCCCTGAGAGCATATTTTTATCTATTATAGCTCACAAGCTAAAGGCGCCCTCGCGCAAACTTCAAAATAACCTTTTTGCGCTGTTCTCTAAGCAGCCCGTTAAAGCAGTTAAATATTAGCTGCCCTATGAGAATTTGTGGTCGATTTTTTTACTTACGAATTTTTGGTCGCTCTACACGATGGCATCCTTTATTTTTTTCTTAAATATGTATTTTTTAACGCAAAAAACATTAAAAAAAAACATAAATTTGGACTTTTCCACCCCTTGTAGGATGTAATTGATTGATTTTAAAAAAAATGCTCTTTGCATATGCAGCGAAGAAATTGATTTACAAAAAAAATATTTAAAACTTGTTATGTTAAGTAATTTATAAATAATGAATCAATTGTTTTAATGTATTTTTTCAGCAGTCGATGAAGCTTAATGACACAAAATCAAGCCCAATTTTTTTTCTTAAAAAAATGTATTTATTGTTGACATATCATTTTATTTATCGCATAAAAACAATTAATATTAGGTACCGAAAAGTGTAATTTTACTTCCACATCCAGTGGAAGTATAGTAAAATGTCATGAAACGTCGAGATTTTAAGTTTGAGCAAAAAAAAAATTCTGTCTGTCTGCCTGTCTGTCTGTCGGTCTGTCTGTAACTTTTTTTTGTGCGCACGTTTACTCTGGAGCCGTTTAAGATATTGACTCGAAATTTGGTACACATATGTACTTTAACGAGATCTGGAACAAGATTATATTTTCATCTTGTTCCGTCGAAGGGTTGGGGGGCAAATTGGGGCAAATTTTGGGTAAATGGGCAAACCAAGCGGGTAAGAATCCATAAAATTGGTATTTAGTATATACAAGAGAAGCTAAGTTCTGAAAAAAATTTTTGGCATTAGCCACCCCCATTACCACCCCCCACCCTCTCATTAAAGGGGATGAAAAAAAATGTGATTTAGTGTATGTACAAGAACCAGAAACCTCAAAATATTTTTTTGCTTCATCCACCCCCACTACCACCCCCTATCACCCCCCCCCCCACTACCAATGTTGAGTATCGTTTTGTGGGTTTTTGGGGTAGAGGATTTCAAATATTATATTATTAAAGTTCCATAAACAATTATTTCCACATACAAAGTTTTTTCATTATGAGTGACTTGAATAGAGAATATGGATGTGGAAGTAGTGATTCCTTGGGCAGCGGTTTTTCATTTTCATCGATTTTTAAATAGCTGGAACTTGCCGCATATTTTTATTAAATAGTGTTTCTTTTTTCTATAAATACATTTCAATAACAAAAAATGTTTAACTATTTTTTTTTATTTCAACATTTTTTTAATGCTTGCCACTCCATTATTAATATTATGCATTGTACAAAAAACAGTTTTAAACAAAAGTTACTCAGTATATTTTGTGTAATTTAAATTTGACTATTTAGCGTGGCTAAAATTCGAGAAATGTCGTAAATCGATTCAAATTTCTCCAAAAAATCATGCATGCGATTTAGAAGCTCCCTGAAGTCTTTAAAATTTTTCTGACGTTCTCTTAATTTCTTTTTGTTAATTAAGTCGGTCCCCTCCCGTGCCGCTTGCAGAGTAGCGTAAAAAAGTCATTTTTATACTTACTTACTTAAAATTATAACAGATAAAAATATGCCCTCGCGGACATATCTGTAGAAAATCCGATGTACAAAAAAAGCGCAATGCATTTTTGTCGATAATTATTACAATTCTCGCTACGTAAGCGCTGAAAGGCCAAAAACACCATTCTCGAAATTTACATTTTCTTTTTGTTAATTGTTTAAACACAATTAGGAGGTCTTAAAAGTACTAAGTACTCATAAATAGGACCTGAATCGAATGACACAATAATATATTTTTTTCGCGTATCGGGAAATAAATGTAAGTGGTTAAATCACAGACCGTCTAATTGCACTGGTCTACAATCTGCGTATAGAATTAGTATTTTATTTGTACCCTCGTTCGCTCGACATCAACGCTGAGAAATCTCGCGAGATTATGACTGCTTCTGCTAAGTGCCGACGGTGGCAGTGGTGGCACCACCATTCAACGCACAACATGTGGATAGAGACGTGCGGGGGCTGAGATGAGAAAGAAGGAAATACGGGAACGATAATTTCCATAAGGGCAGCACCTCTTTAAGGATTCTTCACTCAACGGTTTCGATGAAAATTGGGTGAAAAAAATGAGGGTCTAAGAAAATACATTTTCGAAAATTGTAAAAATGCACTTTTTAAGAAATTTAAAAAAATGAACTCTATCCCCTAAAAGTACGTAAAATAACGTACAATCGAAAAAAAGTGCTGTACAATGCCCTCTTTGATAATTGACGAAGAATTAAAAATTTTATTTCGTCCGCCATCTTTGACCGTTCTATTTGACATACGGTATCCAAGATTGGGGGCATTATATTTGACCACAAATAAGTTTTATTTTTGCCAACTTTGGTGAAATTACTCCTTATAGAAAATATATTCAATTTTGATTGTTTCGGCTATTCTTGGTGTTTTCTATTTTTTACCAAGATGGCGGATTGACCAATACATGTCAGAGAGGTCTACATTTTTTTAGAATTTCATTTCAAATAAGCCAGTATTTTTAAAATTCCCATGCGATTATTAGTACAAGATATATTAAACAGATAAGATGAAAATCCGTGAAAGCGCGTTAAAAAGTGCATATAACTTTTGACGCACAAGGAATGTTTGGGCGCAAATATTTTTCTCGTAATCAGGAGATCATAATACATAATAATCAACAATAAAATTTCAGGTGGAATGTTGTCACTAAAAAATACCAATTCAACTGCACAATTCGTCATATTCTAGAATTTCCTCGACTAAAAAATCTTTTTTCCAATTTTTACTGAGAAATGTTTTATTAGATATAATTTCCATTCATTTTTCATACATTAAACTTTTGCTGTTTGCAAAACCCTAAAAAAATATTCTTTATTTTAACTATAAGCAAACAAAAGTAATTTACTTTAAAATACTTGTTACAGCCGTTTCTTAAGGTACCTATTTTAAAGTGCTTGCAAATTTTTACCTTATCTAGGTATTTTATTTATTTCATTCAGGAAAAAATTCTCTAATTTTCATCTGAATTGAAGAAAAACAAGTAAGCGTTCTTGAAGTGGGGCATTAGAAGAAATGCTTTTAAAAAAGCATAATTATTTTTTTTTAAATCAGTATACGGTTCAATTGTTCATGAACTACATACGAAGCTATTAATGTTGTCCTTTCTTACTTCTCAGTACATCTTGATAACTTTAACAATGGCGATTTGATATATGACAATAAAATATATTCACGCTATAAATCAAAATTAAATCCACGTTTAGGAAAAAGCATGTTATAATAGATCGTTACTATTAGAGTTGTATTTGACATAGATAAATTTTGAAAACGATTAAAATTTAAGTCGAATATAACAAACGTAAGGAAACATATTTTATATAAGATTGCCTTAATAGACAGATTTAATTATTAGACTGGTAGAAATATATGTTATTTGGGGTACTTATTGTCCCATTATTTAAATACATTTTTGTGCACATGGTAAGTCATGACAATTTACATTAAAATGTCATGTAATAATAATAGTAATAATAATAATAATAATAATAATAATAATAATGTCTTTATTTTTTCGTTTAAATTTACAAGCAAAACAAATGGCTCAAAGATGGGTGGCGATATTCACGCAAGTGCTCTTCCATATACATGCAAGAATGTAGTTAGTTTATTAGCAAAAACCATAGTTATGGAGAAAAAAAAATAAACAAAAATTTCGAAACTTTTTAGTAATATTGTTTGAGAACTACTGGAATATTGGGGTAGGCTTTATTATCGTCGCATATATCGGCACCTTTGACCGTCAAACACGCTAATGCTGTCCCATGAAAGTGCCGCTCTTCTCTGTTTGAGACCACGCGGTGGCGAGTACACAAGTTGGTTACCTTTACACTTTTTTATGACTTTTTAAAAGTAAGAAATAACTTCTATGATTCTGAACTACCCGGAAAAGCAGTGGTTCCCAAATGTCTCCTACCTTAACATTCAAATTTTTGACCTATGTCAGTTTTTTTCAAAGAGCCCCTAGTGGAAAAAGTCATACATAGAAATAGAAATAGAAATAGAAATAGAAATAGAAATAGAAATAGAAATAGAAATAGAAATAGAAATAGAAATAGAAATAGAAATAGAAATAGAAATAGAAATAGAAATAGAAATAGAAATAGAAATAGAAATAGAAATAGAAATAGAAATAGAAATAGAAATAGAAATAGAAATAGAAATAGAAATAGAAATAGAAATAGAAATAGAAATAGAAATAGAAATAGAAATAGAAATAGAAATAGAAATAGAAATAGAAATAGAAATAGAAATAGAAATAGAAATAGAAATAGAAATAGAAATAGAAATAGAAATAGAAATAGAAATAGAAATAGAAATAGAAATAGAAATAGAAATAGAAATAGAAATAGAAATAGAAATAGAAATAGAAATAGAAATAGAAATAGAAATAGAAATAGAAATAGAAATAGAAATAGAAATAGAAATAGAAATAGAAATAGAAATAGAAATAGAAATAGAAATAGAAATAGAAATAGAAATAGAAATAGAAATAGAAATAGAAATAGAAATAGAAATAGAAATAGAAATAGAAATAGAAATAGAAATAGAAATAGAAATAGAAATAGAAATAGAAATAGAAATAGAAATAGAAATAGAAATAGAAATAGAAATAGAAATAGAAATAGAAATAGAAATAGAAATAGAAATAGAAATAGAAATAGAAATAGAAATAGAAATAGAAATAGAAATAGAAATAGAAATAGAAATAGAAATAGAAATAGAAATAGAAATAGAAATAGAAATAGAAATAGAAATAGAAATAGAAATAGAAATAGAAATAGAAATAGAAATAGAAATAGAAATAGAAATAGAAATAGAAATAGAAATAGAAATAGAAATAGAAATAGAAATAGAAATAGAAATAGAAATGCAATAGTGCAACAAATTAAAAACTCTACGCGCGTATCGAATACTACGATAACACTCATTGATTTATTTTTTACAAATGTCGATGTAATTGATGCAGGAGTATGTGATGCTAATATTGCAGATCATTTCGTAGTCTTTTGTACCCTTCAAATATGTAATCATATCAAATCAGTAAAAAAAAAAATTTTCATATAGAGTCTTTGGTCTAATAAATCTCAATGACTTTCAAAATGATCTTCTACGTGTTCCATGGAATAATATTTATGATTTTGACACTACAGATGAAAAGATTAATTTTCTTAATACAAATATTCTTAACTTAGTGGACACTCATGCTCCTCTTAAAACATCGCAATTTCATAATTTAAGGAAAAGATATTACCCCTGGATAACTGACAACGTTAAGTATATGCAAAAACTGCGAGATAAAGCTCTAAAAAAATTTAAAAAAACTAGTTCATCATGATTATTATAAGCAGCTGAGAAATTTGACATCATCCACGATAAGAAGGGGAAAAAAAGCTTATTTGGATCATAAATTTCAACAGATAAATATAAAAAAACAATGGCAACTATTGAAAAAGTTGGATGTATTGAAGTCTAAAGAATGTGAATTGCCGGACAACCTTAATAGACCAGGCAAATCTCAGTGTAAAATGGGTTTGGCGTGAACTATTTGGGGACAGTTATTTGTTTATCTCAATGGATAGCTCTATTAATGTAGGATAAGTATATAAAGTCGCAAAAAATCCCGACGTGAGCTAAAGCCGCCATTTAGAAAAAATGACCGCCAGAGACATTTTCTTTAAAATCATATATAGTGGCGTGTGTGAGTCGGACGAACATGTAAATATTTTGAGCCGGAACAAGATTACCTCCCCCCCCCCGTTTTCGAGGATGCTGAACACGATGGCGGTGTCAGAATTTCTCTTTGGGGTTGCTCAAAACGGCCAAAAACCACCCCCGAGAGGGGTAAAACGCGCTTCACTCGATTTCCCTGCAGAATATAACCTTCCCCCCGTTTTCGAGGATGCTGAGCACGATGCTGGATATCGCCTTCGACCCCAACCAACCCCTCCACCGGCCAATACTCGCCCCCGAAAGGGGTGAATTTTTTTTTTTTGTTAATATCAGGCAAATTGCATTTCTATCCGTTTTCGAGGATGCTGAGCACGATGGTGGTGCTGGATATCGCGTTCGACCCCGACCAACCCCTCCACCGGCCAATGCCCACCCCATAGAGGGGTAAAACGCGCTTCACTCGATTTCCCTGGAGAAAAAAACCTTTCCCCCGTTTTCGAGGATGCTGAGCACGATGGTGGTGCTGGATATCGCGTTCGACCCCGACCAACCCCTCCACCGGCCAATACTCGCCCCCGAAAGGGGTGAATTTTTTTTTTGTAATATCAGCGGGAAACACATTTATTTCCGTTTTCGAGGATGTATTAATATGCACCCATACACATGTATATATAGCATATATATTATACATATATATAAAAAAAATTCACCCGTTTCGGGGGCGAGTATTGACCGGTGGAGGGGTTGGTCGGGGTCGAACGCGATATCCAGCACCACCATCGTGCTCAGCATCCTCGAAAACGGATAGAAATGCAATTTGCCTGATATTACGGAAAAAAAAATTCACCCCTTTCGGGGGCGAGTATTGGCCGGTGGAGGGGTTGGTCGGGGTCGAACGCGATATCCAGCACCACCATCGTGCTCAGCATCCTCGAAAACGGATAGAAATGCAATTTGCCTGATATTACGAAAAAAAAAATTCACCCCTTTCGGGGGCGAGTATTGGCCGGTGGAGGGGTTGGTTGGGGTCGAAGGCGATATCCAGCACCACCATCGTGCTCAGCATCCTCGAAAACGGGGGGAAGGTTATTTTCTGCAGGGAAATCGAGTGAAGCGCGTTTTACCCCTCTCGGGGGTGGTTTTTGGCCGTTTTGAGGGGTTACGCAACACCAAAGAGAAATTCTGACACCGCCATCGTGTTCAGCATCCTCGAAAACGGGAGGGGGAGGTAATCTTGTTCCGGCTCAAAATATTTACAATTTTCGGGTTTTTTTCCGACTCACACACGCTACTAATATCTTAGTAACCGTTGCTCCGATTTTAGATTTCTTTTTTTTGTTCCATTCCTCACTTCACATTTTACAGAAAGTATGATTACATATTTTACGATAAATTAAACGATAAACTTAGGAAATTAAAAAATAATTTAAATATTACAGAAATTTAAACTTTTATAAACTCGAGACGTTTGTACTGAAATTTCTAGTCAATTTTTGAAAAAATAATTTTAATAAAAGTTCTGGAGCACACAATTAGCTTTCATTTGTTTTTTGGCCGATGTTACTAACTCAAATAATAACGGAGTAATAGTTATTTATATATAAAATTGTATTCATTTTTAATAATGTATAATAAGGTATAAAGGGTGTCCAGTCAGTGTTCTCTCGGAAGATTGTGCAAAACTTTCTTACCAAAACTTTCAATGTTTCGTCTCTACTACAACTTAAAATTATTTTCAATTATACAAGGTGTCACAAAAACGAGTCACACAAGAAAGTATAATTTTTTTAAATAGAACAGCCTATATTTCCTTAACGCCAGTTAAGCCTCCAAGAGCCCTGTATTACACCCAAAAATATTTCGCCAAGTTATTTTTTCGTCTTTTTTTTTTTGGGGCAGTTTACAAACAATTTCGACTGGCATATCTCCGCGATTTATAAATCGTTATTTCTAAAAATGTGGGATGTTGTTTGATAATGATGTATTTACTGAAAAACATTTTTGAAATAAATCTTCAGTATATCGGGTGTCCGAAATATTTGCGTACATTTCTTGATATTTAATTATTATTTTTCTCATTTTTTTAAATGGAAAGCCTAGGTATACTTTTTTACATGAATGAATAAAACATACATTTCCTCACATTTTAATATCTCTTTATTTCTATTTCAAACGTTTTTGAGACATGATTATATCAAATAATTTTTGCGTAAATTAAGGTGCTCTTTATTTTAGCATTAAAATCTATATTTTGCTTTACATTTTTTTCAATTTTTTTTAAATGGAATGCCTATAATTTTTAAACGGATGAGTAACGCTTACAATTTCTCACATTTTGATATCGTACACTTTCTTTTATGGACGGTTCTTGAACAATAATTTTTTTTTTCACGATATTGAAACTAACCTAACAACTGCTCAAAATGTCCACCATTTTGATTCAGGTAACACTGAGGTCTCTTGATAAATGAGCGTCTTACACAGTGTAACATATCAACATTTATACGATTGAAACACCGACGAATCCTTTCCATCATATCTTCTCGAGTCGTTGGTTCCACTTTATAAACGTCTGACTTCACAAATCCCCAAAGAAAAAAACCCACTGAAGTCAGGTCGGGTGACTTAGGCGGCCATGTAATGAGACCTAACATAATTTAATAGAATGATAAATTAGATATTATTTAACAGTTTATTAAAACATTGGACCTCCTCTTCCTATCCACCTTTCAGGAAATTGATTACTAATGGCCTGACGAACATTTCTACTAAAATGTGGTGGTACACCTTCAAGTTGTAATCACACATTATTTGTAATGTAATCAGGAATATGCTCGATTATTTGTGGAAACTTATTTTGCGTAAAATCTAAGAAGACTGCTCCATTCACATTTCCCTCAAAAAAGCGAGGATGAATAACATAATCATGTACAATTCCTCCCCTTACATTTAAACTCTGTTTCTGATTTTTCTGTGCAACATGAGGGTTTTCTTTGGCATAATAATGGAAATTGGGCCTATTCACAAATCCGTTGCGATGAAACGTTGATTCATCCGTGAACAATACAAATTTGAAAAATACTTCATTTTCTCCAATTTGGTTTTGAGCCCACTGCCAAAAATTTAATCTACGATTTAAATCCACATCCCAAAAGTCTTGATGCAGCTGAGCTCGATAGGGGTGAAACTTATTTTTACGAAGACATAGGGAAACACTAGATTCACTGACCTCTAAATCCCTACTTAACTCCCAAACACTTGCCGTAGGATTTTCGATTACGGCTAAAGTTATAGCCAACTCATTTTCTTCATTACAATACATTTCGTCGCCTCGCCTTCTTTTCATATGCAAAATTTCCAGTACGTTCAAAACGTTCTTTCAAATTTTCTAGAGACCTCACATTAGGATATCTTCTATAGGGATATTTTTTACCATACATTCTTGATGCCAATAAACAATTTCCATTACATTCACCAATAACATAACATTTACCATAGGTATTAAATCCTATTGAGAATAATTAAAATTCGTATTTTTAAATATTAACAATATTAATTCAACTTAATCACGATAATCTTAAACACATCAGAGAAATGCCATAGAGTGAAAAACAAACGCAAAACAAAAGGCCAAAGCCATACTAGATTTTAATGTTAAAATAAAAATCACCTCAATTTACGCAAAACTTATTTGAAATAATCATATCTCAAAAACGATTTGAAATAAAAATTAAGTGTATAATATCAGAATGTGGGGAATTTTATGCTTTATTCATCTATGTAAAAAAATATAGGCATTCCATTTAGAAAATTCGAGAAAAATAATAATTAAATAACAAGAAATGTAAACAAATATTTTGGACACCCGGTATAATAATAATTTATTTCAAAAATGTTTTTCAGTAAATGCATCATTATTGAATAACACCTTACATTTTTAGAAAAAACAATTAATAAATCGCGGAGATATGGTAGTCAAAAAAATGTTTGTAATTTGCCGGAAAAACAGGAAAAAAATTATAACTTGGCAACGCTGCATCTGATTGGCAAAAAATTTTAGAGTGTAACTGACGCTAAAAAATTAGAGGATATTCCATTAACAAAATTATACATTCTCGTGTAACTCCTTTTTGTGACACATTGTATAATTGAAAATAATTTCACGTTATAGTAGAGATGAAACATTGGAAGTTTTGTTAAAAAAGTTTTTTTATAAAGTTACCCGTTTTTACACAATCTTCCTAGGAAGCACTAACTGGACACCTTGTATATGTCCAAGAACTCAAGTCTTATTTTCTTCAGTTATATTCTATTTTATGCCCAAAGATGTAATAACACTTTCGATTGTGCATGAAAAGGGGAAGAGAACAAAAAAAAGAAATCTAAAATCGGAGCAATGGTTACTGAGATATGTCCTTCTAAAAGAAACGGTTCTGGCGGCCATTTTTTCTAAATGGTGGCTTTAGCTCACATTGGGATTTTTTGTGACATATATATCCCCATTCTACATGAATAGAGCTATCCATTTCGATAAAGAAATAGCTGTCCCCAGATAGTTCATACTCAAAACTGGATTTGCCTGCACTATAAAGATGTGAATACATTAAATAATTATTTTATTAGTTCTTCCAAGGATGACCGGCAACCGCAGGCTGAGACTTTAAACTTCAACTCTAATAACATTAAAGACAACAACTTATTTTCCTTTTCATATGCATCTGAAGATACAGTTTTAAAAATTGTTCAGGATATAAAAACGAAGGCTTTTGGTGCCGACAATATAAATATAAACTTAATCTTACTCTGTTGTCCTCACATAGTCGTTTATTTAACGCATATTATAAATGAGTGTATTAGAAGCAGTTATTTTCCAAAGGCCTGGAAGCATGCTTATGTTCTACCACTAGCAAAGATAAGTCAGCCAAGTGAACTTTCTCATTTGCGTAGTATAAGCATCCTTCCTACAATGTCTAAGATATTAGAAAAAATTATGGAATTGCAAATAAGGGAACATATAAACTTATATGATTTATTGCCGGCACATCAGTCAGGATTCAGATCTGGGTATAGTTATTCAACAGCTTTAGCGGAAATAACGGATGATATCTTAAAATCACTTGACAATAATGAAATGTGTATATTAGTGCTTTTAGACTATTCTAAAGCCTTCTATACGCTAAACCATAAAATGTTGATATCTATTCTACACTTTGTGGGCTTTGACAACAGTTCTTGTACTTTTTTATCATCTTATTTATCAGGAAGATTTCAACAAGTTAAAATTGATGATAAGATATCCGATCTGGTTGAACTACAACAGGGAGTACCTCAGGGGAGTATACTGGGACCGTTAATTTATACCATATATACAAACAATTTTTATATCAATTTATCCCATTGCAAATACCATTTTTATGCCGATGACAGTCAATTATACTTATCCTTTAAATTTCCTGATTTAGCTAATGCAAATAACAAAATAAACTCAGACTTAGACAAAGTCCTTCTGCAGTCTAATAGTCATCTTTTGAAAATTAACCCTAATAAGTCTTGTGCTATTCTGTTTGGCTCTGAGAACCAAAGAAATGAAGCGTCTAATATCATGAATATCCGATTAGGTAATGATGTCGTACCTTTCAGTAATAATTGTAAGAATTTAGGTTTGCTTGTTGATTATAAACTTCGTTTTAAGGAGCACGTAACTGAAAAATTAAAAAAAGCCTATACTTCATTAAAATTTATATATAGTCAAAGGCACTTTCTTAGTTCAAAATTAAAAATAAAGTTGTGTGATTCCCTTGTACTTTCTCATTTTAATCATTGTGATGTAGTCTATGGCCCATGTCTGGATAGCTCTGATATTAAAAGAATACAAAAAACGCAAAATTCGTGTTTACGACTTATTTACGGTATAAATAGACCACAACGCATATCTCATAAATTAAAGGAGGCCTGATGGCTGAGCATGTATAACCGCCGTAAACATCACTTGGTGTGCTTCTGCTATAAAAAAAAGAAATTTATAAGAGGTCCTTTTTCTATAATGTAGCAACCTATGGCGATATCCTGGATGTACCGAGTTTTGTGCTTTCATATAGTGCCTTCAAAAGTCAACTTAAATGCTAGGTGTTTAATTTGCAGTAGATAGCGTAAATGTTGTATAGTTTAATTAGCATGTACATTTAGTATTAAATAACTTTTTAGGTTAAAGTTTGTTTGTTGGTGGAAAAAAGAGAAACTGACTTGTCTTTTGTATTTTATTGTATCTATATGTTTAGTAGTTACCTTCCAGGCAGCTGTGGAAGAATTGGTTATTTAACCTAACAGTCTGCCTTTTGTTTACCATATATACATGTTCTTTTTTTATGTATTTATGTTTGTAAACATTTGGAGAACAATAAATGTATTATTATTATTATTATTATTATTAAATAGAAATAGAAATAGAAATAGAAATAGAAATAGAAATAGAAATAGAAATAGAAATAGAAATAGAAATAGAAATAGAAATAGAAATAGAAATAGAAATAGAAATAGAAATAGAAATAGAAATAGAAATAGAAATAGAAATAGAAATAGAAATAGAAATAGAAATAGAAATAGAAATAGAAATAGAAATAGAAATAGAAATAGAAATAGAAATAGAAATAGAAATAGAAATAGAAATAGAAATAGAAATAGAAATAGAAATAGAAATAGAAATAGAAATTTATTTGACCAAGTTATATAATACAATACTTTTGGCAAGTCAAGGAAAAAATTACTCTAAAAGAGTCTTTGAATGCATTCAGAGATGCATGCAGTCACATATTAAAAACCGCTGCCCAAGGAATCACTACTTCCACATCCAGATTCTCTATCCAAGTCACTCACAACGAAAAAACTTTGTATGTGAAAATAATTGTTTATGGAACTTTAATAATATAATATTTGAAATCCTCTACCCCATAAAACGATACCCCACATCGGTAGTGGGGTGGTGATAGGGGGGTGGTAGTGGGGGGTGGATGAAGTAAAAAAATATTTTGAGGTTTCTGGTTCCTGTACATACACTAAATCACATTTTTTTTTTCATCCCCTTTAATAAGGAGGTGGGGGTGATAATGGGGGTGGCTAATGCCAAAAATTTTTTTGAGACCTTAGCTTCTCTTGTATATACTATATACCAATTTCATGGACTCTTACCTGCTTAATTTACCCATTTACCCCAAATTACCCCCCAACCCTTCGACGGAACAAGATGAAAATATAATCTAGTTCTAGAACTCGTTAAAGTACATATGTGTACCAAATTTCAAGTCAATATCTTAAACGGTTCCAGAGTAAACGTGCGCACAAAAAAAAAGTTACAGACAGACAGACAGACAGACAGACCGACAGACAGACCGACAGACAGACAGAAATTTTTTTTTCGCTCAAACTTATAATCTCGACGTTTCATGACATTTTAAGCCTATTTGGACAATAAAAATTTTAAAAAAATTTTTTGTCGTTACTATACTTCCACTGGACGTCTAAGTAAAATTAAAAAAAAAGATAACTAACACAAGAACACTTATATAAAAACAAGAGTATTCATATAAAAACATGAATAAAAAACATACAATACATAGTTATGGAATGATGATGACGCATGACGGTAAGCGTTTTCATTAAGTAATGCATTATATATTACTGTAAATTACATGTTAAAGGGGGTTTGCATATATTCCTCAACTGAATAAAACAGTGAGTAAGGAAATGTTTTTTCATTACCACAATTTACTAGGATTATTCAATTCTTTTAAGTTATTAGGTAGACGATTAAACAATTTAATATCCAAAGAATTTTTAGTTGACTTCGAAAGTCGATAGCGTGGTGTTCGGAGATCACCTCCAGATCTAGTGTGATAGTTGTGAACTTCAGAATTTGTTGCAAACTGATTTTTATTTTTATAAATTTTAAATAACGAGACATACATATATAAACACGGCAAAGGCATTATATTCAGGATTTTAAAAATTGGCTTGCACTGGTCTCTGAAGCCTGCACCAGCCACTATTCTAACAGCTTGTTTTTGAAGCCGGAAAATTTTGTCCGCGTATCAAGAATTACCCCACAGCAGTGTACCATAACTTATATGAGAATGGAATAGCGCAAAATAGCTCATTCTCAGAGTCTCCATTGATAACGATCTCGTCAGATTCCGTAATACAAGTACAGAGCTCGATAGTTTACGACTCGACTGTGCAATGTGTGAAGACCAATTTAGTCTGTCGTCAATGGTGATGCCGAGCAGTTTTGTGCTATTACCTTTAGTGGTAGTTTGACTTGTAGAAAATATTAGGTTTTGCGTTTTTTCCTCATTAAGCTTTAACTTACTAGATGTAAACCATTGTTTGGCTTCAGAAACAGTGTCGGTACTTTTCAGCATGAGGTCATCCATGTCTGAACCTGAATTTATTATTGTTGTATCGTCTGCAAATGCTACACAGGCATTGGGAATCATGTTGTGGAATAGGTCGTTAATATATATAATAAATAACAGAGGCCTCAAAACTGAACCTTGAGGTACTCCGTTTACAATTGGATTAAAATCAGAAAAATTATTTTTTATACATACAGTTTGTTTTCTGTTTTCTAAATATGACCTAAAAAATGTTTGGGTTTAGCCCAATTCCATAACAGTACAACTTTTTTAACAAGATATCGTGAGAAAGCGCCCTTGAGAGATCACATAGTGTGATAGAAACAAATTTTCCACTCTCAAGACCATTGACTATGTCGCTCACAACTTTGAAAACTGCTTAGGATGTGCTACATTTACTTCTGAAGCCAAACTGACAACAGTTTAGGACATTATTAGATTCGAAAAAAAGCATCAGCCAGTGGGGTGGTACAAAGGGCTTTAGATAGCCTGCATTTAGGCCCCGCTACGCCTACACCAACCTCATCGTCTATCTAGGATCCATCTGTATACCAGATAAGTGACTCTTATCAAGATAAGCCATAACACCAGTAAATTTTTGTCTCCTTCGCATGCGCGATTCGCCTTTAAAGTGAGTTCCTGCGAGATCGACGTTGGAACAGCTATTGAGGTATCATCCGTACACATAAGATCGACACACATATCATGACAAGATGTGGTCCCAAGGCTGAACGCCGTGGCACGCCTCGAACTAAATTTTTATATAAGATTTAACATTGTCAAACATACCTTGTTAGCTAAATACAAGACATAAATAAAGAAGTGATGAATTGGGTCATTCTTTCAAGAGCGATATGACTACCAGGTGACCAAAAGCTGATCTTTTACGTAAGCGACAAGACTAGAATTGATTTTAAAAAGCCCTTTGATGATCGCAGATTCTTATTTTGTAATCACGCTTCTTTCAACAATACAGGACGACACCTTCAATAAAATGATTGACTGGGATTGATTTTATATACTTTATAACCCAAATAGTTTCCAACACTCACACTCGGTGTAACATAGCATAATTGAAGGCATGTATATAATCCATTAATTTATTCTGCAGAACAATATCATTTTTGAGAAAAGAGACGGAAGTAGGTTACACGTATAAGTGGGTTGCACGTTGGTGAGAATGGCCATGTATTAGAAGTGTACAACATAAAGTCATGAAGAACGTACGGAGAGTATATGAGATACAAATATGATTGTCAAAAAATTTTTAGTCTGCAGATTCTGATCAATTTTCCTGCTCTTGGCGATTCGATTGCGAAACAAGTTTGATCAGCCTTCTTTACTGGACTATGATGGTTACTTCTTCTTCTACGGCCCTAGAGCCCAAATCGAGCCTTGACCTCCCTTAACTTTCGCCTCGAAATGTCCTTGTCCGTAGCTGTTCTTCTTCAGCTTCTCATTCCTAGAAGACTCCGTGCGTCTTCTGCTACCGCGTCTTTCCATCGTTTTCTTGGTTTCCCCACTGGTCTTTTGCCCTGCATTCGTGCGTTCAGCGCTCTTTTTGATAGCTTTCCCTCTTCCATTCTTACTACGTGCCCAGCCCATGGCAACCTTTGTATTCGGATGTATTCCGAGAGACGTGCTTCCTTGAAAAGTTGATATAATCCTTTGTTATATCTTATTCTCCAGATACCAGTAATTCGACAATTTCTCCTACGTCTCTGAACCGATTAAAAAAATATTTTTATAGGCTTTTAGGGAAAACTTGATAGAATGGTACCAGAATATTGAGGTCAACAAAATTTTTTTTTTTAGATTTTCTCGCAAGAAAAAATTTTTTTCCTTCTTTAGCTTTCTTTTGCCTAGTATCGTTATATAAAGTTGTTTGTAAAAGTCTGTCCAAAATTTTCTTATAAGTTCAGGGATATAAGAGAAATTGTCGAATTACATTCACCTCACCACCCTCCTTAAAGAAATATGGATATATTTCACGCATGAATTTATTGAAATATTAGTTCTCTATAGCAAAATTAACGATTTCGCTGGAAATTAAACGATATTTTATATATTGGATGGAATAAGAAATAGTGGTCGGAATTAAAAAAGAAACACGTATTTGTCCAATGAATCTTTTGGTAGGAATGTGCCAAGAAACTTGAAAGCTACTTTCAGCATATTTCAATGCCAGCATATCATCCACGATAAGGAAATCAATAGGGTGAATAAGTCACGTTAGTTTTAGAATGGTTTTCTAGTCAGCATTTCAATTTGTGTTTACCAAATAAATCACAGATTAACAATAGCAAATGAAGACAGTGAATGATTGATGACCAAAAAATCGTCAAACTCCATTTCTGTTTATAATTGATCTATGAGCAAATCACATTATTTTTAACGTTTTTCCACATCACAATGAGATTATATAGCGAAACTATTTCAAACTTCAGTTATTTTTCTTGTTATATTTTCTTAGAGCCAGCAACCCGCAAACAATTTGGGGTTACATTTCTTATAAAAATTTCAATTATCTTTAACGTATAATAAAAAGAATATAGGAGTAAGTACCGACCTTCGAGGTATTCCATGTTTTATAGCCAATTATACTAAATAACTCTCATTAAATTTAATAATTTGTTTCCTATTTTTGAGGTATGTAATATGTATGTAATACTATCGTATCAATTTCATATTTTTTTTAGTTTCAATACAATCATAATAATATAAATAATATAAAATATGTAATGTTGTAAACGTACATTATATAATAATTTTTTTTCTTAAATCCATTTTTCTGGCGCTGTATCTCTTTAAACATTAGACTCACAATAAAAATGCATATACAAAAAAATGTAGAAAATTTTGTCCTCTTCAGCTTTGTCTGGAACATTTTTCTCGTATGATCGAGCGTTATTGAATTATTTTGTAAAACCAATTTTTTGCACCTTTCAATCAAGGCCAATCAGGGCTTCAACTTAAACAACATATGTGTCAAAATCATGACTACTCCACTTTTTGCAGGGCAAAATCCTCCACTGACTGGACTATAAGTATTAATCTAGTGTTTTTCCGCAAAATTCTTATAGCTGGATGAAAACCATTCTTCAAAATGATTAAATACGTCCCAAATCAGAATTTGGTGTATATCCCTAAAATTTTATGTCCATGGAAAGAAAACCTCCTTTGAGATCAAATACCATTCGTTGCATTTCCTAATCAGGACTACAGTTAAAAGTTAGAATTTGTGTTACATTTACAATTAAACGTTAAACTTAATATCAACACTACTACGATGTAATTTTTTAAAAGTTTTTTTTCTATAATCGGAGTATTTCTAAAAATTATTCAATGTTTTAACGCCATCGAAAAAGTCGATAATTTTTATTTATAAAAAAAGTTAATGTACCTGAAAATAATATTTATTAATGTATTAATAGTACAGTAACTATAGGTTTTAACTTCGGAATAATGTCATATTGAACGGATTTCGTTCATTTTTGGCAGTATAATAGTAAATGCTTCACAGAAAAGTTTCTAAATTTTGCGGGGGCACTTAAAAAATATATATATATTTATTGAAGCTGAAATAGAATCAAATTTTAAGAAGAAAAGGTTCTATGCAATTTTTCACATAAATTGATAGTTTTTAAGTTATGACGACTTCAAAATTGCGATTTTAGCTTAAAAAAAAGGTATTTTCAAACAGCTTTCCTCAAGTATCTCGAAAAGTATTACTTTATCGAAAAAATGTTACAGACCAATTACAGAAAGTACGAACTGGGAATTAATTATATTTTTTGTTTGTTGATGTAGGATTATTAATTTCGGAGATATTTAAGTTTATATTTGGTATCCAAGTGTTTCGAAATTACCTTTAAAGTTTAAAATGTATTTTTTTCTAAAGCAAGTGCTTTAAATGTGCAAAAAACTTTGAGCATCTAGGTAATGCTAAATCTTAACGAAATACTATATTTGAGATGATTTTTTTTAATTACTGGCTAATTAGAGTAACAAAATGGGGACCTTTTTATATAAAAAAATATAAATAAGCACATTCTTCCGTCATAACTTCTTTATTCTTATGTTACAGGAACGATTAAAAAATAATTTGAAAGCGCAATTAATTGTCTTTAATTCCATTTCTTAGCATGCGTGACGTAGGTGTCACGATTTCTGAGATATTTAACACTTAAACTGCATTTTTCGTCTTATTCGTTCGGACGCCATTTGTTTCTCCGAAACTATTAAATCTATGTAAATAAATAAATAAGCGAAATTCATTATCAGTTTATGAGCTTTATTTTTGGTCTCTACCTTTCAATAAAACTGATATTTATCGAGATATTTTAATTATTTTTATTTAATTACTGGCGAATTGCAGTAACAAAATAGCGACGTTGTTATTAAAAAATGTGTAGACGCACATTGCTTCGGTCATAACTTCTTTGTTTTTTATGCTACAGAAACAAATAAAAAAAAAGTTGAAAGCTTAATTAATAACCTATTATTCTACCTGTTAGCATCCTTGACGTAGGTGTCACAGTTTCTGAGATATTTAACTCTCATTCTAAATAATTATCTTATGAACACTTGGATGCCAAATGTAAACTTAAATATCTCCGAAATTATTAATCCCTACATCAATAAACAAAAAATATAATTAATTCCCAGTTTGTACTTTCTGTAATTGGTCTGTAACATTTTTTCGATAAAGTAGTACTTTTCGAGATACTTGACGAAAGCCGTTTGGAATTACCTTTTTTTTAAGCTAAAATCACAATTTTGAAGTCGTTATAACTTAAAAACTATCAGTTTATGTGAAAAATTGCATAGAACCTTTTCTTCTTAAAATTTGATTCTACTTCAGCTCCAATAAATATATGTATTTTTTAAGTGCCACCCCCTGAGAGGGCGTGGCATCCACCTCCTATAAATTGACAAGTCCCGCACAATATAGAAACTTTTCTGTGGAGCATTTACTATTATACTGCCAAAAATGAACGAAATCAGTTCAATATGACATTATTGCGAAGTTTTGCAAATTTTTTACCTCTAGGTACTGTACTATAATTGCATAATAAAGTGTTTAGAAATGATGTTGTTATGTTCTTCTTGCATGTCACTTTTTCCTTCAAAAATTTTTACACTGCGTTTACCAAATATTTTTATTAGGCAACGTGCCGGTCAAGTTGTTCGTATTAATTAGCGTCAATTATCTTCTTAATTGCATTTTATGACAATCAAATCGTAAAATGCATTACTCCGAAAATGAAGCCACAATAAAAATTAGCTTTTTAAATTTTTGGCCTACAAATTATAAAAGTAGGTAATTCCTCGGTAAGTAAGTGGAACAGCCAATTTATCATAAAAAATATTGCAATTGTAATTAGCAAGATACATATTAGACGAATGTTTATTAGTAAAAGTTGCACGATAATTTCACAATTAACATTTTTCTTTGTATGGCGAGAATGTCAATAAATAATGCAATTTGGAGTCGGAGATTCTAAGTCTCTTGGGATTGTTGTGCTTTTTTCTAATTTCCCTAGAAAAATGCTATGTATGTGCTTCCACGCTTCAATACATTTCACTTATTGCTATTCCTGTGTGCTATACAGTACCTTTCAGCTGACTATAAACCAGCGAATTACTATCTTTTTTCTTATATTTTAACGGGAACCTTACCTAATGAATAATTCTACATCTACTATAATACACCGGGTTTACTATTTACATAAAGTCAGCTGTTTCAGAAAGTATTAATCTACAGAAGATGAGTGAATTTTAGTAAAATTACATACGCAATAATATAGTCTAAGAGCTGGAATTAATTTGGTAAGATAGTGAGCTTCCATCTTCCTATCGGTAGCCTGAAAGTATTTATAGGCAAAATTAACACTTTTTTTAGGCCCTCATAGTCCAGCCAACGGAGCGCTAAAATGACCAAAATCTCTAATTTGAGTGCTAATGAATGAATATTGATGAAACCTTGTGAAATGTGTTTGTAATGACGTTAATAAAAAAGAGGAAAAAAAGATTAGTATCACGGGTTTCGTAACTTGTAGAATTAGGTCAAAAATGAAAGAAGAAACAATATATTTACCTTTTTTGGTCCAAAATAAGATGTTTTTTTGGTTTTTTAGAAAGATATGGCCACTCGAAAATTTCTAAAAGTGGGGGAGGGGAAATGTAAAAGTTGAAAAAAAAATCTGAAAAAATTCAGGTGAATGTACCATCGAAATTCAAAACTTTTTTTTATTTGCAACTTTTCTGTAAAGTGTGTTTTCACCGAGTTTTTCTGGAAAAACATGGAAAACTTAAAAAAACTTTTAAAATTGTAGCGCTCTAAAAATATGTAATTTAAAAATTTGAAATTCAAATGTCGCATTGAGGCTTTCTAAATATTTTTTGTTTCTCAGAATTTCTTTGTAACTCGCTAATTTTCCGAGTTACAGGCAGTTTTTTACGATAAATAATGTACTACATTTTTTGCACTTTAAAAAATACATGAAACTTCGAAAAATGGGCGTGATTTATATATATTATTATAAAAAAATATGAATCCTATATAGTTATACCATTTTAAAGGTTCCACGTCCGGTGGAAGTATAGTAACGACAAAAAAATTTTTATTGTCCAAATAGGCTTAAAATGTCATGAAACGTCGAGATTTTAAGTTTGAGCGAAAAAAAATTTCTGTCTGTCTGTCGGTCTGTCTGTCTGTCTGTCTGTAACTTTTTTTTGTGCGCACGTTTACTCTGGAACCGTTTAAGATATTGACTTGAAATTTGGTACACATATGTACTTTAACGAGATCTAGAACTAGATTATATTTTCATCTTGTTCCGTCGAAGGGTTGGTGGGTAAATTGGGGTAAATTTGGGGTAAATAGGTCAATCAAGCAGGTAAGAGTCCATAAAATTGGTATTTAGTATATACAAGAGAAGTTAAGGTCTCAAAAAAATTTTTGGCATTAGCCACCCCCACCCCCTTATTAAAGGGGGATGAAAAAATATTGTGATTTAGTGTATGTACAGGAACCAGAAACCTCAAAATATTTTTTTACTTCATCCACCCCCCACTATCACCCCCCTATCACCACCCGCCACCCCACTACCGATGTGGGGTATCGTTTTATGGGTTTTTGGGGTAGAGGATTTCAGATATTATATTATTAAAGTTCCATAAACAATTATTTTCACATACAAAGTTTTTTCGTTGTGAGTGACTTGGATAGAGAATCTGGATGTGGAAGTAGTGATTCCTTGGGCAGCGGTTTTTTTAAATTGAAAAATTTTTAAATCACATATTTTTAAAGAGCTACAATTTCAAAGAAAGGGATAGTTTTTCATGTTTTTCCAGAAAAACTCACTTTACAGAAAAGTTGCAAATAAAAAAAGTCTTGTATTTCTGTGGTACATTCACCTGAATTTTTTAAGTTTTTTTTTTAACTTTACATTTCCCCTCCCCTACTTTTAGGAATTTTCGAGTGGCCATATCTCGAAAAATATTCATTTTTTGAAAAAATTCACAGGAGTAAAACATCTTATTTTGGTCCAAAAAAAGGGAAATATATTGTTTCATTTCTCATCTTTGACCTAATGCTACAAGTTACGGAACCCGTGATAAAAGGGGTAGAAAACACCCCTTCCAATCATTTCCTACTCTAATCTCTTTTTTCAACTTTTTTAGGGTTTCATCAAGGTTTCAACAAAATCCAGTCATTAGCACTCTAATTAGACCCGTTGACTGGACTATAAGCCCGACGGGCAGAGGGTCATGGGGAAGGGCAAAGGACACAGAGGGCGAATTTCTTTAGCGAAGTACCGATCGAAATGCTCGGTAGCACTTACTATATGTATTTGACATAGCGAAAAAATAAATCGAAGACACCGCAGACCTGTGGCGCGCACGCGCGCGAAGTTCAAAAGAAGGGACAAAAGAATTAGCGAGCTCCTTGATCAAATTTAATGGAAATTGTTCAAGTGGATGAATTTTTTAAACAAAAAACCCATTAAAATGATACTTTCAAACTTGAACATTATTTTAAAGAAAATTTTATATTTTTTAATTTTAATTATATTTTGGACTTTGAGTTTTTGAACAATTCTAAACAACTTTCATTAATACAATTTTCCGACAAGAAAATGCCTAATATGATTTATTCATTTTTTCGGCTTTTTTTGGTATCGCAGGTGGCTTTGAATTTGTAGGAAGCGAATGTTTTTTTATCCATAAGCAGATAAATTTGTTCTATACTTCAATAAAATTTGATTCAAATCGGAAAAAAAATTAAAAAGTTATTAGAGTGTCTACATCTTAAGTGTGTCACATTGAATATTGACGGAAGACAATTTTTTTATTTAACAAAATTAAATAAAAATTATTTTGCATTTCAAGCATTGGGACTTTACAATTAATTATTTTTTATTTATTCGCTTTCATCATGATTAGAGAATATTATTTACACACTTTTTTATTTATTATGAAATTATTATTATTTCATGTTGTTCAGGTTTTTATCTTACCCGATTATTATTTTCTATATATGTAAAAGTTCTATCAACAAAGGCTTCAGGTTAATAGGTTTATAAAAACCTGTTTTATAAAACGTTTCTCATTGTCTAATATTTCATCATTAGAAGAAATTATTTTGGTCATATCATACAAACATTTTATGACACCCCTTTTAACATGCGTCGACTGATTTGGGTTAAAATTCAAATACCTGTTGGTGTTTGTTGGATTTCTTTAAACGTTTGTTTCAACTCTATTATTTACTCTTTTAATTACATCTAAAAATGGTAATTTATTTCTACTTTCTACTTCTAATGTAAGTTTAATAGAATGTTCCTTATTATTATATTTTCTAAAGAATTATCTAGCAAATCGACTCCATGAGGCCAAATTGCAAAGATATTGTCAACATGTTTCCAGCAGCTAACAGGTTTGTATATATAATTTTGAACATGTCTAGTTTCAAAGTCCGCCATAAATATTGTAACACCCAGTATCTAGGTCCTGTATTTGCAAATTAATTTCCTAAATTTTAAATAGAATTTACGTATTTTAGAATTTTCAAACAATGCGAATCAAAATTAAATATACCAGATAACAATTAATTCGATTTCATGCATAATTTACTTAAATACAGAAATATTATTTTCTTTATATTATGTACAGTTTTAACAGGGTTTATTTCGACGCAAAAGTTGAGGTTCTCACAAACGTATCGGCTAAAAGAATATGTTACATAAACAGAAAAATCATCAACATAAACGATAGAAAGCCATATTCATTATAGACTTAAGTTCGAAATTTCTTATTAAAGGGTAATTTAGATAACCGAAGGGTTGGCCAAGCACTAGATGCCTACGTGATAAATTCTGCGTAGTTCGCGAAGCTCGCTTGGTTTACTGTCCTTCTGACCCTTTCAGTTTGACAGTTTTTGTCTCTATTTTACAACCGTATATAAACGCGGTTCCGGGGAATCAAAATTGTCTGGAATTGCAGTGTAGGGAAAACCAGCTCGATGATGAGGACGAGGACTGGGTGGACGACGTGGAACGCAGGGTACGTCGGATGAACCGCCTGCCAGATGACGACCACATCCTTCCGACTACCCCCGAGGAGGTCAAGGAGATCCTAAGAAGCCTAAAACCCAGGAAGGCTCCAGGATGTGATAGCATTGGGAACATCGCCCTCAAGAAGCTACCCAGGAAAGTCGTAGCACCGATGGTCAACATCATCAACGCAATGTTGAGATTGAGACATTTCCCCTCCAGGTGGAAGAAGGCCGACGTCATAGTCATCCCGAAGCCAGGTAAGAATCTAATCTTTCCCTCTTCTTACAGGCCAATCAGTCTCCTCCCAACAATGAGCAAGGTAGCCGAAAGGATCATCATCAAGAGGATAGCCGAGAAGACAGAAGAACTGGACATCCTACCGGACGAGCAGTTTGCCTACAGGACAGGGCACTCCACCGAACTCCAAGTGCTCCCCCTCACCGAGACAGGTCACGGCAGCGCTGTTCCTGGACGTCGCTAAAGCCTGCGACAGGGTCTGGCACGATGGTCTTCTAGCCAAAATGATGAGTATGGGTTACCCCATTACACTCGTCAAGCTAGTGAGATCATACCTACACCGAAGAAAGATGAGAGTAAAGATCGTGGACAAGGTGTCCACGTACAGAACAATGGAGGCAAAAGTCCCCCAAGGCTCAGTGCTCTCTATTAAGATGAACGACGGCTACGACGCCACTATGGAAGCTGGGGGAGATTTAACCGGAGACCTCACAGTATATCAAACAATAAGTATAAACAATTATTTAATGATATGCGACGCGTTGTCGTTTTTGTTTTGCCCATTATTCAATATGAAATTAAACTCGAATTTTTATTTTTCTAAATTTACTAAATTTAACCTAATGACAACGTTAATCGCTATTTCTTATCCTCATTAAAATTTACGGCTCCATATCTGCGAAGTCAATTCAAAAGTAATTTGCGTTTAGGTAACTATTTTAGTACTTTAATTAATGGAAAGTTTTCATTGGGTTTTTAAAATGGTATTACAACGATTGTTGTTTTAATACTCCGCTCAGCTATGTAAATAATATTTAGTACAGTCGCGAATGGTCTATAGCAGATTTTGCAATTATTAGTCTTCAGCATTTGCATTTAAGGAGTCTTAATTGCCATATCGGCATTTATGCCTCACCAAGTTAACATTTACATGATAAGATTTGAACACAGCTCTTTGTTATCAGTTTTATTTTCTTAGATTTTCGAAAGGCAAGCACAAGATTTTGTTGGTTGTCACTTCATCTATATACAAATAACAACGATACAACGAAATGGGACCAATTGGTCTCGGCTACGTGCAATTGTAACTAGCCACAACAATACGATATATCGCAATTTACGACAGTTGTTGTGGCAATTTGATAAGATTTTGTTGATTGCCTTTTACCATCAAATCATGACTGGGAAATTTCCCGCGCTGTGTCAAATTTTACGTATATCGACTACCATTATAAATACTTCAGTGAAATGATTGTTGTCATTGTAAACAATTTATTTTATTGTTTGCTTAGCTGACCTGATGATTTTATGGATTAATGTGACAATTGTCCCAACGAATGCCTTCCTTCTTTTCATGTAAACTGTAGCAATTGCCCCAACAATTATGTAATTGATCCAATTGAATATGACAATTGATTAAAATAAACGTATTAAAACGTTTTCTGTGTTTTCATTCAATATACTACTTTTTCAGGAATAAGTGAGATTAAATAAAACTACAATTCTTTAGACAAAATAAAACAATTACAAATGTAATTTATAATTACAGTGATCATCAGTATTAAATAAAGTACAGTCAAATAAAAAGATACCAAAGTAAAATCATCTAATAAATGAGTGTTGTCAAAATTAATATAAATAAATTTGATCAGTAAATAGAAACAAGTAATATCAAACTTTATAAAAAGAATCTATGGTTACACAATGTAAATTTGGGCCCTACTTTTAAAAATCTAGACGATCACGTAAATTGCCAACTTTGTATATTTTTCTGTCTCACTTAAAAGAGAGAGATAGATATACGACTGGGGTAAGGGGTGTATCAATATTTTACTTAAAATTGGCGACAATGGAGACCCCATTGCCATATCAAAGTCTTGTTAATAGAAATCACCTTCCAACTGAAAGTAAGTGGTTTTATACACATTGTTAACAGTTTCATTATGCTATTAACAGTTAATTTAGTTCTAACTTCCAACAATTGGTCCTTGATCCTTTTTTTTTTATTATACAATTTCGTGTCATATTTTAATTTCACTCGAGTAAACCCTGTGCGTGTAAGCGGAGTGTCGTTCAAACTGTATAAGAATCAATAGTCGAGATAGGTAACATTACAACAGACCTAACGGTATAACTTTACATATTGGAGTTATTTCTGTGTACATTGTCCTAGGTCATTTTAATTTGTTATGCAGAAGATAACTAAAACCTTTACAGCAGAATATAAGATTTTAAGTTTAAAATTTTACTTTCTAAGTTCATTGTTTATGCAAGTCGTGCACAGAATTTAAATATGCCTATCATACATTGTAATTATTATACGTTATAATACATTATGTGCGTAACGTTCCGACCCAAATATTTAATTTCACATAAAATCTTCATTTTAACAGTATCTCTTTCATTTTTTCAATTAGACACTGGAAATGTTTGACGTATTCATTTGTTATGTGTGAATTGTTATATAGCAGTTAACTTAGAAATTCTTAGAAAAAAAATAATTAAAAAGTGAAATTAGTAAAAGCTATATACTCTATACATAAATTTGGATTAGAAAAAAGCATATAGCATTTAATATTAAATGCACGCGTCCAGATTTTTGTATAATTTATGTATAAATGGTACTTAGAGTGCTAGGGGTGCGCTTCTATACTACCCCCATGTAATATCCATGTACGGATTTTTTATGAGCTAAGGAGTTTTTTCTAGCAACTTGTCCAAAATTAGTATGCTTTCCTCGGGCGTGAAGAATATCTTTCTGATAGCCATCAGGTGCACTTGCTCGAATGTCAAACTGCCGGATGGACTGATTTTAGTTTCACGGTAAAAATCGGCTTTGGCAATTTTTACTTTTCTTGACAAAAAACCCAAATGGCGGTTACTCGCCTTTTGCGCTTTTTTAAAACCAGTACTTTGTCTTTTACTATTTAGTGGAGTCAATAGAGGTTGAAAATATGCATTATTCCGGAATAATTACGGGAAGCTTATTTTCCTAAAACCTGTTGATATCACTTTTACATAGCTTAAAATAAAAAGTTATAAACACATAATCGTGAGGAAATTGTTTATTAATTATTTAAAAAAAAAAAAAATCAAGTTGAGAAATTTCATTCAAATTGACAAAGGGGTTTTCGAGGTCGCTGAAACAGATTATAATGTCAAAAAAACGTAATTCAAAATGGCTGATCCAATATGGCCGAACTTCCATCAAGCAATTAAATAATTCAAAACACTATTCAATTAAAAACACAATTTAAGTACTCAAATAAAAACTTAAAAAGAAGCTGAGAAAACGTAATATTGTACATAGCATTACAAGATGAACTGTGAAAAAGTGCTTAAACTACTTTTACAATGGTTTACGGACACACACACAGCGCAGCGTGCGGGACAGTGCTGCGTACTGCTTGGCGCGGAGATGTTTTACTTTCAATCTCTTTTTAATATTCAGCCCTCCAAAGTTGGACATATCACCTTTTTATCGAAAACTTTTTTTTTTCAAATGGGAAGGTGGTGGCTCATAGTGTTCAATAAATTATAGATTTTTTTCTAAATTCATTGATATCCATTTTCCAATTAGAAAGGAATTGAAGGTATTTCGGAAAGAATTATTAGGTATTAAGGGAATTACTGGGGAATTTGGAGGAAATAAATATTATTACGAGGTATTAGAAGAGAATTAAGAGGAAATAATAGGTATTAGGAGGGAATTAGAGCGTAAAAATATTGAAATGAATGATTATCTTGAAGAATTACATACCAATTCTTATATAAAGGACGTCAGTGTTGTAAAAACATTAGCGCAGAGATTAGCGCTAAAAATATCTAGTAAAGAAAAAATATTTAATTTAATTAAACTATGATGATACTATGGACTTCTAGTTCAGTAATATAACGATTTATATCGGACAAAATTCATAAAGTTTTGAAAATTGGTAGAAATGTTAAGGATAGCATAAGAATTACTAAACCGAAAATTTCCTAAATAGTGTGCTTCATCCTCTAGCCGTTTCCACCCCCATTTTGAGGTTTTCTAGATTATCTCGGGAACGGTGCACTTTTTGATCAACTATTCCTTATACAATTCTCTATAAAAAACGTCTCAACACTTTTTTTCCTAAAATTAATAGTACCGTGGGAAATAAGGCGCACACATAAGGGTTGGTTCCGGTCAACACAATAAATTGTAATCTTTACTATAATCTACTTTAAAGTTCAATGCTTAATGCTAAAGCAGTAGCTACTAAACTCCACCTAAAATTATAATAAATGTACCACTTCCACCCTCTCACCTCTATAAAATAACACGATTTTAAAAGAAGCGAAAATATTGTATATTGTACTTGTTTCCACGCCACCCTAGAGGTAAAGTACTTGGCGTGTGTTTCCTACGTTAATTAATCTTCATCGTCTTTCATAGATTCGACATTCATGCATACTTGTCCGTGGTAGTGGTAACACATTGTGGAGCAACGTAAGCCTGCTCTTCTGCAACTGCACCTGTTTTCGCACCCTAATTTGCATGAACAAGAAATTAGTGTTATAACGGATTCTTTTGTTGTCATAGTTCGGGTTAATATACCGCCAAATTTTTTCCATCCCCAATCAGTAGCTTTTAGAGCAACGTTTTTCCATGTTTGAATTTGGTAAAAAACGCGATATGAGTGTTGCCGAGCAGCAGCAGAAGTTGTTGGTAGTTTTGATAATATTACAGTATTGTTCGCTTTACCAACAAGTTTGTTAAAAGTCATGAATCTGTATACACCTAGACTTTTTTCTGCGGAAGTAGAGTTGTATAAAGCTACAACAAATCGTTCTCCTACGTCTACAATTTCTCCATGACTAGCTTTTTCATTATTAAAACTTTGCAAGATGTCTTGTAATACTTCAGTAATATAACAGTTAAAATTGTAATATATTGGACAAAATTCATAAAGTTTCAAAAATTGTGTACTTCGTCCCCTAGAGGACGTCGTTTCCACCCCCATTTTGAGATTTTCTAGATTATTTCTGGAACCGAGCATTTTTCCATAAAAAAACCTATATACAGAATTATTCCTTATAAAATTCTCTATGAAAAACGTCTCCAAACCTGTTTCCTAAAATTAATAGTACTTTGGTAAATGAGGCGCAAATGTAATCAACGCACGTCATATAATTCACTGAATATCCGTATGGTTATTTCCAAAGCTGTCTTTACGCGAAAAACGTATAAATATCTGTACACCACCACAATGTAAAAAATTTCAGTTTCTCCCACTACATCTCAGATGACCCAAGGTCAGTGCATTATTTTAGAGCTTGCTGTAAACGCTGTTACTGTTCAGGGCTGCCAATGTGCGGGATTTTACACAAAAAACGGGTATTTTAAACCCACTTTCTGGTAAAATCAAAACCGGAAGTCAGCCATTTTGGTTCTTTACATTACATAATTGGAAATTATATCCCATATCACTACACCAAATTTGAAAAAAATCCATTCGCCCATACAAAAGTTACAACAGTGTCCCTATTGGCTGAGCGACCCTGTATACAATATTCTCGCTTCATCAAAAATCGCGTTATTTTCTAGGGGTGAGAGGAATTTATTATGATTTTAGGCGGACTTTAGTAGCTACTGCTTTAGCGTTAAGTATTGAACTTTAAAGTAGATTATAGTAAAGATTACAATTTATTATGTTGACCGGAACCAACCCTTATGTGTGCGCCTTATTTCCCAAGGTACTATTAATTTTAGGAAAAAAGTGTAGAGACATTTTTGATAGAGAATTTTATAAGGAACAATTTTGTATATAGGTATTTTTATCAAAAAGTGCACCATTCCCGAGATAATCTAGAAAATATTTAGGTATTAGGAGGAAATAAAGGTATTTGAGGAATTAGGGGAATTACAAGGAATTAAAAAGGAAATAAAGGGTATTTTTCTAGAATAGGTATTAGGTGTACAAAATTTCGCCAGCGGTTGCCCCCTCGGTAGTGGCTCACCCCTATAATTTTTTTATTTTTGGACATATGAAAATGAAACTAGGGGTGGTCTAGGGTCATACAGAAAACTGCATTTTTTGACACATGAAGTAATTTAATACCACTTCCGGTTTCGCCGGAAATGATCTTTACATTTTATTTTCAAATGGAACACCCTGTATATTATTACATTTTTGGATTCAGAATGAATTTTTGAACCATGTGTGGTGATTTTTATAAATTTCTGACAAAAAGCTCTTATTCTATTTTCTAGAAAATAGAATAAGAGCTGCATTCAATACTATAACACCTGAAATATTGGAAAACGTCATCGATCAAGGGTATAGCTGGAGGGGGAGGCCACTTTGAACAATACTTGTAATTTTTGTTAATTGTAAATATTTTAATTTTTATTTAATTTTGTTACAATGTGTTGTTATTTAAAAATTTTGATTTGGAATTTTAAATAATAATAAACATACATACTTTTTTCTTTAAAATGCAAAGGTAACATGATGCGAAATTTTTTGATAGCCGTATAGTAACTGTAGATTTAAAATACTACAAGTACAATCTGTTTTTACAGTTTTTTAAATAAATGTCCATAAAAATCAAAGCATAGTAATATCAATGGATTCGTAAAAAAAAGAAATTTAATGGACAAGAGGACCACCACCGTCCCATTTGAAAAAAACGAGTTATTTCGAAAAAACTAAATTACTTGCATTCAAATTTCTACAAAATGGTTAATAATAGTAAATAGGTATGTATAAATATTTTTTCTGTACAAACTAAAATGACAAAGTACGTATTTCTTTTTATTTCATAGCAGTCTAGATCAAAATTTATAATTGCTATAAAAAAAATAACAATTTGGCAGAAATTTATAAAAATCACCACACATGTTCAAAAATTCATTCTGAATCCAAAAATGCAATAATATACAGGGTGTTCGATTTGAAAATAAAAAGTTAGAGTCATTTCTGGCGAAACCAGAAGTGGTGTTAAATTACTTCATATGTCAAAAAATGCAGTTTTCTGTATGACCTTAGACTCCCTAGTTTCATTTCAATACGTTCAAAAATAAAAAAGTTATAGGGGTGAGCTACTACTTTGTGTAGATTTTTTATTTTTAAATAAATTAAATAAATAGGAAAACAAATAGCATAGATTTGAAATGGTTATCAATAAATTCAGAAAAAAAATCTATAATTTATTGAATACTATGAGCCACCACCTTCCCTTTAAAAAAAAAAAAAAGTTTTCGATAAAAAAGTGATATGTTCAACTTTGGAGTCTTCGTAAATGGTTATTAATGAAATTAAATGAAAAATTATATTTTTCCCTTAGACTTTACATGCCGTAGAACAAATTTTGGCATTCCAAAGCACTCTAGACGAATGTCTTAAAATGCTTAAAAAAACTGAACATCGACTCAAAAATTCGCGAAAATCTCACGGTATACTCAGAATATTGTCCTGAATCCAAATATTTAAAAAAATACAGGGTGTTCCATTTAAAAATCGAAAGTTGCGGTCATTTCCGGGTAAACCGAAAATGGTCTTATACCATTTTTTATGTCCAAAAATCCATTTTTATAGGCAGTTTATGCACCCGAAATTTCAAATGAATTAGTTAAAAAATAAAGGAAATATAGGCCACTAGCTTGTGGCACCCGGTATATTCGAAAAATATTTTTTACATCAGATTTACTTATAGCAGCATACCTTTATAGTAGAACCATAAAGGTGTGCTGAATAGGTAGGCTAAATAATTTTTTTGTAAAAGTTATTAACGTTTATTTTACCCATAATTTCACAATTTTGTTTTTATTTTCGTAAAAGTGAGTGGGTTAATTTAATTTTTGAGGTAAATCCTCTTGAAGCATTTTAAAGTACACATTTCAAGCTTTAAAAATCACACCTAGAGAGATCTAATAACGCGATATAAACCAGAGTAATAGGTGGTTAAAGTTAGTCATATAAATCAAATTTTATCATTTTCTCAACATTTTGAAATTTTGGAAATGTACAACTTCAAAATAAATTTTTGAGATTTTCTTCACTCATCGGATCTTTTTATACATTACTTACATTACTTCAAGAGTAAAATGTGGAAGACCCAGGTTTTTGTCTTAAAAATTTTAGAAATGGTGGAGCTTTTACCGATTTCATATACATACTATTCCTACATATATTCATTTTTATATTTGAAAATATATTAATCCTTCTTTCATTTAAGCTTTTGTGAGGCCAATTTCATTAATTAGTTGAAAAGTTACAACAAATTTAGTGTAGCGCGCTTCTCTTGCCGTACTTACGTGTCTACGCGTTCCATTTTCGTGCGTTAAACAAAAAAATCTGGAGCCTACATTTTCGATCATACAAAAAAAATTCATATACATTTTTTATGTGAAATTGCCCGTACTTTCGAATGGCGTAATTAGTTTTTGAAAGAAAGAAAATATTTTAAGATATATTTGAGAAAAACTGATATTTTGTAACTAATTCGTTTAGTAACAAATTATGCTCAAGGACTATTGTTGATAAATTTTGGTATGTTTAGAGATGTATTCTCAAAAGTTACCGCTTCCCGGAATTTTTCCGAAGTGAAAATCTCTATCGACTCCACTATTTTGAAATTACAACTCGTACAATATTGTAAGCCTTTATTAACTTGTAACTGTCCATTTTTGACATCTAGTAATTAGTTTAAAGCACGACTCTGAACTTCTAGACTCTCTACGAAAGAATTTAATTTCGGCACAGAACTAACCGTCTATAGCGATTGCGCGAGTTAATGAAAGAATAGAGCAATCTGTAGCGAAATCTTAATGAGGTTGCTTAGGCGATCCCGTCTCTAAAATTTTGTAGTTTATCAAATGAGCGTGAACTTGACTCTCTGCAATTAATGTACCTGTAAAATTTGTTAGATTAGTTATTTGTTTCCGTGAGTGCAGGCGTGCATTAGATTCAAGATAAGCTTTTGACATTAAGATACGTTATTTTGGCCATGGTGTTTACTTGCCAAATAAAAGTGGATATTTTAGTATTTAATGGTTGCAGACCTGATACTGAGCTATGCAGTTTAATTTTGTGGTTATCATAGTGAATACTTCTAGACTGTAAGTAGATTACCTTTTAACTTTTTCCCATTGTACCTAATGGAAGTTGTAGTTTATAAGGGCTATAATCCCTTGATTATCTTCATCTATCATAGTTGTGAGCGTCCGGCCGTCGTTTCCATTGTCGTCTTTGTGAAGTGCATTTTTGCGTAATTCCACTTGTGGATATTTTCCTTCCCTAAATATGTATATTAGTCATATTTTGTTTATTGTTTTCTTGAAATAATATTCAATTGGCCAACTAAGGATTCATTTTTTGATTATTTCGTGCAATTTCAATCTAGTAGTTTTGCCATACACTGCACATTGCATTTTGTAGATTACCTTTTACCTACCTACCTTTTTCAATAACTACTTTTATTTGATTATTTTCTTGTCTCCCCCTTTAAGAAAAACGCTTGTTTCAAAGCGTTCTTTTGTAAATATTGTTAGAGTCGTGAAGCGTAAAATATACATCAAATCCAGGTAGAACTTCTGCGTAGTTTCGGATTTTGTGCCAAATTCGGTGTATTTTCCATATTTCTGCCTTTAGTAAAAAAGATTTGGCTCCCTTTAACTGTTTTAAGTTTAATGCCACACGTTTTCTGACGTATTTAAAATTATTCTTTAAGTTGATTTTTGGCGTAGTTAAAAAGAAAAAAAATACAATGGTGAGGAACTTTTTAATTAGTTTTTTTGTGTTTTCTTGTGTTCTTTAACATGGCAACCCTCCTACATTATATATAAAAAAACCTATCAGAATTTTTGACGGGTCAAATGACAGATTGAGTGTACCGTGTAGATATATTCATGTAACTTGTGATTCTACTTAGAAATTAATACCGGCTTTTGTACAAACCTCGTCAGGTTAAATAGGGTTTTTGTTTATTTATGTAAATCGAGTGATTTGCTTTTAGGTAGCTGCAAGTCATTGGTCGTAGTCACACAATTACGTATTGCAGTATGCAAATAGGAGAAATTTTTAACGCAAAAGGAACCTATGCCTTGATAAAAGCCGATCTAGTGGCTTGGTGTTCACGTATCAAGTATAAGACCAAGGGACCTTGGGTTCGAATCCTGGCCAGGGCATGGATATCGAATAGCGTGTTTGATGTGTTACCGAGACCAAACCGTGATTGAGTGAGGCAACACCGCTAGTCTCTGTTATCTCTCTTGAGTTAGAGCCTCAGATGCGGAAGATGGCAGGGAATGGTTGTTGAGTTGTTGTTAATCTAAAAAAGACCCATAAAAAAAGCATTCGAGTCGTGAATTTTTCGTCAAATTAAAATTATTAGATATAGATACTATTTACATTACAATATTGACAACTTTCAGTTGCTATAAAAATAAATTCAGTATAAAACTAGTTAATTAGTTATACTGACCATTTACTAATTAACCAAATAACTATTATTGTTACATACGTACACAATTAATATTAGTAATTATTATAATTTTATATGTTATCTATGGTATTATCAACATAAATTATTGTATGGTATGTAAGCGTGTATGCAGATGTGCATATCGTAAGTGTGTTACATGCTTTTACTATTGAACATCGACAATGCAGTAATTATTATTTATTTTCATTTCACCTACACAAATTAATTAAAATGGTGCATTCCTGAAATTTCAGAAATAATTTTACATCTTGAAACATACTTATAGTTCATTGCAGAGATGTGAGAAATATAAAAGCTCTTCAGAGAAACTTCCGAATAGCAAGGGGGATGAATCAGGCAATATAGCATCATTTATATCAAATAAAAACTAGCGAATACGAACCCTCAATATTTAAATCAAAAGTAGAACCAGCTATACGAAAGCTAACAACTGGCAAAGCAACTAGGATCAATAATATAACGGTCGTGGAGCTTATAGTCTAAGCGCCGAACCAGAAAGTGCTCAGGTAATTTGATAACCAGACGCGAGTGACATGAATCGAATGCTTTTTTAATAGCGAACACACATTGCCGACGTTGGCAGTGAAATTTCTGTTACGAGTCGAGCAATCGCATTACGCAATGTCCCCAAAAATAAAAACCTACAATGAGATGATAGCCAAAAAAACCTTTGATATTAACTTTAGGCTTTTCTGAATATAGAAAAAATGGTTTGGGGCCTTTTTTCTGTTTCGAACCATTGCCAATCATTCCCGAGTGTCTCCACGTTTTCACCAGTCACTATTAGTACAGGAAAACTTTACTTTAACTCGAAAAAAATTTGCGCAGACCTTAAACTTTGGTTATAAGTTCAAAATAGGCCAAAGTTGACGAAACAAAAAAGTTTAGGAGATTTACGGATCCGCGGGGACCTGTAGGGGGGTGAAAAGGGGTATTTTTATTAAAAAATCGATTTCTTTATTTTCTCGGGAAATATGGCATTTACAAAAAAAAAGTTCAAATAAAAGCTCTTTCTGAAAAAAATATCTTTAATTTGGTGTTTTTAAATTTAATTTTATAGCAATAATTAACCGAAATACTAGATGTTTTAACTTCGGAATAATGTCATATGAATTATCTCGTTCATTTTTGGCACCTTAATAGTAAATGCAAAAAGTAAAGTAAATGCAGAAGTTTCTATATTATGCGAGGGCTTGCTCATTTATAGCAATATATTTTATATTATATAAAAAAAAACTGAGAGAGAATTAAATTTTAAGAAAAAAAGGTTCTATACAACTTTTCGTATAAATTGATAGATTTAAGTTAATTTAATAATAACTACTAGAAAATTTGGGATTTTAGCTTGAAAATATGGTATTTCAACTACGTTTTTGTCAAATAACTCGAAAGGTATCACATTGAACAAAAACATGCTAGAGACAAATAAGAAAGCTACTAATAATATTCTCTAACCAAAGCTTCGTTTTTTTTCTAATTTTCGTAGAATTAATGATTTCGGAGAACTGGAAGTCTAAAGGTGGTGTCCGAACGTTTATAAGACGAAGTATTTAGTTTAAATGTTAAATATATCAGAAACTATGGCACTTAGGCCAAAAACGCTAATAACCAAAATGAAAAACTGTTAATTAGGCTTTCAAATGAGATTTTCTTCCTATTTTTATAGCATAAAAAAATTAAGAAGTTATAACAGAAACAATTTACTTTTTCACATTTGTTTTAAATAAAAATGTCGCAATTTTGTTAATGTAAGTAGTTGGTAATTAAAAAAATATATTTCCATATACCGGGTGACACAGGAGATATGTAACACACCCCGTAGCATGTTTATTTAAAAAGATATTATTTTGAAATTTGGTATGCCTATATAATGTCTGATTGTCCTTTTTTAAGTACAAACAAGAAATTTTTTCCACTTCCGGTTTCACCGGAAGTGACATCTACTTTGTTATTTTAAATGGCACCCTGTATATATTTTTTTCCTATCTGATTCTCCTTAAATTCCTCTTTTCAACTATTTATAGCAAGATGGCATTCGTTTTTAAAATGGCTACTGAAAACCATTTTATTGCATTAAGTCAAGTTGGCTATGGCGCTATGGTATGAAATGTAGCGGTAATTAATGCTTAGTGTGCTGCAATATCAAAAGGACCGTGGTACACAATTTTCTGTTTCATATTTATTTTGTTCTAATCAGTAGCCGAAGAGACTTTATACAATTTTTATATTAAAGAAAAATCTCTAGACTAAATCCACGAAATCACAAAAACTAAGATAGAAACACTAATTTAAAATTTTATCCATTTGTAAAATATTTAATCATATTTCACTTTTACCATTTAGATGGCCCCCGAGGTGTCCGGATTTTACACCACTTGATTTTTTCATATGGGGCCATCTCAAAGAAATAGTTTATAAAATTCCACTGCAAAATAGGGAAGACTTAAAAATGAGAATTAGGTTAGCAATAAATGAGATTACTGAATTGCAGTTAGAAAATGTGCTTAGAGGTACTGTTACAAGAATTCGACGCTGCAGGGAAAATAATGGCCAGCATTTTGAGATTCTTCGAAAACAATTTTATTGAAAAGCATGCAAAAGCAGACATAACAATGAATTGTATTGGGTAAAAGTGAAAGATGAATAAATATTTTACAAATGGGTCAAATTTAAAATTAGTGTTTCTATCTTAGTTTTTATAATTTCGGGGATTTAGTCTAGAGATTTTTATTTAATATAAAAATTCTCCAAAGTCTCTTCTTCGGCTACTGATTAGAACAAAACAAATATGAAACACAAAATTGTGTACCAGGGTTCTTTTGATATCGCAGCACATTAAGCATTAATTACCGCCATATTTCATAACATAGCCAACTTGACTTAGAGCAATAAAATGGTTTTCAACAGCCATTTTAAAACCAAATGTCATCTTGCTACATATAGTTGAAAAGAGAAATTTAAGTAGAATCAGATAGGAGAAAAATATATACAGGGTGCCATTTAAAATAACGAAGTAGATGTCACTTTCGGTGAAACCGGAAGTGGAAAAAATTTATTGTTTGTACCAAAAAAAGGACAATCACGCATTATATAAGTATACCAAATTTCAAAATAATATCTTTTTAAATAAACATGCTACGGGGTGTTACATATCTCCTGTGTCACCCGGTATATTTCTTTAATATATAGTGTGACCTAGGCGCTCAAATTTTTTCATCGGTTTACAGCACTTGCTTTAGAAAAAAAAATGCGTTTTAAGCTGTAAAGGGATTTTAGGAGGAATGTAACATTCTTTTTTCTCTGCAAATATCTCAATAAATATTAGTTTAAGATATAATATGGTGGACATCAAAAGTGAAGCGTATAAACTGAGAATAAATTTATTTTGTTATATGTTTGTGTAGGGTTGATTGTTTCGGAGATATTTAATTTTATAGATGGCATCTGACCGTTTTTAGGATAATGTATTTAGTTTAAAATGTTGAATATCTTAGAAATTGCGACACTTCCATCAAAAGTTCTAAGAAACAAAATTAAAGGTGATTAATCAATCTTTAAAATGATTTTTTGTTTGTTTCTACATCACAGAAAATAAAGAAGTTATGACCGATTCAATGTGCGTTTTCACATTTTTGTTAAAAAAATGTCGGCATTTTGTAATTGCTCAGTAATTAATTTTTCTTTCAAATGTTTTTCGTTAATATCACCTAGATGCTCAATTTATTTTGTCCCTTTAAAACAATTGTTTTAGAAAAAAATTCCATTCGCCACCGTATTTCAGTTAATTATTGCTATAAAATTAATTTAAAAACACCAAATTAAAGATAATTTTGACAGAAACAACTTTTATTTCAATTATTTTTTTGTAAATGCCATATTTCTCGAGAAAATGGAGAAAAATCGATATTTTTTATTAAAAGTACCCGTTTTTACTCCCTATAGGTTCCCGCGGATCTATAAAACTCCTAAACTTTTTTGGTTCGTGAACTTTGGCCTATTTTTAACTTATAACCAAAGTTTAAAGTCTGCACAATTTTTTTTCGAGTTACAGTCATTTTTTCAATCTATCCCTGTACTATATCGCCGTTTACAAATTTCATGAAAATGTATTTCATGAAAATGTATTAATTTTTTTAAATGTTAAGCTTATAAAATATTTATCAACCATTTTTCATTTTTAAATATTTAAAATACTCCAATTTAAGTTACTTTTATTAGTTGTTATGAAGTTAAATTTTAGTGAAATAATAGAGAATATAGTAAAAAATGTTTACAACATGAGTTACTTATTTCAGCAGACAGATAGCGTATTAATGCTTTCGAGATATGGGTATTTGTTGCGAATTCCATGGACACTGGACACTAAAACACTAGGGTGGCCCTTATTTTCAAAATTTAGATTTTTTTGGCGGCACCCTCCAGAATGGTTCCATTCCGTAAAAAAATACTCGATCGGATTACGTTAAGGGGTGCCGCAACGCCCCCCTTTTTAGACAATAAAATTCTTATGGATTTAAGGCCCTTTCGATTTTATTTTATCCGAATTCAATTCAATACTAATTGAATTGAATTGAATCTGTACGAAAATATAAGGCATATTTTTAAATAAATTGTCATATAGTCCAGTCAATGAAAGAGTTGTAGAGAACATTTTGGAGGGGAGAATTTTTCTCTTCAGGAATGTGTTGGGGGTAGTCGGGAGGTAAACATACTAAAAATCCCCGCCCCTAGCCCCGCCGCTTCAGGGGGAGAGGGGGGTGGAAAGGTTCCTTTTTTCGATTCTTCGCTTATAACTCGGAAACGATGCGTCGTACGAAAAAAGGTAATCTATGCAAAATTAAACGTAATTAAATTTCCCACAAGAATGTTTATATTCATTTTCTGCCTATGTGTTATATTGTACGAGATATTCGCCAGCGAAAATCGATAATTAATAAAAAAAAATCAATTGTGTACCTTGAATATTTCTATCAAAGCGGTTTACCGTGGTGTGCTAATAAATCACAGTTACAAAACAATCTTTATTTTACAACACTGGACGTATTTACTAACGTAATATTTTGTAGGAATCTAGACATTTCCTTAAATATACAGTGTGACTCACTTAAAATGAAGATACCCTTATAACTTTTTCATTTTGTTTCCGATTTGAATCAAATTTTACTCAAGTATAGAACAAATTAGGATCTACTTATGACCAGAAAATCATTTACCTGCTATAAAGGCAAAGCTACCTGCGGTACCAAAAAATGAGGAAAGAGATTAAAAATCATATTTATTTTTAATCTTACGAACGACGAATTTTACGTAGCCACCATAAATTGCGGAAACTGAGCAGATGAGCTTATGTATTAGATATCCCCCCCCAATAACCAAATCAAATTTTGGTGTATGTACGTTTGTGGCGCCGATCGGATGCATTTTTTAGAATTTCTAACATTCAAAATGTTTTATTTTTTTTTTCAGCATATTTTGGTACCACACTTACCGCAGGTGACTTTGCCTTTATAGTAGGTGAATAATTTTCTGGTCATAAGTAGATCCTAATTTATTCTATACTTGAGTGAAATTTGATTCAAATCGGAAACAAAATGAAAAAGTTATAAGGGTATCTTCATTTTAAGTGAGTCACACTGTATATTTAAGGAAATGTATAGATTTCGACAAAATATTACGTTAGTAAATACGTCCAGTGTTGTAAAATAAAGTTTATTTTGTGACTGTGATTTATTAGCAGACCACGGTAAACCGCTTTGATAGAAATATACAAGGCACATAATTGATTTTTTTTTAATTATCGATTTTCGCTGGCGAATATCTCGTAAACTATAACACATAGGACGAAAATGAATATAAACATTCTTGTGGGAAATTTAATTATATTTAATTTTGCATAGATTACCTTTTCCCATATGACGCATCTTTTCCGAGTTAAAGCAAAGAATCGAAAAAAAGGAACCTTTCCACCCCCCTCCCCCCTGAAGCGGCGGGGCTAGGGGTGGGGACTTTTAGTATGTTTACCTCCTGACTACCCCCAATACATCCCTGAAGAGAAAAATTCTCCCCTCCAAAATGTTCTCTACAATCCCCTTTTGGGCATTCATTGATTGGACTAATAGTACAATGACCACGTAAAATTATACGTTGAACTGAATACGTATGATTGCAAAAGATATCTATCTAATTATCAAGAATGTCCTCAAAATAAACAATTTCGTTTAAAACAATTGTTCCCAACATATACTTATTGCCAAATAGGAGCCAATTTAACGTTAAATTTAAATTGGGATTATATTAAATGGTAACATATTATATCATCTAACAAAATTACATTGCCCCAATTTTCTCTCAATAGGCAAAAAAAGTGTACGTTTAAAAGTTTGCCGAGGTTAATCTTTCAGAGTTATGATTTTTGTTAAAGTAGCATCTCTGTTTTTTTTATAGATTCAGATGGGTACTACATGATGTTACACATTTCCTCAATTAGTATAGGTGGTATATTAGTTGTGGAGAATTTGGCAATTATTAATAACTTCGTAAATTAATTAGTAACTTTGTTTTTATTACATATTCAGAAGGCGCTCAATGATTATTAACTCATGGTATAAATCTCGCAAATAACAACAATGGTTGTGGTGTTGGTATGAAGTTGATGGAAATGTCATAAAATTATTATTAACTTTGGAACACGTACCTAGGTCGTGTATTTTTAAAATAATTTCGTAATTTATTAATTAAAATCTACTTATTTCGGGACTTTAAAATAATTCTATAGAAAATTAAGTATCACCAAATAACAATTATAAAGATTTCATTCGAATTCAAACACTCTCGTTTTCATAAATACAGAAATATTAAGTTCGTTATTTGGAAAATAATATTTCGTTCGGTATATGAACATAATGATGATGATGTTATTAGTTTTGAGTCTCTAATCTACTATTTAGCTTAGACAGCCGCGACTGTTTGACTTCAGATTCTGCAGTTCTTCAGACTTAGATTTTGCAGTACTCTTAATTGCCATCTCTATAGTTGCAACTGAGAGAGTTGCAACTCTGCTTTTTTAGATATTCTAAGGGAACCAAATGGCATAGGATTAGCAATTAGCATAAATTGTCATAGTCCCAAGTTCACAGACCCTTTGAAGCGCAGAACTGTAAAATTTACATAATTCTTCATATTGATTTGTATCTAGACAACGAGTTGCACGTTACCCTAAAACATATATTTCAATAAGACAACATAAAAAACCACACAGTGTTATATAAAATTTGTTATAGCCTGTATAGCATTATTACATGCTATATATTAGTAAATATATAGAAGTCTTACAAAGATTCTGTATTTCAAAAATATATATAAAAATTTTAATTCGTAATAGTTATTTTGTTTTTTATATCCATAGTGATATTCATACACAATGTGTCCCACTTTTCACGGTAACACCTTCGTAGCTTAGTTATTAGTCATCCAATTTTAACCAAGTTTGGACAGATATCAAAGACCTTTATTATTCTTTTTTTAAGTAAAACAAAACTTATTTCAGTCAGTGGTGTGCATCTTTATTAAGAAAAAGACGGTCGGTTTTTCGAGAAATCATATTAGGCATTTTTTTGTTGAAAAACTAATGCAATATTATTGAACCCCTTATATTCAGATTTTAACAAAATTTTGATTTTTGGTTTTTAAATTACGGCCCACTTAAAATTGCCTATTTTAAACATTAAATAATCAATAAATTGGTAACGAATCTTTTTTCGAAAGAAAGTCATTCTTTATTTTCTCTTTAAATTCATTTTTTCTACCATCCCATATCATCAATACTTTCAAATTCGGTAATCCTTAATGCCCGAATAATTTACAGGTCTGATGACCCAAAATTTTTCAATGAAAATTCTTGGTCTTAAAAATTTGAAAGTTTCGATGATATAGCATAGTAGAAAAAGTGAATTTAAAGAGAAAATGAAGTGTGACTTTTTTTTCGAAAAAAACTTCGTTCCCAATTTATTGATTATTTAATGTTTAAAATAGGTAATTTTAAGGGGACCGTAATTCGAAAACCAAAAATCAAAATGTTGTTAAATCCTGGATATAGCGGTTCTACAACATGCTGATCAATAATATTGCATTCGTTTTTCAACAAAAAAATGCCTAATAAGACTTCTCGAAAAGTCGCCTCTTTTTTTCTTAATAAAAATGCACGCCAATGACTAAAATAAATTTTGTTTTACTAAAAAAAGGTATAATAATGGTCTTTGATACCGGTCTAAACTTGATTGAAATTGGATGACTAATAACTGAGCTACGAAGGTGTTACTGTGAAATGTGGGACACATTGTATATGTAGTATGTACCCTACATATACTCCCCTCTACAACCAAGAAACCAACTTACCAAGGTATCAATATTTAAGATGACATTTAAAAAAGAAAAGTCAGTTTTGACTGATATATGACAAAATAACGTAACACAAGGAAAACTTATTTCTGTAATAACATTATCCTTAGTGCGAGCATATTATATGTTATTGGTGAATTGAAATAAAATAGCATATAACATGCTCGCACTAAGGTAATAGCAGTAATAGTAAAAATGGCGAATGGTAATGAAGTTGTAAATCTTGATACTGGTCAAATATTAAACAAATTGAATTATAATTGCTGCAAAGGCACAAAATGTTCTGCAATTGTGTGTGTGAATTGTGGGGCTGCCTTTCATAAGAGTTGTGCAGCTAGAATAAAATTCGTGCGAGTAATTGATGAAACACGTGTTCTATGCTGTAAAAGTGAGGTTATAAACCAAAATGAAGAAGAGTTAAAATTTAGCGCAATTAAACGCGAAAATGAACTATTGCAAAGCCTTTACTGGCAAACTCAAGATAAAAACGCAATTTTGCAAGAAAATAATTGTCTTCTCTTAGAAAAAATCGGAAATTTAACCTCGAAATTAGCAGAGACACAAAAACTTTTGCAAGAAGCCCAAACCGAATTAAACAATGGTAAACCAACCTATAGTAACATATTAAACAATAAATTACATAATTCTCAACCACAATCCAAAATTTACACAAAAAAACAACAATCTGCTGAACCGAGCTCCAATCATAAAAACGAAGAAACTGACGTAGAAAAGACCATTAAGGGACAAGAAACAGCTGCAAAAGTTCCTTTTGAGGAGGAAAAAATATCAAGACAACTTAGGCCTAGACATCCCAGTAATGTAAGTGTTAATGAATCCAACGACCAAGATGGTTTCCAACTGGTACACCAGAAGAAACGAAAGCCCCGAAGGGTCAACTCCATAAAACAACTAGGTACGGGAGAGATTTCAGAAGACGAAAAGAAGAATGGGTTCTGCGGCATCGAGAAAAAGGTCTGGATTTATCTTTACCGAGTACCAAGGCGTGTTAATACAGAACATATACAGAGCTATATCTCAAAGAAACCAGCATTCAAAGACGTGGATTTCGATGTAAAGGAACTCCCAACTAATGAGGTGAACCAAAATAAATGTTATGTGGTGAGTGCTCCCTTTGACAGGAAGGATGTACTCTACGACATGTCCTTTTGGCCTAAGGGCGTGGGCATCAAACGCTTCGACTTTCAAAAAGAACGAAATAAAAATCAAGGGCTCCCTTTTTTATAGACAACAGGGCGACATCTAGAAAGCAGACCACTGAGAAACATCAAGTAGGAAAATGTATATTTCGACTTATGCATATAAATATCCAGTGCTTTAGAAATAAAACCAATGAACTAGAAGCAGTTATTTGCGACGAGATCATACCTTTTCACGTTATATGTGTTAACGAACACTGGTTACACCGTAACGAGTTAGATTCCTTTAAAAATATTAGTAACTATCAATTAGCCAGTATATTTTGTAGAGCTGAATTTATTCATGGTGGAACCTTGATACTAGTCAAAAACGATTTAAATTATAAACCTCTATGTCATTTAAGTAATCTCTCGTCCGAAAAAGATTGTGAAATATCAGCCATAATGGTAGAAAATTTTGATATCATTGTTGTTAACATCTATCGGTCCCCAAATGGAAGTCTCATTAGATTCTTTGATATCCTGGAAAAGTTATTGAACAAAATAGATATAAAAAAAAAGGTAATACTCTGCGGTGACTTTAACATAAGATTTAATACATCCGACTCTGCTAATTTGACTTTAACAGATTTACTAAAAATATTCGGATTAGAACAAACAATCTTTGAAAATACCCGAGTAACAAATTGCATTGATAATATCTTTACAAACTTTTCAATAGACGATTACAACGCGTTTAACCATGAACCACTATTGTCGGATCACCTAAGTCAGATTTTGGAGGTACAGATAGAAGTTAATAAAAAATTGTATGAGCATGAGAAATTAATTAGACCTATTACAGAAACAGGTAAAAATAAATTTCATGGAATTATGTCTAGCTGCTCGTGGGAGTTCATCACCGACCATACTCTCAACATCAATGAAAAATTTCAAGTATTTTTAAATACTACTCTACAGGCCTACAATATCTCTTTTCCTGAAAGGTTAGTACGCTTTGAAAACATAAACTCGTCGAAAGTTGCATGGTATACAGACGATCTAAGGCAAATGCGAAATCATTTACAATTTCTAAATGAAGTTTGCAAACGGCACAATACTGAGCAAAATAAAAAAATTAGAAATGATTTCAAACTAACATATAAAAATGCTTTAAAAAATAAACGAATCCAGTCAAATGATAGCTACATAAAGAAATCTGGAAACCCGGCAAAAACTGTATGGGAAATAATAAACTCCTCGAGGAAACAAAAAATGTCGCAATCGGAATTAACTATTAAACCGAAAGATTTCAATAACTTTTTCGTCAGTGTTGCGGGACGGGTTACTGGTGGTCTCCCGCTACTAGATATTGATCCATTACAATATGTTAAACAGATAGACACACCTGAACCTTTTGCATTTCGCGAGGTCACGTACATTGAGGTAAGACACATTTTAAATTCTCTGAAAAATAGTAACAGTAAGGATATATACGGCTTAAATATAGCTCTAATCAAAACTATAAAAAACCATATTATAATTCCATTAACAAAATTAATTATTGAAAGCTTACGGACCGGAGTATTCCCAGATTTACTCAAGATCGCGTCGGTTATCCCAGTTTTCAAAAAAGGTGATCCAGAGGACATTAATAATTATAGACCGATTTCTCTTCTCCCTATTTTTGCAAAAATTTTCGAAAAAATTATGAAAATTCAGATCACTGAATATCTAGAGAAAAATAAAATATTATATAAATTCCAATTTGGTTTCCGTAAAAATCTATCTACAACAGATGCTATCATTAAGTTTACCGATTATACCTTAGACTGCTTTGAAAAAGGATATTATTCTGCCTCCTTGTTTTGTGACCTCAGCAAAGCATTTGATTGTGTATCTCATGTCTTGCTGATCCAGAAATTAAACAAATACAACTTTAACAGGACAAGTATCCAACTTATCAAATCCTATCTAGAAAATCGTATGCAATCAGTCAGATTAAATGGAATATCTTCTGAGGTGTTACATATAAATTCGGGAGTTCCACAGGGTTCAATTTTGGGCCCAGTTTTATTCCTGATTTATATTAATGATGTGCCAAATGCCTTCGAGAATGTCAATTGCATCTTTTATGCAGATGACTCGACTTTACAAATCTCTGACCCTAACTTAGAGAACTTAATATTAAAATGTGACAATGTATTATCTAATGCAAAAAAATGGTTTACACCTAATGCTCTTGCACTTAACGAAGAGAAAACTGTAAAACTTATTTCAAGTACTCGCGATTTGAGAAATGTACCAAATAACCCCACTTGTACAAAGTTTCTAGGTGTCCTTATTGATCCATGTTTACGATGGAATGACCATGTTGATTATCTTGCTGAACCACTATCTAAAGGTATATATGCTCTTAGACAATTGTCAAATACAGTTTCGTCGGATGTATTAAAAACTGCGTATTATGCATTATGTCACTCTCGACTATCTTATGCCATTCTCGCCTGGGGGCATTCTTCTGGTAGACATAGAATTTTTGGTCTCCAGAGGAGGGCAATCAGGATTGTGGGTGGTTTGGGATACCGGGATGACACCAAACAACTCTTTATTTCACTTAAAATACTCACCTTACCTAGCATTTACGCGTTACAATGTATTACACATGTCCATGATAACTTACCTACTTTTAACACCCATGCTGACTTTCATCACTATGAAACACGTCGTAGAGATAACATAAGAACTGAGTACACAAGGCTAACTAGAGGGCAGACTGGTGTTAATTACCATGGTATTAAATTATACAACTTATTAGATGACCGTATTAGAGTTTTACCTAAACAAAAATTTAGATCCACAATAAAAGGTTTTCTGTTAAAAAATGCATTCTTCTCAAATGAAGATATAGTGAGAGAAATTGTAAATTGTAATTTTACTTAAACTTATGTTCTGTGATATGACAAACACTATATTTTTTTTTCTGTTTGATTTTATATAGCTTTTTATTCCATTTATTACAATTTCGGCCATTTTTACATAATTTTAAATCTATTGTATTGTGTTTTACCTATTTGTAAGTGTAACTGTTTGACGTGTGTACAATTTTTTATAAATTTTTAACATGAATAAATCTATCTATCTATCTATAAGGATAATGTTATTACAGAAATAAGGTTATTTTTCTTTGAGGGGGAGTATTATGTAGTGTAGTTACCTAACTATTTTCCTTATTATTATTTGTTATGTTGCTTTACATAAAACTAGATCCCCATGATTAAAAATAAAATTCGTTACTTAGGTTATATATAAAAATAATAATAAGGAAAATAGTTAGGTAACTACACTACAGCCTGTATACAAAAAATTCTCAGGTCCTAAATAGCAAAATCTATCTCTATATAAACTGTAAAAGAACATACTTATTTATTTGCAGGACTGTTAGTATGTGCATATTTTCTTTTCTATCTTCTATTCTTCCGCACTCTAATTACAGTACTAAAATGTCGGCCAAAAGAATAAAATTTAAATAAACATGTACACATTTTTATATAAATTATCCAGACTAGCCGACTGATTTATTACAGTCGAACTAGCCAAAATAAAAAATATCTAAAATATAAAAATTCAATAAATGTGTGTTAAAAAATTCTAATGGAGATTATTTTAGTTTAACAAGTATTCGTCTCGGTATGTAGACAAATCATGCATTTTTAGTTTGCCGGATGTTTATTCATACAGCTCTCATGAACAAATGCAACAGATTTATTTTTACTGCGGCCCAAATGTTTACGATAAACTTTCGTGCCAATTATTCGACTGAGGAAACGATTCAACTATGATTTCTAGGAAACATGTAGGTATGTTTTAACATGATTTGTGTGCAATAACTTATTTTATGAGGTGTCAGGATTAAACACAAGAAGAAGCATATTAGTCAGCCAAATTTACCAGTCATGTAACAAATAAATTATACTTTTAAAAATTATATTTCCCCATTATAATATATTCTAATTAGAATATTTATGCTAAAGTGCTGTGAGCAACTAATATTTATTAGACGCTAGTAGAAATATTCGATCTTCATACGGATATGTAAAATTTTGATGATTTTCGAATTTTTTGAAAAAATAAAATTGAACCGCCTTCAAAAAACGTCACTAAAAATTATAAAAATTAAATTTCACCGTCGTCCAGTTAATTGAACCTTAATACCTAATATCGATATGGAAGTCGGTTAAAAAAAACTTTTCAGCTCATGTACGGCACCATCTTACCCTTGTGCCAAATTTCATCAGAATCGGTTCGCTAGTTTTGGCGCTGTCGTATTCACATACATATAAACTCAGACATTTTTTAAAAACCACTTTTTCGTGTTCCTGTGAACTCAGAACGTAAGGATCTGGTCTTCTCTCAATTTTCCATTTTGCAGTAACCACCATATTTTTATGGGTGGAGAAATTAACGACTTGAAAACTTTTAATGGAATTTTAATTTCCTTCTTATCTGAAAACAGCAAACTCAACCATATATTGAATTTAACTTGCTTTCGTTAATAAGCTTAAAAATTTTTATTGTTACGATTTTTTAAATTTTTGGATACTATGAAAATTAGGGTGTGGAGGAGAACTAAATTTCACAGGTTTTCAGGTCTCTTCCAACGAACACATTTTTGACACTATATTTGTACTCCACTATGTGGAAATAACTGTTTATAGAACTTTAACAATAGAATATTTGAAATCGTCTATCCCAAAAACCCATAAAACGATATGCCACATCGATAGTGGAGGTGAGGGTGACGGTAGAAGAGTGGTAGTGCTGATGTAAAAAAAAATTGAGGCCTCTGGTTCTTGCACACACACGAAATTACAATTTCATTTTTACCCCCTTTTATAATGGGGTGACAGCGGGGGTGGCTGATGCCAAATTTTATTTTAAGACCTTAGCTTATCGTGCATGTACTAAATTCCAATTTGATGGACTCTCGCTTGCTTTACCTATTCATTCCCATTTACCCCCCAAACCTTCAACGGAATAAGATCAAAATATGATCTAGTTTCAGATCTTGTTATAGTACATTATGTACTAAAGTCAACATTCAACATTAACCGTTTCAGAGTAATCGTTGTGACGTGCTTTCTTCTAGTTGTCTAGCGCATAAACAAGTGGAAACGTCACTTTGGGGCAAAGCACACTAGCCTCTTAACACAGCCTGTTGCAGTAGGGCTGGGATAAACTCAGTGAAGAAACGGAAATGTCCAGAGATCAAAACGGCAGATTAGATTTTCACTCACATTCAACAGTAAAACACGAAAATCAGTAAATAACATAATGTTCAGGTCCTCAAAAATACTCATAAGGAGTTTATCACATATAAAACTTACGATATTTTATTTTACAACAGATGGAACGACGCGAATAACTAAAAAAAAATAACTAACCAAGTGGGAAGAAGATAGTTTAACCGGAACGTTGCAAATGTTGAAGCTACTACTTAATTAGGTTAAGGATCCGGATTTGTTTTTACTCTCCTTTTATTACTTTGGTTATTAATAGTGGCAAGCAGGCGATCTACAGGATGATAAGCAGTAAATAAAAAAATAAGCAGCAAAGCAGTATAAAAAAAGAACAGGCAGTATAAAAAAAATAGCATAAAAAAGTTAGAACAGGCAAAGCTTGAATACCAGGCGATAACAAGACAATTATTGACAGCAATAGACATGCACGAAGTAATAATCATAAAGTAAGGCTAGAGAACACGGCTTTGTTCTTACTCAGTCTGGCGATTTTCCTGCGGAATGAAATTGGTTTACGGAGCGGCAAACGCACGGCGGGAGGTGCGTTGTCGTTACTAACCAAATGCCATTTTGTCAGAGCGGTTACAGGAAATGTTACGTATCAAAATATGAAGATAGCTAATTTTTCAGGATTGTCAGATTTCTGCCCTACGTTCCCGGACTATAACAAATTTACACAAATTCTTCAAAGTACTAAATTTTATTTTTAATTCGTGAAAGTACGAAATAATTAAAATAAAATAAACAGAAAACCAGGTTCTAAAACTATGGTAAATCGACAGGTATTATTTTAGCTCGTTAAATAGAAAAACACGGTACAAGTTAAAATAATCTGGTAAAAAACGGTTTTCAGGTATTCTCTCAAAATGACTACTATGTTCTTTTCTAAGGTACGGGCCTAAAGAAAAATTACTTTTGGACAAAACCTCGAGTCTCTTTCTAGAGCACAACTAATTTAATAATTCATATTTACTATGCACAGTAGGGTGGCCCATCTCTATAGGGGGTTAATTTTTTTTGCGTATTTTTTAAGTCTCACCCCACGAAAATATACTATTATACTAGGAATAATTTTTGTCAAAGTTTCAGATAATTCGGTGAACGGTAACCCGTGCCGCATTCAGGCAGAAATTTGTAGCTCTTTTATAACATTCGTGAAGTGAAGCTAAATGTACATGAAAGTGCTAAATTAACAATAAAAGAGGTGTCAGTTTTTTGGGATAAGGCTCGCATTCCGACACGTCAGGATTTTCATTGTGTTAAACAACTAGATAAACTTTATGCAGAGTGGAGGAACTTACAAAAATCGGCTAAAAGGGCCAGTGCGGGAGTAAAGAAAAACATTTCGTTGAAAAATTGGACGATCTTTTTGACATTTCTCATGCAAATGCATTGGAGTTGATGAAAATAGATGAAGATAAGCAGTTTTTAATTAACCAAAGAAAAAAGGGACGTCCTGGATTTATGCATGGTATTGATTACCAACTTGCTTCTCAAGAAAAATCAGCTGAGGAGAAATTACAAAAATTATACGAACGAATGCAACGAAGTCAACAAGAAAAAGCTAGATTAGAGGAAACAGTCACCTGTCTATCATCAAGTAGTAATTCAGCCGACTCCAACGAAAATGAAGATGAAATAATCGAAGCTCAAGAAGAGTTGTTACAAGACCAGCCTGGCCCATCACAGCCAAAAAAGAGGAGATTGTATGGAACATGTAACATCATCACACCAAAAATAGCCGCTGCATTTGATGCTTGCAAAATAAGCGACAGGTATGGAGTCCATATTTTGACGGCAGTAGCAGAAGTACTAGGACATGACACCACATCTTTGTCCATCAGAAAAACCACACTTCAGCGCTCTAGACAACGCATCCGCGAAGAAAGAGCTGAAATATGAAAAATTGCCTTCGGTAATTCTGAATTGCCGGCCCCAGTCATCCATTGGAATGGAAAACTTTTACCTTCTCTCACTGGAATGGGAAATATCGATAGACTTGCTATCTTAGTTACTAGTGGAGATATTGAACAACTACTTGGAGTACCAGCTTTGCCCAATTCAACTGGAAGAGAACAGACTGAAGCAGTTTATGATGTGCTTTGTGAATGGAATTTGGACGAAAAGGTAATAGCATTGTGTTGTGATACAACAGCATCAAATATGGGTTATATAAATGGGGCAACCACACTATTGCAACAAAAATTAGAAAGAGATATTCTATATTTTCCTTGTAGACATCATATTTTTGAAGTGGTTTTGAGAAGTGTGTTTGACACAAAAATCCCTTCCTCATCTGGTCCAAATGTGCCACTATTTAAACGTTTTAGGGAATTTTGGCCTAAAATAGATCAAAATAAACTAAAAACTGGATTTCAGGTATCAAAAATTAAACACATTTTACAACCAGTTAAAGCCGAAATTGTAAAGTTTCTAAATGCAGCTTTAACTTTGCAACAGCCTCGTGATGATTATAAAGAATTTTTAATGCTTTCTAAACTTTTTGTTGAAGAAGAGCCCACTCACACGACATTCTATCAACCAGGGGCATTTCATCATGCACGTTGGATGGCCAAAGCCATTTACTGTCTAAAAATATTTTTTTCCAAGATCAGTTCCAACTAACTAAAAAAGAAAAAATAGGTATTGAAGATATATGTCTCTTTATTGTAAAGGTTTATGTAAAGGCCTGGTTTACAGCGTCATTTGCTCGTAAAGCACCGCTTCATGACTTAGACTTTTGTAAAGAACTCATTAATTATCAAAATATTGACAAAGAAATATCTCAAGCCGCAAGTAGGAAAATAGTGAACCATTTGTGGTACCTTAATTCAGTAAATGTTGGCTTATCTTTCTTTGATGACGATATTTCAGTTACCACTAAAAGAGAAATGGTTAAAGCTTTGAATAGGAAAGCACCAAATCAAGAGGGTATTAAACGACTTATGATTAGTAACATTACTGACGTTGAAAACAAGGAAATTCAGGACTTCATATGCGAGAACACTAAATAGTTTTTTCAAAAATTAGGTTTGTCTATGGAATTTTTGGAAAATGATCCAACAACATGGAGGGAAAATGAAAGTTATACCCGATGTTTCAATATTGTAAACAAAATTAAAGTTGTAAATGATGCCGCTGAGAGAGGAATCAAACTTATTACTGACTATAATGACATTTTAACAAAAAATGAAGACCAAAAACAGTTTTTACTCCAAGTTGTAAATGATTATAAATCACAGTTTCCAAATGTAAAAAAAGAAACCCTGTCGCATGCTTTGGCCTAGTGCAAAAAATATTGTTTTTATTACTATATGTCTTGTAGATTTAGGATAATATTTGGTACTATGTATGAAAAAAACGTTTCATAATAAAATACACAAAGATAAAACGAGAGTTTTATTTCAAAAACTTCTAGTCTAGTTTTCTTAGACTACGAATTTACAGTAGTATGACACATGTCATAGTCACAACAGATAATGTCTTTGATATTTGTATGACTTGATTAGCCATTCTAAAGATAAATGTTGCTGATTAAAAAAAAAACAATGCATCAACCAAAGAATGTAAATAATTCCATTTACTTTTATTATTGCATAATAATGCATTCTGCGGCACCCCTTGCCTTCAATTTGCCTCAATAATATTTTGAGGGGACTGTTTTTTCTTCAAATGGAATCATTTGCAGGGGTGAGAAATAAAAAATTTCGATTTCGAAAAAGATGGGCCACCCTAATGCACAGTACCTGGACAGTTCGGAAATCGACAATCATATTTTGATACATTTTTAATTGGAATTATTTTAAATTTATCACTTTTATACACTTAATCATGAAGAACATTCTTATCAGTTGAATGTAAAATGACTGACAAACCGCGTGGCAGAGCTACTAAATTGACAAAATTACTCCATCTTACCTAAAAGTAAAGTTAAAATGTCTTTCAGATAACTCGATATTTCCAATTAAACGGCCAGCGACGCTAGCGACAACTTTTGTAAATATTTATTGATATCTCGCACTATCTTCTTTCTCACAGCGGGGTTTACTACATTTCTATATGAGGTAGAATTCTATGACGCGGTTCTTTATTTTACATGGGAGTTTCTCATTTGCACGGATGGGGGCGATGAAATAAATGTGATTAATTTTGAATTCAGTGAATTAAAACAAATAAATTCAAACATAATCGGAGTAAGCAACGAAGCATAGAGTTAATTTAATGCATTTTGTTATTAGGAAAAACACTTCGTTACATCGTGCGAACAGAAACAAGTTACAGACAGACAATCAGATCGATTAGAATACCGACCAACAGACAGACAGAGATACAGATTTTTTCTCGTTTCATGACATTCTAAACCTATTTGAACAAAAAAAGTCAATTTTTTTTACCGTTATTATGCTTACACGATGTGGAAGTAATACTCAATCTCAAACCAACTAAGAGAAAATAGTATATTTTTTAATGGCCTTATTCATTTATATTAACCTCTTGGCGGAATTTAGCTGTAGCCATTCCACTACTCAACACGTAGACAACAACACAACAACCATTCCCAGGAGAGGAGAGCGACTAGCAGTACTCTGTCACACAACCGCGGTCTAGTCCACTGCTACCGTCTCAGCAAAACGTGAAAAACGCCACTAAACATCCATACCTCAACCAAGATTCGATCCTGGGATCCTGTGGTCTCAAGCCTAACATTGTAATCACTGCACCACTCAGTCAGCATTTCATGGACTGATGCAAAAAATTTAAAAACAATGAAAATATGGTGATTTAAAGAAAATCATAGGAAACGTGTAAGGACTGTGTGAGGAAAAACTATGTGAAAAATATGAAAAATATTAATTTAAAAATAGAATTTTCGTCTCATCTTAAAAAAATAATCGGGATCCCGTGACGCGATATTATAATTATTAAACTAATTTAGAAGGGAGAATGGGCTAGAACAACATGGTTTTAGGTAAAAATACATTTCTTTTAGATATTTCTAATAATTCTCAAAATGACATATTTAACATTACCATCGATGTAAAGAAAGGTAAAATCACCTAAAATAAATTATTCCGAGAAAACTTTTCATACTCCAGTCGAATTAGACATAATAAAAAATTTTGGGTACTGCGGACTTTTCTTTGTGGAAGTTGTTTAAGAGGGCATAATAAGCAAGCACAGAAAACTACACCCTGCTACACCATGTGCGTCCCCTATTTTTAGGGGTTGAAACTTTGAAATTTTACTTATGTGCCCATATCTTTTTCCCTATTGCCCGTAGGGCTCTTTACCAAGTTATACTTTTTGAAGATTCATCCCTCCTCTACATAATATATCGACGATGGAAATGCAAAACCATGTAACTGCGATCCCACCAACTTTACAGGAAACATCAAAAACTATTAATTTTTAAATAATTACAATTTACCTATTTATTTCACAGGCATATTATGATTATTAATTATGTGAGCATATATATTTAATATGAATTCAATATTTTATTATGAAATGCATAATAATGCATATACGTGTTATTGCACCTCTTTCGAAGGAACCAATTGCACATACATGTTATTGTATTCAGGTAATTATTAGGTACTTAAGTAGAAGATATGCACATTTTTTATTCAGATATTTTATTTATAAAGAGTAAAATATTAAAAATCTACTTAAAAAATCACTAAAACCTAAGAATATGATAACTCATCATAAAACGACCAGTAATTCTCATGCAGACATTTTTTGATTTCTTGTAAATCATCAAATTTCTTTTTTTTTATTGGCAATCTATTATTAAATAAAGCCTCAAACTCTTCCAGCATCTTTGGTTGGTTTTTGGGGCGCCTTGGAAGTTTTTTGAAATTATCGTCAAAAGCCAGCTTGTAAGAAATCTCACCATTTACATACTTCAGTGCTCTTATGTCAGTTGTTGGATCGAAAGCTTTATTCCCTGGCCGTATAGAATCAAAAACCATGTCGACTGAATAATTTTTAAAAAAATTATATTTTAAAGAAATCACCTCATACGGAAATGGCTTTTTTCTTGCCTCCATGGAAATCTCGTGGTAATCATTAGGAAGGTATATTCTTTTATTTTTTATTTTATTTTCTATAGTGGCGTGCACATTATCACACTCCATTTGAGTGTGTCCTTTAACAAGAAACTTTTGGATTATTTCTACATTGTACTGCTTTGAAAAACAAATAAGAGCATTAGATAGTATCGCATTGCGGTTTTGATAGGTGCATCCGTCTGCATACAAAATAACTGGCAAAGTCAACTTATTATCTTCAACGTAATGCCTTTTAAGAAAATCTATTACCATACTAGCAAAAGTTGATGCTTGAAGATCTGCTTGTGTCTCATCAAACCAATAGCAAGTAGTTTTCTTCGTGATCATATCATACAGGATAAAATTATGGCAGAGAAGTTTTGTTTCAATATAAAGTGCTTGCATTAATCACTGGACAAGTCTTAACTGCCTGCATGTCGCAGCATACCATGAAAGAAAAATGGGTGAAAAAAAGTAGGTTCAGTTTTTTTTTTAAAAAGGGGGTTTTCAAAATTTCAACATCCCGTATCATGAAAACTGTGTAGTATTCGATTAAAGTTTTTTCACAAATCATCATCCTTCCTTAAGGGCATTAGTATGTGTAGTATCGTGGATTGGAAATAATAGCCGTTTGTCCTGTACAGAAGACCTCCAAATTCGGACAGCGCGACCTTTCCGGCCTCGTACAGCCAAAACCGTTTGTCCTACAGCAAATGTGTAATGCATATATTATGTAGAAGAGGGATGAATCTTCAAAAAGTGTAACTTGGTAAAGAGCCCTACGGGGAATAAGGAAAAAGATATGGACACATAAGTAAAATTTCAAAGTTTCAAGCCCTAAAAATAGGGGACGCACATGGTGTAGCAGGGTGTAGTTTTCTGCGCTTGCTTATTATGCCCTCTTAAACAACTTCCTCACAAAAAAGTCCGCAGTACGCAAAATTTTTTATAATGTCTAATTCGACTGGACTATATTGACCAAAAATCCAAACCAATTTTTAATGACGGAAAGAATAAATGAACAAATTTATTGAGAAAATATCTTGAACCAATTTCTAAAATAGAGCACCTAAAAGATAACTACATTTTTCAATATTTTTGTTGCAAAGCAACATATTTTATTTTGTTACAACTGAATTTTTGTTATTTGTTATCTGACGTAATCGTTACATTTATGTTAACAATCGTGAAATTTGTCAAAATTTAAGTTCTATAAATTTTCAGTACGGAGCCACAGCACATACGCGATCCACACAACGGCAAACTGCCATGTTAACTGTGTGACACCTTACAGTGAATCAAACATGTATCCCCTAATAATCCAGATTTGAATCTTGTAAACTTTTTCATTTTGAAAAAGCTATGGGAAAACTCATCAGGGATAGTCACAAATTTAATAGGTTGGAGAAGGAAAGCAGTGTTGCAAAAAAATTAGGTGTCTCAAGATTGGATTGGCAGCCTATTTTTAAGTCGTTAACAAAAATTAGAGTAGTTATACTAATGGGGAACACGTTGAGGTAAATAGTGGTTGCAGGTTATTATACAAGAGCGTTTCTAACAAACGTAGTAGTCTTCAGTGAGGAAAAGAAATTTTCCTCAGAGAGAGGTTTACTAATTTGGTTTCATCTGTAGGGATATTGCTACACTCGTGCGTCTGTCCGTCAATCCGTCTGTCACCGCCTTCTAACTTTTTAAAATAGAAATATAATAATTTGCATCAATTATATAAAATAGTCACCCAAGACCGAATAGGATGGTGTTATTTTGCAAAGAAAATTTTTAGGTGTCGTTGCAGTATATGCAACATGGAAAGAGTTTTCGTAGTGGGGTTAATATGCACTCCTGATGAAGGAAAATAGACAATCTGGATGTGGAAGTAGTGATTCCTTTAGCCAGTGCTTTTATTTAAGTAGCAAAAAATGTTAAACAAGCAGGACTTTCAAATTTACGGAAAGGATATAAATCTGTTTATTAACTATGCGTATGCGATACACTCCAAATATTCTTAATTCCTTTCTACGTATGTACAAACACATTTTCCCAGCAAAACATCTACCAATAATTCTATTAAATAAAAACAAACAATTCCAGAACAAAATATTTTGTAACTGTAAAAACAAAGGAAAATATTATGTATCATTAATACGACCATTATAGCCACTATTATTAAACAATGCCACTGATTACATCATAAGAAAATCACATGACACTGTGTTGACAATAACAAAATGAAAGTGAAATTTTCATAGAACTTCGACCGTGAAATATCCTTAATTAAAATAATTGATAATTTCATACGTGTACACAATACATTTGGCAAAACAAGTCATTGGCACAAAGACAATAAAATAATACTTGCTATTACCGGTTTAAATGTTTAAATGTGTCTTAATAAAAACACTTTCACTGGGAAATACGTTGTGTGTCACTACCTTACGCATTTTAGTCCGGTTTTCTAGGGTCAATGCTAGGCCCTTGTTAGTCTTTTATGGGGTCTTTTACTTCCCTCTCTTAATGAATAGTACAGTCGATAGGTAGATTCTTAGTTCAAATAAGTGCGGGAGTTCTGAAACCATGGGAATTTGTAGATTTCGATGACCTGAATGAAAAAGAAAAAATGCAAAATTTTCTCTCGCCCGCCGGCGCCGCCATATCGAAAAAATGGCGCATAAAAACAGTTTATTGGAAATATCTCGATACGGAAAAAAATATTCTTAAATAAAAGATAATTAAATTTTCTAGAAAATATATTCTATACATTTTTTCGCTAAACTGAATAGATTTGGTGCAGCAGCCGATCGAAGTCAAGCATTATTGACAAAATTATAATTTTTTGTAATTTCTCAATTTAGTACGACTTTTATGAAGGAGTATTTTTGTGTTGATACAAAATTTGTTTTCATACTTGAAAATCCTCAAATATAGTTGATTTTACTTGTCTGCTACGTATAGCTCAATGTTCAATACTCGTTTCCGTACCACCTTGAGGTAGAGTATATGGCGCGTTTTTTTACGTGGTCGTCCCCTATATAGACCTAATCCACGACTAGCCTGATTCTTGCGGCGTTTTAGGTGCTTGATATCGAAGGTCCAGGTTCGTTGTAGTCTTCAACAATACTTTCTTTGGAAGTTGCTTCCGATGCTAGACGATGTGACTGGTGATCTCCAAACGGTGACATATGGTGTCCCACAAGGTACTGTTTTAGGACCAATTCTTTTTTCCCTGTATATAAACAGTCTGCTTACCAATACTGTTAGTTTTGGAAATATCATCAGTTTTTCTGATGATACAGCAGTTCTATATAAAGCTAATAATTGGGCTGAAGTAAAAGATACCGCCGAATATAATAATAATAATACGTTTATTTACATAAGAAGCTAACATGTGTTTCACAATCATTTTATGTATAAGTATATATTGTAAATAAATAGGAGATAACCCACAAAAGTAAACTTGCACGTGGGTACAATTTGCTTATTTATCTTTTGCAAAATATTAATAATTATAGATAATTATAATAGTAGTAGTTAGACAACGTATTTATTAATCTAAGTAATTACAACTAAGCTAAATAACAAAACCAACAAAAAAGAAATCTTCATATAACTTTTACAAAGGAAAAATAAAAAAAGTAGATATGAATTTTTGCATAATAATATCCTGATTCAAACTAAACAATAATGTCTATTAAAATCAATTTTAGTCACTAAATATAACATCTCTTTACTTTTATACAAATAAAGATTTGATAAGTTAATTTTTAATATTTAATATGAATTTAAGGAAATAAAAGATTCGTTTGACTATAATAAATTAACGGTAAATTTAAAAAAAAACGACCTATATGGTGTTTATTACATCATATAATATACACCTACCTGATTTAGGACCTTTAATAATTAATGGGGATTTAAAAATTTTGGAATCTGAATATGTTAAAAACCTAGGCGTAATTATAGACAGACATTTTCGGTGAAATCTACAAATACAAAACGTAATAAAAAAATTAAGAAGCTTGTTGCCAAAATTTAAACATGTAAAATCATATTTAAACATACATAATCTATGTATTTTATACAACGCCACATCTTATGGTATAATTGGTTGGGGTGGAGTCTGTAACTATTACCTTAAAAGTTTAGAGACTTTACAGACGTGGTTTCTGAAAATTATTTACGCCAAAAAATTACTTACCCTTCTGAAAATCTCTATAAGGACAGCAAAATGTTTGACTTAAGGCAGCTGTTTGGTCTAGCTATACTTCTTTTTAATTTTAAAAATAAAAATGACATAAAGCCAATAGATCATCACTACGAAACAAGATATAAAGAAGGATAGTGTCAGCAACCAAAAAGTAAGAAAAGAATAGGCCAAAAAAGTTATGTTTACTTATATCCAAAACTATATAATATACTACTGATATATATATAAAAAGTATTAAAAATATCAAATTGTTCAAGAAAAAAATTAAAATATGGATAACCACCATTCCTAGAAATAGATTAAAAGATATCATTTATAAAAATATTTTGTTATAAATAATATTTAAAAACTGTGCAAATTGATAAAAAGTTATAAGTCCTATCCATCTATTAACTATTGTGATTTAACTCCTAATGTGACTAATTTCAAATGATTGTGAATAATACCTATAATGACTCCATTACCCGAACGTGAACTAACCCCGATTATAACATCATTTCCCGACTATGTCAATAAATATTATATTTTACTATAGATTATATTTAGCAAAGAAATATTATATTTTACTATAGGTTATATTTAGTGTTAAGGAATCGCGTACAAGTATGATTAATTACACTTCAGTGATATTGCATGTTTGTTTACATTATAAATGAAGCTAATATAATTGTATAATTGTATTTAAACTTGTTTTTCGTAAATAAACATTATTATTGTTATTATTTCTGGTTATGTGTAAGATAGCTTATTAATTGAACATCACCATGTATAATCATTTTCGTACAGCAATATATTCTGTCTATTGATGAGAAAGTAAAGTTGACTATCGAATAATACTCTTATTAAACGAATACTGTCAAGTTTAACTTTCGAACTATTCTACGACATACATGAACGAAATTTAATTCCCGCATGTCAGTATAATTTCTACCGCCTTTTATGCTTTGTTATCGTTAATGAAAACAATATTAAACCTGATAATCATATACCAAATACAATGTGTATCTCAAAAGGCCTTCCTTTAGTGATTATAAATGACAAAATGTATAATAATATGGAGAAAGTATCAAATAATATCACATCTACAAGGAGAGTTACATGAAATGATGGTTACAACTTGTCTTAATGAATCAAAACATAAAGTTTCAGACGTGTTACCACAAGAGGTTACCATTTTATCAGATATATTTTCGTTTACATGGAAACTGTATATTACCTTAAGCAACCAATCTCGAAAAAAAAAATATACATAAACTTTAAAATAACGAGTTATATTTGCAGAGAATAATTCACGGATAAATTAATTATGTAGGTAAAACAATCTTTAATATTAATAGTTATTAATTATATAAGGGGATTAACAAGCCTTTAATCTATTAGAAAAAATGTGCACCCGAGGCGCAGCCGAGAGTCACATTTTTTCGAGTAGATTGAAAGGCCCCAAATGTAGTTCAACGTTTTATCCACGACCACGGCCAAATTAGGAGCGTGAAAGCCATATGAGAGCAAGTGAAGAAATCTGATTTTGAAAACGTCAGATTTGACAAGTTTATTCTGACCGAGAATCTTTTGATTTTGAGCAAAAATAGAAGGTCTTTGAACCGTTTCTATGACATGAAGATCGTTCTTGATATAAATGTTAATGTTTATATTAGTAATAATTCTAAATAAAATTCTATAAAATTGAAGAGTGGTATTATGAATTCTAATTCACTAGTGTATTAAAGGGCCTTTAATCCACGGAAAATAGACGTATTATACCTTCCTAATATAGTGGTCGTGGATAAAAGTTCTTTTTTCTAATAGACAAAAATAACATTCTTAATAAATTTCAAAGTGCGACGACAACTAAATAACAAGATAGCGTGTGGGTTCACAGATATTGTAATATATAAGCTAGCGCTAATCCACTGAGGAGTCTTTACTGTAAAAATTACTCACGCATGCTTCAAACAATATTGTGAATTGCAAAGCCAGAGAGTGCACTAGTAAATTAGACCAACGTCCGTAAACATACTGTATATCCAAAGTCTCCCGATACGAGAAAAAGTTATGAAAATTGCGTTGGGGGTGCAATTAGACCCTCTATTATTCACCTATTTCCAGATAACATATACACTACTGAACGATGCAAAAATTTTTGCTATTAGATTAAAATATAATTACTTAATTCTTATTTTTAACTTGAGAAGTTTTAAGAGGAAGTTAAAGCTTTTTAGTTAAATACACAGTACTCTCTAAAATGTTAAAAAAGTGTTACGAATTGTAAAGTACGTTGTATAGTGTATCGGCTTGGTTTCTTTAATCAATAACGAATGATCTACTTCATTATCTTATCTTATTATCTTTCAAGGGCGAGTGATGGGTGCACATATTATGTCCCAATGCCAAGAGAAAAGTGAGAATGTGTGCAGTTTATCTCTATATAAGCTATATAGCTTATATGCTAGATATGTAGCTTTAGGTGTACCATTTACGTCTTCATATGTGTGATTCATTTACCGGTTTGTTATTTCTACTTAATTTTAGTTACCGCAGTGATAATTACTTTGTAATTATTTTTTCAAGTCACTGAAGGCTGTTTAATTTATCTATGTATCTGACCACGCCATTTTTATCTGAAGAAACTTCTGTCTGATTAAGTTGTAAAAGCCTGGCCAAAAATTTATGAATTTTAAAATGCATTGAAGTTTTACTTATTGAATAAAATCAATGATATTTATGAAGTTATAATTTGTTTCTGGTTGTCAATAAATAACAAAAAATCGCCAATATCCTTCACTCTTAATCCTGCACTGATAGTGTGCGTCTGCGTCCTTAACGGTACGTGTTCCAGAGGCGCAAAAAAGATAGAGAAAATTAGGATATTAGCAAGTCTAGTATTTGTCGCTTCTTTCATATTTCTGTCAGTATATTAATTCTATGTTAATAAAAAAAATATTGTAGCTTAAACTGATTTTGAAAAAAGCTGTCTTGTAATAGTAAAATGTATATTCAAAATTTTTAAAGATATACTTTATATAAAGGAAAACAAAATTACGCATTATTTTTTAGTTCAAAAAATTATACAAACCCGTTAGAAGACTCACCTTGTACATATCAAAATAATTACCTACTAGAGAGACCTACCTCTAATACTATGAATGTGGGAGTAGTTTTAAAAGTATTGTAGATATGCTTCATCATTATACAATATGTGACTAAGTCCCACATAGGCGGTAGATACACTACAATATATCCAAAGTCATATTTACACAACTATTTTTAAGTGCCCTGTCTAGTTTATCCTATCACCGGAATAGTTTAAGGAGGAGGTCAGCTGAAAATCAAAACTAAATGTATTAAATAGGCATGTTAAAAACCGTTACCGTTACTTTCATGTTGTGGAGTAACAGTAAAAAAAAAATATTTTTGTTCAAATAGGAAGAATGACATGAAACGTGGAGAATTTAAGTTTCAGCGAAAAAAAATTTTGCCTGTTGGTCTATCGTTCTGTCGGTCTGTCTGTAACATTCTTGATACGCACAATTATTCTGAAAAGGTTTATGATATTGACTTGAAATTTAGTGTTCACTACCCCACAACCGGGGTAGACGGTTTCAAATAATATATTATTAAAGTTCCATAAACAATTATGTCCAGATAGTGTAGTGTAAATAGTATTAACATTTTTTTCCTTTGCAAGAGACCCGGATAGGAAATTTGAAAGTGGAAGTAGTGGCTTTTTAAACTGTGTTCGTAACCGATAATGCACTCAAGATCATTTTGCCGGTAACAGCACCGAGATAAATAATTATTCTCCATTTACTTTTAATAGGGGAGGCTCAAATTCACACGCAAAAAAAGTTTTGATTTTTTTTCTCATCCCCAGATTTGTTCGAAATTCCAAAGAAAAGATCTCCAAATTAGAAAAATATCTGTTAATATTAATACGTGACTCTGAGACCATGAAGCTCACATGTATTTATAGTAAAAAGCTGGATAAAAAGAATCGTGAAAATATTGTGAAATAAAAATCGCACACAAGCCCTCTCTTTAGAATTGCCCATAGAAAACGAATTAATAATTCTTTTTCAAATTAGTTCCCTATCACACCCTTTTATAGAGTTCCCATGATTTCGAGTCTAGATTGTAACCTGTAGACCACCATTCGTGATTTTACAGGTGTTATGTCTATGATATAATGTGTCTATTTGAAAAACATATTTCGACTGTTGCGTATTATATTTTTGTCAAACGTATATTAGTAAAATATATAAATAAATAATGACAGGAAATAATATTTGACAAGATTTTTATTAAATTATAACACAGGAATTAAGAAAACATTTCTTTTTAGTTTAAATGATTAATGACTTTTTTATTTACTGATCGATTTTGTTCAAAAGCAGTAGGTTCTTCCTCTACCTATTACTAACTCACTGTCCACATTTCAATATAATCGGATTGTATTATTTTCAAGCAATTGAAGAGTGGGTTTGTTTAACTTGTCCATGCATGAGCTGTATGTACCTCAACATATCTTTTGCACCTGGAGGATTTTGTGAGAAATGAAAATAATGGCCCCCGTAAGAACCAATAAAGTTTAAGTGGAAAATAATTTTTTTCTCTAACATTTTGTTTCATTTTACCACAAGGATATTACCTAAGAATACCAGTGCGAGATGGCATGACTAGCTCCTATAAAATACAGGTAAAGAGGTTGTGGGTAGTAGATTAAAAAAATAGAAATAAGCTACACTGTACTATACAGATCATCTCCTAGATCAGCAAATTGGCCTGTAATATGTCGGACCATTTATTTAGGAAGAATATATACTAATTGAAAGTTACTCATACATAAAATTGTGAAATTGTGACAGGGCATCGTCTCGTGCAATTATAAAAATTTGTTGGTTTCTCGACGTCACTAGACTAATTCCAAAAATAACACATCGCTGCCATGGAGTTACCAATACAATGTATTTAAAGTATGAAGCGAATTTTAATAAAATATATCAAAATATTTCCAAAAAGAGTCCGGCTAATGTTAATTCAACAATATCGCCATATAGCGAGTGAACTTCTAGGTATTAACTATTTGAGTTTACGATGCTACTTTGTTTCATTGAAGAATTTAAAAAAAATATATGAAAGTAAAGTATCTCGAGAACGGTATCGTAGCGCAAAAATAGCAAAATTGTTTGAAATATCTAGCATCACATACTCATTGCCAGAATATCGATTTACCTCAACAATATAAACGCTTCAATTTCGCTTAACTAAGGATCAATTTGAACAATTTCTATTTTTCTATCATTTCTGAATTGTACACCATTCCAAATTTTGGAGATCCCCAAGTTGACATATGCCAAATTTCAAGCTACTAGCTCATCAGAAAATACCAAACCAAACAAATATACGTAATACCATACTTACACTTTGTATAATATATGTAGATAATTAGATATAGATAAACAGTAATAACGTGGACGTATTTCTCGTTTATTTAGTTCTCGTTTTCGTTGCAAAAATAGGAAAATAAGTAGATTTACAAAAATTAAATTCTCACTGCTCAATAATATTCATATTTCTGACTATAATACCAACACAAAAATGCAAGTCATCATTTCGAGCCTCTAGACTCTTTATGATTTATATAAAATAGTCATCTGTTGTTTTTAATCTAAATATTTCTCTGAGACATAGAAAGCAAGATAATTGCGAAATATGTGGTGCGAAAGAGATTTAGGGTAACTAAATTCATTTTTCACTTAGTACGTGTCATATCTCGAAAACGGCTAGGCGTACGAAAAAAATGTATAGGACCTTTAAGGTAGAGAATTTTCAGATGTACAACTTTTATAATAGATGTTGTTCCCGTTTGAGCCATAAAAACTGAGTTAATCGCGAATCCGCGGTTTCCGCGACTTTCCGACGCGATTTTCAAGAAATCCTCCAGGTGTATCTTGGCGTAACCAAGTGTTATTCAAGACGTCCAAATAAACTCAATAAAAAAAAATTTTCGTACGGCACGATTTTGGATTAAAATGGATGTCAATAAAAATCGAATTAGAAAGGATATTTATAACAAATTTTCCATTTTTTCAGTTTTCTCTTTATTACTTATTCAAAATAACGTTAAATTAAGGCTGGAGCTATTTAGAGTTGATGGGTAATAAATAACCATAAACCAATATTATTAAAAAAATTTAGTCTTTTAAATGCTCAATTATAACGTGAACTTTTAAAGTTGTTGATAGTTCGGTAGCTTTAAAAGGTTTTCTAATTTTTCAACTAGAGCATCTATATTACTTTTCCTTTGCTTTGCCGTTGAAAAGCAGCTACCAACTATCTTATTCATAGCTTTCAGGGTATTCACAAAACGAAACACTGCTAGTTCTCCAACTTCATTACATACTACTGGGTTAAATAGCTTATCAGCTTATTTGAGAAATTTCCGACAAGCGTTCCATTCAAACATATCCCCGTGGCAAATTTTCGGGTAGTTTTTCAAATTTTTTGGCCAAGCGAGAGCTTTTTCTCGTCCTAGTAAAGGCACTATCCCATTCCAGAAAATATGATTTACATATCCTTGAAGAACGTATAATTCGGGGATAACTCACTTTTGAAAGACGCACAATTCTTCTATTTCTTGAAAAAGTAGTAATAGTAGTAAAGTAATAAACAAAATTAAACATTTTATTAAACAGAATGTGGCTCTCCGGATGCTGGTCCGGAGTCAGTCGGACAAACACGGCGCGCAGCGCCGTTGTAAATGTAGGCCTGGTCGGAGCAGGTCCGGTTTGGTTTAACAAGAACTTGACCAATAAAAGTTAAAACTCCTACCTGCCTATGACAGGTTTAAAATTAACAATTGGTTTAAAACAATCTGCAAAGAGACTCAAAAGTAATTAAAATTAATATTAAAACATTTGGTGAAACGCAAAAAAAATTTTGGTTGCTGGCACGGGAAAAAGAACTCAACGAAAAAATCGGTTTGAAGCAACTACTGTCCTGGTGGTCTTCCTGTCGCCAGGAAAACGTGGTAGAATGAAACATGTCGTATACAATATTTGCTTTTTTAAGGGAATTTTTGGTCTTAAAGGAATATAGAAACAAAAGGAGGACAAAAAGAACAGAAAGGATAAAAAAACAAGAACAAATAGAACATACAAAGAGAGTAGAAAAGGTTAGATTATAAAGTTAAGAGAAAGATCAGAAGTAGGGAAATCAGAGGTTGTGGTGCAGAAAAGTCTGGCTAAGGAAGAGGTTGCCGGAAAATAGGGAATGCCTGGTATGGAGTGGGTAGGTACATTGAAAAGTATTGCATTATGCTGTCTGATTCGGGTTAGATTGCGGGTTAGCGAACTATCGCCCAGTTTGAATTCATAGAATTTTTGGGGAAATTTCTTGGCGGGGTTATGTCGTAACATCGTGCGTATAGTACATATATCTCTGAGGCGCATAAAGGACCCCGCACACTCACCCCTGTAAAATGGCTTTCGGTCAAATTGCTTCAAATTCTAGTATGTTGTATATTTCGAGGTCTTGATCAAAAGTTTCCAGGGACACGGCGCTTCAAATGCCTTACTTTTAGCTCCAGAGCCTTAAGATCGTTGAATATGGCCTTTTCAGCAGTATCAATGAGACATATGTTGAAAACTAAGGACAATTTTGTATGTATGTGTTTATGTGTGTGGGTGAGTGCGTGTTGCCGTGCAAGCGTGTTTATTAACCTTCAATTATTCGTGGATTGTTGAGATCTATCTGCGGGGGTCGGTGTGCTGCATCCATAATTGTATTCAATAGAAAAGATAGATCTTTTATGTTTCATACTTTTCAGTAATACTGCTGAAAACATATTTCTTAATTATTTTGCCTTTTTACAAAAAAATTGTTCCTCTGTAGTTAAGTGCTATTCTTATATGTTGTAACACATGATTAAAAGCGCAATTCACTAATCGAACAATGTGAAAATTAGTCCCTCTATCCAGCACTTAGATATTATTTTTCTTATCATATTTTGATTTTCCTTATCATCTGTCATTATTGACGGATTAATTATAGTTGACTGCCTTAAGGCATTAATAGCATATTATATTACTAGGAGTAGAACGCACTCTTTTTTTGTGTTGAGCCCATGATTTGCGGCTGAGGCGAAGCCGAAGCCGCAAACTGGGCTAAACACAAAAAAGGCGTTCTACTCCGTGTAATATATACTATTTTTTCTTCAAGCGTATTAAAATGCAAAAATTCATTTATTTATCATAAATGTACAAATATTCAAACTACAGTCTTACATGTTGACACAATATGACAAGTGGCTAGTGGATAGTGCGCCACCGGTGGCTTTCGGTATTAACATTATGTTACTAGTAAGACAATACCCACTACGGCGGCGCTTTCGGAACTAACATTATGTTACTAGTAAAACAATGTCCACTACGGTGGCGTTCGGTACTAACATTTTGTTACTAGTAAAACAATGTCCTACTTCTACTTCTGTTTTTGGTGACATAATTTAAACATTTTAATACGCTTGAAGAAAAATTTTTTTTTTTTGACCGTCAACTGGCGGGAATATGGCATATCGAAATATGCATCTTTGTTTTGTTTGCAATCTTGCTTTACCTCAACGACGCCAACATAAATAAAAGAAAAATCTCCATGGCAAGACGGAATGTAATAGATTTGCCCCCTCTCGAGATGGATGATTTCGCGAGATTGTGCATTAATTGTAATCGACCAATAATCGAAGAGATCAGAGCTATTGAATTGCCTGTTTGTGGTGCTATTACTGATCTGCGGAGACTGACTTTAAAAGCAAGAGTGAAAATCTTTGTCGATCGGGATATCTGTATTCCCAAGGGAGTGAGATCTTATCAGCAGCATTTAAATGATGAAGCCTATGTAACTATTGCTTTATTACCAGGTTTGAGGTTTGTAAATAGACAGAATAGGCGCGGAATTGCAATCCTTTCTGCAAGGTCAAAATGTAGCAGAAGGTATGAATGAAATTCTCGATAATACCTTGGTTTATGGATATTATTGTACCTGCAAGACTGGAGCCAGGACTCTCGGCACATGTGCTTATGTTGCGAGTGTTCTGTGGTATCTTGGGTACGCTAGGTATGAGCAGAATGTTCATTATCCTTCAGTTTCTCTATTGAATACAATTATGGATGCAGCACACCGACCCCCGCGAATAATTGAAGGTTAATAAACACGCTTGCACGACAACACGCACTCACCCACGCACACAAACACATACACACAATTAGTCTTATATATAGTTTTCAACATATGTCTCATTGTCACTGCTGAAAACGCCATGTTAATCAAGACTCTGGAGCCAAAAGTAAGGAATTTGAAGCGCCGTGTCTCTGGAGACTTTTGATCAGGACCTCGAAATATACAATTTACTAGAATTTGAAGCAATTTGACCGAAAGCCATTTTACAGAGGTGAGTGTGCGGGGTCCTTTGTGTTCGAGAACTCGTTTTCTCATTATCGTGGCCGGCATGCTCAACCACACCGGCATCGCGTATGCGATTGCCGGTCTGATGTCCGTCGTGTACAACAGTTTTTTATTGTTTCTGTTTAGTCTGCTACCCCTGACCAGGAGCGGGTACAGATTCTGGATATGGAGTAGACCTTCCGTATAATCTCATTTACGTGGGTGTTAAACATCAGTCGTTTGTTTAAGTTAACCTCCAGATACTTCACGCATCGTTTGATTGGAATTTCTTGATTTCCTGATCGAGATTGGCGTTAATATTCGGTTATCTGTGAACCGGCGCGTGAAGAGGATTCGCTTACAGCAAAAAAAAAATTAACACTATTTGCATCTCACTATGTGGAAGTAATTGTTCATAGAACTTTAATAATGTAATATTAGATGTCATCTACTCCAATAACACACAAAACGATATTCCACATAGGTATGGTAGTGAGGATGAAAGATTCCAAAAATAAAAAATGAGACTTTGGTTTCTCGTATATACACCCAATCCCAATTTTATGGACTCTTGCTTGCTTTACATATTTACCCCCATTTACTTCCCAACTTCAACGGAATAAAATCAAAATCTAGTTCCAGTTCTCGTTGAAATATATAAATGTGCCAAACAAGTCAATATTATAACCATTCCAGAGTAATTGTGCGCATGGAAAGAAAATTGCAGACAGACAGAATTTATTTATCACGCAAACTTAAAATCTCGACGTTTCATGCAGGCCATCCACATCAAATCATGGGCCTCGGTACCAAATTCACTGAAAAAATGTTTGTCAATACCTCTGGCGGACCCACGCGCTTAATGATTTATGAGCGGAGGGGAGAAATGTAAAAAAAAAATTGTCCAGGTCTCATAATTAATGAGCGAGGATTGAGTTTAACCGGGCCCCGGTACCACGGTACCTGCTGAGCCTCTCCTTGTGGGGGCCCTGGTTTCATTGCATTCTAAGCCTATATGAATGAAAAAAATTTCAATTTTTCTTTTTACCTTACTTTCTTGCCACCACGAGAATGTGGAAGTAATTATAATGTAAAGCTAATGCTTCTTAAATTTTACGACATTTTCATTTGATTTATTTTTATCTCACTAAAAATAAAAATAAATCTTCATTGTTTCTCATCAAGTTCAGCGTAATGAAACGAAAATATACGATTTATCTCATTCCTCTCTTGACTTCAAGCATTATGCTGTGATTCTGGAACCGCATTCTCGAAGTTACTAAAATACTCCTGGAAATATAATGAAGTATTTTTGTCCCCAAAAATAGCTCCAACAAGTAGCACGCGCTACTTAGACAGATCGTCCATGCAGAGACAAACTGTAGTTGTTCATACAATCGTCTATTTATTACAAACGCGGGTGGTGATGCAAGTAGTTAATGAACTTTTATTGTGAAAATGTACACAAAAAGTGTTCCGTCTGTGTTATTGTTATTGTGCCTTAGTTTTGGCCACTACAGTGCGGTACAAGTTTACAAAATAGGTGAGTAAACTCTTGTTTAGAAACAGTAGTGCCTTGAAAATTTAAAGATAGATAAATAGAAAATAATTATTGATCTTTTTGACTCTGCGCATAAAGCTCAAAAGTGAATTTTGCAAATACCTGCCAAGATTCATGTTATAAATTTAATTTGGTTAATTAATTTCGCTTTCATGAGCTTCATTAATATTTCCAAACTATAAATAATATAAGTCATACCTACAAGATGGACTAGAATAATATTTACAATTCGAAATAATTTTATTACCAATTTAGAATATTTGTTTGATGAAAAGGAGAAATAATATAGATTACCTTATCAAATAAGGGTATTGAAATTTCAGTGTGTGCAATTCAAACTTATTTTGGACGATACAAAATATATTGCATAATATGTACCTTATGGCCACAAATCAATAGTAATTTGTAATTTATTTATTTATATTGGAAAGTTTATAAATATATTTTCAGAGCAAAATACGAATATAAATAAGAAGTAATAATCCAGGCAACGAATGCTCAAAAAAGGGTGTAGAGGGAAATGTTAGGGACAGAAAATTTGACTTCGGAACTTTGCTTGGACTAGTCTGGAGATGAACATGTCAAAAGTCCCCACTCCTAGGTGGTGAGCGGGGGGGAGGGGGGTACTTTGAAGGTCCCATTTTTTGGTTTTTCGCTTATATCTCGGAAACTATGAGTCGTATGGAAAAAGGTAATCTATGAAAAATTAAACATAATTAAATTTCCTACAAGAATGTTTATATTCATTTTCTTCCTATGTGTTATAGTTTACGAGATATTCGCCAGCCAAAATAGATAATTAAAAAAAAAAGTATTAGATACCTTGAATATTTCTAACAAAGCGGTTTACCGTGGTCTGATAATAAATCACAGTCACAAAACAATCTGTATTTTACAATACTCGACGTATTTACTAACGTAATATTTTGTCGAAATCTATGCATTCCCTTAAATATACAGTGTGACTCACTTAAAATGAAGACGCCCTTATAACTTTTTTATTTTGTTTCCGATTTGAATCAAATTTTACTCAAGTATAGAACAAATTAGGATCTACTTATGACCAGAAAAACATTCGCCTGCTACAAGGGCATAGTCTTCTGTGGCACCAAAAAAACAAATTCTGTCTCTAAAAGTACATAAAATGACGTACAATCGAAAAGAAAATAGGTGACGTACAATACCTCCTTGATAATTGACGAAGAATTAAAAAATTTATTTCGTCCGCCATCTTTGACCGTTCTATTTGACATACGGTGTCCGGGATTGGTGCACTGTATTTGACCATAAATGAGTTCTATTTTTGTCAGCTTTGGTGAAATTACTCCTTCTTATAGAAAAGATATTCAATTTTGATTCTTTCGGCCATTTTTTGTGTTTTCTATTTTTTTCCAAGATGGCGGATTGACAAATAGATATCTATATTTTTTAAGAATTTTATTCCAAATAAGCCAGTATTTTCAAAATTCCCATCCGATTACTAGTACAAATATTTTTTTCGTAATCAGAAGATCATAATACATAACAATCAATAATAAAATTTCAGGTGGAATGTTGTCGTCGAAATAATCAATTCAACTGCACTAAATTCCCGAAAGTAGGTATATTTGTTATATTATACATACAGAGTGTCCCAGATTTAAACGGACATGCTCTAGTAGAAGGTAGAGCACACTCAGCTGAGTTCAAAACACCCCTATTATACTTACCGTTGAATGTGAACCGTTTTTTGAGATACGGGGTGTTTTATGACTGCACATATTTAGATACAATTTGGTATACATAGTATACTCTTTTATGTTAATGAATAGCTTAAGTGATTCAGGAAAAATTCCAGGACCGACCTCAATTTTTTAAATATGAATAGGGTCGTTAACATCACACTGTATATTATTTTTTCGTAAATGTTAGTAAACTTTTAAAAAGCCTATGGATCAGTTTATAAAATAATGTCATAATATTTGATGGCACGTTTATGGTGATTCTTCAATAAATTTTCAAAAGTATTGAAAGACCAAATTTGACATTCTACAAATAACACCATCCATTTGCTAACATCATTATTTTATTAATTTTAGCTAAATACTCCGCAGAAGAGGTTGCTATTTATTTTTGTTTTGACATTGAATGTTTCTAAGCTATTTTATTTTAAATTTCTTTCAAAATAATACACTTTCCATTTCTTTCATGAAAGAAAAATAATGTTAGTGAAGAGGCTTAAATTAACAAGCACAATTTAAAAAAATATATTAAACACCTTTTGAGAATAACTTGAAAATATTAAAGACAAAAGTTTGCAATTTTATTTTGATAAAATAAATTTATTTGAAACCTTAAATAATTGAACAAAAAAAAATAAAAATCGTACAAATAATTAAAACTATAACTGGTTTTCAAGATGAATGCCCCCAGCGTCAATACATTTTCGAGAACGTTTTAATATATTTTTCACTTCCGGGTTATTTCTAATGTTATCACATACAGTACTAATTTTTAGAAGCTGTTCTCGTGTATTGAACTCTTCATTGTACACCTCTGACTTGAGATGACCCCCATAAAAAATAATCTAGAGGTGTAAGATCAGGAGACCTCGGTGGCCAGTTTACCGGACCTCCGCGACCAATCCATCTGTTGGTGTAATGCTGGTTCAGATGATCCCGGACTGGTACAGAAAAATAAGGTCCAGCACCTTCGTGCTGAAACCATAAACCCCTAGTATTGATGCCTTCTAATAAATCTAGCAAGATATCTCTAAGAAGGTTTAAATAAACTTCACCAGTTAGCATTTCTCAAAAAATGTGGGGCCCTATTAGATGATTATTGTAAATACCACACCACACATTAATATTAAATCCATATTGGGAATGTTTCTGAAAATTGTTTCTTTTTTTATTTCCCGTTTTGGAGGATATTGATCAAGGACAATAGTAAGAGTGAATTGTAACAACCGGGGCGGGTTGGTTCCACCCCCCTCCCCCCCTCAGGGGGTGAAAAATTGTTTTTTTTTTTAATTTTCTAATTTATATATTGAGTGGAAGTGGTTTTAAAGTCACCATTCGTCCATTTTACATCCCCATCAAAAACGAACTTATCCTTGCAAGGATTTGAAATTCATGTTCTTAAAACGGGATATAAGAAAGAGAACACTATTGGTAAAAATTTCCGTTTTTAGTAAATTATATACCGGGTGTCACAAGCTAGTGGCTCTCCCCTATATTTCCTTTATTTTTTAACTTATCCATTTGAAATTTGGGATGCATAAACTACCTGTAAAAATGGATTTTTGGGCATAAGAAACGGAACATTTCCGGTTTTCCCGGGAATGACCGCAACTTTCGATTTTTAAATAGAACACCCTGTATATTTTGACATATTTGGATTCAAGACAATATTGTGAGTATACCATGAGATTTTCGCGAATTTTTAAGTCGATGTTCAGTTTTTTAAGCATTTTGAGACATTTGTCTAGAGTGCTTTGGAATACCAAAATTTGTTCTACGGCAGGTACAGTCCATGGGAAAAATAGAATTTTTCGTTTAATCTCATTAATAACAACTTACGAAGCCTCCAAAATTTAACAAACCACTTTTTTATTGAAAACTTTTTTCAAATGAAAAGGTGGTGGCTCATACAGTTCAATAAACTATAAATTTTTTTCTGAATTCATTGATATCCATTTCAAATCTATGCTATATGTTTTTCTATTTTATTAAGTTTATTTAAAAATAAAAAAATTACTTTCAATATAATTTTTCTTGAACCTTAGCGTAGTTGCTTTTACAAAAATCATATGTCTAATAATGAAATGTGAATAACTACCTTTTTGTGAATAATAGCCTTTTGGTTCTCTCTTTTGTTTCTTAATAGGTATAAGCAGCGGCTCAAGGTAAATTTTCCACCCGGGCGGGAGCACTTTTTGGCGCCCTTTCCTAAGGTCATCATGGACGTACTTCATACTAAAGTACAAGGATATCCCTTCGGACTCCGCGATCACTACTTTTTATCGCCTCATGGGGGGAGAGTGCAAATAAAAATCCGAAAAAAAAATTTTTTCGCCTCATGGAGCGGGGTGCTATCAGAAATAATCTGGAAACAATTTTTATCGCCCCATGGGAGGGGGAGCGGCAAATAGAAATTCCGAAAAAAAATTGTATCGCTTTATGGGCGGGGTACTATTAGAAATCTGAAAAAAAAATTTATCGCCTCCGCAAAAAATTTTTTTTCGCCTCATGGAGCGGGGTGCTATTAGAAATCTGAATAAAATTTTCATCGCCTCATGGGTGGAGGGGGGGGGGGGGGTGCAAATAGAAGTCCGAAAAAATTTTTTTTTCGCCTCATGGGAAGGGTGCTATTAGAAATATGAAAAAAAAAATTATCGCCTCATGGATGGGGTACTATTAGACATCCGAAAAAAAATTTTGCCCTCTGACGCCCTTCCTTTACCCTCAATTTGGCGCCCCGGGCCATGTTCCATATTTTAGGATAACATTGATATACCACCTAATTTAAATAAAGTTGGTTTGCCTAACATACACCCGGTATATTGCGGTTTATAAATCTTATACATTTTCTTATTTTTGTATGCTTGGTAATATTTTGCTCTGAAATTAGAATAAAACCTATTTTACGTATGACAGTTTGTAGGCCTCTGGTTATCACCATTTATTACAGATATGGCCCAATTTCAACAGGGATTATTGTAATATGCTGTTTTACATATGTTCCAAATTGTAATTAAATATTTTAAGTTTAACAGAAGTTATCGTATTTACAAGAAACGGTGTACACGCACACATACATATACACGCACACACACACTTACAGACGCAATGACATTTTTTATTCGATATTTGAGTTTAGTCTGCTGTGAAGCGGATATCTGTACAAGAAATTTTTTTCTACGATGATTATTAAAATTTATTTTTAATTTATAATAAATTTATAATAAAGTTAGAATACAGTCAAAAGATTTACAATTCATTACTGAACCATAACAGATACGAAAAAAATTAATAGAAACGTTATTGTAGAAAATTTAGTCAGCTTCAATTTTGCTTATAACCATTTTTTGATTAGGGCTAACCGTTTTCGTGCCACCCTCCTACGTCCGGGGAGTTTTGGTATGTTTACACACTCAAGTCAAAAACTGTGATCTCGGCATTTCCCTCTAGATTCCCTTATTGAACGTTCATTGACATGGCTACTACCCTACAAACACAAAAGGTTGGCCCTTTAGCGGACCATCACTGTGCCAGAAATGAAACTTCTGGCCCAGTGATGGCCCACTGATGGGCCGATCTTCGGTGTTTGTTGGGTAAGAGTTGATGACATGATACTAATGTCAGCAATCTGTAGATGTCGTAGACATCTGTCGTCCCTTTCTTGTGTTGTACTATGAGGATTGAGGTTCAGTCATGAAGTCAGATTACTGTCTTCTATATTTCTTGAAATTTCTATGAAGTAATTTAAAAAAAATTCCTTAATATGTTCATTACTTGTAAAAAAAAATGAAATGTCACGGCAATGAAAAAATTTAAAGAAACAAACTTTTTGTGCTGATCAAAGAAATAGGAAAAAATAATTATTGTACAAAATCTATTCTTAATTTGTTTTGATGTATAAAATTTTAACATAAATACAACATTCTCAGTTGTCTTTTATTGCAGGTGCAGTATTTGACCAAAAAGATGAAGAGTTGAGAGACAAAGCAGCAAAAGCTTTTTTTAAAGCCATAACGGACATCAACGCACTGAACTATGATTTTAAATTTGAGGGAATTAAAAGAAATATAGAATATGACAATCCTTACCAAGCTATGGAAGAGACTTGCTTGCTCTTAAAAAGAGGAGTAATAGGAATATTCGGCCCTGTTTCAGAAGAGAATTCAAATGTTGTTCAATCTATCTGCGATTTGAAAGAAACCCCTCACATTGAAATGAGGTGGGATGATCATCCACTGAACGGGACTATAGTTAATGTTTATCCCTACCCAGATGTCTTGACAAGAACTTATATAGATATTATCGAGGAATGGAAGTGGAAAGATTTTGTAATACTGTATGAAAATAATGAAAGCTTGCAGAGGGTTGGAGAACTGTTGAAGCTCTTTATACCGTCACAGCACAGAATTGTCGTACGGCAGATCACTTCAGAAGACGCTGATTTAAGGTAATTAAAATTAATAGACAAAATTTCAGTTAAAAGTTCAGTCAACGAATTATTATAGACCACATGGAGGGCTGCAGAATTATTGACTTCAGGGATGAGCTTGGGGTAGTTAGGAGGTAAACATTCTAAAAGTCCCCGACACTAGGAGGTGAGCCTCGCTTCCGGAAGGCCCTAAATTTCAACTTTTTTTGTTTTTTCGCTTATAACTCGATAACTATTGGACCTTGAGAAAAAATTGTTCTTACCTTTTTGAAAGCTGACAAAATTTCCTATATTTTTCTTTCTAGTTCGCCGATTTCCGGAAAACGCTGTTTCGGATTACATTTTTCGTCACACTCTGCTCTTAACTCCTCAAATCTTATTTGTAAAATAAAAAAACAACCAAATCAAGTGAAGAGGATTAAATTGGCGTAAAAATTATATGTTCTACATATAATTAATTGCTGAAATGATGGATCTCAAGATTTTTTGCTGTAATGTGATAGGGTTATTTTTGAAATCATTACCTACATTTTGCATTCTTTTTTAAATCTATTTATTGTTGTAAGTTGTTGCATTTGTTATAGTAATGAGTAGCTATACTTAAAAGAGTGAGAAAAGGCAGGTAGGTACCTCTATAAAAAAGCACCACAGTATTATGATTTGGACTACTTTTATTTACATATAATTGGCTAGTAGGTAATTAACTAATGCTTTTTTTAAAGAAAGAAAAACCCGATCAATTTTCGAACGGGGGAATAGTTTATGGGGACACCACGATACCAGAATAGGAAATTGAATCCTCCAAAGAAACTACAATGTCATCATATTCTTCATCCTCCTTATCCCCTTTTATGCCTCAACTGCAGTTGCCCTGGCAATTGAGGCATGCTGACGAACAATTTAATGATGTCTTTTTTCATCGACTTGTGTTGTTCACTTGACGAATCCAAGACATCACAATATTCCTCGAGTGAAGTACATATGTCATTAGTTGCAGACATTCCAGCAACCCACTTACTTATAGTACTATCCGGCGTGATTCCTCTTCCTCGGGTCATGCCACCACGGCTGTGGAAGTTGCGTATGAGAGTGGTCTCAATCGTCATATCGGACCACAATCCTGACCAGAACCAATCACTTCGCCTCATTGTGAGGTATTCTTTCTCCACAAACTTTTGGTACTCTTCAGTTGACGTTTGGGAAGACAGTTTCTCCATTTCCTGCACATAAAAGTGGCATGACTTTGCATAGGGGAAATGCCCGGCTGCATGAAAGTAGGGTAGCATTCGCTGACAACAGTTCAGATGAGCTTGCAAATCGCCAGCCCTCTCTGCAAGAATGTACTCCTTCATCAATTCTACCAAATTGAAGTGTTGGATCCAGAGTTTAGCAGTTGGTGTTCCAAATTTCATGGCAACTGATTGGGTCATTATCCAGCGAATCTACCGAGGGAGGATCGACTAGAAAATCTGATATGAGTGTGTCGATGGTTGCCTGTTCTTCTGGCGTGAGATGGATTTCGTCTAAAATAAAGTTTACTAAGGTGTTTTGGATGAGCAAATTACAATTTATTTTACAAATAAGATTTGAGGTGTTAAGAGCAGAGTATGATGAAAAATGTGATCCGAAAAAGCGTATTCTCGAGAACGGTTAAAGATAGAAACTGTTTGTGTAAAAGATATAGTAAATTTTGTCAGCTTTCAAAAAGGTAAGAATATTTTTTTCTCCAGGACCAATAGTTATCGAGTTATAAGCGAAAAACCAAAAAAAGTCAAAATTTAGGGCCTTCCGGAGTCCACCCCCGCGACGCTCACCTCCTAGGGTCGGGGACTATGTTTACCTCCTAACTACCCCAAACCCATCCCTGAAGTCAAAAATTCTGCCGCCCTCCATATAGTCTATTTATTGATACATTCATTAACTGGACTATAATACAACTATTGTACCCCTTCTAAACTCATATAGCAGAAGCAATAAATCTTTGCCTACGGTCGGTGTTATAAGGCTTGATTTCTTCCAACAGTCGGTTGTTGAGAACCGAAAGTCTGTCGACCGCCGAAGACAGTGATTTCGGTGACAATGGGCTCATTTAGCACTTTTTTTAATTTGATTATCGGAAAGATCTTAGAATTCTAAGACCCTGTGCAAAAAACTAGAATTTTGTGACGTCACGATGTTGGACGCACTGCGCTTCCAATTCCCTCTTTCCACACAGCACACAATATTTTCAGAATATTCTCATTAAGTGCCAATATTCTGTAAACAGAATATTTACCTGAAATATTCCTAGAACCACCATAAATATTTTTATCTAGTTTGGAATATTCATGAACCATTTTTGATCAAATATTTCTCTAATATTTTAAAAGAACGTTCGTGGTACGTTCCATAAAAAAATATTGTACTGCAAAATTTTGATGCGATACCTATATAACAGTGGTTATTATTTTTAAATATTATTATAATTATTTTGGTATACTAAATACAAATATTTATTTAAGTACCAATTTGTTTCTCAGAAATCTTATCTATCCTAATATAATATGTCCTTTTTGTAATAACTTCTACGACTAAGGAGGATCATGAACAACTACGAAAAGAATAATGCATGACTAATACACTACTAATTATATCCAAAATAATTTATATTCGAAAGTGTTTGCAAAGATTCGACAGTTTATTTCTGCAGTTATCGAGCTCTTTTAATAATAAAATTAGATTAGAATGTATTAAAAAGCAAAATCTAGCCGTTGCGTGTTCCAACTATAAAGTCTTTAAATAAACAATCTTAGAGACGTTAGTGGTCGAGTGAGTTAAGGCGTCGCGTCGTCTTGAGTAGCTGGGGAGGGTCAAATGCTGTATTATTTTAATTTTAAATAAACTAGTTTTTGATTTGAAGTAATTTGCGTCGTCTTGCAACTCATGAGGTCGGCGGTTCGACCCCTGCTAATTCTGTTTTTTTTTTTTTTTTTGTTAAAATAATTGCGAAACAAATTTTAGTTGTTCTTTTTTTTTAAGGTAATAATCGGTTATAAAACCGATGTACGAACGCACTTTTTTTCAATTTTAGACCAATAAATATTCTATTTATGTTGTAGATGACGATATTATACCTTTACCGTTTTTCTCCAACACGTTTCCCAGGTTGGTATAAGTACCTCAACTTAAAACTTTAATTCTTAAAATAGTTGACTGACTCCCCCCTCCCCCACCGCTCATCAAATTTGAGATAAGGAAAATTTTTTTCGGATTTCTCCCTCTCTGCTCTTCAATTTCGAGATCTGGGGAAAACATTTTTTTAACGAACCACCACTGAATTAATGTAATAATTACATTGCTCAACAACTACTCGTACTTCTCAAGTGACACTGGTGACGGTTTAATTAAATTAAATAAGTTCTTCTTAATAATTATAAATAAATAAAAATACTAGTAACTCGAAAAATTCAGGTTTGGGAACACATAAAAAAAATAGAAAAAAAAAGAGAACCTGGAAGATTTTCATATATTTTAAATAAGGCTAGAAATTCAATATCACATAATAAAGACTTCATACACATCACCATAAATACTGCTTTTAGCATCCGAAATAACGGTCACTAAGATAGCTCAGTTAGCAGAAGAGTCAGTACTGTAATACGGACAACGGAGACATGCAGGTTCGACCCCTACCAAGCGCAGTTGGTAAAGGTAAGTAAAAATGAATTTAAAAACTTAATAAACATTATAATTTGCAGGTAACCCTTGTGAGAAAAAATTGGAGTGATGATAAACAATATTAGATATATTAATGTAAATAAAATATACGGATGGCTAACTAACAAATTCATAAGACAATACTTATTTATTCATTAATTACTTCATTTTTATCAAGTAGACTACTAACTAGTCACGTCATTTTCACGTGCCTTTGCTACCTGGGAAAACATACTTGAGATGTTCTAGGAACATTTAAAAGAATCCACTTTGTAATGTGCATGGCACATTCTATGGTAATGATTTTCATGTTGTGAGAACATTCTCAGAATATTGAAACGTTCTAAGCAAACATTCTGTGCACATTCTTAGAATATTTCTGTGCTGTGTGGGTTTAGAAGTCGTATATTTTGAGAACCACATATCGGATTTATCTGAAATTTTCAACATTGCCTAATTTTAAATAATACTTTATCCACAAGAAGTAACAACTACTAAATAAAATTCATTAAATGAGCCCGTTTTGCTAGAAATGGTAGTGCGTCTGACAGATGATATTGGCGACTTACAAACCTTTAAATAAGCCAGCGGATAAGTTGTTTTCATGCCGGGGTTCTGATGGTGTCTATAAGATTAATGTGAAAAAAATACTCGGTCATAAAATAAAATTTTGTGAACATTTCGGACTTTTCGAGATTGTGTCGAGCAGAAAACGTTTTATGTGCGCCGGACGCGCTTGTGCGGCGTATGCACGGCTGCATTATATTTACCAGTGTATTTTTCTTACCATTCTAAATAAATTACATAAATTTTTAATGAATTTCATCATTGAATTGGCTGCGCATATGCGCGCTCGGCAGCACATCACTTCAAATACTGACCCTATGTGCACCTGGCGCGCATGCGCGTTGGACTCAAATTTTTTTAAAACATATTAGAAATGTTCATTTTATCTTTATCTATACTTGCGTCATATATCATGTATGGTCAACACGCAGCGAACGTGTTAACCATTCTATGAGAAAATGCAAAAGGGCAAACCATTATAATTTATTTCTTCTAGTCGCCGTTTTTTGATCAATTTATCAATGGACTATTAAATGTAACAATATGTGAAATTAGATGTTTCTAAGGCATCCTGTAGCCTTAACAATCAATAGTTTTACATATACCAAATTCCGTTGTATATTAATTACATCGTAGGAAAACTAACAAACAATGAGAAACACAGAATAAAATTTAGTCACTAACATCAGCTATGCACATTCTATTGTAGTTTTAATCATAAAACGTGCTAATATCAGAAATAGATTAAACATTCAATTAATGTAATAGTTTAGAATATATGATGGTTTAATGTAATTTAAATCTAAAAGATGAATGCACTTGAAATATGAGCTTTTAGTACCATCTATAAACAAGAAGCTACACTTGTGTTTCAATTCTACGTAATAGATTCCTAAATTCAAACACTGTAACTGACACATAAAGGTTTGGAAATAAACTAATTTAAATCTTTATTTCCTCGCTATAGTCGTAAAACCAGGGCTGGCTCCAGGTATTTTGCCGCCCCGGGCACAGTTTCATTTTGCTGCCCCTCTCTTATATAAATAACATTTGGGTCAGGCGGGGTAAAAATGAAACAAAATGACATCTTTCAATTTTTAGGTTGCTTAGAATCGAGTCATATTTAATGAAAGATTGGTATCATATGTAAAAATGACAGGAAAAACTATATTTCTGTATATTTTTTTAATAAAAAGTACCGTTAATTGATAAACAAAAATAAATAGTGTGTCTCCTACCTCCAAGTGGGGTAAAAATAAGACAGTGGAGGGCAAATGAACGACAACGTGATTTATTCTCATTCTTATTGACGTCGTACAAATAGAAGTGCAAAAATAAGATAGAGGAGGGTTTTTTCTTTTATATGTAGTTTATTCAGACTTTTTACTAAACAAGAAGGGGCTTGCAGAAGGGCTAGCTTCTCCTAAATTAGGAAGCTGAAATGTGCCTGCTTCAGTCTGCCCATTTGGTCTCTTTGGTCTCTTTTTACCCCGCTTTTAATTTTTTTGTTAAAATCAAATTTTTGATGTAAAACTAGCAGATTAATAAACTTGATCACAAAATGTGAAGTATGACACTTCTAGTTGACGTCTGCCAAATATGGACAATGCTAATAGAGAAACTATAAAATCCCCAAAAAAGTACTAAGGTGCGTTCAAAAATTTTTTAAAAGTGAATTAAAGAGTTTACTGAAAAATATTTTTTCCCGCATTAACAGTAGGCATAGGACCTGATTGGATAACATAAAACAGTTCTGAATGTACAAAACAAACTTGAATAAAAAATTAAGTTTAATTTATTTCAATCTGGGTTGGATATCACCTTGTCTTTTATTTACCCCGCTACTAGGGATTGCAATTTACCGCAAGTTTTAGTAACCGGTAAATCGCTAAATAAAAATGTAAATAACCGGTTAACCGGTATTTACCGGTAATTTTTAAAATGAATGATTAGGGTGGCGAAAATGGCAATTGTCTTATTCCATGTACAAAATTATCTAAATTTAACAAAAAATATTTTTATATACGTATATTTAATATAATGGAACAAACAAAAGGTTTTTTATCAAAAGGAAAAAATATAAATGAAATAAATTTAAATAAATAATAATTCGGTAAATAACAAAAATATCAACTTAAATGACAAAAATTATAAACATAAACTCAAATGGGGCATCTACTGAATACCTAATCTAAAAATACAATATTTTTTAAAAATAGCCCATTAAAAGGGTTAGTTTTTCAAAGCTATATCTGTTAGTCGTCTGATATTTGTGCATAGAATACCACCAACTGAAGATGCCCTTCCTCATTCGATATTGGTGGGTCGATAAGTTAATAAGAATTGGTAATAACATACTTCTAAATGTATTCCAGGGATATTTGCTGCAGTGAAATATTCAATTTCCTCTCGCAAGATATTGTCAATGTCTCACTTGTATGTCTTAGGGCTTGGTGATTGGATTTTACTTTTTATAATATTATTTATTTATTGTTAAAAGTGATCAGTGTTGGGACAGTCACTCTGTATTTAGTGAATACTAGTCACTGACATAAATAGAAACGTTGAATACGTGACATATCGTAAGTTCGGAATTTACCGAAATAACCGGTAAAAAAGTAAAATAACCGGTAATTATCTTCATGTGTTTTTTGTCCTGGTAACAGGTTAACCGGTATTGCAATCCCTACCCGCTACCTGTCTGTCTCATTTTTACCCCGCCTGACCCTATGTTTTCAGTCCGTTATTTTTTATAACATTTTAAGAGTCACCTACTGAATATTCTTGATGGTTTGTTTTTTAGTTATAAGGTTTACAGCAATTTTTGGATTTTCAGCAATATGATTACTAGTATTTAAAAGGGTAAAATAAAATAATTGAAAAAATTAACCGTATTGAAACTTAAAAAAAATACCACACCACAGAAATTAGACAGGAAATAAAATCACATATAAGAAACAGAATGTATGTATGTAACCTATTTTATATACAAAAAAAAACTAACGATAACAAATTATTTATATAAAATTAACATTACTATTACTATATTAGTGAAACGATTGTTTCCTAGCTTTTTTATATTTTTTGGTAACTGTGGATTTGAAGAATTTGCCGCCCCGGGCAGCCCCCCCCGCTTCGCCCCCCCCCCTAGAGCCAGCCCTGCGTAAAACTTATGTTTACTACTTAAAAGTGGGTATTTCAAGAATGAAAAATCTTCAGAAAAACTTGTTTTCTCTGTCTACCCCGTAAGGGTCTTAGTCGTGTTTGTAATTAAGTATAATATTTGAGTATATTTGAGTATAAAAGCGTGGGGCGTTTTTCGAACGCTATTTCGAACAGGTTCGATAATTAAAACGCTTTTGAGGATCATTTAAGAAATAATGCAAAATGGTTCATATAAGTAAGCAACTTTATTTAACCTAATAGGTACAACAATATGACTTAACTATTAGGTTTGTAAGTTAAATTAATAATAATTAAATGATTATAGCCCAAAATAATAACTAAATGAACAATTTTGAGCACCTTTAAAACTATTACCCCCAAACGAACCCGAGGGTATCGTGTTAATTTCTTTTGATGTTGTGGTAGTAGCTTCGGTAGTAACCGATATTATGTTACTAAATGGTTCGATTTTCTTCTCCCCCAGGCAGCAGACTGACGTCATTTTGACGTCATTGTTTGGTCACATTGGTCGACGACGTCACGGTCGAAAAAATGACGTCTCAGTAACGTCATATTGTGACGAAATTATGACGTCATGTTGAGACGTTGATGCGACGTTTAGCGACGTCATTTTTTCATTGCAGAAATTATTTCTAGATGGCGCCACATACAAACTATGCAGTACCACGTTATTTGTTGCATAAATTATTTCTAGATGGTGCCACATACAAACCACTGAAAATAATCAGTCACTCTCTACCTTATACTCTAATGAATTTATAGAAAATAAATAAGAATATAAGTTGTAATGTTCAAATGCATTCAGGAAACTTTGATTGTTTTGGATGGATCCTATACTGGTCAGGTTAAAGATCATTATTATGTGCCTGTACCGAGATGGCATAAGAACCGGTGAGTACTTCCATTCCATCATCTACATCGCACATGGCAGCTTATCCTGCAACGCATCATACATCGAAAAATGGAAACCTCCTAGAGCCCTTAACATTCACATGCCATATTGCACCAAATTGGCTTATTTATGGTATTTCTCAAATGTACATTTATTTCAATTAATCAAAAATAGCTTACATATGGCCCGATTAACGTCGCTAAATGACGTCATTGTGACGTCACAAAATGACGTCGCTGGGCTGTGACATAATGACGTAATTTTTACGTCATTATTACGTCATTCCAAAGGTCAAAAGGACGTCTCGGGTGACCAAAGGTAACGTCAAAATGACGTCATTTTACTGCCTGGGCCCCCATTAACATTTTGCACAATTTTTTCTTCTTCTTAATTGATTCTTCTATATATGACTCTGCTACTGATGACGACCTGGAATTAGTTATTATTTAGAATAAAAAGACAATAATATTGTGAAAAAACTTGCTTCCATCCTCCTAGCCGTTTCAACGAGATTAAATCGACGTCAACATCTGCCGCAAGAGACGCAGAACTTCGTCGGAAGCAATGCCCTGTATACTCAGATTCGGTAGTTTAAGAAATTCAGCAACGATAGAGGGCATTCTCCCAAAAGAATGGATTCCTACGCTTTCTACCGTACATATTTCCTTACGATAGGAAATTAAAAAATAATCGTGTTTAACATTTGCTCGTCGTAGTCGAACATATTTCTAGTATACTTCCATGGGATTAACAGCTTCATCTTCAGTTACAACGTGTCCGGAATTGTTATAAGAAGACATCGTGTGACTTTTTACAATCTGCAACTTGTGAAATTAAATATGAAACTGATGCATGTCATTAAAGTATGACTTTAAACTTACTTTGATTAATAAATACTTCTCATCGTCTGCATTTATCAAAAATATATTAATTTCTTGAAGCATCAAAACTTTTGACACAGAAGACAGGAACTATACAGAAGCGAAAGCTTGCCGTGGGTGTCTGATTTATGTGACCTCGAAGTGACAGTAATATGCCTTACTACACTCAGAGAAATTATGTACACAAAAAATATATCAATATTTCGGTCCAATACACTGTACACTGGGAAAACTGTCTTGTTTTATATTTAGTAGATATATGGTACATGATTAGGAATACGTATATACGGTATAAAAGAAGTTGGTGGCCCAAGTCATATTGGTGTATTGCAGAATGTTCAAAAAAAGAAGTACACTTTTATATTTATATCCCGTATTTCAATCATAATAATGCGCTTTTAAGCCAATGCATTTTTTTTCATACTGCTACCAGAATATGAAAATGCTATCATGGAAAGTAGTACAATGTATAGATATACAATGAGACATATATTATGTATATAACTATATTGGCTATATTGTTGAATAGAATATTACAAATCAAATAGTGCATTGAAAAAAATGTTTACGTAAAATAACAATATACATGAATAGGGCATGTGCACGTGACGTCACAGCTAACCTCAAAAATATATATTTCTTAAGATTTATGAGTATTTCGTAGCTGTTGTTAAAATTTCAGCTTGGTTTCCATACTTTCGACTAAAATCTAATTTAGTGTAATGTTTTTGAAGTTCTAAATACTTTCTCCTAATAAAATAGGACTCTTTTTGTAGGTTGTAAATCTAACCTGTAATTAGCAGTCTATTTTTATTAACCAACGTTATTTAAAAATTATTAGCCCGAATTTTTAAATATTTGCTTGGAGCCAGTATTGCTGCAAGCTGAAATGAGTATACAAACATTAAAAATGAGAATATACCTGAAAAACTTAAAATTTGAGGTTATGTTAGTCATATGATGCACATTATTGCACATGCCCAATTATTAATTTTTTTTAATTGATACAATGAAAAGTTCTTTAGTATGGCACGAGTTGAGAGTCATTACTTAATTACCTTATTCATGGTCACAATACAATTCTGTTCATTAGAAACTGATGAACATATTCTGTAACTTATTGCATTTCTGATGAGAAAATATTTCCTTTCATATTAGTTCTTTTCAACTGTTTAGTATATCCAACATTACTTTCTAGTTGTTTCAGTGATATAAATTGTTGTTTCAGTGATATAAATTTGTACATACCTTTCAGATCTTTGGGAAATAGAAGGAAGCTTATTTGTTTCATCTTCGAAGGGCATGGATGATAAACACAACCTCTATACCATTTAGAACCCATTATAAACAAAAATCAAATAAACAAATAAATTTAGAATAAAAAATTGTCGAAAATTGGAAGAAACAGGCACGAAAATAACCAACCACCATGTAAGAGTTTCAAAGACTGTCAATCGCACAACGTCAAAAATTTTCATATGGCTTTTGACAAATATATGCCTTATCGTCATGGCGACTATGAACAAATTTGGTCCCGTCAGAAAGGCTTTCTTGCGCTTCTGTATAGTTCCTGTCTTTTGTGCTTTTGACTTTGTGGGCTCGTAGCCCACTGAATTTCGCTTCAAAAAAGCTATGACTGACGAATTCATTTATTTCTCTATTTTCTTTGACAGAGAAAACAGTTTTTGTCATAGAATATTTTGACCAGAGAGAAGGTGGTTTTACTCCTTGCGACTGTAATAGGAAAATACGAAAATAGTCATAATAATTTATATAAGTTATTAATATTGAATGCAAAGAATACCTTTTCATGTAAATAGTTCAACATTACATCTTCGTCTACAATTACAATGTTGTTCCCATCGAACGAATGCTTCATATTTCTTTTCATTTGACGAGATTTCACTGGAAGTAAATCTAACATCGCTTTTTCAGATATAATTTGTGGATTATGCATTTTATACCGTATAAAAGGAACGCGTCAAATTTTTTTTGTTTACGTTATACAATCTGGTTACTATGGTCACAGAAGACAAGAACTATACAGAAACGAAAGCTTGCCGTGGCACCTTTGATATCGGGTGTCTGATTTATGTAACCTCGAAGTGACAGTGATATGCCCTACTACACTCAGAGAAATGATGTACACAAAAGAATACATCTATATTTCGGTTCAATACACTGTACACTGGGAAAACTGTCTTGTTTTATATTTAGTAGATAGGTACATGAATAGGAATACGTATATACGGTATTAATGAAGTTGGTGGCCCAAGTCATAGAGTGTATTGCAGAATGTTCAAAAAAAGAAGTACACTTCCATATTTATATCCCGTAATGCGCTTTTAAGCCAACGCATTTTTTTCATACTGCTACCAGAATATGAAAATGCTATCATTGGCTATATTGTTGAATAGAATATTACAAATCAAATAGTACAGTGAAAAAAATGTTTACGTAAAATAACAATATACGTGAATAGGGCATATGCACAGCTAACCTTAAAAATATATATTTCTTAAAATTTATGAGTATTTCGTAGCTGTTGTTAAAATTTCAGCTTGGTTTCCATACTTTCAACTAAAATCTAATTCAGTGTAATGTTTTTGAAGTTCTAAATACTTTCTTCTAATAAAATAGGACTCTTTCTGTAGGTTGGAAATCTAACCTGTAATTATCAGTCTATTTTTATTAACCAACATTATTGAAAAATTATTAGCCTGAATTTTTAAATATTTGCTTGGAGCCAGTATTGCGCCAAGCAGTAAAAATGAGAATAAATCTGAAAAAACTTAAAATTTGAAGTTATGTTAGTTATAAGATGTACATTATTGCATATGCCCAATTATTGATTTTTTTAAATTGATAAAATGAAAAGTTCTTTAGTATGGTACGAGTTGAGAGTCATTACTTCATTACCTTATTCATGGTCACAATACAATTCTGTTCATTAAAAACTGATGAACATGTTCTGAAACTTATTGCATTTCTGATAAGAAAATATTTCCTTTCATATTACTTCTTTTCAGCTGCTAATTGTTTAGTATATCTAACATTACTTTTAGTTGTTTCAGTAATATAAATTTGTACATACCTTTCAGAATCTGTGGGAAATAGAAAGAAGCTTATTTGTTTCACCTTCGAAGGGCACGGATGACAAGCACAACCCCCATACCATTTAGAACCCATTATAAACAAAAATCAAATAAATAAATAAAGAAGAAGAAATTGTCGAAAATTGGAATAAAAAGGCACGAAAATAACCAACCACCGTGTAAGAGTTTCAAAGACTGTCAATCGCACAACGTCAAAAATTATCATATGGCTTTTGACAAATATATGCCTTATCGTCATGGCGACTATGAACAAATTTGGTCCCGTCAGAAAGGCTTTCTTGAGCTTCTGTATAGTTCCTGTCTATTGTGCTTTTGACTTTGTGGGAATTTCGCTTCAAAAAAGCTATGACTGACGAATTCATTTATTTCTCTATTTTCTTTGACAGAGAAAACAGTTTTTGTCATAGAATATTTTGACCAGAGAGAAGGTGGTTTTACTCCTTGCGACTGTAATAGGAAAATACGAAAATAGTCATAATAATTTATATAAGTTATTAATATTGAATGCAAAGAATACCTTTTCATGTAAATAGTTCAACATTACATCTTCGTCTACAATTACAATGTTGTTCCCATCGAACGAATGCTTCATATTTCTTTTCATTTGACGAGATTTCACTGGAAGTAAATCTAACATCGCTTTTTCAGATATAATTTGTGGATTATGCATTTTATACCGTATAAAAGGAACGCGTCAAATTTTTTTTGTTTACGTTATACAATCTGGTTACTATGGTCACAGAAGACAAGAACTATACAGAAACGAAAGCTTGCCGTGGCACCTTTGATATCGGGTGTCTGATTTATGTAACCTCGAAGTGACAGTGATATGCCCTACTACACTCAGAGAAATGATGTACACAAAAGAATACATCTATATTTCGGTTCAATACACTGTACACTGGGAAAACTGTCTTGTTTTATATTTAGTAGATAGGTACATGAATAGGAATACGTATATAAGGTATTAATGAAGTTGGTGGCCCAAGTCATAGAGTGTATTGCAGAATGTTCAAAAAAAGAAGTACACTTCCATATTTATATCCCGTAATGCGCTTTTAAGCCAACGCATTTTTTTCATACTGCTACCAGAATATGAAAATGCTATCATTGGCTATATTGTTGAATAGAATATTACAAATCAAATAGTACAGTGAAAAAAATGTTTACGTAAAATAACAATATACGTGAATAGGGCATATGCACAGCTAACCTTAAAAATATATATTTCTTAAAATTTATGAGTATTTCGTAGCTGTTGTTAAAATTTCAGCTTGGTTTCCATACTTTCAACTAAAATCTAATTCAGTGTAATGTTTTTGAAGTTCTAAATACTTTCTTCTAATAAAATAGGACTCTTTCTGTAGGTTGGAAATCTAACCTGTAATTATCAGTCTATTTTTATTAACCAACATTATTGAAAAATTATTAGCCTGAATTTTTAAATATTTGCTTGGAGCCAGTATTGCGCCAAGCAGTAAAAATGAGAATAAATCTGAAAAAACTTAAAATTTGAAGTTATGTTAGTTATAAGATGTACATTATTGCATATGCCCAATTATTGATTTTTTTAAATTGATAAAATGAAAAGTTCTTTAGTATGGTACGAGTTGAGAGTCATTACTTCATTACCTTATTCATGGTCACAATACAATTTTGTTCATTAAAAACTGATGAACATGTTCTGAAACTTATTGCATTTCTGATAAGAAAATATTTCCTTTCATATTACTTCTTTTCAGCTGCTAATTGTTTAGTATATCTAACATTACTTTTAGTTGTTTCAGTAATATAAATTTGTACATACCTTTCAGAATCTGTGGGAAATAGAAAGAAGCTTATTTGTTTCACCTTCGAAGGGCACGGATGACAAGCACAACCCCCATACCATTTAGAACCCATTATAAACAAAAATCAAATAAATAAATAAAGAAGAAGAAATTGTCGAAAATTGGAATAAAAAGGCACGAAAATAACCAACCACCGTGTAAGAGTTTCAAAGACTGTCAATCGCACAACGTCAAAAATTATCATATGGCTTTTGACGAATATATGCCTTATCGTCATGGCGACTATGAACAAATTTGGTCGCGTCAGAAAGGCTTGCTTGCGCTTCTGTATAGTTCCTGTCTTCTGTGCTATGGTAGCATGCTAATTAAAATTCGTAGCTCACTATTTTTGAGGAATATTTGCTCTGATCAAAAATTTAAATATGTTTTAACAAAGAAAGTACTTAAAATGAGTTTTTTGGGACTCATCGGCCACGATTCATCCGAAAAAACATGATTTTAGATACTTAAAATAACTAATTTGATATACATTTGATTTGGCTTAATTTTATCAAATAATACATTTGACAGAAGCGATAACAGAAATAGTTACAAAATAATACTTGTTATGAGTTCAATTAAAAGACGTAATAAAACGATTTTAAGTGTAAGAATAAATAATGTTAGCGTGATATATATTTAATAATACGTAAAACATGTTTTATTTATATCTTTGTTTCTAATTCAGAATGATTCTAAAGGAGCTGTGGAGATCTAGAGCGACACATTTCGTGTTAGATTGTACTATCGAGACACTGGAAAAAGTGTTTCGCTATGCACAACAAGTAGGACTGATGACCAGTGTACATAACTATATTATAACTAATCTCGACTTGCACACAATTGAATTAGAACCGTATCTATATAGTGAAACCAACATAACTGGGGTAAGTAGGAAATGAATATAAATATTTATATAAACAAACAAACATCAAATAAACCCAGTAACGATACATTGTACTGATATGTGAAAATTACTATTGAGAAAAATACTAACCTGCTTTCTAACACCTGAAATATTGCAAATAAAATAGGAAATTAATAATAATAGCCGCATCGTTATGTTATACTAGTGGAGTCAAATTAAGGATCAAAATAGATGAATAAGGAATTCTCTGGCTACAGCAAGTTTATTGTTTTAATTTGTTGTAAGTATAACAAGTGCTCTCAGCAATTTTTTGTGAAATCCGTCCATTGCTTCTTGTAGAATTTTAACAATTTATTTTTTAAAGCAGAAATTTTCCCCTATTTTCCCTATTATCTCGGGTCATAGTAACCCGATCGCAAAAATAAAAATACCAAAATGTTCGCTATAAAATTATGAATAAGACTGGGCATATGAAGAAACTTCTTGATAATTTGTAAATTTGTAAAAAAATAAAAACCACCAAAAATTGCCTTTTTGTACAACAGTTGAAGAAATATGATGTAATAGTCCATCAATTTTAACGAAAGTTGGTGGAACCATGCTCTTTATTGAACTAAACCTCCGTACCAAATTTTAGCGCAAATTATTTATTCAAATGACTAAAAATCAACAATAATTTCGAAACTTCCATCGCATTTTGTTTAAGTGCATCGACTCGTAGTAAGATAATTTTGTAGGTTTTTACATGCACTTTAAGGTGGCGTTTGGAAAGAAAAAAAATTTAAACTTAAACCAATTTTTTGGAATTTATTTGTAATTATGGATATTGCTTGTATAAACAATTTCAAATAAATACGTGATTTTTTTGTAAAACCAAAAACGGTAAGCGAATTTTGAAAGTATACGAAATAATTAACCTTTAAAGAAGAAAATGATGTTCTACTTGCATTTGAATCCGTGATACGTTAGTTTTTGCGTTTTAGTCGATTATAAATAAACATATTGATATTTTTTCTTAAAATTTGCTCATATTGTTCCAATATGCTTATATTTCTCTCTCTGCTAGTTGAAATTTATCCACAACTAAATTTTTACATCGCATAAAGCACTCTTGAGGATATAACGCACGTTCGAAAAAAAAATTATCTCCCCACTCCTTGAATATTGCAACTAGGCAATTATAGTTATTAAGGTACCAAGGGTGTTATAAGGATAATAACGCACCGAGGTCGGCAGTGTACAATCCCGAGGGCCTCTGGCCCGAGGGAGTGTACGTCGACCGAGGGCGTCATTATCCTATAACACCCGTGGTGCCTTCAACGGTTAATGTCCTGCAAGTCTGTTATTTAATTTGAAATTTTTTTTTTGACATTTACGATTTATTAATTTGACGTCTATTATGTTCAGAACGATTTGATTTAAAAGAGAGTAAAAATCAAAATTGTTTGTAAACGCCGCCGTTGCATAGCAACGCATTTTGTTTGTCAATAACGCTATCAAAATTTGCTTGTTTTTGGTTGTATTATAATTTTATAATGCCCTAGGGCGTTATAAATATTCATAACGCCCTAGGGCGTTATTTTTCATTTAATGTATCTCAAAATAGGGTGGTTATTGTAAAATAACAGACTTGTAGGACATTAACTTAATTAATGGCATACATCACTCCATTTTCATTATCTCGAGTATCTTTTAAACATTTTTAGTTTTTTTCGTATATTATGGTTCTTTTATTTAACAAAATATAATTTGTTAAGATTTTATTCATAAAAAATTCAACAGTCTTTATTTTCTATAATGTTTTCGGCTTTTGTCATATCTGATTGTCTGTTTCTTTTTAAAATGTTTGTGTTTTGTTTTTATTTTCAATTTTTAATGTATTGTAACGTATGTAATGAAGCATTCTTTAAATTCCTGCTCCATTACTAAGATTCCGGATTTACACACGACACCAATGTGCACACGGCACGCAAACCTACCCATCTACCGTCTAGAGGCATGGATTTGCACACGACACTAAACAATACGCAGTTCTACGTCACCAGTAAGCGAGGATTCTCGGATATAAAAGCCAGGCCGCAAATCAACATAATTCAGAGTGGATAATTCTGCCAATCTGTCTACAGCGTGCTGAGCTGGACATATTGCAGTTTTGTGCATCTCCCGACGCAATCACGACGGAACGAATGCAATCTGACCCTGGGAATCCTACAGCGTGTTGAACTGGGACCCCCTCGAGTCGTTAGTCATTCCCCGGCGCCGTTTCGCCGCCAAAGCCAGAGACGTCGCATCGCAACCGTTACACTCTCTCTCTCTCTCTCAGATAATAGAAAATGTTGTCTTAAGAACCGTAAAAGATACGGACATATAACCTGTACCTGTATGTTATGTAACACTGCCACACATTACCTGTTTGGAAAAGTAAATAAATTGTTTATATTTTTATTGGGCTGTCTTATTAACTAATCTGTACCCTGATTAATCTCCGAGCCAGCTACCCGACAAGAAACCGTTACACGTAAAATAATTTATTTAACCGTTATTTAATTAAAATGCTTTGGAAGTTTTAGTTTCAAAATATTTATTTTGTGGGACCAGACTGGACATTTGAATAAAAAAAATGAAAATTACATAAATGATACTTAAAATATATTCTATTTATAAAATTAACATAAGGTTTTCTGAAGTACTATAATCTAATATGAGAGCTAATATGCTATTAAAATATTAGTAGGAACAGTATAGTTGTCCCAATTTTGAGCCCTGTGGTACTACGAATGATATCTCATATGGAAAAACTCGAATATCTCGATATTCTAGAAAATGTCTAACGATTTTGTGAATTAATCTAATAACATACCATTATTGATTTTTTCCGTAAAATTCACATAAAGGTAATTTACTGATGAACAAAAAATTTGTAAGCAAGGCGAGAAAGTAAGTTTGGCTTGGCTGTACCATTTATTTCACATGTAAGGGAACGTTGATAGAGATGTAATGCAGTGGTACAGAAGAAGAATAGAAATATTCTTTAACTATACCTACAAATATTATTGTAGTTTCCTTTTTTTTAAAACAAAATCTGAATCGGCTGATTCATCTTCATCGACGGAGCTTTCTTCACCATTAATTTGAAAATAATTCTCACTTTCCGAAACATTGCTTATTTCGTTGTTGCCAATGTCTTTCGTTATAACAAATGAATTTTTAAAGTCTGCTTCATTTGTTTCCATTTTAGAAATCAATAAAACATCGTCTTTATCGTGGTTCGTCCTCAGTTTGTTTCAATGTTATCTCAGAACAGTTGTGCAATTTAATCCATTACAAAAATAACATAAATTTGTGCATTTAATCCCTATCCTTTTACATGAACAAAGTTTTGTTTTGCAACCCGATTTACACACACAGCAAATAGTTCAGTTCAATTAATTATTTGCCAAAGGATTTTTTGTTGTTGTCAGTGGCATTAATCCATTTCTGGTATATTTCCAACCATACTTTTCAGGATTTTTGTCTGCAAATCCTAACCATTTCTGTATTTGAAAATACACCCTCAATGAATGCTCGTTTGCAGCTTCTTCGGTTGGTGGGAGAACAGATAAGTTATATGATGTTTTTGAAGTGCATTTTTTAAAACATTCAAAACGCAGAATGTATAAACATGTGTTTTTCATTGGATCTGAACCATACAGTGCTACGATACAACTTATGCCAGCAGCAAATATCCTTGCCTTTGTAGCTTGTCGATCGTAAAAAACTTGCACATTTTTTTGTAAGCATGGATATTTCAGAAGTATACTAAACTAGGTAATTCAAACCAGCTAATGCTTCGTATTATTGCCCAGAGAATACAAGGAGAACGTCACTTCCGTTCGAGCAACGAGAAGCAGTAGTATGTACTTATCAGCGAAAAATCTGAAAATTCTGCCGAAAAGCTCCTATATGGGTCTACAGGTCACGCGGGACTACACTCAGAGATCCACAAAATTTTATATCACAACAACATTTCTTCATATTACTCTGAAGCAAGGAAGCAAAAGTAGCTCAGCCACAAACACTATTTCGTACTTCAAATAACACATCACAAATAATCAATATTGTCTTGAATTATTTTATTAAACATATAAATAATCAACCTAAATTAAAATTTTCATTGCATTTTAATTAAATAACGGCTAAACAAATTATTTTACGTTCCAATACATTAAAAATTCAAAATAAACACAAAACACAAACATTTTAAAAAGAAATAGAAAATCAGATATAATAAAAGCCGAAAACATTATAAAAAAATAAGGATTGTTGAATTTTTGATGAATAAAAACTTAACAAATTACATTTTGTTAAATAAAAGAATCAGAATATATGAGAAGAGACAAAAAATATTTAAAAAAATACTGGATGTGGCGAAAATGAAGTGATGTATACCATTAATAAAGTTAGTTGCCTAGTTGCAATATTCAAGGAGTGGGGAGATAATTTTTTTTCGAACGTGCGTTATGTCCTCAAGGGTGCTTTATGCGATGTAATTTAAAAAATTTTAGTTACGGATAATTAGGTGTTTTCACTGTATGCAAATTTGCTTTTTTGATGTTATTAAAATGAAGTACTCCATACATTAAAGCACTTACCAATATTTAAACACCATTCCTTCATCTATCGATTTAAAATTTCAACAAATAAATATCAAAACTGAATAACTGAACGGGTATTACACAAAACGGGCTGTGACGTCATCGGTTGCATTAACATAACCTCAACTTTCAGGTTTTTTAAGTTTATTGTCATTTTTAATGATTATATCCGCATTTCTCATTTGAAACCAGTATGGCTCCAAGCAAACATTTAGAAATTGACGCATATGATGTCTCCATATTGTTGATTACTAAAAATGGGCTGCTAATTATAGGTTGGATTTCCAACCTACAAAAATCGCCTTATTTTATTGGGAGAAGATATTTAGAACTTTATGAACATTAACATTGAACAAGATTTTAGTTGAAAATACGAGAACCAAGCGGAAATTTTCATAATAGTGACATATTACTCGCAAATTTTTAAAAGATATGTATTTTTGAGGCTAGGTGTTTATGACCGATGACGTCAACAATACAGCTTAGTGTTTTGGGCGGTAAAATTTTAATTCAAATTTAAAAATACTTTTTCTTGGATATTACTCAACTGGTTGTGGAAATTGAAATGTTTTTAGTTATAATTAAGTATTACCTTCACAGTCAATGAGATTTTAAAATATGTGAAAACACCGAATTTTCAACTAGCAGAGAAAGAAATATAAGCATTTTGGAAAAATATGCGCAAATTTCTAGAAAAAATATCAATATGTTTATTATAATCGACTGAAACGCAAAAACTAACGTATCACGGATTCAAATGAAAGTAGATCATCATTCTTTTTTTTTAAACGTTAATTATTTCATATACCTTCATAATTCGCTTATCGTTTTTGGTTTCACAAAAAAAATCACGTAGTTACTTGAAATTGTTTATATGTGCAATATCCATAATTACAAATAAATTCCAAAAAATTGGTTTAAGTTTAAAATTTTTTTTTCTTTCCAAACGTTACCGTAAAGTACATATGTATAAAAAACTACATTTTAAAAGAAAATTTGTCCTACTAGATTCGATGCACTTAAACAAAACTCGATGGAAATTTCGAAATTATTGTTGATTTTTAGCCAATGAATAAATATTTTGCGCTAAAATTTGGCACGGAAGTTTAGTTTATTAAAGGTCATGGTTCCACCAACTTTCGTTAAAATTGATGGATTATTACATCGTATTTCTTAAACTGTTAAAAGGCAATTTTTTGTGGTTCTTATTTTTTTACAAATTTACAAATTATCAAGAAGTTTCTTCATATGCCTAGTCTTATACATAATTTTATAGCGAACAGTTTAGTATTTTTATTTTTGCGATCGGATTACTATGATCTGAGATAATAGGGAAAAGAGCGGAAAATTTCTTTGTTAAAAAATTAATTGTTAAAATTCTATAAGAAGCTGATTTCACAAAAAATTGCTCAGAGCACTTGTTATTATACCTACAACAAATTAAAACAATAAAATTGCTGTATCCAGAGAATTCCATTCAAATTTTATTTTGACTCCACTTATACGTTGAGAAATGAGTTTTTTCAATAAAACTTCAAGCAAGCTAGAGAATTTGCCTACACTCTTCGCTCTAGACTTTTGCTTAAATTTCACAAATTACTCATTAAAATTGCTCTTAAACTCAAGATACCATCTTGGAAAATGATAGTTAAAATTCAGTATTTGATCATTTTCTTTAAACTGTCCATTTAGTGTAACCATTGTACAGAATCGGCATATGTAGTTTAGCTACAGCGGTTCCAAGCAGCAAAAAGAGGCAAAGTAGAATGATGCATAAGCTGTCAATAGATTGTGAATAAGAAAAGAATGAAGAGATATTAGATATAACGTAAAATTATCATTATAATATGTAGTTTGAATTCAAAGAAAGGAATTAGACCTCTTGGAACGATGCAGGCAGAATGTACACAATTAAATTCCAATTTTTAAATTATTTAAGGTATAGAACTGTGGATTTGGTTGTCTACTATGGCTGAACAGGGACACTGCCAAGAACTACAGTAAAATTGAATTGTTTCTTATCGCTTTTTGAAGCAATTTCTATCAACTTGAAAATATAATCGCCACTTTTAATGTCACTGAAGTTTAAATTATTTCTATCTACATAACCCAAACATATTTGGCAGAGGATATCCTTTGTGTTGAGGCATTTACCTGATATAAATTGCCTCTTGTTCTTTGCTGCCTCGTGCTATAATTCATTGGTATGGACTGTATGGTTGATTAAAAGACTTGCTTGTTGAAAAAATTTATATTCAGTCTCAAAATTGTACTGACAGTTTTGTTAACAGAAGTTTACTTATATTTATTTTCGTATTGGTCACTCTAGTCTCGGTTGGCGCTACATACTGAAACTTAAACCGTTTTCAACTGTAGTACATACAATTGGCGAATAATCAATCCAATTGCTGTGAATAAACATATACTTATTTATTTACTTTTTCGATATGTTACAGATGAGGTTTGTTGACCCAGAAAACAACAGATATAGAATCATATCTGCTGCCATCTATGAAACAGATGAAGTGTTGGCAGGATGGAAGCTACGATTGGAAGAGGCTCTCACTTACGATGCCGTCATGATGTTTGCAGAAGCAATAAAAGCGGCAAGTCCTATAAAGAATGCTACCAGTATTAATTGCCTGGATAATGACGACATATATTTATCTGGAACAAGTATTATAAATTATATGAAAAATGTTAGTAGTTCATTGCTTTGCTATTTGTAAAGGTACCTCAGGATTCCTTATTTTTCAGCTTGAATATGACGGCTTAACAGGGAGAGTAAAATTTGATATTAAAGGCTTCCGTACTCACTTTGGGTTAGACATTACAGAACTCAAGGAAGGTGGGATAATCAGAGTTGCTTCCTGGAACTCCACTGCCACTAAACGATTGACAAACTTAAGAGTAATTCCAGAAGAATCTAATAAAAGTGACTATATAGGAAACATGACCTTTAGGGTTTTAACTACTCTGGTAAGTAAAAAGTAAGTTACAGAAGACTATATTTTAGTTATCGAGTGCAAAAGGTGCATCCCGATTTGATGGTATGGAAAATTTTAACCATAAATATATCTTTAATAATTTACCATTGAAGTGGTTTCTCCCGTAGTCATCGAATTTGACTTGACGTTTCACTGATCATGTTGTCAGCATCTTTGGAAGAATTCTAAAGACTGAAGTTGTTGTGTTGTGTTTCGCTTCACTGCTTATTCGTTGTGCACCGTTGACCGTGACTGTTTGAACCACTTGTGCTTGGCAAAGCCAATCTTCATATGTTACTCACTCGATACCAATCTCCTCTGTTGATGTTGTTCCAGCTTTTCATAATTTCATTCTCTAACTATCGTTGTTCGAAATAGCGTTCGAAAAGCGCCCCACGCTTTAATAGTCAAATATTTAATTACAAACACAGCTTACACTAAGACCCTTACGGAGTAGATAGAGAGGATAGGTTCGATGATTATTTTTTGCTTTTTAGTGTAGTATTTATAAAAGCATGTTTATTTTTTTAGTTTTTTAAACTATTAATTTTGTAAACTCTACCAGCTAGCCTGGTGGCTGTACCGACTGAAAACACCCGAGTCTTCATAATTATGTTTCTACATTCTATTTATACCTCCCCATGGATAGATGAAATTTAGGCACGATATATTATGAAAGCAACCGACGCGTTAGATACGGTGCTTAAAGCGAGATATTAAGCTAAATATATTACTTATTTTTACACTGTGCGCACAGGGTCGGACTTAAAATATTTATAGGACGGAAAATAGATAAAAAGTAATAAATTTGGTAAATTAAACCAGCGATCTTCAGGGGTTAAAAATGAACAAATACATTCTGAAGAAGCTAACGGCATGATTAGCAAAACGTCAAGTTAAATTCGACAATCACGGCGACACCCGGAAGAAACCGCTCCATTGGAAAATGGCAGTGAAAGCCTGCATTCTACTAATTAACCATTGATTTGTATTTTGTAGAATTTAAACACGTTCTTCCATTACAGACTGAACCATATAGTATGCAAAAAGAATCAATAGAGAATCTCCAAGGCAACGATCGTTATGAGGGCTTCGCAATCGATTTAATACATGAATTGTCACAAATGCGGGGTTTCAATTACACTATTCTAATTCGGAATGAAACTGGTAAGAACGACAGTGGAACATGGACTGGTATGCTTGGTGACTTAATCCGTGGGGTAAGTTACAATTCAACTTCAAAATAGTTATTAATATGACAAATCTGTAAAGGGACACTTTTTTACCAATGGGGACAATTCCATAAATGAAAAAGACATATTTGACATGACCTCCATAGACAGATAGAGAGAAATATTTTAAATACAGGGTGTCTCACCAGGAACTGCATTGCTCCATATAGGGAAAAGTACGCACCAGAAAATTTTGAAAATTTAGGGAGCTATTAATGGCAGTGTGGACAATCCAACTAAAATAATTACAAGCATCTGGAACTTCCGGTTATACCGGAAGTCGATATCTTATTTCAAATGGGACACCCTATATATTTTAGGGTTTTCGAAAAGAGCATAAAATTCTGAGTCAAAAATATGTAGGACCACCAAATTTGCTTTTTTTTCTAAAAATAATACTAGTAAACCAAAGTATATGGCAATCTGAGCAACCATAAAATATGTGGAACATTATATTTCATTATTTCTTCATGTTAAATTTTAATTTAAACACAGATTGCTCAAAACCTATGATTGTCAGTGAAATTTTATTTTATAATGTTTAGAGATTTTTCTTCTTCGCCAAATTCTCGACTAAGAAATCTCGAATTAAGAACCTCCTCCTTTTTTAAACATTATAAAGTCGGTTAAAAAATTGCATTAATTTTCGACGTAATCATTTTACTACTGGAAAAATTTTTTGATCTTTTTTTTGCAGGATGGAGATTTAGCAATAAATGACCTCACTATAACTTTGGAACGAGAGGAAGTCGTCGATTTCACTTCTCCGTTTATGATGTTAGGTATGTATTAATTTTGTTTTTTACATTATTAAATATAAAAGAACAAGAATGTAAAAACTACAGGGGCATTAGCGTTATCTGCTCGGTGCCAAGACTTTATGGCAAAGTCCTGAAAGTGGGAATCGAAAGCTAGAATCCGAGGAAGAGAACGGATTCAGAGCTGAGCGCTCCTGTATCGACGGAATTTTTACTTTAAAACATTTAATAGAGAAATGGGCGGAAAGAGGAAGAGCTGTCCACTTAACATTTATAGACCTGCATAGAGCTTACGATACTGTGTCATTAAATAAGTTGTCGCCCATCTTGAGAGAAAATGATATCAGTAAGATTTATGTCTAGTCAGTAAAGGCACTTTACTGCGGATGTAGCAGTACAGTAAAAGTAGGAAGGACAGTTTCTAGCGAATTCCAGATCATGAATGGTCTTAGGCAAGGATGCTCTTTGGGTTCACTCTTTAAAATATATTTGGAAGCAGTGTTAAAATCATGGAAAAGAAAGTGCCATAGAATGGGAATAACTATAGGTGATGAGACGCTGTATACGCTACTTTTCGCCGACGATCAGGTAATAATAGCTGAAGATTCGGATGATTCTCATTATATGACACGTAAACTCTAAGAAGAATACGAGAAGTGGGGACTGACATTAAATACCAAGAAAACAAAGTACATGGTAGTAGGAGACGGAGAACGGAGTGATCTGGATATTGAAACATGTATAATAAAAAACTGTACTTCTTTTAAATACCTCGGAGTGACGTTCTCCTCAACTGAAAATAGTAGGGAAGACATAACGAATAAGATAGGACAAGGAAGACGTGCGATCCGACAGCTAAATTCAATACTATAGAGTGATAACATCACAAAGAAAAATAATACCGATATATACAAGATCATCGTAGAACGTATTAGTACATACGGATCAGAAACTTGGGAGTTAAAAAAGAGAGAAAAAGACCGATTAATGTACTTTCAACTGAACTTCTGGCGAAGAAGCTGCCGCTTTACAAAATTAGACCACATTAGGAATGACAGGATACGAGAAATCATGGGAGTGGAAGGAACGAAATTAGATACTATCAAATACAAACAGCTACTGTGGTATGGGCATCTCCAATGGATGAATGAAGAGAGATGGACAAACCATATATAGCAATGAAACCCACCGGAAAAGGTTCCATTGCTATATTTTCTTTGGCCATCTCTCTTCATTCATCCGTTGGAGATACCCACGAGGTAGACCGCCGAGGAGTTGGAAGATCGACGTTCAAGAAGCCATGAAGTCAAGAGGTCTACCAGAGGGTGATTGGATAGATCGCAAATATTGGAAGTTGAGAAGCGAGAAACGGCGACAGTCGTAGGAACCTCGCATATATGTAAATAGTTTTTTATTATCTGGATTATTTTGCTATAATTTTGGCTAAAGCATTTAAACTCATTTAAACTTATTCATATGCAGCAATCACAATTGTGTTATCACATTTTGCTTCGAAGTATATTTAGCATTATGGTTGAACATTACTTTTAATTTTATAACAAATGCACAACGAAATCATCTCCAGTACAGAAAAATTGTAAAATGTAACTTGTGATTTACACATTTACACATTTTCTGTGCGTCTGACAGCGTCGTGGCATGCGATTCGTCGAGATTGCCTGTTAGACAGATGACCTCACCAAAGCTCTTTCGCATTAGCTTCTTGACATCAACCCTACAACTCCATAACTCTATAGAACTCTATTACCCGAGACGTGTAATCTTTTATGTCCACAAAACTTTGAGTAAACAGAAATTTTACACATCCGACTTCAAAAACCATATAACTCGGGGTTTGCAAGCTTTTATAATCCCATATCCTTTAAATCATGTAACTTCATAACCCCAAACTCCCTAACCCCATAATCCATAATCCAAGACATCCAATTTAAGTTTCATCAAGTAGCCCATTTACCTATTTATGTGCAGAAGCTCAGGATAGAGCTGACGAGTACTAGATATGAAAAGTAAATAATCCCTGGGTGGCTATTCTTGAGCGAGAGAGAAATTGTTACTCACCGGCGAATTAATTCCCTCGCCTTTCACTTGAAATTCCCTAACCCGAAAAACATGTATTCTTGAACAAAAGGAATAACGAGGGACCGGTGAAAATTTGAGGGAGAAGTCTACAGTGTTGTCATATTGTTCTTCACAATTTAACCAATCAGAACTCTCCAATATCTGATATTTGCCAGCTGTGGTGGCCAAAAACTGTTTGGTGGTGGCGTGACAGTTGACAGATCAAAAACATATTTATTCTAGAGATTTAAAAGTTAATCTCATATCACAGTATTACAGTCTCATACGAAAAGCATTGTTTATTGTGTACAGAATGGACAACGATTATTTAAAAAAGTCGTGTCATGTCACACTTAGTGCCGATCTTCGGCTAGGATGACGAAGCAGTGGGTTTAAAATATCTATAAGATGTCTCACTGATTTGGACAACCTAAATAAACGAAAAAAAATTGATCCGACAATTCAAAGGGATCCGTTTTTCCTAAAATTCGAATATTTTTCGCATTTTCACTGTTCCTCCGCATCCTCTAAATGATCCAAAACTTGTCTATCCACTAAATCTTCGATATCCATTATTTAAATAAAACCGAATTAATATGATACGTCTCCACACCCACGATCATAACCTACAAAGTACTTAAAAAAGGTTTTTTTCTGCTTTCCCTCGACTTTCTCTCACCAAAAGTAAGGGAATTCGTAGGGAGTGTTTTCGTCTACCTGGCTGGGGAAAATAAATTCAAGAATACAAACTTTACCTGAGGGAGTAAAAAATGATTATTTTCTCTTACACATTCTACTCCCTCAAGCTCAAGAATAGCCACCCTGGTGCTTCATTGACAAAAGCCTGCTTGCCCCGGAACATGACGTTAAAGTTTATATCATGCTCTTCAAATTTTGTGTGAAACATATAAGAACAGTAGATTGCTGATAGGTGGTGATTTTAACGTAAACTTTCAAGGTGATTCAAAAATCTCTAAAGATATTATTGATATATTCCAGGCTTTCGGTTTAGAAAAATGTATTTCTGAGCCCACCAGAGTTCATAAAAATTCTCATACATGCATTGACAATATTTTTGTAAATTTTGAAATTATAGATGCCGTTGTTTTAGATTATCACCTTTCTGATCACAAAGCTCAAATAGTTAAATTTATTGATGCATCAAAAAAAGAAAGCCCTTTGTACAAAACTATATTAAACAAAAGCTCTGAAAACAAAATAAAATTTTCTATTTACCTAATTTCTGAAGACTGGGAAAAATTATATAATGAAAGCACTCCAGATAAAGCTGTTGACATTTTTTATAGTACAATAAATTATTATCATGATTTATCCTTTCCTCCAATATCTGTTAAAATCAAATCAAATTACACTAACAATACAGTCTTTTTACACCCAGAAGTGGTATAAAAAAAAGAAGATATTGATCGGCTCAGTAATATCATAAAACTACTCCCCAGTGAAAAAATAAGCGCAGAAATGAAACAAAAAAAATATGAGTACGAACAACTTATCATTAAATTAAGAAAAGATCAAGTGAATAAAGAAATATTAGATTCAAATAACAGACAAAAGACTATTTGGAACATTATCAATAAAAATACCGGTAAAAACAACAATAAAAAGGAAGCAATGTCAATATCTCCTGATGAATACAATGTCTTTTTTACCCAAATTGCAGATAAACTAATATATCAAATACTACACACATGGAATATTTACATAATAATGTTAAAACAAGTGATTTATCAATTTTTCTTTACCCCGCTGGAGAATTAGAAGTGCAAAATGTTTTAAGATCTCTAAAGAATTCTTAAGCTACTGACCCGTACAATCACACAATTGACATGTACAAAGAAAACTTAGTATCTTTATCTACCCCACTAACCCATATTATTAACCTTATACTTGAGACAGGCGTATTTCCAAAAAAATTAAAAAGAGCAAAAATTAATCCTTTGTTAAAATCAGGAGATGTTGAGGATTTATCCAATTATAGACCAATAGTGTTACTACCCATTTTAGCTAAAATATATGAAAAAATTATAGCTATTAGAATAATAAATTATTTTGAATCTTTTAATATTTTTACAAACAGGCAATTGGGGTTCAGGAAAGGTAAAAATACGTCAATGGCACTGCTAGAACTAGTAAATTTTATTAGTGAGAGCTTTGAAAACGGGGACTCCACACTGGCACTTTTTCTAGATCTGAGTAAAGCATTTGATTGCGTTTCTAAAGAGTTTCTACTTAATAAGCTAGAATTTTACGGTTTCAGAGGTGTAACACTTAAACTTATGAATTCTTACTTATCAGATAGATATCAGTGTGTATTTTGTAAAGATAAACTTAGCAACATGCTGCCAGTACAACATGGTGTTCCGCAAGGTAGTGTATTGGGGCCGCTACTATTTTTAATCTACGTAAATGACTTACCTGACGTTATGTCAACGTTTACGGTTCTTTTTGCAGACGATACTACTTTTGCGAGACAGGTGAAGGATACTGGCAGTAATGTTGCTGACATTGCAAATGACATTATAATTAGAGCCTCTGACTGGTTTAATGCAAACAAGTTATGCTTAAATACAAATAAAACAAACTCATTACTTTTCTCTACGAAGAATAATACATCTGAGACCGTAAAATTTTTAGGTTTGACCTTGGATAATAAGTTGTCTTGGCATTCCCACATCAACAACTTAACTACGAAATTATCTAAAAAAATATACGCAATTAGACAGATTAAAAACAGGTCAAATCTGGATGCTGCACTCATGGCTTATCATGCGCTATTCCACAGTACTATGATATATGGTTTAATCAACTGGGGTACATCCAACCAGATTTCAGATGTTTTTATTGTACAAAAAAGAGCCATAAGAGCTTTAGCGGGCGTGAATAAACTTGAAAGTTGTAAACCATGGTTTATTAAATTTAATATAATGACTTTACCATCAGAAATAATCTACTGTCACTCAATTCATATAAAGGCACATTTGAGCGAATACGAAAAAAATGGTGAAACTCACAGTTACAATACCCGTAATCGGGATAAAATACAAACACCGCGCCAGAGACTGACTTACATAAAAAGAATTAATTTTGGAATTGAATTATTTAATTCACTTCCAAATACTGTTAAGGAATTGCCCATTAGACAGTTTAAAATAAAATTAAAACTGCATCTTTTAGCCAATGCTTACTATAATCTAACAGATTTTAATTATATGTAAATTTGTGTTATTATATGATATTTATGTTGTTTGTTATGGTGTTGACTAGATTCACATCATATCCTAATGTTTGTTATATACTTGTGTTTTATGTATGTATATATATGTTAATTATTTATATGTTATGTGCTCTCTTTGACTATATTAGGACTCTATCCTAATGTCATATGATATATTTTAGTCTTACGTGTTTTTTATTTATATTTTTTGTACTATTTTTACTTGACTTGTCAAAACACTACGGTGTTACTGTTTGATTAATAAAATTATTATTATTATTATTATTATTATTATTATTATTATTATTATAAAGAATTATGAGGTTATGGAGTTTGAGGTCATGAAGTTGTAGTTATGGAATGATAGCGTTATAAGGTTATGAAGTAAACGTGTTGAAAAAAGTTTCTAACTACTCCTCTGAGCGTGAAAGGCGAGAAATCTGCCTTTATATGTGCTTTTTAAGATTAGGGATGAAAGCGAGTCAATTTGACAATGCTGACTTCTGATTCAGCTGATCAATATACATAAAGATAAGTTGGTCTGGTCCGCACGACAGACCACTTTTTTGTGGGCCTGTGTTATTTTCTAATTAAAGAACCTTTTTGAAGATAGAAGATTCTTTTGGAATTATCCTTCCTCCCGTAACCAGGGATATACAGGGTGTCCCAGATTTAAACGGACATACTCTAGTGGAAGGTAGAGCACACTCAGCTGAGTTCAAAACACCCCTATACTTACCGTTGAATGTGAACCGTTTTTGAGATACGGTGGTGTTTTATGGTTTTGACCAGAACTTTAGTCCGCCATATTTTTAAAATGACTGCACATATTTAGATAAAATTTGGTACACACATTATACTATTTTAGGTTAATGAATAGCTTAAGTGATTTTGGAAAAATTCCAGGACCGACCTCCATTTTTTTAATATGGCTCTTAGGATCGTTAACATCACTCTGTATATTGTTTTTTGGTAAATATTAGTAAACTTATGGACCAGTTTATAAAAATATTTGATGGCACGTTTATGGTTATTCTTCAATAAATTGTCAAAAGTATTGAAAGACCAAATTTGACATTCTACAAATAACACAATCCAGTTGCTAACATCATTATTTTATTAATTTTAGCTAAATACCCCGCAGAAGAGGTTGTTATTTGTTTATGCGTTGACATTCAGTTTTTTTCCTTCCAAAATAAAGCACATTCCATTTATTTCACGAATAAAAAATAAGTAATAAAACAATGCGATTAACACATGACATTGTTGCATTAAAAATCCCAAGTAGGCACATGTCAAATGTGTAATTTTACAAATAAGAATTGCTGTTCACTCTTAGTAATTACTAGAATAAGTGGTAAAAAACCAGTTATAAAACCAAAAATTTTAAGATGCCGTTTCAATTTAGTAATGAAGATTATGCGGATATTATTTTTGTGCATGGCTTTTGCGACGGAAATGGGACAGCTGCAAAAAGAGAGTATCAAAGGCGTTTTCCAAATCGCCGTGTACCAGATCATAAAACGTTTTCAGAGGTATACTAATTTAGTAAGGAACATGAACAATTTCCGTCAATGACAAAGCATGAACATGTTCCCAGACCTTTTCCACAAGAAGAGCAAATATTACAGACTGTGGAAAATAATCCATTCATAAATGTTGGAAAAATAAGTAATGAGTTATCAGTACCTAAGACAAGTGTATGGCGAACATTAAAGAAGGAAAATTTGTATCCATTTCATGTTGAAACAGTTCAACGTCTAGAAGATGGCGACGACGTTCCCCGCTTAACATTTTGTAGGCGAATTTTGGCTCACAGAAAAACAATATCGAGAGTTCTATTCACGGATGAAGCCCAATTACACGTGACGGAATTAACAACTGTATAAATCAGCATGTTTGGGCAACCGAAAATTCACATGCAGTGATTCAGTAACATTCGCAATACAGATTTAATATTAATGTGTGGTGCGGTATTTACAATAATCATCTAATAGGGCCCCACATTTTTGAAGAAAGGCTAACTGGTGAAGTTTATTTAAACTTTCTTAGAGATATCTTGCCAGACTTATTAAAAGGCATCAATACTAGGGGTTTGTTTATATATAGAACAACTATAATTGGTGGCCCTTGTGGCATGTACATTATTTGAATACTTTGTCGTTTCGGCGCACCTTTAAGCGTCACAACTAACCAAGTCGTTTAATTTGAATCAAAATTGCTTGACGAATTTGCGAAATTTTTAGGTTTTTATAGAATTCGTACAACCACTTATCACCCTCAAAGCAACGGTATGGTTGAACGTTTTCAAAGAACTCTCAAAACTGCCATTACTACTAGAGCTAACGCGTCACATTGGGTAGATGAACTCCCTATAATTTTGCTAGCCTACCTTTTCTCCTTTATACGAGGATCCATTTAAAGTTTTATCCCGTACAGACAAATTAATTACTTTTAATAAAATAGAGTTATAACTGTAAATATTGACAGAGTAAAACCTGCTTTTTCGTTTGTTGACAGATGTAATGTTCCGCCAACTCATGTTAAGAAGGTACGCTTTGCCATAGATTCTATGGTTAATTAATTGTTCTTTTTCTTAACGGGGGGTGTGTGTGGCAGCTCACTTACCTCCAAAACAGAAAATTCTTTTGGAGTTATCATTCTTCCCGTAACCAGGGATATATAAGAAGCAAAAGAATAACAATAATAATTTTTAGTCTTTTGATACATGTTAATATTATATTTTGGAATGTAAAATGATTTTTATATATCGAATATATACAGTGTGTCCCAGGATAGATGTAACAAGAGGTGTAATGGACCAAAAATTTTGGAATTTTGGAATGGTATTTGGGGATTCAGTCCTGCTTGTGGTAAAACTAAAGTATACCAAAAATGACTTGTTTTGGTGTTCTACAGTGTGTTTTATAAGCGAAGTTGTAAAAATCACCACTAATAAAGTACCTTTATTTTTCAAAATATGAAAAAATTCCTCTAAGAAAAGTTATTTAGAATGTAATTTTATACCCTGAAACTTCCCATTTTTTGCGAATTAAGAGTTGAATTCATATTTAAAGTTGTGTAGGAGCAAATGTTAATCATCTCAAAAAGTAGGCTATTGGTAAATGAAAAATTGAATATATGAGATGTAAGAAGGTATAATGTTAATCGAACTAATTGTAAAACAAGAAACAATTACTAACAGAAGATTAATGAGGTTTAAAAATTATAACAAGTAATAAATGTCAAAAACATAATAGATTCACAAACAAATTAATTATTGACCAATAAAAAACAATGTTTACAATTTTTTTATTATTCGACGTAGCTACCACCCACATCCACACACATTTCGATCCTTCGCCTGAAGTCCTTAAAACTGTTTCGAATATGATCTAACGGTATGGAGTTTACGGCATTTGTAATTCTCTGCTTCGGTACTGCTACATCGTTAGGAAGTGGTTCAGCGTAAACCAACTGCTTGAGGCGACCCCATAAAAAGAAATCCAATATTGATAGGTCTGGGGATCTCGCCGGCCACTTGATCGGTCCGTTCCTGGCAGTCCAATTTTCTCCAAAATTTAAATTCAACCAACGATTAACCATTTCTGTGGAGTGGCCAGGGCCAGGTTCATCATGTTGAAAATGAACTAAAGGCATATCTCTTAAAATATTTAAATGTTCTTCAGAAAATCTTTCAAGAAGCTGTAAATAAGTGTGCTGGTTTAACCTTCCCTCAATGACTCCAACGTGATAAGAAACGTCACACCACACATTCACTTTTTTATAATATTGTCTTCTACAATGAATTCTAAAATTTGGATTTTCAGAAGCCCAAAACCGACAATTCTGAGATGAAACAACACAATTGGTTGTGAATGTGGATTCATCTGAGAAAATTATGAAATGATGAAAAATCTCTCTTCCATGATTTTTTCTCCAATGGTCAAACAAAAATCCAACCTACGGCCGTCATCTCCCTCTTCAAGCGTATGTTTATAATTTGCTTTATATGCCCTAATTTTCTTTGCCTTGTGAATTCTTTGGAGTTCAGACTTGCTAATATTAATAAGAGCTGATCTCTCTCTTAGTAGCATCCTAGGATTTTCTATAACAGAGGCATGAGCTATAATAGCCCCAACTACATTGTCTTCATCATATGCTTTTATTTTTCTTTTCATGTTAAGAATACTACCAATAGCCAGAAACTTTTTAATTATTTTCATAACCTGAGTACGTGACAAAGCAGTGTTTGGAAATTTCAAATTAAATTGGCTTACCACTTCTCTTAGCGAGTTTTCACCACCAATTCCGTAGCATTGCACAATATACATTTTTTCACGCACTGTGAGTACCATTTTCACTTAATTTTTTATGCTTGGTTCGTTAATTTGAAACAGAAATTAACGATAATATTGACTACGTTTGACAGATATGTCAATAATAAATGATAAATGTGTATCCACTGCTTTTCTCATAGCCTACTTTTAGCTTCTACATAACTTTAAATATTAATTCACAAAAAATAATTTCTATGCAGTTTTAATTGAATGGTTCAAAATAAAATACTTATTTATTGAAAAAATGGAAAGTTTCAAAAAAATAATTTTATATTCCTGAAATTTGGTATATGGGTATAAAATTGCATTCTAAATAACTTTTCTTAGTGGAATTTTTTCATATTTAGAAAAATAAAGGTACTTTATTAGTGGTGATCTTTACAACTTTGCTTAGAAAACACCCTGTAGAACACCAAATCAAGTCATTTTTGGTATACTTTAGTTTTACAACAAGCAGGACTCAATCCCCAAATACCAATCTAAAATTCCAAAATTATTGGTCCATTACACCTCTTGTTACTTCTATCCTGGGACACACTGTATATTCATAAGTAATTGAAGAGATATTGCTTTATTTTTATATATAGAACAACTATACTTGGTTTCAATAGTAGTGCGGTCCCAGAAATATCTTTCCTTCAGTTTTTGGTTCCATATCGATATCTGTGAAGATTTTAACGTTCAAATGCATAACAAAGATAATTAGTAGGTTATATCCAAGCTACATACGAAAAATAGTGCTCATCATAATTGAAGAAATTCTGACAAAATCAACACTGGACACCATGGACACTAATCTGAGTGTGCGCTACATTTGAAATAAGTTGTGCAAAATTGTACAAAATTAGGCCCTTATGACGAAGAAATAATTGATTTAATTGGAAGAAGTGACGGAGCAAGTGTCAAGTTTGCATACCTGCCTAATTTTACCTACCATTTCCTATGTTGAAGACCGTATTTGCAAAAATTGTGCAAATTGTGCCCAAAATTATGATGCACAGTTAGTTCCCATTGCTCACGGAAGTGGGGCGGACTGACCCACAACCCCGTTATAATACTATATTATTCAACGAGAGGAGGATGACGTTTAAATTAATAGGAAAAACCTCAGTATTTCTACATCACCCGTATTGTTGGTATGAAAAACATTTTTTTTTCAATTTTCTTTTATGTTCTGCACCCGAGAGAAATGTATACTTTTCAGGATAATATTCTACACACTTTCACGAACTCATTAAAAAAAGTTTACACTGTTTGCATCTTTTTGTGGGTAAATACCTTCGTCGACTGGGCTAATAATAAAATTAGAAAAATTATTTTATTATTTGACAGAAAATGTTGTTATTATTACAGGTATCGGCATTCTCTATAAAAAACCGACAACAGCACCACCAGGATTTTTCACTTTCGCGGATCCCTTTGCATTTGAAGTCTGGAGATTGCTTATGGTGGCTTGTGTGGGAGTATCTCTGGTTCTTTTCATATTAGGACGAATATCTTCGTCGGAATGGGAAAATCCCTACCCATGTATAGAGGAACCCGAATATTTAGTGAATCAGCTGGACTTAAGGAACTGCTTCTGGTTCATGACTGGATCTATTATGCAACAAGGATCTGAAATCGAATTAAAGTTAGCATTATTTTTTACACTAACTAGCTATAATGATCAATATACAGTATGCCTTTTTTAATTTTACAAAAAATTTACAAAGCAATACAAAGAAGGAGGGTGTTTAAGGCCGGTTTTAAGGCCTAATTTATTTCTTGAGGAAAAAACTCGAAACACGTTTTTTAATATCTATTAACAATATTTAATCGATTCTACCCCAAACGAAACTTCCCCCCACTCTCCCTTTTTACTCCCTGTCACTCCCTGTTACTCCCTCCTCCCTCCTCCCCCTCCCACCTCTTCCGAAACAACGAAAATACACGTAAAAAATCAAAAATATCCTTATTCAGCAACAGTCAGTCATGTATGTTTCAACGTTTCAATGACCTGCAAAAAAATCAACTGACTGCTGATTATTTAACAGTTTAGGGGAGGTGATTGCGGGAAAGTTTCGTTTGAGGTGGAATCGATTCGATATTGATAGTAAATAATAAAAATACGTCTTTCAGTTTTTTTTTTGTTAAAAAATAAATTAGGACGAAAACCGGCCTCCTTTTTGCTTAATTTAAAACGAACAAATCTATAATTAAATCTTCAATATTAATGCGGTATGTTTTTAAAATCAGAAAATAGAGCAAAATGTCAATAAACCTATTCAATAACACAAAACACAAAAAAAATTCAGACCCAGAAACTAGAATTCCTGAATTCGATGCCGCCATCAGAATTTAATTTTATCGTGTTTTTTTTTAATCTTAGATTTTATCTTTGAAATAGTATTTTTATCGCAAAAATCGACCAACAGATGTCAAATAAACTCAAAACTAATATAAATTCCAGAATTATATTTTAACGGATTAGATATATTGTTATGAAATACATATATATAGACCGTGGGATAGTGACAGATTTTTTTAAACGTTTGGTTCCCATCTGGCCTTTTGGGAGCCTTTTGTGCCTGATTTGTACTAACCATTTTCGTGTTTATCAAACGGTTATCCAGGCCCCCTCAGCGGAAAACAGAAAAGAAAATTTTATGAAAATGAGCAATTTCAAACGTTTTGTTCCTATCTGGCGTCAAGTTAGACTTACGTTTTAAAGAAAAACATCCGACGGAAGCTTATCGCCAGACAAATTCCGTGGGCCGGAAGGCCCGAAATTTCAATCCGAAGTTGTAAGAAAAAATGGTCAAAATCAAACGATTTGGTTCTTATCTGGGAATTGTATATATAGGTAAATATATTATAATTATCGCTATATAACAAACGCCAGACAAATTCCGAGGGCCCAACAGTGAAAAAATTATTGTTCAAGTTGTCAACTATTCCGCGAAAATCAAACGATTGGTTCTCATATGAAATGATTTTTTCTGTAAAAATTAACTAAAACGAAAATGTACTGTATCATTCACAGACATTTTTAGTGGGCCAAACATATTTTAAATCTTAAAAGAAGTGCACGAAAAAAAGCCATTTTTTCAAACGATTTATTCCTGTCTGGCATTTGGATTTTAAAAAGATATGGTAATAAATAAACCATATTGCAAGTCCCAGACAAAAAGCTTGGGCCCAGCCGTAGATATGTTGAGTGAAAGTGTCGAAAAATCAAAAAACAGTCGTGTAAAAATCGTTGCATTTTCAAACGATTCACGCTCGTCTGGCATTTCATTAGCTTGTCATGGTAAAAGAGTATTATACACATTTAAACAAATTTGTTTCGCGTCACTACTTAAATGCCGCAAGCGCGGATTTATGGGGGATAACGGGGTAATTACCCCCAAAGATTCCGTAAACAATCAACTTTCATTTTAAAATTTCATCATTTTTATTATTTTATTTTACATTTTTGAATATATATTCTGTTTAGTTGTGTTTATAATTTTTTTTTTGAGATTTTTTCCCCCCGCTCATCAATTTTAATTTTCGAGGAAAAACTTTTTCGTTATTTTCAAAACGCGGCTATGTTACCCCCCCCCCCCCCAAGCTCAACGTCCAGATCCGCCCTTGAAATGCCGTTTTTTCTCACTTGAAACTCATTTGGAATTTGATTTTCTTTATCACTGGAATCAACATAACTGTCACTTTCACATTCATAATCCCTCGATCGAATAATATTTACAATAAATAAGTTACATACTAGCAAAAAGACAAATATAAATTATTAGATATTAATATATAATTTACAACTCTGCACTACACCATAGAAACTGAGAGTCCTCGTAAGTCCGTACCTATTTCATTCTCCCTTAGCGTAGGTAGTCAACCACACAAAAATGATTTCTTCTCTCATTTTAATGCACGCGACATAAGACACGTAAGATGTAACGTGGTAGAAACACATGTGGTATGCATTGTTTGCTAGCGACGCTGCTTTTTATACTCCCCGCTCGTCGCGGGGTGATTTTTATTTATTGTTTGCTAATGGGGAACTTGCCCATTTTTTTTGTATTTCATTAAAGTGTGTGTTTATGTATAAAAACACGCCACATCGAATATCAGCTCTTAAATCGCAGTATTTACTTTGCAATTAAAGTTGAAATCCTCGCTACTCCTCACGAAAAGCACTGTGACGTCAGATCGAGAAACTAGTCTCGCGTGGAGACCCACAGATGGTATACTTTAGCCGAGCGGTACGTCTTCACCCTAATTAATAGACTGGGTGGCGGTTGGCTTTGAGGCTTCCGCATATTTGGTCTTTTGCTGTTTATGTTAGAGAAAAAATAAAAAAAGTGTCGGAAAGCTCAATTAATTCTCTTTACATAAGCTATCTACAAATTTTTCGAAAAAAACAATAATTATCGAGATATTCGAGGAAATGTAGGAAATTACACGTTTTCCTATAATGTATGTAAATCTAAAAAAAATAATTTTTCTCAGAAACCTTTGTTTCGTAGGACCGAGATTAACGGAACGTCAAAGTAGTACATGATATTAAGTGAACATCATATATGAGATAGATTTCAATTAATTACCGATTAATTACGGTGATAAAATGGAGAAATTTTACCGAAAAAAAAAAGTCCCAAATCCCGCCCCCTCTAATTCCTTCATTTTTGTCGGAATTAAAAAAATAAAAAAAAAGTTTTAGCAAATTTTATTCTATTTAAATTAGCTAGAGTAGACTTTTGGCGTAGAAGCCAGGATTAAAAAGTTGCCAACTGTAGAACCTCAAAATTTGCGATATATCTACAACTTCGCCCCAGATTTTTGTCTGGCACTTGAAATATGGTTTGTTTATTAACATATCTTTTTAAAAAAACAAATCCCAGACGAGTGTAAATCGTTTGAAAATGCATCGATTTTTACACGACTGTTTTTTGATTTTTCGATACTTTCGCTGAACATATCTACGTCTGGGCCCAAGCTTTTTATCTGGGACTAGAAATATGGCTTATTTATTAACATATCTTTTTAAAATCCAAATGCCAGACAGGAATAAATCGTTTGAAAAATGGCATTTTTTTCGCGTTTTTCTTTTTGTCTGGCTATCCAGGGGACCCAGCCAATTCGTCTGGGAATCTTAAATTGAAATTACTTATTGCCTAATATTAACAAAAAAACAAATGCCAGACGAATGTAAATCGTTTGATTTTCGCGGAATAGTTGACAACTTGAACAATAATTTTTTCACTGTTGGGCCCTCGGAATTTGTCTGGCGTTTGTTATATCGCGATAATTATAATCTATTTACCTATATATACAATTCCCAGATAAGAACCAAATCGTCTGATTTTGACCATTTTTTCTTACAACTTCGGACTGGAATTTCGGGCCTTCCGGCCCACGGAATTTGTCTGGCGATAAGCTTCCGTCGGATGTTTTTCTTTAAAACGTAAGTCTAACTTGACGCCAGATAGGAACAAAACGTTTGAAATTGCTCATTTTCATGAAATTTTATTTTCTGTTTTCCGCTGAGGGGCCCTGGATAACCGTTTGATAAACACGAAAATGGTTAGTACAAATCAGGCACAAAAGGCTCCCAAAAGGCCAGATAGGAACCAAACGTTTAAAAAAATCTGTCACTATCCCACGGTCTAATAGTACAGTGTGTCCCGCTTTTCATAGATCCACCGTAATATCTCAGTTATTAATAATGCGATTTTCTTCAAATTTGGGTGGTAATTATACGTGGGAAAAATGAATTATTTGTCATAGTAAACATTTTCATTTTTCATTGGCGTGCGGTTTTAGGGGGTAAAAAGGGGTCGATTTTTCGGCTTATTTTAGACAAAATTTTCTATCATATTTGGATTTAGCATGTCCAAAAACCCCTCAATCCATATTCTCCATGATCTCAAAAACGGATTATGGCAGAAACCATAAATTAATTAATTTCTTAATATATCAGTTATTAATAATGCGATTTTGTTCAAATTTGGGTGGAAATTATATGTAGGAAAAATGAATTATTTGGCATAGTAAAAATTTTCATTCTTCATTGGCGTGCGGTTTTAGGGAGTAAAATAAGGTAGGTTTTTTGGCAAAAGGATATTGGGGCTTATTTTAGACAAATTTTTCTATCATATTTGGATTCAGCATATCCAAAAACCTCTTAATCCATATTCTTCATGATCTCAAAAACGGATTGTGGCAGAAACGAAATATTAATTAATTTCTTAAAAAACACTTTTTAATTTTTTGCTATAACAAACCTAAAAACACATTTTTTTTATAAATTCTGGTCTCTTCAACATAACCGTCTTCCAATGATACCACCCGTTTGTCGTAAATGTTGCCTCGTCACTAAAAATTATGTTCTTTAAAAAAATCTGTCGTTAAGACAGTTCCCTTGCAACCATAGGCAATAATCAAAAGTGCTTTGAAAAACAAGTTTTTATTTGATATTTGGCGATTCATAAGGATTGTCAAAAGTTAAATAGTGTTATTTAATTTATCAATCTTACTGATAATGGCAGAAAATTGGAGAGTAGTTCTTACAATTGAAGAAAAAGTTGAATTATCCGCTTAATTGGTAATAATGAAAGATCTATGCGTCAGGTTGCTCGAATATTTAATCAACGTCATCGTGAATTTGGCACAAAACCATTGGTGACATCAACAAACTGTTTGCAAGAACCGGAGCCATTTTCAAGACAAGACGAAGAAGGTACAATTTAAATTTACGACAATATCCAGACGACGAACGCATTTTAACAGAATTTCGGAACAATCCAAATGATAGTATAAGGGCAGTTGCGAAAACACTAAATTTAACCAAAAATAAAATATGGAGGTGTTTCAAACGCAGTAGGATTAGGGCATTTAAACCAAAATTTTTGCATACTCTCTTAGAAGGTGATTTTGAACGGCGGTTTGAATTTTGCCTATGGTTGCAAGGTAACTATCTTAACGACAGATTTTTTTTAAAGAACATACTGTTTAGTGACGAGGCAACATTTACGACAAACGGTGTGGTATTTAGTCAAAATTGTAGATATTGGGCAGCCGAAAATCCCAACTTTGTAATTAACTGTAAAAACCAATACAGTGAAAAAGTTAACGTGTGGTGTGGCATATTAAACGAACAAATTGTTGGCCCCTTTTTCCTTTATAACCTCAACGCAGAAAATTTTCTAAATTTTTTACAAAATGAATTAGATGATTTTTTTATGGAAATGCCTTTAGCACAGAGAGAAAATGTATACTTTCAGTTAAATGGTGCCCCGGCGCACAATTCTCTGATAGAAAATTTTTAAATGCAAATTTCCCTATGAAGTGGATAGCCCTTTAGAACCGTGCCCCCCTAGATCGCCTGATATTACCCCTTGTGACTTTTTTCTATTGAAAAATAAAGTGTATGCTACTCGGCCGCGTAACAGACAAGAGCTTTGCCGTAGGAATAGGCAAGCGTGTCAAGAAATTACTCCCCAAACTTTAAGAAAAGTGATTGAAGGATTAAGAAGGGTTGTTTAATATTAATAAAATGTACAAAAAAAATTTATAGAGGATAACATTTCGTAAGTTTTCTACTTAGCACAAGTGACAAAAATTAAGATTTTTTTTTAATATTTAAATGATTAATAACTTTTTTATTTACTGATTAATTTTCAAGTTTGTTCAGAATTCGTTCACTAAGACAATGATATGAAATTTTTTTGTCTGCGAGCGACATTTACGAATTTAGAAATGTGCCGATCAAATGCAATATACTCTTCGTTTCCGTATTTGCGAAGAGTATAATAATAGCCCATCGGGCAGAGCGCGAAAAGCCTTCTCTTTCTTGACCTGCCCAATACTGAAGTATAACCAGATGGGACCTTCACTACTTATTAAAGCATGTTATTTTACATAGGAAATCAAAGTTGACGACACTCTCCATTGGCCGAGACCGAAGATATAAGACAAAAACTAAAAAAAAAGAAATTTAGAAATTTAAGATTTAATCAAATATAACTTTAGAACTAAAACAGATAAAAATACAATTTTTTTTTGTTTTGACAAATAAACATTGCTTTTTAATTTGAAGTATAATTTATTGCAATAATTAAAAAATTAACATAAAAAAACTAGCAAAATTCAAAAAGATACACAAATCAGCAACATTTTTCTAAATCTTAACTCGCCATAACTCGCTTATATAACGAGGTATTCAATTTTTTCTTTCACCAAAAACTGACAAATTTAATTGGCTTCATTTTGTCTCGATTAATGCTGGATCTAATTTTTCAACTAAAAGCGCTACAGCCCTTGAAACACAACGAAGCACAGTACGGCGACGAAGATGCGAGGCTTCCTTTCCCGCCTCCGCTACTTTCTCGGCCCATCAAGAAACGTATCGGCTGCTGGCCGCATTATTGTCTGGATAAATATTAATACTATTATACTATTTTATTTACATGTAGGCTATTACAGTTTATGTATATTGTAGATTCATTTTTATCAATGGAGAAAAACTACATGTTTGTTTTACGAAACTGCTGAAAGCAGTGAAAATCTAATGGTAAAAAACCAACTGTTACTGGCATCAGGTCTATTATTAATTGTGCAAATGAAAGAAAATATGCAATTTCATTAAAATTTTTATAAAACAAAGTGGTGGCACTTATTTGCACACCCTTCGATACCGATTTCATTATTCTTGTCTGACGTCTTTTTGTAATAAATAACATTAGCAAAGATAATACGTATTGTCTCTGATATTAGTAACGCGATAAAAAAATGCAAGTGAGCCTTCATGTAGTTATAATTAAGAAAAAAAATCAGTTTAAAATAAAATGGCATTGTCTGATTTGTGGAAAATTCAGAAAAATTAAGAATAAATTAAGAACAGCTTTAAGTACCAGTTTGTACAGGAACGGGTGCGGAAGAAAGAAAAAAATATATATTAAAGCTGCAGTGTCGCATTGTGATACAGAAATACAAGGCATGTTACACATTTATTCAGATTTATTTGGGCTAATGGAAATTATCATAAAATTTATTATGCAAAATATATTAGCAAAAAAAAATTAAATGTGTACAAACTAAACAACTGAAAGAAAAAAATGAATTTAAAGTAGCGTTAAATATTTTATTTAAGGAGGTTTATCTTGTTGTTTTGCAAAAAATAATTCTTAACTCTAATATTTCTAAAAATACGCCTTAATGATATATTTGAAGAAATGACGGAAGAAAAATTAGATTATTATAGCAGTGGAAACATAAGAAAGAGATTAGAAAAGCATTTAAGCAAACAAAGTATTTTGTGAACACAAAGAAAATACAACAGTTCATTCAAGTGATAATAAAGCTAAAAGGATTTTTGTTGTCAGTCACAAGTGAATTAGGCGAAGAAAACTTGGTTCATGGGAATGAATTGACAATTCCTGATAAAGCTGCCGGTATCTTAAGAGAAGCTATAGCTGGATGTTTTAAAACTATAAAAAAAACACGACTACTAATCTGAATGAACATAAATGTAAACAAGAAGTTTTAGATTTGTTATAAACATTTATGTCGTGGATACTAAATATGTCAGGACAGACAAATTTGATTTAAACGTTATTTCTATAGTAATGGAAAATATATTAATACTTATGGAAAAAAAAACAATCAGCTTAGGCCATTTTTTTAATCCTTTACATATCACTACATGTGTTTCGTGCCGTCAGAAGAAAAAGAACTTAATGATATGCTTTATTCTTTTGGCTATGGTTATTCCTACGATGAAATACGTACATTTTTAACGTCTTTAGCTAGTCACGTATTAATAAATACTGGTGACGACATTTTTATACCACCTGGAGTTCCTCCAGTAAGTTCTGAAGAAAACATTTACATTCATAGAATCGACAATTTTGATTAAAACGAAGACATCCTAGATGGAAAAAATCCCACTTGGAATAGTATTATTTAAAAAAGAGAACAGCCTATTTACACAAGCATATTTAGATCGTCTATCCAATTTTAACCGATTTTAACCCTTCCAGTTTACATGAAAACAAAAATATAGTTATGTACAAAAATCCAATTAATCGTTCAGAGCCTCTACGAGTTAGTGAAAGCATGGCAAATAATTGTTTTGATTATGTGGTTACCTCTGACATTTTATGGAAAATATTAAAATATACGAAGCAAAGTAAAAACTTTACTAGCTGGCATGATTTTACTTCCACATCCAGTGGAAGTATAGTAACGACAAAAAAATTTTTAAAATTTTTTATTGTTCAAATAGGCTTAGAATGTCATGAAACGTCGAGATTTCAAGTTTGAGCGAAAAAAATTTCTGTCTGTCTGTCGGTCTGTAACTTTTTTGTGCGCACGTTTACTCTGGAACCGTTTGAGATATTGACTTGAAATTTGGTACACATATGTACTTTAACAAGATATAGAACTAGATTAAATTTTCATCTTGTTCCGTCGAAGGGTTGGGGGGTAAATTGGGGTAAATTTGGAGTAAATAGGTAAATCAAGCAGATAAGAGTTCATAAAATTGATATTTAGTATAGACAAGAGAAGCTAAGGTCTCAAAAAAAATTTTGGCATTAGCCACCCCCATTACCACCCCCACCTCATTATTAAAGGGGATGAAAAAAAAATGTGATTTAGTGTGTACAAGAACCAGAAACTTCAAAATATTTTTTTACTTTATCCCTTTATTCACTTTATTAATGCACCACCCGCGTAGTACGACACCATATATAGCAGATTATTACAACTAATATCATATTATTCAATTTGATTTGTAAATTTTATCATCTTATAATAAAGGAATATAATTCTAAAGCTTTTGTTACGGCCGCTGATTGTAGCCTTGCGCGATTTATGGTGAACGCGGGATATACCGGGAACGAGTGGGGAACCACGCGACTCCGTCGCCGTAGCGCGCTTCGTTGTGTTTAAAAGGCTGTACCGCTTTTTCTTTACAGAGCTAGACCCAGCATTAATTGAGACAAAATGAAGTCTATGAAATTTGGCAGTTTTTGGTGAACAAAACATTCCAATAGCTCAATACATAAGCGAGTTACAATGAGTTAGACCTTTCAAAAAAATTGACAATTTGTGTACCATCTAAATCAACTTCAATTTTTTAATGTTAAAGTTACTATTTTTGTAATAAATGATACATCAAATTAAAGAGAATCGTTTGTACTATAAAACTAAAAAAATATATAATTTTATCTTTTTTCGTTTGAAAGTTATTCGTGGTTGAATTTGAATTTTGTTATTTTCATTTTTTTCTGTTTTTTTCTTGTAACTTCAGTCTCGACCAATGGAGAGTGTCGTCAAAAGTGATTTCCTATGTAAAAAAACCTGCTCAATAAAATGAAATAGGTTTTATTTGGTTATACCTCGGTATTGGGTTAGTGAACGATAGAACCAGCCATCCGATGTACTATAAGCCAATTAATCAGATTACTTACTAAAATAAATGTTTTGTAGGTCAGTTGCTACCAGAATGGTCGCTGGAATGTGGTGGTTCTTCACCCTACTCATGGTATCATCTTACACGGCCAATTTGGCTGCATTTTTAACAACAGAAAATCCAGATCCACATTTCAATAGTCTTAAAGAACTCATAGAAAATGCCCCAGAGAAAGGAATTTATTATGGTGCCAAAGATGGAGGCGCCACCGCTAATTTTTTTAGGGTAAATATCATTTTATTTTAGGTTATTGAACCATCTTTGTCAAACACTATGTATTAGTTATTGTAAATATTTATTTAAACACATTAAATTGAACATTGAGTGTAAATCCTCTACTACTTTTTCCATCTCCATCTTAATACTGTCAATTTGTCATTTAGTGAAATTTAAATTTTTGTCATTTATACAATATTTTAATATACTAGCAGTAGATATTGTTTATTCAATACTTCGTCAGTATTGGCTAGAAGAGTAGTTGTTTTCATTGGTTGTCTAATGGTGAATGTTTTAAAGTGTTTACCTAAGTAATAAGTAATATATTAGCATGATCAGATTAAGGTACCAATATACAGAAAGTAGATGATTTCATATTTAATAAAAAAGGTATGAATGACTAAAGTTAAATGATTTAAATAATTTCAATATATTTTTTTTGCTTTAAAATACTAAGAATCCTATCATGTAATTCAATACTTCGTCAGTATTAGCTAGAAGAGTAGTTGTTTTGATTGGTTCCCCAATAATGAGTGTTTAAAGTATTTACCTAATTAGTATATTAGCGTGCCCAGATTAGGGCAACAATATGCAGAAAGTAGGAAATTTCATAATAAATAAAAAAGTGTATAAGTTGTGATTTGCTTAATACCTAAATAATATTTAGTCCGAGGTCCAAGCACTCCAAAATCAAAATGACCTGTCCCGACATGACGTACAAATGTTGACATAAGTAATGAAGAGAGCATTACCTGAGGCACTAGAAAACACTTGTCGGATTAGTTGTTGCTCTTGCACAACTTTAGAAATCACAAAAAAGATGGCGGATTGAGAATTACAAAAATTATGTTTTACAATGGTTATTCCTCGTTAAAAATAAAACTATGAAACTTACCGATCTGATTTTTGGTATGTATTCTCAAAAGATATATCCGATTCCAACTAAGCTATTGGTATTTTTAAAAGCAATATTTTTTTTGGAAAAAAAATAATTAAAATCAGAATGTTGATATTTACGTATTAAAAATTTCGATATGCAGACAAATATGTTAAATCTATGAAATTTTTATATACAATTACGTGCTAAATATAGTCCATATGTTGAAAAAGTTTTTTTAAAAAAGATCCTGTCGATAACTTGTGTAGTCTTTTATTTACGATTTCTTTATAAGGCGCGTAATTATGCAGCATTAAAGTAAAAATAGTCTACACGATAGATCGGTAGAGTGCAACAGTACTGTACTGTTCAATTTAATTGCAAACTTGAATTACTTTATGTTAATAATACAGCAAACCAAATAAAAGTAGTAGTCGGGCGTTGCCGATTGCGGCTACTCATTAAAAAAATATTACAACAAATATTGACCTTAATAATCGATACAAAGTGAACTGAGTATTCGAGCAAAATGTTAATTAAATAGGTATTCGGAATCAGCCATGCCCGAATACAACTTCTACTCGTTTTTATATTGTTTAACCAATAAAACATTAGTGAGAAATATTATTTTGGGTGTTTAGCAGATTTAACAGAAAGCAGAAAGAAATGAGAGATATTTTAAATAAAACATTAGTGTTGTTTGTATATTATGTAATTTTTGTATATAATTATTCAAATACATTTTTATCAGAATCACTATCATTATAAAGTGGTGCGTATTGCTTTTTTCCCTTAAAACAGTTTTCAGGAAAAGCAGCACATTTCCCTCTTGGTTACAGTGAAGAAATTCAAAGTTTTTTTTATGGATGTACTCTTTCCAGCATTTACGATGGTAAACAGGATTTTTTTAAATAAAATTATCGTTTATCACCTCCCGAAGTAATCGGTAAACTCTGTCTTTTCTAATTAGTAAAGCGTTTTGTAACGTTACGCAGTTAATTTACTTTTGGCTTCATATGATACATCTTGGTATATTATACTTTTATTAAAATCTAATTATTCAGCCATTGTTGAATGTCTACTTAGTTTTATTCTAATGTCAAACTGCCTTTTACTAGTGAACCATGCTAGAAAGGCAGATGAGATTAGGATGCGCAGTGGTCGACAGTCCGCCGCTACAAAGCTCATTTGTTTACGTTCCTTCTCTGTGTAAAGATCGGCACAATCTCGAGAAAAGTGTTTGCAGTATATAACGATTTGATACATACTTAGGTACCCACTTACATGAGCATTAGTAGTAGTATTTATCATTAGTAGTATTTATAAGAAAATATCATGGTGTTTGAAAGCAAAGTAAAAAATAAGGCTTTGTCTGGTCAAAGTCGAGAAATTATAAGTTCTATCTTAAAATATAATATATGAAGCAGGAATCTATAGCTGGAGCCTCTTATACTATTTTCAAAAGTAAGGGTACAAATCTATTATCAGTTTATAATTTTGTATTCTGACTACTAATATAATTTAATATTGTTTACCTACTGGGTTTCCTCGGAATTTGGGTTGAGCGGGTAAATATAGTATAGTGTAAGCGTTTATCTCAATTTTTCTAATTTTACTTTCGTTCTATTTAATTTAATGTATATTTGTTTGGTATATTTGTTATATCGCCTTGTTTACTTGAAACTAAAACATTTAAATATTATAATTAATGTAAATAAATATACCTATCAAATATAAAAATAAATGACTGTTCAAATGTTCATTCGAAAACACCAATTGGCCTATGACACGCCGGGATTCTCGATGAATAGGGTGCGCAGCTCACGTTTTACTTCAACTTCTTCCTCCTCCTCCGACTGTACTTTCATAGCTTAAGAAGCTTGTTTGTCTCTGTCCAACAGTGACGACATTTCTTCTCTCTCTTCGCGGCTACTGGCCATCCTAGGATGCTTCACTAGTACACACAAACACTCAATAGCACCTAGTATATAAAATCCACACTTCAAACAATAAATGTGAACCAATTAATAATAATCAATCAATTTAAATGCTCAAACATAAATAGCTTTTATAATGTTAAAATGTTAAGACAAATACGCGTAGTAGACGTAAACATATCAACTAATTCCACTGAAAACTGTTTTTATGCACTTTATGAATTTCGGGAGAGCTGTCGTCTTAGGGCGTATTACATGCGTCGCACCGTACACCCATTTTAAAAATTCATAACTCGAATGGTATATGTAATATCAACTTCGTTCTTGTCTTAAAAACATTTTCAATATATTGGGTATGTTTGTGAGCATAATTTATAAACAAAAAATTTAAAATGAAAGTACTTGCTTGTATGTTGAAATACTTATTACAATATTTTATAGTTACAGGTTTCATATTTTTTTCCAAAAAAACTAAAAATATTTAAACAATCCCATCGAGTCTCATCCAAGCGCTTATGTTTTTAGTGAATACTGTAAAAAAATTAGGTGAATAGCATGCACAGTTTTTTTTATAGGACGCGTTATGTATTAAAAAACTTTTTTTTTGGAATTACCATTTCCTCTCTTTTCTTATCATTTAAGAAGTTATGCAATAGCTGACAAGAATCCGACAAGTCATTTCTGGTGTCATATATAACCCTTTTTGCAAATCTGCAGTTGAAAAATGTACGTCATGCCGGGACAGGTTACTTGGAATTTAGAGCGATTTCGTGCTGTTGGACCCCAGACTAATTCTCTAATCATGATAAAAGCAAATAAATAAAAAATAATTAATTGTAAAAATAAATCAAGAATAGGCTTGTAAAAAATGAATACTCTACTGATGAGAACTAACGATTATTCTACTCTTTCAGGATAAAGCTAGGGATCAACCAAAGAGTGATTTTGCAAAAGCCTGGGAATTTATGTCGGCAAATAAAAAAAAAGTAATGGTAAAGGACAACAAAGAAGGTGTAAATAAAGTAGATGTAGATGATGATAGTAAAGAAAGGTATGCCTTTTTCATGGAAAGTAGTTCAATCGAATATGAGACGCAGAGAAGATGCAATCTAAAGCAAGTAGGGGGATTGTTAGATGAAAAAGGATATGGAATTGCCATGAGAAAAAGTAAGTAGTGCTTAAATAGTAGATTGATGATTGACCACAGGAGACATAACCCACCCCCGGGGGTTAAAACTACACCACCCCGAATAATGACATGCCAGGAAAACAACCAAAATAAGCTCTCATATTTCATTAAAAACCTCCGCCCAAGGAATCACTACTTCCACATCCATATTTTCTATCCAAGTTTCTCATAACGAAAAAAATTTTGGTACTTACTGTCGTGAACAAAAAAAATAGGGCAACTATTTTTTTATAATGTAAATCTATCTCTATTTGCACACTTGCAATGAATTTTGACAAATAACTTACAATGTCACAAAAATTAAAGTTAAATGTACACAACCAGATTTTAGCAAAAATAAGTTATAAGACTTGTCCCATTTTTTTTGCGCACGTCAGTACTATATTTGCGCTCCACTATGTGAAAATAATTGTTAATGAAACTTGATAATCTAATATTTGAAATCGTCGAGCACAAAAACCCATAAAGCGATATGTCACATCAGTAGTAGGAGGTGGTAGTGGGGGTGGAAAGTAAAAAAATTTGTTAAGGCCTTCACAATGTTATTTTTTTCACCATCTTTAACAATGGGGTGAGGGTGGGGATTGATGAGGAAAGTTCTATCAAGCCCTTGCAAGTCTAGCACCGGAAAATCGGAAAAGGGGGTGGTTTTTCAGGTTTAAGGGTAGTGGGTGGATGGTAGGTAGGGAAATATTGTCACCATCGCATTCCCCGCCCTCGATTTTCGTTGTTTTCGTGGTATTTCGTTATTGAGAGTGGGGATTTCAACCCTCGTGGGTGAGTTAGCCACCTGTGGTCAATATTTACTTATTCTATTTAAATTGATCAAAAAAAAAACCGATCCGGCAAGCCCTTGCAAGCCTAGCACTGGAAAATAGGAAAAAGGGGTGTTTTTTTTTTCGGGATTTATTGATTTATCTGAATGAATGGTAAAGAATACCAAAACAAGGGAGAGAGTTGTGTTTTATATTTAGCAGTAGGCGCAATTATGCCGTACAGGAAGTTATAGGAGAATATGTATAAATTGCAATTATGTCGACGGGCACCTAGACTATATATGATTTACAGAAGTTAAGTTGCCTCTAATGAAGTGCAAACAAACGGAGTGTGATAAATTCAGTCAGCTTATTGATTCAAAGTGTTTGTGAAAATCATAACTAACTATTCTGTAATCAGTAAATTTCTTTGTAGCAGAAGATGGGTTTAGGGTGAGTAATCCAGTCAAATTAGATTGAAAATTACCCAATCCGAATAAAAATTTTCGCCCAGCTGAATGTTTGTATGAGCATTTCAATAGTTTAAACAAAATTTCAAAAGTCCTTAAGATACCACTGGAGCTTTAAATGTTACAAGAAGTCAAAGCAAAGAAAAAATATTTTTTGCAAATATCTTGGAAACTATTTATTAGTTTTACGAAACAAGAGTTAGTATAAGATTTAGAATTTATAAAATTTGCTTCGTAGACGGTTCCCGAGAACCGTAAACGCTAAGGATAGCTAGATCAAGCAAATCTGTCTGCACAGTGCCGCCATTCTTCTTCTTCTTCTTTTAGCGGGGCGACTGAGAGTCGCCGCACTCAGGCCTTGTGGCCCATTGTGCTACCGCTACGAATTTATTGAATTCCCCCATTCAGGTCGGATTCTAACCCAAAGGCCAAAACCCTTCCTATAGGGGCATTCCTTATTTCCTCCGGCACCGGAAAGCCAATGCCGAAGTGTTTGTGCCTCAAGTACATAAGACTAGGGCAGGAAGTAAGGACGTGGATGGAAGTCTCCTCATCGTCTCCGCAGAACCTGCAGTCGGGGTTGTCAACCACCCCCATAGTGTGCAGGTGTTTTCTGAAAGAGCCGTGTCCAGTCAAAAGACCTACCACGGTTCTGACCTGTTTCCTGTTTAGTCGCAGGATTTGTTCCGCTCGCTTCGGCAAGGGCCCCGAGATCAGGAGCCTCGCTTGCCGGAGTCCTGGGTAGGAGGCCCAGAAGTCAAAGAACTGAGACCGTGTCCAGTCTTCTACTGACTTCTTGGCATTTGATCTGGGGTAACCAAGAGCCGGCTCCGGACCCAGTAGGGGCCTCTGAGAGCCCCCTCTGGCCAGAGCGTCTGCCCGCTCGTTACCCTCGATGTTGCTGTGTCCTGGTACCCAGAGAAGCTTGACCCAGTTGGATGAGCCAAGTTCACAGAGAGCCTGTCTACAGTTTTGAACCAGGATTGACTTGGTCCGGACTGATGCAAGGGCCTTGAGGGCCGCTTGACTGTCGCTACATATATATATGTGCCTGTTGGAATATTTCCTTCGGATATTCTCCTGTGCGCAGACCAAAATAGCAAAAATTTCGGTCTGGAATACCGTGGCGAATTTGCCCAAAGCATAAGAAGCTTCAGCCCTGGGCCTTTCACCATATATCCCCGCTCCAGCACTTTCCTCAAACCTCGATCCGTCTGTAAACCAGACGATATCGGCGGGCTTAAGTATGTCCTCGAGTGGGTTCCAGTCTTCCCTTTTGGGGATGACAACCTCAAAGGGTTCTGAGAAGGAGAAGGAAGGCACCATATCATCACTCCTGGCCTCCAGAAATGAGTGAGTCCCTATCGCGTTGGAAAGGGCTCTAGTGTGTCCTAATTGTTCTCCTCCGGCCTTCCACTGACCACCGCACCTCAGCCTGTAGGCCGCTTTCCGAGCCTCGGCCTCAATCACCAAGTGAAGGGGCACGAGGTCCAGAAGGACCTCCAGAGCTGCTGTGGGGGTTGTGCGTATTGCTCCTGTGACTCCCAAACAGGCGAGTCTTTGGAGTTGTCTTAGCTTCTGTTGAATATAAAGCCTGGTTACAGCAGGCCACCACACAACACAAGCATAAGTGATCATTGGTCTTACTATCACAGTATAGTACCACATTGTTACCCTGGGGTTTAACCCCCATGTTTTTCCAAAGGTCCTTCTACATACCCACAGGGTTGTAGTGGCCCTTTGTATTTGTCTCTCTATGTGATCTTTCCAGGTCAGCTTAGAGTCCAGGATAACACCCAGATACTTCACCGTCCTGGAGATCGTTAGGGTCGTGTCATAGAGTACTGGCTCGACGAAACCGTCTAGCCTGCGCCTCCTAGTGAAAATTACCAGTACTGCCTTAGAGGCCCTGGTCGTTACACCATCTCTGTACGATCTGCAAGGCCCTTTGCAAGAGCCCGCTAACCGTATTTGGGAATTTTCCTGAGATGATAATTGCTAGGTCATCTGCGTAACCTTGAGCAAAAAGACCCTCGTTCTCGAGTTCCTGGAGTAGACCATCGAGAACAAGGTTCCATAGCAGAGGGGAGAGGACGCCTCCTTGTGGGCAGCCTCTCCTTACCGAAACTTTTACTGCCGTTTCCTCGTTGGCAGCAATAATTTGCCTTCCCGCCAACATGGCCCTCAACCATCTAATGATGGTGTCATCGATGCCATGATAGGCGGCCGCGGCGCAGATTGAGTCGAAGGAGGTATTATCAAATGCTCCCTCGATGTCCAAAAAAGCACCGGCCGCAAGTTCCTTGTGGTGCAGCGCCTTCTCGATCCTGGAAACGATCGGGTGAAGGGCTGTCTCCACTGACTTCCCGGCCTGGTAAGCGTGTTGCGACGGATGCAGAGGCGCTAAGGTCAGTGCCCCGTCTTTAACAAACCTTTCAACCAACCTCTCTAATGTTTTGAGCAGGAAGGATGTAAGGCTGATTGCTCTGTAGGATTTGGCAGTATCGTACGATGTACGTCCTGCTTTAGGTATGAAAACAACTTTGACGGCCCTCCAGGGTATGGGAATGTACCCGATGGCCAGACAGGTTATCAGCAAGTGATAGACCGGACGTATGAGTGTCTCTAGCCCTTCCTGGAGAAGTGCCGGAAACACTCCGTCCGGTCCTGGGCTTTTGAATGGTTCAAAGGTGGAAATAGCCCACTTGACCCTTTCCACTGTTACCACCCTTGAGACCGTCCTCCAATCCGCTGCCGTGACAGCAGCGCGGGGAGGCCGAGAGGCCGAGAGGCTGGCATTTCCTCCGTGTCCTCAACGGATTCAGGGAAATGAGTTTCTAGTAGATACTTGAGGCACTCCTCAGTGGTAGTTGTTAGTCTACCAGAGAGAAGCCTCAAATTCTCTAGTCGTGATGGACTGTCTTTTTTGAGGGCTTTGCAGAGCCTTGCGGCTTCTGGAAGATCTTTTATGCTTTCGCAGAAGTCCTTCCAGGCTGCCCTCTTGCTGTTACGAATGTAACTTTTGTAGAGGCGCTGGGACTGTTTGTAGCTGTCCCAGTCCTCTGGATGCTGAGTACGCATTGCCCTATTGAAGAGCCTGCGTGTCTCTTTGCGTATGTTTTGGAGCTCCCTGTTCCACCAGGGAACGTTTTTCCTTTCCTTTCTTCTTTTAAGAGGACAACTGCTCTCATATGAGGCAGTGATCGCTCCATTAAGAAGCTTGGTAGAGGATTCTATATCCCCTATATTCCTGGGTATAATCCTCGTTAGTTTGCTCGAGAGGGCTCGCCTATAGGCGTCCCAGTCGGTCTCTCTGGGATTCCTGTACCAGCTCTCCTCTGAGGAGGGAGCTAAGTCCAGTTTGAATCTAATGTGACGGTGGTCCGATAAAGAAGGTTCCGCCGATACATTCCAATTTTTTATCAGTGGGATCGCAAGTCTGGATCCCAGCGTGATATCAATGACCTCCTGCCTTCGTTGAGTTCTGACAAAAACAAACAAAATCATGTCAAATTTATTAAAAAGTCATGGAAATGTCTGGTTCAAGGAAACATACATTTTTGTTTGTCTATACGGCAGATATTGATCCTTGATTCACAAAAAAAATCTGATAAAAAATTATCTTATCTACTGTGGATTCTGGTTCATTTCACAGAAAAATCTGATAAAAATGATCTAAACAAAATATTAAATAGTAAAAAATATATATTATAAAAATTAACACCCAGTATAACAAAACTCGGAAAAGTAGGTACACATATATAATAAAAAAAAAACGTCTTTTTAACATGGTTTTATTAGGTCAACCCATGATGTAAAGATATATGGTGTGTGCAAATGATGGTCTCATTTTCGTCCTCTACTGCGTCATCCCAAACGCCGCCATGTTTAATATGTCTGTCATTTATTTATGTTGACAAAGCAGTTGAAATGTCAGGTTGTTTAGTACAAAGTTGCAAAAATTGTAACGTGAACACCAATAATAGCAATATTAATTACTTTTAATTCCTAAATGATGAAAATATAGTAAAAAGGTGGATTCATTTTTGTGACCGCGACGTAGTTAACCTCAACGACGGAAGTTAAAATGAAACTGTGTCTGATGAAACTAGAATGATGAAACTAGAAAATAATTCGTTGCCTTGGGGCACGGGTTAGCGTTATTTGATCGAGTTAAAATTTTGTATACTTCATTTTTTAAATAATTGGAACCACTTTAGATGGTGAGGCCGAAAAAATTGTAAAAAAAAACATGTCAAGTATAGCTAAGGACCACCCTAATCTTGATGAAGAGGCAATACAGCCTTGAAGCTTTGAATGGAAATAAAAAGTTTTTCTCAGAGTAGTGTGCTTTATAACCATTGCTAAACTATTAAATCTAACCCGTTTAAAAATAATATTTTATGTTTCAGATGCGACCTATAGAAATAGCTTAAGTACGGCTATATTAGTGTTAATAAATTCAGGAAAAATTGATGAAATAAAGAGAAGATGGTGGCAAGAGAGAAGAGGTGGTGGACAATGTTCAGTAAGTGATCTCTTAAGATGGATTTTATATGTAACGAGGTTTCAAAAACAAACGCCGCCGGGTCTTAATTAAGTTATAGGTTATTTTTCTTGTGTCGAAATCATCATAAAATTCTTCAAGTATCTAGTAATAATAGAGATGGGAATGCATGCACAACCAATTTAGAGCATAGTGTATATCAAAATAAATTGTAATGAAAAACATTAAACATTTATTCCTTAATCCTTCTGAATAATCTTCTATGGAATATGGCCATCGTCCATCAACTTTTTGCTTATCGTGAAAGTACGAATAAGAAATAGTTATTTACACTACTAGATTCGAAAGTTTACTTTTAGGTATGAGGTGATTCTTGAATGGTCTAGGTGAAGCTGAGACCTTTCACCTAACCGAACATCTAAAAGGGCTTTCACATCGTGTAATGTATTATATTTTTTCTACTACCGAAAAATATTACAGGATTTAACAATTTAAAACTAATTATTTCAGGAAATTATTTGACGTTTTTATTAAATTTTATAGTTTAGGAGGCTGTCTGTGAAACTTGCTTCCATGCCAACGAAACATTTATTATCTGTCATCGAGGTTTATGTTAAACATTTTAATTTCTGGTGGTTTTAAACTAAAATAAACAAATATGTTTGATGGCGATCAAAATGTGATAAAAGAAGCAGCCGATTTTGCTTGTGCCTCGCCTTACTCCAAGAAATCCAAAGCAAGATATATGCAAACTTGTAAAGCATTAAAAATGTTTTTTTTTTAATTTTGCTGTCCTGGCCATGAAAGTTTTACTTTCGTAGCTAGCGCCTTAGCAACCAGGTAACTGGAAAGTTTACTTTCATTATCGCGCGTGTTGCTAACATTGACATTTGTTCATTAAATAACACATCGCTATAAGCCCTACGTTTTCATTTGGATGGGCTGCTGTTGGTTTTTTTAAACGCTCGTTACATTCTTTTATTGCACAATCCTCCAGAGTATTTCCTCCAGGGTATTTCCTATTCTCACCTACTTCGATCCCTTTGAATTAATGTAGAGTAAACACGATTTACTTTTCATTAAGTTCAACAAGATCAGTTTTTCAACCAAAATTATGGAACTCCTATGGGACACCCTATCATTTAATTAGACTATTCAATTACGAAAGAATTGAAATGCGTATCATGTACTTTGTCTATGAAGTAATGTAATTAAAAAAGTTGTGTTGATGATCGATTTTTTACTAAAATTATTTTGAATTAGTTGATCCTGAGAAGGTTTGATAAATGTATGTAATAGTTCAGTAAGTGAAGCTTTTAAATCCCAGCCCGAAAACGATGTACTGAATTTCCAAACTTTTTTCTTCAACATTCTTCATAAAGTATGTACATAAAAATCTATATTGTCATTAGTGAGTCTGTGGATTGGCAATTATTATATAATGTGGATGAGGTCGAATCAAAAGTTAGTATTTTAACATAAAATATTATGAATTCTTTTGATAAACACAATCACAGTTAAAATAAGCAAACCTAAATCTCCGTGGATAACCGATGTTATCAAAATCATGATTCGGGAACGTAATAAATTACTAACCAAATATAAGAAAACCAAACTACCAAATGATTGGGAAGCTTATAAAACCATGAGGAATTATGTTGTTAATGCTATCAGACAAGAAAAGCTGGCTTACCTAAACAGTATTTGTAAAACAGGCGATTCAAAACAAATATGGAATACTCTTGACCGACTTAATATTCATTCTAAAGCTAGAAATTTAGACCTACCACAAAAATTGAGCGATGTAGAACAAATAAATAACTTTTTTGCATCTGGTATGAACTTTAATCTACCAATTTCATTAGAGACTATTAACAAATATAATGACAGTATGCTCGGTGATAGTTTTTTTTACATTTTCTGAGATAAGCGAAAAAGATATATTCATTGCATTAAAAAGTTTAAAGTCGAACTGTTCTGGATATGAAGGATTAACTCGTCAAATGTTAAATATCTGTTGTCCTTTCATCGTTCCACACCTTTGTCATATATTTAATTTTTGCATTGCTAGTGGAAACTTTCCAGGGGCATGGAAGAAAGCTGTAGTACTTCCCTTGCCCAAGGTTAATCAGCCGGAGTCATTCTCAGATCTACGACCAATTAGCCTACTCCCTATTTTATCCAAATTGTTTGAAAAAATATTACATCACCAAATTTTTTGTTTTATGAATAATAATAATTTACTAGCAAAATACCAGTCCGGCTTTCGCAGGGGATATAGTTCTGTCACCGCACTACTAAAAGTGCAGGATGATATTATTACTGCTGTGGATGAGGGAATGACAACAGCCTTAGTTCTTCTTGATTATAGTAAGGCATTTGATGCGATAGATCATAGATTATTGTGTGCAAAGCTTCATTATTATGGGTTCTCAGATTTTGCAGTCTCATTTATTAGAAGCTATCTAACAGATAGGTTTCAAGCTGTGCGGTTGGGGTCATCCACATCTGGTGATGTTATGCTGTCAAAAGGTGTTCCTCAAGGTTCAGTACTTGGGCCGTTACTGTTTATTATTTTTACTTCAGATATGGGAGACAATTTGAAACACTGTAAACATCACCAGTATGCGGATGACACCCAGTTGTACATAAGCTTTACTAAGGATAATGCCTATGAGAAACAATGCAACTTGAATGATGACTTGGAAAATATATACACATATTCAATATGTAACGGACTTAAAATTAACCCTACTAAATCTGCAGTAATATTCTTTGGGCCGCATAAACTGTGGGCGAACGAAAATTTTAAATTGCGCATGTCAAACTCTGAGCTGAATCCTGGTAAAGAAGTTAAAAACCTGGGCATCGTTTTTGATAATGAGCTTAGGTTTAGGGCACATATTGCTAAAATTATACAGAGGTGTTATATGTCTTTGAGGCATTTATTTCGTAATAGAAGTATTATCAACTTTAAATTTAAGATAGCCCTATGTGAATCCTTGTTCTGTCACATCTGAATTACGGAGATATAGTGTATGGTTTCAGTTTGGATCAAATAAACCAATATCGACTACAAAAAATTCAAAACACCTGCATTAGGTTTATTTACAATTTACGTTCCTTTGACCATGTATCGCATAAACTGAAAGAATTAAAATGGTTGAATATAAAAAACAGACAAATGCATCATTTCGGTATATTTTTATTTAAAACATTAAAGACCAATGTCCCATGTTATCTTAAAGAAAAAATTGAATTTAGACACACACTTCATAATACCAATTTAAGAATCAATTACAATTTAAATATACCAAAACATAAAACATCACTTTATAGACGATCTTTCTCATATTCTGCAGCCAATGTTTTTAATAATTTTCCAATCACCCTAAAAAATAGTCAGTTATCTGTAAAAACTTTTAAAGTTAAACTATTTGATTGTTTATTACAAAAACAGTAAACGAGGCAATTATTTCATTTTCTCTTTGTACGTACTTCTTTTGTTTTGTACATATACATTAGTATTCATATATATACATTTTTTTTAAATTTTAATTAGATTAGTTTTATTTTATAGAAACTCAATTAATCTAGATGTAATTTTTGCAATGTTTTCAATTAGCTCTAGATAGTAAAATTTTTTGTTGTTATTTATATCATGTATTTGTTAAGCTCGGTTGAGTCTGAATAGATATTAGCTAAACTCCGCCGAGGATAAAATAAAGGCATATTATTATTATTATTATTATTCCTGTTTCTTGGTTAGGGGTGGTTAGGGGTGGTTAACCTACCCCTAACCAAAAAAAAATACACATAATCTGATAGAAAATCACATTATAAAAAAGAAAGGTCTTATACACTTTTTTGCTAAAATGCATATTTTTCGAGTTATTGCGAATTGAAAATTTCAATTTTCACCCCCTAAAATCAGTATTTTTAGACGTTTTTTTTTAAATTATTGGAAGAATGTGGACTTTAATTTAAAAAAATGTTAGGGTACAAAATTAAAGTTTTTACGAAAACAAATCGAATGTTTTTTTCCTTTTTTTTTCTCCGATGTTTAGTTTTGGAAATATGGCATTTTCAAAATGGCACCGAAACGTTTAGAAAAATATACGACGTTAAAATCTAAAACATGCTCAAATTTTTTAGATTTTTTAAAATAATTATTTTTCATTCTGCACCCACTTTCAGTAATGAAAATTTTCATAATTTTTTTAAAAAAATCGTGTTTTTGGAAATTGCTCAGAAAATATTTTTTAATAAAAAATGATGAGTACAAAAATGAAGCTTATAAAAAAACGAGTAGCTTTGGTTTCTTTTTTATTTTCCTACTGTCCCAGAGATATAAAGGTTTAAAGATGGCGCTTGAGTGCATACTCAAGAAAATTATGTATTGAAAATTGAAATATCTCAAAAACTATTAGATTGATAAAAACATGATATAAGAATGAAATGAAGTTTTTATTTTTTTACCTACGACAGACTGTTCCAGAGATATTATGACAGTGTGAAATAATGTTGAAACTTTTCAGTTTGTACGTGCATTTTAAATGTCTATAGTAGGTAGAGAAACGAGCAATAGCCGTCCGAAGAATACGCAGAAAAATAGGGCTGCATTGCACTTGCATGTTTTAGAGTGCAGATTAAAAATGTTGTTTAATTAATTTACTTATTACGTATTAATTTGATTTATTTATAACAATTTGTATTTTTAATAAAATTAGACATATAGTCTAGGTGCCGCGTACATAAATGCAATGTATACATATCCTCGTATAACTTCTTGTACGGCATAATTGCGCCTAGTCTATCACTTTTTTCCTTTGCGAAAATTTTTGTTAACGCGGCGTTCCTCCTCGGCATGAAAAAGACGATTTCCACGCGTCGGACTGGAAAATCGGCAAATATATTTTGTCGGACAATTTGAGAATTGAATTCTACATATGTATTCTATATATTCTACAAACTGTCCGACAAAGATTTTGGACGTTAAGGGTGTCTACCACCCTAAATATACATAACATAACTTTAAAACATTTATTGATAACCAGCTGATTTTTTTCAAGATTGCTTAATAAAAATATGTAGAATCCAATTTTCGAATTGTCGGACAAAATATATTTGCCGATTTTCCAGTCCGACGCGTGGAAATCGTCTTTTTCATGCCGAGGAGGAACGCCACGTTTACGAAAATTTTCGCAGAGGAAAAAAGTGATAGACTAGGCGCAATTATGCCGTACAAGAAGTTATACGAGGATATGTATACATTGCATTTATGTACCCCCGCACCTAGACTAATACTCTCTTGTGACCATTTTTAATCCACCTTTTTTTAAATAAATTTAGACCTAATTCAGCTATCTAAAAAACATAAGTATATGGAGTTTCGTGAATATATTTGTAACATTGGAAGAATTATTAATTTTTCAGCATTTAAGGTGGTTTCAACCACCTTTCCTATGTTTTGACCTCATAATCATATTCAGCGATCTCAAAAACATAAGTATATGGATTTTTGTGATTTTAATCGTAAAATTAGAAGACATTAATTTTTCAGTATTTAAGGGCATTATTTAACATAGTATTCGTATTATTATTTTCGTCTAATAAGTTGTGACCTCACAGTCGTATTCGGCGACCTCAAAAACATAAGTATATGGATTTTCGTTAATTTATTCGTAAAATTAGAAGAGTTATTGATTTTTCAGATTCTTTAAAAATAAAAAGCAGGTAATGCGACAATATAAATTTGATGTACATATTTTCTAAAGCATATTGCAAAAATTAAGGAAATTCCTTTCATCGTTTTCGGGCCGGGAATTTTACCATTTTTATTGCTTCGTTTACTGTACTATAAATGAAAATCGCGTTTAATCTTAGTATTTGAAGAAACAATATTTCACAGGTGATTGCAGACCGATTTTTATTCATTTTGATCCAATCGAGGCCTTCTATGATTAAAACTAAGAATTAAAAAATATATAATATTGTTTGAAAATAAAGGTAATATCTGATCATATATTTTTTGACCAGCACGACCCAAATTTGCAAAAAGATACAGGTTGTCCCATTTAAAAATTTGATTTTTGTGTTAATTGCATCGAAACCGGCAAGCATAGTTTTTTTTACCTAATGAAATTTTCTACTTTCACTTACAATTTTTATCATGATATACACTAGTAGAGTTTAAAACAAGACCTTTGTTGACTTCCGTGGAACATTGAAGGGTAAAAATGTACCGATAACGCCATTACGTAGTACTCCTAAATTTGGCAGACGATAAGGGTGAGAAACCGATAAAGATAGTCGAAGATTTGCGTCATTTCTCTAGCAGTATTTAAATTTTTTATTAATTCTCCATAATAACAAAGTTATGCCTATTTATATGCAAAAGAAATTATTGTTTAAAGCGTAAAATATTTCCTAAAACCTCGCGTAGCTCTCTTATTGTGTAAATATTTATTTTGTTATTTTTGTTATTTTTTTTTATTTTTTTTTATTTTTTTTTTTCATCGCCTTATTTATTTTAATGTCCTGGCGGAGTTTAGCCGATAGCTATTCTACCACTCAACCAGGACAGACACACACATAGACAACATCACAACACCCATTCCCTGCGACATTGTCATCTGCCGCAGCTGAGACTCGAACTCAGAAGAGGAGAGCGACTAAACCGTGTTGTCTCTCACACAACCGCAGTCTAGCCCACTGCTACCATCTCGTCAACACGGCAACACTACACATCCATCCATACCGTAGCCAGGATTCGAACCCGGGACCCCGTGGTCCCAAGCCTAACACCTTAAACACTGCGCCATCGAGCCGGTGGCGCAAAGTTCCACTCGTGATTCTAGACAACGAATGAAAATTTTAAAAAATTTATCACAATAAAAGTTGTAGCATATACTATCAAGATTCAATTACTTTATTCGGTTTTAAATTTCGATAATAAATAAGCGAGTTATGAAGGAAATAGTTAGTTGTCAAAATTTTGCTTAAACCCCAGTTGCAATTATCTCGACTTCTGCCATTTCCTGTCTCACTCTAAGATGCCTACCGGCTCGTCACCCTGCCCGCGAAGTATACTCACTCGTGAATGAATACTGGCATGTAGAAAATTGTTAATTACATTTTTTTTATTAAGTACTCATATATATGGTGATTATTTTAAGGCGAACATTAGAATATTTCCTACTTGCAGATGAGATAGACATTTGAGATTTGGCACCCTACCATAGCCGACCACTAGAAAATAATAATTTCAAAATGGCGGCACTTCCGGAAATATCGGAAGTCGATACCAACTTGTTTATTTTATATGGAACATTCATGTAGAAAATCCTTATTTGCTCTTTGGCCCGTAGAGAGAACATAAGATGAGCTACTGTCTACAATAAAAATAAATTCCATAATAGTGTACCAAGTGTTTTATTTTTCACGTTACTTTTTTTTGTCAAATTCAAACCTTAAAAACATTTTTATTTCAAATGAAACACCCTGTATTTTTTTACATCAAATTATGTTAAATTATATTCCCTTTTTTTCTACTAGAGTAATGTAGATGTTAAAGTTACAACTTTTTGAAATATTGGCAATTTTCTTAAATGTCCAAAAATTCATCATTCATCCATCAACTTACCCATGATTAGAAACAATCATTAATGTGAGTCATTATCTTATGTTAAATAATGCAAGCACGTTTAAATTACACCCACGAATACCTTTAGATTTGTTTATTATTTATGGAAAATGTGATAAAGTAATACCAAGAACATGTAATACATACTCGATACCCTCAAGAACAGAAACCATCCACCATACACTGTAAAACGCATATTGGATAACTTTAGAATATTTGGCTTTGTCAAATGGCACGTGCCAAATTTTATTATGGCAATCGATGTAGAATTAAATTTGAGGAGGACTTATATCAGCATGTCCTATACCTAACCCCTTACCTTTTTGAATTATTCGCAGGTTTTTGTTGAAAATTATAATGTATCCAAAAAAACATAGCAGCCTCTGAGACAATTGAAACAATAGAAACAAAACAACTAAACTTAGATAAGTGTTTAATACAACATACTATACTATGTAGATATCTACCTACCTAATTCAATTTGCTAATATTTTGGAAATACTTGATCTAGCGTCAAATGACTACTAACTATGTATAATACAGAAGATGCTCCATATGTGCACCGTTGGTTCAAACACTCAATAATCCGACGTTAGACATTTCTGATTTCATTCCCATCAATCTCATTCATGGCTGTGTTATTTTTAATCTTAAGTCTTCGCTAGTCACGGGTGCAGCTTGATAAACCAGATCCTTAACTCGCCCCCATAAATAAAAAATCTAATGGCGTCAGATCCGGTGATCTTGAGGACCAAAGAAATGGACCTCCATTGCCCCACAATCTGTCTTGAAATGATTCTTTCAGTCTTAAGTCTACAGCATTTGCTGAATGCGCTAGTGTTCCATCCATCTGATGAATGAACGGCATGCCGCAAGACAAATTCTTGAACTACATTGTTAATAATCTCTAAATATTTATTCCCATTCAAATTTTCAGCACACACGTACCAATGTAATCGATTATCCATTACTAAACAGAAAACGTTTTATAGGAAATTTAATTTGATTTTCAACTTCAAAGATTAGGTGGGGATTTGCGGCGATCAAAAATATCGATTTCTTCTGTTGAAAACTCCCAGCTGTGCAAATTTCGCTTCATCCGTCCAAATAATTCGTCTCAAAAAATTGTAGTCTTCCTGTATTTTCATCAAAAGCTCTACCAAGAATTACTCGTCTGGGATAATCGGTTGGCCTAAGCTTTTGTAACCGTATGAAGGAGTAGACATGTTTTTGATGATCATGTAAAATTCTCTGTATCGAGGAGTAAGCCAATGCCAAATCAAAAGTTGCTGCTCGTATCGATGATCTTGGAAACGCGTCAAAATATCCCAGAACGTTTATTTGATTGTCTTCAGATTCCCTAAGAGGTTTAGTTTTCCTTCTTGGACTTGTTTTTCAGTCTTGAAAACTTTTGTTTATTTATCCGGGGCAAATTGGGATATTTGACATTAAATTCGCGACAGGTTCTTGCAACGATTTTCTGGCAGTTGTCATGTATCACAGATAAGTCAAAAATCACTTCATTGGTATAAAGGGTCATTTTCGTTTATGAAAGATCAGCAAAACGTAATTAATTTCAATTACAACTAAAAACTGACAGTTTAAAAGTCCATTTGTTCTTTTATCTTTATTGTTTCAATTGTCTCATAGGCTACTATGTTTTTTTTGCTCAAAAATACGTATTAAGTATAGGATATGCTGATATAAGTCCACCTCAAATTTAATTCTACATCGATTGCTATAATAAAATTTGGCACGTGCCATTTGACAGAGCCAAATAATCTAAAATTATCCAATATGCGTTTTACAGTGTATGGTGGATGATTTCTGTTCTTGTGGGTATCGAGTGTTACGTGTTTTTGGTATTACTTTATCACATTCTTCATAAATAATAAACAAATCTAAAGGTCTTCGTGGGTTTAATTTAAACGTGTTGGCATTTTTACTTCCACGTCCAGTGGAAGTATAGTAACGACAAAAAATTTTTTTTAAATTTTTATTATCCAAATAGGCTTAAAATGTCATGAAACGTCGAGATTTTAAGTTTGAGCGAAAAAAAATTTCTGTCTGTTGGTCTGTCTGTCTGTAACTTTTTTTGTGCGCACGTTTACTCTGGAACCGTTTAAGATATTGACTTGAAATTTGGTACACATATGTACTTTAACGAGATCTAGAACTAGATTATATTTTCATCTTGTTCCGTCGAAGGGTTGGGGGGTAAATTGGGGTAAATTTAGGGTAAATGGGTAAATCAAGCAGGTAAGAGTCCATGAAATTGGTATTTAGTATATACAAGAGAAGCTAAGGTCTCAACAAAAATTTTGGCATTAGCCACCCCCACCTCCTTATTAAAGGGGATGAAAAAAATTGTGATTTATTGTATGTTCAGGAACCAGAAACCTCAAAATATTTTTTTACTTCATCCACCCCCACTACCACCCCCCTATCACCACCTCCACCCCACTACCGATGTGGGGTATCGTTTTATGGGTTTTTGGGGTAGAGGATTTCAAATATTATATTATTAAAGTTCCATAAACAATTATTTTCACATACAAAGTTTTTTCGTTGTGAGTGACTTGGATAGAGAATCTGGATGTGGAAGTAGTGATTCCTTGGGCAGCGGTTTTTAACATTAATGATTGTTTCTAATCATGGGTAAGCTGATGGCAATTTTTACTAAACATTTTTAAACATTTAAGAAAACCGACAATATTTCAAAAAGTTCTAACTTTAACCCCTACAATTAATACTTATACTATAAAAAAAGGTAATTTAGTTTAACATAATTTAATGTAAAAAAATACAGGGTGTTTCATTTGAAATAAAAAAGTTTTTGAGGTTTGAATTTGACAAGATGTAACGTGAAAAATAAAACACTGAGTATCCTATTATGGAATTTATTTTTATTGTAGAGAGTAGCTTATCTTGTGTTATTTCTACGTGCCAAAGAGTAAATAAGGATCTCCTATACGAAGAAAGTTATAACGGTTCTTGCAAACCGTTGAACCTGTCAAATTTTTTATTAAATGGCAAATATCTCCGACACTGCTCGCTTTAGGTATAGGGTGTGTACATGTTTTGACTCAGAATTATATGATCATTTCGAAAAGTCGAAAATATATAAGGTGTTCCATTTAAAATCCACCAAAATACCAAATCTCAAATGTCTATCTCATCTGCAAGTGGGAAATATTCTAATGGCCGCCTTAAAAGAATCACCCTGTATAGTTATGCAAAATATGGAGTCTTTATCTAGCAATACTGATTAAACGTCAAAAGTTTGTAAATCAAATTGTATAATTTGTAACTAAATTGGTAAATGCAGATCGGTCCTATGCAGTTCTATTCATAAAGAAAATAAAACACTTGGTATGCTATTATGGAATTTATTTAGATTTTCATATGGCCTGATCTGATGAACAAGACACGAAATATTGAAAGAAGAGAAACGTCACAAAAACACGTTTTTCAAAATTAAAACTTAATTTCCAACGCTCATCTCCCAGATTGGACGAAATGTTACTGTAACTTCTTGATAACATACAGATTGCATTTCCATAAAAGAACCCCCCTAAACAATCGTTGAAAGAATCACAGTTTTATTAGACCATTTTCGACTAGTTTCGACAACTGTTGACTTTTTATTGTTATGCTTGCATATAGAATTCTACGTCTTCAAAAATGTGATATTAGACCATTACACCTTGTATTATTTTGCATTCAGTCAAAATTTCTAAAAAGAAAAACAGAAAAATCATCTGAAATATTTTCTTTGTAGGCTGAAGATGGCGACACAGAGGCTACGGCGTTGGATCTGAAGAACGTGGAAGGTGTGTTCTGGGTAACAATTAGTGGAACAATTCTGGCTTTCTTCATGGCTATGCTGGAAACTATCTTACACACCGCTAAGAGATCTGTTAAAACTAAAACGGCCTTCAGAGTTGCCTTAAAGGAAGAATTCAAATTTATTTTGAAATTCGGTGAAATGGTGAAACCGGTGTTTACCAACTCCTCGGAGGGAAGTGCAAGCAATAAATTCCAGTCTGTAGAAAAAGAGTTGCCCTATGGCTGGAAAGAACAGCTAGTGGAAAAGACAGTTAGTGCAGAAACTTTAGAAAGTAATACCAATAGTAATAAGAGTAAAAGAAGTAGAAAGAAAAAGAAAGAGTTTAAAAAACAAAGTAGTCATATTACGTATTAGTTGTGATTTCAGATTTGCAGTAGGAATAATGTTATAATTTATTTGTTATATTCTTAGATAATTTTCGTGATTTAAGAAGATATATATATATTTATGACAAAAAATTGAAACAAAAGACTTTTATTTCTGGGAAATTAGGCCAAATGTTAATCGAAGATGGATTAGTAACTGGTGGATGTCAGGATGGCTCCGGACACGGGTGTTCGGGTGCAACAGATGTAAAATTATTAATGTTTAATAAACTTGTTTTGATTTTATTTGAGATATTAGTTAGTAGGTCTCTTAAGGACTTTGTTTACTAAGAGCACATAGTTCCGACATTTACAACCACTAATCTTGGGACGTGGAAGTGGCTTTGACTTACTTGCTCACGTTCTTTTCGTAGTTATCGTGCCAACATTAGAGAACTATTTAAAACGGAATCCGTAACAAAATAAACTATTCTAGAGCTTTCCTTGTAGAGGATATATGTTATGAAATCGACAGGTATTATCATTTAAAGCCTTGCAGAGTTTTTTCTTCTTCTAAATGTCTTGCATCATTGCTATAATTTGGTCAACTTAATTTTCAAATATTTTTGTTTAATTTTAAAATATCAGCTTTGCTTTACAGTTTCTGTTATTATCGAGTATAATAATTAATATTTATTTATCTTACACATTTATCTTACATCTTTTCCATATATTTCAATTTTTTTATTTAATTTTTTTTTTATTTCATAATATTTTCAATTTTTCCTGTATTTCCCCAACTGTTTTTTTAAACAATTGTTTCTTTTTATGTAAAATTTTGGACCAACCAACGTCAAGTGCAACTGCAAGAAGGCTCATCTAATAAACTTCTGCTGTTCGAGAGCTTTTGGACTCACCGAGTGGACAAGCGCTAATAACCTGGAGTACTCACAGGTAATCTTCAGGGTCCTACCATACTCCACTCTTCAATTATAAAAAAACTGTTATTTTATTGATTTTATTAAATTCAATTTATTGCGTTTTTCCCCTAATTTCGTATAGCTTTAAAATTTGTAATATCTATCTAGTCTTATTAAACTCTTCGCAAAAACGGAGAGTATATTGTATTTGATTGGCACATTTCTAAATCAGTAAATATCGCTCGCAGAGAAAAAATTTTCATATCATTATGTGAATTCTGAACAACTTTAAAAATGTCCGTCCGTCCGTCCGTCACTTTTCTTTTAAGCACGATAACTTAAGAAAGAAAAGTCCGATTGTATTGAAATTTAGAAAGTCAATCAGTAAATAAAAAAGTTAGTTATTAATCATTTAAATTAGAAAAAATATATTTTCTTAATTTTTAACATTTGTACTTAAAGAGAAATTTTGCAAAATTGTATTCTCTATATTACTTCCATACCCAGTGGAAGTATAGTAACGAGAAAAAAAAAATTAAAAAATTTTTACTGTTCAAATAGGCTTAGAATGTCATGAAACATCGAGATTTTAAGTTTGAGCGAAAAAAATTTCTGTCTGTCGGTCTGCCTGTAACTTTTTTTGTGCGCAGGTTTACTCTGGAACCGTTTGAGATATTGACTTGAAATTTGATACACATATGTACTTTAACGAGATCTAGAACTAGATTATATTTTCATCTTGTTCCGTCAAATGGTTTTGGGGTAAATTGAGGTAAATTTGGGGAAAATAGGTAAATCAACCATTTAAGAGTCCATAAAATTGGTATTTAGTATATACAAGAGAAGCTAAGGTCTCAAAAAAAAATTTTGGCATTAGCCACCCTCACTGCCACCCCCACCCCATTATTAAAGGGGATGGAAAAAATTGTGATTTAGTGTTTATACAAGAACTAGAAACCTCAAAATAGTTTTTCACTTCATCCACCCCCACTACCACCCCCCACCCCACTACCGATGTGGGGTATCGTTTTATGGGTTTTTGGGGAAGAGGATTTCAAATATATTATTAAAGTTCTATAAACTATTATTTCCACATACAAAATTTTTTCGTTGTGAGTGACTTGGATAGAAAATCTGGATGTGGAAATAGTGATTCCTTGGGCAACGGTTTTTTTTTTTTTTGTTGTTTATACATTTTACTAATGTATATATTTCATAATAATATATTTAATTCGTTGAAATATAATACTCGAATGATATATACTACAGACATTAAATTTTATGTCTGATGGTCCAATTGCTTAAGCTCTGTCTGGCAATAACCCCACTGGCGGACTACGTTCAAGAAATCGCTCAGAAATTCTATCAATTCAAACTGAGCGGTAGTCCGCTTACCCGCAACATAACCCGAATTAGACAGCATAATGCCATACTTATCGATAGAAGACACCCCCTACCATACCAGACGTTGCCTATTTTCCGGCAACTCCCTTAGCCACACTTTCCACTACAACTTGTCACTATCTTAAACTTTGTCCATTCTCAACTTACATCTTTAATCCTTTTCTATTCCCTCTCTGTTTGTTTATTTTGTTCTTGTTCATTCCTTTCTGTTCTTTTTGTTCTTTTGGCCATTTTTGTCTCCAAATTCCATTTAGGCCGATAAATTTATAAAAATCCTGACTCTTTTAAACCTTAACTTTCATTTCACCACATATTCCTGGCAGGAAGACCACCAGGGTGGAATTGCTTCGAACGGTTTTTTTCGTTGAGTTTTGTTTTCTCGTGCCAGCAACCAAAATTTCAAAGTGTTCGCGCTCGTGTTGTGCGCGAAATCGATAATTTTATTGTATAGAGCAGCGATTTCGTAAGTCTATCGTGTCGTTTTTTTTTTTTTTTTTTCGTAGAACCAGGTCAAACATATTAGGTTCCTTTGAGTATGTCACCGGGCATATGAAATCATATTTTACGACATTTTTTTGTGGTCTCGAACTTTTTAAATCAATAAAAAGTGAAAAAAATGTATTTTTAAAGAAAATTGTTTTTTTTTTGTTTCCACCGCCATATCTTTAAAACTATTAAAGGTACCGACATTTTTTTTACGTCAAATTAAAGCACACACTGTAGCGCTTTTACCAATATAAACGGTTTGGGCACAATTCGCACTTTCATTTCTCTAAAAATCAAATAAACTAAAAATACAAATTTTGTGTATTGAAATCTTCACCAATCGATAAACTTTTTTATTTTTGAAAATATTTGCATACATGCAGCGAAGAAAATAAAGCCTAATAATCACAAAAGTTTTTGAAACAATATGTTTTTTCCTAAAGTGTACCGTTTGGCAACAGCGATTTTTTTTATCAGCGCTAAACGCGACATTGGGACGCAATTAATACACCTCGCATGCAGGATTGGTCAGATTAGTCGCGTAGAAATAGCGTTAGTTGAATCTAGATTAATATCTGGCATTCTAGGTTGGGGTGGAGTTGCTTACTGTCATCTAAAAAATTAGATATCATTCATAAAAAATGTGCCACCCCCTCTCAAGGGGTGGCACTTAAAAAATATATATATTTATTGGAGCTGAAATAGAATCAAATTTTAAGAAGAAAAGGTTCCATGCAATTTTTCACATAAATTGATAGTTTTTAAGTTATAACGACTTCAAAATTGCGATTTTAGCTTAAAATAAAAGCTTTTAAAAAAGGTATTTTCAAACGGCTTTCGTCAAGTGTCTCGAAAAGTATTACTTTATCCAAAAAAATGTTATAGACCAATTACAGAAAGCACCCTACAAACTGGGAATTAATTATATTTTTTGTTTATTAATGTAGGATTAATAATTTCGGAAGTATTTAAGTTTATATTTGGTATCCAAGGGTTTCGAAATTACCTTTAAAGATTAAAATGCATTTTTTTCTAAAGCAAGTGCTTTAAATGAGCAAAAAAGAATTTGAGCATTTAGGTAATGCTACGTTTTAACGAAAAACTGTATTTGAGATAATTTTTTTAAATTATTGGCTAATTAGAGTAACAAAACGAGTAAAAAATAATTTGAAAGCGCAATTAATTGTCTTTAATTTCCTTTCTTAGCATGCGTCACAATTTCTGAGATATTTAACATTTAAACTGCATTTTTCGTCTTATGAACGTTCGGATGTCATTTGTAAACTCATATCTCCGAAACTATTAAACCTATGTAAATAAATAAACAAGCGAAATTCATTATTAGTTTATGAGCTTATTTTTGGTCTCTACACATTTTTGAACAAAACTAATATTTATTGATATATTTGGAATAGGAAAAAAAAATACGTTTTATCGAAAATATAATTTAAACTGTATTTTTTCTAAAGCAAGTGCTCTATACGAACCAAAAAATTTGAGCATCTACGTCATGCTGTATATTCATGAGAAACCGTGTTTGAAATTAATTTTTTTTTAATTACTGGCTAATTACAGTAACAAAATGGCGACGTTGTTATTAAAATAATGTGTAGACGGACATTGCTTCGGTCATAACTTCTTTGTTTTTTATGCTACATAAACAAATAAAAAAATAGTTAAGAGCTTAAATAATATCCTGTTATTGTATCTATTAGTATCCTTGGCGTAGGTGTCACAGTTTCTGAGCTATTTAACTCTCACTCTAAATAGTTATCTTACGAAATTATTAATCCTACATCAATAAACTAAAAATATAATTAATTCCCAGTTTGTACTTTCTGTAATTGGTCTATAACATTTTTTCGATAAAGTAATACTTTTTGAGATACTTGACGAAAGCCGTTTAGAAGTACCTTTTTTAAGCTAAAATCGCAATTTTGAAGTCGTTATAACTTAAAAACTATTAATTTATGTGAAAAATTCCATAGAACCTTTTCTTCTTAAAATATGATTGTACTTCATATATTTTTTAAGTGCCACCCCCTCAAAGGGGGTGGCACTTAAAAAAATATAAATAAATTAACAAACCCCCGCTCAATATAGAAACTTTTCTGTGAAACATTTACTATTATACTGCCAAAAATGAACGAAATCCGTTCAATATGACATTGCTTCGAAGTTTTGCATATTTTTTACCTCTAGGTACTGTACTACTACCACCTGTCTTTTTATTATTAAAAGGAGACTATTTAATATTTATTATACAATTTTTTAATATTAACAATATATGATCAATACTACTTTACAATATATGAAATATTGAACAATAATATTGATCCCCTAGATGCTTTTGATCACTACTGTTTTTGTACCTATTGATATAAGTTAAACTACTATATACACCCTGACCGGGATCGTCAGATCGTTGCAGTCGGCAGGCTTGCTACAGCCGAGCACGCAAGAATATGACTTTGGTCCGTTAAAAAAAATCGCTGACTCAATACTATGAACGCGACATGAAAAATTTTTATCCTAAAAACTTTTTTCAACTATTGACTTCAATTTGTACGCAGCATGTATATACAAATTTTCATAAATAAACTTTTTTCTCGATTGCCTAAAATTACGCTACTGAAAATAACAAGTTTGAGTTTCCTATTATTTTACCAACTTAAAAAAAAATAAATCGGGTTCACGTGGGACGTTGTTCGAAGCGCTATTGTGTCTACTTTAATCTAAAAAAAAAATAGCTTGATAGCACAAATATTTTCAGAGATATAGCGGTGGAGACGTTAAAAAACATATTTCATTAAAAATCTATTTTTTTGAGTTTTTCCGAAATAAAAAAGTTCTCGACCACCGAAAAATGTCGTAAAAAACGATTTCGTGTACACGATTATCTTACTAAAGAATCCCACTAAGTCTGGTTTGGTTCTACGCCGGTTTTTTTTTCTCGAGAACTAAGCGACTTTACTTCCAGATTTTACTCTACTAGTACTATTTTAGTTATTTTTAGATATTTTCATATATCATGTTTTTTAAAAGTTATCGTCAGTTTTGAGTTTATGCCTTTTAAACAGGAGCTCTAACTCACCCCATTAACTATTGTTTAGTCGAACCGGACCTGCCCCGCCCAGCCCTACACTCACCGCGGCGCTGCGCACCGTGTTTGTCTGGCTAGCTCCGTGACAGTTTCCGGGAGACACATATTTATAATTTTAATATTAATAAAGCATTGTTTGATTTGATTTTGGCAATCCAAAGGTATTGTGTTCGAATCCCGGACAGGGTGTATTTTTTTTCATATATTTCTGTTTTACAACAAAGTTGGTATCAGAAAATTTAGAATGTCCAAAAACTAACATTATTTACAAGAAAACTGCGAAGAGTATCCTATAGAATGTGTAACAATTATATAAAAAGCTCAGTAAATCGGCGAAAGTATAATGCTTCCACTGGTTTTTGTTTTTACCATCTTGAAAAAGAATTGTAAACCAGAATTTAATTGTTATCATTATATTGTTAAAATTTTATATTGGTGTTTGATTGTTTTAGCCTGCTACACATACAGGGTCTAATTAGTTTAATGTAATTTAAAAAAAAACTGGTGGTGGGGAACGATTAGACAAACAAAAAAACCTTATATAACATGGGGTCTAAAGCCCATAATTTTGGAGAAAAAAAAATAAACAAAATATACGAACATTTTTAATAATATTGTTTGATAACTGCTGGAATATTGGAATATATTATTATCGTCGCGTCTGGTCGCGCACGATACTCTTACATTTGTGAAGATAGCACCGGTTATGTAGACAAAAGAACAAGCTACAAATGGTCGGCCTGTTTAAACTCCTGCTGTCATCCTGTGCTTGCGGTTGTTCAGAAAGAGATAACGAATTATTCACATTTTTATAATTGGTATAAAAAGTTGAGTTGAAGTGGTCCCATCAAAGTGCCGTGCTTCTTGCTTTGAGACTGTGCGGCGGCGAGGTCACAAGTCACAAGTCAGTAACACTTTTTTATGACTTTTTAAAAGGAAGTAAGATTCGTAACTATACATCCATTGACCCGGAAAAGCAGTGGTTCTCAAATGTCTCCACCATAACATTCAAATTTTTGACCTAGGTCAATTTTTTCAAAGTACCGCTAGAGAAAAAAGTCATATATTTTTTTTGTTTGTCCAGTCGGTACCCATTGCCAGTTTTTTTTTAATCACATGAAACTAATTACACCCTGTATATTCAAGAATAATAATTACCGCACCTAATATTTCTCTCTATCTCTCTTGATTATTAAAATTAAAAATAGGCTGACGCGTTTTTGGTTTATAGCTACTTCAATAATTAAATTCGCGTAAGTTGCCTACTCCCTACTATAGAGCTAATCTGGAGCTAAGTTAGCGTACATCTTGTTTAGGTTGCCCACAGAACCTGGCAAAGAGTCGTTGAACTTTCCTAATAATCCTGCTAAGTTTTAAAATTTTATGAACTTTGTCAAATATAGGGCAGTTATTGACATTGGCCTAATTTTACTGGGTGATATGTTGTATTATATAAAACTAATGTTCTGAATCTGATGGCACAATGTTTTTCAGAAAAATATTTATCTGCTTCTTCACAATTCGATATGTGCTAAGTGAAGAAATTCAATTAGGTAAGTTCTGATTGTCGTATTTCTTTATTTATATACAACAATGTGTTCTATTGTCAAAATAATATAGTGCACCCGTTTCAAGATGCTAAAAATGTTTTGTTTGCATCAAAGCTAATTAAATTCTGTATTTAATTAATTTAAGATACACTTTATTTATAAAATTAGGCCTCATTTTACAAAAATTAAGACACAATGAAATTTTCTTTATTAGTAATTTATATAAAAAAATAGAACATTTAAAGGTCGTGTTCAAGGGGCTTGTGGTACGCTGTGGAATATTTTGATAAGACCATCTCAATTACTCAGCCATACAAAAAAAAAAGTTCTATGCAGCGGACCAAATTATATGGACCTGGTGAATTTTTCGACGTTGAATCTGAATCCGTGGTCAGAAAAAAATCTGTCGTGTCAGTTTTGTTTTTTAGTCAAAAACATACCGTAAAATGGTGTAAAATCATAGGAATAATGTAATAGCTCTTAATGAAGTGTGAAAATGGTAGATGTTTTATAGTCGAGAGTAGAGAATATAAATTCGACTCACAGTAAACTAATTCTAAAAATTAAACCGAAATCCGCCCTTATGGGGGGAGTAAAAACTACCGCTAAAACTCAAAAGACGCAGGTGAGTGTAACAAAGGCCAAATTTGTGTATCTCTTAGTGCAAAATATTTGACTCTGGTGGCTCAATGTTTACTCAATCCGAAAACTACCCCCACCTCTCATGGGAAAAAAAATTCAGGCAGGGTGAACAAATATGGAGTAAATTCATTCCAACCACCAATACATGACTAGAGACTACTTAAAGGGTGGTAAGAGCTACCTCCATGCTCAAATGTTACATATGGGTGCTATTAAAATTCAGAAAGTGTCAAATACTTGTAGCTCATTGTGTCAAATATATAAATCTGGTTCGACAACTACCCAATCTTTTTATTGAGGTTGAAGATCAGCCCTATTGTAGTGGAGGGTAAAAACTACCCCCACATACGGACAGAAATAGATAGACGGGAATTTAGTTAATTTAGGTATATAGCTTACATAGACAGAAGAAAATGGTCACTGAAGAGATAACATCCTATATCTATGACTAAAAAAAAAGGAAAAGAAAACCACGGAAAAAATATTTTGAAGATAAGAGAAAAAAATCATAAGTAAAGAAAATATTTGGATGGATGGTCGAAAGTATGATATAAATAGGAAAAAGAATAGCTTTACACAGATTAAAAGATAGATAAGTTGATAAATGTTAAGATAAACAGTTGAATAAGCAGGTATGGTATAATAAATAAAACACAACTGGTTAATGCTTAATGTATGAATTTATAATAATTTTGTTTAATATTACAGTTTCGAGTATTGTCCGCATGAAATGGAAATCCGGCGGTCTGGCACTCCAAAACGGTCGGACATTAAAATGGGATTTCGAAAAAAATACTGCAATTTAACCGGCAGGATCTATTTTTGTTTTAGAGTTTACTTGTTAGATTACTACCTCCTAAATTAATTTTAACTGGTCTGCCACTCGAAATCGGTCGTAAAATGGTGGCCAGATCAACTTACACTTTAAAAAAATTGATGTCAATTTAACCGAAAGTATCTAGTTTTAATTTTTCAACCAAATTACAGATCAGTGCGTGGCTCTTACGAATTGCTCGGTCTGGCAGTAAAAAACAGCCGGATCCAAGATGCCAGATCGGTTTTTGTAAGGTAGCAAAGCTTGTTAATCGTCGATTACGAGTGAGCTACATTATTTCCGGGTTGATGGTATATTAAAAAATTGATGGAAATGTAATTTAATTGTATGAAAAGAATTATAAGTTTTTCGTCAACATTAGTTTTGACATTTAATTAAAAGATAGCTTGAATTTCACCCTCATAGATTTGTCAGTAATGCTATAAAATCCAATTATGTTTGTAATATTTTCTGTTCTCTACCACGTCACGAGTATTTTCGTTATTCATCGTCTTCGTCTCCGTCATCTTCCGAAGGGACATCAGAATCGGTATCTTCATCGTCTAAAAAGAGTTAAAAATTAGGTAATTATTACTATATTGTATTCAACATACCTGAAGCCTCCGCAATTGCGTCGATAACAACAGGTGGAGCGTCTCCATCAAACCACACAGGTTCGTATATCCCAGAAGGACCTATCTTCCAGCCATAGTCATCGGGATTTAATGGCTACATCGGGTCCTGTTTTTCGGCGTTCATCCATATATATGTTTGAAATATACTTCTTTTCACATGCAGCAGCAGTGATGATTGGCACGGGGGAATTGATAGGGAATCAAATGTGGCGAAGCTCTTAACAAGAGGCTTATTCATTTTTCTGGGTTTGTAAGCCATCTCAAATTTTCTGTCCTTGCGTCATTAACTGTTGGACACCTAGGGAGATTGTACATGAAGCAAACAAATTTCTCCGCCGTAGTTATGGGAACAGAATCGGGTTCCGGATCTTGGTAGAATCTTTGAAAATATTTTTGAAATTCGGAGCTCTTTTCCATTTGTTTAAAAGGAGTAACTTTACCCTTTTTATAGAAGCAAGATGTTGTGTCACATCCTGTGAAGGCATGCAGACCAGGCAAGGCAAGACATACATCAGGACCGAGTTCGACGAACAATTTCCCTACATCTAAATAACGAAGTGAGTTGTTGTTATAAAATCCAACCTCCATCAAAATTTTGGATTCAGCATTAATTTTATGAAAATTACCCAATAAAATAACAAGTACATCGGTGTCATTGCATCGCACTACAATATTATTTGGAGACTGGAATTTAGATATTACATACAATATTCTCGTGGGGTTCACTAGTGACCGATTCGATAAATAAAACAAATGAAAGTTGTATGGTAGGTATTGTTATTTTACTGAGCAGGTACACAATTATGTTTACAAAAATATTCGACCCATATTAAAGTTTGATACATTTATGTTAAATGAGGACATATTTTGAGTTCGGGTTGTTCCACCAGATTGCATAGGTTTGGGTAAGCGACAAACAATATTACATTTTTCTACAACCCGCCCTCCCCTACATTGTTTTCTAAGTAGCCAGAGAGTCGTACATTATTCGTCGTTCAATGAAATGCAGCGTTGCAAGAAGTTTGATCTGGCACCCAGTATCCGGCTGCTTTTGATTGCCATACTTAACAATGCATGAAAGCCATTCAGTGAGCTGTAATTTGGCTCAAAAATAAACATTAGATACTTTCGGTTAAATTGACATCAATTTTGTTTAACTTTGGATTGGTTTGGCGGCGATTTTGCGATCGATTTCGAATGGCAGACCAGCTCGAATTTATTCAGGAGGTAGTAATCTAACAAGTAAACTCCGAAACAAAAATAGATCTTCCCGGTTAAATTGAAGTAAATTTTTTCGAAATTAGAAACGCCGCCAGTTTAACGTCCGGCCGCTTTGGACTGCAAGACCGCCAGATTTCTATTTCATGCTAGCTCCAGACTTGAGTAGTATACGTAACTGTATTAGATCTTTTCGGTTATATCAAATGGGAGCTACCTCTTCGACTAATAGAGTAGATTTCTGCCTGGAAGATGGTTGAGGTGTTGCCAAGGACTTTAAACAGCCTGCATCTAGTCCCTGCTACGCCGACACCTACCTCTTCGACCATCGTATATCTAGCTGTATACCAGATGAATGACTCTTTCTCCATCCGCAGTGCTTCCACCCTGATCGCTTGACGGCTCTCAATCAGCACATCAAACGTCAAAGTCATGTTTGATTGGCATTGAGTCAGTGGGTTTTGCCATTGATTCAAATTGAATTAGCTCCAGAATCCTTAAGTCACAGAAGACCTATAGGTCTTCTGTGCTTAAGTGACCAACCAGGTTGCCTGGTCTGAATTTAAGTGCCCGATGCAGCCTCAGGACACTAGGTGCTGCCTTTCTCCTCACATGCAGATGCAGAGGAAGTAGATCCAGCATTGCCTCCATAGCTGCTATGGCACACTAATTATTGTTTACCGTTTAGTAACAATCAAAAATATGTTGTGTATATGTCATTGTGATTTATAAATGTCTTTAGAAGTTGTAATTGCATAACATTTCTGAAATCAATGTATAACATTGTTTTTTTATTGCGAAAGCTGGTCTCTTTGAACAAAATGACATTCACGAAAAGGCCTTCCGCTATGCCATTGAAAGCACTAATAGGAACCAACAAAAAGGAGGCTTCACCTTAGTGGCACTGGTAGAGAATGGAATTCCTGAAGACGATACATTCACAGCGGTCGACCATGTGTGCCGTCTTTTAAATATGGGAGTGGTTGCTGTATTTGGACCCAGGTCTTCCTCTAATATCAACGCTGTTCAATCTGTCTGTGACGTTAAGGAAATACCCCACTTCATCACCAGATGGAACTACTTTCACTTGAGAGGTAGCACTGAAATAAGCTTGTATCCACACGCCCCTATGTTGTCAACAGCGTATTATGATATTATTATGGCACTGGGGTGGAAAAGTTTTACTATTCTCTACGATGATAATGAAAGTTTTTTGAGAATGTCTGGCTTGATGCAATCGGCTAAGGATCAAGACGTGATAGTGTCTGTTCAACAGTTAGACACATATTATACAGGAAATTACAGGTAAGATTGGTATACAGCACCATAGGGCATCTGCACGTGACGTCACAAGGTCGTTGCCATCACTTTATTTCTAACGTTTGTGGTTTGATGAGAGTTGTGCTTTGTGATATTCGAAGTTTGTATATTTTGTTTCATTGTGAACAATAATATATTTTTTCTACAACTGTCAAAAAAAGGCTATGTTTACGCATTAATGTCAGTGTCTAAAATGAGACATTTTTACATTGACATTATTTTTTTTGCGTTACCATGACACCGTGCGCAAAATATTTTGCGCATTAGGGTGCAAAATATTTTGCACATCACATACTATTATTGCCTATTTTTTATAATTTTTAATGTATACACGAGAATTAAACAAACATCTAGTTCAAAAATATTTATTGTTTTATCAAATAAATCAACTGAAAGTAGAAATTTTTAAATTATTTTATTTTAAAAACAGTATGATTTTTTTAACTAATGGTTTTAGTTTAACCAAATTAAAGTTGTAGAAAAAATATTGTTTGCATCTCGAGTGCAAAATTCTTTGGTGATCTCGAACGATTTTTTGACTCGGCTGCGCCTCGTCAAAAAACTTTCGTCCTCGATCACCAAAGTAGTATTTTGCGCCCTAGATACAAAAATAACTATAACTGGGTGATTTTCTGTGCGTGTTATAAAGAAATTCGACTCTAATTATGTATAGTAATTATTATTATACGTTGGACGCTGAAAGTCATAAGGGAATAAAGTGGGGTTATTTATTTGTTTATCATCCAGGCAACGACCTTGTGACGTACGTGCAGATGCTCTATGTAGATTCGAGTATTGAATAGTAACGATATTGAACCAAAATTTTTAAGAATAGTTTTTGATCGCGCTTACTTGTAGTTGGAATAACTTTTTATTACAGACCTATTGCATAGTTCAAATGAGTTATACAAAGGAGGCTTACTGGGATACATTAGCAAGTTTATTTCGTTAACTCTCACGTGCAGTTACTAATACGTATTTCGCAGTTATTGCCTCTACTCAGTGTAGTGTAAATTAAATAAGGTTGACATAGATTAAGACCAACACTAACAAGGATTGGACGGTATAATACACAGTACTATATTTTGCATCTTCGCACCTGTACTTTCCAACATTTATTAATTATGCTTTTAATCTATAATATTTCTTAAAGTACTCTACTCTGATGAATAGCAATAACAACGAAACACGTGTCCATAGCTGCACATTTGTTACTTATTGGGATATATTTTGTTCATTGTTGTTTTTTCTTTTGTGTTATAATTTTATATCTTGTAGTGTCTACGATAATACTGAAACTGTTCTAACCAAAAAATTAAATTTTATTCCGTTGCCAATTAGTAATTTCTTTTGCTCGTTAAGTGTATGTATAAATCAACAGAAGTTGAAAAAAAAATACTTATATATCTATTTTAGGACAATTTTAAAAGAAATAAAAAAGAATGGTGAAAAATTCTTCGTAGTGGACTGTAGGATTGAATACCTTAAAGAAGTCTTACTGCAATTTCAACAAATTGGCCTAATGATTGATGGGTACTACTATTTTATAACAAATCTGGATGCACATACGGAGGATCTTACGTCATTTCAATACAGTGGGACCCACATTACCGGGGTAATGTATTATAAACATTGTAGTAAGCGATAACTCTATGTTATAATCAAATATCCTTTAATTATTACTAATACGCTCTGTAGAGAAAAAAATAATTCCCACAAGATTTTTTTTTTATCCATAATAGTAGAGTTGAAATCAAGATCTTTGTTTACTTCCGTGGAATATGAAAGGTAAAAATGTGCTGATTACGCCATTATATAATACTTGACGTGTATATACACCCCTAAATTCGTCTGGCGATATCGGTGTCCAAACAACCCCCAGGGGTGAAAAACCGAAAAAAAGCAGAAAATTAGATATTTGCTTCATCTTTCTAGCAGTTTTTTAATTTTTGATGAATTATCCATAATAACAAAGTTATTTCTATTTATATGCAAAAGAACTGTATTGTTTAAAGCGAAAAATATTTCGTAAAACCTTGCGTGGCTCTCTTATTATGCGAATATTTATTTTGTTATTTTGACAAATTCGTTCCACTCGTGATTGTGGACAGACCAACTAAAATTTTAAAAATTTAATAAGAATAAAAGTTGTAGCGTATACTATCAAGATTCGATAACTTTTTCCAATTTTAAATTTCGATAATAAATAAGCGAGTTATGAATTAAATAGTTAGTTGTCCAAATTATGCCACAACCCCAGTCGCATCTATCTCTACTTCAACCGTTTCCCGTCGCATTCTAAGATGCCTGCCCGCCCGTCACACGCCCCGCGGAGCTCTATAAACTCACGCGCGAATGCATATGGCATGTAGAAAATTGTTAATTACATCTTTTTAGTGTTTTTTTGATTAAGTACTCTTACATATTTATACAATTATTGTAAAATATGGAGTCTTTATCTAACAATACGGATTAAACGACAAAAAAAATCAAATTGTATAATTTAATAATTTGTAACTAAACTGGTAAATTATGTGAAAGTACTACTGACTAAAATGTTTAAAAATAATAATTTTAGTAAACAATGTGGACTGTGCAAAATATTGTGCCATTGAAAACTCAAAGGTAATGTGGCATAAAACTCCCACAAGCAAAAAAATATTTCTCTTTGAAATAATAGGAAGGTGGATATTATTATATTATATTAGAGAGACTGAAATCAGAACCAGCGGGAATAAATTACGGAATTATTGTAAACCAGACAAAAATACCGTAATTCGAGTATATTTTTTAAATAAATGTCATTTCAGCAAAGATTAGTGAATTTTCTCTAATATTTGATTTCAGGATGTGCAATAAGGGGCGGACAATTCAAATTTGTAGTGAAAAGAAAGAAAATAGAGCAAAATCGGCTGAACACGTGCCTCCGAGACCATCTATTTTATTTCCATGAATAAGCCTCCATAAGATCCTTTTATAGGGTTCTAGAAATGACCGTAAGGGCAAACATAGAGTATCGCGTACTTTCGATTTTTATTTTTGTTTATTTGTGATTTTTTTGTACAACCTATATTATAGTTATATTATATTTATATTTATTATAGTTATATTATATTATTAATTAGTGTTTGAGTTTTTCTTAACATTTGAAATTATTTAAACAATTATATTTTGATATACATTAAATTTATAGCAAAATAAAATTGTTAAATAAATTATAATTGTTTGAACAATATCATAAACATTAAAACATAGTGTATAGTGTACGTCAAAAATAATAATAATAATAATTTTATTTATATTAAGTCCTGGCGGAGTTTAACATAGCTACTCCACCAGTCAACCAGGGAATTCGCGATACTATATTTGTGGACTTACGGGGTCACCTTTGGGACCCTATAAAAGAGTCTTTCTTATGGGGGTTAAATTTGAAGAGGAACAGTTAATTTTCGAATATATCTGGCGGTAAGACAGAAAAAATCGAACCTATTTTTTCTCTGGTATAAATTTGAACTACCCTATTGCACATCCTGAAATGATATTTATTTTAAAAAAATTAGTTGTATCGATTTACGGCAGTATTATCTGATTGCTGCAACGTCGCGTCGCTTTAGAGAGCACATTCCCATTATTTAAAAGATAAATATTTTTTTGCTTGTGAAAACAGAGTAAAGGGTTTTATGCAGTTTACCTTTGAATATCCATAATAATGTTACACACGCCTCATTGTTTACTAAAATTATTATTTTTAAACAGTTTTAGTCAGTAGTACTTTCACATAATTTACCAGTTTAGTTACAAATTATTAAATTATACAATTTGATTTACAAACATTTGTCGTTTAATCCAAATTGCTAGATGAAGACTCCATATTTTACAATAATTGTATAAATATATAAGAGTACTTAATCAAAAAAACACTAAAAAGATGTAATTAACAATTTTCTACATGCCAGTACCTATTATAAATATGCATTCGCGCGTGAGTATATAGAGCTCCGCGGGCCGCGTGACGGGCGGGCAGGTATCTTAGAATGCGACGTGAAACGGTTGAAGTAGAGATAGATGCGACTGGGGTTGTGGCATAATTTGGACAACAACTAACTATTTAATTCATAACTCGCTTATTTATGATCGAAATTCAAAACTGAAAAAAGTAATCGACTCTTTATAGTACACGCTACAACTTTTATTCTTCTTAAATTTTTCAGATTTTAGTTAGTCTGTCCACAATCACGAGTGGAACGAATTTGCCAAAATAACAAAATAAATATTCGCATAATAAGAGAGCCACGCAAGGTTTTAGGAAATATTTTACGCTTTAAACAATACAGTTCCTTTGCATATAAATAGCCATAACTTTGTTATTATGAATAATTCATCAAAAATTAAAAAACTGCTAGAAAGATAAAGCAAAAATCTAATTTTCCGTTTTTTTCGGTTTTTCACCCCTGGGGGTTGTTTAGACACCGATATCGCCAGACGAATTTAGGGGGTGTATATACATATCAAGTACTATATAATAGCGCAATCAGTACATTTTTACCTTTCAATGTTCCACGGGACACGTTTCTAAACGACTTTTTCGAATTCTGAACCTCTACTATAATAGGGAGGGTTGCCACAATCATTAATTAAAATTTTCCGCACAAATGTTGTTGCATCTAGGGCTGCCATGTTGATTAACAAATATTTTATAACATATTTTCTTCTTTGCTTTAGATTCGTATTTTAAATCCCAAAAGTCATTACGTGCAGAAGATTAGCCGTGAACTATACGCTGACGATGAATCATCATTTCCTGAGCTTGCTGCTTGGAAATTGAGCACAGAGACTGCTTTACTTATAGATGCCGTCCATATGTTTTCAATTGCTTTGAATGATGTACAGAAACAAAGCTCTCTTACAATTATTAATAACAACAAATCACATTGCAATATGTCAGATAGCTGGGTACATGGTTACAGTCTGGTCAATTTACTAAAGACTGTAAGTATAATTCAAAGTATATCGATATAATGCTAAAGAACACGTCTAATACAAATGCAGGTTATAGAAAGTAAATATTTGTAGAATTACCATAATATATTCTGAAAATAGTTTGCTAACCCTAAAATGGCAAATTACATAGAAATTAAAGATAAATCGATCATGTTCGGAACGACCAAAGGTTTTTGAAAATTTTGCACATTTGCTCATACCATTCGTGATATATTAGCAGATATATCAGCTGATATTACGATTAATACGAGATAAATCGAGGCCGTGTCTAATAGTATAATTTAGGATGTCCAAAAACATACTCCAACTATCCGCGTACGTGACAGGTGGGGCAACACACAAGGTGAGAACTTTTTTTTCTAAGTTAAAAATAGAAAAGTAGCATTGTTCTTTCGTCTGTAGCTCTTAAACGAAGAATTTTCTGGGAAAATGTCAAGAATAATAAAATGTTCAAAATCAATTTTCCCAACTTTTCTATCTCTTGATATAGTTTCGAGCAATGCTTTATTTGCGAGTTATATTGCAAAAAATAAAGCGAAAAATGGCAAAAAATGGAAGGTTTTTGAATTTTAAAGTGTGTTGCCCCACTTGTCACGCGTGGGGATATTTGGCATATGTTTCTGGACATTCTAAACTATACTTTAGAAAAAAAATTGCGGGTAAACAACATTTCGTAAAATGATTCTTTTTGCATCTATTTGACTGGCCTATAAGTAGAGCCACAGAAAAGAGAAGTGAAATGAACATCAAAGGCGGGGACGGAGAGTATCGCTTCTGGTAGAGCCCTATATTTTCAATAAGAGAGGTAAATAATATTCTTGAAATCGTAGGAATTAACTCCCTTGAGAATTGGACGTCATTTCCTCGGAATTTTGTGTTGCTTAAGTATAATTGTGTTTTCATATGTCTGCTGGTTATTTTGTCACTAAAAATATTCAAAAATGTTAATGAAAAAAACCTCTAAAAATAAACAACAAACATAAGAAATCATGAATATGCCACAAATAATGAAATCTTAAAAAAATTCGTAGGGAATATTTCTCTTGATATTAATGAAAAAAATTCTCAATGGTTTTTGGAGGGGAATTCGAAAATTCCAAAAAAGCCCTTTTTGACCCATCCGTGGTAAGGTGTGGAAACCAACTTTTTTTTACTAATTTTGGGGTGTTGAATACGAATCTCTCATCCGAATTGGCTAAAAACATCGGGAAGACAGTGAAACACAACCCTTATTTGGGGGTGGCATTGAAATTGATATTAGAACTTGCAACAAAAAGTTATTCTTTAGTGCAGGACATTATTTCAAAATACTCAGTGTCTTTAGGTAAGTAGAGAGAGAGAAGCAAAAATTCCAACTTCTCCTCACCCTTCACTAGCGATAAGAACGGCGTAAGTTACATATCTAATATACGGTTATTTATTTATTTTTAAAAAAACCAAAACTCCTCGTTAAATGGCTATTATCAGGTTATAATGTGATTACTTCTAAATACTCTTACACCCATTCCCACCAATTAAGGTGGTGGTAGATTTTATCCTTGTAAGACCTAATCACCAAATTTGAAGTTTTTTTTTTATCATAACAAGGTGATTTAATCAATTAAGATGAATATTTCTCACCCCTGAATATTTCGTATTTCTTTGAGGTTGGGGTGTGTATATTACTATCCAGAAAATATTGCTTGTTTTTTATATTAAAAAATTTAGTAATTATTTAAATGACTTTTGGTTGAGAAAATGAGAACCTTCACTTTATGGCACCCAAATAAGGGTTGTTTTTTAATGTGTTTCCGAGATTTTTCGTTAAAACGGGTGACTGATTCGTTTTCAGCACCCCAAAATTAATGAACAGAGATGACTTCCACACTTTACTACGGATGAGCCAAAAAAGATATTTTTTTAACATTGTTCATAGAAATATATCAAGCATTATCTTACTGTAATATTGTATGTCTACATCACGTTGTATAAGGAGCTGGTAATGCAGGAATTGCAATAATTCATTTTAATGAAAATATTTACCCTTCTACACATACCCGTCACTGTTGCTTATGGGATGTTATGTTTATCTATCCCTTTTAATGTACATATAATGTGACCATGTTAGGAGCAAACAAAGTATATGAGGAAGAAATAGAATCTAGAAATAAGTTCTTTGATCGAAGTTTCAAACAAATTGTTGAGATAAATGATGAAAAAAATAGGCCCTAGTATGGTTCCTTGCGGTACGTATTCAATTGTGTTTGTTGTTGCTGATTTTCATATACTGTTTTCTATTTGATAGCTAACTATGCATTGGTTTGAGTGCTGTACCTCTAATCAAGACGTTATCTAAGTGGCTTATTGTATCAAAACCCTTTCTAAGAATAAACAAAACCAAGGTTTAGAGTTGTCAACAGCTTTGTATTTTTTTTTTGTAAGGTGATCGCATGTTCAGGCGACTTACCTTCTCTATTACCAAATTGTTGTATTGATAATATATTGTGTTTATTTAGAAATTTCATAATTTTTGGTTTCAAAAATTTTTGCTATAATTGTTATTAGCGATATAAGTCTATAATTTAAAGGCATCAGCTTATCTCCTGGCTTATAAATTGGCTTTAAAATAGACACTTTAAAAATGTCTGAACAAGTTCCCGATCTATTTATTAAATATGTTAGTGGCTTAACAGTAATTCTTATATTTCTTTAAGGGTTTCAGATTTAATTTCATTAAATCCTGGAGCATTTTTATTTTACAATTTAGATATATAATCTTTTGTGTATTGAATTACATGGTAGAATTCCTGGAATTTTAAAGCAAAAAAATTATTGAAAATATTTAAATCATTTATTTAAATCCAGTCATTCACACTTTTTTATTTAATAGAAAATTATCTACTTTCTGTATATTGGTACCTTACTTGATACGGTCGTTTTGCTTATCGGCTTAATTATTCTTTTAAAAAAATAATTGTTCTATTTTTCAGAGTTCCTATGAAGGCTTAACTGGTTTAATAAAATTTAATAACGAAGGTTTCAGAAGCAACTTTGAATTAAATCTGTTTGAACTTAGAGAGGGAGAAATTGCAGATATTGGAATCTGGGATTCTTCTACAGGGCTAAATGTAACAAAAATGAGACCACGTGAGCACATCGTCAACGAAGATGGAAGCTTAAGGAACAAAATATTCTATGTTGGTATAACATTAGTAAGTATTTTTTAATAGGCTGATAGATTTTAATCAGTGAGTTCTCTTAAATGTCTACTGAATTTTGCATCACAATAGGTAGTGGATTTGAAAAACATATAATTTTCCACGAATGGTAATCCAGACAATATATACATTTGAACAAACATTAAATATAAGGGAACATTTTTTCTTCGATATTGCAGAGAGGTTTAAGAATCCAAGTTTTCGACGTTGAGGAGTCGCTATTTTAGCTGCCGTCTTATTATAAAGGGGAGTAAAATAAGTTTTTTTTTTATAATAACTCATTTCCTGTTGATTCTTCGGAAGAAGTACTTATGAATTTTGTGGAAGATATTTTTTTTAAGTTATAGCGTCGTGAAATTTAACAATTTATTTCATTCACTAATTACATCTATAAACCGATCATAATACGGCCCTGGCCACTTAGCCAGTCGCTAGTCTGAAAACATCCCAACTAACACTAATTATTTTATAATAGCTATACGAACATCTATATCGCCATTGTATAAGAATACAATTTTTATAATTTAGGTCTGAGAATGTTCTCTCAGCATCTATGCAACCACTATATACCCACAAAAGCACAGGTTTATAAAACCTTTTTATCGTTTAAAGGCTATAAAAACAATAATTATAAAACTATTTATACCCCATAGTAAAATTCTTGCAGCATTTATAAAATATCTTAAGAAGCTCTTAAAAAACTATTTTATAAAGGTTCCCAAATTAGAAATTTTGTTGCATTTTCGATGCACTATTACTGCATAACTGTTCTTGGTTGAATAGTTTAAACAGCTTTCTCGTTTCATAACAATTGTATCTACGAACTTATAAAATATGAAAACCTTCAATCGTTGTTTCGTATTGTGACTAAATACATGGATATTGAAATTTCATTTTCATGAGATTACTAAAGCAAAAATTAACTTGCAATTGAAATTTTACTGTCGATATATGATACGATATTCCACAAATTAACAATGCGCCACCGAAATTCTTCAAGTTAAGTGGGTGATCAAGATTTATGAAAAAAATTGTTCTTCAAAATATTGACCTCTATGTAACTAAAACTGTTGTTAATTTCCATAAATTAATTATTTAAACAAAATACGCAATTAAAAGTACATGTGGAGTATTTTAATGTATGCACAGGGGACATTTACTTTTCTTATATGAATTTTTTTAAATGGCGTCTGAAAAAATACAGTTTTAGATCCTCTTTTAGTTGCGTAGAGGCTGCTGCGAAGAGTCTTAAAGAACAATTCAGTTCAATTGACGGTAATAATTATACATATTCTAATTTTTTGTTATATAAATATTGTGACAGAACTATTTAACTCGTTATGTAACAATTATATAGCGACAAAGTTTTTATGTAGAGTAAAGCTTCTGTGAATCATCAGAATATTCAACTCGCTATGCAGTTATTATATAACTAAATATTATTTTTTATTGTATAAAAACTGAAACAGGTTTTACCATAAAACAATTTAGCTCGCTATGAAGAAACTATAAAACTTCAAGCACCTTTAGTTTATAGAGATAGGCTGCGGTTTAGTTTAGAAAACAATTTTGCTTCTTATGCAGCCATTATACAACCACGAAGCTCCCATAGTAGTACAGTTGGTTCTCCTATAGAGCAATTCAGTGTATTGCGCAGCCATTATAAAGCCCCATAGCTCTTTGATTAGTTTAGTGGTAATTACATAGGTATGTATCGTACAAAGTCTAGTGAAAGCAAGTGAATTTCAACAGTCAAACGGTTTCTTATATATTTATTTCACTTGAGATTATGTGAGGTACAGCAAAAATTATTGTCACTGAGTTCTCTGGATTTTTACTAACATTTCCATTATATGTCTATAACATACCATCCAACCAAGTCTGACTTTCACTTCACGAAAGTTTCCACTGCGCTATTATATTTTTTTCCATGTAGACATCATACTGATTATTCTGATGGCATCGGAAACTGTATATGGAGTGACGTATTTCACGTGTTACAATAAGAATAGTAATTCTTTCCCCCACTTGCACTGTTTTATAAATATAACCATTGCAGGTGAAAAATGCTACAACGGCAAACTCTCGGCTGTATAACAGTTCTTTATGCAATCAGTGAGTTCCGTTAAAACACCTTAATAAAGTTTCTGTATAACCGCTTTACAATTAGTTGTAAGAACATTTATATCAATTGGTAATACGATATTTGAGGAGCAACTCACAAATTTTATAATAGCTCTGTAACCAACATTTATGTAATCGTTATAAAATAAAAAGGTTCGCATAATTACCTGAAGCTCCATAAGAGATATGTCGGGAACATTTATAAGGGAATAATAAAACCTTTATAAAATAGTTTTATAATTATGCCGTAAGGACATTCTTAGGGTATTTCTATATCACGAAATTGTCACAGAAAGCAATTAGCAATAGCATGTTAATAAAATATAAAAGAATATTTTTCCACCACAATAAAATAATTATATGAAAATTCATCTGAATGCAAGCGCAATAATGCTGGTTGGAAAATAACATATTTCATACATAAATCCGCCATTTCTCCAAGATGCATTTAGCACATGTCAAATTACTACTCCAGTCGAATTAGACATAATAAACAATTTTGCGTACTGCGGACTTTTTTTTGTGGAAGTTGTTTAAGAGGGCATAATAAGCAAGCACAGAAAACTACACCCTGCTACACCATGTGCGTCCCCTATTTTTAGGGGTTGAAACTTTGAAATTTTACTTATGTGCCCATATCTTTTTCCCTATTGCCCGTAGGGCTCTTTACCAAGTCACGCTTTTCGAAGATTCATCCCTCCTCTACATAATATATATCACACATTTGCCGTAGGACAAACGGTTTTGGCTGTACGATACCGGAAAATGTCGCGCTGTCCGGATTTGGGGATCTTCTGTACAGGACAAACGGCTATTATTTCCAATCTACAATACTACACATACTAATGCCCTTAAGGAGGGATGATGATTTGTGAAAAAACTTTTATCGAATACCTCGCGGTTTCCATGATACGGCATTTTGAAATTTTGAAAACCCTTTTTTAAAAAGAAAGTGAACCTACTTTTTTTCGCTCATTTTTTTTTTCATGTATGTACGACCCTACTATAAGAAAATTTACGGTGGTTTCATTTTAATACATCCGTTGGTTTAGGAGCTAGACAGCAAAATATGCCAAAAATGGCTATTTTGGTATTGTTGCATTAAAAAAACCAAAACCAGTATAATTCTGGTAAATGTTTTTGTTTATCCTAAAAGTCCAATTCATTGCGCATAGAAAATGTGTTTTTGTATTTAAGTAGGATCAACACTTATTGTGTAATAACGATTTATTCCATGTGTTCTCCAGTCTCCTTTTTCACAATTTTTTTTGCGGCCTTATGGTTCATAGCAGGGCAGAAAGCATTATACACGAGGATAGGGCACATAATAGCGTGTTAAAATGGGTTCACTTTTTTTTAAAAAGGGGGTTTTCAAAATTTCAACATCCCATATCATGGAAACCGCGAGGTATTCGATGAAATTTTTTTCACAAATCATCATCCCTACTTAAGGGCATTAGTATGTGTAGTATTGTAGATTGGAAATAATAGCCGTTTGTCCTGTACAGAAGACCCCCAAATTCGGACAGCGCGACCTTTCCGGCTTCGTACAGCCAAAACAGTTTGTCCTACGGCAAATGTGTAATATAAATATTATGTTGAGGAGGGATGAATCTTCAAAAAGCGTAACTTGGTAAAGAGCCCTACGGGCAATAGGGAAAAAGATATGGACACATAAGTAAAATTTCGAAGTTTCAACCCCTAAAAATAGGGGACGCACATGGTGTAGCAGGGTGTAGTTTTCTGTGCTTGCTTATTATGCCCTCTTAAACAACTTCCACAAGAAAAAGTCCGCAGTACGCAAAATTTTTTATGATGTCTAATTCGACTGGACTATACTGGAAGTTTTTTATGGGTTGTTTAGGAAGGTGATTGCAACAATTCTGTGACGAAAGAACTGAGCACATCACATATAGTAGACGGCGCGCAAATTATAAACCCAAAGCTGACCGGAAGGGGGTTACACATTTGAAAAATCACAGACATACATCGATACATCCATGGTCTTTACATTTTGATTTTCTTGTTTGGCCTGATTCGATGAATAGAATCCGAGATATTAAAAATAGAATGATACGTTTTTCAAAGTTTAATTTAAAAAAAAACCGCTTACCTCCCAGACTGGGCAAAATTTTACTGTAACTTCCTGATAACATACAGATTGCATTTTCATAAAAAATTCATCCTTCCCATCCAAGCAATCGTTGAGAAATGCATTTTTTTTTTTCCTTATAATAAAATAAACTTGCAAATATACCAAATTAACTTTAAAATCTAAATATACATTTCAGACAGAACCGTATGCCATGATTAAAGTTGATCACGAAGAACATATTGGAAACGATCAATTTGAAGGTTTTGGGATAGATCTAATTCAAAAATTGTCCCAAATGGAAGGATTTAATTACACATTTATTAAAAGAGAGGATAATATCAATGGGGCCAAAAATGGCGTAACCGGTAGGTGGTCTGGAATGATCGGAGATCTCTTAGAACAGGTAAGTACCCATGTTTCTCGAATCTCTATTAGTAAAAGTTGCATAGGACTTTGGCAAAATGTCCACCGAAATATTTAGGACTCTAAAATATGCATTCTCGAATGTCGCATGCTACAATTCTCAGTCGAATATTCAACGAGCAGGTAAAGACCATACGACATTATATTCTCGCATGCGAATTAAGTCACATTGCAATAGCAATGTTTTATCTACGCTCGCTAAGCTATACTTATGTGTCTTGTAAACAGTATCGGCAAGTATTGGTTTTGGGATGGCAATAAGAGTAAGCGAGAGCGGCAAGCGAGGGCGAAGCATGCAATCGTGCACATGCTTCTCTTGAAGGGCGTGTCACTGTTTACCTCTGCTAGAGACTCTTTATCGTGGGCGGTCGGTTAAATCGTTGAAACTAGTGCAATACCAAAATGAACGCTTTCCGATTCTGAATGTAATTTTAAATAAAACATGCTTTTATTTCGTAAATAAGACATTAATGAATAACTCAAAGAAATACATAAATATGTAAACTTAACAGAGAATGTTAAAAAGTATTATTTTGGGTATTCAGCAGATATGTTTCAAAGAAACCATTCGTTCCTATCATAAACCATTGATCTAAATCTGACCAAGCTAGAATATCAACAAGAAGTTTCCTTACGAACCGTCTGATCAATTTCTTTCATACACTTATTATATCTAACATTCAGTATGAAAAGAAAATAACCATTCTTTCTGTATACTGATGATCTAAGTCTGATCATGCCAATATACAGGGTGTAATTAGTTTCATATCATTTAAAAAAACTGGTGATGGGGACCGACTAGACAAACAAAAAACCTTTATGACTTTTTCCTCTAGGGCACTTTGAAAAACTGACCTAGGTCAACAATTTGAATATTAGGGTAGGAAACATTTGAGAACCACTACCTTTCTGGATCAGTGGACGTGTATACACAGGAATCCAGTAAACTAAATTCCGTTTATTTCTTCATTGCTATGCATCTTTTGGACATACTTTTTAAACTAGGTCTATGTTATGTACAATTTTCTGTCGAATCCATTTCCGGTGGGCGATTCGCGATACAAGCTGGCGTTCATCCCCTATATATATATTTTTCACCCCTTTTCGGCGATACACGATATTTAACATATTTAACTAAAAAATCTACAAGGATCAAATTTTAGACGGAGATTAAATAATGTATGGCGATTACGATAGCTGCACTAAAATGATATTTTGATTATTGGTCTTCTAAGAAAAAAATAAAATCTGTGGGGATGCAGAAATATTGTAGGGAAAATTGTAGCATCGAGGTACTTTTCCTATGTGTAGAAATATTATATCAGTTATGTGAGCAGTATTGTAGTAGAAACATCAAATTTAATTTTAGTGAAACAAATTTTACAATCGGATCAGTCTGGCGGAAGATATAAATTATTAAATATCGGAGAACTTAGCTGTCATTTTTTAGAGAAGAAATGTGGTTTATAATTTCATTTTCGGTGGCTGGTTTTAAAAACATAGAAGCTGTACAATAATTGCTTAAGCTAAAAGGGTTATGGGGCACGTCTATTTTCTTTTCCATTTCAGAACCAATATTTATAAAATAATCATTACAGTAATTAGCCATATCTGTGTTATTTTGAAATTCGTCGCTGTTTTCGTTAATGATTTTAAGATTTGTATTTTTAGTTTTAGTTTTTTCATTAGTAGCATCAGATATTATTTGGTACATTTTTTTAACATTTTTACATTTAATTTGTAATAGTTGTACTTTTGTTTTTTTATTAATATATTTAATCTGTTTCTATACCATTTATAGTGTTGTTCTAGTTCGAGGCTGTGATTTTTCCGTAATTTTTCTTTAAATTGTCCCTGTGTTTTATTGACGTTATTAAACCTGTTGTTATCCATTCTTTCTTTTTTTGTTTTGTCTGTTTTATTATTGACTTTTTTGATTTGGAGTCAGTTAAGATACGTTGAAAAATTGAAATAAAGATATTAGTTGCTTGTTCAGAATCATTAGAGTTTAAAACATCAAACCAGTCCTGAGAAGTGATTTTATTTTTAAATAAAGTATGATCTAATATTTCATAAGTGCTCACCCTATTTTCATGAGCGTTATTTGCAAATTGTTCATAATTAATGTTTAGCATTATTGGAAAATGATCAGTTATATCCGTATCTAATATAAAAGACTTCAATTTTATGTTATCTAGATTTACTTTTTTTCTGACAAATAAATGATCTATACAAGATTCTGTTTCAGAGGTCACCCTGGTGGGAGTGTTAATATACGAAATAAAACCGTATTGCCCTATTAAAGAGAGGTACTCGTTTACAATATTATTTTCATTGCTTTCTATGTTTATGTTTATATCTTCAGTAAAAATTTCAATATTTTGTGACAAATTTTGTTCAAATAATTCTCTTAAGTCCTCAATAAATAATATTTCTGTAATAGGCGGAGGTTTATAAGCAGATGTGATACCAAATGTTATATTACAAAGATTAAAAGTGATTCTAGTAATAGTTGCTAGGGAAGAAGTCAATTTGTTATGGCTTACAATAACATCCAGTTCAGATTTTATTAATGTTAAAATGCCATCATTTTTGTTAAAATCGCCATTATTATAATGAGTTGTGTAACCCGGTATGTTAAACTCGTCAGACGATAATAGTTGAAAGCATTCACTTAATATTATTATATCACAATAAAAAAGTTCATAGGCTTCTATCAGCAAAAGTAGATTGTCAAAGTTCTTTTTGATACTTCTAATATTAAGGTGTACAATGTTTAATATTTTGTCTTTTAGCACTACTTGTTGTTTTAAAACTACATCGTAAAGATCTTCTCCTACAGAGTCCAGTTGTTTTAAAACTTCGTCCTCTTGGGGCCGGAACATTATACGTTGTAGTCTATTTTATTTTTTAAAACACTTATTTGGTAGTTATAACTGGGACAGTCCGGATCAGACGCTTTATGGGAAACACAGTAGTTCATTTTATATTTATTATTAGCTTGTACACAGTTGTTACATTTTTTAATTGATTTCGGACATTCGCTTACGTCATGTTCTTCTGCACAATGATCACAAACTTTTTTACTGGTGCACTTTTTATTTATATGGAAAAATCCTTGGCAATTGAAGCATTTTGTAATACTAAGATCTTCATATATTGGGTGTCGCTGCCATTCAATAAAGATTTTTTTAATATTCATAAACTTCTGAAACAAACCTGCTGAGCATTCTGCAAATATGGTTGATTCGTTGTTTTTTTTCCTTTTTATATACGTTATATTTAGTTTGTCAGAGTCCACTATCCAAGAATTTTGTTTTCTAATACATTTTCTAATTTCTACCGCTGTTTTATTTCCTACATAACCTGCTATTTTCACTTTAGGCTTTCTCATCTTAGTCGTCTCAATTTCATATTCATTTTCCAGTATGTTAGTTGCCGCGTGTTTTAACTCTTCTATTAAGTGAACATCGTATATAAGATCGATTTCAGTTAATTACCGATTAATTACGGTGACAAAATGGAGAAATTTTACCGAAAAAAAAAAAGTCCCAAATCCCGCCCCCTCTAATTCTTTCATTTTTTTCGGAATTCAACAAATTAAAAAAAGAGTTTTAGCAAATTTAATTCTATATAGAGTAGTCTTTTGGCGTAGGAGCCAAGATTAAAAAGTTGTCAACTGTAGAAGCTCAAAATTTGCGATTTTTTGCCGTACATGGCCAACATTTCAGTAGTTATCTCCGAAACGAAAAAAAAAAATCAAAATTCTGATACTAGTAAAAGATTCGCAATGGAAAATACTCGTTCGACCTTGTTTCTTATTTCGAGCTAACTCTCACCGTTTCAGAGATATCTGCGAAAAATAACAAAAAATAGCTTACATTTCGGAGTCGAAAAAATTGCAAAAACATGCAATCTTAACACGTTCATATTTTTCGAAAAACAACATTGGGACGGCCGTACGATGTCGCAACGTAAAGAGGAACTCTACCAGATAAACCTGATCGTAAATTACACGGCGAAATTCGAAAATTCGGCTCGGCACGAACGAATCCAAAGTAGCGTTTTGTGACATTTCAGAAAATATTTATGGATATTAAGGCGAATAATCTGTCACTGCCTCCCTGGCTCCACCTTCGTATGTTGCACGTTACGTCGATTGGACAGGCCAGGCATAAAGATAAAGGTGATTGGCTCTGTACCTAGTGAGTTATAATAACTCACGCATTATAACTCACGCTGTTTGTTTATGGATACTATTAATTGATCAAAAGCAGTTCATTAATTAGTATATAACCTAATAAGAGTAGATAAAATTAATTATGCGAGATATAGTACATAAGCATCTTATACAATATTACTATTATTCATGTAAAATATTTATTGTTCATTATTTTCCTTTCCAGAGAATAGACCTTGCAATAGCCGATTTTACTATAACTTCTGATAGAGTCGAAGCCGTTGATTTTACGGTACCTTTTATGAATGTAGGTATGTATGTAAGCTAACCTATCAAGCAAAATTATTCTATAATCAGGTAATAATTAATTTAAAATATACATGTGTTATTGAGGGGCTTGGTCAATTTAATATGGTACAACTACTGAATATAAAATAAAATAGTTTTAGTTAGAATATACTTTCTCACTCTCCGTATACTATTGTTTTTTAAAATTATTCTTACATTCATGCTGTAGTCTTTAGTCCAGTAATTATAAAAATCCATCACAAAAAATTATATTTGAGATTTTTCTTCAGCAATTTTTATACATCACAAAACCACAAATGTCAATTATGGGGGTGCCGCGCAATCCCCCAAAAAACCACCTCGGTGAGAAAAGCCTTATTTTACTGATAACTCGTTAACCGTTGAAGATATAAAAAAATTGCTCATCATAAAAAAGAAAGCTTGACTAATTTCATAAAAAAAAGTCCTGTGGTAATTTTGTTGTATATGCCATGGTTTTCGAGAAAATCGATATTGAAAAAAATTCCAAAATTTGTATTTTTAATGCGCGCGAATTTTCGTTTATTTGAAATTTTTTGCGCGCGGCCTATAGAAAAAATTGAATTGCTCGAAAACCAAACAAGCTAGGAAGAAAAACCAAAATGAGTTTTAAAGGAGATGTAAAACACTCTCTTGTGTTGCCATTTTCGATGGCTATTGATATTTATTAGTATATAAAAATAACAATATAATATAGTTATTTCTTAATTTTTTGCGCTTTTAACTATTCACAGGCCCATAAAAAATAACTGACTTTAATATAAGTAATAAATGCATTATCTTTTAGTTCAAGATAGTACTTCAAAACAGAAAAAGTTAGGAATAAAAATATTCACATTTACAAATTTACCAGCATTATTTTATTGCTTCCTAAAAATAAAAAAAAAACCCAAATATCTTGCAAATTCAGCTCAAAATTTTTTTTTGAGTTTATATATCATATAACTATTGTTTCTAATTATTTAATAGATAAAAAATTGCATAAAAAAATATCAAAAAATTGAATATGCAGCCTTTTTTGGATTTTTTGTTTAAATTAATCTAACGTCCTTGTATTTTAATGTTTTTGAAGTACCCTGTCTAAAAATAAAGGTAAGACTTCACATTATTTGATCATACCATTTAAAATTATTCTATATTTCTCAAGCTGAAAAAAATGCTATTGAAAGGGAGAGAATTTTAACGCACAGTAACGCTCCGTTTAGGGGAAAGCAAGTAAAGATAAATAGGGGAAAATGAGTAAGCAAGCTGGTAAAAGTACGGAACCTTGAGATTTGGTGTACATACTAGAGACTAAGGCTTCAAATTTCTTTATAATATTTTTCAACCCCCTTACCACCTCGACTCCATTATTAAAGGGGATGGTAAAATAATATATATTATAATTACATCTGATTGAGATGATTCCGTTGAAGAGGTGAGGGGGTGTAAATTGGGGAAAATAAGTAGAGCAAGCTAATGAGAGTCCAGAAACTTCTTTTTGAAGTATAAAAACCCTAGATATCTAGTTACTTTTATAATTTTCCATGGTGACAAATTGAAGGTTATGAAATTGGCGAAGATATCAACGATTATACAACGCATTTTCTAAAAATTCAATTTTTCTTATATTTTCAATATCGATTTTCTCGAAAACTATGGCATATACAAAAAAATTACAGAAGGAAATTAGTCAAGCTTTCTAATAATGAGCAATTTTTTTATATCTTCAACGGTTAGCGAGTTATCAGTAAAATAGGCTTTTTTCACCGAAGGGGTGGTTTTTTGGGGGAGGGGGTTGCGCGGCTACCCCAGAACTGATTTTTGTGGTTTTGTGATATTCCTCCACTAACAGGAAAAGGAAAATCTCAGAAAAAATTTTTTGCGAGCCTCTGGTGTATTTTTTACTTTACGGGCTGGACTATTAAATTAAAATAATTTCTCATTTATTGACAAAAAACGCATGCGAAATCAGATTTTAACCACATAATGAGCACCTCTGAAAATACATAATGTTTCCGACGAATTAATAAAACTTACTGTTTTACGATTTTCACAAAACTATATTATAAATTTTTTAACAAATATATAAGTACATGCTAATTGTTTCACCACACAGTGGCTTCGGATGTGAGTATTAAACTTTAATACTCACATCCGAAGAAGTTTTTTAAACTATTTTATTGTCAAGACTACTTATGAAATCATCAGAGAGTAGAAATATTGTCATTACCTTGAGTTCTTGTATATACGATTTACCAATTTAATTAACTGTCCAATGCTGCTATCAAAAATTAATTTCAGAATCCCGAGAATGGGGGCACTTCAAAATGTTCTATTTTATTTTCCCATTAGCCGTACAATATTAGCGGTTAATGTGATATATTTAATAACAGTTTAATTCAGTGTATCAGGACCATTACAACTGTTTATTAATAAATATTGAACTTTTCAACAGTCTTTACTAACAACGGCACACAAAAAAATTCTGACCTGAACATATAATTTTATATTAATTTTGGTGCACTGAATCCAAATCTGGTGATAAAAAAGCTCTAGGTGTCAAGATTTTTTCCTACTGTCAATTTATTCCTCAGATATCCCATTATTTGAGAAGTAAAATGACATTAGGAAAAATCTTGATGACTCAGAGGTTTTTATCATCAAATTTGGATTCATTGCTCCAAAATGTATATAAATACATATAATTTTTTTTGTGTGCCTCTATAAATTTTATTTTATCTTGTTTAGTTTGGCCTATACTCTATAATTTAAGTTATGTTACTTTTATTGCCATTATATATATCATGTATTATGTAATTTTTAGTATTCATTATGTAGTATTTTTTAAATATTTTCTTTATATTGTAGCCACCTCATCCTCACTCATATTGTAGTTTTCATCTTTGTATTTGTATTTTCCACCATTAACTTGTCACTTGTAGGTATTGTCCCGTAATTGGATTATGCTGTTGGATAGTTGTTCTATTATTATTATTTTTTAAATCGTATTTTGCTTTTCCTCTTCTTCACTCAATACATTTATTTAAAATTTACACCTTTAAATATGTATTGCAATATTTTTGGCGCTCAGTGTAATGAATTAACGTTTTGATTTCAGGAATTAGTATCCTCTTCAGAAAACCCTCCATTGCTTCTTCAAGTTTTCTCTCATTCGCTCATCCTTTTGCTGTAAACACTTGGGCTGCGCTTGCAGTAGCTTTTTTTGTAGTGACATTCTCCCTTTACATTGTGGGAAGGCTATGCCCTGGCGAATGGAAAAACCCACATCCGTCTATTAAGGAACCAGAATACCTCATCAATAAATTTAGTTTAGCCAACTCTATATGGTTCGTCTTGGGAAGCCTTATGTGCCAAGGATCTGAAATTGCTCCAACGTGAGTTAAATGTATATTTTTAAAATACTCAGAATGAAGATATATTTGTTTTAGAGCTATGTCCACTAGAATGGTGGCTGGAATGTGGTGGTTTTTTTGCCTAGCTGTAGTCTCAAGTTATACAGCCAATTTAGCTGCTTTCCTAGCCACAGAGAAGACCTTAGAGTTGTTTAGAGATATTGATAGTCTTTACGAGAATGCCCTCTTGCACAAAATCACGTATGGCGCAAAACGTGGTGGTGCCACTGAACATTTTTTTACGGTGACTATATAGGTCCGGGAGATAGCGTTGCAAATCATACAATCATTTCAGGTCGTTTAATTCTTATCACAAATCATTCCTATTGGGTAGTCATTTGATGATCTAAGCATCAGCTGCTCTAGTAGCGGTGGACCTTGTTGTAATAAAACGTCTATTATGTCGAAAAAAAAAATATCAAAAATAATTTCAGGTCGTTTGAAAATTTGTGCAACAACTGTTTACATGATAATCATAATTCCATAATGCCATAATGCCAGCCTTCCCATAATGTAAACTTGTATAAAAAATTATTGATGTAAAATTATTTCAGATTCAATGAAACGTATACAGCTAACTCTTTATATTATAAAATGATAAAAACAATCGTCAGCTATTCTTTTAATGAGGGTAAGACCGTCAGTTTAGGGATTATAAGTGCTGAGAGAGCATTTAATCTGACTAGAGTGCAATCCAATGTATAATCTAATTGGTGATATTTCCCCCTATATATCAACAGGTGACGTACATTTTCATTTAATATATCGTTTAAATAATCATTTCTAGAAATTTCAAGTGACTTGAAATCAATTTAAATTAAAATTTATGGTTTAATCTAGTTTTCATAGCATACATAATGTGCTTTCAATTCATAAGCCAACTAACGATCTTTCCCCCTTTATACAAATAGCTGTCGTACAGTTTTACTTCATATATTGTTTAAATAGTCTTTTATAAAAATTTTAAGTGACTTGAAATTAATTTAAACTAATACAATTTACTTAGTTATGTTAATATATATAATTTTTTTTATCAAGTACAAGGATGTGTGGAACATAATAATGAATAAATAATGAATAAAATATATTTCAAATTACGTTTATATAGTTTATAGAAAATAAAAATAATTTCTTTAAAAATATTTTCAATGATTATAAATATTTTATTCATTATCACTGGAATGTACTGATGTGTCGGATTCATAATCGCTTCCTTCACAACTAGAGCTGTTAAGATCTATTCAAAAAATTGATCTTAGATTGATCTCTTTGTAAAATTAAGAAAATCGATTTTATTTTTAAGATCGATTGATTTTTCAATTTTTTAGTTCGCTTTATTAAAGACTTGAAGTGCAACTACACAAACAAAACTACAATTTGCAATTTGTACTGATGAGTACCGAGCATGCGTGAATGTGATACATAATTATCGATGAACGACAATAAACGGTGTCTGGAAATTTTTCCTGCACGAAGAATTGAGATGTTACACCTGATTTTTTAAATCTCCCACGGAAACCTAAGGAATTTTCGGCCGCGTTGGCATGCGCATGTGCAAGATGACATTAATGTTTGATCGAGCTTGACAAAGATATCAAATTTAAATTTCCCACGTAGATATGCGCATGCGCGGACTGGCAAGCGGATCAATTTAAGAAAGATCGATATTTTTCATAGTTGGTGAAGATCAGATCAGATTGAATCGAATTTCTGAAAGATCAAATTTAACAGCTCTATTCACAACTGTCATCAGAAGTATCAGAAACCATTTCTTCTTCCTCTTCTTCCTCAGTTTCCCCACTTTCTTCTCTCTCGACATCGTTTCACAAGCAGACGCGTCAAAAACAAACACTCAACTGAGACATTGAATAGAAGAAACAACACGATATGCACAACGACAGCTAGACAACTGAACAACCTGAAGTGTAACTCTCGTAAAATTACGTTAAATGGGTGTGTAATTAGCCAGTTTCATTTTTGGCAGTATAATAGTAAATGCTTCACAGAAAAGTTTCTATATTGTGCGGGGGCTTGCTAATTTATAGGGGGTGGATGCCACCCCCTCTCGGTGGCACTTAAAAAATATATATATTTATTGGAGCTGAAGTAGAATCAAATTTTAAGAAGAACAGGTTCTTTGCAACTTTTCACACAAACTGATAGTTTTTAAGTTATAACGACTTCAAAATTGCGATTTTAGCTTAAAAAAAAGGTATTTCCAAACGGCTTTCGTCAAGTATCTCGAAAACGAGCTCGAAAAGTATTACTTTATCGAAAAAATGTTACAGACCAATTACAGAAAGTATAAACTGGGAATTACTTATATTTTTTGTTTATTGATGTAGGATTAATAATTTCGGAGATATTTAAGTTTACATTTGGCATCCAAGTGTTCATAAGATAATTATTTAGAGAAACAGTTAAATGTCTCAGAAACTGTAACACCTACGTCAAGGTTGCTAATAGGTAGAATAATAATAATAATTATTAATTAACCTTTCAACTGTTTTTTTATTTGTTTCTGTAGCATAAAAAACAACGAAGTTATGACCGAAGCAATGTGTGTCTACACATTTTTTTAATAACAGCGTCGCCATTTTGTTACTGTAATTAGCCATTAATTAAAAAACGGAATTTCAAACACTGTTTCTCATTAATATATAGTATGATGTAGATGCTCAAATTGTTTGGTTTGTATACAGCCTTAGAAAAAAGTACAGTTTAAACTATAAAGGTATTTTCGATAAAACGTATTTTTTTGCCTTTTCCAAATATCTCAATAAATATCAGTTTTATTGAAAAATGGGTAGAGACCAAAAATAAAGCTCATAAACTGATAACGAACTTCGTTTATTTATTTATTTACATAGATTTAATAGTTTCGGAGATATAAAAGTTTACAAATGGCGTCCGAATGTTTATAAGACGAAAAATGCAGTTTAAATGTTAAATATGTCAGAAATTGTGACACCTACGTTACGCATGCTAAGAACTGAAATTAAAGACAATTAACTCCGCTGTCAAATTATTTTTTAATCGTTCCTGTAGCATAAGAAATAAAGAAGTTATGATGGAAGAATGTGCGTATTTATATTTTTGTATATAAAAACGTCGCCATTTTGTTACTCTAATTGGCCAGTAATTTAAAAAAATTATCTCAAACACAGTTTTTTGTTAAGATGTAGCATTACCTAGATGCTCAAATTTTTTTGCTCATTTAAAGCACTTGCTTTAGAAAAAAATGCATTTTAAACTTTAAAGTTAATTTAGAAACACCAAATATAAACTTAAATATCCCCGAAATTATTAATCCTACATCAATAAATAAAAAATATAATTAATTCTCAGTTTGTACTTTCTGTAATTGGTCTGTAACATTTTTTCGACAATGTAATACTTTTCGAGATACTTGACGAAAGCCGTTTGGAAATACCTTTTTGTTTTAAGCTAAAATCGCAATTTGGAAGTCGTTATAACTTAAAAACTATCAATTTATGTGAAAAATTGCATTGAACCTTTTCTTCTTAAAATCTGATTCTATTTCATGTCCAATTAATATATATATTTCTTAAATGCCACCCTTGAGAGGGGGTGGCATCCACCAGCAGGGGCGGTTCAAGGTAAATTTTCCACCCGGGCGGGAGCACTTTTTGGCGCCCTTTCCTGAGGTAATCTCGGAAATGTCACGGACGTACTTCATACTAAAGTACAAGAATATCCCTTAGGACTCTGCGATCACTACTTTTTATCGCCTCATGGAGGGGGTGCTATTAGAAATCCAAAAAAAAAATGTATCGCCTCATGAGGGGGGTGGTATTAGATATCCGAAAAAACATTTTATCGCCTCATGGAGGGATGCTATTAAAAATCCGGAAAAAAAAAAAAAATTTTATTGCCTCATGGGGCGGGGTGCAAACAGAAATCCAAAAAAAAATTGTATAGCCTCATGGACGGGGGATGCTATTAGAAATCTGAAAAAAAAAAATGTAATAGAAATCCGCAAAAAAATTTTTCTCGCCTTGAAAAAGTGACGAATACTTTTTTGCCCTTTGCCGCCCCTCCGAGCCGGCGCCCCGGGCGACCGCCCGAGTTGCCCGGCCTTGTCCACCCCCTATAAATTAGCAATCCCCCGCACAATATAGAAACTTTTCTGTGAAGCATTTACTATTATACTGCCAAAAATGAACGAAATCCGTTCAATATGACATTATTCCGAAGTTAAAACCTCTAGTTACTGTACTCTTAGGCGACTTTCGGCCATTTTGTTGGAAGCATTCGCGGAACCGGCTTCGCACAAACGGAGTTGACAGAGTGAGCTTAGTTTTTATTTTGTTACAATTTACAAGTGTATTAATTAAATGAAGGAAGAAATAAATATTAAATGAAGGAAGATATACGTTTTTAAATACAGCAATAATCAAATTTATTTTATATAAGCATGATAGATAAGCTGAAAGAGCTGCATACTTACCTACATGTCCTTTTCGCACGGCTTGGCAACTGCAACTGAAAATAAAACTCGGCAAGACTACAAAAAAATGGCGATATCACGTGTGCCAACTTGGATGCGCGAACTCTTCCCGCCAATGCGAGTTACACTTCAGATTGCTCAGTGGCTAGACAAATGGACTCCCCGAATTCTTCTACTTAAATGGATCCCCTAACGGTCATAGGCAAGGGCGCAAGTAATTTACGTAGAAATGCGCAGATAGTTAGTGTCACAATTTGTCAAGGTCTGTGCAAAGTTAACCTACAGGAAAATACAATGGAAAAATATATTTTTAAGAATTGTTTATTTTCCAGCATTAGTGTATAGTACCATTGAAATTGAAACCATAAATTTTAGTTTAAATTGATTTCAAGTCACTTGAAATTTCTAGAAACGATTATTTAAACAATATATTAAATGAAAATGTGCGTCATCTATTGATATAAAGGGGGAAATATCGTCAGTTAGATCATACATTGGATTGCACCATACTCAGATTAAAAACTCGCTCAGCACTTATAATCCCTCAGCTAACGGCCTTACCCCCCCATTGAAAGAATAGCTGACGATTGTTTTTATCATTTTAATAATATAAAGAGTTAGCTGTATCAGTTTCATAGAACCTGAAATGATTTTACATCAATAATTTTTTATACAAGTTTATATATGCTGCTGACGTATAATGCTCTATTATCTATGCAGCTGATGTTTTTAAATTATTATTATCATGTAAACATCTGTTCTAAAAATTTTCAAACGACCTGAAATCATTTTTGAATTTTTTGTTTTCGACATAATAGACATTTTTTTACAACCAGGTCCACCACGATTCTAACAGCTGACGCTCGTTTCGATTGATAGCCATATCTAGACCATCGACTACACACAAAATCAAGCGATCTGAAATCACCATCAAAAATGCAACTCTGTCTCCCGGACTATATGTTTTTGGGTAGTTTCATAAACGCTTATTCTCTAACAGAACGGTATAGAAAATCCAACTGCCGTACCCGTGGAGTTTTTGGGAACGTCAGGACCGACCACTGGAAGTGTTAAATACGATAACTATACTGCGAAATTTTATACCTATTTTCTTTGTGCTTTTTAGTATTTTTTGGAAATGTAACAAATGTTTGATTGTGATGTAGTATTCTCTAGGTAGGGCTAGAGGTACTAGAAAGAATTTCTCGTAAAGGAAGGAGGCTTCTTATACTATATTAGCATGAACAGACTTGAATCATCAATATATAGAAAGAGTGGTTGTTTTATTGTTTTTCATGCTGAATGTTAGATATAGGCGAACTCTTGTTGATCTACTATTTTGGTCAGACTTGCACCAATGGTATATGAAAAAAACAAATGTTTTCTTTGAAAGTTATCTGCTAAATACCCAAAATAATATTTTTTAACAATGATGTAAGCAGAAATACTAGTTATTTATTTTTTAAAACTATACTTACACATCGTGGAAGTTACATCATAAAAAGAAATTGAAATTTTTTTGTTCAAAGAAGTTTGGAATGTCATGAAACATAGAAATTTTAAGTTTGAGCATTGCCTACCTGCCTGCCTCTAACTTTTTTGTGCGCACGATTACTCTGGAAGATTTGGTATTATGGTTTATAGCCAGATCTGGAACTAGATTATATTTTGATCTTATTCATCAATATATTTATCAATTTCAAGCTTGTGTCACATGCCCACGTCCATGGACATACTTTAAAAATTGATTTTTCCCTTATATTTATTTACATTATGTCTCAAAAATTATTGCCATGCATTTTATCTGTATCCTTATATTCCATAAATAATGTAATACCAACATAAAAATGAAAATGCTGACAAAATGGTAAGAGCTGTGAAAAAATTATAGGGAAAAAGATGTGGAGAATAAAATTTCACTGAAAAAAGTGAGTGGCGGCATATATGTATGTCTCATTGTTTTGCACGCTTTCTGTGCACATGCTGTAAAAGATAGACGTATGCTTTTACTGATTTTTTGTCATGTCGAATTTTATCAAATGGCCCCGGTGTGTTCTGAAACTGCTGATTTTGTAAAATTTCCCTTATTTGTATTGCTAATATGTTCTCTGAGTCTGGCGTTTATATGTTGTTTGGTCTCTCTGATGTAAACTTGTCCGCAGGAATATGGAATGCTATATACTCCTAGTGTTTCTAGTTCCTCTGGAGCTTGGTATTTGGGAAAATGTTTTGCCGCCTTCTGTCTCGCATTATATATTACTTTGACGTTATTTTTCTCCAAAACTCTTTCGATTCTATCCGTACATCCTTGAATATATGTTAGGTAAGCTATTGCCGTGTATTTTTTTTTTCTTCTTTTTCTTCTACTATTCTGGTTGTGTCTTGCCTCTTTATTGCGTTGTCTATGTCTTTCGGTTTGTATCCATTTTTCTGGAATCCTGTTTTTAAGATCCAATATTCCTCTTGGTGATGTTCTGTCTAGCAAATTTGCTTTGCTTTATGTACTAGTGTGTTAATAACGGTCTCTTTTTGTACTATGTGGTGGTGAGAATTAGCGTGTAGGTATCTCGGTGTGCGTCGGTCTTCTGTATACCTTATGTCCTAATCCTCCATTGTCCTTTTTTGAACACGAGGACGTCCAGAAATGTTTCTATTTCCATTTGAATTGACTGAATTTGATCTTATGATGTAAGCTGTTTAGGTAGTCCTTGAAATTCTCCAGTTCCTCACGGCCAAATTGCCATATAATGAATGCGTACTTACGGTTGCAAGCCGGTTCCTTTCAAAAAATAAAATTCCACAAACAAAGAGACCCACGCCGACCTAATATCCCCGAACTCGAGACCACATGAGGCTTTCACACCAATCCAATGACAAAAATTTCAAACAAATCCAAACTAAATTCTCTGTGAACAGGGTTCCGCCTTTTGATCTATTTTTCAACGTTATTTTTACTACAAAAATTCACTCAGCGAGATTGCCCTTTTAACCCGGCGTGGTCAACCCAAAGAACAAAAAGAAGGAAGTTCCCAGGTGCTGCCTGGTGTTAAATTGGCAAAAAACTAAAGTAAGCGACGCTATTATACCACTCAGTTCCCTCTAGCGGTCGGTAGAACATAACAACAACATAATAAGCCTACCAGAACGATGTATATGTGGGTGCGTATCCTCGAGGTCCTTGATAATAAGCATTTGCAACAGTGTAGTTATGTTAAACCGTTACGATCGACGAAGTAGGGCATAATATTCTTTAAATTTTGTTCATATCTCTTACCATTTTGGCAGCGTCTTCTTTTTCAGGTGGACATTGAAAAATGTTTGATTTAAAATGAATTTTAAACCCATTCCATGTCACCTTAGTTACCTTTCTTAAGTCTAGAAGATCTAGATCTGTCTTCTATATTTAGAGATTGGAATCCATATTGGCGTCAATTTGAATTTTGCATATTTTGCAGTTTTCTTGGGACCGAAAAGGAACTTCTTACCTCCGTGTCAAAGGACCCCCCACAAACCTTATGGAAATTGGCTCCCAGTCAAATTTTCTGAAAGGATATGTTGTAGCTTTTGCTTTCCTGAGCAATGCTCATCAAACGAGACTTTCCGTTTGACGTGCTAATTGAGAGCCGCCAGACGATTAGGGTCGAATTCCTGCAGTTGTAAAAGGATTTGAAACACAGATGGATCGAAGATAGCTGAAGAGGTTGGCGTGGGCGTAGTGGGACCTAATTGCAGGCTATCCAGGGCCCTTCCAATCAGAAATCTATGCTATAAACCTATGTGCCCAAGAATGCCTAAATAGAGGCACTCGAAGGGCAAAGATCTACATACTTTCAGGCAGCTAGGCAGCATTAAATGCTCTCAGGTCCTACACCTTTGAGTAAACTATTAATACAGTGAATTGTTGTACCAATTGGAACTTGATTCAGATCACAAGATTCTTTTTTTAAACATACCAGAACCCAGATGATGGCAACTTTGGATCTGTTTTCAGGGGTATCTTGTAGCCCCACAAAAATTTCACTACATATGAGTGTTTCCGTAAATGATAATCAATTGTACATAAAAATCTCTTCCTCTTCCTCCCTTCTTCTTGTTCTCTTGTTCGAATGCCATGTTCTTTGCCAATATTTTAAAACAATAACTGTATGACTAGCAGGGGATATTCTAATCAATTTTATATTCACGCAGAAAGAGAGAGCAGAAAAAGATATTTTTCAAAAAATTGGGCAAGTTATGAGAGATCATCCAGAGTACAACGTAAAGGATAATGAGGAAGGTGTACGGAAAGCAAAAAATGAATTATACGCGTTTTTCATGGAGTCCACTTCCATTGAATACATTGTACAAAGTCACTGTGATTTACAACAATATGGTGGGTTACTTGATGAGAAAGGATACGGAATCGCAATGAGAAAAGGTAAACATTCCGCTTTTACTTTTCGAGATTCTGAGCTTCAATTTAAGATTTAGCTTTCTAAACCTAAGTACCTGTCACACATACAGCTGAAAAAGGTCGTATTGGATGTAAATTTACTTGACTTAACTTTTTTAGTGCCACAATATCTCATGAAAGATAAATTCGCTGCAGTAACATTAATCTAAAATATAAATTCTGTTTCTTTATAAAGATTTGGATTATGTTGTTTATTTCTGCAGGATCACCTTATCGAACGAGATTAAGTACTGCGATTCTAAAATTGCAAGCATCTCTAGTTATCGATGAACTCAAAAAAAAATGGTGGAAAGAAAAAAATGGAGAAGAACAATGTGCAGTAAGTATTGTCACACTTGCTTTTAACAATATTCTCTGTTTTAACCAAAATAATACGAATATAACGAATGAAAGGTCAATAAATGCCAGAACGAATAAAATACGTAAAATACGCGTTCAATTTAGTCCATCCGTCAGGTCATATAAAAAGGCCTTACCAGGAATTAAGTCGGGAAGTTTTGAAATTTGGCAGGGTTGTAGATTTAGGTATCTACAACTAAAATCCACATTTTGCATAAAGCAATATCTGCCGCCGGCGTAGCCATATTGCCAAGATGGCCGCCAAAAACAGTTTTTTTGAAATATCTCCTTTACCTTGGGTTTTAGAGTTAAAAGACTTATTACAAAAATGAAAGAGGAGCAGATTTCCCACAAATTACGTTAAATATATATTCTTTGTAAAGTCAATAGTTTAGACACAACAGTCGGTTAAAGGAAAACATATTAATTTTACTTTCTCTAACGGTATTTACTGTAGCCGATATGCCTAAATTTATTACTATTGGAGGACTTACTCATAGACGAGGAATCACGGATAGCGTGTTAACAACGTGGACATTGGGAATGGTGTATTTGCACAACATATGCAATGAGATTGAAAGATTTTGCAATGTTTCTTTCGTATCTACAGAACAACATGTGGATATGAGAAGTTCACGTATTTTTCGAGACAATGATGATGTGCAAAATTTGTTGGCTTGGCTTACACAACACCCTCCTTTCCCAGACGTAAACGAAATAATGTCTATTTCCTCAGGAGTTATTTGAGATAAAACAATAAACTGTTTTAAGGCGCAAGAAATTGGGAAAGTTGGGACAAATAATATGATTGAGAAAGACTTTGGCGATGTGATACTGAGACGCAAAGAGAAAGTACTACCTCTAGGTGCAATAAATTGAAGCATCAAGATTTATAAAACTGTAGTGCTGTATTATTTATTTTCCAGAGACTTTGCGTTACAAAACAATCAGACCAGGAGCTTGAACAGCATCTGCAGTATGAATTGGCTCCGTATCACTTGTTCTTGTTTTCTGAAGACAGAATGCGAAAAACTGGTAAGTCTATATCGTATAAAGCTTTTTTGCTAGTTACAGAGTACGACTTTAGTATCAATAAAGTTATAATTGACGGTGGATATCTGCTGCATAGAGTTGTTTGGGACCGAAATAAAACATTTGGTTCGATTTGCACCAGTTATATACAGTATGTAAAAAGGCACTATCTATCAGATGCAATAATTGTTTTCGATGGCTATCCCATCAGTGCAGCAGAAAAAAGCACGAAAAACGCAGAACGACTTCGACGATCACGAAAAAATATTACAACATATGTTTTGTTTGACGAATTTATGACCCCCACCGTTCCACAGACGAATTTCTTATCAAATGACATTAACAAAGGTCGCTTTATATTCATCTTGAAACAAAAAATTCGAAGACGTGCAGTTCACTGTTATCCAGGTTACAGAAGATGCAGATACATTAATTGTAAATACAGCCATCGAAATATCATCTTCAAATGAATGTGTCATTATTACAGGAGAAGACGTCGATCTTCTCGTTCTTTTGACATCATTGAGCAACTAATATATATCTACTACTACTGAAACCTGGAAAAGGAAAGAGAGTGCATGGTATTTATTCGTTCTAGGCCTCTAGGGGATATCACATAAAAAAACGCGCCGTATACTTCACCTCTAGGGTGGTGTGGAAACAAGTACATACTGCATTGTTTCAGTTAAATATATATTAAAACGAATTGATTGCTTTTATCCAACTTATTGTTAATTTTTGTTTTATAACTGAATGAATGAAAGCTACGCCACTGACCCAAGATGAAATTGGATGAAGGCTTTACATAAATAGCTCTCTGCCATTCTAAAACACATAAATTTCGAAAAATCGGTCACAAAAAAGCGCCTTTAGACGAAACTGAACGAACATTTTCAATTTCACTCGACTGCTATACGTAAATCGTTGATTTTATAGAAAACATATATATAGAAAATTTCCTACTCTCTAATTTTGGTTATAGGTATTTTGACTTTAGACCGTACGGTAACGGAGATATGTGATAAAGAAACGTCTTTGGAAGCTATCTTGCCAATATGGCGGCTCGAGCGGCAGTGCTTGCTTTGTGCAAAATGTGAATCTTACCTAACTCTAGAATTGTACCAAATATCAAAACTTCCCGAGTTAATTCTACCTAAAATTACCTGACGGATGGACTAAGTGGTTTAAAAATGGTTTTGGTATAATAACACAGCTCCATAAAATAAAAAAAGTATGTTGAATCAGAGAAGAGACCATCATATTTATTATTTTGGTGCGCTGAATCCGAATCTGACATCAAAATTAACTTCTACCTTGCCATTTTTTTGTAAATCTCGTGTTTTTTTCGCATTTTATTTGTGGTGATATCGAAAAACGGCACAATATTTTGTTGCTGTGTCAACACATGACCCACAAGATATTACAACTTGGACACAGTTTCCATCCTGAATCAAGTTGTATTACATGTGTCGACACAATACATACTCTCCGTATGCTGTGCCCTACACATTTTGCTCCTTAGGTTACCCAAGTAGCACAAGTAGTTTTATTTTGGTCATCATCATATTACAGTAGCTAAAAATGACGGCTATTTGGTTATAGTGGCGATTAAAACTGAATTATTACGTTCTGAAGACGTACTGGTGACGAAAATGGGGAATCATATCTTGGTCATCAAAACGCAACTGGAGCCAAAAGGCCATAACCTATAACGCATGCGCAACTCATTTGGCTCTCTTTTTGATTTGTTGTGGTTGCATTATTACCTACTAGTTATGAAATGGCCTCGGAAATGGCACTTATGGCGAAATCTACTTCACCGTGACTAAATCATGACTTTTAGGCCTAATATAAAACAAGAACACTATTATGGTCATCTTTTGGCTTTAAGCAGGTACTTATTGAGATTATTCCATAAAATAAATTTTAATTTTCAACTTGTAAAGGAAAATATATTTAACAATAATAATTAACAGTTGATAAAAATATAATCTTGTTATTCTATTTTATATTGTTTTGTTCTATTCTCTATAGTAACAGGGTTTTTTTAATATGTAGGTAAGTATTAGACATAATGCTACACCATGTCCGTCTCCTATTTTTAGGGGTTGAAACTTTGAAATTTTACTTATGTTTCCATATCTTTTTCCATATTGCCCGTAGGTCTCTTTACCAAGATACACTTTTTGATGATTCACCCCTCCTCTACATAATATACATATTACACATTTGCCGTAGGACAAAAGGTTTTGGCTGTACGAGGCCGGAAAGGTTGCGCTGTCCGAATTTGGGGGTCTTCTGTACAGGACAAACGGCTATTATTTCCAATCTACAATACTACAGATACTAATGCCCTTAATGAGGGATGATGATTTGGGAAAAAACTTTCCTCGAATACCGCGCGGTTTCCATGATACGGGATGTTGAAATTTTGAAAACCCCTTTTAAAAAAAAAGTGAACCTACTTTTTTTCGCTCATTTTTTTTTCATGTAAGAAAATTTACGTTGGTTTCATTTTAATACATTCATTTAGGAGCTAGACAGCAAAATATGCCAAAAATGGCTATTTTGGTATTGTTGCATTAAAAAAACCAAAACCAGTATAATTCTGGTAAATGTTTTTATTTATCCTCAAAGTCCAATTCATTGCGCATAGAAAATGTGTTTTTCTATTTAAATAAGATCAACACTTGTGTAATAACGATTTATGTCATGTGTTCTCCAGTCTCCTTTTTCACATTTTTTTTTGCGGCCTTATGGTTCATAGTAGTACAGAAAGCAATATACACGTGGACAGGGCACATAATAGGGTGTTAAAATGGGTCTCTTGTTAAAATGCGATAGGGCGTACCGTTTTCGAGTAAAACGCAGTTGGAATAGGGGGTTTCACCCCCCTATTTGAGGGTTCACGCTTGTCTGAAATCATCATGGCAACTTATTTTGTGTCTATAACAAAATCCACAGTAATTTTACCTTCCTCGAGAAACAGCTTATTATATGTCCATTTCATCGAAAAATGATTTAAAAAAACAAACTCCTAAGAAAGAAAACACCAAAATGTAGAATTTGTTTATCAGATCACAATTCAGACCAGAATGAAAACTCAAAGCAAACATAACCAAACAAGTGCGTTTTACTCGAAAACGGTACGTCCTATCGCATTTTAACAAGAGACCCATTTTAACACCCTATTATGTGCCCTGTCCACGTGTATATTGCTTTCTGTACTACTATGAACCATAAGGCCTCAAAAAAAATGTGAAAAAGGAGACTGGAGAACACATGACATAAATCGTTATTACACAATAAGTGTTGATCCTATTTAAATACAAAAACACATTTTCTATGCGCAATGAATTGGACTTTTAGGATAAACAGAAACATTTACCAGAATTATACTGGTTTTAGTTTTTTTAATGCAACAATACCAAAATAGCCATTTTTGGCATATTTTGCTGTCTAGCTCCTAAACCAATGAATGTATTAAAATGAAACCAACGTAAATTTTCTTATATTAGGGTCGTACATACATAAAAAAAATGAGCGAAAAAAAGTTGGTTCACTTTTTTTTTAAAACGATGGTTTTCAAAATTTCAACATCCCGTATCATGGAAACCGCGCGGTATTCGATGAAAGTTTTTTCCCAAATCATTATCCCTCCTTAAGGGCATTAGTATGTGTAGTATTGTAGATTGGAAATAATAGCCGTTTGTCCTGTACAAAGACCCCCAAATTCGGACAGCGCGACCTTTCCGGCCTCGTACAGCCAAAACCTTTTGTCCTACGGCAAATGTGTAATATGTATATTATGTAGAGGAGGGATGAATCTTCAAAAAGTGTAACTTGGTAAAGAGCCCTACGGGCAATAGGGAAAAAGATATGAACACATAAGTAAAATTTCAAAATTTAAACCCCTAAAAATAGGGAACGCACATGGTGTAGCTTTCTGTGCTTGCTTATTATGCCCTCTTAAACAACTTCCACAAAAAAAGTCCATAGGACGCAAATTTTTTTATTATGTCTATGTCAAATTCGACTGGAGTATAATAAAGTATTGAAAATGAACGTAATGGCCGTCGTTCGGGTTCTTCTTGATTGATAGAAAACATGGCGGCAAGTTGTCATCATTTGGCATATTATGCTTTCGCTAATGATGCTAGAAATAAGACAGAATATGACTGTAAAAGATCTAATAATTTTTTTTCGTCAAATGGCAAATTTAACCGATCATATTGACCAAAATATTACCAAAAAATTGGTTGAAGTGGTCAGCGAGTTTTCGCATCAAAATACGGCTAAACTATGAAAGACATAAACCTCTCTTTTTTATGTTTCTTTAGACTGCCTCTGTGTGGAACGGGTTACTTTGTATTTTAACCTTTGTTTCGCCAACGTTTTTACATTTCCTTTCTCCAACCAAATTAAAATTTGTTACTAAAGTTTCTGAAAAGGTATTGCGTGGACGAAACCATCGAAAAGCAAATTTGGGTAGCTAGAAAATAGCCAACTGTACTGGTCAAATACAAAAGCATACTTACATTTTTGACTAATCCGCAATCAAAACCGGACGCAAAATACTCCCAGCCACCGTGTAGAATAAACAGGAATAATAATAAAATGTTAACGATGGCTAGAGCCATATGGAATGTCAGTATTCTTGGACACTGATGCAGGAGATAGGTTGACACTTTCACTTTAATAATCTCAATATTTATACCTATTAATGCATGTTTTTGTAGACTAAACGTCAACGAAAACACCCCATTTTAGTCGACATTACTTTTCCAACAATATGTGGAACTCTGCCTATATTTTCTTTTACATTTCATTCTTATTTTTCTGTTAAAACTTATTTGCGAAAGTATAAAGTTTTCAACATTATTAATACTTGTTTTTAGGTTATATTTTTATTTTGCCGTTTGGCCTAAATTTAGATTTTAATGTGCACAAAATTACTTTTAAAATAGTCATTTAATAAGAATATTTTTTCATTATTGTTTCAGTCATGATTCGGCAAAAACAGCTAAGAAAACCGCCAGAATAAAACCCAACTAATATAGTCATGTTTAGGCTAATTTTTTGGTACTAGTTTGGATATCAACACTATATTAATAACAAAAACCATGTCAACATATTCTAGCTATTTTTATAGCTAGAATGGCAGTATTAGGACTTAGCATTGTTGCTATTTAATTACTTGCTCATATATGACCAGTATATAGCTAAAAAGAGATCATCATGACTATTTCGTTTTCAAATTTTACGCCACTACTACGACTAAAATAAGATGACCAAAATATAACTAAACAAAAGCCGTTGAAACGTTTTAGTGGCTGCATTTTGGTTATCTCAGCTGAATAGCATATTTGTGCTACATGGGTAGTAACATCATTAACTTAAATTTTGCCACAAGTTTTAATCTTTGATATGAAATCATCCATTAACTTATTAGCCCCATAAACATTAGATAGTTGCGTCAAATATATACATTCCAATAATTAAAAAATGATTTTCGTATAATAATTACGAGTTTATATAGAAAGAATACCAATTTATCATTTTAGGATTTTACTATATCTATGACCTACTAAAGTTTCACTAGAGGTAGAAAATGTTGATTTAAAAGTAGTTTTAATTAAATTAAATTTATATAGGCTGGAGATATAGAGACAGTGATTGAGGCATTAGACCTGAAGAACCTGAAAGGTGTGTTCTGGGTAACAATTAGTGGAACAATTTTGGCTTTCCTCTTGTCTATACTGGAAACTATCCTACACGTCGCTAAAAGATCTGTTAGAACTAAAACGTCCTTCAAGATTGCCTTAAAGGAAGAATTCAAGTTTATTTTGAAATTTCGACAAAGGGTGAAACCGTCCTTTACCAACTGCAAGAAATAAATTCCAACCTGAAGAAAAAGAGTTGCCTATGCTGGACAGCTAGTGAAGAAACCTTAGAAAGTAGTATTAGTAGTAATAAAAGTAAAAGAAGTCGGAAGATGCGGAATGAATGTAATAAACATAGTAGTTTTTTTTTGTTTCCGGCAGGAGAAAATCTTTTAAAGACGCCGCTCTGCCATTTGGAACCGCTTTAAAAAAGCATACCGTCAAAATGGCCGTTTGTCTTCCTCTACTTTCCTTTCACTTCACCGTCTCTCTTCTTGCTCTTTAATGCTTAGGATTTTCTTTATCATCCTATGGATTATTTCCCATTTTCATTTACTCTCCATCATCTCCCTGATCATAGTCTCAGCATTAATCTCTGAGCCCAATTCCCCCGTAGGCCTCCTGCCATCTGTCGCATTCAAATAGTGTATGTTCGACCCTATCCTCCGCACCACAATGCAGACACCTCTCATCCTCAATTCTCCCTATCCTTGTTCCGTAGCTCCGGAAAGAACCATGCCCTGTCAGCGCTTGTGTCAAGAAATATTTCGTTTTCCTGTGTTTAAACTTGACCCATTCATCAAGCACAGGTATTAATTTTTTGTCCACTGCGCAGTTACAGTGTTCTCGTCCCATACGGCCTGCCATTTCAACATTATCCTTTCTCTCGCAGCTTCTCTTATTTCTGGTCGATGTCCATCACCTATCTCGTACACGTATTTACGTTCTTCAGCCAATAGTGAAAGTGGTGGCGTCGCTGTAACTACTTGTACTGCTGCCGCAGAGACAGTGCGATAAGCACTAGCCACTCTCAGTAGGGACTTTCTTTGTACTCCGTTCACCATATCTCTATATTGCCTTCTCTGTAGAGCTCGTTGCCACACTGGGGCTCCGTACAACACTATTGACTGAATTACTCCATTCAGTACCTCCCTCTTTCGACTGTTAGGACCTCCTACATTCGGCATCAAGCGGAATAAAGCGGCCGCTTTTCCTTCTGCTTTCTTCACCACTCTCTTAATGTGTTCTCCGAAAGTACCCTCATTGTCTAATGTAATGCCCAGATATTTCACCGATTTTGATGGTCTGACTTCAACATCCTTTAATACGAATGACACCTCTTTTCGTTTCCTCCTTGATCCTCTCAGTATGACGGCTTCCGTTTTACTTGGAGCTAACTCGAGTCGGTGTCTTTCCATCCACACAACAATCCTTTTCAGAGATTCGTTTACCCTCAATTCTAATTTATCTTTGTCTTCCGCCGTCACCACTAGAGCTAAATCATCCGCAAATCCTATAATAGTCTTCGTGTTTTCTGTCAGTTCCATTCTAAAGACACCATCGTACAGGATATTCCACAACGTTGGGCCCAGTACTGAACCTTGCGGAACCCCGTCCGTTACTGGATTTTCGGTTTTGGCTATTTTTATATGCCGATCATCAAAATAGTTCCCTATGATATTTACCAGATACTTAAGTATCTCTCTTAGTCGTAATTCCCCGATGATAATGCTTCATGAGGTCGTATTGAAGGCATTTTGGACGTCCAACGTTATTAATACGCACCACCTTTCTTTTGTTTCTTCGGCTTTTTCCAGAACTCTTTTCACCGCGTGTATTATCGATCTTCCTTTCCGAAAGCTAAACTGCGCCTCAGACAATCCTACTCCTATTTGTAATTCATTTTCTAATCTTTCCCTTATCATCAGCTCGTACAATTTACCTATTGTGTCCAACAGACAGATAGGCCTGTACAACTTTGGGGATTCCCGTGATTTCCCACCCTTCAGTAGCAGGATCACTTTTGCCGTTTTCCATTGACTGGGGAACCCTTGCTCCCTGAATAAACTGTTTAGCAGTTTCAGAAGAAAATTGGGGGCCATTTTGATCAGCTCTTTTACAATTTCTGGTGAAATGCCGTCTAAACCAGGTGCTTTTCCGCTCTTCGTACACTCTTCTGTTTCATCCAGTTCCTCCATTGTGAATTCCGTTACCACCTCCATTGGGTCCTGTCTTATCCACGTTTCGTCGCGTCTGGGGAAGAGTACTGCAACAATTTCCTGTTTCATTTCGTCCGTTAAACCCAAATTTGGTTCCGTATGCATATATCTCGTGACTATTTTAAACATAGTAGTAGTAGGAGTAGTAGTAGTAGTATTAGTTGTTATTTCAAATTTGAAGTAGGAATAATGTTAAAATGTATTTATTATGTTCTTAGATGAACTTCGACCATTTAAAATAAACATATTTGTGACAAATAATTTAAATATGAGGCTTTTATTTTTTGAAACTTAAATAAAATGTTAATCGAAGAGCAGTTTCCACAAATTCCAAAACACTACCCTCGAATACTAACTGGCGTGTGGCCAAAGATACACAGAGGTTCAGATAAAGGATTTAGCTTACCAAAAGTTCTCGACTCATCTCGCGCCGGATGACGTCATTACCCACCATAAGCCTTTCGAAGACGATAGACTATCGTACACAGGTAGAAGTATTTGCTTGTATTCGATACATAAGTAGTGGCCGAATAAAAACATAACTAGTTAAACTCACCCATGTTCAACTCGTATCAGTCACTTGCTTTTGACTGCTGAGACATATATTTAAAGAGAAAAGTAAAAACTTTTTATTGTGGACCCTATTAGTCACGGTATGTGCCAGTATACTGTATATTATTTGTTGAAATCATTATCGATTTTCTTGGCGGTTAGAAAATAGTTAATTGGAAATAAAAATAACAAAAATAAAAAGATTGACAAAGCTTATATTTTGTTGAACTTTATTGAATCTTCTAATTTCCTATGCATATTAATGCACAGTTCTTCGATTTCAAAAACTATCTAGTAAAAGGCTCTACTTTTTACAACTCTTCATATTGATATGCAACTCTTCCTATCGATATAAAATTATTTAATTTCACTAAAGAAAATGTTGGAGAAAAATTACTTGAGATATCTGGTAACATTTGCAAACTGTTTGTAAAAAGATGGAAACTATGTCACGTCAATACTAACTATTTTAAAATACTGATACAGCAAAATTGTACATAGAAAAGTATAACTGGTATTATATGCTAATCACTTTACATGAGGTACTGATCCATGGATCGGAAATCATTAAATCTTCTATAGTGCCTATAGGAAGAACGTCTAAGGAGGCTCAAGAATCCCGCCATAAAGATGCGAAAATATTCAGAGAACATAGTACTCGGAAGAGGTCTCGAACTAACACCATGAAAGACTTAATACACATGTTATTGGTAACAAGCGGTAACAAATTTTCCATTTTTCCGCCTGTCAAAAATAAAGAAAAGAAAATATTTTGCTCTAAGAGCCTGCGATTTGCGTATCCCAATTGTAGTGAGCATGTTCTTTTTGTACATGCTTTAACTGGATATGACACATTTTCAGCATGTTTTAACAGAAGAAAGAATAAATTTGCCAAAATATGTGAAAATAACAAAAGATGCTGATTTACCACCTATCATCGCTGTTGTTATAAAGTGTATGCTTGCAATGTATGATGCAAAAAAAAAGTAACTGCTTAAACTCTTACAGGTATTCTTAATTTATTTAAAGTTTTTTATTATTTATATATTTTTTATATAAAATCATTTTTAGTTTCGGGTTTGTTTATTTTATTAAGGTGTCTACTAAAAAACGTAGCGTTAATTTAGCATCAGTCTACCCTACGATGCGATGAAGCAGGACAACATTTAAAGAGTGTATATTTGCAAACACAGTTGTGGCTGGGAAACCAAGATATTCCAGCGGAAGATTGGGCTTGGAAATATAAAACAGGAAAGTATTTTCCGGCGGTGTCTATGGAAGAAGTAGATGAAGATGAAATTAAAAACTGAATCATTTTTTTTCTTTTTTTAAATGTATCTTGACTTCTCGGAGTTCCCGAATACCAAACCTTGCCAAGTACGCTGACGACACGGCCATGTATGCACATTCACATAATGCACAAGCGGCAAATATGTTGCTGAAGGTGCGCATGGCCCGTGCCTCGGCATATTACAACAAGTGGAAGATTCAGATCGACGCCGAGAAGTCAGAATCAATTATCTTCACGCGCCGGTTCACAGAGAACCAAATATTAACGCCAATCTCGATCAGGGGTCAAGAAATTCCAATCAAACGATGCGTGAAGTATCTGAAGTATCTGAACTTAAACAAACGACTGACGTTTAACACACACGTAAATGAGACTATACGGAAGGTCTACTCCATGTCCAGGAGTCTGTACCCGCTCCTATCTAGGGGTACCAGACTAAACAGAAACAAAAAAAATTGTTGTACACGATGGTGATCAGGGCGCCAATCACATACGCGGCGTCGGTGTGGTGCAGCATCCCGGCCACGATAATGAGAAAACTTCTAATTCTCGAACACAAATTTATGATCTTCATCTCTCTGGTTCGGACAGATTCATCTCCCTCAGAGATTAATATGCACGATATCATGAGTTAACCCACTAGCGGACTACGTCCAAGAAATTTCCCAAAAATTCTATGAAATCAAACTGTTCGCTAGTCTGCTAACCCGCAACATAACACGAATCAGACAGCATAATGCAATACTTTGCGATACCATACCAGGCGTTGCTTATTTTCCGGGAACCTCTTCCTTAGCAACACTTTCCTACACCACAACCTCTTATTTACCTACTTATGATCTTTCTCTTAACTTTATAATCTAACTTTTTCCATTCTCTTTGTTTGTTCTGTTTGTTCTTGTTTTTTATCCTTTTTCTTCTTTTTGTTTCTAAATTCCTTTTAGACCGAAAATTTCCTCAAAAATTCAAATATCTTATACGAGATATTTCATTCTACCATATTTTCCCGTGCCAGTAACCAAAATTTTTTAGTGCATCGCCAAGAGTTTTAATGTTAATTTTAATTACTTTTAAGTCTCTTTGCAGATTGTTTTAAACCAATTGTTAATTACTTCCACATCCAGTGGAAGTATAGTAACGACAAAAAAATTTTTAAAAATTTTTATTGTTCAAATAGGCTTAGAATGTCACGAAACGTCGAGATTTTAAGTTTGAACGAAAAAAAAATTTTCGTCTATCGGTCTGTCGGTCTGTCGGTCTGTCTGTCGGTCTGTCGGTCTGTCTGTCGGTCTGCCTGTCTGTCGGTCTGTCGGTCTGTCTGTAACTTTTTTGTGCGCACGTTTACTCTGGAACCGTTTGAGATATTGACTTGAAATTTGGTACACATATGTACTTTAACGAGATCCAGAACTAGATTATATTTTCATCTTGTTCCGTCGAAGGGTTGGGGGGTAAATTGGGGTAAATTTGGGGAAAATAGGTAAATCAAGTAGGTAAGAGTCCATAAAATTGGTATTTAGTATATACAAGAAAAGCTAAGGTCCCAAAAAAAGTTTTGGCATTAGCCACCCCCATTACCCCCCACCCCATTATTAAAGGGGATGAAAAAAAATTGTGATTTAGTGTGTGTACACGAACCAGAAACCTCAAAATATTTTTTTACTTCATCCACCCCCACTACCACCCCCCATCACCAGCCCCACCCCGCTACCGATGTGGGGTATCGTTTTGGGGGTTTTTGAGGTAGAGGATTTCAAATATTATATTATTAAAGTTCCATAAACAATTAGTTCCACATACAAAATTTTTTTCGTTGTAAGTGACTTGGATAAAAAATTTGGATGTGAAAGTAGTGATTCCTTGGGCAGCAGTTTTTTAAACCTACCATAGGTAGGTAGCAGTTTTAACTTTTATTGTTCAAGTTCTTGTTAAACCAAACCGGATCTGTCATGTCCAGCCCTACATTTACCACGGCGCAGCGCGCCGTGCTTGTCTGGATGATTCCGGGCCAGCATCCAGCGAGGCACATCCTGTATACTTATTAAAATGTTTAATAAATTTGTTTACTACTACTACTTGGATTAATTTTAATAAATCGATTAAAATGTAATATCTGTAATACTCATTTAACCCTCCTATAATTTGTTTCCACCATTTTTCAGACACCGTTTTCCATTTTTGACAAATAACATAAAATTTGAGATCAGCGACCCAAAAAACCCCTATATAAGAAATAAAATCCGAATAAAAAAAAGTTGACCATTTTCAGAAATTTTGGATCCGCCATTTTTGATTTTGATTGAGTTTTGATGTCCAATTCGTAATCAGTGACCTCAAAAACTCCCAAACATCTAATAAAAATTAAAAAAAGAGAATAAAAAAATTAGACTTTCGATGCCATTTTGTAGACGCCATTTTGGTTTTAGAAAAATTATGAGGACAGATTCGTAATCAGCGAGCCCAAAAACCATGTGTTATCAAATTTCAGGCAATTGTTTAAATAAATAAAAGAGTCATATTTTTTTAAATTAAGAGTGTATTAAAAAACCCTTATTGGTTAATAACAATTGAAAAAATAAAAAGCTTTTCACCCATGGGAATTTTTTTGTATATACTTTTTCCGACATTAAAAAAAAATAATCAAAATCGGTTTTGAGTCAACGAAGTTCGAACTTTGGCGAACTTTTAGCGTTTAGAAAATGGACTAAGTATAGTTAAAAAAGAAAAATTTTTCAAAACTGAAATGACAATCAAAAAGTTGTCACTTTGCGACAAGATCAAAAATAATATTTCTAATAACCCAGTCAATTTATACATAAAAAAGGCCAAACCTCTAAAAAAATCCAATTTAAGATTTTCCAACGGGATTCTCTTTATTTTGACGTCACAAATAATTTCTTAAAAGTCCATAAAGCCAACTGGACGGCTACAATAGTTACAGCAGGTCAAATGTCAAGAAAATCGGTTTTTCTCAAATATCTCGTAAATTATCGGTTTTACGTTAATTTTGGCTATTATAGAGTTTGTTCGTGAGATAAATATGCATAAAAAAGGTTCTATACAAAATTTACGTAAAACAAATAGTTTTCGAGATATTGGCCTGAGAAACTTCTGGGCAAAGTGCATACGCCACTATTATATACGTAGTGTTGCATATAGATAACAGATACAGAGGTTTTCCTCTGCATAAACGATGTTTCGTTTATGCACATATACCTGCGTAATTTCTGTCTGAGATGTCCTTGAAATGGACACTTATTCATAATAATAATAATAATAATAATAATAATGTTAAGATAGTGGTACTGATTATAGGAGCCCTCGGTGGAACGAGACACACACTGCTTTCGGAACTTAAGATCATACCGGCATGCCGAAACTCGGCAGAGGTCTTAGCCGGCAGAATGCAGAAGGCCGTCATCCTCGGTTCACTACGTCTGCTCAGGGCACACGATTCCCGGACCCAGTAGTCACTTACCCCACGGGTGTAGGGAGTGGCTGCCGGTACTACCAGCTCCCCTCTGTGAGGGTCGGAGCCACAGAGAAGGGTGACTGGTTTTTAACAAAAAAAAGGAAAGAAAAAAAAAATAATAATAATAACATATTCTCCCCAACTACCACCGCTGGAGACAACAACGAGAAGACAAGCCCCCCACATGTCATCAAACATCCATATCTGCAAAAATGTGCGACTTAGCTAGCCTTGGGTAATCGAACCCCGGCTAACTAATGAAAGGGAAAAAAAAATGTAAGATAATAATAATAATAAGGGCTTTTACTAGTAGCTTTCTAACATTCCATTGCTTTATTTCGAAAAGGAAAAATAAATGCATTTAAAACATTACAAAAAAGACCAGATTTACAGGAAGCATTGGCGGCATTCAAAATAGAAAACTGTTCGAAAAATTTGCCAATAAATAAGCCTGTGCAATTGTCGTCACTTCCACCCACAGCAACACCTACTCAACAACATCTATTTAGTGTATATTACCAGATTCAAACTTGACTGAGAAAAGATTTAGACCCTCAGCAATGGGGTTGGACTTGAAACAAAAATTTATTAGAGCCAACAACTACTCTGATTTCTCCTGCACCAGATGAACTTCTCAATTCTATTTTCTGCAATTGCACAAAAGGTTGTGACACCAACTTTGGATGCATAAAAATAGAATTACCATGTTCCGTAGTGTGTGGCTATTGTCGGGGCCAGTCGTGTGTCAATACGATGTCCGAGGATACAACGGTTGAATCTGAGTTCAACGATGATAAAGACGAACTCATTTCAAATATTGAAGAAGTGGAAATAGAAGGGATAGATGGAGACGAAGAAGTCAGCAAAGACGAACCATAATCAACAAAATTATGACATAACTTGTAATCCATGGATTAGGCCTATAGGGGACACCATGTAAAAAACACGCCTTGCATTCTCAGTAATCTCAAAAACTATTGGTTCTACGTAAATTATGTATAGGACCTTTTTTATGCAGATTTATCTCACGAACAAATTTTATAATAACCAAAATTAACGTAAAACCGATGATTTACGAGATATTTGAGAAAATCCGATTTTATTGACATTTGACCTGCTGTAACTATTGTAGCCGTCCAGTTGGCTTTATGGACTTTTGAGAAACTATTTGTGAGCTCAAAATAAAGAGAATCCCGTTGGAAAATCTTAGGTTGTATTTTTTTGATGTTCATGTATAAAGTGACTGGGCTATAACTGAAAATTTGCTTTAACAATACTAACAATCCAAAAGAATCATCCATGAAACAAAATACATCACAAAGTATACGTAAAAGCAATGTATTAATTTTAAACACGCAAACATTAAACTAACGCTATTAATTGTAACTCATGACAATATCCCGTGTGCCAAAACTTTTTAAAAATGTAGTTAAAAGCGGCGAACTTCACTGAAAATAGACCTTAATTGCAGTTGGGAACTATTATAGTCACTGAAAATACCTACCGAGTTACTTAAAGTACTACGTTATATTACACAAAACTAATAATTCGAAAGTAATGGCGTAATGTTTTTCAGAATAACATTTATTTGTCTCTTAATTCGGTATGTGCTAAGTGAAGAAGTTCATTTGGGTAAGTTTTTGATTTTGATATTTCTTAATTTAATAGCAATATAGAGTATTGTGAAAATATATATAATATACCCCATTTTATTATGCTAAAAATATTCTGTTTGCGTCAAAGCTAATTAAATTCGATCTTTAATTAATTTAAACGACATTTTATTTATAAAATTAGGCCTCGTTTTACAACAGTTTCTTCACAATGAAAGTTTCTTTACTATTAATAAACAAACAATTAAAGAAAACCATGACCGGTAATCATGGTCAAGGGGCACATGGTCTGTTGTGAGATATTTTGTGCTGGAACGAATGAAATGAAAATATTGTACATTAGGGTGTAGTGAAAAATAACCACTTTTCTTGGAAATCAGAAATGCTTGGGGTTGCAAAAGTTGCTATATTAGATTAGCAATACCAGGATAAAATATTATCAAACTCTAATGTTATTTTGAGGTGTCGTAAAAACCTTAAAGTTTTGGAAAAATTCGCTTGCAAATAATCTTCATATCTTTTTATTTTTTTTTTGTGTAAAAATTTAGCTTGGGTATAAAAAGCTATTCAATTACTTTTGTCAGTCTCTAAAAAAAATCCAGTTTTGTATTAAAAAGCTATGAGTTGCCGCAAGGCTGCTAATTATTCAAATTTTTAGCATTTTAACTCTTTATAACCCTGTCAATGAATGTTCAATAAGGGTCTAGAGGGAAATGCCGAGATCACAATTTTGGAGTTGTGGGCTGTGTTTGGACTATTTAGAGGTAACCAAAAGTCCCCGAACATAGGCCCGGTTTTTGGTTTTTCGCTCGTATCTCGAAAACGTTTAGCCATAATCAAAAAGTGGCTATATGCAAAATTAAAGCTGACTAAATTTTCTACAATAATGTTTCTATTAATTTTTGTCGTATCTCTTATGGTTCAGTAATGGTTTGTATATCTTTTAAGTGTATTCCAACTTTATTATAAGATTATTATAAATTGAAAAAAATTTTTAATAATCATCGTGGAAAAGAATTTGTTGTACAGATATCAGCTTCATAGCAGACTATACTCAAATATCGAATAAAAAATGTCTTCGTGTCTGTAAGTGTGTGTGTGTGCGTGTATATGTATGTGTATACCGTTTCTTATAAACACGATAACTTTTGTTAGACTTAAAATATTTATTTACAATTTGGAACATATGTAAAACAGCATAGTACAATAATCCCTATTGAAATTGGGCCATATCTGTAATACTTTTGCTACTTTATCTTCAACCAATCAAAAGTTATAGAAATTCATGTACGCTCATTTTCAAAAAATTAAATTTTCTATACAATAATTGTCTCCATACACTGGAAGTCCAAAATCATACAACGTGCAGCTGAGGTATTTGCCGGCGGTTCTTCTTCCCCTAAATCCATTGAGACAGCTGGGATCATGAGAACTCTCTCATGATATGGCGCTTCAGCCACAGAAAAATCCCTCAACGAGTTCCGCTACAAATCATTTGTCAAAGCAGCTGAAAACGTGAAGCCTGATCTCTCAACTCTCCCTCCAACTGAAGGAGCTGTTAAGCAGCATGCATTCCGGACATACCACCAAGTACACCTGTCGTTAGCTCAGGAACCTAATGGTGGGGCGCCGAATTGGGGTTGGGAGAGGAGGAATGACCAACTAGTTCCGAAACTGTCAGAGTTGGATGCTGCTCCTGACGAAATCTTGAAGATGATTTTTTGCCGATGCACGAAAGGATGTGATATATAATCGAAAAACCCAAAAATGAGTCCCCTCCCACCGTAAGATCACCTCCCAGGGGCGGGGACTTTTAGTATGTTTACCTACTAATTACTCCTAACAAAGTCCTGAAGTCAAAAAGTCTCGCATATTCCATGCATTCTACAATATATTCATTGACTGGACTAAAACAAAAGTTAAAATTTCGTATCTGATCAAAATAACATTTAGTACATTTTTGAACATTATTAATAAAGATGAAAATTATATGTAATTTTAAGCGTTAGTTTTAAGAGAATTGTAATTATAATCGCAAAAAGATTAATAATAACACAGGTCTACAAAAAAAAACACACAAGATTCTCATATAACTTTTCTGAAGAAATTTTGATACGTTGACGCCAATTTTTTAGAAAAAAAAACTCTATCCTATCAATGTTTCTCTACCACCCCTTTTATACCCTAAAGAGGGCAAAAAAGGGTCTTGTCCTAAGATTCTGATCCAACTTTTCTGAAGTATTTTGACGTGCCTAAAAAACTGACATGATACATTTTTTTTTTGTCCAAAATTAGCCTCAGCGCGTCAAAATAGTTGTATAATCAGTGAATAAAATTGCTTTTTTTTATTGCGGAAGCTGGTGTCTTTGAACAAGATGATATTCACGAAAAAGCCTTCCGCTATGCCATCGAAAGCGTCAATAGAGACAAACAAGAAGAAGACTTCACCTTAGTGGCACTGGTAAGCAATGAAGTTCCTGAGGATGACACATTCATAGCTGTCGACCATGTGTGCCTCCTTTTAAGTATGGGAGTGGTTGCTGTATTTGGACCTAAGTCGCCCTTCAATATCGACGCTGTTCAATCTGTCTGTGACTTTAAGGAAATACCCCACATCATCACCAGATGGAACTATTTTCCTTTGAGAGATAGCACTGAAATAAACTTCTATCCACATGCCCCCTTGTTGTCAACAGCATATTATGATATTATTATGGCATTTGAATGGAAAAGTTTTACTATTCTCTATGAGGATAATGAAAGTCTTTTGAGACTGTCTAGCTTGATACAGGCGGCCAAGGATCAAGATGTGATAGTGTCTGTTCAACAATTAGACAAATATCAAACTGGGAATTACAGGTAACACTAGGCACAGAGGTCTTCGAGCTACAAAAAATTTGACTAAAATGGCTCCAAAAACGGGCTTCACAGAATGTTTTCAGCATATCTGTAGAAAAAAATGCAAACCGGAAAATCCTAGCTAATTCCTTTCTCAAGATATTCTATTTCTAATTATTCTTCAACCACTTTTGTTTTACCCAGGACCAACTACGGGGACGCGATTTTTCCAAAAGTATTAAAAATCGGTTACAAGAGTGTCACTATCGGCTGCGCCACCAAGTATGGTCCCATTTCTATCTTTTTTTATCGCGCGCAAAGAACTATCATGGATATTACTTTGAAGTAAATCATTGTAGGATAATGCTGAATGGAGCTGATAAACTTGATAGTTATTTTAAAATTTTGCACGCAAAGAACTACCATGGATATTGCTTTGAAGGGAATGCTTGTAAGACAATGCCGAATGGAGCTGATAAACTTGATAGTTTTAAAATTTATAATGAAATTGGTTACTTTAAAATTGTGCCATATATCGCTGAGTATAAAGCAGTGAATGAAGTGGTTAAGTGTTGTCAGGTAGGATTTGTGAGTTATTAGACCAATATATAGAAGAGTTACAGAAAGCTTTAAGTAGATTTAAAAAACTGTCTGAACCCCTCAAACTTCTCGTACTGCTTTCACACTTGAAAGCGAGTTTACAATTCATTGACAATGGCAAGGGCTTAAGATTTTGGTCTGAGCAGACTGACGAGTCTGCGCACCGAGAATTTTTGAAATTTTGGGAGAGCTATAAGATAAATAGAATTCAAGATGAATTTTATATATCAAGATTAGCAGTAGTAGAATGCTCCTCACTCCATATATGATTTCCTAAAATTTTACATTTCAAGCTCATAGCATTTTCTCAAATATAGAATAGAAAGAATAAATAAAAAAATTACAATATAATAAAATACATTAAAAAAGAAAACGGCAAAATTATAAAATACAATAAAAATACTACAAAAAAATTAAAAAAAAACAAAAAAGATAAAAATGGTACCATCTAGCCACAACGTCCCCATGGTTTGTCCTGGGTAAGCCAAAAAGTGGTTCATATACCGGGTGCCACAGGCTTCCCCTCTATATTTCCTTGATTTTTTAACTTATCCATTTGAACCTTGGACATAAAAAATGGTATGAGACCATTTCCGGTTTATCTAGAAATGACCGCAACTTTCGATTTTTAAATGGTATATTTTTACATATTTGGATTCAAGACAACATTCTGAGCATACCATGAGATTTTCGCGAATTTTTGAGTCGATGTTCGGTTTTTTAAAGAATTTTAAGACATTTGGCTAGAGTGCTTTGGAATACCGAAATTTGGCAGATAAAGTCCAAGGGGAAAATATAATTTTCGGTTTAATTTCATTAATAGCTATTTAAGAAACCTCCAAAATTGAACAAATTACTTTTTTATCGAAAACTTTGTTTTTTTTTCAAATGGGAAAGTGATGGCTCATAATGTTCAATAAATTATAGATTTTTTTCTGAATTCATTGATGTCCATTTCAGATCTATGCTATTTGTTCTTCTATTTTATTAAATTTATTAAAAAATACAAAATCACTTTCAAAATAATTTTTATTGATCCTTATAGACTAGTAGATGGTGACAGAAAATCAGAACTGATAGCCTACCATCTGCCGGTATTATGTATACCGGGTGTAAAAGAATAGTGGGCCACCCCTGTAACTTCCATGTTTTTGAAGATATCGGGATGAAATTCTGTATGGTGAAATTAGGTAATATTTCCAACTTTTTGAGACCTATTTGCCATATTTATCACTTCCGGTTTCACCGGAAATGGCCCCAATAGTCTCTTCTAAATGGACCACCCTGTATGTTTTTATATTTTTGAAATAAAGATCACATTTTGGATACATTTATACTATTTTGAACAATTTATACAGTGTTGCACGAAAAATAATTCGAATTTTAGTTGTCAATCTAGATGGCTGCGAATATGTTAAAATTAATTTTGTTCCAATGTAATTAATATAAAAAATACCAAAACGTCAATATGTCCAATAATACATCATACAGGGTGCTGTAAACTCATTAAAATCACATTTTTCAAAATGACTCATTTGTTTTAAATATTATGATATGGGCCACCCGGATATTCAGAAAGCTCTATTTAGTAGGGGTTAAACGGTACCAAAAGTTCCGTAATGTGTAATCGTTACCGGCAGGAATGACAATTTTTCTTAAGAAATTTATGATTTATATCTAACTTCAATTAAATTTTTATCAACCCTGTATATTTGCGTTAATATTTTATGATATGAAACAGAATGGGCCTCTGGCTCATTCTTGTTGCATGACGGGCTGCGCATGGAAATAATAAGACACAAAGGAGCTCATGAAACAGCTATTGCGCAAGCTCAAACCCATCTAAAACTATCAAATTTTATCTAGAATATTAGTTTCTAGCAGCGGCGCAGTGACAACTGATAATTCTGGGTTCAATCAAGTGGTGTAAGTTGGTTACTAGTTTTCTTTCTTGTATATGCATTTAGCTCACATAAATCTAAAAATAATTCTTTTGATTTATTTTCACTTAAACATGTCTGATTTTATTTTTCGTAAAATAAATGATTATAAGTGACTCCTAACTTGGAAACCCAACAGTGACGCCCATGCTTATCTGTAAACAGTTTGTCAGTAATACGCATGTGCGTAGGGTAACTTGCGCAGTTTCAATTTGTTGCAGAAATTGAACTATTGCTTTGTTTATCCAGTTTATATAGAGATCAGTGGGATAGACAGCATGCATATGCACACGACCCAGAATTAGTACTGGTATTCTGTCACCATCTACTAGTCTGTTATAGTTTTCACTAGTACTTATATCTATTAATAAACAAAAGAGAGAACCAAAAGGCTATTATTCACAAAATATTTTTGCAAAGGCAACTACCTTAAAGTTCAAGAAAAATTATATTGAAAGTGATTTTTTATTTTTAAATAAATTCAATAAAATAGAAAAACAAATAGCATAGATTTGAAATTGATATCAATGAATTCAGAAAAAAATCTATAATTTCTTTAACAGTATGAGCCTTCCCATTTGAAAAAAAAAGTTTTTGATAAAAAAGTGATTTGTTCAATTTTGGAGGCTTCGCAAATATAAATATTAATGAAATTAAACGAAAAATTATATTTTTCCCTTTACCTGCCGTAGAATAAATTTTGGTATTCCAAAGCACTCTGGACGAATGTCTTAAAATTCAAAAAAAACACTGAACATCGACTCAAAAATTCGTGAAAATCTCATGGTATACTCAGAATGTTGTCTTGGATACAAATATGTAAAAATATACACCGGAAATGGCTCATACCGTTTTTTATGTCCAAAAATCCACTTTTACAGCTAGTTTATGCACCTCAAATTTCAAATGGATAAGTTAAAAGATAAAGGAAATATAAGGGGGAGCCACTAGCCTGTGACACCCGGTATAGGCTGAAAAATAAACTGAATATCTCGCAAAGGGTAACAGCTAGGATTTTCCGGTTTTTTACCCTCCAGATATGCTGAAAACATTCTGTGAAACCCGTTTTTGAGTAAGTTTTGGTCCCGCTTGTTTATAGTTGAAGAAGATTTTTATTAAAGGCCTGTTGTCTAACTCATTTATGCAAAATTTTGAGGTATGCAAGGAATATTCCTATTACGTTACATTAACAAGACTATTTCGTTAACTCTCGAATGTTTCGGTGACTTTTATACCACAATTTTATATTTTGTAATATCCATAAGTAATACCACAGAAAAGAGACCTGCCAAAAGCGACGCCATCTTTTTGTTGATACTTCCATCAGTTTATTTATTTCTTTGCCCAAATATTCTGTGATATAATGCAACAATCAATTATATTTTTACCACGTATTAGGAGTATGACGTTGGATTTTTCTAAAAAAGTTGCCTGAACTAGTTTTTTAATATTTTAACATTTATAATGCAAAAGTCTACAATACCACACAATGTGTTCTTGACAATAATGCAAATACAAATAAAAACACTTAACTGTGATACGTGGCGGTTGTAGTTTATTATTTCACATCTTTACAATTCTCTATTTAATATGCTTCATTACATTACACTAAAAGCACTATAGACTTCTGGATTAGATAAGTATTTTACTGTAAATAGATTTGTTCGAATGACGGAATGGTATTCAGACTCAGTGTTGCCAACAGAGCTTTCTAAAATTCTCCGCCTACTGCCTTAAAATTCTCCGCAAATCGAAGAAATTCTCCGCCAAAAATAAAATATCAAAATTTTCTATAAAACAAAAAATATATTGATCTCTATTTGCTTTCTCAATATGTAATCCATTAGTTCATTACTAATTTGCACAAATTGATATTTTAATTCATCAGTAATGACAATGACTTAATAAAACCTGGTTGTGATGAATCAGCACAACCAGGTTTGGAGCACGCTTGAGATTGGTGAACTCTATATACATACTGGAATGAGTATGAACAATTAGGAATCTATTATTCCCTTTCAAAGAAACTTTAGAGATAAGCTAAATTTGGAGGCACTCTGGCTCCCTCTCACTTGTAAACTAATTATTCAGGAAACTGAGACAGGTAACCTTCAAATATCTCTAAAGCTTCTTCCAGCTCCAGCCTATCGGTTCTCACTCCAATATAGTATCGAGCTCACTACTTGAGATCATTGGTCGACAACTGGCCTCTGTTGACCAAAATAGAGGTGCCTTTTCTATTTTACAACAATGCGTAGGGTTTGTTCTCAACACATATAGGCGAGGGACGTGAGAGGCGTAGTAAACCCACAAAACACAATAAAAAACGAAAGTAAACAATACACAAAGGATACTAAACACGCTATATTAGAAATAATCCCCTACGAGGATGAGATTATTATTTTGGAAAAGACAAGAGATCGGGGATTAATAATTTGCTTGTTTACAGTTGTAGCCCGAACAAACAAACAGCTGTTTGGCGACCTCTATTTTCCCCTATAGGCGTCTGAAAATAAGGAGTACGCCACCTGGTGATCTATAGTCAAACTAATTATAGGCCTTTCTGTCATTGTCTCTTTAGTGTACGATGATTTCAACAATAAGTAAATAATGATAAACTGAGATGCTAAGTTATTAAAAATATGATAGCTTTTAAAGGGGCTACACAAGATACAACTTGATGGAGCCAACCTAGTCGGTATCCTTTGTAGATTGCAGGGACAACTCGTGAAAGTTGAATTGGCACGACAAAATGTTCACAGCATACCCTCTTTGATGTAGACACCTTTAACCAGGCATTGAGAGGGAAAAAGCTGGTGCAAATAACCGTGGCCCGAGGGGCCCGAGTAGCAATAATAATAGCCTGAACAATCACGTATTGTAAGTGAAATTTTTGAAATAAGTAAATATATGCAATTTCAGTATATTTATAAAAGTAATGTATACTATTGCATCATGCACTATTATGTTTTACCCCTGAATATTTCTATTTCATATTTTACAAAATACTGTTTCAGTTATTTTAGTTAAAGAATTAATAAACATCTTTTCCAGTTACCTATATTCAATGCAGGTACCACTAATTTCATGATCTGACACTTGTTTGTAAACATAGAGCATACACATTTATTACACAAAATAATATGTCCTGCATTTAAAACATATTCCCCTTCATACACACAATTAGAACGTTTACATTTTTAGTGCTTCCCAAATGTTTCATACATTGCAATATGCTTAACCTAAATGTCACTCATGTTTCCTGAAAAAAAAAGTGATTTAAACTACAACTGTACATAAATTTAAAGAAATATTTAAGTTTATTAATATTTAACTAGCCAGACACCGTTTATGTGGAAGAAACTGTACTTTTCAAGGGGAAAACCAAATAACCTAAAAAATATGAATTTTGCTGAATAATGCCATTAACATCTTGCAAATCACTTACAACAAAATCTTGCAAACCTTTAGGTCATATATTATTAATGTTATTATTTTCAACGCCAAAAATAACATTAAACAGAAAAAAATCGATATAAGTATTCGCCAAATAAATAAACAAACGGCCTATAATTAGTTCACGAGTTCTCCACTTTGGCGCTGGCATCTTAAATTCAGACGCCTATATCCTTAATGAAACTGAATACGCACGTATCGCCATCTGTTATCATTTACATAAACTCCTAAACTGCAAGAAAACAGAGAGGTACAGTATTTTGTTATTTGTTTTAATAAAGAAATAATTATAAATTCTGTCACCCTATATTCTCCGCCAATTCTCCGTCAAAAAGGCATTCTCCGCCAGATTCTCCGCAGGCAGTCAAATTCTCCGAAAAGCGGAGAATTCTCCGGCAATTGGCAACACTGTTCAGACTAGATCAAATTTGTTGGTGTTTAAATTTATCGCGAGAAATATTAACAAAAATATGTCGAAGGTCACTCGAATTGATCAACGAAACATTGAGGCTGGGTAGAGAGTTTCGCTTCTCGTAGTTCCTTATTCTGTAGTAACACCGAAACAGTGCTTTCTGAAAAACTAAATTTTATTCCATAGTCAGTTAGTAATTAATTTTTATGATTGTCAGGTGCAACAGAAGTTAAGAAAATACTTATAATATATACAAATATCTATTTTAGGCCAATTTTAAAAGAATTAAAAAAGACAGGTGAAAGATTCTTCGTAGTGGACTGTAGGATTGAATACCTCAAAGAAGTTTTACTACAATTTCAGCAAATTGGCCTAATGACTGATAAGTACTACTATTTTATAACGAATCTGGATGCACATACAGAAGACCTTACGCCATTTCAATACAGTGGAACCAACATTACTGGGGTAATATGCTACAGATATTCTAATTATGTTAGAACTTATTTTATCGTATTCCTATTGGCTTTCTAATTCTACAATTAGGATGTGCATTCTGAGTGACATTACCATCATTATTAGAAACGCAGCTTGCAACAAACGGTGGTGAAGAAAAATCTGTTCAAATCAATCCCGTCGCTTCTTCAGGTGACCAGAGTCATTTGCGTACCGGTTTCAAGCTCCGATTAAAGAACTTATACCTAGATACATAATTGTACTGATTTGTATGTTGCTGAGATAGTTACAATCTAAGGCACTTCTTCCCATCAGTTCTTGATTGGCTAGTCGATCTATTCGCGGCCGATTCGGGCACGATCGGTTCAGTTCGATTATCATAATCTCAGTTTGAAACTTTTGACAGTGTCCATTAATGTTTTTCGTGTTTTTCAATCAAAATGTGGTGAAGAAGTTTTTTATTTTAAGTTGTGATTTGCTTAATACCTAAATAATATTTTCTATTCATATTTACACAGTTTAGTGACAATATATTAGTACAAAATGGTGAAGTGCTGTGCCGTTTGCAGAAAGCAGTTTAGAAAAGAGTAAAATCGATCGTTCCATAGTCGTAACATGATGAAGTTCAGTTTACAGTTATAAAGTAAATAACAATTAAATTTTAATATCCTTTCAATACATATTTATCTTACTGTAATACCGTATGCCTACATCACGTTGTATAAAGAGCCGGTAATGCATGAATTGCAATAATTCATTTTAATGAAAATATTTACCATTCTACACATTTTCTACACAAACAACGCCACTGTTGCCTATGGGATGTGATGTTCATCTATTCTTTTTAATGGACATATAATGGTACATAGTGTTATGTATCTAGATATAAGTTCTTTAATCGGAAGTTTCAAGCTTTTAGCTCTCGTCAGCGCAAGGCAGACTCAGACACATTTGCTCTTAAAAAAAGCCGAGTAATACAAAGTTAGTGACTTGTAAATAATGTGAGTGGGTCCCTCCAACGGCATTTGCAGCAAACACTTTATAGCAGCCTCGACTAGGCCAATATTACTAAATAAGTAATATTATAGAGAAATGGTAGATAAAATATGCAATTCTGGAATGGTATTACCATAATTACTAGAAACGCAGTGTCTTGCAACAAATTCTTCTTTAGTAATATTTGCCTAGTCAATGCTTCTATAAATTATAATAGCCAGGGAGGTAGCGATAGATTTTTCGCGTTAATAGATTTCTTTCCCATGATAGCTTAGACAGTATCAATGATGAAAGTGCAAGTCTACCAAACTTTTGAGTTTGAGTAAAAAATTAAACCATATGTTGCAAAAAGTTGCATACATGTATTATATCTACAATATTCAAATTTTACATACTCAAATATGATATAAAAACATACCGGAAAATAATATTCTACCGCGTCGGAAGCGTTGCCATATCAGATCTACCACCCACGCAAAGTGTGGAAAAAACAAACATTTTTTACATATATCTACAATGCTGAATTTTTTTTCTGGATTAGTTTATTTAATAAGACATCCAAAAAAAACCGCTGCCCAAGGAATCACTACTTCCACATCCAGATTCTCTATCCAAGTCACTCACAACGAAAAAACTTTGTATGTGAAAATAATTGTTTATGGAACTTTAATAATATAATATTTGAAATCCTCTACCCCAAAAACCCATAAAACGATACCCCACATCAGTAGTGGGGTGGGGGTGGTGATAGGGGGGTGGTAGTGGGGTGAATGAAGTAAAAAAATATTTTGAGGTTTCTGGTTCCTGTACATACACTAAATCACATTTTTTTTTCATCCCCTTTAATAAGGAGGTGGGGGTGGCTGATGCCAAAAATTTTTTTGAGACCTTAGCTTCTCTTGTATATACTATATACCAATTTCATGGACTCTTACCTGCTTAATTTACCCATTTACCCCAAATTTACCCCAATTTACCCCCCAACCCTTCGACGGAACAAGATGAAAATATAATCTAGTTCTAGAACTCGTTAAAGTACATATGTGTACAAATTTCAAGTCAATATCTTAAACGGTTCCAGAGTAAACGTGCGCACAAAAAAAAGTTACAGACAGACAGACAGACAGACAGACAGACAGACCGACAGACAGACAGACAGAAATTTTTTTCGCTCAAACTTAAAATCTCGACGTTTCATGACATTTTAAGCCTATTTGGACAATAAAAATTTTTAAAAATTTTTTTGTCGTTACTATACTTCCACTGGACGTGGAAGTAATACACTCTACCGATCGTCTCATGTAGCTAAATCCTCCGTAAACGTAATGGAATTCAAGCGTGTGACCGCGGCTGTTGCGCTCCGAGCCATTGCAGTTCGCGGAGAAGTTTTGAATTTTCCACCGTGGAATATTTCTACAAAGCTGATTTTTTGTCTACAAGAAGTTTATGCACTATTTCGATTAAAAATCACATTGTGCCTCCGCTGAAAGGTGGCTAAATCATTGATAGACGTTGCCAAAATGGCAATACATAGTCAAATCATGACAATTATATCCCTCATTAATATTAACGAACAGACAGTTTTCTTATAGATGTGTTAATAATCACTTTCATTTACTCTATTATGAATATGTTTCTGTAAGCAAATTTATCTTTCAAATCATATTTTTTTTATGTCAAAGAAAATATATTCAATATATATTAATAAATAATAAATTCATGATCCTATGTAAATCTCTTTGTAAGAAATGACTGTTTTTTATAACTTATTCAAAAAATTCATTCTTTATTATTATTTACCAATCTTACTGTCAATTAAATACTAAAATTATTCCGAAATCAGCTACGAGAATGAATATGGAGATTCAGATGTAAGTAGTAAAGAATTTTACAGTTAATTGCATTATAAAAATTCTGTGTGTCCTGATTCAATTATGATAATTGAATTTATTTTATTGAAATATTGTGTGATATTAATTTATTTAAAAAATATCACATGAAACTATAATAATATATCGATATAATGGGTACAAGTAAAAAAAGTTACTTTCGATTCACTGAAAATAAGCTTGCTTTATCTCTCACATTTCTATCCACAACGTTTCTATATCATCTAAAATTTTTATACATGCTTTTTACTATTGAAAATTGAATAAAAAGGAGGAATTGAAATGATGGCAACTGTAAAATTATTATGCACTCGGGAAAGAAATTCAGGTCGTTACAAATTGTTTAACTGTAATTTTAGCAACATCCACCAAAGATTTAGCCACTTTTCAGCGGAGGTAGAATGTGTTTTTTAATCGAAATAGTGCATAAACCGCTTGTAGACAAAAAATCAGCGTTGTAGATTAATATTCCGCGAACTGCAATGGTCCGGAGCGCAGCAGCCGCGGTCATGTGCTTGCATTCCATTGCATCTACCGAGTCTTTACGATCGGTAGACTGTACTTTTTGGATGTCTTATTCAATAAACTATTCCAGAAAAAAAATTCAGCGTTGTAGACATAATAGATCTATGCAACTTTTTGCAACATATTGTTTAATTTTTTACTCATGTTTACTATCTAAACTTTCTTGGGAAAAAATCTAGCTTTATAGAGGTGATTTCCCGAAAACTGTCGCTACCTTCCTGCTATAAAGTTCTTCCATGTTTGTGAAACAATTAACAACAGTTTTCTGAAAAAACTTTGAGGTTACATCCTCCAAGTGAAAACCTATGTGAACGCCACAGATATTTCATAACATATTTTCTTCTTTGTCTTAGATTCGTATTTTAAATCCCGAAAATCATTACGTACAGAAGATCAGTCGAGAACTATATGCTGACGACGAATCATCATTTCCTGAGCTTGTTGCTTGGAAATTAAAGACAGAGACCGCTTTACTCATAGATGCCGTCCATATGTTCTCAATTGCTTTGAGAGATAGGCAACAACAAAGTTCTCGTTCAATTGTCAGTAACAACAACATATTGTATTGTAACATGACAGATAGCTGGGAACACGGTTACAGTTTAGTCAATTTAGTAAAGACAGTAAGTATAATTCAAAATTTAACACGTTTTTCTACAATAATTTTAACTAGAAAAATATTTTCATATTATGAACCATTAGTCTTATTTTGGCAACCAAAGAGAATTTAAAGTTTTCATCCTGTAAAAATTTTTTCAATTCGTTGTGACAACTTAGGACTGTTAACAACTGAACTGCTGGCCAATTGAAACAGACCAAGCAAATCTTTAGATTGAATTTAAATTCACATGTTTTGAAAACTAGAATAGATATCAATGTGCGCTTTTCAGGATTTAACAGATAATTTATTTGTAAAACAGCGAGTTTTGCCCATCTGCAACTTTCGAGATTCCACAAAAATCATTTTATATTTTTTGATACTCATTTTTTTACTTAAATGGTTTATAGGGAAATAGTATATTGTGTATTTAGGTGTGAAAGCAATACATTCCCGGACGATGATGCAAATTATTGACCGAGGCGCCAGCTGAGGCTAACAAGCATCGAAGTCCGGAAATGTGCTTTCACACCGAAGTACACATACTATTTTTTCTGAAGTCACAATCAATATTATTATAAATTAAGGAATTTATATTAATGCATAACCTTTCTTCATTGCAATATAACTGCTTACTAATAAATGCAATTTTAATGTGAGTTGATTTACTGTCTAAAATATACATAAAAAACCGTACAGGAATGTTACTTTCCCGGCCTAGTAATATTCCCGTACGATTTTGTTGATGGTTGCTTGGCGACGGATCTTTTCCGGTATGTTTTCTGATAGTTTCTTAGCAACGGACCAAAATACTGGAATTGTGCATTTTTCGATCTGAAATCGCGCCGAAAATGTAAACATTGCCGATCGATTTCAGAAAAAAGCAATTTCTCAAAGTTTTGATATCTCTGTTATTTTTAGTCTACTTTTAAAAAATACTAAATTATTTTTACCAAATAAGTAGGCCTTTGGTGTCAAAATCAACAAAAACTGAAAAAAAACAAATATCTCGCATTTTTTTGGATTTTTGACCAAAACTCGGAGGTCTGCCGAGGTCGTAAAGTTGGATTTAACATTAATTTTTAATCCCATACAACATATTAAAAAAGCATAGATACCTGATTTGACGTCAGGTAGGATGTATAAAGTTACTGTATTACATTAACTTGACTAATTTTTTACATTTACATTATTTCATTTTTAGAGTACCTATACAGGCCTGACTGGTTTCACAAAATTTAATAACGAAGGTTTCAGAAGCGACTTTGAACTAAATCTGTTTGAACTTAGAGAGGGGGGAATTGCAGATATTGGCTCCTGGAATTCCTCTACTGGACTAAATATAACAAGGATGATGCCAGAGGAGCTCATCGGCGATGAAGATAGCTTAAAGAACAAGACATTCATTGTTATTATAACATTAGTAAGTATTATCGAATTGATTGAATAGACCCAGAATATATTTAAAAAAATCTAGTTAATTTTGCGTTAGAATACCTAGTGAACTTGGAAAACTTAGTGGATAGGTGGAATATTAGATTCATGAAGAAAGCAGATGATATAATCATGGTTGTTATCGTTGACTGATTTTTATATACCGTGCGTGTAATTTCCCATTAGGCATGTACATTCACGTAGCGCGAGAGATCTGACAACACCGGCAGCCGTAAATTCGTCCGTCGGTGGAGCATCCCAGCTCTGTTATTTCATTTCAGCCAGCTGGCACACGCGATGTTGTAATTCTCCCCATGCTAGGCATGCCTAGCCCGCGACTACACACACGGTATCATAACTAGAACTGACTAATAATAATGCAGGGAAATTAGCCAAAAAAAGGAGGAAACCTGGACAAAATTAGTAAAAATCTGAATTTTTGCACAGACGTCTTTGAGGTGTCTTAACTCAAATTCAGAAAAATCACAAAAATCCCAACATGGCTACTCAAGATATTGAAGGTCAAAGTTTTTTGCAAATACCTCGCGTCTTATTCATCTGATGCCCATGAGGTCAATGTGAAAGTTGTAGAGAATTAAATTATCTACAAGATATCTTCTTTATTTTTTCCCAAACTCACCCCTTTTCGAGATATTCAAGGTCAAAGTTTCAAAAACATGTTTTTTTTTCGCGAATAATTCGCGCCAAAAAAATCAGACAGCAATAAAGTGCATATGAAAGTTGTAGATAATTCAATTACCTAGAAGATTGGTATTTTGCATTTTTTTCCAAAACCCAGCCCTTTTCGAGATATTCAAGGTCGAAGTTTAAAAAAAACGGTTTTTTGCAAATATCTCGCTTCCTATGCATCGGACGTACATGAAGCATTATTATTATTATCAACAATATTCTCCGAAGCGAGGTGGCGGTAAAAGGAATAACAGACAATCAGGGGCGGCTGAAGGGCCGGGCAACCCGGGCGACAGCCCGGGGCGCCAGCTGGGAGGGGCGCCAAACTGATGGTAAAAATTGTTTAATGTTTTTTTTATTTATTACTTTTCGTTGGAAAATAATATCAAATAGGTAATATTAGTATCTATATCAGTTAAAATGGTAGTAATGCCGATTAGTCGAATAACATTAAAACCTCCTAAATAATTCAAAAATGTAACACGAACGTTTTTGTTTAGCTATGAGATATCTCACTGCTTATACCTCAAGCTTCTCGTATTATTATTGACTGTCACGGAGTCGATCATTAAATATTTTGCATAAATGAAGGCCGGCATTCATTCACAAAAAATTCAAAATATTAAGAAACTTGTTATATCAACATACCTACCATTGTATTTCATTGTAGATGATTTACTGTAATAAAATAAATATATGGCAATTCGTTTTGTGTGAAATATTAAAATAATAAATAAAGAGGAACCTTCCTCTAACTAAACTTGTGGCCGTATGGTCCTCTTATTATAATAGCGTTCGTGTAGACAAAAAAATTTATGTTGCAAATTAATTGTTATTAATAAAATGTTGTAAATGCACATAGATGTATAAACATAAATTACCTGAGATGGTTTATGGAAATGCAATGAGAATATCTTTTTTATTTCTAATGATCTGAAAATTATTTTCTTATAAGAATATTTAGAAATATGTAAAAAATAAAAAAGTTACAGGTAAAATATCGACAGCCACCCCCTAAAACTACACCTTAAGTAGAAGAGAAGGTTTGATCGATACTATGCATTCTACCTTGTGGGTGGTGTGGAAACGAATGCAATTTAAAAAATATTTTTTAGAAAGTGTAAATTTACCAATCTTGCAAGTATTCAAGTTATAGACAACTTATAAATAATTTAATTCTCTACAACCCCAACATTGAGCTCACAGGTATCCGATGCATAGGACGAGAGATATTTGCAAAAAAACTTTGACCTTCAATATCTTGGGTAGCCATGCTAGGATTTTTGTTATTTATGTGGATTTGGCACAGAACATATGTGCAAAAATTTATATTTTTACTAATTTTGTCAAGGTCAAATGCTAATTTTCCTGGACTATAAGGACAGATACGACAGTTGAAAAGATAAATAATTTCGAAACAGAGATAAAACAGGTAACCCGTTTAAAGGTCTAGTTGGGCAGGTTAAATTTGTGTTTGTTAGCTAATTAGAAATATTTGATCATGCTTGTGTGTAGCTCTAATAGTAAACCTCCTTGAAGGTATTCTACTATTCAAAAAGAGTAGAAATGGTGACTTTGTGCATACGAAAGGTGTAAAAGGCAATTTTATAGTGATATTATGATAGTGATATCTTATAGTGACATACAGAAAGGGTATGTTGTTTTTTATTATGTTTACATCTCTTTTTACTTTCTTAAATATTGCATAAATAATAATAAATATATTTTTCTACTCCCTACATAGAAAATACTATTTTGCTCCCTCATTTCAGGGGGCAAAGTAGTATTTTTCCTCCCTCGGGAGGAAAATACTTTGCCTCCCTAGGGAGGAAAATACTTTGGCTCCCTCTGGAAGTAAACAAGTAAAAACTTCAAATAGCTGTAATAGTAGTGTATAGACTTCTTTTATTGATACACAAACTTCCTCAAAATGTACAATTATACTTTTCATTGAAACAGATTTTTTATTACTTATTTTTATTTATAAAAATTGAAAACAGTTTAAATCAAGGTTTAAATTAACATCAGTAACTAAATATTGTTAAAATTTATGGTACAATTAGTTAAATTACTAATGGAGATTCCCCCTGAAGAAATATTGGTTCTGCTAGTGGAGATCAGTTCCTGTTTGTTGTTTTCCAAAGTCTTGGTCGCTGATGAAGTACTTGTAGAAACAAAATTTTCAAAAACAGGACAACGTTTTTTGGTGCTTAAAGTAGTACTTTTTCCCGTAATTATTTGGCTGGCTACCTCACATTTTTTAGAAATACAATCATCTAAGTACCCTTCTGCTACTACGTTTGTTTGCCACCCCCCATGTCTTTTTAGAGTGAGAATGTCACTTCCAACATTGACTAATAACGTAGCTGAAGTACGGCGGAAACTGTGTCCAGTATAGCCTTTCGAATCATCCAAATTTAAAAATATTGCTATTCTATATGGAATTTTGGCAATTGTGTTTTTGCCATGGTTTGCCGTGGTTTGTACATTTCCCTTTAGCATAAGTTACAAAAAATCTAGAATGACATGTTTTAGGGGACCTACAGTCCAGATATTTTCTATACATGTCCAAGACAGATACTCCGTTTAAAATCTCATTTGTTATTGTAAATGTCCTTTTGATATTAATTTTTGAGTCAGGTATTTTCACCACCAAAATATCGCCTTTATCACTGATATTCAGCAATTCCAAATATAAGCACGACCTGAAAAAGGAAAATGCACTTATGAAAACTACCTAAAATGTTACTTAATTGTCATTTTATATATACTTTCTAATAACAAATACTGCGTTACGTTGTTATTTATTATTCAACAATAACGATCAATCTTACCTTCATATGTAAGTAAGTTTCATCTGGAGCTTCTGCAATAAACTTGTTGATATCCTCCCTTGAAAAAGTATTGGCTTTCTTCTTTATATCCAGCAGATTTTCTTTTTAAAAAAGCTACTAATTTAGGAAACTTAATGTCGATATTGTCTTTAATTTGAAGTGTAGATCGCAACATGCTGTATTTGCTCCATAATGTTGAAGGCTTCAAACTGGCGCATTTTTTGGAAAAGTAAAATAGGACCACTTCTTCACATATTTTTCTTATTTGCCTAGTCTCCATTCAACATTTAAATAGCTGGTACTCTTTTTCATATTTTTCACGAGACTTTAATGGTAATAGATTTAACGAAACCACGTTTGCTTCTTCCAGAATATCTTGAGGAACTTCATCTTCGCATTCGGAATACACTATTATAAACTTTTTGGAAGTTTGTTTATTTTGAAAACAAGAAGCAACCTTAGCAACGTTCCATGTACTTTGATTTTTTAAAATATTTACTTATCTAAATACCTATTATGACATTTTGACATATTTGGTTTTTTGATTGTCATGCATAAGAAAATATAATAAAATATATGTAAAACCAATGTAAAAAACACTGTAAATGGTTGTAGAAAAAATCATATGTATTACACAGGAGCAAAGTGCCATTTCCTCCCTTGGATATTGATGCCCTCCGCTTCGCGTCGGGCATCAAACTATCCGCGGGAGGAAATTATGCACTTTTCTCCCTTGTCATACAAATAGCTATTATTTGATGCTTTAAATTGTCTACATAGTAAATGTATGCAGGTTTAATCATTAAAATTCATTAACTTCTAAATATTTTCTGATTGTACTTTGTGTTGTAAAATCGTAATTTGCCGATTTTATATTACTTTCCTATAACCACAGCTACGAGAAAACTTATTTCCTCCAATATAATTTTTGATGATAAGAAGCATTTATTCACCGATTATCTTTCTGTAATGGTGCAAAACATGGAGCTGCTCGACGTGACGTTTTACTATAAAAGACAGATATATCAATTTTTTTCAGCGTATCGTATGTGTAGTCGACATTTTGATAGTGCAACATACGTAAATCCCTTTAAGAAAAGAAGTCTTTTCTTTTCTATTTAATTGTCCATATTGATGTTAAGACATTATCTTGTCATTAAAAGTATAACTTAAAAATTGTTTCACTCGCTGTCTGGTAGGGTACGTAGGTAGGGTACATTTTACTAATTTCAACAGCATTGACCACATTGTGATACAGTTCATACAGCCCTGCAAAACCACAGCTTAGCGAAATCCAGCGGTTAGTAGTGTCGTTGTAGCATCTTAAATGGTGTGTTGCATAACTGCAAAATGTCTGTGTTTGGTAATTTGCGATGTTATTTTAAAGACGTATAACTGAATTAAGTTTATTTATTCATTTAATAGGGCTTAAATAGCTTCTGTCTATGGAATTTACTCCTCTTGACACGTTTCATTGGCCGAGGTAGTAAGGGAATTTTTTCTTAGCTGGTTTTACTTTGGTAATACTAGGCAAAGTGATATTTCTTGAACATACGGATAATGTCCTAGCGTGTCCTCTTGCTCTACCTCTTGCCGCAAATATTCAGAGTATTTAGAAAGTTGTGTTTAGCTGAATGTTCAAGTGGCGGGTTTTCTTTTCGTTGAGTAATACTCTGTATGGAGGTAAACTTTTATTTAGAATTTGTATGATGGAATTCTTATTTGAGTTGTGCATTGCAGAGTGTTTGGATCCAGTGATTTACTCTGGCAATGTTCTGGAAAAAACACGTGGCTTTATTATTGGTTATGTTGATCCTAATGGAAACACCTCGAGCTGGCTTCTCTAATTGGTCTTGGTCCGCGCCATCCTGTCACTCACTGTGATGCAATTATTCACGTTGATCCGGGGGCACTTATGGTGAAGCAGCAGTTGTTCACTGGAAGGTTGTGAGAGAAGTCGCACGAAAACACTGAAGAGCTAGGAGATGTGCTCTAGGCATCAAAAAGGACGACTCAGAATCTCACCGGATTGCCGAAATTTACAAGGTTTTTTCTTTCTTAATCTTTCTGTAATAATATTCCAATGGCTTTTAGCCACTCATTTAGTAAACTTTTTGTGATAACTATTTAATCAAATTATTTTACAGAATTGGGTTATTAACAAAATCATAAATTGTGAACCTTCAGTTCCATTTCAAGTGCATTTAAAATAATTATTGTGAGCATATCACTGTAAAAGTCAAACATGGTATCATAGGCTGCTTAGACATTGCGCCAGAATGTAGTAGGAGAGGATAGTTTAGTTCTGTTATCAACTTTTAACATTACATAAGTAGCTCCTCTAGTGAAATTCCTTATTAGTAAAGGACAAGGGTAGATAAGGGCCTTTTTCCGCCCATCGGCCATGTTGTATGTCATTATATTTTCCGAGTAGTATATGTCTTGACGAGTAATAAAAAACTGTTCTTTGGAATAGTAGATTATTCAGTGAGCATATAATGATGGCTATTACTCGCGGGGGTGATGTTTACGGCAAGAGACGAAGGCGTGTCGTAAATCATCCGAGTGTGTAATAGCCATTATACGCGAACTGAATACTATAATTTATCCACGACTATCGCACATTTTAACTGTTTTAATCGTTTAAAACTGAAAAAATAAAGTTAATTTACAGTAAAATGTTGACGTGTTAAACGTCAAACACGAAAATATGCATGAAAACATGGCAAAATGAATTCGCCGTTTCCTTATGAATATTGCTAGTTCCTGATTGGTCAAAGGTGCGTTAGAATGAAAACAACTGAATGGTTAAATATGTGTTAGAATCAGATTATGTTCATTATACCTTTGGTTGGAATAATGACTATCATTATTTGACAATTGTTAAATGTAGAATGCAATGATTATACGATGGTCGTGGATAAACATATTCTTATTCAATACATACCATAATATGTGGTTTTGAGCGCTGACACGTTTAAATTCGCACGCAACGTCGATACTACTACGACTCCCGCGAAAACAATTTTGTTTTTTATACATTGAAGCGCTTGATGAAACAATATAAATTAACCATTATTTAAAAGCTTAAATGCTCAACAATGAAATGAGGTATGGTTTATCTTGTTTCATCGGGCGCATCTAACTGAAATATACATCAAAATTTCGGAAAAAGGTCAAAAACTACTAAAAAACTGCAAACATGCCCAACCTTGAAATGATATTACTATAACCTACTGTTGTTTTTGAAATGTAAAACATATAGAAACATAAAGATCATATGTTCAACTATAAATAAATAAAATAAATAACGCTTAATGATTTTAAGGAGAACTTTTCTTTTTTATGAAATTAGTGGGCGAAAATTATATAGCTTATCTACCCTTGTCCTTTATTAGTGAGAAGGGCACGGCACCCTGTCACATACTTAAATTCATATGCAACCAATATATGACTTAGAATTCTTCTGATTGAAATTTTAATTTAAATCACCAATATAATTAACCTTAAGTTCTTGTACATACAATTTGGGTATCTGTAATAAATGTTGTCCATGTCTAAGTAGTCTCATTTCTTGATACTCTCCTAGAATTTATTAATATTTTATCTGTTACCATAATCAGAACTAATACTACTTCGAGCTTTAGTACTTTTCATCGCATATCACATGTCAGCGAAAATTTTGTTTTTTGGCTGACAGAATTTCTCTTATAAACTAATTATTGGTCAAGTGTCCTTTGTTTATCTGTGTTTACTCAGTTGCTCACTTTTCTTTTTGCTCTCCGAAACAAACTAGCCGCCGTACGGGAGTGAATACCTTTTTTGCATTAGGCATAAAAAGTGTTGCATGGTTTCTGTTTTACCGGCAGGGCGACATAATTCCATTAGTTCCCTATTTTTATTTAATAATTTACTGTGGCGTGCAAACGCACTCTTAAGTAACCTCAAGGGAAGGGTCATCAGAAATAAGTAGAAAAGAGGAAAAGTGCCGACGTGAGTCATATGTCATATCTGTCCTTATTAATATGTGGTTGCAAGTAAGAATCAACAATGATTTTAATGTATATAATCAATTAGCCCAAGTGAAAAATTTAGAACTATTACCATTGTAAACTATTTTTTTTTTACATATATTTCAACTGTATTTAGTACCTTAAAATCGTAATACACTATTCTATTTATCTTAAAATCTATGAATAGCTATCATCTCTCTAGCCATGCATTTGACGAAAAAAAAAACTTAAAACCTAAATACATATTTCAGACAGATCCATACGGCATGCTTAAGGAAACTTACAAGACTCTAATTGGAAACGATAGGTTTGAAGGTTTTGGGATAGATTTAATTCAAAAATTGTCCGAAATGGAAGGATTTAATTACACATTTATTGTAAGAGAAGATAAAAAAAATGGGGCCAAAGATGAAGTAACCGGTAGGTGGTCTGGAATGATCGGAGATCTCTTAGAACATGTAAGTATTCATCCTGATCCTGATACCCCTAGAATTTTGCTAAATTTAAACACTTTTACATTACTCAAACTCGTGGAGAAGCTATATAATCAGATAGTGAAAATGAAGTAAAATTAAGGTTCGTTAACTTGGCACCACAATCATCGGTATTAGTTGTGAAACTTATATCATTATTTAAGATCTATATAGCACCCATTGAAAAAAAAATTGTCAAATGAGTTAATTGGTTTTTAAAGTTACTAATAATTCGGTTGTTGACGAATAAAAAATACTGAAATTAAATATACATGTGTTAATTTTAATTTTTTGCAATTAATTATTTTTTATTTATTTGCTTTTATCATGATTAGAGAATATTATTTAGGTATTATGCAAATCACAACTTACACACTTTTATATTTATTATGAATATACCTACTTTCTGTATATTGTTGCCCTAATCTGAGCACGCTAATATGCTAGTTAGGTAAATACTTTAAAACACTTATTATTGGAGAACCAATCAAAACAACTACTCTCCTAGCTAATACTGACGAAGTATTGAATTACATGATAGGATTCTTAGCATTTTAAAGAAAAAAATATTGAAAATACTTAAATCATTTATTTACATTTAGTCATTCACACTTTTTTTTATTTAATATGAAATTATCTACTTTCTGTATATTGGTACCTTAACCGGTCACGCTAATATACTACTTAGGAAAACACTTTAAAACACTCATTATTGGAAAACCAATCAAAACAACTACTCTTCTAGCTAATACTGACGAAGTATTGAATTACAGGATAGGATTCCTGGCATTTTAAGGCAAAAAAGATATATTGAAAACACTTAAATTATTTATTGAAATTCAGTCATTCACAACAATTATTATTGAACCTTACATTCTATTTCAACTCTAGAAAAGTTGTACAAGTTTTTATAATTAATTGCAAAAAATAAATCAAGAATAGGCTTGTAAATAATGAATGAATGTTTCTATACTCTACTGATGAGAACTAACGAGTTCGAAAAAACTTGTACAACTTTTCTAGAGTTGAAATAGAATGTAAGGTTCAATAATAATTGTTGTGAATGACTGAATTTCAATAAATAATTTAAGTGTTTTCAATATATCTTTTTTGCCTTAAAATGCCAGGAATCCTATCATGTAATTCAATACTTCGTCAGTATTAGCTAGAAGAGTAGTTGTTTTGATTGGTTTTCCAATAATGAGTGTTTTAAAGTGTTTTCCTAAGTAGTATATTAGCGTGACCGGTTAAGGTACCAATATACAGAAAGTAGATAATTTCATATTAAATAAAAAAAAGTGTGAATGACTAAATGTAAATAAATGATTTAAGTATTTTCAATATTTTTTTCTTTAAAATGCTAAGAATCCTATCATGTAATTCAATACTTCGTCAGTATTAGCTAGGAGAGTAGTTGTTTTGATTGGTTTTCCAATAATAAGTGTTTTAAAGTATTTACCTAACTAGCATATTAGCGTGCTCAGATTAGGGCAACAATATACAGAAAGTAGGTATATTCATAATAAATATAAAAGTGTGTAAGTTGTGATTTGCATAATACCTAAATAATATTCTTTAATTTTAATATTTCGGGTATTGCTTAGCCTCCTGTAATTGTCGAAGGACCTTTTGTAAATTGGCTATTTTTGAATAATTTAATAATTAAAATTTAGTATATAAATAATATATTCGATTCACAGAATTTTAGCCGTCACAAAATTCATTAAATATTTTATTTTCAATTTTTAAATAAATCAGAAATATTCCCGTTCTCAGCTCATAACTCAGAAACGACGCGTCGTACGCGAAAAATTTTTTTCTGAAATCGATCGGCAATGTCTTCGTTTTCGGCGCGATTTCAGATCGAAAAATGCACAATTCCAGTATTTTAGTCCGTTCCTAAGAAACTATCATAAAACAGATTGGAAAAAATCCGTTGCCAAACAACGATCAACAAAACCATATGGGAATGTTACTTTTTCTGAAATCGATCGGGAATGTCTACATTTTCGGCGCGATTTTAGAGCGAAAAATGCACAATTCCAGTATTTAAGTCCGTTGCTAGGAAACTATCAGAAAACAGACCGGAAAAGATCCGTTGCCAAGCAACGATCAACAAAGCCGTACGGGAATGTTACTTCCCGGCCTAGGCCGGGAAGTAACATTCCCGTACGGTTTTTTATATATATTTTAATATGTTAATATTTTTGATTTTTATACGTTTAAAATAGTATTTATTGTGATTTCAGAAAAAATATTATGTGTACTTCGGTGTGAAAGCACATTCCCAGACTTCGATGCTTGTTGGCCTCGGCTAGAGCCTCGGCCAACAATTGCATCGTCGTCCGGGAATGTATCGCTTTCAGACCTAGATACACAATATACTATTCCCTGCCCAGGCCGGGAAAGTAACATTCCCGTACGGTTTTTTATGTATATTTTAGACAGTAAATAAATACACGCCGACAAACCAACTCACATTAAAATTGCATTTATTAGTAAGCAGTTAGATTGTAATGAAGAAATGTTATTCATTAATACAAATTCCTTAATTTATAATTATATTGATTGTGATTTTAGTGTACTTCGGTGTGAAAGCACTTTCCCGGAATTCGATGCTTGTCGGCCTCGGCTAACGCCTCGGCCAACAATTTGCTTCGTCGTCGTCCGGGAATGTATTGCTTACACACCTAAATACACAATGTACTAGTCCCGGCCTAGGCCTAGTAACATTCCCGTACGGTTTTGTTGATCGTTGCTTGGCAATGAATCTTTTCCGTTCTGTTTTCTGATAGTTTCTTAGCAACGGACCAAAATACTGGAATTGTGCATTTTTAGATCTGAAATCGAGCCGAAAATGTAAACATTGCCGATCGATTTCAGAAAAAAGTGTTTTCTCAAAGTTTTGATATCTCTGTTATTTTTTTCTAAGAACCCATCAATTTTCCCATTTTCTGCGTTAAGCCTTATTGGGTTTCATAGGAGAAGATCGTTATAGGTTATTATGATACCTTATGACATCTCCTCTAAAATAATAATAATAAGTATATTTTTTGTACTTTTAGTTTATGGTGAATCAATATATTGTTCCTCGATAATACACATTTTATATTTATTGCTCCATTAATAATAAAAAGTTTGGTTTTCCCATTTCATTCGCCGACTCGTGACGTCATTCTGCATAAACACTACTCATTTTAAACCAGCAAGAAGATAAAACAGATATAATTTGACAATCAAACGCCGTTTCCATAGAGAAACACAATAACCACACTAGAGAGAAGACCAGTAGTTTCACTCGCAGCGGTTCCTTTGATATTTGTTGTACTCGATTTTATTTTTTTAAATCTACTGCGCATCCACTGTTTGTATCCCACGCGCATTTCGTCGTATACTGGTGACTATTCAGAAACGTAAACGTAAACAAAAATAAACATCAACCCCACTCTACACATCACCTCCGTCCACTGTCGTCGTTCCGTCCACTGCGCATCGAATAGTTTAAGTCCACGCGCATCGCATGCGCACTGAAAATCTTATCCAACTGTTCCGGCTGAGTAGGACTACTGGTCTTCTCTCTACTGTGCAATAACACCCGCCACATGCTTGGGGCATGTGCATCATATAAATAACATAACCCCAATTGTTGTGTTTTTTAGGTTTATTCTCATTTTTAATTTTTGTATACTCATTTTTAGCTTGGAGCCAAACTGGCTCCAAGCAAATATTTAAAACTTCACGCAAATAATTTTTCAATATTGTTGATTGACACAAATAGACTGCTAATTATAGGTTAGATTCCTAACCTGCAAAAAGTGTCTTATTTTATTGTGACAAACTATTTAAAAATTCATAAACATCACATTGAACTAGATTTTGGTTGAAAGTACAGGAACTAGGCAGAAATCTTAATAATAGCTACGTAATACTTGTAAATCGTAAGAAATATATATTTTTGAGGTTAGCTGTGAAGTCACATTAAATCTCGACTATCGCCTGATCAGCATCTGCAAAGTGACATCACGCGAAGCTTCGCCCCGTTTTCGCGCGGTCCAACTTTGGTAATTTATTTAAGGGCTTAAACGTTCTAATAAAAACTTAAAAATTTGGAAATTGCCTTAAAAAATGTTCTACTTTCGATTTCTAAAATAAAAAAAATGCTGAACGGGCCTATTAAACTACATGAGTTAATATTTTTAATAACCTAACGTAACGAAATTTTCATGAATCACACTTGTTAAAATTTGATAGGCGAGAAGCATTTCATAAGCATCATCTATAGAATTCGCTCGTTTCATGCACTGATATTTAATTATTTTCATTTCTAGAGAGCAGATCTTGCAATAACCGATTTCACTATAACTTCTGATAGGGAGGAAGCTGTTGACTTTACGGTTCCTTTTATGACCTTAGGTATGTATATAAGCTAACCTATAGATTTATTTAAAATATACAATTATACAGGTAGGTTCATGAAAGGATGAAGAATTTAGAAAAAGATGAAAGAAAAATGTGTATTAGTAGGAGGTCTACATGTGGAATAGTTTTCAACTTAGTTGAATAAAATATTATTTTTGTTTGAAAATTGTTATTTCCATATTTTTCATCTAAACTCCGTATTTAGGCTTTTCTTCATATTTAAAAAAGTTTGTTAAATTAGCCCAGTAAATGAAGAAAGACATTTTGACTGGAAAGAATTACGAGAAAGCGGTTTTTTTCCGAAAGGACCACGCACTAATTACATTGAAATCCGGACTCCGCCAAAATTGAGTCATTAAAAATTAAAGATTTGAGGTTCCAGAATACAGATTTGACACTAGAATAAAAAAAAATGAGCAGATTTTTCACCAGTCACATCTGAAGGTAGTCCCTTGAGGTAAACCAGAAAAAGGCGAAAAGCCCAAAAGTTCTTCGACATGTACTCCCCCGTTTTCGAGGGCGGGGAACACGATGGTGACAATATTTTCCGACCTACCCTTAATACGAAAAAACCTTATCCGATTTTTCGATGCTAGGCTTGCGAGGAATGCGAGGGCTTGTCGGATGGGGTTTTTTTGGTCAATTTGAACAAAATAAATAAATATGACCACAGGTGACCTAACCTGACCTAACCCATTCCCGGGGGGTTGAAACTACCCCCACCCCCAATAACGAAGTGCCACGAAAACAACGAAAATCAGCTGGAAAGCGGCATACCCTTCACCCACTACCCCAAGCCGAACAAACTCCACGCCCTTTTCCGATTTTCCGGTGCTAGACTTGCGAGAGCTCGTCGGATCGGTTTTTTTTTGGGCAATTTGAATAAAATAAGTGAATATTGACCAGTGGTGATCCAACTCAATCCCCGGGGGTTGAAACTACCCCCACCCCAGATAGCACAGAGACGTCTTTAAGATGTCTTAAAGACGCCTTCCTTAGACATTCACTACATCTTAAAGACGTCCATTTACGCCTTACAGACGTCTTACAAACGTCTTGTATAATAAATTCTATTAGGCACAGAGACTATCAAAAAAAAAATATGTAAAAAAATAAAATTTTCGAAAATAAGGTCGTCTATACACAATATAGAAAAATGTTTAAATAAACTAATAAGAAACACAAAAAACGAATACTACAAGAATAGAATTGAGGCCGCACAACTTAATTACAAAAAAATTTGGCAAACAATAAACGAAGCCTCAAATACACACAAAAAACATAGAACTGAAATAAATGACAATGTAGTAACCGATAACAAATTGAAAGCAGACCTATTTAATAATTTTTTTATAAATATTGGAAAAAACATGGCAAAGGACATAAAAGTAAACATTCCACTTACTGAAATACATAAACCAGACACAAGAAATTCACTATATTTAAGACCTGTAACAGAAAATGAAATTATTATCCATATAGCGTCATTAAAAAACAATTCTGCACCGGGCCTAGATGATTTTATTAAAAAATATCATCATAACATCGCTAAACCATTATGTCATATAATAAATTTGTTTTTTACCAGTTCACTCATCCCTTTAGCCTGGAAAAAGTCGATAGTTACGCCTGTGTACAAAGCAGGCAATAATAAATTATTGACAAATTATCGCCCAATCTCCGTTATTAATAATGTCTCGAAAATCTTTGAAAAGTGTCTAAAATCAAGATTAAACGATTTTTTAGAAAAAAATAAAATAATATCAAACAAGCAGTTTGGATTTAGACAAAATATGAGTGCGGAAAACGCAACTATGGAGCTAATAGGAAATATTATTAAAGGTTTAAATGATAGCAAAAAATGCCTTGCTGTATTTTTGGATTTAGCCAAAGCATTCGACACGGTTGATAAGGAAATATTAATAAAAAGATTGGAGAAAGTCGGTGTCAGAGGTTCTGCATTGGATATATTTACGAACAGGCAGCAAAAAGTAAAAATAAATGAAACATTGAGTGACCCGTTAATAATTACAACTGGTGTTCCCCAGGGCACAGTATTAGGCCCAATATTATTTTTAATATATATTAACAATATAACAGAAATTATGAATCCAGAAGATAATATTGTAGCATATTCTGATGATACACCCCTTGTATTTCAAGGCAAAACTTGGACTGAAGTATATACTAATGCAGAAACCAGTTTAAAAAGGATACATTCATGGCTAAATGTAAGCCTTCTGAGCCTCAACACCAGCAAAACAAAATTTTTAATATTTACCATATCAGCTGATGATCAACCGACAAAAGATACATTAACAATTCATAATGACAAGTGCAAAAATGTGGAAATGTGTGACTGTTCATACATAACCAAAGTTAATAATTTAAAATATCTTGGTCTAATGGTGGATCATCACCTGAGATGGAATGTACATGTGGAATATCTTGTGAAAAGGCTAAGAAGACTTATATACAAATTCTACCAACTAAGAGACAATCTTAACAGAAAAAAATCTAATCATTACGTACAATGCTTTGGCTGAATCTATTATAAGGTACGGTATTACAGTCTGGGGTGGACTCTTTAACAACTCATTAAAACATTTAAAAATTGTCCAGAATTCCTTATTAAAAATAATCTTTAATAAAGAAAAACGATATCCCACAGATTTATTATATAACGAATTGGGTATGTTGTAATCATGTAAGAAAATTGTATGCTTATGAGTGTCTACTGTACATGTCTAAATCACCACCAAATGTGGTAAACCATAACTATGGAATCCGCTGGAATACAAATATTTCCATACAAGTGCCGGTATACCGGAAGATGCATACCCAGCGATTTATTTTCCCGCAAAATTAAAAAGCATAAAAAACAAGCATGAATTAAAAAAAAATCTCAAACTATTTCTAAATGAAACTACGGAAAAATAAGAGTAATTTTCCAGTAGTATAATGTTCAATATCTATAATGATTACAACTAACTAGTAAATGTAGAATATAATATCCTCCTTCTCACACCACTATATAATAATTAAAATTAAAATTGAAATTGAAATTGAAATTGAAATTGAAATTGAAATTGAAATTGAAATTGAAATTGAAATTGAAATTGAAATTGAAATTGAAATTGAAATTGAAATTGAAATTGAAATTGAAATTGAAATTGAAATTGAAATTGAAATTGAAATTGAAATTGAAATTGAAATTGAAATTGAAATTGAAATTGAAATTGAAATTGAAATTGAAATTGAAATTGAAATTGAAATTGAAATTGAAATTGAAATTGAAATTGAAATTGAAATTGAAATTGAAATTGAAATTGAAATTGAAATTGAAATTGAAATTGAAATTGAAATTGAAATTGAAATTGAAATTGAAATTGAAATTGAAATTAAAATTAAAATAAATTTTAAATGTAGGTATTTATCTAATTCTTACCATGTATATGTATATAAAATTTTCCACATATACTATAATCCAGTTACGTTGCTGCTTTATTTGTGAAAATCACGCACAAGCTCCTTAGAGAGTTTAGGTGATTTCATAAATGTGCAGCAACATCTATATAATGTTATAGTAATATGAATGTTTATCTATGTATTGTATTCTACATATTTTATACAATTTTTATGTTACTTATTATCTATTTACTTATTTGTTATTTTATTTTTTAAAGTTTGTCAGCAAGAATTTGTATTTTTCTAAACAATAAACAACAATAAGTTCGACGGTAGGTTGGAAAATATTGTTACCATTGTGTTCTCCGCCCTCGAAAATGGGGAAGTACATGTCTTGCGGTGCGGTCGCAGAACTTTTGGGCTTTTTGCCTTTTTCTGGTTTACCTCAAGGGACTAACACCTTCAGATATGACTGGTGAAAAATCTGTCCATTTTTTTTTATTCTAGTGTCAAATCTGTATTCTGGAACCTCAAATCTTTCATTTTTAATGACTCATTTCAATTTTGGCGGAGTCCGGATTTCAATGTAATTAGGGCGTGGTCCTTTATTTACCCAAATACGGAAATGGAGTACTGTCATAGAAAAAATATTGTATAAAACTTATGCATAAAGTGCCGTTTTTTCACTCAACTTCCCTTCCCGTTCGTGAAAAAAAGTACCACTTTATGGACTTGTAGCATAAATTACTATTTTTTAACCGGTATTTTCCCCGTTCTCACTAGGTCAACACATCCATTCAAAATTACGTACAGCAATATTTTTGGTGCTCGATGTAATGAATTAACCTTTCAATTTCAGGAATTAGTATCCTCTTCAGAAAACCCTTCACTGCCCCCCCAAGTTTCTTCTCGTTTGCTGACCCATTTGCCATAGACACTTGGGCTGCGCTTGCAGTAGCTTTTTTTGTAGTTGCCTTTTCCCTTTATGTTATGGGAAGGTTGTGCCCTGATGAATGGACAAATCCATATCCTTGTATTGAAGAGCCAGAATACCTCATTAATCAATTCAGTTTAGCCAACTCTATATGGTTCGTCACCGGAAGTCTTATGGCTCAAGGGTCTGAAATTGCTCCAATGTGAGTCACACCCATACATTTCAAATACACAGAATTACTATAATATATTTGTTTTAGAGGTATAGCTACTAGAATGGTAGCTGGAATGTGGTGGTTTTTTTGCCTGCTTATAGTGGCATCTTATACGGCCAACTTAGCTGCTTTCCTAGCGACAGAAAATCCCTTAGAGCTGTTTAACGATATAAATAGTCTTTACGAGAATGCCCACATCCACAAACTTACATATGGCGCAAAAGAAGGTGGAGCCACCCTACGATTCTTTACGGTAACTGTATGATTTTTTTGTAGTTTCATAAACGGTGTTTGCTAATTTCTAGTAAGATAAAAGTGTATGAATTTTAGGAAGGTAGGAAGCGATGAAGACAGCATTATAGCAATAGTATTTACTGCTGAATTTTGTTTTTCTTGTCCTTTAGCTCGGTCTTAAGAGCTTGCCTAACGCGACGTTAGTAATCCCTCGCAACCTTACTTTTCATCCTGTCGTTGTCGATTCCGGCGCATTCTTCAACACGTATATTTTACCCCTAGATCCACACTTCATATTACAGATTCATCACTCAGTACGATGTTCTAACTTTTTATGGACCCCTGTAATGCCTTTGTCTAATAGTCGATTATTTAAGCAACATATTTTACAAAAAAAACTCCACTTCTTGTAGAAGTTACCAAACTTGCCGTGAGTCAAGTCCAGACCCATTGTCAACGTTCAGGAAGGGGAGCCAGCCACCTGAAACCTATCCCCCTAACAAAATGGCCGTGATGTTTCCCAAAATGGCCCCCATTAAATTTAAATTATTTTAATACAATAAACTTAGGAGTCTAGTTATATGTTTCTAGGGATGCTGATTTAAGAAAATGGCTCTAAAATGTCAGAAGTCCATAGAACGAAATATTCAACATCGCGACCAAAATGGCTGCCACAAAATTTAAGTTTTATATTTGATTAACAATTATTTTTTTAAATTTATTTGCTTTCATCGTGATTAGAAAATATTATTTATACTCCAGTCCGTAAAGCAAAAATACACCAGAAGCCCGCAAAAAATGTTATCTGAGATTTTCCTTCAGTAACTGTTAGTGGAGGGGTTATACGTCATAAAACCACCAAAATCCGTTCTGGGGATTGCATACCCCCAAAAAACCAACTAAATTTTCAAGATGTTCGGGTCTTTTTTTATTTTTAGGAAGCAATAAGAAATTGGCCAAAATTTGGCTAACTTCAACACGCTGGTAAATTTGTAAATGTGAATATTTTTATTCCTAACTTTTCTGCATTGAAGTACTACCACAGAAGAGCTATAAGTCTTCTGTGGTACTACCTACTAAGATAATCCATTTATAACTTATATTAAAGTCAGTTATTTTTTATGGGCCTGTGAATAGTTAGAGACGCAAAAAATTAAGAGATAACTATATTATTATATATTGTTATTTTTATATACTAATAAATATCAATAGCTATCAAAAATAGCAACACAAGAGAGTATTTTATATCTCCTTTAAAACCCATTTTGATTTTTCTTCCTAGCTTGTATGGTTTTCGAGAAATTCAATTTTTTCTATAGGCCGCGCGCAATAAATTTCAAATAAACAAAAATTCGCGCGATTGAAAAATACAAATTGTGGAATTTTTTCAATATCGATTTACTCGAAAACCATATACAACAAATTACAACATGACTTTTTTTTAGGAAACTAGTCAAGCTTTCTTTTTTATAATGAGCATTTTTTTTTTATATCTTCAAAGGTTAACGAGTTTTCAGTAAAATAAGGCTTATTTCACCGAAGGGATTTTTGTGGTTTTGTGATGTATAACCCCTTCGTTAACAGTTACTGAAAGAAAATCTCAGATAACATTTTTTGTGATGGAAATTTTTATAATTATTGAACTATTAGTTATTAAGCAAGTCACAACTTACACACTTTTTTATGTAATATAAAATTATTAAATCAAACGAACTTACCTTAAGTGAAGTTCGATTGTAATTGTATGAATCGTCTCGTCTGAATAGATCACAAGGTAGTAATCCCTTTCTACGCCATCGTCACCACACGTTTAAAGCAAGCTTTGCGCCCTTCCCCACTCCTAGAGCTGTCAGCCTCAACTGTCATTGTTTTTAAAGTGTACCTATTGTTGCAACTTAAAAAAGGGGCAGTTATGGAACATAACACAAAAGGGAATATGGGAGGGTGTGATCTATTCAGACGAGACGATTCATACAATTACAATCGAACTTCACTTAAGGTAAGTTCGTTTGATTTAATAATTGTATTTCTCGTCTCGTCTTCATGATCACAAGGTAGATGTTTAAAGCAAGTTGCAACAATTATTACCTTAATAGGATTTATTAAGTAACAAGTATTATGTATTTTTATTTTCAATACAAAACGAAACAATAACAAGAAAATATATTTATATAAGTATTGTCTATTTTTCCAAAATTGCTTTGACAAAAGCATCCCTGTTTGTCATAAAAAATTCTGAATGACGAGGATTTCTTAGTCCAACCCGCTGTGTCCATAATAGTTGCAAGATTAATGCCCTTCCTAGCTGCCGCCGAAGTTGATGCATGGCGTGTACTATGCGCAGAAAAAGTATTCGTATCAATCCCACTATTCTTTAATGTGGTCTTAATCCATCTATTGACTGATTGCTTGGAGGCTTCCCGATAAGGCTCAAGAAAAGTTGGTTCATTTCATTTTTTCTGCACTGCTTCGTTGTATCTAAATAATAAATTAGTGTTGTCGCAGCACAAACTTTGAGATTTTCTGTAAAGAATGGCAGCTTCAATAAGGGTTGGTATCTATTAAGTCCTGATGTCTTTATTTGATCTGGAATTTTTATTTCTATTCCTTCTTTAGCCATCTTAATATTTCTTATGTCAAATAGTGAAAGAGTTTGAACACGATGTGCTGTTGTTAAAGCCAAGAGGGTGGCTAATTTTTGCGTTAGTTTTTCTAGACTTAGCCCTTCATTTGATTCTAATGATGTTAGGCATTCCAATACAACAGATGGATCCCATATGGAAGTATACTTTGGTGCATTGGGCCTTAGTTTGAAAACGCCCCTAAAAAACCTCTTAATATCAGAGTTCTCTCCCACTTCCGGAGATATAAGTAATGATATTGCTGAACGAGTTGAATTTAATGTCCCATAAGAGGCTCCTTTTCTAAATTGTTCAGAGAGGAATGTAAAAATAAGTGGAATTGATTTTGAAAATATATCAACAGAATTAGCTTTACAGAAGGACCACCAAAGTTTTAATGAACTATTATATTGCCTAATGGTGCAGGGTTTCAGGGATGATATCAAAATCTCAACTGATGCTTTAGGAATATTTCTCATATGGAATGCTTGGCAAATAAGTGACCTACCACCAGGGAAATCTTCTTTCACAGCTTGTGCGGAAATCTATCAGGAGAAAGTAATAAATTGATATTTGCTTCAAAATATAAAGATTCTTTAACTAACAGAGATGTAAATATCGGATACCAAGGTTGAGAGGTTCAGAAAGGAACTACAACTACTCCTTCCGCATTGTCTGAAATATTTTTTTGCAAAACCCTTAAAATAACTGAAAATGGTGGAAAGGCATAAAAAAATTATTCATTCCATTTTTGCGTGAAAGCATCTACAGCGTATGCCTCTGGATCTCTAACCCAAGAAATAAACTTCTCACATATTCTATTATTTCTGGTAGCAAAAAAATCTATTTCCAGACACGAAAATCCAAAGATTACGTTTTTCGCACCATTGCCAAATTTCTTTCGATATGTTGTTCAGATTTTGGTACTGTATACCGCCCATACGGTTTATATAGGAAATAGCTGTGGTGTTATCAATTCGACATAAAATGTTACAGTTCCGCATTTCTTTAGCAAAACACCGTAACCCAAAAAACGCGGCCAATAGTTCAAGTTGATTTATATGTAATTTTTTTTCATCGACATTATAAAGACCGTGAGCTCTCTTGTTTTTACAAAAAATCCCCCATCCGGTCAATGATGCGTCAGAGAAAATCTCTAATTTATAGCAGTCGGTCCTAATTGGATTATCAGAAGTTAAAATTCTATTTTTCCACCATACAAAATCATCTGACAATGCAGGAGGAACAATTATCCCAGCATCATAATTATTATGAGACCTTTTTAAACCTAAAAACTTTGTTCTCTCAAAGATCTTGGTATACAACCAGCCATATTTTATTGCAGGGCAGACTGATACTAAAAGTCCTATAAATCTAGCAAAAACGCGAATTTGACAGAAACTGGATAAATAAAATTTCTTTAACAATTGCAGCAATTTTACCCTTTTTTCAGCTGGAAGCGATATTTTCATTGATACTGAATTATAATTAAATCCCAAATATTTACACTTTTGGTTAGGAACTAAGATACTTTTCTTTTTATTAATAATAAAGCGAAGTCCTCCAGAAGTTGGCATGTAGTATTAACATTCATTAAACATTTCTCATATGAGGATCCAAATAATAAGAAATCATCTAAATATAGCACAGATAATAAGCATATGCTACGCAAATATGCTACAACTGGTTTCATCAATTTTGTAAACACTAACGGTGCTACACATAGGCCAAAAGGCATGCAGTTAAATTCATAGAAAATTTTGTTAAATTTAAATCTTAAGAATTTTTTGTAAGATTATTCTATTGGAATTAAAAAATATGCGTCTTTACGGTCTATAGTGGCCATGAAACAATTCTTTGATATACTCCTAGACACCGATCTATGATCTTCGATCTTAAAATGACTTGCCACCAAGAATTTGTTTAGAGATTTTAGGTTTAAAATCATTCTTTGTGAACCATCTGGTTTTGGGACTAAAAATATATTTGACAAAAACTGATTGCTCGTTTCATGACATTTTTGTATAGCACCTATTTTTAATAAAGCAATAAGCGACATTTTAATAGAATCAAATTCACACGGAGACCATTTTGGTTCCAATGGAGCGTATAGTTGTACAGGATTTGAGGAGAATATTATTCTGTATCCCGATATCCAAGATAAAACCTTAACATCTGAGGTAATTTTCTTCCAATTATAACGATACCGTCCTAGTCTACCAGCATATCTTACATTTAATTCCTGGGCTCCTCTTGCTTCCTCCGGTTCTGATATAACGGTTTGTAACGATGAGACGTTTTGAAGCTCCTTCTCTGCTGATTGGTCTTCTTTCGAGGCATGGTTCGTCCACCTTGGCGATAGTTCTGCCAAGATGGACTTTTGAAGTTTAAAGGTTTAGTTTTTAAATCTTTTGTGATGGTTTTCTTCACTTTTACTGGCTGCTTTAGCTCGGCGGATGATTTTTCCAAAACCTTCTTAGCTTTAACCCGTTCATCCAAATTTTGGCCAAACAGTAAGCCCTCATTTGCCATGGTGCCTAAAGTGTCTTTAAAACTTGGATTTACATTTGCTGTGATTAGAGCTCTTCGGCAACCGGATTCCGAATGATGTACGTTCGCAATTAACCTTGCTGCATCACTCAACGCCTCAATATGGGCTGTCACCATCGTGTCCCCCTCCCTCCTTTTCTAGAAGGGAAGTAAGAACTTTTCCAATAGCCACTAAGCTTGTACCCAACTGATTCTGTGAATCTATTAATCGATTATCTCTGCGAGGCAAGTTTCATTGAGTGATGCTGCCACCTCTTAGTTTAGTTTTGCCATCTTACAATTATTTATTGAGGGATATTTCTTCATTAGGCTTACTCATTGTTCAGCGTTAAGACCCATTTTTAATACCATTTCCCACCTTATCGCCAAATCGTTATGTATATTGTCACCTACAATATTGTTTTCTTGAATTTCTCCTAGAACTTTCAGGATGTTTTCATCCAACTTTTGAGTTACAGTATGTAGGACTTTCTTGATTTACAGGTTCGTGCAAATCGTGAACAGACGATTCGTCTAAGAAAAAAGAAAAAACAAAAAACCCAGTCAGTGAAATAATTTTCTTATGAAAAATGTTAATATTAATTTTGATCATCTGTGACACTTTCACATTCCCACCAGACTTATTTATCTTTGGTGATTTGTCTAATTAATAAAAAACAAATTATCGTCATATAATAATTTACGACTTTTCCAATAGAAAAATAAAACTGCCATATTATGACATGTTTTTATTGATGTATTATTGTTCTTCCAAATATTGAGAAAAAATAATTTTCGCTCGAATATTTTGAAGTTTCCAAACATTACTTGACAAAGGAAACTGTCATATTATGACATTTCTTAGTAGGTACTATTATTCTTCTGACTATAGAACGCTTTGGGGAACGATTATCATTAGATAATGTTTGAGAGATTTCAAATATTATTTGAAATCAGAAAATTGCCATATTATGGTAATTTTCCACCATAAGTATGTACTCATGGTGATTTTCTCCATCCGAATCAAACAGTGGACTTTGTTGCCTGGAAGAACCGGTGTTTACCGGCGATAGTGAATCATATCATCGTGGTTGGCAGTCTGACTTTGACGTTTGATTCTTCTGACATATATTTTCAAGTTTTCTAATTTTTTCCTTCATTTTCTTCAATCGTTTATTAATTTTATACTCTTCTTCATCAGAACTATCTGAATACTCATGCTTTCGTTTAGAATGCTAGGAGTGGGGAAGGGCGCAAAGCTTGCTTTAAACGTGTGGTGACGATGGCGTAGAAAGGGATTACTACCTTGTGATCATGAAGACGAGACGAGAAATACAATTACCTACTTTCTGCATATTAATATGTTATCCCTAGAATACTAATCTTTGTAAATTTTAAAAATAACCATAGTCATAATATGATCATCTCAACTAGGCCATGGCTAGCTGTTATTTCTACCTCACCCCAAAACTATTAAGACCTTTGGGTCTCGAAGAACTATAGATTTTATTGAACTTTGGACAGAAACAGAGATACATTGCTGCTCACACCATTGCCCTGGCGTTTGGTTCAGATAAATGGGTCGCTCTGAGGGGCTTCCACACATTCACAGGAGTGACACTGTTTCAGCATTTGCATACCATGGTAAACTCTGTGCCTGGAACACATGGGAGTTCCACGGTAAAGTTACTTCTGCTTTTATTGCAATTTCAACTCCACTTCCAGAACTGCAAAATGATGTGCTCCATGAGCTAGAACAATTTGTAGTTTGCATGTACCACACAAAATCCTTGGGCACGACTCTGGATAAGGCGAGACATATTCTCTCTAGTTCTGAAGAGAAACTGTTTGACCGACTCCCTCCAATATCAGAAGCACTCCGACAGCATGCTTTGAGAGCTGTTTATCACGGTGGCCATATTTGGAGTCAGTGCATGAACCTACATGCGTACATTCCCAGTCCAGATAATTGGGGATGGACGAAAGTTGATTTAAACTGGCTAATGAAGTGGACATCTCTTCCCACGGTATGGCAGGACTGTCGTGATCTTGTAAAGTGCAGATGCAAAGCAGCGTGCTCTTCAAGTTCAAATTGCAGCTGTAGATGCTCCCTAGTCGAATGTGTACCTCTCCTGTGGGTCAATTGCAAAAATTGCACCAACAAGACTAGGTAGGTTCCTTGGTTTCAGCGGGAAACAAATTAACTGATTTCACAAATGATAACGGCACATGCTAAATATTTTTTTGATACCACTGATGCAATGTGTGATGATTTTACTTTCTTTTCAGCCAAGGACAGATGGAAGAAGATACTCCGCATGATATGGTGATAGATGATGTAGTGATAGACGACATGCTCGTAGATAATGTAGAATTGTAGAAGAATTTGGGTTTTGATTGGATTTGCATACCAAAAAATATTTTAAAATTCGCTTTTTTTATGGCGTTTCTTTAAAAATATTTGTCTTTTATTTACTATACCCTCTAATTAGAAGTCTACTATTAGCTCCATCATACAACTTAAAATTTATATAAAAACATTAAGTAGTATTCATCAGCAGAAAAAGAAAAAAAAAGAACACAATCACGTTACAATTATTACACTGTGGTCATTCTGGTCGCCATGTTGGCTGTTTCGTCCTATGGACTTCTGACAACGTTTTAGACCCTTCTTCTTTTTAATTCAGCATCCATAAAAACATGTAATTAGGCACCTAAGTATATTATATTCAAATAATTTAAAAAATTTAAATTTTATGGGGGCCACTTTGGCAAACATGACTGCCATTTTGTTAGAGGGACAGGTTTCAGGTGACTCGCCTTCCTAAACGTTGACAATGGATCTGGACAGGATACATATCAAACTTGGTGTTCTCTGCAAAAAGTGCAGTTTTTTTTGCTTACTCGACCGACTATAAGCCAAATTCCATTTTGATGTCATCACTAAACAATTTGGCGATATACAGCTCTTGCCTTAGTTGAAATTCATTCTTAGCAAATAACTTCGGATCGTCCACATATGAGAAGTGGGTTACTCGGATTTCGTTACGATTGATTTCGAACCCTCTATTTAGTTAGATTGAGAAGGGGGCAAGAGCTAGGCAAAACAATAAAGGAACAGGTGGCAATTTTCCAGAGAGGTGAGATAGCTCTCTGGAAAATTTATCTTTTGATTTGCATGTTCCTAGTTCTTATGTGAGTGGTAGAGCCACATTTTCATTCAGTTTAGTTTCCACGAAGTCTGTTATTATTGGCTGCACACAAGTTTTCAGGGATTCAACAATCCATGTATGGGAACGCTTTTGTAGTTTACTAGTGTCATGCTGAGATTTCTGTACCTCTTCCTTGCAATGTGATGGTCGTACCTTCTAGCAGCTTATACTTGCAGCATCCGGGAGCCTTTCTACAACCTTCCCTTTTCTTCTGGGTATATCTGATACTTTAGCAAGTGGTTATCGATGTTACTTGCTAGTACAGCAGTGATGATTTTGTATATGGTTAGTAGGTAGGGTATTGGCCGGTAGTTTTTAGAATCCCTAGCGTCTTTGTCCTTATAAAGAAGGAGAGTGTTTCCTGCGGTTAGCCATTCCGGAACGTCCTCGGGGTGGCCTATTATTTTATTGACGGCTGTTGTTAAGCTTTCACGCAGAGCACTAGGGTGATTTAACCAGAAATTCCGTACCCTGTTTGGTCCAGGTGCTCTCTAATTATGCGTCTGCTGGTATTATTGTTGTTATTATTATTATTATACTTATTTTAAATAATTGTAAGACGAGCAGGTCGTTTCCTAATCAACTGTATGTTCACTCAGAGTGCAGAAGAGGGCATTTTTAAAAAAATTGGAGAAGTTCTGAAAGAGCATCCAGAGTATAACGCAAAAGAAAATGATGAAGGTGTATCGAAAGCAGAAAATGAATTATACGCGTTTTTCATGGAGTCCACTTCAATTGAATATACTACACAAAGACACTGTGATTTACAACAATATGGTGGATTACTCGATGAAAAAGGATATGGAATTGCTATGAGAAAAGGTGAGTACTATTATTCTATTTCACCTACGATATTATAGCAGTGAAAGTAAGAATATGTATTTGTCCAAAGTTGGAGATAGTTTACATACATTTTGTTTTAATTAAAATGTACAGTACGTTAATATGCGCACGCATCAAGTAATCTGAAAACGGTGCGAAAGTGGTCCATTTCTTTTGGTGGGAACTGCATATGTCACGAGTTCTAGCCATTTCAGAGTGACGATGTTCATTTGCATGAACTATTTCATGTGGTTTTTATTAACATTATAAAGTTTGCATGTGAATTTTCAATGTGAATTCTGCCGCTTCTTGTGTAAAGATTTGTATTATGTTGTTTATTTCCACAGAATCTCCCTATCGAAAGAGATTAAGTACTGCCATTCTAAAATTGCAAGCATCTCAAGCTCTTGATGAGCTTAAGAGAAAATGGTGGGAAGAAAGAAAAGGAGGAGGACAATGCGCGGTAAGTGTTAATGCATTCAGTTTCATATTCTGTTTTAAGTACGAAATGTAAAAAAAGCCATTGCTCGTATAACCAAGCGATAGTTTCCGTGAACTATATTATTATAGATTTGATAATATTCTGTAAAGATCTGTCGATAAAGATTTCAACAGTATAGAATATTTCTAGTATAACTAAATATTTCCTCTACAGACATATTCTGTATTCGATCTATATACTTTCCTATTAGTACAGGGAAAGATTGAAAAAAACATTGTAACTCGAAAAAAATTTGTGCAGACTTTAAGCTTTGGTCATAGGTTCAAAATAGGCCAATGTTCACGAATCAAAAAAGTTTAGGAGTTTTACGGGTCCGCGGGAACCTATAGGGGGGTGAAAAGGGGTATTTTTAATAAAAAAATCGATTTTTCTTTATTTTCTAGGGAAATATAGCATTTACAAAAAAATAGTTCAAATACAAATTGTTTCTGGCAAAATTATCTTTAATTTTGCGTTTTCAAATTAATTTTATAGCAATAATTAACCGAAATACGGCCATTTTTCGATGGGGGGGGGGGATGGTGGATGGAACTTTTTTCTAAAACAAGTTTTTTAAATGGACAAAATAAATTAAGAATCTAGGTGATGCTATACATTAACGAAAACAGCATTTTTGAAAGAAAAATTAATTACTGAGCAATTACAATAACAAAATGCCGACATTTTGTTAACAAAAATGTGAAGACGCACATTGAATCGGCCATAACTTCTTTATTTTTTGCGACGTGGAAACAAACAAAAAATCATTTTAAAGATTGATTAATTATCTTTAATTTTGTTTCTTAGAACTTTTGATGGAAGTGTCACAGTTTCTAAGATATTCAACATTATAAACTAAATAGTTCATCCTAAAAACGGTCGGATGCCATCTATAAAATTAAATATCTCCAAAACAATCAACCCTACACAAATATTTAAACAAAATAAAATTCTTAGTTTATAAGCTTCATTTTTGATGTTCACCATATTTTCTCTTAAACTAATATTTATTGAGATATTTGCAGAGAAACAAGAATGTTACGTTTTTTCTAAAATCCCTTTACAGATTAAAATGCAATTTTTTTTTCTAAAGCAATCGCTGTAAGCCGATGAAAAAATTTGAGCGTCTAGGTTCCACTATATATTAACGAAAAATAGTATATGGGAATATATATTTTTTAATTACTGACTACTTACATTAACAAAATTGCGACGTTCTTATTTTAAAAAATGTGAAAAAGTACATTGATTCGGTCATGTTTGTTTTTATGCTATGAAAATAGGAAATAAATCATTTGAAAGCCTAATTAATAGTTTTTCATTTTGGTTATTAGCGTTTTTGGTTTAAGTGCCATAGTTTTTGAGATATTTAACATTTAAATTAATACTTCGTCTTATAAGCGTTCGGATATCACCTTTAGACTTCCAGATCTCCGAAACCATTAACTCTACAATGATTAAAAAAAACAAAAAGAAAAAGAAAAAAAAGAAAAAAACGAAATTCATCCTTAATTTAGTAGCTTTCTTATTTGTCTGTAGCATGTTTTTGCTCAATGTAATACCTTTCGAGTTATTTGACGAAAACGTATATGAAATAACACTTTTTCAAGCTAAAATCCCAAATTTTAATTATTTTAATTATTGCTATAAAATTAAATTTAAAAACACCAAATTACAGATAATTTTGTCAGAAACAACTTCTATTTGAACTATTTTTTTTATAAATGCCATATTTTCCGAGATAATAGTAGGTACTCCAGTCAAATTGTGTTTTTACCAGGAAAGTTGTGAAATTAGCTTCAGCGCATCAGAATAATTCAGAAAAGTTAGATGAAAACCTTAGGACAAGACTTTTTTTGTGGACCTGTGTTATTTATTAGAATTTGTTGAGGAAACGAAAGATTTAATGGAAAATTGATTTCTGTAGAACGGAGTAATTCGTCCTTTAAAATAAAAAGCGATGTGGTGCGATATGTGATGCCCCATCGATGACTTTTGTAAAAGGTTATCAAAAGTCATGGTGGTTATTATTGTTGTGCAAAATGTTATATCACAGGTGAACCAGTATTATCTTTTGGAAATAGAACTAAAATAGTTTACTCTGATTTTCAATCTGAACAGAGAACTGATGAATCGTTTAGAATTAGAACATGATCTATACTGGTGCGTTATCTAGCCTACAATATAATGACACTTCATATGTGCTATAAATGCAATAATTTCGGTATCGATCGCGTAAAGATGCAATAATTGTTTAGCATAGAATACCATAGCCATTCGTATAGATGACATATAGATTAAATAAAGTAGTAATACATTCTCCAAAATAGGAAATGTCTTTATCAGAGAAGTTTACAGGGTCTATATAGATGAGTTGAAGATAATACAACGATACTATATATGTATTATACATGTACATCATATATTCTATATTAGTACAGGAAAACTTTACTATAACTCGAAAAAAATTTGTGCAGACTTTAAACTTTGGTTATAGATTCAAAATAGGCCAAAGTTCACGAAACAAAAAAGTTTAGGAGTTTTATGGAACCGCGGAAACTATGGGGGTGAAAAGGGGTATTTTTAATTAAAAAATCGATTTTTCTCTATAGTGCAGTCAATTTGTGTTCAAAAGGGCCTCTAGCGGGAAAGTTGTGGGGTAGTCTTGATTTCTTCCATCCTATGTGTTTTTTGGGGTGCTGAATTTCGTGACGCAACATTGAAAAAAATTCAAAAAAGGTAAAAAATCTTATTTTTTGGCGGTCTTCTGCTTATAACTCGAAAATTATCAACTTTTCGTAAATAATCTCTCTATTCAAAATGAAAGTACATAAAATTTTCCACAAATTTCACTACTTAGATTTTTTTCTCTGACGAACCATTCGGGTTCAAGACATCTTCCATTGCTGCTTCAACATCATTGGCGAATGGACCTCTTTTTCTCTTCTCTTGAGTTCTTGGGCGACAGTATAGTTTCCTCATGCACAAACTATGATACTGACAATCAGAGGCCACCAAATCTGAGACAGGCAAAAGACGTTTGATTATGGCTTGTCCATACTCATCACCACGTTCTTCTGCTCTTTTTATGATAGTGTCCTTCACTTTCAATACTCGAACCTGATACACAATATTGCGATTGGTTTTCTTTTTTCTTTGTTGTTCTATAAACTCAGGTGTTATGGCGAGGCCACGCATAAAGCAATGAGTTTTGGAATTGAAAGGTGCTTCAGTAGAACGTCTTTTGACTTGCTCCCTACCCTGCTCCATCTTCTTCAAATGAGCGGCAATCATTCTTTCATTACTGTAGTTTTTACGACATCGCTCATGAACCTAAACTGCAGCTTTTTTACTTAGCTGAACATGCTCACCATCCTTCCTCTTCTTGCTTGACTTGATAAACGTTTTCAAACCTTTCAGGTACACGGTGACGTAGTTGGCCTTGGCTTTTCTGTGAAGGAGTCGAATGGAGGGAAAGAAGGCTTTTAAACCAGACGGGGCAGTTATAAACTCATTTGGGGAGGCCGGGAGAGAATAAATAAAATGAAAAGACGTACGAGACGGAATTATATTTGCACAGAATTTAAATACAATCTGATTTTGAAAATGCTTTTTTTTTAGTACTGGAGATGGCATAACAGTTGAAACCAGTCTACATTGTATTCAACTTAAAACTAGGAGGAATTCACTAAATGACAGCCTTTAATAATAAACTAGAGTTTCGGAGTGGAAAAAGTGGATTTTCGCGGAGACAGCCGAAATACGCCAATTTTCAACTAGCGCTTGAGACCGAACGGTTCATCGGGGAAAAAAATTTAAATAGTGAAATTTGTGGAAAATTGTATGTACTTTCATTTTGAATAGAGAAGTTATTAAGTTGATAGTTTTCGAGTTATAAGCAAAAGACCGCCAAAAAATAAGGTTTTTTACCTTTTTTTTTTGATTTTTTTCAATGTTGCGTCACGAAATTTTATTAGCAAACCTCAGATCGGATTCAGCGCCCCAAAAAACATATAGAATGGAAGAAATCAAAACTACCTCGTGTCAGTTTCCCTCTGCCACCTAGGAGATTTTCTTCAGGAATTTCATTGTCTGTAGAATAATCAACAGTATATCTACGTAAACATTATTGGACCAATGATTCTACTACTCATAATAAATAAAAAAGTGTGTAAGTTATGATTTGCATAATACCTAAATAATATTCTCTAATCATGATAAAAGCAAATAATTAAAAATAATCAATTGTAAAGATAACTAATAAGTAATAATTAATTGTAAAATATTGAAGTTTGAAATGAAAATTATTTAAAAATCGAAAGCTAATGTCACTTTCGGTGAAATCGGAAGTGAAAAAAATATCACTTTTATGTCAAAAGTGCCGCTAATTATGTTTATAGGATATCCCAAATTTCAATCAGTTATCTTCAAAACTAAAGGAGAATCCTGTTACACCCGGTATATAATATACGATTTTTTGCTTAAGTTCACTAACTGAACAAATCTGTCCGCTGACTGGAAAAATTGGTACAAAAAAAATTTACTAGCTTCTGGACTATATAACCTATATACAACAAAAACAATTCATTTTATTTGTTGAAATAATAATTTTTCGTTTTTAGGGAAACACTGAGTCCCCAGAAGCTACCCCACTGGGCTTAAAAAACGTGGAGGGTTGTTTTTGGGTTACAATTTATGGAACAATCCTCGCTGGAATATTTGTAACGATCGAGTATCTAATTTATATATTAAATATCAGTAAAAGAGCAAAGATATCATTTAGAGATGCCCTCAAGCAAGAGTTTAGGTTCTACACTGATTTTAATAGTAACGTTAAACCTGTTATAAGCAGTACGTCTCTCGATAAGTCGAAGTCGGGATCGGAAGAGATGAAGTCAAAAACGAGGTCCAACTCGAAGTCAAAATCAAAATCTCCACCTCTTTCCAAGTCGAAATCTTCAAAAGGTAGTCAGACCTTGAAGAGCAATGGCCATGTCTCCATGTCTCCAGTTCCATATGGATTTATTTTAACACCGTCAACAGACAGATTAGATAAGATGGCATAACTAATTATATTTTTGTAGGTTAATACGTGTGTACAGCTTTGTGATCCTATCAATAAACAATGTTCTAAAATATAGAAAATAATTTATATTATAGCAATGAAGTAGAATAGATAAAAGAACAACCGGATTAGAGATGATTATTTTCCTAAAAACGGTTTTTTTCCTGGGAGGGTTGAATTTGAAGTTTGAATTTGCCGCCAATTCTAACCAAACTAACAACAATTTCTTTCAATATTTTTTAATTACTATTCATTAGCATTAGCATTATTAGCACTATTAGGTATTTGAAGAAAATTCACATTTACGCCAAATGATGAAGTAACGAAATTTTGCGGACTGAGACTAAAAGTTGGAGACAAATTCAAAAATGGAAAAAATCCATTTTTGGGAAAATTGCCATCGCTAAACCGGATATTTTCACTCAGTGGAATTTACTAATGTCCTTCAGATATGTTTGGAATACATACAATAGAGAGTATCTTTATCGAATATTACTCCTATAACTCCAATAATTGTTGAGATATAGATAGTTGAAGAATTCTCATTACTACCAAAATTTCTAATGACGTGCTAACTTTTGAGGTTCAAATTCAATTGGTAATTCAAGTACAAGGTAAGATATATTGTGTCATACTTGCATACAAATTCTTTCCCCTCTGACCTAGAGCCAACCCTGATTTTGACGTCCAAGAGATAAAAATTCCCGAACCTTGCACACCCATTCCACTGAGCTTTGAGTTTCTAGATAGGAACAATGGGGACGGGGATAATTGAAAAAAATACACCAAAACCCAAAATTTCACCTATCTGGGTCTCTGTATATCGTTAAGTATTGATAATAGAAAAAAATTGTTTGAAAGAATTTCCTTATTATGTGCAATTCGCTATAATATTGATAATAGTTAATTTTAGTTTAGAACTAATAGTACAGTACCTAAGGGTAAAAAATATGCAAAACTTCGGAATAATCTTATTTTGAATGATATTTTATTTTATGGAACGTTTCGTTATGGAACGATTCTTGTAGTAAAAGGTATCATCTTCAGTTTCTATATGGTCCCGGCGCTTGCTCTCTCCCCTGATTTGACTTGGGGGTGGTTTTCCACCACTAAATAAAAAAATTAATATATGGAAAAGCATTCATTATTAATTTTTGAAATGCAGTATATTTATGTTTTTGAGGTCGCCGAATCTGAAGTCAAATTAAAAAAAAATTCAAAATGGCGGCCTCAATATGACGGACGTAAATGTAGCAAAATATAAAAAACTGCTTGATTTCGCATTCTAATTTATGCTTATAAGTTTTTGGGATCACTAATTACGAATATGAAGTCAAAATTAGAAAATTGAAAATCCCGGCTCCGATATGACGGAGGGAAACGGGGCAAATGTAACAAATTGCTTGATTTCGCGTTTTAATTTATGCATATAGATTTCTGGTGTCGGTGATTACGAATCTGAAATCAAATTTAAAAAAATTTAAATTATAGGATGTAAGGGTAAGGTGTTAATAATAATTTCTCGTTTTAATTCTGGTAAGTAAAAATGAATAAAATAGATAATTCACTATAACATCTTGTCATTCATTTTTTAAAATATGTTCTGATCATCACAACTACAATACGAATCTATAACTATATAATATTATTTAATGCTTTATCAAATGACATTAGAAATATGATTAATTATAAAAAATTTAGAAACGGACCAAAACAGTTTTTAATCGATAGGATTTTCTACAATATAGTAAATTATGATAATTTGAGAAGTAAATGTAATATGTAGCAATGACTTGTACAGTTGGATTTTTTTATTATCTTTTTTTTTAAGTTTTATATTTTTGTTTTATCTTATTTTCTACTTCATTTTAACAATTCCACAATTCAACATTTAGTTTGAAAAAATACACCGGACTCTACGTAGGTACCCAGGGGTTTTTGGGGTCGCTGATTCCGATGCCGAGGTCGGTTAAGCTCTATCACGTCAGGTTCAAGGCCATTTGAAGGTCAAACTAAGAAGAGGTGGTTGAAAAAATCTGAAAAATTCACACATAGGTTTTTGGGATCTCTGAATCCGAATCCTGTGGTCGCTTACCCTTAATAGGCATCCGGAGGTGATTTCAAGGTTAATTTGAGAAAAACAAAGAGGAAGCTGTCAAAAAATCTAAAAAAATTTACATATAGGTTTTTTGAGTCGCTGCGTCTGTATTTGATGCCGGTTGACATCTACCACGTCAATTTCAAGGTCATTTGAAAGTCAAACTAAGAAAAAATGGTTGAAAAAATCTGAACAAATTCACACATAGGTTTTTGGGGTCGCTGAGTCCAAATCCGATGTTCGCTTACCCTCAAAAGGCATCCGGAGGTCATTTCAAGGTTAAGTTGAGAAAAACAGAGGGGAAGCTGTTAAAAATCTGAAAAAATTCAAATACAGGTTTTTTGGGTCGCTGAGTCTGCATCCGATGCCGGTTGACCTCTACCACGTCAGTTTCAAGGTCATTCGAAGGTCAAACTAAGAAAAGGTGGTTCAAAAAATCTGAAAAAATTCATACATAGGTTTTTGGGGTAACTAAGTCCGAATCCGGTGTTCGCTTACCCTTAAGATGCATGCAGAGGTCACTGAAAGGTCATTCTGAGGTCACTTCAAGCCGGCATTCGTCCGCCACTTTTTGCTGCACATGCATAGTCTTCGGCTATCTCAGTGCAAATATATTTAACTCAATGAATCACCTACTTATTTTTTTCTGTGAAAGCTCTTGACCAGCTTATGTTCATCACATAAATCCTGTGGAACGCAAAGACTGGCCTTTAGGTATAGTTGCAGAAGCAGAGCGAACATGCAAGTAGAGAGTACCTTGAGTATTTGATAGATAGCGCATGTCCACCGCAAGTGAGTTGGGGCAGAAGAGAATATGTGACACCTACCTAGAGTTCGGCACGAATCACGGGCGTTGGCTTCACTCACTTGGAGTACAATAATGTCAGGATCAAAAGTAATTAATGGTTTTTTGAGTCAGACAAACTGACAAGGAGGCAGACAGACTCTCAGATAGAAACATTTAGTCGGACAGGAAGATAGACCGAATTGCCGACAGGAAGGCAGGTAGAAAGGCAGGATGTTAGATAGATGGACAGAGAGAAAATGCACGGGGATGATAAATACAGACTAATAAGCAAACAAACAGATGTGCAGGTATAAAGGCAGACAAAGGTGAGCATTCGTATACATTTTTTCCAATTTTTTAACCTCCTATTCTTACTTTAACCTTCAAATGACCTTCAACATTAGGTGGTAGAGGTCAACCGACATCGGATTCGGACTCAGTGACCGCAAAAACTTATGTGTGATTTTTTTCAGATTTTTTCAACCACCTTTTCTTAATTTGACCTTCAAATTACCTTGAACCTGACGTGATAGAGCTTAATCGACCACGGCATCGCAATCAGCGACACAAAAACCTCCTGGGTACCTAGGTAAAGTCCGGTGTATTTTCTCAAACTAAATGTTGACCTGTGTTATTAGAGATGTGATTATAATCCGACATTTTGTTGAATTTTGTTTATTTTCCTTTATATTTTTGTACAAAAGAAATTTAAAAAAAAAACGCATGTTTTTCCGTCATAACTTCTTTATTTCTTATGCTACAGAAACGAGTAAAAAATAATTCGAAAGAGCAATTAATTGTCTTTAATTTCATTTCTTAGCATGCTTGACGTAGGTGTCACAATTTCTGAGCTATTTAACATTTAAACTAAATTTTTCATCTTATAAACGTTCGGATGCCATTTGTAAACTTTCATATCCCGGAAACTATTAAATCTCTGTAAATAATTAAAAACGCGAAATTCGTTATCAGTTTATCAGCTTTATTTTCTCTATCCATTTTGCACTAAAACTAATATTTATTGAGATATTTGGAAAAGGAAAAAAAATTAAGTTTTATAGAAAATATCTTTATAGTTTAAACTCTAATTTTTTCTAAAGCAAGTCTTCTATTCAAACTAAAAATTTGAGCATCTACGTCATGCTATATATTATTGAGAAATAGTGTTTGAAATTCATTTTTCTTAATTACTGGCTAATTACAGTAACAAAATAACGGCGTTGTTGTTGAAAAAATGTGAAGACGCACATTGCTTTGGTCATAACTTCTTAGTTTTTTATGCTACAGAAACAAATAAAAAAGAGTTTAAAGCTTAATTAATGACTTATTATTCTACCTATTAGCATTTTTGTCGTAGGTGTCACATATTCTAGGATATTTAACTCTCACTCTAAATAATTATCTTGTGAACACTTGGATACCAAATATAAACTTAAATATCTCCAAAATTATTATTCCTATATCAATAAACAAAAAATATAATTAATTTCCAGTTTGTACTTTCTGTAATTGGTTTGTAACACTTTTTCGATAAAGTAATACTTTTCGAGATACTTGACGAGAGCCATTTGGAAGTACCTTTTTTTAAAGCTAAAATCGCAATTTTGAACTCGTTAAATTTAAAAACTATCTATTCATGTGAAAAATTGCATAGAACCTTTTCTTCTTAAAATTTGATTCTTTTTCATCTCCAATAAATATATATTTTTTTTAACTACCACCCCCTGAGAAGGGGTGGCATCCACCCCCTATAAATTAGGAAGCCCACGCACAATATAGAAACTTTTCTGTGAAGTATTTACTATTATACTGCCAAAAATGAACGAAATCCCGAAGTTAAATCCTCTAGTTACTATACTAAAACAGGAAAAGATATAATAAAAAAAATCACATATTTTAACCGTCATTTTCAACATGGCCGCCATACTGGCACCAATACTTCTGTGGAAAACTTTAATTTATGATTGTGAAACTTCTCTACGTTATGTATAAAAAATCGGCAGCTACTGGAAGCGGCTGGAACCTCCCCACCCGGTGGATCTTTGAAGTCGAAAAGAGCACGAAAAATTTTTTAGGTAGGTATTGCACTGGTATTTAGGTTATGTTAATGTTTGTAGATATGCTTCTAGAGGGCAGAATATTTACTAGTGAAATATTTTGTCGAACTCTTCTATATGTTTCCTTAAATATATAAGGAATAGGAAACAAGACTGCAACCAACAGCTATTCTCCGGACTAATGCCCCGCCGAGCGCTGAATTACGAGTTACAAGCCTGGCCGCGTTAAGTACAATAACTATGTATTGCCACAAAACGCTAAGTTTCGATTGTAATAGACACCAGCCGAAAGACTTATTCCCATTCAAAGGAGCTCTCGTGCCAGTCACCTCATACCACTTGCAGACTACAGTTTCGAGCTATTGGCTCGGCCGAAAGACTTATTCACATTCACTGACGAGAGCCAATAGCTCGAAACTGCAGTCTGCAAGTGGTATGGGGTGGCTGGCACGAGAGCTCCTTTGAATGGGAATGTCTTTCGGCTGGTGTCTATTACAATCGAAACTTAGCATTTTGTGGCAATACATAGTTATTGTACTTAACGCGGCCAGGCTTGTAACTCGTAATTCAGCGCTCGGCGGGGCATTAGTCCGGAGAATACCTGTTGGTTGCAGTCTGGTTTCTTATTCCTTATATATTTAAGGAAACATATAGAGGAGTTCGACAAAATATTTCACTAGTAAATATGTTAATGTTTTTTAGGTTGAATTCGAGAAAATACAACAAATGAACTCAATAGGGATTTACCTTCGATACAAAGGAATTCAGGTATAAGGAAAAGTTTATATAGTAAAGGAACAGCGGAAATTTGTCATGATATATAAATCGCTGGCACATATTGGTGAATTTGTGTGTATTGAAGGTAAATCCCTATTGGGTTCTTTTGTTCTATTTTCGCAAATGGCTGGAAATTTTTCCGGATTTGTGCCGGAATAGCCCAGTTACTTTATACATGATCTTCTAAAAAAATACAACCTAAGATTTTCCAACGGAATTCTTTTTATTTTGGTGTCACAAATAATTTCTCAAAAGTCCGTAAAAGACGGCTACAATAGTTACAGCAGGTTAAATGTCAAGAAAATCATTTTGTCTCAAATATCTCGTAAATCATCGGTTTTTCGTTAATTTCGGTTGTTATAAAATTTGTTCGTGAGATAAATCTGCAAAATTGACGTAGAACCAATAGTTTTTGATATTACTGAGAAAACTCGGACATTGTGCTGCATTTGTTTCCGCACCACCTTTGAGGTAGAATGCAAGGCGCGTTTTTTTACATGGTGTCCCCTATAGGCCTAATCCATGGGTTACAGGTTATATTATAATTTTGTTGATTGTGGTTCGTCTTTGCTAACTTCTTCTTCTTCGTCTCCGTATATCCCTTCTATTTCCACTTCTTCAATATTTTCATCTTCGTCAACAACCATCTCAGCGGAAAATAACGAAATGAGTTCGTCTTCATCATCATTGAACTCAGATTCAACGGTTGTATCCTCGGACATCGTATTGAGACACGACTGGCCCCGACAAGAGCCACACACTACGGAACACGGCAATCCTATTTTTCTCCATCCACAATTGGTGCCACAACCTTTTGTGCAATTGCAGAAAATAGAATTGAGAAGTTCATCCGGTGCAGAAGGAATCAGAGTAGTTGTTGGCTCTAATAAATTAGTGTTTAAAGTCCAACCCCATTGCTGAGGGTCTAAATCCCCAGCCAAGTTTGAACCTGGTATAGCCTGAATATATGTTGTTGAGTAGCTGCTGCTGTGGGTGGAAGTGACGACAATTGCACAGGCTAATTTATTAGCAAATTTTTCGAACAGTTTTCTATTTTGAATTCCGCCAATGCTTCTTGTAAATCTGGTCTTTTTTGTAATGTTTTAAATTCATTTATTTTTCCTTTTCGACATAAAGCAATGGAAAGTTAGGAAGCTACTACTAAAAGCCCTTACTATCATTATTATGAAGAAGTATTCATTTCAAGGACATCTCAGACAAAAATTATGCGGGTATACGTGCATAAACGATGTTCCTCTTGTTACTACATTTTGAAAAAAAATGTAGTATAGGTTTTGCATTTTTCCAGTGGACCATCGAAATCCGAAAAAAACGTCGGATCGAAATGAAAGTCATATCTATCGACTCGAGAGCAAATTTAGAAAATTCCGTCCGTCGGTCAGTCGGTCTGTCTGTCGGTCTGTCTGCCGGCTGTCTGTCGGTCTGTCTGTCACGCTCAGCCCCCCTAATCCATTTTCGGATTTCGATGAAACTTTGGTGGTTGATAGGAGGCCTTTAGAAAACCTTAACGCTGGAAGCTCGGCTCCGTTCGGAAACCGGAAGTACCCGATATAGACGTTTCAAGTTTGTCGGGAAAAATTGAATAACTCGGTAACGAGCAGTCGGATCGAGATATTTCAAAAAGGAAATGGTGCCGCTGGCAACGATCTACAGATAAGTATATCAGAGACTATGTCGAAAAACAAATGGAAATTGAATTTTTTTGCGAAAAACTGGTTTTCTCGAAATCGAGCTAGGAAGCACGATAACTGTCCAGGATATTGATCGATTTCGATGAGACTTGGTGTGATCGAAGCTACACTTCCACAAATGAAGCGTATTGCTGGAGGCCCGAATCCGTTGACCGCAAGTATTTTTTTCAAGGCCGAATATGATTTTCCAAAGATATTGATAACTCCCGAACCGAAGGTCCGATTTTGATTTTCAAAAATGGCGATTGTAGAGTTCTATTAAGTCTATTAGGTGACGTTTGTGAGAAATTTTACAAAACAAAAGGCGAATCTGCAAATCCTGGAAAACTTCATTTTTTGATAAATTCTACAAATACCCAACAGTTTCCTAATAAAAATCGAAAATTAAGTATTCCCTCGATCAATCTCTATAACCGGTATAAGGCACGGACCTTTTCGGACAAAAAATATGAAATAGAGTTTTTTGGAAAAATTAAGAATAAACGAGTTATTGGCAAAGATGCATGACCACAATATAACCGATGCCCTTTCTGTATTTCAAAATGTAGTTAGCCTTTACTTTAGTCAATGCAAAAAGAAAAAAAAAGGTACTGAATCAGCCCCACAGGGATAAAAAGCATATCAAAATGTAGTTTTTAGCTTGCTATCTATATACAACACTCTACGTATATAATAGTGGCGTATGCACTTTGCTCCGAAGTTTCTCAGGCCAATATCTCTAAAACTATTTATTCTACGTAAATTTTGTATAGAACCTTTTTTATGCATATTTATTTCACGAACAAATTCTATAATAACCAGAATTAACGTAGAAGCGATAATTTACGAGATATTTAAGAAAAACCGATATTCTTGACATTTGATCTGCTGTAACTATTGTAGCCGTCCAGTTGACTTTACGGACTTTTGAGAAATTGTTTGTGACGGCAAAATAAAGAGAATTCCGTTCTTTGGTTGGATTTTTTTTCGGAGGTTTGGCCTTTTTTATGTATAAAGTGACTGGGTTAGATGTGGATTCAAGTTTCTCAGACTTTTAATGTCACTATCACTTTTAATAGTTTTGGGCAAAAAACTTACTTCGAGCCCAGTTAAGGACCGTCCGTAACCTCACGGGCTCTTTGTGGGATGTGTAGGCCTTACACAGCTATCATGAACTTTAACTGCACTTTTTATGCGAAATATCACAACTAGTTTGACGTCTTCAGAGAAAACACGTGTATAGTCTGCACGCTTTAACACACTAGTCTACCGAACATTAGGTTAGAGTATAAAATATATCTTACACAAGAAGCGCGACTCTATAGATTGTCATTTTGTTTTTTAATTTTTTTCACGGAAACCAAATCGAAAGGGTGCAAGTGTGATATATCGTTGGAATCGGAATTTTTATTGCTTTTCAATGGGTCGATTAAAAATTGCAAGTAATCATAAAATAAACAACTTGTTGGGCTAAAATGGCACCAAACGTAATCCGATCTCAACCAAAACCTTTTTAGTTCTTCTGGAGCACTAAAGAAACCTGCATGCAAAGTTTCGTCCAAATCTGTTTAGTAGTTTCGCCGCTATCGTGCTAACATACATACATACTCACGCACACACACAGACATTTTTCAAAAACCACTTTTTTGGGTTCGTGGGACCTCAAAACGTAATAATTTGATGTCTCAATATTCGATTTTGTGCTAATTTCAGTCACCTCCCACAATTTTATTGTAGGGAGGTTAAAAAAAATTTTCTATCAATTATTCACAGGTTTTCTTGCTCCACATACATATTTTAGTCCTTACAACTTCTGTCTCAACATAATATGTTTTGTATATTCTATATAATAAGAAAGTAATAGAACTACGCGCTGTTGGGTCACCATGTATATTGGAAAAATAACTATTTTACTAACATAATTTGTAGTGTCCGTCATTTTGAACACCGCTGTATAAAATCAATATGCCCATACATGGAACAGCAGGTACCTGGTACCACTAACAGCTTTCATCAATTTTACTTGGTTTCCTGGTAACAGCAAACAAGACAGTTATAGTTCTATCAAAAATGAATGCCACAGATAACAACGCAGAGTAAGTTTTTAATTAACATTTATATTGTTCTTCGTATGTTTGCTGCAAATTGAAAACTATATTTTAAAATGCTTAAAAATTTTAAAATTGATTTTTCCTCAAAGTTACTTTGAAGCAGTATAGTGTTTAACAACATTGTAAATGTAGCTTTTATTGTGAGTCTCATGAGTTAATCGAACTATTACATTCGCATTAAAATTACTTTAACAACCTGTAACAATTTTGCTGCCAAGATGTCCAAACTGCAAGCGATGATTACGACCTCAAAAAACTGGTGTAATATATCTAAAACAATGTTTCTGCAAATTATTTTAGCATATATCCAGCAATTTAAAGGTAAATAGATCTGACAAATTGTGTATTAGAGCACTTTAGCATTAAAAAAATTCCAGTTATCTTGGGTATTTAACCGACAAAATAATGAATTTAACATTTTAAGATTTCACCTATATGAAAAATTTTCAAATGGAACTTTACTTTGATGATGTGATGTGTGTTTTTAACGTCACAAAATATATTATTCGAGAAATAACAATGAATAGAGTAGTGCCTACAAAAGTTCTTTTTGTTATCAAACTACATGTCCACTCATTAAGCACAATTATATTAATACAGTCCCTGTACTGGAGTCCCGTTAAAATTTTAGTACTGATTTGTCTAACCAACAGAATCGGGTGAAGTACATAAAGCACAGTAACGTAGCAGCTTATAAGAGGCTAACCTAGAACAAATTAGAGACAAGCTAGTTTTGGCTAAAATCGATACATATTGACTTGTACTATAACATACTAAAAGTCCCATTTAGTAGCAATATGGATAGTGAGAAAAAAATGGCCGTCATCTTGAATTTTTCAGTTTTTTTGTTAATATCTCAGTAAATTGAATTTCTATGAAAAAATATGTAGAGACCTTTTTTGTTAAAGATTGAAAAATACATATTGTCCTTCTAAAAGTGTTTTTATATCTTATAAATATAGAGGTAAATTAATTTTTTTGTTTTAAAAAATTGGTAAAAAAATTTTAAAATATTAGTGAACAGAGGATTTATATATGAATTTTACAAATTTTAGTACATAGTAAGTTAATCAAAACGTTATCTGATTGGAATTTGCTAATATGTTTTACATAATAAAGCGATTTCGTCTACACCACTCACGATACCTAGATAGCGAGGCGCGAGTTTAAACATGCCGAGACAAGTGCATTATTTGGATTGCATTGGTTGATTGCTTCTTTTACTGTCCTGTTCTGTTATTGATCACTAGTAAGCGAAAAGACGCGTCTATTCTTTATTATGGGGTTACTGAGGGTGTTGTTTTGTATGTGTTTCTGTTATAGTAATGGAGGTAACCAAATTTGCTATATGCAGTGAAGAAGATACTTCCAAAACTTTAGTAGTGGTATTCAAAAAAGGTTTCCCAACTCTTGTAAACGCCAACAAACTTCGAAATGACGACAAATGGCAAGCATTTGAATCTGTGAGTTCTTCAACAGCTCTTAAAGATTGTAGAAAAAAATATACTTATCCATCAAATCTTAAAAAATCGCAAAAAATATGTGGCAATAAAACTGATGCTCAAATCCGCTTTAAACCAGTCTTTTAATTTTAAAAGTCACTGTTTCTTTTGTTCTGAGGTTTTAAAGGTGGAGCAAGATAGTTTTCACGTACTTTCTATAACTGATTTAAAAACTTCTATAACAGAGCAAGTTAGGGAGAGAAATGACGATTGGGGAAGAGAAGTTTGTAAGTGAATATACACAGAAATTGATGTTGCAGCTGAAACATGATACACGTGTCTTGCTACTGGAGATTTAAAAAACCCTCATGCAACCAAAAACTCGGAAGACCAAAAAATGATATGCAGACAGCATTCGAAAACGTTTGTTTAGATATTGAAAACGATTTTGAAAATTGCCCTTTTCTATTAAGGAAATCTACGAAAAGTTAATTAATTCCTTACCTCCAGAAGTAGAACCTTGATCTGATAAATATTTAAAGAATAAATTAGTTGAAAAATATGGAAGTAATGTAATCATTTCAGAATTACCTGATAAACACAACGCATTTTGTTTTCGTGATAACTGCGAAAAATTGATTAATGATGAATGGTACAAACAAAAAAAAGCCTCACCCCAAGGAGAACGGGTAAGAATTTTAAAAACTGCAGTACAAATTTTGAGACAAGAAAATTATACAATGCCAAAAATACTTCAAGTTTGAATGAACTTCGGTACTTCATGTATCATAGAATCACTTCCAAGGCAGGTACTGTCAGGTCAATTTAATTTAGACATTTCGTTCATTTTAAACCTCTATTTTTAAGGTTGAAGAATGACTGGGTAATTACCTGGATCCTACGTCATGGGCCTCGATAAAAAGTGACAATGGTGATCTAACTCCCATCGAGATAAAAGAAGAAAAACCGCTGCCCAAGGAATCACTACTTCCACATCCAGATTCTCTATCCAAGTCACTCACAACGAAAAAACTTTGTATGTGAAAATAATTGTTTATGGAACTTTAATAATATAATATTTGAAATCCTCTACCCCAAAAACCCATAAAACGATACCCCACATCGGTAGTGGGGTGGGGGTGGTGATAGGGGGGTGGTAGTGGGGGTGGATGAAGTAAAAAAATATTTTGAGGTTTCTGGTTCCTGTACATACACTATATCACAATTTTTTTTCATCCCCTTTAATAAGGAGGTGGGGGTGGTGATGGGGGTGGCTAATGCCAAAAATTTTTTTGAGACCTTAGCTTCTTTTGTATATACTAAATATCAATTTCATGGACTCTTACCTGCTTGATTTACCCATTTACCCCAAATTTACCCCAATTTACCCTCAAACCCTTCGACGGAACAAGATGAAAATATAATCTAGTTCTAGATCTAGTTAAAGTACATATGTGTACCAAATTTCAAGTCAATATCTTAAACGGTTCCAGAGTAAACGTGCGCACAAAAAAAAGTTACAGACAGACAGACCGATAGACAGACAGACCGACAGACAGACAGAAATTTTTTTTTCGCTCAAACTTAAAATCTCGACGTTTCATGACATTTTAAGCCTATTTGGACAATAAAAATTTTTAAAAATTTTTTTGTCGTTACTATACTTCCACTGGACGTGGAAGTAATAGCAACCCCCAATTTATTGAAAAGTTTTTTAAAACTGTAAATAAAGTGCGTGTGGACGAAATTGTTCTTGTAAAAAGTTGGGCATTAGGTGATCCCCAAAGGGCAGTGTTATGGAATTACCCGTACTTATGTGTTTGAAGTACAAGATGAAGAAGAAATAACTGACTTTTTATAAGTTTGTGGCCGAATTGTAATTAATATGTTAAATTTGTTTTTAAAAATCAAAATATGCTAGTTAAATCACTTTCAATTCAAAACTTTACTTTTTTTTAAAATACAATTAATTTAAAAATCTGTAACTTTTTTATTTTGAAAGCTAAAGCTTTTTACCAAAAGATGCGTCTCGTTAAGCTCTAAAAACTTAATGTCTACAAATCTTTTGTTAAATTCATAAATAAAAAAGCTATTCTCAAAAAAAAAAAGAAAAATCAAGATGGCAGCCCATTTTTTTTAACTTGCCATAATAGGATTGGGGACTTTTAGTATGTTAATGAAAACACTTTTGCCTACATATTTCAAAAAAAATTAGCTTGTCTCTAATTCGTTCTACCCTAATTTCCATATTGCCTGTACTAATATAAGAGAGTCAGAAAAAGTTGGGTAGACATCACCATATTCCGGACCGGGTATTTTAGACGCCATTTTCCAAAATGGCAGACCCCGATTTTATTTTGTGTATATTTCTGCTCCTGCTTATTTGACGGTGAGAAGTGCATTATTTGTCAGGGCGTAGACAGTAGCAAGGCAGTTACCACAGTTAATGGAAGAAAAAGAGTACAAGAAGCAGCCGACATAAGAGATGACGTAGTTGCAAAAGGGCTGAAAAGTGTGGCTTCTGATGTTGTGTTTGTGTATCACGTGACAAACCAGTGCTATAAAACGTATATTTTAAAGAAATCTCTTGAAAAAAATGCAGCAGAAAAGGCCAATAGTGAAGTATCAGAAAGTGAAAATGACCATGCCAGTGACGAGATCTCCTGGAAAACAAGATTGTCTGTTGTACCACGACAGCCTCCTTCATCAATGGGCTCATTTAATGAATTTCTTGTGGATAAAGTATTACTTAAAATTAGACGATATTGAAAATTTCAGATGAATCCGATATGTGGTTTTCGAAATATACGGCTTTTAAAGAGCACGGTGCGACCAACATTGTGACGTCAGAGAATAGTAATATAAATCGGTGAAAATAGTTGATAAACTGAAATTCTTCACAAACACGCATAAGTTTGTAATATTGTAAAACTATAATAACGCGCTGCAGCTAACCGCTTCGGCTAGCGGGTTCCTATCAAGTGACGTCACGGCCGATACTCGAGCGCGGGTGCGGTCCATTTTTATGATTTTTTTAGGCGATTTATAGGTCTCACAAAATTCTAGTTTTTTGCATAGGGTCTTAAAATGATAAGAACATTCCGATAATCAAATTAAAAAAAGTGCTAAATGAGCCCATTGTGCGCACAACACATATTCGATGTATTGTATGTGGGCATCAAAGTCATAATGGTGTCCGGGACATGTTTGGCATGGTCATCTTCACTTTCTTATACTTCACTATTAGCCTTTTCTGCTGCTATTTTTTCAAGAGATTTTTTTAGAGTATACGTTTTATAACACTGGTTTATCACCTGATACACAAACACAACATCAGAAGCCACACTTTTCAGCCTTTTTGCAACTATGTCATCTCTTATGGCGGCTGCTTCTTGTACTCTTTTTCTTTCATTAACTGTGGTAACTAACTGTCTTGTTATTGTCTACAGCCTGACAAATAATGCACTTCTCCACGTCAAATAAAACATTTGGTTTTTCTTGGCGAACAGTTGACAATCTCATTCCCATCCTTTGTTGATCATCCATTTTCATCATTGTTAGTTTACCAGTATAGATAAAAATAAAGTCCAAGAAAATATTATTTATTATGATAAAACTTCTGCTGGACGTACTATACGGGAAAGATATCGGGCATGAGACAAGTACTAGGCTGTGGCTATATGTGAATAGCACCCTACCGCTCTTATGCCATTGGGCCAGTCGCAGCAATATCGACGTATGTTTTGAATTATCGTTCCATTAGGCAAGTTTTACTGTTGATATGCCTTGATCTTACTTTCAGTTTTAATATGTTGGACGCGGAATTTCTATAAATATTAGATATGTTCTGGTTACATTGTTGCATTAAACATAATTTTTTACGATTTCTGAAATAAGGAGAAATTCGCGGATTAAGAGTTGAAGGCAATCCCCGATTTTTATACGCCCTCCGGTTTAGTTTTAAGCAGAAAATTTTACATCAAAAACGATACTTTCCAACTTTATGCCTGACGGTACTTGGGACTGAAATATAAACGTCTCCAGAATCTGGACTATAACTTTGTTTGACAGAGATTGTAAGTACACTAGATTTCAAAAAAAGTAGTACAACAAAAGGAAATGGCCTTTTTTTAGTTGTCTAAATTGTTCTTTTGACAGTAAATTATTGAAATTAACTTAATAGTAGTCTTTTATTTGCATGAGGATCAGGTCACTTCTGAGTTTGGTCACATAATTCAGCAGTTTGTCATATCTTATTTACAAATGATCTAAAGTCACAAGTAATCAGGTCAGATCCCCCCTTCCCGATGCTGCTCCACCCCGCACAGGATACTCACTTCTGAACTTTTGGTTAGTTAAGTGGTGGGGTAGAAATACCGACGTTTGGCAGTTTTTTTCGTCGAAATTCTAACCTAAAAATATCCAAGAATGAAATGCTGCGTACAATCCTACAAACCAAGATATTGAATTAACTTTTTAAGTTGTCAAAAGTCAAAACAAAACTGTTTTATTTTATTTGCTTCAAGTCAGGTCAATTTTGACCCGGTCAGATGTGACGCAAGTGAACTAATCCTCATGCAAATAAAAGACTACTAATAATGGAAATATAGATGTCAGTCAGTTGTAATTACGTAAGTTGATGCTGATATGTTGATAATGTTTTTAAAAAATTCTGGGAATAGACTAAAAGTAGAACCAAAATAAGTTCAATGATATCAACTCGCGCCCAACGTATTAAAACTGGAAGTAAGATCGAGGCATATCAACAGTTAAAACTTACCACATTTACATTGATTACTCAACCCCACAAAAAAAAGAAAGTTTAAAATCATTAGCTAGAGGGGTAAAAAGAAGATTAAGCTACAAGAGTAGTAGTTGTTACATTTTAATCAATCGAATTATACAATTAAGGTTAAACAGCAGCGTACATACAATAGATATGACACACCCCCAGGGAGGGGCGAAAACTAGCCCCCATATATAAAAAATCGATCCAAAACAGCAATGACTGCTAAAAAAGCTAGAAATGTCTAGGTTTTGTTAAAGTGATAAGAAACTGCATCAGGTCCGACATAATCTTCATAAACTGCCCCTTGAGAACAACCACCCCCAGTTCAAAGGACACGAGAAAAACAAGAAAAAAAGGAAAATCCAACAGGATTTCTATTTTTATAGATGCTATGATTGGTTGAAATTGCGTAGTACTCTAAGATAGAACTAGAAACTTACGTACCATCAACATCCTACAGTGTCAACCCCCAGAGGGTGTGAAATAAAAGGAAATTCGCGGATTAAGAGTTGAAGGCAATCCCCGATTTTTATACGCCCTCCGGATTAGTTTTAAGCAGAAAATTTTACATCAAACACGACACTTTCCAACTTTATGCCTGACGGTACTTGGGACTTGGAACATCCTACAGTGTCAACCCCCAGAGGGTGTGAAAACTACCCCCCATGTAAGATTTAACTATAAAAAGTTACAGTGACTTCAATAAAAAATCGATACACCTGCGTTGTGTGGAAGAGAGAAGAAACTAGACTATGTTCGACGCTGTGCTTAAAAGCCCCCCCCCCACGGGTTTGCAAGATACTGAAAAAACAGAGAGAAACTAACCGGATTTACATTTTTATGGATGCTATGATTGGCAAAAATCGTGTTGCACACTTAGCGTTTGAAACTCATGTCCTATCAATGTTATTAAGTAACACCCCCAGAAAGTATGTAAACTATCGTAATTCAAGATGCAACGAAAAACATGTTGCAGCAACTACTGAAAAAGCTATACTGTTGCTTATTTGTTTCATTTCTATAGTTTTTTTTTTTCCTTTTTTATATGGGTGGCGTCTCGCAACCTCGTGGGGGTGGTTTTTAAGCACAGCGTCGAACATAGTCTAGTTTCTTCTCTCTTTCACATAACGCAGGTGTTTCGAATTTTTATAGAAGTCACTGTAACTTTTTATAGTCAAATCTTACATAGTGGGTAGTTTTCACACCCTCTGAGGGTTGACACTGTAGGATGTTGATGGTACGTAAGTTTCTAGTTCTATTTTAGAGTACTACGCAATTTCAGCCAATCATAGCATCCATGAAAATAGAAATCCTGTTGCATTTTACGTTTTTTCTTGTTTTTCTCGTGTCCTTTAAACTTGGGGGTGGTTGTTGTCAACTCTATAGGGGCAATTTATGAAGATTACGTCGGATCTGATGCAGTTTCTTATCACTTTAACAAAACTTAGACAGTTCGAGCTTTTTCAGCAGTCATTGCTGCTTTGGATCGATTTTTTTATATATGGGGGCTATTTTTCGCCCCTCCCTGGGGTTGTGTTTCATATCTATTGTATGTACGCTGATGTTTAACCTTAATTGTATAATTCGATTGATTAAGATGTAACAACTATTCTCGTAGCTTAATCTTCTTTTTACCCCATTCAGGGGTGTTTTTTGGCTCTAGCTAATGATTTTGGGGGTGTATGATTTTTTTTGACCCCGGATTCGGATTCAGCGACCGAAAATACATAGGGACACATGGGTCTGGTTCGCTGCTTTGAACTTTTTTTTTTTGTGGGGCTGTGTTATATACCTAATGGAACGACAATTTAAAGCATACGCCGATATTTCTTCGACTGTCTCAATGAAATAAGAACGGTAGGATGCTATTCACATATAGCCGCGGCCGTATATTACTTCTCTCATGCCCGATATTTTTCCTGCATAGTACGTCCAGCAGACGTTTTATCTGATATATTTACATCAGAAAATGTTCACGTAGTTATTCATGAGGGCATCGACGATGATTAATTATATTGTAATAATTAATAATTTGTATCATAATAAATAATATTTTCTTGGATTTTATTTTTATCTATACTGCACTTTTCTTGTAATGTAATGTAAATAATAACTGTAATTCAGAGCATTTACGTTATGTATTTAAATTACAAACACATAACTACTTGTTTATACATTTATGATTTATATTAAAGAGAGATATAAAGTAGTAAGAACTCCAGGAAGGTCATAACGAGTTTTTTTTTAAGTGTTACACCCATTTTATCTGAGTGCACTTTTTGGTGATAATACTAGACATAGTAAGCTACATTATATATATCTGTGATTGTGCCTTTGTGTGAACTATGGAAAAAAAATAACAATTTTTTATTTTTTATTTTTTTAAATAGTAAATATAGTTGAAAAATTCTACAAAAAAATATATAACAGAACAATGTATTATCTAACAAAGAGTTTTCGTTTTATTAGTTTAGCTGCAATAGTTTTTGAATAAAATAATTGTCAATAATACCCGCTCTAGCCTATATATGGTCAATTACCGGCTCGGTGGCGCAGTGCTTAAGGTGTTAAGCTTGCGGCCACGGGGTCCCAGGTTCGAATCCTGGCTAGGGTATGGATGTGTAGTGGCGTTTTTCATGTGTTGCCGAGATGGTAGCAGTGAACTAGATTGTTGTTGTGTGAGAGACAACACAATCTAGTCACTCTCATCTCCTGACTTCGAGTCTCAACTGCGGCAGATGGCAATGTCGCAGGGGATGGGTGTGATATTGTCTATGTGTGTGTGTCCGTCCTGGTTGAGTGGTAGAAGAGCCTACGGCTAAACTCCGCCAGGACATTAATATAAATAAGGCGATTAAAAAAAAAAAAAAATTATCTCAAGAACGCAGGCAGATCGGAGGCTGAATTTGTGTCAATGGTAACTTTATTACTTACCGATGTCATAACAAATGTTGTTTTGAAAATGCCTCTCTGGGGCCACTGACCCTCTCTTATCCTGCTAGACCCTTTCAAGGATATTCTGTACCATTCGGTAAACCCAATTCTTTAAATTTCAGGTGGATTCATATTGGAAACATAAGGTTTCTTTCTTTTGTGGCTAATGATGTGCTTATATATGGCAGTGGTTGCTTCCTCAAACTTTATAATATAGTTACTGGTGAACAACACGTTTTGTTTGCCAATCGGCATTGTGATAATGGCGATGGAATTAGAGCTGTGAGGGGCCACAGATCTGTTAATACATTCGCCTACGCTGAAAGCTCTAGAGAATCCATATTATACGTTAAGGAGTATCCAACTTTAAAAACCATTGTAACATTCAAAGGTAAGTAAAAACTATTGCAGGGTCTAGTAAATGTCTTCTACAATGTTGTTAAAAAAAAAATGTAAAGATAAAATAAGACGTGCACAATCTTTTTATTATTATATTATATTAATTTAAGTGGGTTAAAAGAAATTACTTCAAGCTAGTTAAAAACTGTATAATAGTTTATGACCACTATATATTAGTCCACCCGTCAGGTCATATAAAAAGGCTTTACCAGGAATTAAGTCGGGAAGTTTTGAAATTTGGCAGGATTGTAGATTTAGGTATCTACAACTAAAACTAAAATCCACATTTTGCACAAAGCAATATCTGCCGCTGGCGTAGCCATATTGCCAAGATGGCCGCCAAAAACAGTTTTTCTGAAATATCTCATTTACCTTGGGTTTTAGAGTTAAACGACCTATTACGAAAATGAAAGAGGATAAAATTTCCTATAGTGTGTCCCAGGATAGATGTAACAAGAGGTGTAATGGACCAAAAATGTTGGAATTTTGGATGGTATTTGGGGATTGAGTCCTGCTTGTTGTAAAACTAAAGTATACCAAAAATGACTTGATTTGGTCTTCTACAGGGTGTTTTATAAGCAAAGTTGTAAAAATCACCACTAATAAAGTACCTTTATTTTTCAAAATATGAAAAAATTCCACTAAGAAAAGTTATTTAGAATGCAATTTTATACTTCTATACCAAATTTCAGGAATATAAAATTATTTTTTTGAAACTTCCCATTTTTTGCGAATTAAGAGTTGAATTCATATTTAAAGTTGTGTAGGAGCAAATGTTAATCATCTCAAAAAGTAGGCTATTGGTAAATAAAAAATTGAATATACGAGATGTAAGAAGGTATAATGTTAATCGAACTAATTGTAAAACAAGAAACAATTACTAACAGAAGATTAATGAAGTTTAAAAATTATAACAAGTAATAAATGTCAAAAACATAACAGATTCACAAACAAATTAATTATTGACCAATACAAAACAATGTTTACAATTTTTTTATTATTCGACGTAGCTACCACCCACATCCACACACATTTCGATCCTTCGCCTGAAGTCCTTAAAACTGTTTCGAATATGATCTAACGGTATGGAGTTTACGGCATTTGTAATTCTCTGCTTCAATACTGGTACATCGTTAGGAAGTGATTCAGCGTAAACCAACTGCTTGAGACAACCTCATAAAAAGAAATCAAATATTGATAGGTCTGGGGATCTCGCCGGCCACTTGATCGGTCCATTCCTGGCAATCCAATTTTCTCCAAAATTTAAATTCAACCACCGATTAACCATTTCTGTGGAGTGGCCAGGGCAACCATCATGTTGAAAATGAACTAAAGGCATATCTCTTAAAATATTTAAATGTTCTTCAGAAAATCTTTCAAGAAGCTGTAAATAAGTGTGCTGGTTTAACCTTCCCTCAATGAAATAAGGTCCAATAACTCCAACGTGATAAGAAACGGCACACCACACATTCACTTTTTTATAATATTGTCTTCTACAATGAATGCTAAAATTTGGATTTTCAGAAGCCCAAAACCGACAATTTTGAGATGAAACAACACCATTGGTTGTGAATGTGGATTCATCTGAAAAAATTATGAAATGATGGAAAATATCTCTCTTCCATGATTTTTTCTCCAATGGTCAAACAAAAATCCAACCTACGGCCGTCATCTCCCTCTTTAAGCGTATGTTTATACTTTGCTTTATAGGCCCTAATTTTCTTTGCCTTGTAAATTCTTTGGAGTTCAGACTTGCTAATATTAATATCTGATCTCTCTCTTAGTGGCATCCTAGTATTTTCTATAACAGAGGCATGAGCTATAATAGCCCCTACATTGTCTTCATCATATGCTTTTATTTTTCTTTTCATGCTAAGAACACTACCAGTAGCCAGAAACTTTTTAATTATTCTCATAGCCTGAGTACGTGACAAAGCAGTGTTCGAAAATTTCAAATTAAATTGGCTTACCACTTCTCTTAGCGAGTTTTCACCGCCACTTCCGTAGCATTGCACAATATAAATTTTTTCACGCACTGTGAGTACCATTTTCACTTAATTTTTTATGCTTGGTTCGTTAATTTGAAACAGAAATTAAGGATAATATTGACTACGTTTGACAGATGTCAATAATAAATGATAAATGTGAATCCACTGCTTTTCTCATAGCCTACTTTTAGCTTCTACATAACTTTAAATATTAATTCACAAAAAATAATTTCTATGCAATTTTAATTGAATGGTTCAAAATAAAATACTAATTTATTGAAAAAAATGGGAAGTTTCAAAAAAATAATTTTATATTCCTGAAATTTGGTATAGAGGTATAAAATTGCATTCTAAATAACTTTTCTTAGTGGAATTTTTTCATATTTTGAAAAATAAAGGTACTTTATTAGTGGTGATTTTTACAACTTTGCTTATAAAACACCCTGTAGAACACCAAATCAAGTCATTTTTGGTATACTTTAGTTTTACAACAAGCAGGACTCAATCCCCAAATATCATTCCAAAATTCCATAATTTTTGGTCCATTACACCTACTTCTATCCTGGGACACAATGTATATATATATATATATATATATATATATATATATATATATATATATATATATATATATATATATATATATATATATATATATATATATATATATATATATATATATATATATATATATATATATATATGTTGTTTCTTAGGTTTTCGCGGGTGCTAAATGAAAGGTTGTTGTGCTTCCGGGTGTTTTCCCGCGTAGTTGACAGGCTCCTGCTGGGGCCACGGTTGTCTAAACGACGTTTCGGCAGAATCCCATCTGCCATCTTCAGGTTCTCGCTGAAAGCTGCCTACTGCTGCTCCTCGTTGCTCGAACTGAACTCAGTTCAGTTCGAGCAATGTTTTTTGTAAAATCAATAGTTTAGACACAACAGTCGATTAAAGGTAAACAGATTCATTTTACTTTCTCAGGCCACGTTCTTTTTTGTCACCTTTACAAGTGGGTCTTGCTGAATTTTGGTACACAAAATATGGATCCAGTAACCTTTTGAACGTATTATCATCTTTAAGGTTTTGCTCAACTCATGATGAAGCATTGCTATTTCAAAAATGTGCCATTATGCGCCCAGAAATTTGCAATGAAGATGGATCATTTTCGCAGTTTGTCTTTGACAACGCGGATTTTAATACAAATACTCGATGGCTTGCAGATATTTCACGCTATGGGAGACATCCATTGTGTAACACCTAAAACAGTCAATACTCCAGATCAAGCAATTGCATGATTTACAGAAATTCCATCAGCAAAAGTAGTTGGAGAGTTTGGACATGTGGCGCTGAAACCTTTTCAGAAAAGACAAAAATCGGGACTACAAACGAAGACAATTCAAAATGTGGATGATATTAATCCGATTTCTGAAGCACTTCAGATTTGCTTTAGTTATACTTGATACACCTGGATGGAATAGCTTCATGGAGAAGGCGACAATAGACCGTTTATAAAGCAACAGACATTTAATACATTTGAACAGCCATTGTACTTAAAAGCTCATGATATAATTTCTGACGAAAAACAAGATTTAGATTGCACCAACATCGTCGTCCGACTAGGAGGATTTCATTTATTAATGTCGTACCTGGAGTCTAAAGGGTTATATAATTTCAGGAAGTGGTCTAAAAGAGCTTCTAGGCGTGATTTATGCAGCAAATTCCGTTGACAAAATGATGTCAGGACACGCCTATGCTCGGGCAGCTCGGACAATCAAAAGTTTGTGTTCAGAAATTAATTTGGTGCTCATCTAAAGTATTCCCTTAATAAATTATTATTGCAAGCTACTGTTAGATATAGAACATAGAAATACAATAATATATTTATTATATTGTAGATGGCCCACCTGAAGGCTACACTAACGTGGCATTTTCGGAAACTTCTCTTCTTATAGCGCTAGGTACTATCCCCAACTTTGTTATTACGATATGGAACTGGAGGAAAAAAGAGAAGTTGGGAGAACTAAAGAGTAATATTAAACTGGAAAATCAGATGCTAAGGTATGAGAAGTTTTTGTAGGGTATAATTTAAAATATAGAAATGATATAAAAATACAAAATAATTTAGTCTGGAATCTCAACTCCAATTTAAAGCTTAGTTTTTTAAGCCTAAGTACCTGTCATACCTGACATACGGCTGAAAAGTATCGTACTCGATGTAAAATTGTCTGCTGAATCCGAATCTGGAGGGCGCATAAAAATCGGGGATTGCCTTCAACCTTTTTTCGCGAATTTACCTTTATTTCGGAAACTGTGAAAAATTGAATTTTTTAAATATAACTTGCGTTTTCTCCCACAGAAAATAAGCTAAAAATCTATTATTTTTTTCAAATTGTAGCTCAGTCCACGGAAAATTATATTTTTCCCTTGGACTTTATCTGCCGTAGAACAAATTTTGGAACTCTAGAGAAATATCTTAAAATGCTTAAAAAACTGAACATCGACTCAAAAATTCGCGAAAATCTCATGGTATATTCAGAATATTGTCTTAAATCCAAATATGTAAAAATATACAGGGCGTTCCATTTAAAAATCGAAAGTTGCTGTCATTTCCGGGTAAACCGTTTTTATGTCTAAAAATACGTTTTTACAGGTAGTTTATGCGCCCCAAATTTCAATTGGATAAGTCAAAAAATAAAGGAAATATAGGGGGGGGGGCACTAGCCTGTGGCACCTGGTGTATACAGGGTCATTCACGGAAAGCGGGTATTAGACGTTTCTTGGGATCTGTCGAGTTTAGAAATTTGAAAATTGGTATGAGGGGGTTTTTGGATATGGCGGATCCAACGAAAATATTTTCATGCTTGTGCTACTTCCGCTTATACCGGATGTAGCACCTAACTTTGTTATTTTAAATGGCACACCCTGTATTTTATTGCATATTTCGATTGCTCATAAAATTTTAGCTTCGGTTTATGGGTTGGTTTAGCTTTAAACATACTGGTTTTCGAGATAATTAATATTTTTGGAGATTTTTGACGGTTCCCACCTTTCGGGAAAAAAATCGATATCTTCTATCATGTAGCCGATTAGGAAATTTTCTTTTCAAACTATTACAAGTATCCTATGACCTAACTAAAAGTTCTCTTATGTTTTCACAATATCATACAGAGTATTTTATTTTCACAGTCGAACATTGTTTTAGTTCAAACGTCAAAAAGTAATTTTTTTCAAATGGAACCTCCTGTATATTTTCACAAAATCTAATAGAGGATTTAATTTTGCATCGACTGATATTACCATTCCCTATACCTATCTCTCTCCGTTTTCTTATTATGGACGAATATTTGTTAAACGTGCAAACAAAATCAGCACTGTTTGTTAGTAGACAATACAAGTCTTAACTTGGTTCCTTTTTTATCATAAACGAGAATAATCATGTAGGTAATTGATAATCATTTGTTTATTATCAAGATAACAGCTTCAGAAACGAGAGATTAGATTTATAACAAATACTTTGGGACAAAAATTTACAAAATTAATGAACACTGAATATATATATTTAATGCAGCAACTGTTCAAAATGCCCTCCAAGCCAATATCCTGGAATTCACGGCACCTACAGTGGCGTGGCTAATTTCATGGGGATTTATTTGTTAAAATGTAGCCCGTTCTCTGTTCTTTGGATCTTCTTTGGTAGTAGCAAGGGTGGCATATACAATATTTTTAATACCCCAAAGGTCCAAAGTCTAAGGTCTAAGGTCAAATCAGGGGACCTTGCTGGCCATCTCCAAGGTCCTCGGTAGCCAAACCATCTATCTTCGAACGTCGCTACTAATTCGTAATAAATTTCCTGTGGACCGCAACCATTCATTTGAAAATACATAGAATTACAAATATTTAGGGGCAAATTATCAATAAAAGTTACCGTTCGCAAAATCTTTACATATTTATTGCTATTTAAATTATCCTCGTAGATATGATACTATCAAAGATATTGTTTATGCCACCCCGGCTACTACCAAAGAAAATCCAAAGAAGAGAATACGGACTGCATTTCAGTAAATAAATCCCCACGAAATTCGCCGAGCCATTGTAAGTGCCATAAATTCCAGGATATTGGCTTGTTTGGAGCAAAATGGAGAGCATTTTGTACAGTTGCTGCATTAGTTATATTCAAAGTGTTCATTAATTTTGTAAATTTTTGTGCCAAAGTATTTGTTATAAATCTAATCTCTCGTTTTTGAAGCTGTCAAAAACAAATGATTATCAATTATCTACATGATTATTCTCGTTTATGATAAAAAAGGAACCAAGTTATGACTTGTATTGTCTACTAACAAACAGTGCTGATTTTGTTTGTACGTTTTACAAATATTCGTCCATAATAAGAAAATAAAGAGTGATAGGTATAGGGAATGGTAATATCAATCGATACAGAATTCAATCCCCTATTAGATTCTGTGAAAATATACAGTGGGTTCCATTTGAAAAAAATGACTTTTTGACGTTTGAACTAAAACAATGTTCGACTGTGAAAATAAAATACTCTGTATGATATTGTGAAAACATAAGAGAACTTTTAGTTAGGTCATAGGATACTTGTAAGAGTTTGAAAAGAAAATTTCCTAATCGGCTACATGATAGAAGATATCGATTTCTTTTCCGAAGGGTGGGAACCGTCAAAAATCTCCAAAAATATTAATTATCTCGAAAACCGGTATGTTTAAGAGTATGTTATGGTACATAAACCTAAGCTAAAATTTTATGAGGAATCGAAATATGCAATAAAATATAGGGTGTGCCATTTAAAATAACAAAGTTAGGTGCTACATCCGGTATAAGCGGAAGTAGCACAAGCATGAAAATATTTTCGTTGGATCCGCCATATCCAAAAACCCCCTCATACCAATTTTCAAATTTCTAAACTCGACAGATCCCAAGAAACGCGTAATACTCGCTTTCCGTGAATGACCCTGTATCTAGTGCAAATGACTAAAAAACGACCGAATGCAAAAAAGTGAATCTTGACTTATATCGTGTAAAAGTACATAAATAACTTTTTCCACAAAGAAAAATTAGGTCCGACTTTTAGGTCCGGAGATATTTCAATTTGAAAATTTCAGAAAATTTGACTTAAACTACAATTTCAGCCAAACTATTCAATATTTTTGGCTGAAATCTGGTAAACAGTTTTTGTGACTACTTCCATTCCAAATTTCAGCCAAATCAGTTGGGATCTGATCAAGATAGCCGAAATTTAATTTTTTCAATTATTTTCGTATATATATATATATATATATATATATATATATATATATATATATATATATATATATATATATATATATATATATATAGATATATATCTATATCAGGAGGGGGGTAAACTGAAGGTTCCCTTAATATTGAGAATAAAAGGATACCATTTCTGTTTCTTAACTAATTGTTTAATTGGTCCAAATAAAATTAAAACTGCAAATTTGACCCTTAAAATGTCCAAAAAATCACTTTTCGGCCAAAAAACACTGTACGCCTTTCTGGAAATCAAGATTTTAGGGTTTTGTTATACCCTTCATGACAAACAATTTCCGCAGGTTGCATCTATCTTAAAAAATTTCCCAACCCTTTCCTAAACCGACTCCACTATTAGTTTAAACTGTTTTTATACAACTGGCCCTATGGGTTATTTAACAAAATATCAATAATTACAATAATATAGAAGTAACAAGTTAACGTATCTCAACCGCTACAAAGTGCTAACTTGACATTTTCTTTTTTAGGGTTAGTTGGGGTAAACCCGTCAGTATGGTCCAATTAGGTACAGGCAGCGACAAGTTATTCCTTTGGGATATTTTTGTTTGTTGTAGAACGGCAGTGTTAGCGAAACATGATTTAAAATTTCATAAAGCACAATTTACCCTTGCACAGTTTAGTGACTGTACGTGGACAACAGAAGGAAAACTGTATGTAGTAGATCTTAACGGATGTTTGTATAGTGTAAGTACTTATTTGTACGGTAAAAAGCCATCATTGTACAGAGGGCCACAAAATCGAAAAACCTGGTCAAAAAGCCAAAAATTTGAAAGAGGTAATATTTTTGTAGTTATAAATATTCAGTTCATTACGTACCGGAAATTCCAACCGTATTGTTGCCCATTTTCACCTGATACACCCTTAGAAATACTATTCGATATGCCTGTAATTTGTGTAATTTCAACAAAAGCATAGTCAAACTTTAGCTAGATAATCCATAAAATAAGTATTTTATTTTGTATACATTGATTGACTGTAAAATGTGATACATTTGGTTATAAAATTGTGTTAAATGGAGTTCTACAAAGATAGTCCTGTCCCTGTACTAGAGTCGGGTAAAAATGTTAGTACTGATTTGTCTAACCAACAGAATCGAGGGAAGTACATATAGGAGAGTCAGAAAAAGTTGACCGAGTGTTTTAGACGCCATTTTCCAAAATGGCCGACGCAGATTTTATTTTGTATATATTTCTGCTCCTGCGACAGTCATACTAATCATTTAGGTGTCTAAATATATGTTTTTAAGGGAAAGGAATCAATTAAGATGGTTTGTGAAGTTGCCTGACTGTTATTTATTAAGGAAAATCAATTATTTTGGATTTTAAATAAAAAATATGAACAAAAGTGGAATGCAATATTTTATTTGGAAAGTGATATTTACACTACAAAATTTAATTATATTTGCTCAACATTTTTATAGACACAGAAGTAAACTCTGTTATGGAAAACTGAGTGTAAAACTAACATACTTTTTTCTCAGTCTATCTTTTACATTGTTCACCACATTTGCAGTACTCTGTGCGTGTTAAATATTGGCATTTACATTTACATATTCTATTATAGTCCGGGAGGTAGCGACATTTTGGAACTAGTCATTTCAGCATGGCTAGTTTTCTCTGAAATGATAATTTATTACGTGTACATACACAAAACCGAGGTCAGCTGACGCGTCCGCGGGGGAGGCAGATGCTGGAAAGCCTCCCACGTGTTATAAATTTATGAAAATGAAATAATACCAGCAGACTTGAAATTCTTTATAGTATTCTATTAGATTGTAACATGATAAAAAAAAATATTCAGCTGCTGAAATAGCGGTGGAAAGTACGTCCGCTGCTCGGATGAACGTTCGGACGATACGTAAAAATTCAAGTCAATTCGGCAAGCTTGAAACTTCATTAAAAAATGATTTATTCTATACATTTCACGAAAAATATAGTCAGCTGTCGATCAGCTGGTGGAAAAGTCGTCAGCTGACACCGTAAACATTGCGGCTTGAGTTCAGTGCCCGACGTGCTGTTTGTGTACATTAAGCGTCGCGCGTTATTTTCAAATCTTATACTTGCTGTTCTTCATGACAGGTATACTAGAGTTTATTATTAATTAGTTATTTAAATAATGTCTTATTAATCTTGCATAAATAAACAATACTCATGATTAATAATATCAAACACAATGATTTTATTTAATTTTTTAAGCATTATTTTTAGTTGAAAAAATCTCTCCAGATTATTATAATATAATTATTCATTGGAACTTTCACAGTCGCTGTCTCCGTAATCTTCTTGCTCGCTAGCTTCATCAGAGTCGAGCGCATCTATCTCCGTATTTAAATGCAAGTCTTCTTCCTCATCTGCAATTAAAAATGATAATCATGAGAAATAAGTGTTGGTTAATTAAAGTTTTATAATTTCTTATGCGTCGATAAGAAGCAAAAATAACTGATTTTTTACAAAGAAAAAACGTAGATTTTCTTTTGTATTACAAATATTTGTTTCGTGAATATTATATAATATAAAATACTTCAGTAGTATTTTACCTTCATCATTATCTGCAACTGGATCTAGAGTGATTTCCGATATAGTTGATGGTAACTGATCTCCTTCAAACATTTGTACATAAATTTATTATCTATTTCCTCCCAACCGTATTCATTTGGTACAACTTCACTTGGAATTTTGCCAGAGATTCGATATATAAAAAGTTCGCAATAAATGCTGCCTTAACTCTGATTGGCAAGGTGGTACTAAGGAACCGTCGATATTATTGTTTGGCAGCCGAAAAACATCATCATTTTCAATAACTTTATATGTTTTCTTGAAAGTTGCCAGGCGAGCTTCATTTATATCTTTAATCGCTTTAAAACCGTACATTTGGCAGATGTATTCCTCCATTATTGGTATCATTTCCTCTAAATTTTCTTCGTTGCAATCCGAGAATCTACGAAATGCATCTACATACTTTTTGGATTTTCTTAATAATTGGAATAGACGATTTTTACCATTTTTCTTCCGCACGAACCAACGGTTATTTCCAAACTAAAGAAACATCTGCTCAACAAGCTAGCCCCTACTTTCTCGGTTCTCAACTACTAGGCTACCTTTCCGAATTGGTAGCAGGACTCCAATTTTCAGGTACAAAACTAAAACGCCAGTGAGCAAGAATTTTTTGATATACTAAATGCACGTAGATTTTGTAAATTAATTCTTATTGTAGTTTATTATTATTCAAATTATATCATTAAATGGAAAAATTATAAAAAAATAGAGACTGTATTTATTTTATATTATAAATTTAAGCTATTATCAATCATGAATATTGTGTATTTACAACAGCAAAAGTGAAAGTTTGTTTTGAAAATAACGCGCGACGCTTAATGTACACAAACAGCACACCGGGCACTGAACTCGAGCCGCAATGTTTACGGTGTCGGCTGACGACTTTTCCACCGGCTGATCGTCAGCTGACTATATTTTTCGTGAAATGTATAGAATAAATCATTTTTTAATGAAGTTTCAAGCTTGCTGAATTGACTTGAATTTTTACGTATCATCCGAGCAGCGGACGTACTTTCCACCGTTGTTTCAGCAGCTGAATCTATTTTTTTATCATGTTACAATCTAACAGAATATTGTAAAAAATTTCAAGTCTGCTGGTATTATTTTATTTTCATAAATTTATAACGCGTGGGAGGCTTTCCAGCATCCGCCTCCACCGCGTATGCGCCAGCTGACCTCGGTTTTGTGTTTGTACACGTAATAAACTAACATTTTAGAGAAAACAAGCCATGCTGAAATGAGTGACTAAAATGTGTCGCTACCTCCCGGACTATTAGTAGCACATGCTGTACAACTGCACTGTATTAATAGTTCAGAAGGCATTTTATTAAGGCACAGATCAGGCTTTTTTAGCACACCATTTGCATCTTTGCACCATCCATAATCTGTCAGCTGCAGGCTTGTATCAGGAAAGTAGCTTTGTGATAGATTTAAGCTTTCCCGTAAAACAAAAAAGCGTCTTCGGATATGTCCATTTATTATTGAAAAAGATGAGGGTGGTAGCTCTGATATGCGTTTGCGCTTGTGTAATGAATAACGAAGTTCATATTTTTTACACTTTGATGATGGATGTAACACTTGAACAAGGTATTCCTCTGCTTTGTCACGTGTTTCTTCAGACAGAATATTATCTCCTGCAAATCGAAATAGTAAAGTTTCTGGCAATGCTTTTAGTGCAGATGTTTTGTTCCAATCTTACTTGTGACATCACAACCTGTAAGTATGTGGGCCTTAATTAAAGTGTTGCAAAGTGCATCTCCCAGTTGCCTCCGAAGTGTGTGTAGAGCAGGGTGTATTAAATAGGTGATGCGACAAGGACCCGTTGAGTGGCTTCATAAGTGCTTACTTTGTACATAATCTAATAGATGGCAGGAGCAATAGCGTCCGTCGTTACTTACGCATAGAAAGATAATTTTGCAGGCTCTGTACATACGTGCATAAGTGTTACATACATTCCCGGCCTTTCGTTTGTGTTTAGTGAAAAATCTTGTAGTCAAACAAGATATCAGTGGCATTTGACATCAAATACCTAGAAGAAATACATTCAATACGCTGGCGCTAAATATAAAAAAGTCAACTATATTTACATAAAACATGGTTAGAAAATATGGAGTGCCTATTTGTGTACTTATACCCATGACTGTAAAGACCAAAAATTATCACTTTTCTTAGTGCCAAAAAATACTGAAGAGAGATAGAAATGTGATAGTTTACAAAGTACCTACTTGAAATAAAAAGCCACATGTTTCTGAAAAACATTTTTCTCCAGCAGTATAAAATGCAGTTTTACTTCACAGTCTGAAAATGAGTTGTTATATACACTGTAAGTTTTAAATTTACATAAATATTTGTAACTATAGGTATAAAAACGTCTTTTTAAATATATTTTATGCTTTTAGCGGCAGTTTTAAAGAAAAAGATTAAAGAAAGGTGCACTTCCAAGCAAATTAGATGCTTGTTCTTCAGAAAATGTTCTCCCTAAGAAAATTAAGAAGTTATTAAATATGAGTGATGTTCTGATTTCTGAGAGTTTGTATTTACACTTACTAGAAAAAATTTTGTCTGAAGAATGTGACGTCAAATTACCAAATAAGAATTGGAGTATTCATAAATGTATTGAAAGTAGAAGCTTAGTGTTTACATAAGGCAGAACAACATGATAAATTAATTACAACATGTTTTAAGACGGTAAGTGCTTTTTAGATAGTATGTGTTTCCAAATGATAATTTAGTTTTCCAAGTAATTATTTGTGTAATTTCTATTTTCAGGTTGGGTTTGGTCTCATGTTTGGTCCTACAATAGAAATTATTTTTTGCATAAGGATATTAAGTTAACATCAATCAGTAAACCGATGACTGTAGAAGAATTGTAGCATATTTTTCTAAGAATTGACTCTACAACGCTTGCTTAGGTGGACCAAGTACAAATATTATTATCAAAGTGTTCATTCCGATGTGCAATTAAAATCAACTCATGTTGGGGGCATAGAGAATGCTCAGTAATTTTGGAGAAAGGAACTATTTGTAAACATATTGTGTAAATCTTGTTCTTATAATATAGCAACCCATTTTCTTGACGCCCAGTACTGTTGTTATAAATAAATTTGTATATTTTACATAAGTTTTATTTTCTTACCATCTCCATATAAATCTGAAACTGATGAATATTCGTTCCTTTGTTTCCGACTGAAATTGCTGTTCAGTTGTGAATATATGCAACACTATATGCAGCAAAGCAAATACGTCTATCTAGATACAGGATTTTGTAGTACCTTAAAGCTTGCGCCATCTGCTAAGTTAAATAGAAAGCATGTACTTTTGAAGCCATTATTATCATAGAAAAGTGCCGTATGTCGGACCACCTATTTAATACACCCTGATGTGGAGCACATAGCGCATTTTATCACCCACTACCACTTTAATCCACAATTCTTGCAATCTGTTATTGAATAGTTCAAATATATATCGAAGGATGAGAACAACGACATCAGTGTCATTTGATAGCACTATAAGGCATGTTATGCCCGACTGGACAGCATGGAAGAAAAGAATTATAATTCTGCTATGTGCTTCTTCAACAAAGGTTCGAAGGTCCGAGCAAGTTTGAACTTCTTTGTTCATTACTATTAATGCATCTCTGCTGTCATTGTCTCCTGTGATGGTTCCACTTAGCACTGTAGTGAAGTTAGTCACTTTTGCCTTTTCAATGAAACTAGTAGCAGCAGCAGCCAATTGGAGCATGTCTTTGTTTTTACATGAAGACCAGAATCTGTCCATCTGTATAGGAATAAAAGTCTCCTATTTAATTGTTACCAAAATTTTTTGCTCGTTCAGATTCACTTATACGAAACTTGTCCCGGACACCATTATGACTTTGATGCCCACATACAACACATCGAATATGTGTTGGGCGCACAATTGATGAAGGAGGCTGTCGTGGTACATCCGACGATCTTGTTTTCCTGGAGATTTCATCACTGGCATCGTCATCTTCACTTTCTGATACTTCACTATTAGCCTTTTCTGCTGCTATTTTTTCAAGAGATTTTTTTAAAGTATACGTTTTATAGCACTGATTTGTCAAGTGATATCAAACACAACATCAGAAGCCACACTTTTTAGCCTTTTTGCAACTATGTCATCTCTTATGGTTGCTGCTTCTTGCACTCTTTTCCTTCCATTAACTGTGGTAACTGTCTTGTTACTGTCTACAGCCTGACAAATAATGCACTTCTCCACGTCAAATAAAACATTTGGTTTTTCTTGGCGAACAGTTGCCAGACTTATTCCCATCCTTTGATGATCATCCATTTTCATCAAAAAATAAAAATATAATGATATGATTTGTGAAATGAACATTTCGTTTTTAGGACATATCAGGATAAATGTTACAGTAAAGTAGACCAGTTTTTAAATTGCGGATTACGCCCTGTAATAGAGGAGTCCGGTACAACTTTTAGTACTGATTTTCTTTAATACAAAGCATCAGGCAACTTCACACACCATCTTAATCGATTCCTTTCCCTTAAAAATATATATTTAGACACCTAAAGATGAGCATGACAGTCGCAGGAGCAGAAATATATACAAAATAAAATCGGTGTCGGCCATCTTGGAAAATGGCGTCTAAAACACCCGGTCCAGAAAATGGTGATGTCTACCCAACTTTTTCTGACTCACCTATATGTACTTCACTCGATTCTGTTGATTAGACAAATCAGTATTAAAATTTTTACGGGACTCCAGTACAGGGACTGTATTAAGATAAAGAAATAAAAATTAATGGGTATATTTTGTTTGAGCTACAAAAAAGCGCAACGAGTTCCAAGCTTGGTTCTTTTACTGGTCGATTTCTTATAGTTTTTTCAAATTATGGTACAAAATTTAGAACTCGGTTTATCCCGGTTTGGAAGTAATGAGTAATAATTTGGTCAAGTGTGGTGGTGTTAAATATACGTAGAACGCGACGACGGACTCTCGATAACTACTTCGAATGATAATTTTTTCCACGGAAACTACAAATAAATTTGGTAATTTTCTTCCGATAATTAATATCTTTCATAAAAACGGATTTACTTAATAGATTATTGGTAACTTGAAACCCAATAATTTCTTGTATGAGAGATCTACCCAAAAAGAAAATGATAATCTTTCCTAAGGAAGTTCTCCAGTTATTGAAAGAGCCAGAATATATATACCCGTGGTTGAATTGCCTGACGATACTCAACCGCCTGAAAATAGTGAGACAGAAGTGTCTTCTGGCAGCAGTACCGATACCGAAGATGAACATATATGAATTTGATTATGAACTCCTTATGTTGTAGAATAATAAAGACATATAGTAACTATATTGCAATCTAATCCAACATGTGCTTTACAAGTTCAATATACTATTTTCTAGGCGATTTGTCCATTTTTATTTTTTTAACACTTATCCCTCCCAATAATTTTTTTTCCAATATTTTTTCCATGCTTAATGCACTCTTTTTAGTCGATTTGTCTAATTTCGTTTTTTTATTATGTGTTTTCAATTTCTGCACCCCCGCAAACAACAATCCCCATCACTTTTAATTTTTTTAAATATTTCTTTATGATTGATGTACTCATTTTTAGTCGATTTAACCATGTTGAGAATTTTGGCCAGGCTTTTCGATTTCTGGGCTCACTGTGCATTGTGGTGTTTTAATAATTTTTCTCCTATACTTGTTGTTTTACTGTTATATGCCTTCCAGATGAATGCTGAATTGGAACTAGAAAAGGAGATTGACGTGGACATAGATGGAGATATCCCTACGACAATAAGTCGTTATAAAAATGGAATAGCTATTTCTGGACCAAATAAAGAAGTTAGGGTTGGTATTTATTTACGTATAATTCAAGTTTCAATAATCATGATTTTGTGATCTTCATATTATTTGCTAGTTTGCATTATTCTCACAGAAACTTGGCAAGTACAAGATATAAATCTGTATAATATCCCGTGCTATAATATAATTTACAATGAAAGTATTTATAATCAGAACGATGGCATTATTATTTACATCAAATCAGAGTATAATTTCTCCCATAATATTGTAGAACTTAACAATAATAATCTAATTTTTGTTACTATAAAATATTTCAATAAAGATATCTGTATAGCTGCGGCATATAGATCACCATCTACATGTCTCACCGTATTCGTCGAAGATATTAGAAATTGCTTTCTAAACAATGTTATAAACAATACTGACTATTTTATTTTTACTGGAGATATTAATATAGACTTTCTAAAAAATACACAAAGCACCGTTGAATATCTAAATGTTATGAATGAATTTGGTCTTGTGTCAACTATAAATGACTGTACTAGATGCACAGACCACAGCAAATCGTGCATTGATCACTTGTTCATAAAAACAAAATTTGACCTAGAGCTTCTCCTACCCATAATAATTAAAACGACACTCACGGACCACTATTCCATTTATCTACAAATAATAATAGAAAACATAAATACATCAAAACAGAGCTTCGTTAATAATAATAAAACTGAAATAATAAATTACAATAAACTAAAAGCCAACCTCAATAATATTGACTGGACCAATGTATATCAATTCAACGATGTCGAAGCTGCAACTGACAAATTTATCAATATCATAAACACTGAGATAGAACATTGCAGAACAGTAATAAAGATAAAAAATAAAAAACGTAAATCATGGATCACTCAAGGCTTAATTACATCGATAAATGAACGGGATAAAAAGTACCACCAATTATTAAAAGATCCGGACAATAATGCCCTTCGAGAGAACTACATAGCATACAGAAACTTAACAAACAATCTAATTAAAAAAACAAAAATAGAATACTATAAAAATAAAATTGATATCAACAACAAAGACGCAAAAAATTTATGGGACACTGTCAAAGAAATTTGCTCTCATAATAGAGCACAAAATAAAATAAATTCCTTGAATAATAACGGACAAATCATAAATGAAAACAAAACTATTGCCAATACATTTAATAATCATTATACTACAATCGGAAAAAACTTGGCTAATCAAATAAATACTAACCCGAATTATAGAAAACCTAAGAGCAAGTATATTGTAAATTCTATGTTTCTTGCAAATACGGATTCTGCTGAAGTTAATGACATAATCTTATCTCTAAAAAATAAAAAAAGCGGCAGGAGTGGATGGAATAACGGCAGAATTAATAAAAAATATCCACAATAATTGCGAAACCCCTTGCCTACATTATAAATTTATGCTTTGAAAAAGGTCACTTTCCCTCCGCCCTTGAAACTTCTATTGTCTTACCTATATATAAGAACGGCGATCGCCAACAAGTAATTAATTTCAGACCAATATCCCTAATTACTGTGTATTCCAAAATATTTGAAAAAATTCTTAAAAAAAGATTATGTACCTATCTTAATAAATATAATTTTATCTCAACTAGTCAGTACGGTTTCCGAGAAGGCATCTCAACACAAGATGCTATTCTTCAACTTACTTCCAAAATGTATTCTGCTTTGGACAGTAATAAACCATCTCCGTGTGTGTTTATTGATCTAGCTAAAGCTTTTGACACGGTTAGCCATACTCTTCTCCTAGAGTCTCTTAATAATATAGGCATTAGAGGGGCTCCACTAGATCTCTTTAATAGTTACCTTTCAGGCAGATGCCAGAGAGTAAAAATAAATAACTGTCTCAGTGGCCCTGGAGAGGTGGAGTATGGCGTACCACAGGGGATCGTGCTGGGTCCATTTTTATTTAATATCTATTTAAATGATTTATTTTCTGTCCAAACAAGGGGAAGTATTATAACATATGCGGATGATACTGCAATCTTTTATACAAGCGATAACTGGACAACACTAAAACTGATGGTTGAAGATGATATAAGTAATATTAAAGATTGGTTCGCGCACAAACTGCTCACACTAAATTTTAAAAAAATCTACTTCTTACCAATATGCTCTAATAAGAATGCCTTGCCGGCTTTCCAGAATTTATCCATCTCAAATAACTTTTCGATAGCTCGTACAATGGAAATAAAGTATTTTGGTCTTATCATCGACCCCCATCTAAAATGGGATAAACATATAAACCACATTATAAGAAAATTACAGTCGCTGATTCACAAATTAAAGATCTTAAGAAATATTTTGGACATAGACTCCCTAAAAGCTATATATTACTCCCTAGTGGAATCACATATAAATTATGGAATAGTAGCATGGGGGGGGTGTGGGTAAAACAATTCTGAACAATCTAATAATTGTACAGAAAAGAATTCTAAAAATCATTTTCTTTAAAGATATTACTTACCCATCTGATACTCTTTTTAAGGAAACCCATATCATGGATCCACGTCAATTATTTTTTTTACAAACCAACCTTAGACAACACAAAAATAAAAATAACCTGATCAGAAATAATCATAAGTATAATACAAGAAATAAAGAGAGCACATACTTACCTCCACTGATGAACAGAACTTTAGGACAAAAGTCTTACTTATATCTGAGCTCTAGACTGTACAACCATCTATCGTCAGATTTACAAAATATAAAAAGCATAGTTGGTTTTAAGAAACGACTTAAACAATATATATTAGCTACACCCAGAAACATTATTCATGACATGATAGATTTAAAAATATAGTAAAATTCCACCACCTTCTCTCTAATAGTAAATAGTATTGCTAACTGTTCTGATATAATATAACTAACAAGTTTCTGAGCTGAGAATTCCTTATTCTAATATACTGTAATCTATAGCTACTCATGTAATACTGCCACTAGCTTATGTTGAATTATACTAATTGTACGGGTAAAAATGTCAAATGTCAAATGTAAAAAATGTCACATTATTTTAATTATTATGTTTCTATTCTTTAAGTTATATATAATATTTTTATTCTTTAAATTATATACAATATTATTATTTTTTATCCACGCGCAGGCATTGCCTTTAGTGGATTTTCTAGTTTATTTACGTTATTCTACAATTATACAGTTTCTTCATATGTAATATTTATCTAAAGTAAATAAACAATTCAATTCAATTCAATTCAATCCACGCAAATTAGACATTTTAGAAGAAATAATTTATAAAGTAATAATATTTGAAGTGCGTACTCTAGATAAGGTTAGAAATAGATACCCGAAAAGTTAAGGGTGGAAATTGGTACTGGTAACTCGGTGGTAAAAATGGGTGCTAAGATGATGCCTACTTTCTTCCAACCCCAATCCGTTTTTCCAAGTTTTTTCCTCGCCAAGACTGAATTAGGAGAAATACTCTGTAAAAATGTTGACGTGATGCCTCAGATGTTGGTGGCAGTCTTGGTATAATCCAGGCAGTACTAGATTGACCGACCAACTTATTGAAAATAATGAACCTTTGATGATTCAAAGATGTCTCTTGTTTGGGGCTTTGTATAATGCAAGCGCGAATTGCTCTCCAGCACTTGTAATTTCTTGTTTCGTTGAGCTACCGTTATTTAATATACGGACAACCTCTTCGACATCTTTTCTTTTATTGACGCATTCCACCGTTTGCACTTTTCCTTTATCAAAGAAAGCTGAAGTGGTATCGCATCTGAACGCGTGGACACACAAAACAGTCTCCTTACAGCTTTTTAAAACTTCCGAGGACTGCAAGTCACGAGAACTGTACGCCCTATTTTCTATTTTTCCCTGAGTCTCTCTTAAGAAACGGATATCTTTATCTTCAGGTGCACGAGCGATCAATGCAAGAGGATCAATAACTTGTCCGACGATGACCACTGTATCATTTTCATGAGATTCATTTAAGGCGGTTTGAACTATGAGTAATTCTTGGATTTTCTCTTAACCCTTTTTCATCGAAGAGAGGAAGGATGTTTCAAAGTTGATGTTTCAAAACCCCATATAAATAAAATGGTCCCAGGTATTACAAATCCTTATAGTGAGAGATAGAGAGAGCAATAAAAGAACAAATAAAAGAATTTCAGTTTATTCCTTGTACAATTTTTAGCAACATACAAGAAAAATTTATCATACAATTTAGTAAAATATTGATATAAATAACAGCCTTACAATAGTATCTAACAATCGTTACTCTGAAGCTAGGGGGAAAATAGTTTAACTTTTAATTATATCAGCGAACAAAAATGTTTATGATTACATACAAAATATAATACAACTTAACTTTTACAACACCCGAAATCCAGCAGCAGTTGATCACAAGGGGGCTCCGATTACTGGCAGGTTAAGACCATTGCCTGGAATCTCCTGCGTTGAATGCAATATAACACTTCCAAAAAAATCTCTAGCTCTCCAAATTTACAGAATACCAAAATTACCAAAATTACCACAACTACCAAAATTACAGGTCCTGGTCGTAGGTAACTAACTCTCCGTTACAGCTAAGTTGTGTCGCAAGGTATTATTTCATAATTTTAACTCGTAACCAATAGTCCTTCATATGATCCAAGTTCCAAAATATTTCCAAATTACACAAAATGACCCAAAGAGGTATATGATAACGGCTGATGGTTGTTCTTCTCCGTATCCCAAAAAACGTCCAGAAAATTCTGGACGTAACTTGCCAAAAAAATCCGATTTAAATATCGAAATCCAATTAAATACACCAAAATTTAATTGAACAATGTGTTGAAAATTAGTCTAGATCCGTTAATCTATAACGATTAGCCACGTGTGCCGTTTGACTAATTAACACTTAGCAAGGTTTTAATCTCAATTCTTGATTGAAAAAAGGGCGAGTATTACTACTTGCCTGGCATTTATAGAATTTGCCTTTCACAAAAAATAATTACGGAAGAACGACCATCATTTCCCTTTTCTTGACAGTTCACCTTGAAACTTCACCGTTGCCAACCTCTAGATTTTAAAAACCATATCTATATTATGGACTTTTGATCATATTTCACTATATATATATAATAATTATTAACAATCATTACGCATAAATATCGTTCCCCAAAATAATTATACTTGTCATATTGTAAAATGAAATTAAGCAAAAATTAAATAATTAGGATTTGTTGTAGTCTTCGCCATCTATTGGTGAATAGCATAACCAGACGGCCTGGTGAAATATTCGAACTATTTGAATTGTATTGAGTTACAGAATTCTCATTTTTGCGTCGTGACAACATGATTCCAAAAATTATAAATACCTGACTGTTTATTTGCTTATATTTAATTTTCAGAGTATCGGGATCTGAGAGAGAAGTAAATAAAATGATACAGAAAATGCAATATAATTTTAAGTATTATATATACGTAATTATTCATGTCTGAAGTTTTTATTGCCGCAATCCTTCTGGCTATTATAGCTTGAGGCCGTCCTTATATCTACGTCGGTATTATACATATTTTACTTATAATTATAAACGCATCTGTGTGAAAAAAAGAGGAAAATAAATAAAAATCAATTGCGTCAAAATCCGCTATACATGCATCTTATAGTGTGAATTCTGCTCTATAAATTCATTCCTGAGCATTTTTCTCGTTAAAGTAACCGGTTTTAAGATATTCTCTGTGAAACTTCGAATAGGATCGATTTTTACCTGTGCCTGCCAAACTACCCTCTGTTCGGAAGCTGTTAGCGCGAAATAGGTGAGGATAAGTTACAATGCTAATAGAACACTTTTTATCCAGAATTTAACTAAAAATTTTTGATTTCCTATACTTTTTTCTATTCCGAAGAACGGTTCACAAGATAAAAGTGAAAAACCAGCTCTAAGTCCCCGTTAGGGTGGTTTTTTGCAAAAAAAAAGATGTTCCACCCCTAAATGGGGGGGGGGAACTTTTCGGGTATCTATTTCCAACCCTATCTAGAATACGCATCTCAAATATTATTCCTTTATATATTATTTCTTCTATTCACTGTTTTTTAATCTAATTTGCGTCTCCTATACAGAGTGTCCCACGACGAACTGCGGTGATCGATATTTCGAAAAGTAGGCATTGTAAAATTTTGAAAATTTGGAAGTAAACTAATGTCGATAAGGGCAACACTTCCGGTTATACCGGAGGTAGATGTCAACTTGCTTATTTTAAATGGGACACCCTATATATTATTACATTTTTGGATTCCACGTAAAATTCTAGGCCGATTTTCCCTAAGTCTCCATTTTTGACATATTCCAATTTTTATGTCAAAAATGACGTTTGCGGGCCCTAAAAGAATTATCAATTTTTCCTATAAGGAAGCCTTTTTTATCTAATTTGGGTTGGATTCTTTGTTGAGAAGGACCTACTTTAATAGCGTTTTTATAATATTTTGATAAGTATTAATACAGTGTTCAAAAAATAAGAATAAAAATGAAATTGAGAAAACTGTCAAAAATCAATTTTTTCAAATAGAAATCCCCAATTTTTATAATCTTATCTTATTTACTATTCAAAATAAGTGTATGGATGTCTATTCCGAAAATTCTTAGTTTTCGAAATATTGCCAATTCAATATTTTTATACCGTGTGTGTAGTCGCGGGCTAGGCATGGGGAGAATAATTACAACATCGCGCATGCCAGCTGGCTGAAATGAAATAACAGAGCTGGAATGCTCCACCGACTGACGAATTTACGGCTGCCGGTGTTGTCAAATCTCTCGCGCTACGTGAATGTACATGCCTAATGGGAAATTACACGCACGGTATGGGGATTTTGCTATGGCTTTTAAGTTCAAATACTCTTAGTTGGCTGTGACGGCTAAACAAATGTATTGTAGCTGTCGCTTACCATTTGACAAGTATTAATTATCATGCCGGAGCACTTAAAATATGCTTAAATTATGCGCACGAGGGTTATTCAAATTTGTTTATAATCTATGGAGAATGTAACAAAGATTTATCAAGAACATGTGAAATATTTGGTAATAGAGAAACGAGAACCGTCTCCTAACAGTATTAAACGAATAATGGAGAATTTTAATAATATTTCCATAGCGAAATCCCCGTATAAAAATACTGATATGGCAATATTTCGAAAACTAAAAATTTTCGGAATAGACATTCATACTCAAACTTATAGATAAGATTATAAAAATTGGGGGTTTCCATTTGAAAAAAATTGATTTTTGACAGTTTTCTCAATTTCATTTTTATTCTTATTTTTTGAACACTGTATTAATACTTATCAAAATATAATAAAAACTCTATTAAAGTAGGTCTTTCTCAATAAAGAATCCAACCCAAATTAGATAATTAAGGCTTCCTTACAGGAAAAATTGATAATTCTTTTAGGGCCTTCAAACGTCATTTTTGACATAAAAAATGAAATGCGTCAAAAACGGAGAGACTTAGGTAAAATACATGATACACAAAATCGGCCTAGAATTTTGCGTAGAATCCAAAAATGTAATAATATATAGGGTGTCCCATTTAAAATAAGCAAGTTAACATCTACTTCCGGTATAACCGGACGTGCCACCATCTTGAGAATATTTTAGCCGAGTTGCCCTCATCGACATTAGTTTACTACTAAATTTTCAAAATTTTACAATGTCTAATTTTCGAGATATCGATCGCCGAAGTTCGGGACACCCTGTATAGAGGGTTCAGAAAGTTATACCTTTTGGACAACCAGACTAGTCGCTTTGCAATTATATATTTTTCTTAAGAGGGGGGAATAATTTATTTAAAATATTGCAATATTTCAAAATATAGACGTACTTCTTTGTTCTTACAGCATTATGTCAAAAATGGTTCGTGGGAATGTCAAAGCACAATTACTTTGGAGAGCGGCATAAAACGTATGTTCTGCAATAAATCCGATTATTTAGTAGGAGTAACAATGGACGAGAGACTCGTCAGACTGAGTGAGAAAAATGTTACGACCATAAAGCAAAACAAATACATGATCATTGACTTCTGTATTATCTATCCTACTGGACGGTATATTGTGGTACTTAGACAACATAAATTTTTGGATGTATATAACACTAGTGATGGAAAAGAGGTAATTATGGGTGCGGTACGCCCGCAACATAAATAGGGTGCACTTCAACTCCATGGGGTGACATTTGGAGCGGTAGGTTTTTACCCCAAGGAGATTTATTTTCGATTAGGACGCGACAACAATTTCCATTAGGATCCAAGATGCCTGCCATTTTTGAAAAAATAGAACTGTAGATAGATATACAAGTAACCCAGTCACTTTATACATAAAAAAGGCCAAACCTCGAAAATCCAATCTAAGATTTTCCAACGGGATTCTCTCTATTTTGGCATCACAAATAATTTCTCAAAAGTCCATAAAGCCAACTGGACGTCTGCAATAGTTACAGCAGGTCAAATGTCAAGAAAATCTGTTTTTCTCAAATATCTCGTAAATTATCGGTTTTACGTTAATTTTGGTTATTATAGAATTTGTTCGTGAGATAAATATGCTATACAAAATTTACGTACGTAGAACAAATAGATTTCGAGATATTGGTCTGGGAAACTTCGGAGCAAAGTGCATACGCCACTATTATATACGTAGAGTGTTGTATATAGATAACAAGACCTATGAATACAGTAGTAGCTTTCTAACATTCCATTGCTTTATTTCGAAAAGGAAAAATAAATGCATTTAAAACATTACAAAAGGACGAGATTTACAGGAAGCATTGGCGGCATTCAAAATAGAAAACTGTTCGAAAAATTTCTATGGGCCTTTCCCACGTAATTGAACTTGATGTTTATTTTGTCATTAATCATTTACTAACACCTAATAAATATTGTACATACACGTCATATCGTATAATATTTTAATTTTAAATGGATATTTTAAAAATAAAAATATTGTCTAATTTACTCCATATGTCAAACAAGTAAACGCGCTCAAATTACGTCATGGACGGATCCTCCAATCAAAATTAACCGATTTCCGGCTTCATGGGGCATCTGCACGTGACGTCACAGCTAACCTCAAAAATATGTACTTCTTAAGATTTCAGAGTATTACCCAGCTATTATTAAAATTTCTGCCTGATTCCCGTATTTTCAACTAAAATTTAGTTCAGTGTAATGTTTATGAAGTTCTAAATACTTTGCCCTAATAAAATAGGACTCTTTTTGTAGGTTGGAAATCTAACCTGTAATTAGCAGTCTATTTTTATTAATCAACAATATTGAAAAACTATTTACGTGACTTTTTAAATATTTGCTTGGAGCCAGTACGGCTCCAACCTAAAAATGCGTATACAAACATTAAAAATGAGAATAAACTTGAAAAACCTAAAATCTAAGGTTATGTTGGTTACATGATGCAGATGCCCTATACGAACATTAATCGAACCTGTTGACATTTCTGAATTTTACATCTCGTCTGGAAACCTGCCGATGAGACTATTTCCATGTTGCCTAATGTATGTGAACGTTAGAGGAAATGCTTTAATTATTTCACTAAAGAATTTCTACTTTTCATCTCCGCTTTTGAAAATAATAAATTTCCATTGAATATTACCACCTACTATAATAAAAATGATTATAATTAACAGAAGAAGCATTTTGCATGTCGACTGTCAACAAATAACTGACACTTGGCATCACTGATGGAAATGAAATGGGTGAAACCTTAGTCGAAAGTTACATTGGATGCGTAGTTGTACGAATTTTTACTTGTGCGTATTCGGACGAATAGTGATCTGACGATCGACTGGTTACACTGGATCGGTCTTCGAGCGAGTCTTTTGCATTTGCAACATGGACGACTATGATTTCTACGTGTTAGAAAATAGTGTTTTAAATTATCTGATTTTAAAAAAGAAGAAAAAATATTGGGTTAATGATGTATACTTAACAAGAAATAAGGAAAGTGAATATGTGACGCTGTACAGTGAATTAAGTGAGCAACTTCTTCCCACAATTGTTTCACTATATTTCTATTGTGATACTCCTTACATGCTTGATCGATTATTACTTTGGACACATAATTAATTTTTCAACATCCATTTTAATTCAGAATTTAATATATCTGGAAGAAGCACACGCATCAACACGCATGAAAAAAACAAACTGGTTTGTTTGGCTTTGATTAACGGACGATATCGTACGTGCGCGTCAGATTAACCCGCTATCAATGTAACCATAAGCGTTCAAATCCATGTGTTTGTTTTTAACTCCGTACACGTCCGAATACGCACGAGTGAAAACCCGTACGACTACGCATCCAATGTAACCTTACACTAGGAAAATAAACTGCTGTCATCGAGTGACGTACCTATTGAACGTGTCGTTCTAAAGTATATCTTCCCGTTTTTATAATATTTTAGAACTTAAGTTTGGATAACTTAACATCCACAACTACCCTTAATTATGGTCGAAGGGTTAACTGTTATGAATTTTGTGAAAAATGCCATATAAACTAAACAATGAAGGACTGAAGTACTGTGAACTACTTGAAATATGTAAAAAAGTGTACACAATTTCTTCCAATGATTAACGCCTTGCCTGTGATATACCTATAGATTGAACTATACAAACCATTGTAATTTGGGCAAGAACTTTTTCTTATCGTGTCTTATTAAATGTTATATAATATGTCTAACATGTATTTTATTATTTCATGTAGGTATGTCAATTGTTAATTATCCCTTGTATTTTATTAAAAACGTATACATTCACTTTTTAATGTTTTATTTATCACTCTTATTGTTTACCATTAATTATTTTTATTTGTTTGCTTTTATCATGATTAGAGAATATTATTTAGGTATTATGCAAATCACAACCTACACACTTTTATTTATTATGAAAATACCTACTTTCTGTATATTGTTGCCCTAATCTGGGCATGCTAATATACTAGTTAGGTAAATACTTTAAAACACTCATTATTGGAGAATCAATCAAAACAACTACTCTTCTAGCTAATACTGACGAAGTATTGAATTACATGATAGGATTCTTAGCATTTTAAAGAAAAAAATATATTTAAAATACTTAAATCAATCATTTACATTTAGTCATTCACACCTTTTTTTATTTAATATGAAATTATCTACTTTCTGTATATTGGTACCTTAATCGGGTCACGCTAATATACTACTTAGGAAAACACTTTAAAACACTCATTATTGGAAAACCAATCAAAACAACTACTCTTCTAGCTAATACTGACGAAGTATTGAATTACATGATAGGATTCCTGGCATTTTAAGGCGAAAAAATATATTGAAGTTACTTAAATTATTTATTGAAATTCAGTCATTCACAAGAATTATTGAACCTTACATTCTATTTCAACTCCAGAAAAGTTGTACAAGTTTTTTCGAACTCGTTAGTTCTCATCAGTAGAGTATAGAAACATTCATTCATTATTTACAAGCCTATTCTTGATTAATTATTTTTATTTATTTGCTTTTATCATGATTAGAGAATATTATTTAGGTATTATGCAAATCACAACTTACACACTTTTTTATTTATTATGAAAATACCTACTTTCTGTATATTGTTGCCCTAATCTGGGCACGCTAATATACTAGTTAGGTAAATACTTTAAAACACTCATTATTGGAGAATCAATCAAAACAACTACTCTTCTAGCTAATACTGACGAAGTATTGAATTACATGATAGGATTCTTAGCATTTTAAAGAAAAAAATATATTGAAAATACTTAAATCATTCATTTACATTTAGTCATTCACGCCTCATTCAAGTAGATAATTTCATATTAAATAAAAAAGGTGTGAATGACTAAATGTAAATAAATGATTTAAGTATTTTCAATATATTTTTTTCTTTAAAATGCTAAGAATCCTATCATGCAATTCAATACTTCGTCAGTATTAGCTAGAAGAGTAGTTGTTTTGATTGATTCTCCAATAATGAGTGTTACTTAACTAGTATATTAGCGTGCCCAGATTAGGGCAACAATATACAGAAAGTAGGTATTTTCATAATAAATAAAAAAGTGTGTAAGTGGTGATTTGCATAATACCTAAATAATATTCTCTACTCTTATTGTTGTTAGCAGTAAATCGAAATAGTCGATTATGTCGAACCTATATATACACGTGCATCTTTGCATTTAACCAAAGGTAAAACAATATACTTACTAAATATCAAATTATTTATTATCCAAGGTTTCATAAGTACTCGTAAGAGGAATCAACAAGAAACTTACAGGAGATACAAGGAAAGATCTATATTGGAATAGAAAATAAATGATTATATTATACACATACTAATATCTAAGTAGTAATATTTGTAATTACATAATTCAGAGAACATTTATAGCTACAATTTTATACTTTCAAAGCCCATTCGGACTTTATTTAGGTGTTCATTGACTTTAGATTACTTTCAGTCTTAGTTTCATAGTTTCTGAATGTTAAATAATCCAGCATTGGGTTTTTAAACACCACACAATATACTTTAAAAGGACGTTTAGTTGCCAGATCAATCAATGACAGCGGTGCTTTGAATTTTCTTAATTTATGCACTTCATCAGATATCTTAATGTAGCCTGTGTATTTTCCTCTTCCATTTGCTTGATGCCATGTCTGTCAATTCGGTAAAGGTAGAAAGAGACAATCACTTATACGTACAATCTACCCATATGTAGCCTCTACTAAGGGTGCTAGAGTATACTGATTGGTCCGTCCCCACAATGCGTCATCAGTGCAGAAATATTGCCGCCAATTTTAAATTCATATAACAATAATTTTTCCTGTAGATGAACTTCTCAATTCTATTTTCTGCAATTGCACAAAAGGTTGTGACACCAATTGTGGATGCAGAAAAATGGGATTGCCATGTTCCGTAGTGTGTGGCTCTTGTCGGGGCCAGTCGTGTCTCAATACGATATGGTTGTTGACGAAGATGAAAATATTGAAGAAGTGGAAATAGAAGGGATAGACGGAAACGAAGAAGAAAAAGTCAGAAAAGACGAACCATAATCAACAAAATTATAATATAACTTGTAACCCATGGATTAGGCGTATAGGTGGCACCATGTAAAAAAAACACCCCTTGCATTCTACCTCAAAGGTGGTGTTCGAGTTTTCTCAATAATCTCAAAAACTATTGGTTCTACGTAAATTTTGTGCATATTTATCTCACGAACAAATTATAACCAAAATGAACGTAAAACCAATGATTTACGAGATATTTGAGAAAAACCGATTTACTTAACATTTGACCTGCTGTAACTATTGTAGCCGTCCGGTTGGCTTTATGGACTTTTGAGAAATTATTTGTGACACCAAAATAAAGAGAATCCCGTTGGAAAGTCTTAGATTGTATTTTTTTAGAGGTTCATGTATAAAGTGACTGGGCTAAAAGTACATATGGCACGTCACAGATTACAAATAATGATCATTTAATAGAAATTTATCAAGTCCAGTTTGGTTCTAAAACCTGAAGTTTAATACATACAATAACATAATTAGGTAGGATTAAAAAAAATACAATAATAAAAAGAAACAACCACAGACAAACATAGACACTGTAAGTATATACGATTTTCAACTTAATAATAAAATTAGTAATTACACAAATAGTACAGTACCTAGAGGTAAAAAATATGCAAAACTTTGGAATAATGTCATACTGAACGGATTTCGCTCATTTTTGGTAGTATAATAGTAAATGCTTCACAGAAAAGTTTCTATATTATGCGGGGGCTTGCTAATTTATAGGGGGTGGCACTTAAAAATATATGTATTTATTGGAGATGAAGCAGAATCAAATTTTAAGAAGAAAAGGTTTTATTTTTTACAATTAATTATTTTTTATTTATTTGCTTTTATCATGATTAGAAAGTAGGTATTTTCATAATAAATAAAAAAGTGTGTAAGTTGTGATTTGCATAATACCTAAATAATATTCTCTAAAAGGTTTTATGCAATTTTTCACATAAATTGATAGTTCTTAAGTTATAACGACTTCAAAATTGCGATTTTAGCTTAAAAAAAAAAGGTATTTCCAAACGGCTTTCGTCAAGTATCTCAAAAAGTATTACTTTATCAAGAAAATGTTACAGACGAATTACAGAAAGTACAAACTGGGAATTAATTATATCTTTTGTTTATTGATGTAGGATTAATAATTTCGGAGATATTTAAGTTTACATTTGGCATCCAAGTGTTCATAAGATAATTTTTTAGAGTGAGAGTGAAATATCTCAGAAACTGTGACACCTACGTCAAGGATGCTAATAGGTAGAATAACAGGTTATTAATTAAGCTTTCAACTATTTTTTTATTTGTTTCTGTAGCATAAAAAACAAAAAGTTATCACCGAATAAATGTGCATCTACACATTTTTTTAATAACAACGTCGCCATTTTGTTACTGTAATTAGCCAGTAATTAAAAAAAAAGGAATTTCAAACACTGTTTCTCATTAATATATAGCATGACGCAGATGCTCAAATTTTTTGGTTTGTATACAGCACTTGCTTTAGAAATAAATATAGTTTAAACTATAAAGATATTTTCGATAAAACATATTTTTTTTTTCTTTTTCCAAATATCACAATAAATATTAGTTTTATTGAAAAATGGGTAGAGACCAAAAATTAAGCCCATAAACTGATAACGAGAATTTCTCTTATTTATTTATTTACATAGATTTAATAGTTTCGGAGATAGGAAAGTTTACAAATGGCGTCCGAACGTTTATAAGACGAAAAATGCAGCTTAAATGTTAAATATCTCAGAAATTGTGACACCTACGTCAGGCATGCTAAGAAATGAAATTAAAGACAATTAATTGCGCTATCAAATTATTTTTTACTCGTTCCTGTAGCATAAGAAATAAAGAAGTTATGACGGAAAAATGTGCGTATTTATATTTTTTTATATATAATGGTCGCCATTTTGTTACTCTAATTAGCCAGTAATTTAAAAAAATGATCTCAAATACAGTTTTTCGTTAATATGTAGCATTACCTAGATGCTCAAATTTTTTTGCTCATTTAAAGCACTTGCTTTAGAAAAAAATGCATTTTAAACTTTAAAGGTAATTTCGAAACACTTGGATACCAAATATAAACTTAAATATCTCCGAAATTATTAATCCTACATCAATAAACAAAAAATTTATTAAAACCCAGTTTGTACTTTCTGTAATTGGTCTGTAACATTTTTTCGATAAAGTAATACTTTTCGAGATATTTGATGAAAGCCGTTTAGAAAATTGCATAGAACTTTTCCTTCTTAAAATTTGATTCTACTTCAGCTCCAATAAATATATATATATGTGCCACCCCTTGAGAGGGGGTGGCATCCACTCCTTATAAATTAGCAAGCCTCCGCACAATATAGAAACTTTTCTGTGAAGCATTTACTATTATACTGCCAAAAATGAACGAAATCCGTTCAATATGACATTATTCCGAAGTTTTGCATATTTTTTACCTCTAGGTACTGCACTATCTAGCGAGAAGTAAACCTTATTTTTGTGTTCAGGAGGTCAAGGTTAATTAGAAATCATGCTTCACATAAAACATTGGGCAAGGTATAATTTCTTTAAATGGTCGCCATTTTGGTTCCTACGAAAAAATGTTGTGTTCTAAAAAAAAATCAATCTCCTTTTAGTAAGGAATATACATGCCAAATACCACCAAGCGAATTCTTAGGTTGAATTTAAATCCACATTTTTTTTAGAAAGATAATAGATAATAGATATCGATATGCTGTTTTCAGGATTTAAGTAATAATTTATTTGTGACCGATTCTTTTCTTTTGAGACACGTATTATTCACATTGTGTGAAAGAAAAGTGTGTTTTTCTACCAAACTTCATAACTTTCGAGGTTCCACAAAAATTATTTTATATTTTTTTGATGCACATTTTTTTGGTCACTGGTTTATGGGGAAAAAATTATTTCACAAATTTTCGATTTTTTTTGTGGCATTGTATTTTTTACATTAGCCAATTACATAATATATATTTATTGTCTAATTAATTCTCTAAATTATTCTAATACGACAATAGAAGTGTCACAAAGGATATATCACAAGGACACTCTCTTCTCGTCCAGGGGTCTATCAGGACATTTTTTATGACATTAACAGGTGGACCACGGAAAGGGTATCGCACAATAGGAAAAACAGTTAAAGAATACCAAGCTTACCTAATCAAAGCAACAGTTTAATAGTGTTCAAAAAATTAACTAACACGTTGTAGATTTGCATGTTTTTAAGGGCCAGTAGATGAATATAGCATTTTTTGGAAAAGGAACATTAACATCAACTAAGTTTTTTAATATAACATTAGTAGCCATTTGATGATTCTGACAAATAAAGAAGATATGGTCCAGATCGCCCGTGGTGCTGCATGTACTACAAATGTCTGGGTTAAGTATTCCAATTCTATTTAGATGTTCTGGGTAGCAAGCGTGGCCGAACCTTATTCTACAAACTGTGGTGATAAATGTTCTATTTGCGTTAATGCCCTTAAACCATGAAGATTTGAAGATATAGTCCATAATTTGGGTGTACTAGCTTGTAGGGTTAACTAAACGATAATGTCCATATGAATTTGATCAATTATTGTATGTTTTATATCTGGATAAAATTATTCAGTCTGATAAACCTATCTTAAAGTTTGAGTGTTCGTTAGATAAGGCAGATTCTTTAGCAAGACGATCAATGCACTCGTTATGTACGATTCCTACATGGGATTTAACCCAAATAAAATTGACAAGAATATTATTTTTATTAAGCTCACTAGAAGATATATGGAGAATACATGAATTTGTGTGAGTGTAATTGAATATTCCACTTTTAATGCTTGTCAAAACGCTTGAAGAGTCTGAAGATTATTGTATACTTGACTTGATTACATTTTATATATTCTAAGGCTTTGAGGATGGCTATGGCTCCTCCAACAAATACGGATGTGTTTTCTGTCAACTTTATTTCGATTGATTTAGATAGTACCGTGCTTCAAAATAAGAGAAATGGACAAAATTCGCTGTTTCATAAATAAATTATCTCTTAAATCCTGAAAACCGCACATTGATATCTATTCTCGTTCTCAAAAAATGTGAATTTAAATTCAAACTAAAATTCGTTTGGCCCGTGTCAACTGACCAACAGTTTAGTACTGCACCACAGACTACAGTAACTACACAGAGGCGAAAACTTTGGCGGCTCGGTTTCTGTGACCTTGTGTACCAATTGCATCTACACTGAGAGAAATGTGTTGTTAATTTATTTTTCTTTATTTCTAAGGATACACTGAGAAAACAGTGTATTTCTAGTTGGATTGAAAAATACTACCATTTCAATTGTTTATAATCGGCGCCTATTTTCAGTTAAGTTGGGCGCTAGGTTTTATTTACGAAAATTTTAATTCTCGACTAATGTTTTCAGCCTTCCAAAATGAGTGGAAATAAAACTCACAAATCCAAACTTAAAACGATAAACGTCAACAGTGTCAACGCAAAAGTGAGGTTGATTGAAATACTATTTAAAAAATAGCGATGCGTATGCAAATTTGGTTTTGGCGGGAAGGCTTGTTTTCGCCTGTGTGTAGTTACTGTACTCTGTGACTGCATCTACTAAATAGAAGCATACAACTGAATATACCACAGAATAGAGAACTACCAGAAGCGACACTTAAGCTTCCCATCCAAATTGTATTGACGTCATCTTGTTATTTTCATCAATTCATTTATAGTTTTTTTTTCTAACATTCTGTGACATAATATCCGATCCAATTGCATTTTTACGATGTGTTAGGACTATTGTGCTGCGCATATATAAGAGATAATAGGAAAGAGTACTGTGTGTTGTGTCAATGAATAATTTCTATTAGCAATATGACGAGTAAACGAGGTGGAATTGTTTGTGCTATTCGGGATTTTTAAATAGAACGAGAGGACAATACTGTAATGTAAACATCTTGTATCGTGGATCCGGAAATTATAACACTAGGATAACACTTACGTACTAATTTACTAATTACAACAATTAAATATTTTACTGATATTACACAACTAAACCAGCTTAGCTTTCTGTTGCCCTTATAATTGGAACTTATATTAGAGTAAATCTCCACAGCTATATCTGGGAATATAAACATCCAACAATACATTATTTTATTTAGATTTCCTAAGGATTCGCAAAGATATTTTGTTATTGCTGTAAATTATAAGCATTTTCACGTAATTGAACCTCCTTAAAAAAATTAGAACATCTCAAATACTATTAGATTTGTATATTATGATTAAATCAATTGAAAATGAGCTCTGCTTACTAATTTTCTTCTCACAATGAACTACATACAACCCAAAATTATTGTAAAGTTCGGCTAAACTTTTTCTTGGCAAATCCTCACAATTGCATGCTGCCAATCTCGATCTGAAGCTTAAAAGAGGGAAGGTTCACAATTACTTACTTAGAAAACCTAAATAAATAGTAAATAAAGTAACCTAAATAAAGTAATGTATTTTTCTGCCATTCTGCTTCAACATCCCCGAACAGCAAAAATGGTTCGGCCTCGTTTATTCGTCATACCGCTAATAAAGATTATTCGTTAACACAACGCACAGCATTTCCTCCCTATCCCCCTCCCTAATAGTCCTAATACTTGGAAAAATATAGTTAGATTGTTGGATATTATGCCAAAGAATGTTAGGTTAAGACAATAAATGAACTGATGGGAATACCAACAAAAATATGGCGAAAGTCACTCAAAAGGATCAATGAAACATCAAAGTCTGTTGCTGCCGGTATTTCCTTAGTTAGTTCTAATACTATTCAACTTCATTGACAACTTCTCTTTAGATTTCCACACTAGAACTAAATGGAAAAGCATTGACGCTAGCAGAAAACCCAGAACTTCCATATATTGTCATCGGCTACGATGATGGAATATTGGAGCTTATTTCAGTATACAAACCTCAAGAACTATCTGTGATGACGTCTTTTCATTTAAGCAGAAATTCCATGGATAATGTAAAATTTTTTGAGAATGGACGCCTAATGGTTGCAGGATGTTCAGATGTTGGGGAATTCTTCATAATTGAGGTATTTATAGACCACTAACTTTTCATTAGAATACATGAATTTTCAACTAATCAAAAATAATCGATTGACTCGAAATTCCACGTTAATTGATGAGGAACAAAATTAGACTTGTTTTATGAGTTTCACAAAGGAGGGTGGCCATTTTCGGCGATTTATGGGATCCTTTCTATACATTTCAAATGTGATTAAAATTATTTGTTACCAAATTCTTATAAAAGTCACACAGGCTAAGTATTACTTGTTTTAAAATCCTTTGTCAGGAATAACAGATTTTTTCTACTCATACAAACAACATTTTTTCAACTGTCTACTCTATATAAAAGTGACATTTTTTTACTCTAGAGATGAAAATATTTTTATCTCTTTTTTACCATTAATTATTTTTATTTATTTGCTTTTATCATGATTAGAGAATATTATTTAGGTATTATGCAAATCACAACTTACACACTTTTTTATTTATTATGAAAATACCTACTTTCTGTATATTGTTGCCCTAATCTGGGCACGCTAATATACTAGTTAGGTAAATACTTTAAAACACTCATTATTTGAGAACCAATCAAAACAACTACTCTTCTAGCTAATACTGACGAAGTACTGAATTACACGATAGGATTCTTAGCATTTTAAAGAAAAAAATATATTGAAAATACTTAAATCATTCATTTACCACCTATTTTATTTAACATTAAATTATCTACTTTCTGTATATTGGTACCTTAATCGGGTCACGCTAATATATTACTCAGGAAAACATTTTAAAACACTCATTATTGGAAAACCAATCAAAACAACTACTCTTCTACTACTACTCTGACGAAGTATTGAATTACATGATAGGATTCCTGGCATTTTAAGGCAAATAAAATATATTGAAGATACTTAAATTATTTATTGAAATTCAGTTGGCCATGTTGTTGCCAGACGCCAGCCAGAATGATTTAAATCAAATACAAGACGGGGCTGTTCGAAAAGTAATAATTATTTATGGCATTAAGTTTTCATTATTTTAAGTTTTTTTATAATTTTATGTACATAATTGCCAAATGCCGAAAGTGCCGAATGGTGACCGATTTGCCGAATCGGCTTCGTAGTTCCCCCCCCATACCACCTCTATATCCGGCCCTAAATCCTAGTAAAACTTGAAACAGAAAATAACAGTTGTTATTGTCTAGAAAGTTAAGAAAGTTAAAATATATTGAAAAATATATTTTACTCGTTGAATGCAGAATTTATAATAGTCCAATCATTTGGTAGTTTTTACCTGGAAAGTTTTGATTTTTGGGTCTTTTATATTTTTTGGTGTGCTGATTACGAATTTCCACTTTGCCACCTCGAAAAATTTCGGGAAATGTCAGATAAACCAAAAAAAAAACAAAAAGCCTCTTTTCCTTTTTTTTTTTCTTTTCAAAACATTTTTTTAAAGATCTAATTTTTGGTTTTTGTATGTTTTTCGGGATGTTGATTACGAATTTGTACTTTGCTAATTTGACAATTTTTGGAAAATATAAAAAAAATCTCAAAGAAATCCAAGAAGTTCCTTTTTTGATTTTTTCCTTATGACATGAAAACTTATGTACTTTTCGAGAAAAATCAGTATCTGCAAATACAAAATACAGAGAGTAAGCGGAGAACATTATTATTAATAATTTTCTTGAATGTGTAGGAATATAATATACAAGAGAAATATGTACTATGTAATAATTAAACAGATTATTTGAATCGTCTTGGCCCTTTATCGCAGAAGGTCCGGGCTGTCCGAAGTCCTTGTTCTCTTCATCCCAAGAATTTCGTTCTCCTAGAAAAGACGTAAACAAATGTTATGCTAGGTCAACCTGACTGTATCACAGCTCAGTTATAATAAAACCATGGCAATTGGAATATTAAAGAAGATACCGTGTGTGTAGTCGCTGGCTAGGCATGGGGAGTAAGAATTACAACATCGCGTGTGCCAGCTGTCTGAAATGAAATAACAGAGTTGGGATGCTCCACCGACGGACGAATTTACGGCTGCCGGTGTTGTCATATCTCTCGCACTACGTGAATGTACATGCCTAATGGGAAATTACACGCACGGTATGTATAGTTGTATTGTTTCGCCTGAAAAAGAAGAAAATATGTAAAACAGTTTTGTTAAATCAATATAATTCTATCAACGTGTGACTGTATAAATCAATCGGAAGTAGGATATTGAAGAATGCAAAGGTGCGTTTGTAAAAGTAGTATTCAAAATACCTTTGGATTATTCTGCTTCAAGTTTTTGATCTCATTCTCGTCCATATCAGCTTTCTCCAAGTTGTCGCAGTTTCCTTCACAGTTTAAACAAGTTTGCGAACAATATAGATCTGCCTTTCTACAGCCACAATTTCCTCGGCAATCTTTCTTACATTTGCATGAAATGTGACTTAATATAGCTTCTGGAGCATTTTTCACCCGCATTCCTCGGGATTTTTTCATACACATGAGATGATACTGTCCGTCAGCTGTTTTTAAGTTAGGAACTGGCCCAACACGTCGTAGTATGACTCGTCCATATTCATCATTACGTTTTTCAGCGAGTTGTAAAACGTTTTCTCTAACTTTTAACTGCCTAACCTAGCTTCCTAACTGCCTAAAAGACCAGGTACAGACGAGCGTAATTGAAGCGTTTCACCACTTTGTTGTGCTCTCTTCACATGGGCAGCAATTATTTTTTTATTGACGTACTGTTTTCTGCATTTTTCGTGAATTTTAATTGATCTTTTTCCATTCGAATGGACTCCATTTCCATCCTTCCTTTGCTCACTTGCTTCACTGCTTTTGTTTAACTACAGTCACTTTACTTCCATCTTCTAATACACTATCACAAATAAAACACAGTGGGAGCAAAATGTGGGGGTGAAGGAAGAAATTTTACCTATTGATTTTCTTCATAGTACTTTTATCAAAAAGTGCATGGTTTAAAAAAAACAAAAAGATGCATTTTTCTTTTTTTTGCATTTTTGATATTTCCCGAGATTTTTCGAGGTGGCAAAGTGGAAATTTGTTATCAGCACCCCAAGAAACATAAAATAACCAAAAATCAGAACTTCTCCAAAACTTTCCAGGTAGAACCGATCTCGACCACTAATAGTCTATGTAATGAAGACAAAAATAGTGTAAATATTTTGTGCAAAGACGAGATTACCTTTCCCCCCCGTTTTCGAGGTTGCAGAACAGGATGGAAATGGTGGGAGTAATTTGTGGCCGCCGCAACCTCCTGAAACCGCCAACGGTCTTTTATGGGGATCCCTTTATATTTTCATATATAAACAGGTCTGGGGAGTGATTTATCGACGGGTCATATATATTTGAAATAACATGGGGTTAAAGAGTAAGTGGAATCCCGACAGCAGGCTAGGGGGTTGATTAAACCCTCCAGAGGGGTGGACATTTTTTTTTTCAAATGATTCGGTTCAAACGCTTATCTCCCGTTTTCGGTATCGCTGATCACGGGAAAAATATTCATTTTTAGCGCCAACCCCCCTCATCCCTCAAACGGGCAGAAATCACCCCTTACTCACCAGAAAGCATACTATCCAGGATTTACAGGTTTTTCAGCATAAGATCGTTATTCCTGTGCACGGAAGTGAAGACGGTAGTGATCTCGGGGGTTGATTCAACCCTTCCAAGAGGTGTAAAATTCATTAATTACACTTTGGATCGTCAATACGCCCTTCCCCGTTTTCGCAGGCGCTGATCACAAAAAAATATATAATTAATTAATTTTAAACCCCTTGTAAAAGAGATCGCTACCACCTTCTCTTCCGTGAAAAATGAAGGGATATGCACAGGAATAACGATCATATGCCGAAAAACCTATAAATCCTTGATAGCATGCTTTCTGTTGAAGGATGAGGAGAGGTTGAAGCTAAAAATGAATATTTTTCCGTGATCAGCGATCCCGAAAACGGGGGATAACCGTTTGAACCGAATCATTTGAAAAAAACAGATTTTCCACCTCTCGGGGGGGTTTGATCAACCCCCTAGGCCTGCTCTCTGGATTCCACTTACTCTATAACCTCCTTCTATGTTATTTCAAGTATAACCTGTCGATAAATCACTCCCCAGACCCGTTTATATATGAAAACATAAAGGGATCCCCATAAAAGGGGTGGTTTTTGTCCGTTGCGGCGGTTAAACACTTCTCCCACCACTTCCATTATGTTCAGCATCCTCGAAAACGGGGGGAAAGGTAATTTCGCCTTTGCACGAAATATTTACAAAAAACTCGCCAAATAATGCTTCATTATGACTATAAATGATTAGACTATAATATTAATGATATTTTTTGTGCCTCAATGGGACACTTTTTCCAAGATAACTAGTAGAAGTACTGATGTTAGATATTATGTTGGTCTGTTATAATTATTTTGCTTAATATTTCAGGGTCTTCCTGGTACACAAATGAGAGTCATAACCTGTGTTGAAGTACACCAGCAAATAGTTGATTTCATGTTGGTAGCTTCCAAAAACTGTTATCGTTTATTCCTTATTCCTACAACCACATTCGTCTACTTGGCTGGTAATAAAATAATTCGCTACTGTATTGTTGCCAAAGGTAAAGTTAATATTAAAGAATACTATTTGGAGAATAAAGAATTCCTCTATCGTCGATTAATTCCAACAAGAACATCTACCAGGGACAGAATATTTTATGCTTTACCTTTCAATTCGAGGAATATACACATACTAGAAACGAAAAGGGGGGTAAGTACAGAGCTGCAAAGCTACTTTTGAAAAAGTAGTTAACTACTAAATTACTTAAAAATGCATTGTAGTTAAAAAGTACTCCAGTACTTTGAATTTGAAAGAGTAGTTTAACTACGTGTCTTCAGTTACATTTAAAACTACTTTTAGTACACATTACACTTACACAATATGAAATTTTTTTTCATGATGAAAAAATTAGAAGTTGAGGTTTATAATTCAGTAACTTTGTCATCAAAAAAAGGAATTACCTGACGTTATACCAGGTATCTAAGCTTTTTTAATATGTTGTATAGGACTAAAAATGAGTGTTCAATCCAAGTTTACGACGTCGACAGACCTCCGGGTCTTGGTAAAAAATCCAAAAAACTGGTAAATTTTTGTCTTTTTTTCAGTTTTTGTCAATTTTGACACCTAAGGCCTACTTTTTTGGTAAAAATAATTTAGTATTTTTTAAAAGTAGACCTATCTATATGCAAGTCGAGGTTTTTAGCAGAATCTGTTATCACTTCTGAGTTCGAGTCTCAACTGTGGCAGATGGCAATGTATGTGTGTGCATGTCCTGGTTGAATAGCTTCAAATAAACTCCGCCAAGACGTTATTATAAATAAGATGACTAAAAAATAACGTAAAATGTTTTTTACTTTAGGACCCACTGGTTAGAATAATATCAGAAATACAAACTGGTCATCAAATGCGAAATATTGGTCTTCATATTACAAAAAACTATGCAGTGACATGGGGCTATGATGGATTTATTATTGCTAGAGACAATAACTTTGAAAAAGATGTAGGTATGGCACTACCCCATCACAGATATCACGGTGGTGTGAAAAAGGCATACATAGATCCTCTTGGAAAATATATAATTTCATTAGGAAGAGAGGCAAATTTAGTGTGCACAAACATAGCTGCAAATGAAATCGATGAAGAACGAAGAAAATATCTTATTGAGCAGAAAGATTCTGCAAAGTTTGCTGTGATGTTTAAGAAATCTACGTATGGCTTTATACCTGAAGGTAAGTTTAATGCCGGGTTAATACGTGTATGGATTTACTGGCGCCACACAGTGGTGCCTTTGTTGGATATAGACATCAAAAATAGGTAACCTGGCCAATCTTTAATGAAAATTCACGAAATTTGGTAGAGTTAAGTATTTGGATATGCTAAATTCAGTTTTGCTGCAGAATTTTTTTTTCCAGTATGGCGGCTTCAAAATTTGGGTCAGAAGAAGCAAAAAAGATGAAAAATTCAATAAAATAACTCAGCCACAAATAAAAGTCCTGATCCTGGAACTTGACCGAGTGGTCCAATGTAGTTTTCAACACTGAATTCGAATCCGAAAAGCCCAAACACCCTCAAAATCTTGAGCTGGAGCGAGAAAACACTCTTCGAATAGGGTAAAATGGACCCTCAAATATGTTGACAATAAGTACATGCAGAAAGTACTCCTAGTGTACAATCCTAGAATTTTTGAGGTTGCTGATTTCAAATTTCATTTTTAGGGTGAAATCGAGTAAAATGGGGGTTGAAAGGGATCTAAAAATGAAAATTTGATAAAATACGTAATTTTCATTCTAAACTTATATTTCTAGGGATTTTTGAGATTGATGATTTCAAAAGACCCCGCACAAACCTTATGGGCTTGAGTTCCCGGTCGATTTGTCTGAATTTTTGATGTGTTCTAGGCCCAAAGTCCGGAAATGAACAGTTTTCGAGATATCAAGGACGCAAGGTCTCAAAAAATGGGATGTTTCTATGAACCTCAAGATGGAAAAAAGTGCTCTGACCTGGAGGTCAGACCATGTTCTCTTTATGTTTTTAGGGTCGCTGAAATCCGGAGTCCGTTAAGTCCCATCACGTCAGGGTCAAGGGCATTTGAAGGTCAAATTGAGAAAATACTGTAAAAAAATCTGAAAAAATTCATATACATATTTTTGGGGTCGCTGAATCCAAATCCGGGGTCCGTTAAAACCCATCCAAAGCCACAAGCAAAAAGACAAAAAAAGGAGATATGGAAAGTTGTATTACGCTAGAATGGAGGAATTAATTAAATTGATTAATTTTGTGAAACCTGCATGTAGTAGATCAGGCCACCGGAGGCCCATTGGATAAAATCTTTCATACTGGCTTCATTTTATAGCAATTCAGGATTCAAAATCCAGGAGTATGTATATAGGACATATTTTGTAAAAAAATTAATGCTCTTTCATTTTCATAAGAACATTTTTTGCCGTAGGAGGCTCCCGAAGCGAGATATATCAAAAAAACTGTTTTTTGCGCCATTTTTACAATATGGCGGTGTTCCTCCCCACTCGAACTGTCAGCAAATTCCCAAATCAGGGTCCTTTCTTAGTGTACCACGTATTGTTACCGAAATTTTTCATGACCCGAGTAATATCGAAATCTCGTGCCAAGCTCTCCGTCCATTTATGGTGGCTTCCTTCTATTTTGGGGGTTGCTTAACCACCTAAAAATCCTTTGCGATATACCAAAAATCCATATTTAAATACAATACGTTTGCTCTACTACTTTTTGCATGTATTTATTGTTACCACAAATCAGGGGTGATTTAGGGTTGTTAATTCGCTAATTCGCTAAAGGCTCAAAATTTTGAGGACACATGGGCTTCTCTTTGATCGGATTCAAACTTCAAGTTCCTAACAATATAATTTCAGAATCTAAATTACGTATTTTTTCAACTTTTTATTTCTACTAGTTTCAACCACTAATTTACTCTATTTTCAACTTAAAAATAAATTTTAGGCTTTTGCCATGCTGAAATTTGAAGTCAGTAACCTCAAAAACCCCTAGAAATATAAGTTTTGGATGAAAATTACGTATATTGTCAAATTTTCATTTTTATACTCCTTTCAATCCCTATTTTACTCGAGTTTTACCCTGAGAATGAAATTTGAAATCATCAACCTAAAAATATAAGTTTAGAATGAAAATTACGTGTTTTGTCAAATTTTCATTTTTACACCCCATTTTACTCGATTTTCACCCTAAGAATGAAATTTGAAATCAGCAACCTCAAAAATCCTAGGATTGTACATTAGGAGTACTTTTTGCATGTACTTATTGTCACCATATATGAGGGGCAATTTTATCCTATTCTAAGGGTGTTTTTTTCTCTCTCTCCAGCTCAAAATTTTGGGGGTGTTTAGGCTTTTCTGAGGTCTGATTCGAATTCAGCGTCGAAAAATATATTAGACACTCGGTTCAAGTTCCAGGATCAGGACTTTTATTTGTGGCTGGGTTATTGCATTGAATTTTTCATCTTTTTTTGCTTCCTCTGACCCAAATTCTGAAGCCGCCATATTGAAAAAAAAATTTCTGCAGCAAAACTGAACTTAGCGTTATAACATTATTTCCTCGTTGTTTAATAAATTAATTATTTGTTTGTAACGTGTTCGAGATTTAGACTGAACCTTATTTATTTAGAGAAAAAAATGTTACTAACCCAGTAGCTCAGAGACTCGGCAGATGAGTCATTGGTCAGAAAACACTTTACAAATGGTTTTATGTGTTTGATAGATTGTAATTAATATATGACAGATGTTTTTATAATTTTTCTTAAAGAGATGTTAATTTGACTTATATAAAGATAATTTTCCCAGAGAGGTGGGGCGCCAATCTTTCTATATTTGTAATTTACACTAAAACTGAAGTTTGATTACAAGAAAGATACACTAATCAAATTATAAAGAAAGTATAAATTGTTGACTAAAAAAAGAGTGTAAATTAATATTCCTAAAGATATTATCAAAATGGTTTGTATCAAAATAGTTTGTTTAAAAATAGTTTGTTTAAAAATAGTTTGTTTCAAAATAATTTGTTTAAAATTAGTTTGTTTCAAAATACCTGAAATAAGTGGACAATGTGATTATAAAATTGATTTTATTATAAACCAATCAAACTGGATGTGTTTTTGTTAGAAAACGACTAAACTGAGGCCTTAAAAATTAAACAAATTTATGTACAAAGGAGAAAACAAATGGACGATAATATGTTATGTATATATTATTTAAAATATTGTCTTAAACATGAACCGACAATATGGTGTTTAAAGGTCAAAATTTATTATTTAAATATAAGCGTTTCATAGAAATTGTGATCACAAAGTCTTTACAGAACTTTTTATATATTTGTTTTTAATTAGACGTTACGCCGATAATTTACATCTTAATAATAATTGAAAATACTAACTGTTCGTTGAAAACATATTAAAGATAAAATTGAAAATGGAAATAGTTTAAAAAAAACATTTGCAATTTGATACTTCAAAGAATTCTAAAAATGTTAAAGCATAAAAATATGAGATATATATAAAAAAAAATCAGATAAAAATTTTATTTGCGACACTTATCTGGAATTCTTAGTGAATTAAAGTAGTGACTCCAAGTGAGGGATGGTGATGGTGAAATCCAACCCACATTGACGTAATCGCTGATTAAGTCAAGAAGTTCCCAGTACCATGTTCGACGCTTCCAGAAATTCCATAACGACAAATCACATCTATTTTACCATACTATCGTCGCGATCTCCGTAAAAAGTTGTCCTAGACTAATATGTACATTCCATCTTCTAATTACGTAGAGGAGAAGAAAGACAACCCCATTGGATGGTTAAAAAAAATTAAAGTTTTCAACCCAAATTAAAATAAATGCATATCTACGATGTGCATCCAAATTTAAGAGATTTGCATCTAATATTAGATTTGCATCTAACTTTAGAAAATTTGCATCTAACTTTCGAACCGGATTAAACCGGTGAAAAACAATTAGGCCTGCTTCATGTTAAAGAAGAGGGACTATCAACCCTTTCGATGTTGAAGTCGTAAAAAGGAACTTAATGAGAACACATCACTCAAAAATTTAGCAAACAACTCGAAGTACTAAGTACCTTCATGTAACGGAGAAAAATCGTTCTGACTTCGCTTTCATTGCATTTAAATCGTGTCGTCTCTTTACCCGTTCCACTCTTAAAGCTAAGTAGAATACCCAGCTACCTTGAGTACAGCTTAGACGTAACTCTGGTTGCATACCGTTGTGTTTGTTTTATGAAGTAAATTTAAAAAATAACTTCCGCGGTCTTACACGTTTGAGTTAAATTATGTTATAATTTATGAAGCAGCAATATGCATGCTACAGCGTATCCAAATACTTAACTCTACTAAGTTTCGTAAATTTTTATTGAAAATTGGCTAGGTTACCGATTTTTGACACCCGTTTTCAATAAAAGCCCCACTGTGCGCGAGTTGCCTCGCCGCACCCGTAGAGGTTTACACACAATTCTAAATTCTATCTAGCCGTCTCATTCTTTGAGTTCCGAGTGCAGGTGATTTGTTGAACCAAAATGTCAAGTAGTAGAGTAAAGAAAATAATAATTTGTACCGGGTGCTGCATGGTTCTACGAAGGATTGTTCAACAGATGATTATCGATGTGAAATAAAAATTAAATGATAAGCAAAGAGGCTGTATGTGGTTCAAAAAATGGATTGCAAGTAGAGACAACTCGAGATTTTCTGCTTTTATATAAATTAGAATGCACATTTCACAAACACGCTTCTTCTTCTTGTATTTCAAGAATTTTTTATAATTTCATCAGAAGTCCACTTCTTTTGCTGGTTGTTGACTTCTTATTGCTCATTTTTATGTTCTATAGGTGAATTTACATTAGTATAGTTACTTGTACCAGCTACTAGTACTAGCCAGGATAGTGTTTCTAAACAACGCAAGTAAAGGTTTAAACGTGCAATTTTAATTTATAGTGGTATATAAATTAGTATTGGCGAGACAGAAAGTTCGAAATTCATTTTTGCATCAATTCATGCAAGGTCAAGATTTGCTCGCCAGTTCTCGTCAGTAACTGTTTATACGTGCAATATTTTTTTACTGGCGTGCCAACATCAACTGGCGCCGCTAAATCCATGTAGTGGAAGACCAGACCCTCTGAATTCGACACCCTCTGTACAACTCGCGAACACCCACCTAAAAAATAGGTAATCTGATGTAAAATAACCTGCTAAACTTGATTTTTGAATTCGCCCATTGATTTGAGATTGCCAAAATGACCAAATTGGCAATTTTCTAAAAAAAAATAAAAATTATGTGTTATTTTTTGTTTTTCATATAACACGTCATATATTTTTTATTTTACCTCAGAATTTTTTAATTTTTTTACATAATATTCTCTAACTATTCTTTGATATGTTGAAAGTAAAAAACTTTACCTAAAAAATAATTAGTTGGCAAAAAAAATAAAAACTTTTCTTTGAAATTGCAGAGTAAAATGTCCGATCGAGGTATCTTTTTTATTTTTAAAGTTAGGTGCCTACTATAATCGAAGAAAATGTTCCGAATGAACTAAATAAAATCTTTTATAAGAAGTTTTTTTTGAAATTTTGCTCCCTTATCGAAATATTCATTGATTGTTTCAGCGTCCGAACGAATGCGCGCTACTATGAATCGGCCGCAATCGCATCTAGAGCTAAACGCAGGCACGTGCCGGGTGATTATTATTTTCCAGTGTCCATTTATGTTAAGTTGAAAGTGCTTTTTGTCTCAGTTCTTATATTTAGTGCGTTATAAACACATAGTTTGGCATAAATTATAATTACTCGGATAGGAAATCAAAGGAAACAAGCTAAAAACGTTCTCTTCGCCTGTTCACTGGATTTTTATATACCCTAATTATTGTTATACATTCAATAGGATACTTTTCGCAGTTTTTTGTAAATAATGACATTTTTAATTTTATAGTACAATCTTAGTTGGTAAAAGACTTGGTAAAAAAAACTATACCAAACCCCATTTGGGTTTCGAACCCGGGACCCTTGGATTCCGAGTCAAAAGAACTACACCACCACCTTACACGTAAAAGAATGTAAATTTTTACATTATAAGACACGAGCTAAAATCATATTTTCACGGTTGTATATTACATTATGAAATGTATATTTGTAAAATATATAAATATTTAGATATTAAAATGAAATATCATTTCACCAGATTTCTATTCAATTACAAAAACATAAAAATAGAAAAAATTTTTTTTCAAATTTAAATCATTAATAACATTTTTATTTACCGACCGATTTTGTTCAAATAGGGTTCTTCCTCTAGCTAACACTAATTTACTGTCCAAATTTCAGTACAATCGGAATTTTCTTTCTTGAGTTATCGTGCTTACAAGAAACGTGAAGGACGGACAGACAGACGGACATTTTGAAAGTTGTTCAGAATTCGTTCACTCACACAAAATTTTTTGTCTGCGAGCGATATTTACGGTTTTAGAAATGTACCGATCAAATGCAAAATCCGATGACATTTCTGTGGCTCTAAAACAATATTTAGAACAGAAAAATTTATTTTTATCATTAAATCCAGTTTATCATGCACAATGTAGAAGATCGTATACCCGAACTGCTTATAAAAAAAAATCAGAAATTGTAAATCCTAGTACAGAGAATACAAGTAAAAAGGGCATTTCTACAAGACAGCCTACCAAATTAAGCCCAGAATTCCAAATGTTTTAGATTTTGGATGGTACCTAAAGGAGGAAATCTTATTTCCAAAGATGATTTCAAAAAGCCCAAAACCCAATTTTATTGAGTTAACTCCATTTTGTAAATGTAAATTATATAACTGTACTAAAAGCTGCAAGTGTAGCAAAGCAAACGTGCAATGTAACATAAGTTGGTTATGCGAAGGAAAATGTAATCTTTAGTACCCACTTGCTGTTATAATTAATGACAACATATTTTTTAATGTGTATGTTTCGAGATTATCTACATAATTTTATAACATTTAATTGCAAATAGAAACTAAATAATCCGTAGACTCACTTGATCGCTTAAACCACACCACAGATGGACGACGTTAACAGAAGTTATGCTTTAAATTAATGCGGACGAGTTGCGCGGCCGCATTCAACAGCGTCATCTCGTTACATGAGCCGAATTTCAAAAAAATCTCTTTATAAAAAAGTTTGTTTAAAGTATATGGAACATTTTTCTCGTTTATACTATTACTCTCTCTTTAAAAATAAAAAAGTTACCTCGATCGGCTATTTTTCAATGCAAATTTTAAAAAACCGCGACAATAGAGGGTAATTATATTTTTTTTAGGCACTATATTACTAGTTACACTATATTCTTTGCCGTCAGCCTGTCCAAGAATATTGGAGGGATAATGCGTAAAATATTGGTCTAAATCGGCATTAAAATAAAAAAGATATGATGTGTTATGTGCAAAACAAAAATTAACATAATTTTAAAATTTTTCAAAAAATTTGCGAATTGACCGATTTGGCAATATCAAATTAACGGGCGAACTCAAAAATCAAATCTAGAAGGTCATTTTACATAATATCATCTGTTTTTTAGGTGGGTGTTCGCGAGTTGTATAGACTACTTTTAAAATGCTTCCTACAGATTGGCTGCTCTCCGACTAATGCATAAAGGACTACTTTTGTAGCATTAATAGGCTAGACTCTCGTGGCACAAAGGAGGGGTGTCCTTATTTGGCCCCAACAACAACACTTTTTTTAAATTCGATACAAAATAAAAAAAAATACTATTTTTTCAAACTTCAACATTTGAAGATACGACGACAAACAATATACATTTTACGTAGTTCGATTTTTTTATCATTGATAAAGATCCAAAGGCCCCGAACGTAGGAGGTGGGGGGGCTGCAGGGGGGCATGAAGAAGGTCCCGATTTTTGGTTCTTCGCTCATATCTCGAAAACGGTTAGCCCTAATCAAAAAGTGGCAAAATTAAAGCTGACTAAATTTTCTACAATAATGTTTCTATTAATTTTTTTCGTATCTGTTATGGTTCAATAATAAATGGGCTAGTAGACAATAACGAAAACGACAATATTAATAATATAGTATTATAGTATGACTCTCCAAAACGTTATAAAGATAATTTTCAAGGTAGTTTTACCGACTATTATTGGTTTTATTGTAAAATGAATATGGTTAAAATCAGAGTGGATTTAAAATAAGGTAGTTTTCCGGATATCTCGTGATGTAATAGCGTAATAACCTCTAAAACAGGGGCATTTTACATTTGACAGTAACTAGCTACGTTGCCACATTTTTAAAAAAGAATATTCACTACTGCACTGTCTGAAATAAATTTTAATATTAATTTTTAACACTGTTTCAAATACCCAGCATGTAAATATTTCATATATTTTTAGGGCTGATTGATAACTTGCTAATGCAGAATTGTAATATTACAGAGAATTCCGTATAGCAGTACAGAATATCTTACATTATTTATCGAAATATAGCAACGTAGCACTCGTTTCTCTGTTCAGAGACAAACTAGAATTTGGTGATTACGCTATTACGCCATAGCCAATAGAATAGCCAAAAATTGGCGGCAATATCTAATCGTTTAAACACAGTTTAAATTTCAAGTTTTTCTTTACTATAAGGCATTATTTAAAAGATAAAATAAAAAACCGTTGCCCAAGGAATCACTACTTCCACATCCAGATTCTCTATCCAAGTCACTCACAATGAAAAAACTTTGTATGTGGAAATAATTGTTTATGGAACTTTAATAATATAATATTTGAAATCCTTTACCGCAAAAACCCACAAAACGATACCCCACATCGGTACTGGGGTGGGGGTGGTGACAGGGGGGTGGTAGTGGGGGTGGATGAAGTAAAAAAATATTTTGAGGTTTCTGGTTCTTGTACATACACTAAATCACAATTTTTTTCATCTCCTTTAATAAGGGGGCGAGGGTGGTAATGGGTGGCTAATGCCAAAAATTTTTTTTGCTTCCCTCTCTAGCTTCCCTTGTATATACTAAATACCAATTTCATGGACTCTTACCTGCTTTATTTACCCATTTACCCCAAATTTATACCAATTTACCCCCCATAAGCAGAAATTCTCAGTTACGCCTCTGTAAATACAATATATATTCAACAAAAATATAAAATAAAATAATAAAAATTGTGAAAAGTTGGTAGCTTACAGAATCTTGGGGGGGATAATTACCACCCTTCGTCGGAACAACATGAAAATATAATCTAGTTCCAGATCTCGTTAAAATACATATGTGTACCAAATTTCAAGTCAATATCTTAAATGGTTCCAGAGTAAACGTGCGCACAAAAAAAAGTTAGACAGAGACCGACAGCCAGACAGAAATTTTTTTTCGCTCAAACTTAAAATCTCAAGGTTTCATGACATTTTATGCCTATTTGAACAATAAAAATTTTTTTAAAAATTTTTGTCGTTACTATACTTCCACTGGATGTGGAAGTAAAATACGGGTCAACTATTTTTATGAGTAGATGTTATTAAAACTATTAAAAAATATATATATATATACTTGCCCATTGTATATCTTTTGACTGTATTCTAACTTTATTACAAATTTATTATAATTTGAAAAAAAAATTCATAATCATCGTAGAAAAAAAATCCTTGTACAGATATCCGTTTCACAGCAGACTGAACTCAAATATCGAATAAAACATGTCTTTGCGTCTTTAAGTGTGTGTGTGCGCCTGTATATGTTGTACACTTTTGTGCAATAAAATCCCATACACTTGAAAAATCAAATAATCCAGTTTTTTCTAATAATAAGTGATGTGAATCAGTCTTTTTGGAATTTAGATTTTTATTATAATATAGGTTATAAAAAAGTGACATTGATTGTGAAATGTCATAAGTAAGGTATTTGAATAATGTTAATCCAGAAGAAAAACATACGTATTTTTGTTTTTTTTAAGTTTTTACACCATTCGATACAAGACTGAAAAACTTTTTCATCTGTAAACACAACATTGTTCCAAAACTCCAACGAGCGATAGACACAATTTAAACAAAACATAATACGGGCTTGCTTCTGTTAATATGGTCTTCTTGGTACTTGTACAGTTTTTTATTTCCGATTTTCCTATCCTTCGGCTAGCTGTTGACCTCGATACTGGACAATTTGTCATGAACACAGCGTCTCCTGCCGCTTGAAACGGATTTTCCCTCAAATAGCCAAGGAGCGCTTCATCTTCAGCGAGATTTGAACTTCTCGGTCGGCCTGAACCGTTTTTTATCTTTATGATACCTTTCTTCACACTTATAATGGTACTTTTATTTAAGTGGTACTGGTTAGCAATTGCTCTGATAGACCATCCCTCTTCAATTTTAGAAAGAATTAGAATTTTTTCATGTTCAGTTAATTTCGGCATTTCGAAAAAATGACAAATAAATAAAGAATGATTTAATATAGCGAAAAATAGGTGTACGGGATTTTATTGCACAGAAGTGTACTTGTGCGTGTATACCGTTTCTTGTAAACACGATAACTTCTGTTAAACTTAAAATAATTAATTACAATTTGAAACATACGTAAAACAGCATATTACACAAATTATATTTGGGCTATGTATAGTTCATGGGAGTAGAATTAAGGATCCGAAGAGTTCCCACCTTATCCGTTGGGACGAAAAACCACCCCCAGACGGGACTTAGTTACGGTTATTCTCATTTTTCTTCGGATCCGTCATTCCCACGAGAAACAGGTATAGGAACAAAAATATTCGTCATTAAATTCTACACAAAAAAAGTTCTATGGTTGATATGCGTATTCCCCACCGTTTTATCGCTATCGACGTTCATAGTAGGGGGTAGCTTCGAGCGCTCAGCGAAAAATCGGTGGTACGCGATTTTTCACAGCTAATATATCCGAAACGGCTACTTTGACGTCAAAAATGATTATAATGAAACTTGTAGAGCGGATTCTCCTCTACAAGATTCACCTTGTACTTTTCTTTTTTATTATTATTATTTTTGTTGAATTTTCTCGCTTTTTTCGAGGATACGCACTTTGTAATATGACCTCGTTTCCACACCACCCATGAGGTAGAGGTCTCGGTGCGTTTTTTTTGTAAGTGGTTTCCCCTGTAGGCCTATTCCACTGTCGTCATTGTCGATTTCAGTCGTCGATAGGGTTTTCTTCAATCAACTCATTTTCGGTAGGTGAATTTAAGCAGCTTTGTCCGTGACAGTTGGAACACATGGTTGAGCAGCGCAATTCTATTTTTACACACCCGCATCGTTTCCCGCAGCCCATCCTGCAGTTGCAAGATATAAGTTGTAGAACGGAAGACGGAGCTGGTGCCTCAGGTGTAAAAATGGATGAAAGAACTGTGTGAAACGCTCTCCAGCAGTCGCGACTTCTTCTTTTGATTGACTGTTGTTAAATATAGGCACAATGCCATCCAAATCTCTTCTGTTATTAAGTATAGTTACAGTTTGTGCTTTGCCTTTACCGAACAAAGCAGAAGTCGCAACCACTAAATGCATGTGCAAACAGCACAGTTTCCTTACAGTTTCTCAAGACATCCGAACTAACACGAAATACGCACCGAGTCTAACAACGGTATTTCACAACTAAATATTCGACGCCAATATTCTTGGCTAAAGATGTCGGTCTCGGATGACTGGGGCCGGGCAGGACTATTGCTCTTTACCCCAATGCATCGCTGTAGACCGGGGACTAGCCTCGTGCAGGGCGGGCGAACTTACTTTACGTCGGCCCCACTCACAAATGTGAGCGGTGCAGACGATTTCGGTCCACCTCCCTGGGTCCTGGCTCGTTGGACCTTGCTGGCTAAGGCCTCTTCTGGCGTTCTTCTTTCTTCGTCTTCTGCTTTTCGCCAGCTTGTTTGCCCCCCGGGGGGTAGTCATCGGTCAGTTGGGTGTTTTGGGTTTTGTGACGGGAGTGACTGACACAAGATGCCAAGAGGCATCCGGATCATCGGTAGGGTAAGGATGAGCTGTGTAGCTCGAAGAAGGGCAGACCTAACTGCTTTGGTAGCATTTTTGGTCTGCCCGGAGCCAGGGTGTCTACGAGTACTGGACGGTCTTTTGTCCGGTATCCGCAGGGTCTTGGGTGGGTCTAAATATTCGAGCGTCGAGAATGGACAATTCATACCTGCCCCCCTTCCTCACATTCCCAAAACCGGAATCTGTCGAGCAGCTTCGACAGAATCCGAAGGTCAAACATAACAGTGCCGTGACGTTTTCAAAGAACTTGGGCGAAAAGAAATAATAAATATTAAAATTATGATAAAAGCGAGAAAATTCAATAAAAATAATAATAAAAAAGAAAAGTACAAGATGAATCTTGTAGAGGAGAATCCGCTCTACAAGTTTCATTATAACCATTTTTGACGTCAAAGGTCCCATTTTTTGGTTTTTCGCTTATATCTCGAAAACTATGCGTTGTATGGAAAAAGGTAATCTATGCAAAATTAAACATAATTAAATTTCCTACAAGAATGTTTATATTCATTTTCTTCCTATGTGTTATAGTTTAATAGATATTCGCCAGCCAAAATAATAATTAAAAAAAAGTATTAGGTACCTTGAATATTTCTATCAAAGCGGTTTACCGTGGTCTGCAAATAAATCACAGTCACAAAACAATCTTTATTTTATAACACTCGACATATTTACTAACGTAATATTTTGTCGAAATCTATACATTTCATTAAATATACAGTGTGACTCACTTAACATGAAGACGCCCTAATAAATTTTTTATTTTGTTTCCGATTTGCCTCAAATTTTACTCAAGTATAGAACAAATTAGGATCTACTTATGACCAGAAAAACATTCGCCTGCTACAAAGACAAAGCCACCTGTTGTACCAAAATATGCTGAAAAATATTAAAAACCATATTGATGACGAATTTCACGTATCCACCACAAATTGCGGAAACTGAGGACCCCCTTTGCCAGATGAGCTTATGTATGAAAAATCCCCCATCTATAACCAAATCAAATTTTGGTGTATTTACAGTTGTGGCGCCGATCCGATGCATTTTTTAGAATTTTTAACATTCAAAATGTTTTTATTTTTTTCAGTATATTTTGGTACCACAGAAGGCTATGCCTTTGTAGCAGACGAATATTTTTCTGGTTATAAGTAGATCCTAATTTGTTCTATACATGAGTAAAATTTGATTCAAATCGGAAGCAAAATAAAGAAGTTATAAGGGCGTCTTCATTTTAAGTGAGTCACACTGCATATTTAAGGAAATGCATAGATTTCGACTAAATATTACCATTGATTAATTAGAAATAGATACCCAACCAAAGAATTTGTACTGTTAGTTCCGGTCTTAAATTCGTAGATGTCGTGCGCCGCTTCCAGTCGAAGCACGTCGAAGTTTAAGCTGCGGTTTGCAACTCGGTTAAATTAATTTGCGAATGGAATAAAAGGATAGGTGGGTGGACCCGTGTGATGCGGAGGGGGCCAAACGACCTAGCAACAATATGAGTCATTGCGGGCTAACGCCAGAGCTAATGGTTTTCGCTGTTTTGTTTACAATTCGAATTCGATCAAGATTACGCAATCAGGATACGATAGCAGAACTGCATAAACGATAAATACTGAACCGATTTCTTTAGACAATAATTAACTAATTAAGTAGGTACCTACCTACGCTATTTATTTTTCCTTAACTTGCCCTAAAACATTGAAGGAAGCAAAAAGTAACCATTTGTAAAAAGTTGCCAAGATTTTCAGTGGAGTACTGCTTTGAGGGATACAATTAATGAATGAATATTGTTTTTTTATTGCTGTTCTATTATTAGTTGAACAGTAATTCACAAAGAATGTAAATATGCATCAAAATGTGTTAAAAATAAAGGGGTAAGCAAACTTACTAAAGGTGCATTCATTTTTCGGGGAACACAATGCTGATATTATTTACGATTATATATACACGCGCATAACCCGTCCTCTCAAACTTCTCTTAAACTGCAATAAAGAAATTCTCTTCCTAGAAAAACTGATCCAATGAGCGCTTGTGATCTCACTATAAGAAAAACCGATGGTATTGGGCATGCAAGGGTAGCTTTTGAGGACTAAGAGAGAAAGTGATCGTGTTATCCACCTTTGAAAACGGAGGATACCTTCAAAACCTTCTCTTTGAGGGAGTGGTTTCAACCCTCGGGGGTCGCTGGGATGTCTGGTTGCTAAATTTTACAGGACATATTGAATTTCCTCAAAGAAAACCCGATCCAACAAGCCCTCGCATTCCTGATAACGAAAAATGGGAGAAAGGGGTGATTTTATGCATTTAGGGGTAGTTGGGTTTGGGGTGGGATCGCTCGGAGTGTGTGCCTTATCTATATTATATTATTGGCCCTAACAGTAGGTGTGTAATAAGAGAACCTCCGGAGCGGAGAGGCGCTCACCAGTGAGCAGCCAATCAAAAGCTATGTGAAAGCATCTGGCGAACAGCTGGTTGTGTGGGAACCAATTAAAACTACTGTTCTCACGACATCCGGTGAACAGATGGTACACAATCTAAAAATAGATCGATGACTCACGACATCTGGTGAAAGGTGAATGACTTGTCTGGCTGGTGAAACCAAAGGTTAGATTCTCACGACAATCTAAAAATAGATCGATGACTTATGACATCTGGTGAACACGTGTTCGACATCTGCCAGTGATTCACAATCTAAAAATAGATCGATGACTCATGACATCTGGTGAAAGGTGAATGATGTGTTTATCTAAAAATGGATTATGATGAAAGGTAAAACCAATCAAAACTATTGTCCTCACGACCAGATCATTATTTCGGTAATTAATTCAATATAATAATATGTGTACCTACAAATTTCTTACACACGGTATATACTTTCATAAATAAATGTGCTTTTCAATTGCCCCAAACAAAGTATTCTCTAAAGTGTTTACGCCATAAAATTCATCGAACACATGTAGACTATATTTAGCCAGTATATTTCTCACGGCTTAATTGCAGCTGTCTGATGACTGCATCAGTTAATAAGTTGTATTCTTTTTTAAAGATGCAAAACAGCACTCAGAAGCGTGGGGTCTCGGAGAGTAATTATTATCGTATAATTTATACAAGTAAAAATAGCGTCTAAACCAAAAAAATAGCAACATGTTAATTGTAGTTTCTCATAACAGGATATTGTCAATTTTTCGCAAGATGTGCATTTCATCACAAAAATTATTTACGTTATCAGCAATATGTATACAAAGTGCATAGTTTTTGACTTCTCGCTTTGCTAAAGAAAAATGTGTCGAAATTAGGGATTGAACCTAGGACTTCTGGAACTTCAGACTGAGCTATTTCAGCTTACACAAATATTAATGAAAGAAATCTTATAGACTAGGAATAAAACAATATATTTTGACTTAAAATTTACAATTTCATCTCAGATTCTACTAACATATATAACTTGAAATACCATCTATTAAACAGGTTTAAACTTGTCTAGACAAGTCTGGACTCGTCTAAGATGTATAGGAATGACATGGGTATGTGGTAATTAATTCAATATGCAAGCGCATGCGCAAAATTAACTTTCATTATCTCAATGCGCAGAAGCAAATTTATACTGATGCTATAAAGAGAAGAGTTGACTGATTTATTTGCAGTGCTAGTTTCCTACAGCAACGAATCAAAATGTTTATGTGTGGTTATTGTAGTACAAGTTTTATACGCAACGAAGACCTGCGACGTCATCAAAGAAACTCATGTAAGACGTTGCCCGATATTGGACTTGAGACTCCATCAACATCTATGCATATGTGTGGTTATTGTAGTACAAGTTTTATACGCAACGAAGACATGCGACGTCATCAAAGAAACTCATGTAAGACGTTACCTGGAGTTGAGACAAAACAGCCTGATTTGGATGTAACGGTAATTATTGTATTTTAACTACCACGATCATTGTGAAGAAAGAAGTCATTCACATACCTCATGAAGTACAGAAGATCTGGGATGAGAAAGTGTTTAAAAATAAGCAAAGGTTCTCTAGTAAATAAATTATACTTATTGTTTAATAAATTAAATTTATAAGAAAAGTACTTTCATTCTCCCCCCTCTCCTATATGTAATAGAATATAAATTCATGTTAATTTAATAGAGCATTAGTGTGTTTATAGATATTACGATGATAACCTCGCAATTTATAGTTTTACAAGCCATTTGGCATGGAATTCTCTACATACAACAATCTCACAATACTAAAGAGGTCTTTATTTGTTTCGATAGCAACGGCACAAGAAATGAAAGTTGGCCTTCAAAATGGAAACGAATGATACCTTCCACAACAATCAATGACTCAGTCCTTACATCTTCAATACCGAAAAATAGTACTGTGTACAAACTACGACTAAGGCAGAATGATAACTCTACTAAAGAAACAAAGTGGAATCAACTATTCGGTAAATGCTCCCCACCACTAAGTGTTCATAGTACAAAAACAGATTGTAAACTAGAAATAGGTACAGTTTCTTACCTGATCTACTACATTGTGCTGTGTTCCTCGTTGTTAGTTACTGAGTTGATTGTCAGACTTATACAGACAATATGGATCCAGAACTGAGCTGTTTACACTGTCTAGCAAACGCATTAATAACAGAACACAGGTATGGTAAAAATTTATATGACTTTACTGAGGAAGAACTTCGTCATTTTCCATTAAATTATCTGATCGACAAAGCCGATCCCATGGAACTTCTTTGCGCGTGGGTCAAGTTACCAAATGAATATAAAGCAAATTTCAGGCTAACGATTCAATTACCTTGTTTCGTACACCACAATCGGCCTGAATGGAATGGTCACGTGGATGGTCCACCAGAGCCACAATCCAGATGTCAAGTATGTAAATGGGGCCTTCAAAGATGCGGATTACATTAAATAATTTTACCATATATTTATGCTACATTTATTATAAACCATGGTGGAAAAAAATAAAAAACAATTAATAATGTATATGTGTTTTATTTATAAGTAAACAATAATATATATGTTTTTAATATAAATTACAAAGCTAACAAATTATAAATCTAATAAATCGAAATCAAAATTATCACATTCTGATTCAGACTCATCTAAATTAACACTATCCCATCCTGCTTCAGGTTCTTCTATGTCCAGGCGTCTAGCATACTTTAGCAAAATGTCCAAATTTTTATCACTACTATCAGGAATTAGATGATGCCCCCAAGCCAAGGTTCTTACATCACCAGGTATAACATACCTTTTATCATCAGCTGATGAAAGGGCTACTTTATTTTTAAGTTCAGTGTGAATGGTATGTAAAGTGGATTTAAATATAGACATTTTACGGAATATTAAGCCACCGTTTTCAACAATCTGAACATAGTCTGAAAAATCTATTTGATGTTTAACAACACTTTTAGAAACGCCTTTCGCCTTTTTAGTTACATCATCGGCTTTAACACAGTACGCTTTCGCACCAGTACCATAAAAGCTCTCTATTGGTCTTCCAGCGTATTCGTCCTTCATTTTTCCTACCACAGACTTTGTTTTGGGTATGTTATGGATGTTGTCTGCATTATAATTTGAAGTATCGAAAAAATGAATGTTTCTCTTGATGTCATCATACACATCATCTGTAAATATTTCTAAAATTAGGCTGTCGGTGTCTGTGTATAAAACGACTGCGTCATCTTCATACATCGATTTGATGTAACCATATAGAAATTCGTATATGATAGTCTTGGAAATATCCAAAATGGAAAAGCCTACGTAGAGTGGCTTGTCATACACAACTTTTAATTTCTCCAACTGAACAGCCACTAAATTTTCATCGAATACGGAACAGGATTTAAAATGTGGCAAGGCTATTAATGCTCTGGCACCTAATACACCTTTTTTATTTTCTCAGCAGGAGCATAGTTTAATGTTCTGTCTTTTATCAACGTTCTCCATGGTTTTGCCAAAAATTGAATTCACCATCAACTTGAATAGATCCTTCTCAAACTCGTTTTTAGCAGAATTTCGGAGATTTGTGTTTAAATCAATATAAGACTTCAACCAAGGTGATTGGGAAAATTCTATTATCCTATGTATTTTCTTTAATTTCATACCATATTTTAAACATTGTTTCAAATTTTGGTAGTGAATGGTATATTTATATTTGTTTCGTAAATTTGGAATTAATTTAGCAGTTTTACTTTTGGGAGGAATCATTCTCTCAGGACAGAATGGTAAGTCGTTATGGTCATCGTGCAAGTCTGATGGATATTCCAAGTCCACTTCTAAAACATAACCTTTTGGTGAATTTTCTCCAATTAGGGAACAATCAAAATTTTCGATTTCTTCTTCCCTCAACCACCTGAAATCACCTGTGGGCAGGTATCTTTCCATTGCGGATCCATATAAATTTGTGGCGTCTAGGTACATAATGTATGACGTTGGTTTAGTGGAATCATAGTTCGGTAAAAATTTATTGTTTGCCACAGCCTTTCTTTTACTACATTGAGCCACGCCTCCTCGAATACCTTTTCTAAAGAAATGCACAGTGTCCACATCGGTTAAAACTTCAAGTTCAATACCTGTTTGACGTAACATTGCGTCCCAGCTCAAAGAAGGCGCTGTCAAATAATGAGCTGGATCTAATTTGTACTGTTCCAAACACACTTTCCGAAAATTTTCAAACACATCGGTTAATAGTAAAATGTCTGATTTTAGATATAAGTCTGCATACTCTCCCAACGTTTTACATTTGAAGGTATTCCATACTTTGTTAGCTCGCTCGTAATCATCGTCGGAAATGGCTTCATTTGTTAATTCATTGTAAAACTTATCTTTTGAAGGTAATTGTGTTTCTTCCAATTTTTCAAACGAGTCTACATAATTGTAAGGAAAAACACCTTTCTGTCTGATTAAACTGAATTTCTCATCATCTTGAAAATATTTCCTAATTTCAGTACACTGATTAGATTCTAAACTCTGGCTCAGTTTATCGAGGGATTTGGATAAAAATCGAAAAGAGTCCACAAATTTCAATCTCAGGTATGTATCTGGTTCTTGAGGATTTGGGGATTTTTCCACAAGGATTGATTTAGAGAATGATATATACTTCTCTTTGGTTTGTGCTATCACTGAAATACGCTCCTTCTTGCATGCCAACTTCTTAATAAATAAATGACTATCATAGTTCGTTAGATTGTGGAAGAAAACTGGTATGAATTTGACACTTTATAGTTCAAATTACAGACAGAATGAGCCGCAGCTCTGAATTTGCCACTCACGTGGCAATGGTCGCGAACTCTGGTTTCACAAGTCTTGAATGGCTTCTTGCAAATGTGGCAACATGTGGCGTTTTCAAATTCAGCTTTCTCTTGGTCCGTCAGAGGTAACATCTTTTTAACATGTTTTAAGTGGGTATTATATAAGTCTAGAGCTGTTTCATCCAACTTCTCAGCGAATACTTCAGCAGCATCAAGTCCTCGATATGTCACAAATTTTGAGTATTTATCGTCGAAATTGCATTTCACATAAAAAGCAAAAGAATAAGGCTGGTGTTCAGATACTTTAACTGTGAATGATTTATCTTTACAAGGTTCATTATGGTCTATGGGTTTCAGCAAACTCTCGAAATCGGCATAAATTACGAATGGTACCGGTAATTGTTTCTCAAAGTTTATGAATTTAAGAATATTTTCAGGCACAGATTCACCATATTTATTTATTCTCAATTCTGTAGATGGCAGTTTCGTATATGTATGGTTACAGTCATTTTCTTGATGCATTCTTAGCTGGTTTATTTTTCTAAACGATTGTAGACATCCATCACAAATATGTAATTGACCATTATAGTTTGATTTTTGTTTTGAAACTAGTCTCGACAAATCTTGTATAAGGCAATAATGATTGTTACCTGCATCATCTGACAAAAGTAATAAATTAACGTGTGTGGCTTGTCGACATGATGTAAAATGTAATGGTCCAACGACTTCAGTAATAGTTTTCCCATCCTTGAATTCAGATTCGAGACCAAACACATTAACGGAGATATTGTTCATTTTTTCAAACTTGGTTATATCTTTTAGTTTCATAGGGAATTCTAAGCCTCTAAAATTCAGTAAAGTGTCATAATGTGGATATGAACTTGTTTTCGTTGGATCACCTTCTGCTGGAAATATGGCTGCATTGATCGACCACGCAAAGCAAGCATTATCATTGTTTTGTACATTTAAAACGGCTCTCTTTGATTCTATAAATTTTGGCAACTTAATATATGATGAAGCCGACATTGGTGTAAACTTATTTATGTTTACATCAAGAAACATTATACTCCTCAGTGTCCATCCTGACTCCTTCTCTTGGAATTCTGACGCTTGTACAGTCATTTCTTCTCTAAATTCTTCAAAGATCTGATGCAAGTCGGTTGATATAGTGATTATTTTATTCTTAGTATTAAATGACTTAATATCAGATAATTTCTTTTCAGGTATTTCATAAAGCCCAAATAATTCAAAATTAATCTTAAGGGCCTGGTACTTCTGCAAGTATTCACTAATTTTATCCAAAACTTTCTGTTTAACTTCTTTCAGAAAATCAGAATAATCGATATGACTTCTATGGCTGCTAAAACGGTAACTACCGATCCTGCTTTTAAATGCGCAATGAAGTTTATCAACGCCATCTTCCAAATTACATACAAGAGGTCGATTAATTTTTTTTCTATCAATCATAAACATATCATTTAGGACAGGGCATCTATTATTATTAATATGCCGTTGTAAATTAAAAGCTGATAAAAAGTTACTTCCACAATATTGACAAGTTTTTGAACCACTCGAAGAATTCTGCTTTCTGTTGATACCACTCGTAGAAGGTATACTATCAAGCTTTTGTTTTTTATTCGACGGCTCACAGGTCACACGTTTTCCATCATTCAGAACTGGACAATATTGGCGAATATGCCGAACTAAATTTCTTTTGTTTGAAAGAACTTTCTTACAGTGTTCACACTTCATTGTTGTACAATAAATTATACGGTACTGAAGAATGTGTTTAATCCCAGCATTATATATCGTAAAATCAGTCGTAGGGGAGGGGGACCGTTGCCATGACAACAACTGCTTACCACATGGTATCCTAGATCACATCTGGTGAACACGTGTTCGACATCTGGTGAACAGATGGTACACAATCTAAAAATAGATCGATGACTCATGACATCTGGATGGTAATTAACTTTAATTAATTCAACATATCAATTAAGGCGTGACGTCATACAACAGATGGTATGCAGGTGTTTGATGACTCATAGTAAATATCTACAGACATGTCGAGACATGTTTAAACTTGTTTGTAAAATAAAACACATGGAATATGTTTAATTTGTTTTATTTCTATGACATTACAAAATTTTCATAAAGATAAAATACATTTGATAGAGAACACATACATTTAGATTTTAAATGGTTGAAACATCGAGGTTCTGAAAAATTGAGTGGTGGATGTTCTTCTAACTCGTATACTGGTGCTAATGAATACTTTTCTATGTATGCAGCTTTTTCTTTTCCTTTTACATAAATTTCTTCATCACATTCGGTTAACTCTCGGATAATTTTCCCAAAATTGAAGTATGGAGTGTTTCCTTCATTCCAATGTATACCATGGTAATTATTTGTTAACCAATTAACTTGCTTTTCTAAATCAGGTGGTAGGCATTTTACAGAATATGGTGGCTTGAAAATATAGTGAGCTGTTTTATAACCATCATATGCGGCTAGTTCCTTAACAATAAACTTATTTTTTTCTGCTTTGAACCCTTGTACATCAAAAATTAATGGCATATTTTTATATTTGCCAACTTTCGTGTCACAAAAACTTTTAAACTATATAGTTCCACCGCTTTCTTTAAATCTCTAATTTTTTTCTGATGCTCTCTCAACGCGTTTCTGTACTTAGAGTTCATTGTAAACTAACTCGGCAACCTACATCAATGTTCCTTAAGTAGGCTAGACCTGTCTGACAATTTTTGTTAGTGGATTATACCGGAATAGACGATCATGCAAAATTAAACAGTATGCTGTGGTATCACTGGGAATATTTTCACTTGTTTCGAATTCAATGCGCATAACGACAGATCCCGATTGAATAGTTTCTTTTTGACGAGAACAGTCGATGTGAGTTATAGGCGAAATAGATTTGAATTCTTCAGGTGTGAATATAGGTTCATTTCCGGTTTCATAGTATGAATCTTGAAAATCTGAGAACATTTCATATAATGCCGCACATTTACCGTCTTTAAAGTCTAAATATAAATCATTGTAAGGATATCTTTCAGAATTTAAAAATACTCATATTTGTTAGATTACAGTTATCAAACGTACTCATATTAGAAGTTACTTTATTCTTTTTATTAGTTTGGAAGGCCACTACAACATATCGAGGTGTTTCTAACTTCGTGGTAGTTTTCACAGGCCAAGTATGTCTTGTAGTCTGAGAAAGTGAGGGATATTCTACAAGTTCCCAACTTCGAAATGAAAGTAATAATTCGCCATTTTTGTCTAAAATATTAGTTAAAGCCAGCTGCTGTGGTATTCCCACAGAAACATGTGGTACTCTCCAATAAATCTTATCAATATTAATTTTAGGTTGCTCTGTATCATCAACACTAGTTACTGCATCTAAATCATTACTACTTCGAATTAAGACCAGTTCTTGTTTCATATTTAATATAATTTGTTTGTAATCTTCGAAAAAGCCCATTAACATTTTAAGTGGAATGCAAACATTAAATTTATTACTATTCGGTAATATGGTGGCTTTAGGAAACCAACCAGCATTTTGAAGTTTAATGCTTTCACCTGAATTAAAAGATAAAAAGCCCTTAAGAGTAGATGTTAGTCCCACATTCCGATTTGAATCAATGACAACGCCATTTAACTCGTATCGAATTTCTCTAAAGAGATAACTGAAGGCGTTATTTATCAATTTTAACTTGGTAGCTGGTGATCCATCGTTTTTTGTTAGACTTCCTTCTAAGTATAGATGACTTTTACATGGTAAAGTATAAGCATCCAATTCTTGGATTGGAATTCTAATTTCATCATTATAATCAAATTTTCCTGCTAGGAAAGGTTGATAGTTGTGGTACTCATAGTTAGAAACGGAATTATCTATGAGAGGTTGTTGTGTAACATTTAAAATATCCATTATATAAGTAATTCAAAACCGAGAGATTTTAAGAAAAGTTTATTCTCAGGTGTTACTAGACTAACGTTCTTCCTATTACTGGCTAAATGTTTGCTTTTAGATCGCCTTTTATAAGTGCGCTTAGCCACTACACTTGGAATGTGATATTTATTATAGCGGACCACCATTAGGATAACTTTTTTAAATGCAGTCTAACCGTGATGGTTTCTTTACGGAAATTGACAAGATTGCCGTCTTGATCGAGTATTTTAATAGTAATTGAGTTGATTGTCCTAACGCTTACAGGGAAGTATAGAATGTTTAGAGGCGATTCCACTATTTTATAGCCTGAAGCAACGGTTGGGAAAAACTGGTGTATTATGTGAACAGGTAATCCATTAGAATAAGAACCAGTGGCAATATTACAATCAATACACAGAGCATTCACCTTAATGATTTGTACTGGAAAGTCAGATTCGTTTAGTTCGTTAGCTTTAAGAATCCTTTTCTCAAATCCCAAGAGACGTCCTATAGAGTTTTCAGATGTAAAATCGATGTCAACATTTGTCTTTATTTTAACCGTCGAAGTAATACGATTTGGAACAATATTAATATAAGCAGGCTTGTGAATTATTTTTTGCAGATAATTGTTAATATCGCTAATTTCATAGGCTCCAACAGGAATGGTCGTGGTAATAGTCCCTTGAGTGAATTTGTTGTTTGTTTCGTCGATGTTTGGTATAACATTAAAAGTCTCAAAATTTGTTAAACCGATAACGTAATCGGAATTATCATCCAAATATATAGGTGGATTAAAATCAGCTGTTAAGATGGACGAATTTCCCGAGAGTGAAAAAGTTAGGGACATGTTGCACAATTCAATTGGTATACACATAATAAAGACATTTCCTTTATTTACATTCATTATATAAAAATTTCAGACATAGTTGTCCACAATTAATTGAATTATATTTCTGAATTTGATCATAATTATAATTAACCTTATTCAAGCTACTATCGCTATAGAAATAACTTATTAATTTTTTCGGTGGTCTTAAGTTTCCATAACTATCGAAATAAATTATTGAGTTCTTTTTCTTCACATATGCTGTCCAGTGAGTGCCAGGTCCGGATGTATCATCTAAATTTATTATACCACATTCATTTTTTCTTATCTTCATTGGCAACGCATCTTTCATAAATACACCACGAAAGTTTGGAATATGTAAATCTTTAGCATATTTCATTAATTCTATATTGGTTAATGCTCTGCGAGGTAGCTTTATTGGAAGTTTTTTTTAAAAGGTGCTAGATATAATCCCATGCCTTTCTTGTAAGGTCGTAAGTACAATCCTTTTCCTATTGCAGCCTGCTCCATAGCTATGTTGTGTCTTTTATCTTCCTCGAGTTTTTCTTTTGCGGCCTTTGCATCATTAACGGCTTTTGCAATTCCTGCAGCACCACCTCCTATACTTCCTAAAGCACCTAATGCTGCAAATATAGGTAAAAGGAAAGGTAGAAAACCACCTGTTTTTGGTATAGGAATAATCCGTTTCTTTGGTAAAGACAGTTTTGTTGTTCCTATTGATGTTAAAGCTTGTTTGGCGACTTTAATAAGATTATTAGAATGACTGCTTTGAATGCCACGTCGCGCTCGTTGTACTGCATTATTAAAACTTAACATATTCTTACGCACTCCCCTACCATGTTTCCGATTGGGGCGTTTCTTTCTGCGTAAGCCCATTCCAAGTTTAGTTTTTGCTTTCATAGTGCCAGCCACACTTAATGCGGTAATTTTTTCACCAACTGAAGAATCACTTGCTTTAAATCGCTGATAAGCTTTTTCTGCCAACACTTTATCTGCTTGATGTCTGCTCGTTAAATCCTTAGAACGTGAATATGCGATATCATGCTCCTTACATGCCTCGTCTAATAGGTTGACACCAGTATCACCTCTCGCAAGTCGTTTAGATAGTTTTGTTCCTGGGCCACAATAGTTGTAGCCTGGTATATGTAATTCGAAAGGTAGGTTATTAATAAGACTATTAACAAAGCCTGACCCTGTCTTTGCTCGTCTTCGTTTACGATTAACTGTTGGTGTGTTGTGTACAAGCATTATATAACCTCTCGAAGGTTCTATATGTAACTGGTTTTTTCGACAATGTGCAATCTTATAAATAGTGTTGATGAATGATTGGTGGTACAGTTCCTTATATGCAGTTTTACGATGAAGATTGAAAAGCAAAGTGTTACGTTACCAATCGTTAACCAGGACGTGTCTTCATTGGAAAATAATTATCAAAAGCATGGTAAACTATTTGGAGGCTTATCCAAGCGAGCATTGATCGTTGGTAGTAGAGGCAGTGGAAAAACAAATTTATTAGTTACGTTGCTTTCACATCCCAATGGACTCCGATTTGAGAATGTTTACCTATATTCAAAGTCCTTGTACCAACCAAAATATGAATATTTGAGAAAATTATTGAAACCCATGAAAGAAATAGGTTATTTTGAGTTTAATGATGGGGAAGATGTTTTATCAGCTCAAGAGATCAAACCCAATTCGATTATTATCTTCGATGATGTAGCTTCTTGTAATCAAAATATTATGCGAGATTACTTTTGTTTTGGACGCCATAAGAATACTGATTGTCTTTATCTATGTCAGACCTATTCATCGATTGAGAAAAGATTAATAAGGGACAATGCTAATTTAATAGTTATGTTTCATCAGGATAATACAAACCTCAAGCATATTTATGATGATCACGTAAGTGTCGATATGTCATTTCAAAAATTCAAAGATCTTTGTTCTTTATGCTGGCGAGAACCATATGGATTTGTAGTGATAGATAAGGACTGTGCAATAAATAATGGGAGGTATAGAAAAGGATTTGATAACTACATTACACCATAAGATATATAATACATAAATGCGTTGAGTGAAAGACAGTGTTTGTTAATATTTCACAGTGCAAAGATGGATAAAAAATTAGCTAAAGAGCTAATAAAAGCTAGAAAATCAGTGAGACAAAAATATCTGTCTCTAAAATCTGATATCGCACAGTCACAAGCTCAGCTGGAAAAAGGTTATAAGCCCATTACCGAACCATTACAAAAATTTTTGCAAAACATAAAATCTGAGGTAGTACTTAAAAAAGAGCCTGACGAAACTGAACAAACCAAAACTCCTAAACAAAGGTACAGCTCTACACCTAAAAAATCACCAGTTAATATTTTAAATAAATATATGCCTGCATTACCTATGACAGGATTTACTTTTTTGGAGGATACTTATCAATTTGATCCAACTAATGCACAGAATTCTACTGTTGTTGATGAGCAGAATAGTAGCGATTTAATTAATGAGGAGGTTGAAAGAAGTCGCATATACATGCAAGAATTGTCAAAAACCAAGGCTTACGAAGAATATCTTGATGCATACGATCCCTTACCTAGAACATATATTGATGAGTCCGTACGAGGAGATGAAGCGGCAAATGATCGCATATATGGTGTAACACATGATCATGTAACTGAAAAATTTCAAATAGGTGATTCCGAATTAGAGATTGTTGGTAAAGACATAAAAGTGAAAAATATAGTATATCCTGGCACCGTTGGACTGTATGAATTACTGTTTAAGAAAAGTCCTAAGGCGTTTAATCAGACAGAATTAGATCATTATATGGATATATTAAAACGCACCAACACCTATCGCAGAAATTTCGATCCTAACGAGCAAATTTAGAGCAAGAATACTCAAAAATATAGAACTATAATTCGACCATATTTAGTAGATAAAGGTATACTGAAATCTATGACGAAGACTTTTCAAAGGACATCATCATTCTCCAAACCAGTACCTCCAAATACTAGATCTCAAAGTAATATTCGTCCTAGAACTCAATCATTTAAGCAGCCTACAAGAGGTGGAATGCTGGACTTGTCTAACAAAAAAATCGATTACGTATATTATGATGATCCCAATGAGTTAATAGATAGATTAAGGCTTCTAGTGGCTTCCCAGATGGCTGGAAATGATGGACATAAAATGGAACTCCTCTCAATAGTCTCAGAATTGCGTGAATTACATATTATTAAATAATGGTCACATATCATCATCTGTTCAGTATAAATCTAGCCAGTAAAGGTAACACAATGCCTATAGATAAATTTGGTAGACATATGTTTGCGTACAATATTAAACCTTATCCCACGTCATCGTTTTTAACTGCACCTACAGATGCTAGTACTTTATCTAGCCTATGTCTCATACAAATTCGAGGTGTGGCACAGAAAATACCAAAGAATCTTCGAACTTATACATTTTACGTGTTAGATGATGGTACTGTAACATATACGATACCTATTTCAGGTATAATTGAAAGCATAAATTTACCTAATAGCGTTACAATGTTTTTAAACAATGACAATTATGATCCGGACAATAAAAACTTAAGTAAAGGAGATAATCTTTCATTTTCGCTTCCACAAGTAGATCCTGTAGAACCGCTTTTTGTAGAAATTGTACTTCGCTGTCCATTAGTGAAGAATGAGTAACATAAAGTTAGAAGTAGTTAATGAATTACATAAACCAGCCAGAAAAAATTTTCGAAGAAGACATGTGATTATTAAAGGACTAAATGACCTCATTCAAGCTGATCTGGTTGAAATGATTCCGTATGCTAAAAACAATAAAGGCAATCGATATATTCTTGTTGTTATAAATGTATTTAGTAAATTTGTATGGGCTCGGCCAGTTAAGAGAAAAAGTGGAAAAGATGTAACAGACGCGATGCAAACAATTTTATTAGAAAATCAAGCCGAAAAACCTTCAGACAGATATGGGTAGAGAGTTTTACAATAAACAATTTAGAGAATTAATAAATAAATTTAAAATTAACCACTACAGCACTTTCTCCAATTTAAAAGCTAGTATAGTAGAAAGAGCAAATCGTAGTTTAAAAAATTTAATGTGGCGGCAGTTTAGTTTTCAAGGAAACTACAAGTGGTTAAATCTTTTACCAGATATAGTTAAACAATACAATAATGCAATCCACCGCACTACGCAAAGAAAGCCGATAAACGTTACTGAAAAAGATGAAAAATATTTATTACAACATGCCTATGGATATTTAAAGACTGTAGATCCACGTAAAAAGAAATTCAGTAAAGGTGAACATGTAAGAATAAGTAAATACCGAGAAGCTTTCTCGAAGGGGTATACTCCCAATTGGTCAAATGAAGTTTTTAAGATATGGAAAGTACGCAATACAAATCCCACCACTTACATTTTGGAAGATCAAGAAGGAGAACAAATTGAAGGAGGCTTTTATGAACACGAACTCCAGAGCGTTAAATATCCAAATATTTATTTAGTTGAGAAGGTTTTAAGAAGAAAAGGAGATAAGCTATATATAAAATGGTTAGGCCTAGACAAGAAACACAACTCTTGGATAAACAAGAATGAATTAGTATAAACATGTAAACATTTGTATATGCAAAACTTAAATAAAACAAATTTCATTTATTATATGTTTTTTATTTCAAATCTTTCATCAAATATTTTACATCTATGATTTTTATTTAAAATAGGGTTAAGTACATAGGAGGCTTCCTTGATTCTTCTGTGAAAGCGCAGTCTGTCCACCACCATAAATTCCCAATATATTTTTCTAGATGAATTGTATGCATAGCTCCATGTTATAAGATGGTGAACTTGATTATTTTTCTCGTTAAATGTTACTTTTTTCATTGTGATCGTGTACTACATTCCTTTTCAAAGACATCTGGGTACATATAAATTAATTCCAGAATCATGCAGACGTTTTCGCTGTTTGGATTGCCTTTAATTATATTTAAAGCATTTTCAAAAACATTACCACTCTGGTTTTGCAGTCCATCTTGTAGAATCTTGAAGTAATTTGCAAATTGTTGGTTTTTAATCATTTCCAGTCTATAGTTCACTAGCGGCTGTATTTCAAATAAACAACACATCGATTCATACCCCAAGTATATGTAATTATTTTCCTTTGAAATTTTTATTACTAGAGCATCTGAGAACTGTTCGAAATTTATGGAAAAGTTATCTTCATGTATTGCATCCGTTTTTCCATTGTAATACAGGTAATTCATTATTGTTCCTTGATGGGATAAAAACCTCTTCCAATCGGGTTCATCGAAAATCACTTGATCACCTTTATTTCCTGACAGCTTTACACAGGCGGTGAAAGAAGAGTTGTATGATAGTCCCACCAAAGCAAATTTACATGCTGATTTATTTAACTTAAATTGACGTATACCAATCACTACATTTTTTGGAATATTATCTTTGAATTCACTTGATGGTGTGTCAACTACACTTGCTGTATATTGTTCAGGTACATATTCGGTGAAACTGAAGGATGCAGACATTTTGAAGACTAATACTCTTAGATATGTGTCGTGAGTTATATATTCCATTACCCCCACCACTAGTTACCATCTGGTGGTCATGCCCTGAAATAGTTCATCTTACCATATTTTACAAGTTTAAACATGTCTAGACTTGTTTGGACTTGTTTTCCCATCAACATCTGTTGCTATGGAGAGCATCCCCCACCTAAGATTATTATATCCTTAAACGATATATAAAGCATATGCAATTTTGTGTCTTTCTGAGTATACAACAAAGTAAATATGATTGATACTCTTCCTGAAGAACTAGAACTAGACAGTGAATCTATAATAGAGAAGAAGCATGAAGTTAATAGTTTACAGTTTGTGCAGAACTGGGCTTACCAATATGTATGTCTAATTCAAAATTATTTTAGTATTCATTTGGTTGAAAATGAAGCAAAGACATTGTGTATGAGTTGTTTTTTTGATGTGGTTGCGGACTACAACACAAACATCGAATGTTCTCAGATATCTCAACACATAACAGACTATGCTGTGGAATTGGGAAATAAAGCCTTGGTTTGCTGCACGTGTGGAAATCCGCTTTTTACGTACTGTCTAACACGTTTTTGTATTTTCTGTAATACCATTTAAGTTTTTGTGAAAATTGATATTTTATTGTTAACACCCTGTACATTAATCAGTTTATCATCTTTTATGAATCAATGTCTTTTCTATGTACTTGTATAATTGTAAAATTTTTAATAAATATTTGTAAAACTATATGTGATTTATTTTGAGTTTAGTTTCATGGACTATCACTTAAAAATAAGTAATATTTATTTACTGGGCTAATTTTACATTTATTTTATGCCATCTCTATAAGACTTCATACGCTGTAATTTTTAACCAAGCAGAAGGTCGCTCTAATTAGTCAACTTCAGATGTTACAATGATTGCGTCATGCTTTGCTAAATGCAACATTATTTATTAAATACTTAAATTAATCCTTTTAAAATATAAATAGAAAGTAAACGCCGTCTTGAATGTGGCGGGTGTTTTGTGTTCAATTCAATGCTTCTAAGAATATTTTTGTGAAATAAAAATACTGTGTAATAGTGCGAAGTGGTAGTAATGTTTTCTTGGCAACCTTAAATGTACCGTGAACTGTGCATTAAATACTTAGCGTGTTTTGTCAATGTGGTGGGTGTTTTGGAGTTCAGTTCAGTGCTTCTAAGAATATTTTTGTGAAATAAAAATACTGTGAAATAGTGCGAAGTGGTAGTGTTTATGTATTCTTGGATACCTTTTGTTTTTACATTGGATTAGCACTGAATTACAGGTATTTTTTTTTAATTTATAAGTTTAATGCATAATTTATAAACACTTTGTTTAGAAAGATTTTTTGGCTGTTTTAAAAATTTATTATTTCTTTGATGCAATCAATGGAATCGTGTAAATTTTAATACACATGATTTGGGATTGGAAAAATGCTTATTTTTTCCACTGAAATTATTTCGAAATTTTTAATGGGTATAGACCATAGGTATTCATTATATCAGATATAACGAAAAGCCAAAAACCACCCATTTTGTGAGAAACTAGTCAGTCAAAATATACTTCCCATATGAACGTGACCTTTCAAGCTTAATGTTATTACATGTGGACAGCTGCACATGGTGGGAGGGCAAAAATTAAACTGAACTTTCACCAGATGTCTTGCGTCATCGATCTATTTTTAGATTGTGTGTCAGACAGGTCATTGGCATAGGTCATTCACCTTTCACCAGATGTTATGAGTCATCGATCTATTTTTAGATGTGAATCACTAGCAGATGTCGAACACGTGTTCACCAGATGTTATGAGTCATCGATCTATTTTTAGATTGTGTACCATCTGTTCACCGGATGTCGTGAGAACAGTAGTTTTAATTGGTTCCCACACAACCAGCTGTTCGCCAGATGCTTTCACATAGCTTTTGATTGGCTGCTCACTGGTGAGCGCCTCTCCGCTCCGGAGGTTCTCTTATTACACACCTACTCCTAACTTTTGTTGTTTTTATGATGCCCTTATCGACTCTACTACTAACAGTATTTCATAATTTTAAACATATATTTTTTTTAAATTGTTTAAAATCAATGTCCATTGTAGATTATTGTCTTGAAACACCGGTATAATGAAAACATTTATGCATACTTTGCTTTCTAGGGCGCTTTCAGAACAAAACATGGCTAGAAGTTGAAAAAATATTGCACACAGAGAGGGAAGCGGAAATATGCCGAATTGAAAAAGAGAACATTCTACAAAAATTCGCTAACATTAAGAATGAACTAATGAATTTAGTCACTAAAAATTTAGAGGGTCCGGAAAACGAACAAATAGATTTACAGGAATTCTACCTAGACACTGGTTTATGTAACCAGAAGAAGAAACACTATAGAAACGAATGCAGGCATACCGAAATGTACTTGAAAGCTTTAATGGTTGCTCAAGATAAAGTTAGACAGCACCTGATGGACAATTACTGGAACAAAATGAAAGTTATGGGTAAGGTGGTGACTGGACTTTTTATCAACACCGCGGTTGCGAGATATACTATGCTGCCTGATGACATTCAAAAGAAGATTCGCCTGGATTGGTACGAAGAGCAAAGAAAATTGGAAAAATTTTTCACTTATAAGGGAAGTTTCATGTCATGGCGAATACTTCGAGAGGAGTAAGTTTTTAATTGGTATTGTAGTTTACTGACATTATTTATTCAATAGTAATAACAATAATAGTAATATTAAACATAGAAAAACTGGGTCTACCAAGATTCCATTACGCTGTCATAAAAAAAATAGCAATCCTCCAAACGTGTCACATAACGAGAAAACCCTTAAATGGAACGGGATAGGATAAAGTTCTTCCTTACCAGCTTAGCTGAAATAAAGTGGATAAAATAATAATAATAATAATAATAATGCAAATAGGGATCTACAAGTAGACATCGCGTCAATATATACGTATCGATTGGAATTGAGCGAGTGCACTTGCATGGTCAAGGGAAGATCGGACGGTGCAAACGAAGACACCGAACTGATGAACGGCCGTATTATAAACTATCTTGGGAGAGTCCTACAAGTTCCTGAGTGTCGCTTAGGTTGGCCCTTATTTATATTTAACCGAAAAAAAAATCATGGAATTTATTTTGCGGTACCCTCCACAATAGTTCCAATTCCTAAAAATGTAATAGTACGGCAGCAGCCCGTTACCAACAACTCATATCAAAACAGCGAGCTTTATCGCAGAGAAACTCTATAGATTATGAAATTTTGAGAATTTTTTTCATACGACAAAAGTTCGAAAAACGATACGGGCGGCTGACAAACGACTTTCCATCTGTCGAAAAAAATGTCGTAATTTTTATATCACAGCGACGCAGTTCTCGATTCATTCTCGTTAAAAATGATAAACAAGACGTAAATTAATCGATAACTGCCATTTTTCATTGGCCTAAAATCCAATAATATCAATCAAAGTTGTATCAAATTAGAGACTAAAATTATTAAAGCAGCGAGGCTAAAATTCTTTTTTATTTGTAGAGGGGGGGTGTATAAAATGATAAAAAAAATGCGAACTGCAATTTTCTGTTGGCCGTAGCTGCGCGAAATCCAATGGAGTTGCATATGCGTTCTTCGTGCTGGCGCAGCAACGCGCGGACAACATAGAGATGCTGGGTGACTTCCTTGCCTATGACAACGACATGGAGTGTATCCGAATTCATGTAGCATCTCCAGCACAAGGTATAGAACGCGATATCACACTATTACAAAATAGCACGTAGTCGTACGCAGAATCAAAAGGACATGTCCCCGAAAACCGACCAAAATATAAGATTGGCGATAAAGTCTATGTTAAAGAATCCCAAATCAAAGATAAATTACAAAACAAATTTAACGGTCCATTTGAAGTTAAAGAAACTTTTCAAAACTCAGCAATTTTGAATAACCCTGAAACAAAACAAACTTCTAAAGTAAATTTGACAGGATGAAACCGTACTTTGAAAATTGAACTTTATTTTCAGGTTTCTCCTGCTGTTCGGATCAGCAATATCTCAGTACACGATAAAACCAATAAACAACACCGTAAGAGTTTATTATCATCGGGATACAGATATAGTAATTTCCCACAAGAATTGGACACAACTCGTACACAAAAATATATCCACCTTTAACACGGCTCTAGACAAAAACGACTAAATCTTTCACACGATTTTTAACAAACTCGATTTGGCATATCAAAACATGATAGCCTTCACAAGCGAAGTTAAAACACACCTTAGTTTTTTAGAACAGATATTAAAAACCATACATAGTAAATCCGACGAGATATATTTTGATACGAAACGTTACAAACGCGGAATTTTAAACGGCATAGGTACAATATTCAAATCAATCACCGGAAATCTAGACGCAGAAGAGAGCGAGTATTATTTAAACTGCATTAACAAACTGAATCAAGACGAACATCAGCTAGAAAACCTAATCAAAAATCAAATATCGGTCACAATTTCCATTATTAAAAACCTCAATTTGACCATTCAAAAGTTACAAATCGATGAAGAGACATTTACTAAAGATATAAAAGAAATTGAACGCGAAATCCTAAGTGCCGGGCATGATATGCAAATAGCCCATATAAAACTGAAATTCTTAGGTATTTGCGAACAACTCATGGCAAGTTACCTATTTATTGAAGATCATTTAAATGGCAGTTTAAATTCTATCACTTTCGCAAGACTTAAAATAATTCATACATCAATTATTAATCCTCAGGATCTAGTAAATTATTTGCAAGAGATTTCACAGAACTTACAGAGGAACAATTTACCACTTCCAATTAAATTATCAAAGGTTGCACAGTATTTAGACATCATTGAGCTGAAAACTTTTCAGGTAAACTCAGAATTAATATTTGTATCAGACATATACCTTTAGTAGACCCTGCAACATATTCCCCTTTTAAATTATATCCCATTCCTAACTTAACTTCAATACCAAATTATGTCTAAATTTATTTGCATACCCAATTGATAACCACGCCATGCGCGAAGCCCGTCTTTTCAAAAACCTCAAAACTCTGCCAGAAAACTGCCAGACATCGTTCATCATCAGTCAAGGCTATAATGTCCAAAGGTTAGAAGAAAATGTATGGTTAGTGATTAACGCGGAACCTCTACATGTGACTATCAATTGTCCAGAGAAAACTTCCAAAACTGATGTCGCCCTCAAAAACTCAATTATAAAGCTACAGACAAACAGCTACGCGTTTGTAGGCATCACAAAAATTCAAGCCAGTACGAATAAGGTAACAGATGAAAAAGACGACGGTCATCCAGCCCAAATCCCATACGAATGTTGCAGCCAAATCCCAGATGAAGTTCGAGTGCCCAATTTGAAACCTCTAAAATTAAGCAACTTAAATACTGAGGACCTCGAAATTGCCAAACACAAACTGGACCAATATTCAAAAGACCTAGATGACCTAATCAACGAACCCTTTATTACGAAACACATCTCCTGGTTCACCTACTTCACAATTGTTCAAATGCAGAGCACGAAGACGAAGATTAGCCATTGGTGCCTCCACATTTCCTCCACCTCCACCGAGGCCTAGTAAACCTCCCAGGAGATTTAGCAGCCTATTCCCTCCACGAAGAAGACCTCCACTAAGGAGAGAAGATGAAGAAGACGAAGACATAGAACTCAGCTAAACCCAGACTGTTTTGTGTTTTTGTTGACTTTTGTGCTAAGACTCTTCAGTGAATTTTATTACTCACTGTATTTTATAATCCTGTTAATTTCAACTTATTAACATTTGATTGCTTTCCTATTTTTTTGGGTTTAACCCTTCCATTTTTACGCTTAGTATGTTATATTTTATATATAGTGTTTTTCTACATTTTTACATTCTTATAATTTTACAATTTTTCATTTCTTTTTATTATTTTTAAAAGTTGCTGTATAAGCATCAACTTTTTTATAAAGGGGAAGTTGTTATATAAAATAATGGCATGTTAGCCAGGAAACTTAGAAATTTTATATATTTACAGTTAGCCTTCACAGGATCTCATATTATATATAGCAACTACTCTTCTTCAGTAATGCAGCATATTCATATTTCATGTCAAATTCTCACAAGCTTCCTTTGTTCTAGAACTCTTCAAGTCAGCAACTCATAAGTTATAAATATATGTAAATTGTATTTTCAAGTCAGTTAATAGAACTCACTCATTAGAACAACATTAAACCAGGATGTAATATCCTTTTGTAAATTTTAATAAAATAATGTAATTTTTAATAAAGGTTTTAAAAGTCTAAAGTGTAACGTGTGATATAACATAAATATATATTATATTTTTTAAGTGCCACCCCCTGAGAGGGGGTGGCATCCATCCCCTATAAATTGGCACGCTCCTGCACAATATAGAAACTTTTTTGTGAAGCATTTACTATTATACTGCCAAAAATGAACGAAATCCGTTCAATATGACATTATTCCGAAGTTAAAACCGATAGTTATTATACTATAATATCAGTGCTACCTTTTAAATGTGAATCAAATAGGTATTCGCAATCGGTCACACCCGACTGCAAATTCCACTCGTTTTTAAGTTATTTTCAGTCCATTATTATTTCAGAGATGTATTGGAGTCAGTTCAAAGACCGGTATTACCAAAAGAAGATTACGATAATATACACGTGACAACGCTGATGGATACATTAGATACTTCCCAATCATCCGAAGAAACCCAACAGGCTATGGCTGGCACTGTAACAGCAAAATATGTTGATGCAAACCCTTCTCATTATTATCAGGGACAAATCACTACGTTTTACCAATGTGACATAATCCAATACATTGCGGAGGTAGGTAAACTTTTAAAAAATACATTAATTTTTTAAAAAGCGTTATTAAAAAATAAACTGGTATACATGTGACAAAAACCTCCATATCTGTGATATTACAGTGGTTGGATATAGAGTATGCGGGGTGCGATAGAAGAAATTAGTAACAAGCAGTTCTAACTCGGCACAATTATTACGGGAGCCCACCTTAACTGTACGTGCACCCCCCCCCCCCCTTGGGGACAATGTTTTTCATAGAGATTAAAGCCTAAGGAACAATTTTAGTCATGTACCCCAAAAAAAAAGACTGGCTGTACTTTTAAAATGGAGTCCATGTTTATAAAAAAAAAAAAATGCAAATATTGTTTTTGTCATTTAACACAAAAATTAAAAAAGGCGGAGAAAAACTTTCTGCAGAAAAAAACAAAGTGCATATTTTCTACAATTTTGTTCCTATACAATATTTGGATAGGAGTTACCATTTTCCAAATAAATGATTCAGCTCTTAAAATAAAATATAAAATTCAATATAAAACGTAACTAACACCTCATTCCCTTTCAGAATCACTATCGCTGTGTCCCGATACATCGAATATTTCTTTCAAGTCTTCTTCCTCTATTGCTTCATTTATGATATCGTTATCATCCTCACTTTCGTCTATATGATTTGATTTGGATTCATCTCCTGATAGTCCAAGAAGTTTAGCATTTCACTTCGGAAATATTTATAGTGAGATATAAATTGATGTACACGTATCTTTCACCTATCCAAACAATCTGTGAAAAGTTCCAAAGGTGTTTGCATAACTTTTGACAGCGGAAAAACGGTCCAAAAAAGTACCTTTTTTCGGTTATTTGGCAATATCTTCGTTCCCATCGATCCTACAGCTATGAAGTGTACTTATAAAGAAGAAAGAGCGGAAAATTCTCTCTAAAAAAGGTGACATAAAGTTTATCGAAAACACTAATAGTTTTTACGTAATCGGGCATTGAAGCTCTGGTAAAAATTTTGTATAGATATTTTAGTGCATGTAATGATCAAAATACAGTTTTCTGTGCGTTATCTTCTAATTTTTACAGTTTTTATAGGAATTGAGGTATGAAAAATGGTATATTTCAGTCAACAAAATTTATTATTTATTTATTTAGATTACACAAATCTACAAAAAGAAAGAAAGGTTTTGTCTTAAGGTTCTCGTCTAACTTTTTAGAAGTATCTTGACGCGCTGAAGCCAATTTTGGAGGAGAAAAATTTTTCTACCGTCTCATTTTTTCTCTACCACCCCTTTTATCCCCTAAAAAGGGCAAAAAAATGTCTTGTCCTAAGGTACTGAAGTAACTGAAGTATTTTGATGCGCTGAAGCCAATTTTAGACAAAAAAAATTTATATCGTGTCAGTTTCCCTCTATCACCTCCTTTTATCCCCTAAAAAAGGCAAAAATGAGATCTTGCTTGTCCCAAGGTTCTGATTAACTTTTTCAAAGTATTTTGATGCGGTGAAGCCTATTTTGGACAAAATATTTTTTCTACCGTGTCAGTTTCCCTCTACCACCCCTTTATTCCCTAAAAAAGGGCAAAAAAATGTCTTGTCCGAAGGTTCTGACCTAAATATTTTTTCTACCGGTTCAGTTCCCCTCTATCACCCCCTTCATCCCCTAATTTTTTTAAATTAATTAAAAAAATATTTTGAGGTTTCCGGTTCTTGTACACACACTAAATTACAATTTTTTTTTCATAATAATGGAGTGGGGGTGGTAATGGGGGTGGATAATGCCAAAATTTTTTTTGAGACATTAGCTTCTCTTGTATATACTAAATACCAATTTTATGAACTCTTACCTGCTTGATTTACCTATTTACCCCAAATCTACCAATTTACCTCCCAACCCTTCGACGGAACAAGATGAAAATATAATCTGTTCTAGATCTCGTTAAAGTACATATGTGTACCAAATTTCAAGTCAATATCTCAAACGGTTCCAGAGTAAACGTGACAGACCGACAGACAGATCGACAGACAGACCGACAGACAGACCGACAGACAGACCGACAGACAGACCGACAGACAGACAGACAGACAGACAGACCGACAGACAGACCGACAGACAGACAGACCGACAGACAGACCGACAGACAGACCGACAGACAGACCGACAGACAGACCGACAGACAGACCGACAGACAGACCGACAGACAGACCGACAGACAGACCGATAGACAGAAAATTTTTTTTCGCTCAAACTTAAAATCTTGACGTTTCATGACATTCTAAGCCTATCTGAGCAATAAAAATTTAAAAAAATTTTTTTTTCGTTACTATACTTCCACTGGATGTGGAAGTAATAACTACAAAAATTATGTTTGGTAATGTAACTCAGTCTTGACTTATTTTTTGACATTTTCTTCTTATCCATCCTCGATTTATTCTTCATTTTACCACTGGACTGGTGGAGAATACCAGGATTCGGAATCATCAATAGAGGTTGTTTCTGGATCGTCGATGTCAATTCTTTTTTCGAGATTACGGTCTTCGATTGAGGCAGCATTCAGGCAAGATGTCCCATGACAGTTGCCACAAACTGCTCAACATTGCAGTTCCAACTTTCGACAGCTGCACAAAGCGCCACATCCTTTCGAACAATTACAAAAAATCATGTTCAAAAGACAATCCGGGGCAGGAGGTTGCGAGGTTTTTATTGGCTCCAATAAGCCGTTTTTGAATACCCATTCCCAGTCTTGAGGCTCGTTTCCTAACCACTTCTGCGCCTGGTAGTAGACACGATATAGGTGCTCTTTAGCCGCATCGACTGGATCGACTTGCTTCTGCCTACAGCTTTCATAAAGCACTGGTAACGGTATTCTTCCAAGTCATCTTGGTTAACCGGAGCGCTATACATAGCTAGGAAGATGCGTATTCCATCCGAAGAAACTGATTCTTGAGAAGCATCACTGTGGTTGAAAATTTGAGCTGCAGTACGTAAGTCTTGATGTTTCGTGAAAAGTTTCAGAGCTGTAGTTTTCCCTTTTACTCCAGTCGAATTAGACATCATAAAAAATTTTGCGTACTGCGGACTTTTTTTTGTGGAAGTTGTTTAAGAGGGCATAATAAGCAAGCACAGAAAACTACACCCTGCTACACCATGTGCGTCCCCTATTTTTAGGAGTTGAAACTACATAATATATATATTACACATTTGCCGTAGGACAAACGGTTTTGGCTGTACGAGACCGGAAAGGTCGCGCTGTCCGAATTTGGGGGGTCTTCTGTACAGGACAAACGGCTATTATTTCCAATCTACAATACTACACATACTAATGCCCTTAAGGAGGGATGATGATTTGTGAAAAAGCTTTCATCGAATACCGCACGGTTTTCATGATACGGGATGTTGAAATTTTGAAAACTCCTTTTTTAAGAAAAAAGTGAACCTACTTTTTTTCGCTCATTTTTTTTTTCATGTGTGCACGACCCTAATATAAGAAAATTTACGTTGGTTTAATTTTAATACATTCGTTGTTTTAGGAGCTAGACAGCAAAATATACCAAAAATGGCTATTTTGGTATTGTTGCATTAAAAAAACCAAAACCAGTATAATTCTGGTAAGTGTTGTTGTTTATCCTAAAAGTCCAATTCATTGCGCATGGAATAGTATATTGTGTATTTAGGTGTGAAAGCAATACATTCCCGGACGACGATGCAAATTGTTGGCCGAGGCGCTAGCCGAGGTCAACAAGCATCGAAGTCCGGGAATATGCTTTCACACCGAAGTACACATACTATTTTTTCTGAAATCACAATCAATATTATTATAAATTAATGAATTTGTATTAATGCATCACATTTCTTCATTACAATCTAACTGTTTACTAATAAATGCAATTTTAATGTGAGTTGGTTTGTCTGCGTGTATTTATTTACTGTCTAAAATATACATAAAAAATCGTACGGGAATGTTACTTTCCCGGCCTAGGCCGGAAAGTAACATTCCCGTACGGTTTTGTTGATCGTTGCTTGGCAACGGATCTTTCCTTGTCTGTTTTCTGATAGTTTCTTAGCAACGAACTAAAATACTGGAATTGTGCATTTTTCGATCTGAAATCGCGCCGAAAATGTAGCCATTGCCGATCGATGTCAGAAAAAATGTGTTTTTGTATTTAAATAGGATCAACACTTATTGTGTAATAACGATTTATGTCTTGTGTTCTCCAGTCTCTTTTTTCGCATTTTTTTTTTTTTGAGGCCTTATGGTTCATGGTAGGGCAGAAAGCAATATATACCTGAACAAGTCACATATTAGGGTGTTAAAATGGATCTCTTGTTAAAATGCGATAGGACGTATCGTTTTCGAGTAAAACGCACTTCTTTGCAAAAAATTATTTCAGATCACACTTTTCATCGACTGACTCACTGCTGACTACGAAAAAATAAAACTATGTGTCGCTTCTTGCTTTTTCTATTTATGAGGGACATTGCTAAGAATGAAGGGACTCGGATGGAATAGGGGTTCTCACTCCCCTATTTGAAGGTTCACGCTTGTCTCGAATCATCATTGCAACTTATTTTGTGTCTATAACAAAATCCACAGTAATTTTGCCTTCCTCGAGAAACAGCTATTATATGTCCATTTCATCGGAAAATGATTTAAAAAAACAAACTCCTAAGAAAGAAAACACCAAAATGGAAAATTTATTTATCAGATCACAATTCAGAACACAATAAAAACTCAAAGCAAACATAACCAAACGAAAACGGTACGTCCTATCGCATTTTAACAAGAGACCCATTTTAACACTCTATTATGTGTCCACATGTATAATGCTTTCTTCCCTACTATGAACCATAAGGCCGCAAAAAAAAATTGTGAAAAAGGAGACTGGAGAACACATGACATAAATCGTTATTACACAATAAGTGTTGATCCTATTTAAATACAAAAACACATTTTCTATGCGCAATGAATTGAACTTTTAGGATAAACAAAAACATTTACCAGAATTATACTGGTTTTGGTTTTTTTAATGCAACAATACCAAAATAGCCATTTTTGGCATATTTTGCTGTCTACCTCCTAAACCAACGATTGTATTAAAATGAAACCAACGTAAATTTTCTTATATTAGAGTCGTACATGCACGAAATAAAAATGAGCGAAAAAAAGTAGGTTCACTTTTTTTTTAAAAAAGGGGTTTTCCAAATTTCAACATCCCGTATCATGAAAACAGCGTGGTATTCGATGAAAGTTTTTTCACAAATCATCATCCCTCCTATTAGTATGTGTACTATTGTAGATGGGAAATAATAGCCATTTGTCCTGTACAGAAAACCCCCAAATTCGGCCAGCGTAATCTTTCCGGCCTCGTACAGCCAAAACCGTTTGTCCTACAGCAAATGTGTAATATATATATATATATATATATATATATATATATATATATATATATATATATATATATATATATATATATATATATATATGTGTATATATATATATATTATGTAGAGGAGGGATGAATCTTCAAAAAGTGTAACTAAGTAAAGAGCCCTACGGGCAATAGGGAAACAGATATGGACACATAAGTAAAATTTCAAAGTTTCAACCCCTAAAAATAGGGGACGCACATGGCGTAGCAAGGTGTAGTTTTCTGTACTTGCTTATTATAACAACTTCCACAAAAAAAGTCCGCAGTACGCAAAATGCTTTATGATGTCTAATTCGACTGGACTAATTATGAAAAAGAGCAGATGTCTTGTCACATCCAGTGAAAGCGTGTAGGAAGAGAAGATTATCTCTGGACCTCTATTCCGTAAAAGCGTGAAAGCACATTCCCGTGAGAAGTGGGCGGAGTTCACTTTAAAATGAATAAAACGCTATTCTGTAACTACGGGAGTGATCACCTCGTACGAAAAATGCGCTAGCTTGCTTCTACTGAACCTCTATTCTGTAAAAGCGTGAAAGCACATTCCCGTGAGAAGTGGGCGGAGTTCACTTGAAAATTAATAAAAGTCTATTCTGTAACTAAGGGAGTGATCACCTCGTGCGAAAAATGCGTGAACTTACTTCTACTGGTAAATCGTGAGGGAATCCGTCAGCTCCCCGGAAGAACGGCGATCCTAACCGTACTTTTATGACAGTTTGCGTCGGCCAAAAATTATTTTTGTTAAAACTGTGACTCGAATAGACATTGCGGAGTTGTTCATCGTCAATGAGTTAACAATAATATAATTCTTAGCAAATATTACAATTTCTCTTTTATTTTATCTTAGTCATATTTTTTTAAATATATGTTACCAATAACGATGGTATATTCTTAGGGAATTTTTGGTCAATAAATAAATTCTAGGTATTACGAGGTCTTCCTGATGCCGAGGAGGATTTGCAAGGGGAACGGCAAGTTGTACTTCATAAGATTAACCCTTTTGACCATTAACCGACCGAGCATTTATAAGAAGGGTCAGCAAAGAACTTGCCCGTGATATAATCCTTTCATGCAAGCCCCCATACGACGTTCAGGAATCACCATCGAGCATAAAGTAAATACTATCACTAAGTTTCTTCAAAGGTGGACCCAATAAAATAACAACGGAACACTGAACAGCTGATGCTTTTGCGCCAACCTAATTGGTTGTAAATTCGGCTATTCTCGCTGAATCACTTCACGTTCACCACCTATTCACTGCACTTACAGAATACAATGTAGGAGGGTCGGGTGAGATGCGTGTGATGGGAGCTCTCGCTTCGCACGATGAATGCTCACTTTCCCCATAATTACGGAATAGAGGTCGCTGGTATATCGTGAGAGAATCAGTCAGTTCCCCGGGAGAACGGCAATTCTAACCGTACTTATATGACAGTTTGCGTCAACCAAAAATTATTGTTGATAAATCTATGAACCAGAATGGACATTGCGGATTTGCTCATCGCCAATGTGGTAGTAATAATATAATTCTTAGCAAATATTACAATTACTCTTTTAGTTTATTATACTCATATTTTTTTTAAATATACATTACCAATAACGAGGTTATATCCTTACGGAATTTTTGGTCAATAAATAAATTCTAGGTTTTACGACATCTTCGTGATGCCGAGGAGGATTTGGAAGGGGAACGGTAAGTTCTTCATAAGATTAACCCTTTGCATCATTAATCGACCACTGAACAGCTGATGCTTTTGTGTCAACCTAATTGGTTGTAAATTCGGCTATTCTCGATGAATCGCTTCACGTTTATCACATATTCACTGCACTCACGGAATGCAATCTAGGACGGTCGGGTGAGATGCGTGTGATGGGAGCTCTCGCTTCGCACGATGAATGCTCACTCTCCCCATAATTACAGAATAGAGGTCCAGATGTCTTCGTATTTATTGAAACTCCGGGGGCGAGCGTAGAGGCGAATTCAATGTGAATATCAGTCGATATTCCGTTGAAGCAACGAGCGCGGTTAGTACTTGGATGGGCTCCCATCTTGGGAAATACAGCGTTCTCGTCTCACCTTCTACAGGCTTGTATATCAGTGTATACTCGGAAGTTACGTAATTTCAGACGAGGATTACGTAGTGAATATACCATCCTTCGGAGGGGATGTAAAGCAGGCGGTCCCTTGTCTATTAAATGTTAGGCAAGTAAAAGATCCCTACTCTTCTTAAGGGAAGAGGTTCGGCAAAATTTCCAGGTTGGGGGTAGCTCGTCTCCTGGCGTCGGTGATAGGCCCTGGTAGCGGAAATAGGCCGACGTCAAACAGTTAAAAAAAAAAAATTGAAACTCCGAGAAGAGTACAGCTTTCGCTGGACTTTTCCTTTGCCTGGTTTGAGAAAGAAGATCTCTTCATCAATCGGAGCGCGACCAATCAAAATTGCCAAAAGGTCTACATCTTCTCCAACAACAACTGTTCTATTTGTGCGTGAACATTCCAGAGCTGTTTCAATGATTAAAACGTTAGCATCGCCTTGCGCCTGTTTAACGACAAAATTGTTGGCTTCGAACTTAACAAACAACACTGAAATTAATCTGCTTTTGTTGTTACTGTTGGCAGTGGCAGCAGAAAATTCATCGGGGGGGGGCAATAGAACCGGCCTCCCCAGAGAATGAGGAAAATTTTTCAGAAAATGGTTGAAAACGGATGTGAATGTAGATTCCTCTATTAGATAATATTGGCATTAATTACAAAATATTTATTTCAAGGGATAATATAGACTGCTTTTTACTGCTTCTTTATTTTTTGGCTCATGGAAGACGGCTGGGGGGGGGGGCGGGCCCCATGGCTGCGCCCATGACTGTTGGAAAGGAATTTTTCCTGGCTTACAGTGACATTCATCGTCTCATCGAAGTAAGTATCAACAGATGAACATTTTGCTGCACGACGACGTTATTCCATGGCTTTCACACTGTTGGTGCTGTTGTTGTATCCATCGAAGACTACGACATCGAAGGCGCAAATGCTATTTGCACCGCCACACAGAACGCACCACGCAGCGCCGCGGAACCACAAAACTTAATCTAATGTTTCACGCCTTTTTCCATGGAAATGACTAGTTCTATCGATAAACTTTATAATCTTTTTCGTAGAGAATTTTCCGTTCTTTCTTTTATATAAGTACACTTCGTAGCCGAAGGATCGATGGGAACGAAGATATTGACAAAAACTTTCTTCGATAGAAGTGTAGTATTCATTTACTTACAAGAATAGCTTAATAACGCCAGCCGTTTCCCTAAAAACTGCCTTTTCCCAGTCAAGATTTTTAGTACAGTGCGTTTTAATAGATGGTGCCACTTACAGCAGCATCTGCATTATGTAACCAACATAATCTTAAATTTTTCAGGTTTATTCTCATTTTTAATGTTTGTATACACATTTTTAGCTTGGAGCCGTACTGGCTACAAGCAAATATTTAAGAATTTACGTAAATAATTTTTCAATATTGTTGATTAATAAAAATAGATTACAGGTTAGATTTCCAACCTACAAAAAGAGTCCTATTTTATTAGGACAAAATATTTAGAACTTCATAAATATTACACTGAACTAGATTTTAGTTGAGAACACGGGAACCAGACAGAAATGTTAATAACAGCTGCGTAATACTCTTAAACCTTAAAAAACACATATTTTTGAGGTTAGCTGTGACGTCACGTGCAGATGCCCTATAATAGCCACACTGCCGACCCTTCGCCCCACTTCAGCTTTAGCTTTACCGATGAAACTTTGTGATTGGTGTTGTCTCCTCTTAATAAGTATTGTAAATATAATATAATGTACCTAGGCTGGAAGACTCGTACTACTACTACTTATTATTATTATTGTTATTTTTTTTTTAGTTTATTTTATTTTTTGTTATGTTAATAATATAAAGTTATATTATACGTCTTACAATAATTATCACAGTTATTTCCTCTAAATGATTTACCGATATATGAATTTCCATGTTTTCTTAATTTTGGACTCATTTATCTGGAAAACTCCTATCAAAATATTGTATAGAAACAAAACTGTAGAAAATTTTATGCACGTTGTCTTTTGTGAAAAAAGTTTTTGTGTTAAATAACAAAAACAACATTGGCAATAGTTTTTTTTTAACATACCCAAGTAGCAAAATGGAATCCTAAAGAAACTGAATTATTTTATAGTTATCGTCTAGCGCCGTTTGAAGAACAGTTTTATTTCTTAGAGTGTCCAATTAAAACAATTTTATCGTATAAGAGCACGTTTCTATAATATTGTTATGTAAATGTTCTTATAGCTCATATTATAGGACAAAATCTTATTGTACTACTCACAAATTTTATAACATTTGTATAACATTTTATACAACCATCTATAAAAATATTTTAAAAGAATTGTATAAAAATTATATTACAATGGTATACCTATTCTAACAACTTTTAATTTCTGCATTAAAAAATAGTTGAATGGAAGTTGTATAAAAAGCTGTATTAAAGTTCTTTAAGCTAATTTATAAAACTGTTCTTACAGTAGCAGTATACAATAGGCATAAAATCATTTTATAATTAACCTATAAGTACACCAGTTTACTCTATTATAAATACCTTATAGAATAAAAATGTAATCCTCGAACATAAAGTTATCGGAAATTCTGAGTTATAAAATCTGTTTGCACATAACCCCATTTTGTCATAAAAATTAAACTAATTTTACTAGTCAGTTTTAAAAAATATATCGAGCAATATCTCAGTGGATGAAAATTAAAGAAGTGGATTTTTTAAAAGAACAGTTAAAAAAATTACCATCAAATTCTTGGGAGTTACTAATAATTCATCTAACTGCAACCATAGGGCTAATTTGGAAATAAAAACAGTATTATCTACCACTGCCAGGCATCATAAAAATGATACTCCAGTAGAAGAGCTGCTATTCAACATTTTTTCTTGTTATTTTGTGCAATTACAATATGCTCCTCAAAAATGTATACATTTGTTTTTGCTTTCAGCCGCATCGATATTTGAAAACGATGTTGAGATGTATAGGGATTTTTATGGTGAAGATATAACAAGTAACGTACACCTACACAATCTCTCACACTTAACTCACGAAGTAAAAAAAAAATTGGAGTGCTATCAACATTTAATGCATATCCTTTTGAAAACAGACCTTTTTATATTAAAAATTTACTTAGAAATGGAAATTGTCATCTACCACAAATAGCTAAAAGATTAGGTGAAAGGCTAGAAGTTGATAGATATCAAGTTCCAAGGGCACAAAAGTTTCCAAATTTAAAAAATGCTGAATTAACAACTAACAACAAAACATACTAACTAAATGTGTTCTATTTTGTAAGTTAGGTTACTAATGTCTAAGTACTCTATACTGGAGTTGATTCCAACAGAACAGAACAGAATAATTGTTTAGTGCGATATATACATAGGTTACGTGATACATTTGTTTTGTAACGTGGTTTGCGGACGAACTACAGGATAACCATGAAAGTTAACACGGGGTTGCCACGTTATGCAAAAATTGGATAAAATTAGGGAAAACTATGTTTGGCCAATAAATTACATTTTCTTCTTCTTCTACATGGTATTGAATCCGAGAACTTTAGCAGGCCGACACACAAATCATCGTGCTAAAGGTATCACTCAATATTTTACATGTTTTCAATCACTATTCTTTACTAGTTTGTAGATTGATTTATTTATTGTTTGTAATGGATTTATTACCCACACTTTATATCTCTCAAACTATTGCCGGAGAAATGGAAATATTAAAGACTGCTAAACGGGATTTAAATCTTATTGGTATAAATAACCCTCAAATGCATAACAATATATTGGATCAATCAATAGCATTTCAATCAGCTGTTAATGTGCTAAATTTTAACTATAAAAAATAATGACAATTGGTAGCAAACTCACATTTTCATAAAATGTTGGTTAATTCGTGTACTATAAACTCGAAATTAGAGGAAAATAAATTTGACTACTTACTTAAATTGTCGTACTCTATAAAAAATGTGTGAGAAAATAGTTTAATATATTTTGAAATCTGGTAACCTCTAAAATTTATCAAAGTTCAACTTGGTTTATTTCGAGAATATTTTTATAGCGCCTATAGAAAAAACATTATAGGATTTTAATATCCTATAGAGTTTCGAATAACACAAAAGCGTTGTATAACGTTTCATATGGGACAAAATTATCGTATTATATTACGCCATATTTACTTAAGGATTTAGCTGTTCATCAATTGCCGCCATTATGCAGAATTCTCATAGAAATGTATAAATGTCTATTAAAAATTAACTTTTCAGAGAGGCAAAGATTATTTTCTTATTAATTTAATCAATATTTTGTTTAAACCGAAAATTCAACCATTTTAAATTTAATAAAATATATTTTTTCTTCAAGCGTATTAAAATGTTTAAATTATGTCACCAAAAACAGAAGTAGAAGTAGAACATTGTTTTACTAGTAACAAAATGTTAGTACCGAACGCCACCGTAGTGGACATTGTTTTACTAGTAACATAATGTTAATACCGAAAGCCACCGGTGGCGCGCTATCCACTAGCCACTTGTCATATTGTGTCAACATGTAAGACTGTAGTTTGAATATTTGTACATTTATGATAAATAAATGAATTTTTGCGTTTTAATACGCTTGAAGAAAAAATAGTGTATATTACGCGGAGTAGAACGCCTTTTTTTGTGTTTCGCCCAGTTTGCAAATCCTGGGCTCAACACAAAAAAAGAGTGCGTTCTACTCCTAGTAATATAATATACTATTTTTAATCTGTAATAAACCAAACGCGTATGCTAAACTGAGGCCCTTCAGTTTTTGCTAAAAATATATACATATTTTGTCAGAAAATTTCGCCGCGCAAAAGAATTTTCTTGCTACTAGCGTGTTAATTATACTGCTTAATAACGGGATTTTACCATGTTTAATGGATCTTGATCGCCATTATTGAGGTGGTTCTTTGAAATAATAACTACACAACATGTTTGCGTTATATAATCATTCTTGCAATAACTTTGTTCTGAATTTCATCACTAGAAAATAAAATGATTGTATAAATTTTTGTTAGTGAGATACCGTCTACATTATAACTCACTTATACAATTACTAAACAATAATTTTATAGCAGTTGCCAAGTGCATATGTAAATATGTTGTATAAGTAATCCTGAGGATATACTTATAGGACAGTTTTATAATCATCACGTAAAATAGTTTTATAATGGTTGTATGGTTTTCTAATAGAATTCCTATAATACCAAAATGTTGTATAAAAGTGGGCCCTTTTTAGTTGTATAGACATTGTATAATGGTATTTAACTGCCTTATACAATTTTCATGTTTCTATAAAATATGTTGTATAGCAATTCTAACAACCTTTTTAAAAGTTATTTTGCTACTTGGGTATGGCCGCCATTTTGAAAGTAGAGCCAGTTTATTTTGGGACATGTCTAAAATTATTCCTTAGGCTTTATAGTACAGTTGATAGATAGATTTTTATCCGAATAAGTGCGGGAGTATTGAAACTCTGGGAATTTGTAGATTTCGATGCCCTGAATGAAATAAGAAAAAATGCAAAATGTGACCTCAGCCGCCGGCGAAGCGAGATATTTTAAAGAAACTGTTTTTCTGCGCCATTTTTTCAATATGGCGGGCCCGGCGGCTGAAATCACATTTTGCATTTTTTTAATTTCATTCAGTGCATCGAAACCTACAAATTCCCAAAGTTTCAAAACTCCCGCACTTATTCATACTAAACCCCATGTTTTATGCTCTCATCGCTGTATTGAAATAGTTTTTCTCATTTTCAACAGTTTCATATTTCAAATTGACAACTGAAAATTAATTCCAGAAATTGTCACTTCGTGAGATACACTACAAAAGCATGAAAAATAGGAAAACTACAAATGCTTATATCTTCCTTAATTGAGGTGATGCGAAAGAAATTAAAGGGACGAATGTTAACGGCAAAGATTATAAGAATGATAATATGTGTAAAAAAATCAAGAAACGCAGTTACTTTTGACATACGCCCCTGTGCAATAATAAAAAGAACAAATATCAAGGTAGAACAACACGACCAAATGCGTTAATTTTTTTTCCAATGATATAAAACGTCTCATAAAAATTTTCACTGATACTGCCATAATTTAAACATTTACGAAAACAATAACATCTACATATCATAATCGTAAAAATTAGCTATACCACGATTAGTGAGAAACAATATATACAGCTATCAACAAATTTTACTGATTTCCACTGTCATATATTGTCGTTGTCGAGTTCTGAAAGAGTTTGTTTCATATCAGTAATCATGGTATAGCCACAGAAAAGAGAACTACCAGAAACGTCACTTGGGCTTCCCGCCAAAATTCTATTGCCGCCATTTTGTTGTTGGTACATCCGTCAGTTCATTTCAAGATCTTGAGTTCATTTATGTTTTAGGTTAAAACAAAAAAATGACAGTCTTTGACATAATACCGAAATAAATTCTTGAAATGTTTTAGTTTTATTGTGCTGTAAATATTAGTAAAAGATCATAGCGGGAAAGTGTCGTTAATATAGTAATTTTTATTAGCGATATGAGTAAACGAGGTGGAACCGTTTGCTCTGTTAAGGAATGTCCAAGTAGTACGACAGGAAAAAACATTAGTTTATTTACGTTTCCTAAGGATCCCCAAAGGTATTTTATTATTGTTGTAAATTATAGGATATTTCCAAGTAATTGTAAACCGTTCTTCTTTTAAGGTCCGTATTTTAGTTGGAAGCATGTAATTAATGTGGGAATTTGGCAAGTAAAAGTTCAGCCGAACTTTATAAAAATTTTAAGTTGTGCGCACGACAAACATGTTTGTATATCAAAATAGATTGCTACCAACAGCACTACCTACTATTGATGGTGACCTCAACTTGATGGTTTAAAAAGAAAAAAAATTAATATTCCCCAAAACAACCTCCCAGTAAGAAATTACAGATTTTCCCAGATGAGACATTGTATTGACTTTATATTAAGAATACAATTGTTCGTAGAGATAATTTATCCAGTTTACTTTAATAGTTTTAATACCCATTATAAATACAATTCTTCGAATAATGTAATTGTATTCAGCATATGTAGTTTGTTTATACACATGCTGTTTAAATTTCCCGCCAAAATTACCAACAACAAAATGGCGAAGGTCACGAAAAAACATCAAAGGCGGTACTGAGAGTGCAGCTTCTGGTAGTTCCTTCTTCTGTGGTATAGCGTTGTCTCTATAAATAAAACCGCTGCCCAAGGAATCACTACTTCCACATCCAGATTTTCTGTCCAAGTCACTCACAACGAAAAATTTTGTATGTGGAAATAATTGTTTATGGAACTTTAATAATATAATATTTGAAATCCTCTACCCCAAAAACCCATAAAACGATACCCCACATCGGTAGTGAGGTGGGGGTGGTGATAGGGGTTGGTAGTGGGGGTGGATAAAATAAAAAATATTTTGAGGTTTCTGGTTCTTGTACACACACTAAATTACAATGTTTTTTCATCCCCTTTAATAATGGGGCGGGGGTGGTATTGGGGTGGCTAATGCCAAATTTTTTTATGAGACCTTAGCTCCTCTTGTATATACTAAATATCAATTTTATGAACTTTTACCTGCTTGATTTACCTATTTACCCCAAATTGACCCCAATTTACCCCCCAACCCTTCGACGGAACAAGATGAAAATATAATCTAGTTCTAGATCTCATTAAAGTACATATGTGCACCAAATTTCAAGTCAATATCTCAAACGGTTCCAGAGTAAACGTGCGCACAAAGAAAAGTTACAGACAGAGAGACAGAAAATTTGTTTTCGCTCAAACTTAAAATCTCGACGTTTCATGACATTCTAAGCCTATCTGAACAATAAAAATTTTTAAATTTTTTTTGTCGTTACTATACTTCCACTGGATGTGGAAGTAAAATTAAAATTGTAGTAAATATACGTATATTTGTTTTTGTTGATACATGTTCATATTTTATGTGATTTATATATTTTTTAAGTATATATGTAATTATATATTTTTATCGAATATTTTTCTTTTTTTCCTTAGCGACTCAATGGAAACTTCTCCATTTTGGATCGAGTTTTCCTTTTTGTTTCTTAGCGACACCATGGAAACTTTATATAGCGACTATAGCGACTCACTCACTGGAAATCGAGAAGTTTCCATGGAGTCGCTAAGAAACAAAAAGGAAAACTCGATCCAAAATGGAGAAGTTTCCATGGAGTCGCTAAGGAAAAAAGAAAAACATTCGATAAATATATAATAACATATATACTTAAAAAATATAAAATCACATAAAAATATGAACATGTATCAACAAAAACAAATATATGTATATTTACTACAATTTTAATTTTATTTATAGCGACAACGCTATAAATTTGTCACCAAATTTATAGCGTTGTCGCTATAAATAAAATTAACATTGTAGTAAATATACGTATATTTGTTTTTGTTGATACATGTTCATATTTTTATGTGATGTTATACTTTTTAAGTATATATGTTATTATATATTTTATCGAATCGAATGTTTTTCTTTTTCCTTAGCGACTATAGCGACTCACTCACTGGAAATCGAGAAGTTCCAAAATCGAGAATTTCCCAAGGAGTCGCTAAGAAACAAAAAGGAAAACTCGATCCAAAATGGAGAAGTTTTCATGGAATACAAGGGGGTGTATATAGCGACTATAGCGACTCACTCACTGGAAACTTCTCGATTTTGGAACTTCTCGATTTCCAGTGAGTGAGTCGCTATAGTCGCATGAATATACGCCGATAATGAAAAATTCGATATGATTACCATTTATTGTCAGTGCGATTTCAATGACTGGCTAGTTGGTATGATACCAGTGCCATTGAAACATACACACACACACACACACACACACACACACACACACACATACAGACACAGTGCAATTTAGACGCTGAGATGGCAGTCACAGTTTACAGCGAGCCAGATGCTGCGCAGCCATATCAAATTAGAACTTAGTTCAGAATCTAAAAACATGGGGTTCACTTTAAAAAAAAACTAGTACGGCTAGGGTATGTTAAGGATAACACAGCCCCACAAAAAAAAATAAAAGTTCAAAGCAGCGAACCAGACCCATGTATCCCTATATATTTTCGGTCGCTGAATCCGAATCCGGGGTCAAAAAACAAATCGTACACCCCCAAAATCATTAGCTAGAGCCAAAAAACACCCCTGAAATGGGATAAAAAGAAAATTAAGCTATCAGAATAGTTGTTACTTCTTAATCAATCGAATTATACAAATTAAGGTTAAACAGCAGCCTACATACAATAGATATGAAAACTAGCCCCCATATATAAAAAATCGATCCAAAACAGCAATGACTGTTGAAAAAGCTCGAAATGTCTAAGTTTGTTAAAGTGTTAAGAAACTACATCAGGTCCGACGTAATCTTCATAAACTGCCCCTATAGGGTTGAGAACAACCACCTTTAAGTTCACGAGAAAGACAAGAAAAAACGTAAAATCCAACAGGATTTCTATTTTCATGGATGATATGATTGGCTGAAGTTGCGTAGTACTCTAAAATAGAACCAGAAACTTACGTACCATCAACATCCCTCAGAGGGTGTGAAAACTACCCCCTATGTAAGATTTAACTATAAAAAGTTACAGTGACTTCTATAAAAATTCGAAACACCTTATGTGGAAGAGAGAAGAAACTAGACCATGTTCGACGATGTGCTTGAAAACCACCCCCACGGGGTTGCGAGATACTACCCCTATATCTGCAGGATGCTGGAAAAACAGAGAGAAACTAACCGGATTTACATTTTTATGGATGCTATGATTGGCAAAAATCGCGTTGCACACTTAGAGTTTGAAACTCATGTCCTATAAATGTTATTAAGTAACACCGCCACACTACCGTAATTCAAGATGTAACGAAAAATCTATACTGTTGCTTATTCGTTTCATTTTCATAGTTTTTTTTATAGGGGTGGCGTCTCTCAACCCCGTGGGGGTGGTTTTCAAGCACAGCATCGAACATAGTCTAGTTTCTTCTCTCTTCCACACAGCGCAGGTATTTCGAATTTTTATAGAAGTCACTGTGACTATTTATAGTCAAACTTTACATAGGGGGTAGTTTTCACACCCTCTGAGGGTTGACACTGTAGAATGTTGATGGTACGTAAGTTTCTAATTCTATTTTAGAGTACTACGTAATTTCAGCCAATCATAGCATTCATGAAAATAGAAATCCTGTTGCATTTTACGTTTTTTCTTGTTTTTCTCGTGTCCTTTAAACTTGGGGGTGGTTGTTCTCAACTCTATAGGGGCAGTTTATGAAGATTACGTCGGACCTGATGCAGTTTCTTATCACTTTAACAAAACTTATACATTTTGAGCTTTTTCAGCAGTCATTGCTGTTTTGGATCGATTTTTTTATATATGGGGGCTAGTTTTCGCCCCTCCCTGGGAGGTGTGTTTCATACCTATTGTATGTACGCTGCTGTTTAACCTTGATAAGTATAATTCGATTGATTAAGATGTAACAACTATTCTCGTCTCTTAATATTCTTTTTGTCCCATTTCAGGGGTGTTTTTTGGCTCTAGCTAATGATTTTGGGGGTGTACGATTTTTTTTGACCCCGGATTCGGATTCAGCGACCGAAAATACATAGGAATACATAGGTCTGGTTCGCTGCGTTGAACTTTTATTTTTTTTGTGGGGCTGTGTAATGTAATAAAAGTATAGATATTATATTGAATTATGTTAACCAAATCGAAGAAATCTCTTTGAGATAAATTCAGAGAAACTTTCGCATAGAAAAAGACAGTGCAAGTAAAATACTAAGAAAAAAAAAAGAATTTAGATCCTACGGAATGAAGAAAGTTCAACATTTAAGTGTCATAAAACTGAAGTATGTTGTACTTCATACCATGCTTTGAAAAATAGTCCCATGAGGTAAACCAGAAAAAGGCAAGAAAGCTCAAAAATTCAGTGACCGGACCGCAAGACATCTCTCCCCTCACCCGTTTTTGAGGACGGGGAACACGATGGTGATAATATTTTCTGACCTACCCTTCACCCACTACCCCCAAACAGGAAAAACCACTCCTGTTTCCGATTTAATGGTGTTATGGCCTAAATTGAGATTTGTTCTTTTTAGTTTTGCACAAGAGTATTTGTCAGAAGCAACTACGTTTTCCGAATTTTTGTATACATATTCTTCTTAAAGTCTTTGCCGCCAACTTTCATCTTTTATTTTTTTTTCTCATATCTCCCCAAATAATATATAAGCGCTTATGGTTTTCTTATAAAAAAAAGTAGCGCGACCCTGATAAAATATACAGGCTATATAAGAGCGCCAAATTATGGATTATGTACATATATTTCAACATTGGTTTTAATTCATAATATTATTTTAGTTTGAATTGGTCAAACTTAAGAAACACTTTAATGAACTCTTTGATGATCTGGTGAAGCAAAAGTCCAGAGATATTGACTATGTAATAGAAAGGAACACACGCCTTCGTCACATACTTTCGGAGATCAACTATTTTTCCACAGATAAAATCGATTTAGAGATTCCTGATCCCGAATGGAAACAAACTGAACAACCAGAACTGATTACAAAAGTCACTGATGAGGAAATGAGTGTAACCCCTTACATTTCGCCCAGTCATCAGGCTATTCTTGACGCCAGAGCTGCAGAGGAGGAAAGAATTCGTTTGGCACTACTTGCGGATGATTTTAAAGATCGGGCTTTAATGACGATGATGAATGGGGTTTTGGAAGTGAGATGGGAGGACGAGTTGAGAAGAGATGTACCTATTCCAAAATGCATGGTAAAATTATTTATATATTATGAACTAGCTGACCCAGCAAACGTTCACTCAAAGAAAATAGGTAAATTCAACCGCGCCTATCTAGTTTCATAGTTAAATCAATCAGAGAAGAATAGTCATACAACTTTATTTGTTTTCGTAAACAAACAGTAGTTTAATAATCATATCTTCTTGTAACAAATTAAATAGTACAATGACATTTTTTTATGTTCACTAACCATTTTCAAATTGGTCTACAATTAAATAGTACGACTTTGTTTTTTGTTCACCAACTAATTTTTAGGTTGATCTACACTTTATTGTATGATGAAGTTTTTTTTTTGGTTAGCCAAAATCTCAGTATTGAGATATCAGACCACCCAAACCAAAGATTAGAAATCGTTTATAAGATCCATCCAAATATATCGATGATCCCTGAGAGAATTTGAACATTGCAATCATGTTATTTATTAATTTTCTATAAATTCATAAGAGTATAAGATAATGCATGATTGATTATTGTCAGTGATTTGTATGTGGCGTCATCTGGGAATAATTTCTGTAATACACTACGTGGTAAGCAAGCAAATTTTATGGTAATTCTTTTAGTACTTCTAGAAGACGACAATAATATTGGTTTGTCTACCAACTACAATAATACAGCGAACTAATACTGGGTTAGAATTACAATTCGATAATAGTTAAAAATAATATATACTATTATCTAGTTTAATTTGACAGAATTCAACAAAATAATAGTCAGACGAACAAAACAATAGTCTTATTCATCTATTTTTTAAGTTAATGTTTGTTTTGTTGTACGACAACTTTTTATTAATTAAAATAACAATCACCTCTTGTTTAAAAATACCATCAATATAGTTTGGTTTAACAAAATTAACGATATTGTCAGTTAACCATTTTTTTTTGTTGAATTTACCCATACTATTTCTTTGAGTGTTGTTTTGCCATATAAATTATAAATTTTTGTCCAAAAAATAAAAAGAAAATTTCTGGATAGGGCCACCTTATCCCCTAGGGGTATAAAAAATAGCCTACGACCTATTCTCAGACCTACCAAATATACACCAAAACATTCATAAAAATTGGTCAAGCCGTTTCGGAGGAGTTCGATAACAAACACTATGAAACGAGATTTTTATATATTAGATTTATAGCTCGTATCTCAGGTTGCAATTCCAGAAACATGGTTATGAACCACGGTATATTAAATAGGGCATGTGCATCATATAACTAACATAACCTCAAATTTTAAGTTTTTTAATTTTATTCTCACTTTTAATGTTTGTATACGCATTTTTAGCATGGAGCCATACTGGCTTCAAGAAAGTATTTAAAAATTCACTCAAATATTTTGTCAATATTGTTGATTAATAAAAATAGACTGCTAATTATAGGTTAGATTCCTAACCTGCAAGATGCGTTTTATATTATTGTGACAAACTATTTAAAACTTCATAAACATTACGTTGAGCTAGATTTTGGTTGAAAGTACAGGAACCAGGCAGATGTTTTAATAATAGCTACGCAATACGTGTCAATCTTAAGAAATATATATTTTTGAGGTTAGCTGTGACGTCACGTGCAGATGCCCCATAGACGAATTTCCATGCTGCATGTAGTGTTGCATATATAGAGCCCATGCACCATTTAGTTTTTAATTTAGATATTTAATGTCAGATGTCACTACACTCTCGTTTCACTAAACACAAACGAAAGGCCGGAAATGTATGCAACAATGTATGCACGTATGCCAGAATCTGCAAAATTATCTTTCTGTGCGTAAGTAACGACGGACCCTATTGCTCCTGCCATCTATTACATTATGTACAAAGTAAGCACTTATGAAGCCACTCTGCGGGCTCTTGTCGCATTATTAGGCCTTTTCATCATAGAAGCGCGCATGTGCTGCCGCTATGTTTGTTTGCGGAACTATGAAATGTTCGGACACTTGATTGTCAAACTGGCTGGACCGGTATCATTTTTTCACATTAGTTTAGGCGAAAATGTGATTGACTGTGCAAAATTAGTACACAACATTGTGGAAAAACACATTTGCGCTCAATTAAGGCGCTGGCTCAAGGAGCCCTAACCCCTAATAATTGTCGTTCAAGCCTGAGTCGAACCCGCTTCATCCGACTGCACATTCACCACGACGCTGCGCGGCGTGATTATGCGGTCGGCTCTGAACCGGGATCCGACTCTGGCGGCCTAAAGGCTTACTTACGCCTTTTAGAACAAAACTCCAATCTGCGACAGACACAATATTAAAATATTGCTCTTTCTAAAGGGGGCGGAGGTTGTTCATACATGTAACAACATGTATGAACATCAGACAGTGTAATGTATTCCTGAGCAAATTTCGTTGCTTTGGAAATGTAAAAAATTTACCTTTTTTATTCCCTGATGGTACAGGAAACGAAGACCGAAAAATCCCCCAATTCGGAAATAAATAGTGCTCAACGGATTATTGTTTTAAGTAATAGAGTTGACCCTTTCCACCCCCCCTTCCGCCTAACGCATGAGGCCCACGGCTGGGGACTTTTGGTTTGTTACTTAGGAGTAACATACCAAAAGTCCCCAGCCGTGGGCCTCATGCGTTAGGCGGAAGGGGGGTGGAAAGGGTCGGTTTGTAGAGTGTTCATTATTATCTCGAAAATTAAGCATCCTAGCGAAAAGATCATCCTATAAAAAATGAAAGAAAATTAAATGTCTACAAAAAAGATCCTATTCATTTTTTCACTAAAGGCAGTAGTTAAGGGTGTACGTGAGTTTGAAAATGCGAATAGCTGGAAAAACTGTGTATTGTGGGATGCTTAACAAGTAGAAAATTTTATAATATTAAGTAACTGGTCGAGTTCATCGTCAAGATCATCATCATCGTCGTCGCCGTTGATGCTGACGATTGGAGAGCCATTGGTACACGAAGCGCGGCAACTGCTGCACAAGCGAGCAGGGTATGCCTGCTTTGCGGCCCCCGCAACCATTTGTGCACCCGCAAAATATGTTATTTAGGACGGATTCTGGCGCAACTGGATCCGTGTTTGTGACAAGGGTAAGGGTTTTCTACTTGTTAAGCTTTACCTCTTACAATACACAGTTTTTTCAGCTATTCGCATTTTCAAACTCATGTACACCCTTAACTACTGCCCCCAGCGCAGCGAAACAATAAATAGGATCTTTTTTGTAGACAATTTAATTTACTTTCATTTTGTATAGAATGACCTTTTCGCTAGGATGCTTAGTTTTCGAGATATAACTAAAAACCTACAAACCGACCAATTCCATCCCCCTCCCGCCTAACGCATGAGGCCCACGGCTGGGGACTTTTGGTATGTTACTCCTAAGGGTCAACTCTACAACTTAAAACAACAATCCGTTGAGCACTATTTATTTCCGATTAATGTCTTCGTTTCCTGGCCTATGAGCCTGGTCGAAGAAACCAAATATGCATCTCATCTGTTGACAAAGTAATTAGGAGAACTAATAAGTCGGTGTCCTGGCCAACAACAACTACTCGAGAACCAAGCCTTGCTTTCTCTATAGCTGCTGCTACGATCGACACATCAGCATCAGCTTCGGCCTCTTCTACCTAGACTCCCCCGACTTCTTAACTGGACGGCTAGATATTTTATAAGAAGTTTTTTATTTGCACTTGCGTTGTTGTGGTGACATTATTCAAAGTATTCTCACTTATGTTTATATCTGCTGATGTCCTTCTTGCTGCTCTTATTTCTTGTTCGTTCCCCTTCGTTGTTGGGTATACAGGTTAACCATCAAATACCACAACGCAATTTTCGCCATACCGGCTAATGATGTGTGAGGTGTAATGGTTAATAATGCCTGAGCCAGACAATACTGTGAAGAATATGTCCCCCATATACTTAGGACGTAAATACAGTTGTCTATTTCTGGTGATTCTTCCATTTTAAAAGCTGCGACAAGTGATGATTTCTTGCCTTTCCTCATACCAACCTCATTGAAAAGAGAAGTAGGAGAAGGTGCGAGTTCGTATTTGAAACATTCTTTTAGCTCCTTTGTTCCTTTAACTACAATGCAAAGTGTTTAAAGGACAACTTATAATTCAAAAACCGTTCGATTTAGAAAAAAAAATGTTACTATCAAAAATTTTTCCTATCTGCAACGGTAAAGGATTTATATACAAAAATCTGAAAATGGACCGCCATTTTTCAATATGGCGGGCGCAGCACAGCTTAGATTTTAGGGGACTTTTAGTATATTCAGTAAGATGATAACTGCAAGATCTTCACCAAATTTCTTGCTTGTACTAATTTTTTCAAGGTTCGCATACTTTTAGGCTTATGTTTCTTGCACTAATAGTGCACTTTTATTCGACTAAAATGATTAATAACTTAGAAAAACAAATTTTCTCAAAAAAAGTCATTACTCAATATCTATTTAAAATCACGTTTAAATAACCAAAAATATTTATTGGGATGACATTCGGTAAAAGTGCTCTTTTTTGGAAGAACTTCAATATATTCGAAGGGGGTTACCCAGTTCCCTTTACCGTTAGTATTAATCGTATAATATACACATTTATTCATTTTAGATAGAAAAGGAGCCCGAAAATTTCAGTGAAGAGGATCTGCATGCAATTAAAGACTACGAGGAGAAGGTTGCACATTTGGATAGTGAACGGGAGAGATACAAAAACTTATTAAGAATTGAATTCACCAAAATTAGCACGCATGTAAGAGACGTTGTCAGAAAATTTAATGCAAAAGTTGCAGACTGCTTGACATACAAAATAAACGTCGATTCAGCAGGAAATCAAGAAAATCTCAAGGTTAACCGAAATAGATACAGACAAAATTTAAGAGTTCAACTAATGGACCAGCAGGAAGAAATAGAGTAAGAACATATTTTGATTCCTAAATAAGTTGGTGAATCTGGTTTAAAAATTGTCTACATTGATATTGTGATACTTGAGTTTGGTTTTTGACAGAAAAATATGATTCTACTTTTTGTCTACCTGTGTATTTTATTGAAGAACGTAGATGGATAGATACATCTATACGATATTCCAGCTTCTAATTAACGTAAAATGGTCTAGTTTTCTCAATTGTTTACTTTTTGAAGCACTTTAAACACATAATAAATGTGTTTGGCTGGATGCATATTTTTTATAAAAAAAAAGGCATTACAAAAGTTTTAAAATAATATACAAAAGTGAAAGCACGTTTAAAAAGTTCCAGTTTAAGGAAAAATGTGACCAAATGGCAGTTTTTCTTTAAATATAGTTTTTAAGAGAAAATAATTAATATTTCTATTTTATATAATAGTTTACATCCACAGTTTACCTACACAACACAAGGCTTTCTGAGTCCAGTGCATCAGTCATTACAAATGAGAAATGACGGAACCCAGCTATAGTGAATGGATTTGAATGATTTTTTTTTGTTGAATTTCTAATGTCATATACTAAAAAGTTTATCCAATGAAAATTACCGCAATTTCAAAAATCCGTAAATTAAAAAAAAATAATAAAATTTTTAGAAATCTCAACGAAAAATACAATTATCGGAATTATGTAATATTTCTTTTAAGAAAATAATGATTGTTATAGTTTTCGAAGTTGTTTATAAAGAATTTGTAAAAAAATTAGACTTTTTAAAATTAATTTGAAGAAGGCAGAAGCTTCAAAAAACGAAATAAATGAATAGTACAGTAAGTGAAGCTTTTAAATTCTAACCCGAAAACGATGTAGGTACTGAATTTCCAATTTTTTTTCTTCAACATGCTTCATAAAGTATGTACATAAGAATTTATATTGTCATTTTTTCTGCTTTTTGGTTAGGGGGTAGTTCCCTTCTTAAGGGTTGTCGCAAAAAAACACAAAATATACATAGTCTGATAGAGAATCAAATTATAAGAAAGAAAGATCTTATACACTTTTTTTTCTAAAATGCATATTTTTCGAGATATTGCGAATTGAAAATTACAATTTTTACCTCCTATACGTTTTTTTTAAATTACTCGAAAAATGTGGACTAAGAAAAATGCAACGGTACAAAATTAAAGCTTTTACGAAAACAAATTGAATGATTTTTCTTTTTTTTTTTTTCTCCTATGTTTAGTTTTGCAAATATGGCATTTTTAAATGGCGCCGAAATGTCCAGAAAAAATATAGGACGTTAAAATCTAAAATTACTCAAAATCTACAAAAAATTGTTATTCTTCTAAAAATTAAAGGTATTAAAATTTTCTTTCGATTGAGACGTATTACGACCTTTCATACTGAAAACTAAAAAAAGTTATAAACAAAAAAGCAGAGCATTTAAAAATGTTGGCGCCATTTTTATAGGCTTATTGCTCTAATTTCTTATTAATTATTATTGTTTTAAATCCTTCTATATATCGCATATTATTACTAACATTCTCAATTTTTTTAGAATTTTTAAAATGAGCATTTTTCATTCTGTACCCATTTTCAATAATTAAAATTTTCATAATTTTTTTAATAAAATTTTTGGAAATTTCTCAGAAAATATTTTTTTATAAAAAATGGCAAGAGTACAAAAATGAAGCTTATAAAAAAACGAATAGTTCGTTTTTCTTTTACTTTCCTACGACAAACCGTTCCAGAAATACAGTGTGTCCTCGGATGGACTTAACTATACTTACAAAAATGGTTATTTTCAATTTTTCGAAAAAAACTTATTCTTCATAATTTCTTTTGCTTGTTATATAAATACGAGTCACATTGAGAAAATTTGATTTTGTTATACAGGGCGCGCAAAAATTATAAATATTTGAATTTTCAAAATAAGAAATTTTAAAATCAATCTTTTTGAGGCAATGGAATAAAGGAGCTTAAAAACAGTAATCGCAAAGTCAAATAATTTTTTTTCATGGGACTTATTGTTACTAAGTTATTTGATATTAAAAATGAAATCGATTTTTCCCCATATCTTGTTATCGCTTAATATGTCAATTAATATCTTTAGAAAAATTTTGACCCTAGAGCGGCGCATTTACTTGATCAAGTGTTATGGTATTGGAGAAGTACTCTATAAATACGCGATAGAAGTTTTCCACAGGAAGTTTCCAGGTGTACAAGTTACTGTAAATGCTTTAAGAAATATGGTTCGTAAATTCGATGTTTATGGTGACGTTAAAGATGTGAAAAAAACAAAAAAAAGACATGATGAAAATGATGCTACAACAATTTTAGTGTTAGAATCAGTTCGCAATAATCCCCGACTTCCTTTGAGAGCAAGAGCGAGTCAGGTGGGTGGTGTATCTAAAAGTCACGTACACAATATTCTGTCCGCAAATTTTCACGCTTTCAAACCAACCTTTATCCATAAACTTCAAGAAGGTGATGATTCACATCGACTTGAATTCTCTTTACTAATAGGTGAACGCATAATGGAAAGCTGTAATTTTCACCATCATATAAGATTCAGTGACGAATCTACATTTACAATAAATGGGATAATCTCCAGTCAAATTTGTCGCTTTTGGGGACAGAAAATCCACACTTCAGGAGTCATACAAACAGCCAAAAATTTGAGAAAGTCAACGTATGGTGTGCGTTAACGTTCAGTAAAGTAATTGGTCCATTTTTCTTGGAAGGAAGGCTTAATGCAAATTATTATTTAGAAATTCTTAGTGAATACTTTTTGCCACAAATGGATGAAGTAAGTTTGGAATTTAGAAGAAATATGATATTCCAACAGGACGGCTGCCCAGCGCATAGTGCAATGATTGTCACCGATTGAACATTTCCCCGAAAAATGGATTGGGCACCATGGACAGATAAACTGGCCAACGCGGTCTCCGGACCTCACCGCAATGGATTATTTTCTGTGGGGGCATCTTAAGCCAAAAGTGTATGCAACTGACATGCAAGATAATATTGATATTTAAAAAAACAGAATCACTGATGCCATTGCTACCGTGACACCAGATATTCTTCACAATGTTTATAACGAATTACGAAAAAGGATGGAGAAATGCGTTGACGTAAGAGAGTTTCAGGTTGAGTAAGGACGTTACTGTATAAATACTTTAGTTAAATAAATACTTTCTCACATTTAATTAAAAAAAAAATTGTTCTGTCTATTTTTAATATCAAATAACTTAATAACAATAACTCTCACAAAAAAAAATTATTTGGCTTTGCGATTACTGCTTTTAAGCTCCTTAATCCCAATGCCTCAAAAAGTTTGATTTTAAAATTTTTTATTTTGAAGATCCAAATTTTTATAATTTTTGCGCGCCCTTTATAACAAAATTGAACTTTCTCAACGTGAATCGTATTTATATAACAAGCAAAAGAAATGATGAAGAATAAGTTTTTTTCGAAAAATTGAAAATAACCATTTTTATAAGTACAGTTAAGTCCATCCGTGGACACACTGTATAAAGGTTTAAAGATGACGCTTGAGCGCATACGCAAGAAAGTTATGTATTTAAAATTGAAATATCTCAAAAACTATAAGATTGACAAAATCATGATATAAGAATGAAATGAAGCTTATAAAAAAAAACGAAGAGTTTGGGTTTTATTTTTCCTACGGCAAACTGTTCCAGAGATATGACAGTTTGAAATAATGTTGAAACTTTTCAGTTTGTACGCGCATTTTATAGGTAGAGAAACGAGCAATAGCCGTCTATTTTTCGAAGAATACGCAGAAAAAGCGGATTGCATTGCACTTTAGCATGTTTGGAGTGCAGATTAAAAATGTTAATAAATTAGTTTACTTAATTGTATTAATTTGATTTATTTATAACAATCTGTATTTTTAATTAAATTAAACATATTACTATACTCTTTAATGACCATTTTTAATCCACCATTTTTTTTTATAAATTTAGACGTCATAATCATATTCAGCAACCTAAAAATCATAAGTATATGGATTTTCGTGAATTAGAAGAATTATTAATTTTTCAGTATTTAAGGCTGATTTTCGTCTCATAAGTTTTGATCTCACAGTCATATTCAGCGAAGTCAAAAACATAAGTCCATGGATTTTCGTTAATTTATTAGTAAAATTAGAAGAGTAATTCATATTTCAGTTTTTAGGGTTGGTTTCCACCCTTAAAAATAAAAATCTGGTAATGCGACAATCTAGATTTTAAAAATTAAAGTTTCATTTTCTGACAAATTCTTTATAAACAACCACGAAAACTATAACAATCGTTTTCTTAAAACAAATATTTAAAAATTTCGATAATTGTATTTTTTGTTGAGACTTCTAAAAATTTAAATTTTTTATTAATCTACGGATTTTCGAAATTGCGGTAATTTTCAATGGGTAAACTTTTTAGTATATAGCATTAGAAATCCAACAAAAAAAATCATTCAAATCCATTCACTCTAGCTGGGTTCCGAGGTATGAACCTAATTGCATTGGACTAATTGACGATTTGCATGAAAGAAAGTTTGGTAAAAAGTGTCATGACGCACAGTATAATGGTATCACTGTAATTCACTGCACATGTTGACCAACTCGTCTAATTTCCAAACTTTGCAACAATTAAATACCTATAATATAATAATCATAACATTGTTTTCATTATCTTTAATGTTAAACCTACTTCCACTGAATATAAATCATCTTTATTAGGTTGTTTCGTAGTCTACAATATTTAAAAAATGTCAAATTATGCAATTTGTCAATCACTTCTGCCAACTCTTCTAGTAAACTGAGAGTTGGAAACAGTGTTTGACAAATTGCATAATTCGACATTTTTTAAATATTGTAGACTACGAAACAACCTAATAAAGACTATTTATATTCAATGGCAGCAGGATTAACATTAAAGATAATGAAAACGATGTTATGATTATTATATTATAGGTATTTAATTGTTGCAAAGTTTGGAAATTAGACGAGTTGGTCAACATGTGCAGTGAATTACAGTGATACCATTATACTGTGCGCCATGACACTTTTTACTGAACTTTCTTTCGTGCAAATCGTCAATTGGTCTCCATAAGAAGGATACCCTGGGACGTACTAAAATGGTCGGATGTCATAAAATAGGACATTCTAAAAGGGGATGTCTATTTTTCTATTTATTTTATGTACTGGGATATCCAGGTACGTCAATTTGACATCCCATATCCCGATTGTGTTATGTGTGTGTGATTCCACCAAGTTTCATTAAAAAAGATTTACCAGTATTATACTCTTCGCAAGAGCGAAGTAGTCATTCCTTAAAGCGGCTTTACATTTATGCAATGCAATGAAAAGGATGGCATGCACGAAAATTTTTGCACCTTGAAAGCACTTTACACTACTGCAATATTTTCTGAAATCTTTGGGCCTACCAACCAAACGAAGAGAAAAACTTTTATGAGGTAATGTTTGCAGTAATCAAGCAAATTATTAATCCCCGATTCTGATCTGTTGGTACAAAATAATGACGTGCTTATTGCTTACTTTCGTGTTCTATTGTGTTTTCTACAAACAGTAACTCTCTAAAATATAACTTATGTTTGTTGCTTCAGTTCCTTTAATACTTGGTTGGCAACCCTAGGGTGACCAAATTTTTGTGCTGGACACTTCTGCTGGGAAAAAATTGATGAGTGTGGGGGAGCAGAAATCCGAAAAATAATTTCTTGATCCCAACATTTTTTGATGAACGAGAGAAAAACTATTTTTGATCACAGATAGTACTCCAAAATGCTGGACTGTCCAGCGAAATTCCGGACGTATGGTCACCCTAGAAATATTCCCAAATAAAGTAACTATATTGCATCTGCCATGCAATCAAATTAGAACCGGCGCTAATTCAATGCAATGAAAAATATTGCCATCAGCTGATCGAAATAGCTCGATGTACGCATGCGCGCAATAAAAATTTGCATGCCAACTGCAATATTGCATTAATGTAAAGTGGCTTTTAGGCAGCGGTTTTTTAAATCTAAGGTACTGCCACAAAAAATCGTTTTTGCTGGAAAGTTGTTACTCCAGAGATATAAAAAGATATTAAAAAAACATAACACGTCCAAATTTAATATTACAGCAACAGATTTTATTTGTTTCAGCCGTTCTTTTGAAGCCACTGAGTTAGCTTTAGAAGATTTGCGGTACACCATATCTTCTTTAAGTGAAGGCCTCAACGAATGTCGCACCGACTTAGATGTTTATCAGCTCAAAGAAAAGATTTTGGAGAAAGCGTTCAAAAAGGATATTCAAGAAATGACGCCACTTATACAAGAACAAGCCATCAAAATCTACAAGTATGAGTTAATTTATTTAATATCATTTTAAAATTAATATCAAGAACAGTCATATATTATTAAAATGATTTACCCATATATCCAATAGGGTCTTTCCACCCAGTGGGCTTTGATTATATCCTTTTAGTGAAGTCAAAATACATTTCGAATGGAATTGTTTTGTTGCAGCAACTTTATGATTTTAGTTTGTTTTAGGTGTGACAAGTATAATGAGAAATTCTCGATTAAATCTGCCCATTGCTTCATATAAATTTTAAACAATTTATGTTTGAACATTGGAATTTTCTGCTTTTTTCGTTATATATCCAATCCTAGTATTCCTAGCAATCGCATCGAATTGATTTTTTATCAAATAAATCAAGTGTTATTTGAATTTGTTTATAATTTGCAAAATCATGAAAAAATTTTAAAAAATCTGTTCAGATTAATATTTTTTTTTCTTATTATGTACCATTGTATGAAAAAAAAAACCGTCCTATTATGCTCTTAAACAATAAGCGATTGAAATTTCGAATTTCTTTTTTATTTTTAGCCCTTTGTATAAGTTTGGCGCTAAAATTAGAGGATGAAAAATGACAAATAGTATAGGTACTATATATACAAAAATAAATAATAAGTTACATGATAGTGAAATCACAACGTAAAAAGATAACATTACACTACACATTGTTTGATTGATTGATTGATTTATTTAAATACTATTTCAGTGCTACAATTTGATGTACATGCCACATAAACAAATGTTCGTGTGTGGCAGTTTACAATTTGTTAGCTCATATAATATATACACATATACTTATACCTATGTACATACACATATACGCTTATAAACACATATATACATATAAATTCTTATTAAAAACGGTTAAAAGAAACAAGTGGTTATATCTATTCAACAAGCAAAGAAGGGGAAGTTAATATATAAATGTATATCTAATAAAGTACCTGTATATAAGAAGAATAAGCAAGTGGATAATAACAAAATTAAGTTGAAGATGACTGGGTACCCTGATAGCATACATTATAAGTAAACTGAGACAATAGCTCGGTGTGTGCATTTTAATTCATTTTAAAATTTGTAGATATGATGTGTTATGTAAAATCCATTTGTTAACCAAGGTTGTAAAATTAATTTTTGTTTGTGCACTTCGTATGTTAATTGGCAAGAGATTGTAAAGTTTTGGACCCTGGTATACGATAGAGTGTTGTGTTAATTTAGTATTCATAAATGGAATTTCTATGTTTTGGTTATTTATTGCTCGTGTACTAATATTATCGTAGTTGATTTTAGGCTACATAATATGTATATTTTTTCGTACATATAATAAAACCTTTTTTACATATAACTGTTTGACTGTGAAAACTTTGAACTCTGAAAAAATTAAATGTGTTGGATATAAGATATTACAGTTTCAAGTTTTTTTATTGTTTTTAATTATGTATGAAAAACATCAAACCTTCCTGCAGGGGATTGTAGGTGTTACAAATAAAATGAAGGGGAGGGGGAAATTTTAGGAAATTCGTTCGAGGCGTGGAAAGATATAAAATATTGGTGTGCCTAGAAAATGTTAGTTTGTCTAAAAGTGGGGGATAATTTAACGTATAATTATAATTATAAATATATTATAATTTGAATAAAAATAACAAAGCTTGTTTACCTCTATGCACTCAAGACTTTCTATATCGAATCTATAGTCTGTTTTTAAACCAAGAGGACCGTTTAAAATTTACCGCGCTAAATCATACATCTGTGATTGGATCCGCCTTCGCCAGTTTTACACAGGACAACAGTTAAATTTTGACATATAATAAATTTTAATTTCATGTCATAAATTACTTCGTTTTAATTTCTATTTTATTGTTTGCACATTATATATCGGTTTTTAATCTCTTTTGTATAAATCTGAAGGTAAAAGTAGCTAATTACTTGGACCCTTTATATTGTGTAAATGGTATAGATGAAGTATCAAATACATAGAGGTCAAGAAGAGTCGATGCATTATATAATGTAATAAAATGCACACAAATATACTGTATTGGTTGCTCAAAACGCCAAAAGGTTCTAGTGTATTTTCTGGTTACTTCTATGGTGTGAATGGGACTTCTGTATTCAGTCCTCCTGGTTTAAAAACAGACTATAGAAAGAAGATATTGTTGTGGAAACAGTACTGTATGGTAAACTTCATCAATTTGATACGACATAAATTTTAGAAAACGCTTTTGAATATGTTCCAGAGAGTCATACAGGGAGCTTCATTAATAATTGGTCAAACGCTAACTGAAGAATCCTTAGCCCAAAATCTAAAGATTTTACTAAAAACAACTAGATAAAATGTGCATCCTTACTGAGATACATTGAAGTTAAAAATTAAAAAAGCATTTTCAAATATTTTTTAAAATTACTTAATATTCCTTTATCATATTTGGTAGATAGTGTTAGTAGTCTAAGATGCATAATATCAGTGAAAGAACTGGTTCCTCACTCAGTAGGCTAGAACCACCTTTAAATGAAATATGCATGCACTCTCTCAATTCCTACGGGAAATGGTAGCTTTATCTGTCCTGAAACAATTCCCGTAAAATCTGAAATCATTCCCTTGGCCGTTTTCTAAAAAATTGACTTTTAATTTTTTTTTTTTTGAAAATTGATTTTTTGCATTGATAAGCTTGTTAATAAGTCAATCAAGAAAGGAAAATTAAACATTCCAATACAAATTTAATCTTAAGGCAAGTTTGGGGAAATAACATACAAGAAACCTTCATGCTCGACAACTCAAGACGTTTTGATAATAATCGGGTTATATAAACTTTCCAAGTAGTCAATTTAGACAAAATCATTAGATCTATTCTTATGTTATTTTGAATGACAGCAATTTTTGTCTACCAATATATCCGTAACCAATGAATAACATTACTATTTGCGTAACTGGATTTGCTAGGGAAATCCGAGCGCCTCTACTGGCCGTCTGAGTAAACTTTCCATTCACTCAGTGAGATAACGGGTGAATATGAGAACCATACCACCGCCGATGAAGATAACCCACAGAAGAGACATGACGATAACCCAACCACCCACCCATACCCTGCAGGTACCGGACGAAACGCCGTCCAGTACCCGTAGTCACCTAGCTCCATGCAAACCGAAAGTGCTACCAAAGCACTTAGGTCTGCACTTCCTCGAGGTACATAGCTCATCCCTACCTAACTGATGATCCGGATGGCAGGATGTCAATTGACATTCTGCGTACCGGCAGTCAATCCCAGCCAAAAATACCTTAAAGTTTCCGAACAGACAGATGACCCGAGGGGTGACAAGCTGGCGAAGAAAGATCATCAAGACAGAAGAGCGCCAGAAGATGAAGGCCTTAGCCAGCAAGGTCCAACAAGCCAGAACCCGGGGAGGTGGGTCAAAATCATCCACACCGCTCACATTTGTGAGTGGGGTTAATGTAAGTAAGCTCGCCTACCCCGCACGAGGCCGGTCCAGGTCTACAGCGATGTACCAGGGTAAAGAGCAGTAGTCCTGCTCGACCTTATATATCTGAGACCGTCATCATTGCCAAAGAATATTGGCGTCGCTCGGTCAGTTACTCTTTAGAATTCACTAGGCAAACAATCCAAGACTCCAAGAGTGAAAATTTTTTGTGACCATGATTAAAATCAAAGCAATCATGCAAAAACGCACGATGAAAATAGATATTGTCTTTGTCTATTGTGTAAACGTAAGAATCACGGATTGAAGAAGATAACTGATACTTAACTGATAGGTTGTTTGAAATATGTCCGGGTATTCAGAGACTTCAAAAATGTAGTAGATTCTTGTTTTTATCAATGCAAAAAATCAGTTTTCAAAAGAAAAAAAATTAAAAGTGAGTTTTCTAGAAAACGGCCAAGGGAATGATTTCAAATTTTACGGGAATTGTTTCGGGGCAGATAAAGCTACCATTTCCCGTAGGAATTGAGAGAGTGCATGCATATTTCATTTAAAGGTAGTTCTAGCCTACTGTGCTCACTATTGCCAGAGGTTCATGGTTTAATTTTTACGCCACTGACCAAATATTTGTTTTCTTGATTTTCTATTATTTTTCAATAATTTTCACGCAAAAAAGGTAGTCTTAATACATTGCTCTATACTGCCTATTTCTCTAGTGGCAAATCGCGAAGTAAATCTGATGTTAAAAGGAAATCCGAGGAAATCTGGAGAAAATCTCAGGACATTTTTTTTTTTTAAGAGGAAATCTCAGGGAAATCCAAGGAAATCTGTGTAATCTTCGTCAAAGAGGAAATCTGGTGTACAAAATTTTGGATGCTATTTCTCGAATTGAATTCGAAAAAACGGCTACATAGTATTTTAAATTTCAGTGTTACTCATCTCACAAATAAATTCCTAATCACTTTGACCTCTACTAATGCCTTATTGTTTTTGTACATAGTAGGCTCAAACAATAATATTTTTACTTAATAGGCTAATGATATTTAGTTTTTCTAGAACAGTAAAATGTTAGTTTTTCCGTAATAGGAGTTATTTAATAGTTCACAAACTTACTTATTGATAATGCCCCGTTATAATAATTTGTCGAATACGGAAATGTGAAATTATTAATGAAACACTCTGAATATCCGGGATTCCAAATTAGCGATGCATATGCCAATTTTGACTTTACGAAGATGTCAAAAAGCAACAAAATACATTAACATCTGTAAAATCTTTAGAAATCCTAAGAATAAAATGCAATATTTTATATGAAGACTGCACAAATTGCTCAATACGCTTGTTAAATGTCAGTTTGTTATCGAAAATCACCCCGAGGTCTTTGATAAATTCTCTATATTGAGGGGGAGACTATTCGTATGACACCACCTTCTTTATCTTTAATAGATTATTTTGTATTATTACTTCTCAGTCGGTAACTGAATTTATTGCGGTAAAAATTTTTGCATCGGCATACAGTAAGACGTCAACATTCAAGTCACCATATCATTGATAAATAAAGCGAACAGGAGGAGGGGGCCCAGAATGGAACCTTATGGAAGCCCAGAAATGGCCTGAATTTGAACAGATTTGAAACCACACCATTATACACTCAAAGAAATAGTATGGGTAAATTCAACAAAAAAAAATGGTTAACTAACAATATCGTTAATTTTGTTAAACCAAACTATATTGATGGTATTTTTAAACAAGAGGTGATTGTTATTTTAATTAATAAAAAGTTGTCGTATAACAAAATAAACATTAACTTAAAAAATAGATGAATAAGACTATTATTTTGTTGAATTCTGTCAAATTAAACTAGATAATAGTATATTTTATTTTTAACTATTATCGAATTGTAATTCTAACCCAGTATTAGTTCGCTGTACTATTGTACTTGGTAGACAAACCAATATTATTGTCGTCTTCTAGAAGTTCTAAAAGAATTACCAAAATTTGCTTGCTTACCACGTAGTCTATTACAGAAATTATTCCCAGATGACGCCACATACAAATCACTGAAAATAATCAACCATGCATTTATCTTACACTCTTATGAATTTATAAAAAATTAATAACATGATCGCAGTGTTCAAATTCTCTCAGGGATCATCGATATATTTGGATGGATCTTATAAACGATCTCTAATCTTTGGTTTGGGTGGTCTGATGTCTCAATACTGAGATTTTGGCTAACCAAAAAAAACTTCATCATACAATAAAGTGTAGATCAACCTAAAAATTAGTTGGTGAACAAAAAACAAAGTCGTTGTACTATTTAATTGTAGACCAAATTGAAAATGGTTAGTGAACACAAAAAAATGTCATTGTACTATTTAATTTGTTACAAGAAGATATGATTATTAAACTACTATTTGTTTACGAAAACAAATAAAGTTGTATGACTATTCTTTACTGATTGATTTAACTATGAAACTAGATAGGCGCGATTTCATATGCTCTTTTTGGTTGAATTTACCTATCATTTTCTTTGAGTGTACATATTGCATTGTGTCTCTTAAGTAACTGTGGAAAAATGTAAGTAATAAGTGAGATAGACCTGCCATACGAAGTTTACTAATACCGCAGGCATTAGAGACCTGGAAAAATTCATGGTAGTCCTGGAGATAGGCTTACTTTACGTTTTTTGGAGCGCTGAATCCGAATTTTTAACTTCCCACCAAAAGTTCTCTCCGGAACCCCCTCAACTTTAGAAAAAACAATGTTTTTTTTATTTTTTTTTTCGTTTTAGGAAAAAGATACCTAGAAATTCGGAAAGTAGACAAAAGGACCCCGGAACAAAACCCATGAAAATGTTGATTCGGTGGAATCGGCTGAAATTTTGGTATTTTGTAGTTCAAGTCATGCTGATCAAAAGTTCTTATCACATCAAGCCAATCCTATGGACAGTTTTTGAGATACAGCTTGTCAAAGTTAGGTAATTTGCGCCATTTTAGATATTCAAGAACTTTTTACTCCTAAACTATTAACTTTAGCAAAAAATTGCAAGGGTCGAAATATTTTTGTTCTAGTCCAATAAAGCTCAAGAATTTATTACAGAATTTTTTTATCAATTTTTAGGTTAGGTGTAATATATATATGACATATTTCGGCATGCTTCGGTGGGATTGGCTGAAAATTTGCTATTTTGTAGTTAAAGTCATGCTGATCAAAAATTTCTATTGCACTGAATCTATCGCTCCAGGAGTGCCTGAAAGTCTAACAACGAAGTAACGGGTAATCTATATGTACGTGTTTATGAATGGCTTCCAGCGTGTTTGTGTACATGCGTGCATGAGTGTGTGATTATTTTTATCAAAGAACCTGCTCTTACCGGCACTATGTTTCTTATGAGTGCACAATGAGAACAATCTCTACTTTCTATCTGTTTATTTTTACTTTTTGGTGTTTTTTAATATTTTCTTTTTAGTTTTTAAATATTGAGAACATCCATAGGATTTTCAGGAACAAGTGCTCTGTTTCCAGCATCATGTATCGTTCGAAGAAGAATCATTGATGGATATTTTATGTGATTTTCATGCCGTGCGTACCCCAAAAACCATAATACGCTTGTGTTTTCAGCGGTTCCGCATCAAACTCATTAGAACGATTTTTCTCACACTAGTCCTACGACTGAAAGGAGAGAGGACATTTTTTATGTATTTTTAATTAGTGAATGAAATTCTTGTACCAAAGTGAAAAAAAAATAAAAGACAAGAAATTAATGCAAAATATCGACAGCCCCCCTCAATATCACCCACTTACGGTAAAAAATATTTTTAAAAAATGCTATAAAAATAAGCTTCTATTATTGTTCAATATGCGTATAAAGTCGCGTCCCTGTAAATAAAAAAGTTTCTGAAATATAATAATAATAATAAATATAATCATTTTCAAAGGGCCGTAGCTCAAGGTATTTGCGAACATATTTTTGCATGTAGAATCTGCACCAGAAGTTTGTCATCGATATTTCCGGAGAACTCTGTATATACTGGCACATACATACACACAAACGCATACACACAGTATACAAACACGCTGGAAGCCATTCATAAACACGTACATATAGATTACCCGTTACCTCGTTGTTAAGACCTTCAGGCACTCCTGGAGCGAAAACCACTCATAGTATAGACTCAGTGCAATGGGAATTTTTGATCAGAATGACTTTAACTACAAAATAGCAAAGCTTCAGCCAATCCCACCGAAGCATGCCGGAATATGACATATATATATATATATATATATATATATATATATATATATTTAAATAACCTAAAAGTTGATTAAAAAATTCTGAAAAAAATTCTTGAGCTCAATTGGAGTTGAACAAAAATATTTCGACCCTTGCAACTTTTTGCTAAAGTTAATAGTTTAAGAGTAAAAAGTTCTTGAATGTATGAAATGACGCAAATTACCTAACTTTGACAAGCTGTATCTCAAGAACTGTCCATAGGATTGGCTCGATCTAATAAGAACTTTTGATCAGCATGACTTGAACTATAAAATATCAGCCGATTCCACCGAATAAACATTTTCGTTTTTGTTCCGGGGTCCTTTGCAACAAAAAAGGTCCTTTGACATTTTAACGTTCAACGAACGGGAAAGCGCTAGCACGCCTCGGAATATGTGCCTCGGCGCTGCGGGGCTGCATGCACTAAGTTCAAAGTTAAAGATTGCAGGTTTGTTGGGGTTTTCTGAAAAAATAATGCCATAACCATACTTAGCTACAAGTTGAGAATTGATTGTTTTAATGTGAGGTTTATAGTCACATTTAATTTGATCGACAAGTTGTTTAAATAAAAGTCGACACTCATGCTCAGGCGTGCTCGTACACTTCACAGGTTCTTCAGATTTGGGTTTTAGAATTAGAGTAAGCTTTTTCATGCAGGACAAATAATACTGAGCTTGTTCCGCCAGTAAATCACCTTCCACAGGAGTCGAGCGACGCACAATTTTATCACCCAAATCTACTTTCCGATTTTTCGCAAAATCTATGGCTCTATTCCGTCTATTTAGCTGACGCAGATTATACACAAGGTCCTGTCGCTCTGGAGGCAAACGGCTTTGCTGTTCGCCGCATAAAAAATAATTCTGTTTGAAAGAAAAACTCTGTGCCTCGGAGCGCCTTCGCGGAATCACGGGATATTCCGACAGTGGTCTGTTTTTTACATACGATGCAATTAGCTTCTCGTTAACGTAAAACCTTTGACACCTCCTATGCACCACAATCGTTGTACGCCCATTTAAAAGATCATATTTACTGTCTTTCCGCTTTAAACTCGCGGCCTGGAAAGATTTTAAACCTTTTTCCGTCACGTTTACTGTTGTGTCATCCGATAACGGTTGCTCGCAAATGAAACAATTTAAAGTCACATCAACCATGTTTAAAATATTATAAGAACAGTTCTCATGCAAAAAAAAAGTTTTTTAAACCAATGAAAACAATAAACAATATAAACTCAGGATAAAACGCCTAAAAAACTGCAATCACGATCAACATGATGCTATCAATTTTCGAGCTGGTGTTATGGGTCGGGAGGGAAAGGGAAGGGCCTCCTGACAATAGCATGCTAGCTCGAGAAGCGTAGCAGGGAAGAAGATCGAAAGACGAGAATGCAACCGTGGAGTTGCCGTATGATACCTGAACGAATACGCGGCGCCGAGGCGCATGTTTCGGGACCCACTCGCTCTCCTTCCATTACAATGTCAAAGGACCTTTTTTGTTTGAATGTCTGGGTATTTTTTCTCTAAATCGAAAAAAAAAACGATAAAAGACAATAAAACACTTTTTTTTTAAATTAAAGGGGGTTCCGGAGGGAATTTTTGGTGGGAAGTTGAAAATTTGGATTCAGCGAGCCAAAAAACATAAAGTGAGCCTATTGCCAGAACTACCATGAATGAATAGTCCTCCGATTAAAGAACTTATATCTAGATACATAATGGCATTGATTTATTTGTCGCTGAAAGACTCCCATTCTAAGGCACTTCTTCCCATAAGTTGCTGATTGGCCCATCGGCGTATTCGCGGCCGCTCGTGCACGATCGGCTTCAGTTCGATTATCATAATCGCGGTTGACAGTTCGGCCATTAATGTCAATAAATGTTTTTCGTGTTCTCCGACCAAAAACTGGTGAAAAAGTAATTTTATTTTAAGTTGTGATTTGCTTAATACCTAAATAATATTCTCTATTCATATTTACACAGTTTAGTGACAATATATTTTGTGCAAATAAATAGTGAGGTGCTGTGCCGTTTGCAGAAAGCAGTTTAGAAAAGAAGAAAATCGATCGTTCCATAGTCGTAACATGATGAAGTTCAGTTTACAGTTATAAAGTAAATAGCAATTAAATTTTAATATCCTTTCAATACATATTTATCTTACTGTTTTATCTTACTGTAATATCGTATGCCTACATCACGTTATATAAAGAGCCGGTAATGCAGGAATTGCAATAATTCATTTTAATGAAAATATTTACCATTCTACACATTTTCTACACACACAACGCCACTGTTGCCTATGGGATGTGATGTTCATCTATCCATTTTAATGGACATATAATGTGACTATGTTAGGAGCAAATAAGGTATATAGTGAAAAGATAGCCTGTTATGTATCTAGATATAAGTTCTTTAATCGGAGGAATAGTCCATATTAATCTGGGCCAATTGCTGTTGCTGTTTAGTTCAATACAGAGCATTGTTTCACCTACTGTTGTTAGAATCGATACATTGTTATGTAATATTTCTTAAATTATTGAAAAAACAATTTTTAGTGGGTTCAATTTTTTTACAAATTAACAAATTATCAAAAAAATGTTTTTCATAGGTCTAGTTTTCTTTAAAATTTTAGTGCGAATAATTTTGCATTTTTATTTTTGCAGTACGATTGCTATGGCTGGAGATAATAAGGAAAATAGCAGAAAATTTCAGTGTTGAAACAAGAATTGTTGAAATTTTACAAGAAGCAATTGACCAATTTAACTCAAAACTTCTAATAGCATACTTAATAATTCTGTAGATTTTCCGGGTCGTGGTGGCTACTATACATTTCATTTCATTTCCTTTATAATTACCTCTGCTTACATTTAAAGATTTGTTTATTGATTTAAAGAATCAAAACATGTTTATTAGTAATATTTTAGTTAATGTTTTCTTACAGTAATATTACGTTGGCCAACTAAGTATCTTTTTTTTTTAGAGAATACCTTTAGTACAGTAAGCGAAGCAGCAAAAATGGTAAAATTCCCGTCCCGAAAACGATGAAAGGAATTTCCTTAATTTTTTTTGCAATATGCTTTATAAAATACGTACATCGAACTCTATATTGACACATTAGCTGCTTTTTATTTTTAAGCTTGGAAACCAACCACCTAAAAACTGAAAAATTAATAACTCTTCTAATTTTACGAATAGGTTAACGAAAATCCACATATTTATGTTTTGAGGTCGCTGAATATGAATGTGATATCAAAACTTATGAGGCGAAAATATTAAGGGTTGGAATCACCCTTTAATACTGAAAAATTAATGTCTTCTAATTTTACGAATAAAATCACGAAAATTCATATACTTATGTTTTTGAAGTCGTTAAATGTGATTATGAGATCAAAACATAGAAAAGACGAAAATATTAAGGGTTGAAACCACCCTTACTTAAATACTGAAAATTTAATAATTCTTCTGTTACAAATAAATTTACGAAAATCCATAACTTATTTTTTTAGGCCGTTGAATATGCTTATGAGGTCTAAATTTATAAAAAAAAGATGGTGGATTGAAAATGGTCACGAAAGAGTACAGTAATATGCCTAATTTTATTAAAAATACAGATTGTTATAAATAAATCAAATTAATACAATTAAGTAAACTAATTAAATAACATTTTTAATCTGCACTCTAGACATGCAGAAGTTCAATGCAGCCCGGTTTTTCTGCGTATTCTTCGAAAAATAGAACGGCTATTTCTCGTTTCTCTACCTACCATAGACATTTAAAATGCGGGTACAAACTGAAAAATTTCAACATTACATCAAACTGTCATACCTCTGGAACAATTCGTCGTAGGAAAAAAAATAAAAACTCAAACTCTTCGTTTTTTTATAAGCTTCATTTCATTCTTATATCATGTTTTTATCAATTTTATTAGGCCAGGCAACGGATGCTCAAAAAAGGGTGTAGAGGGAAATTTTAGGGACAGAAAATTGACTTCGGAACTTTGTTTGGACTAGTCTGGAGATGAACATATCAAAAGTCCCCACTCCTAGGTGGTGAGCGGGGGGGGAGGGGGGCGCTTTTTTTGTTTTTTCGCTTATATCTCGGAAACTATGCGTCGTATGGAAAAAGGTAATCTATGCAAAATGCAAAACTGCGTATTTACGGTTGTGGCGCCGATCCGATGCATTTTTTAGAATTCTTAACATTCAAAATGTTTTTATTTTTTCAGCATATTTTGGCTTTGCCTTTGTAGCAGGCGAATGTTTTTCTGGTCATAAGTAGATCCTAATTTGTTCTATACTTGAGTAAAATTTCATTCAAATCGGAAACAAAATAAAAAAGTTATAAGGGCGTCTTCATTTTAAGTGAGTCGCACTGTATATTTAAGGAAATGCATGGATTTCGACAAAATATTACGTTAGTAAATATGTCAAGTGTTGTAAAATAAAGATTGTTTTGTGACTGCGATTTATTAGCAGATCATGGTAAACCGCTTTGATAGAAATATTCAAGGTACCTAATACTTTTTTTTTAATTATCTATTTTGGCTGGCGAATATCTCGTAAACTATAACACACAGGAAGAAAATGAATATAAACATTCTTGTAGGAAATTCAATTATGTTTAATTTTGCATAGATTACCTTTTTCCATACGACGCATAGTTTCCGAGATACAAGCGAAAAACCAAAAAATGGGACCTTTAAAGTGCCCTCCTCCCCCCCACCTAGGAGTGGGGACTTTTGATATGTTCATCTCCAGACTAACCCAAACAAAGTTCCGAAGTCAAATTTTCTGTCCCTAAAATTTCCTTCTATAATCATTCGTTGATTGGTCCATATAGTTTTTGAGATATTTCAGTTTTAAATAACATAATTTTCTTGCGTATGCACCAAACGCCATGTTCAAACCTTTAAATCTCTGGAACGATTTGTCGTAGGAAAATTTAAAAAGAAAACAAACTATTCTTTTTCTTATAAGCTTCATCTTTGTACTCTTACCATTCTTTATAAAAAAAATATTTTCTGAGCAATTTCCAAAAATCCGATTTTTTTTTTAATTATAAAAATTCTCATTATTGAAAATGGGTACAGAATGAAAAATAATTATTTTAAAAATTTTAAAAAATTTGAGCATGTTGGTATTAATATGCATTAACAATATCTAGAAGGATATTTAAAAAAATTGAATTAATACGAAGTTACAGCAATAAGACTAAAAAAAAATGGCGCCTAAATTTTCAAATCAGCTTCTTTTTTGTTTGTAACTTTTTTAGTTTTCATTATAAAAGATCGTACTTAATACGTCTCAGTCGAAAGAGAATTTTAATACCTTTAATTTTTACAAGAATAAAAATTTTTCTACCAGTTGTATTTTTTGAGTAATTTTATATTTTAATGTCGTATATTTTTTCTGAACGCTTCGGCGCCATTTTGAAAATGCCATATTTCCAAAACTAAACATCGGAAAAAGAAAAAGGAAAAACCATTCGATTTTTTTTTTTCGTAAAAGCGTTAATTTTATACCCTTGCATCTTTTATTAAAGTCCACATTTTTCGAGTAATTAAAAAAAAACTTCTAGGAATACTGATTTTAGGGGGTGAAAATTGCAAATTTCAGTTCGCAATATCTCGAAAAATATACATTTTAGCAAAAAAGTGTATAAGACCTCTCTTTCTTATAATTTGATTCTCTTTCAGATTATGTGTGTTTTTTGTTTTTTTTTTGCGGCAACCCCTAAACAGGAAAAATGGCAATATAGATTCTTATTTTATGAAGCATGCTGAAGAAAAAAAATTGGACATTCATTACATCGTTTTCGGGCTGGGATTAAAAAGCTTCACTTACTGTACTACTTGTAGTTTTGTTGTATTGTGGCCTCTTGCCAAGCATTAGTGTCTTACATTTTTAGATTACCGTGTACCAGTATTTTTCACGTTTGTCTCTCTCTCTCTCTGTCTTTGTGTACTATTCATTTGTATAAATTGTTATATAGAACCATAATTTCGTAAGCAAAATTTATTTGCCTGCACCCTTATTTGTCTCCTTGCTACATTTATCTTTGCAATGAATAGGTTATTGTTAAATACTTATTTTTTATTTATACTCCAGGCGATTTAGACTTTTGCTGCCAAATTCATGCCATAGAATTTTTTTTTATTAGGTAAATTCGGGTTGTGAAAATTACCGTCCGAGAACTGTCAGGAGTTTGCGCAGTTGCTTTTGATGCGGTCGGATTTGGAACTGCGCAAACTCCTGACAGTTCTCTGATAGTTCTGGGACGGTTATTTTCAGAACCCGAATTTACCTATTGTGTTTATTTGGACGTCTTGAATAACACGTGGTAGTTACGCCAAGGTACACCTGGAGGATTTCTTGAAAATCACGTCGGAAGGTTGCGGAAACCGCGGATTCGCGATTAACTCTGTTTTTATGGCTCTAACGGGAACAACACCTATTATAGAAGTTGTACACCTGTAAATTCTCTACTTTAAAGGTGCTATACATTTTTTGGTATTCCTAACCGTTTTGGAAATATGACGCGGACTAAGTGAAAAATGCATTTAGTTCTGCTCAACCTCTTTCGCACCACATATTTCGCAATTATCTTGCTTTCTATGTCTCAGAATGAAAATTAAATATTGCTGTTATAGAGCTCGGTGATCTTTATTCTCTACCAGAATGTCATAGATTTTATTTACATTTATTTACAGTGAATAAGTCAAAAAATACATTTGTTTCCGCACCACCCTAGAGTAGAGATGGGCACGTGACGTGAATTTCACCGTGTCACGGCGTATCACGGCGTGAGCGTGTACATTTAAGGTACCAAATCACGGAAGATTTCGTGAGTGTGCGTGAGTCAAAAGATCCCGTGCGTGAGATAATATTCACGCCGTGACACGACGCCCCATCTCTGCTTTAAAACTTCAACCTGTCGTGTCGTGACAAGAATAAGAAGCGAAGCGATAGCCGGAAAACGGAACACGAGCGCGAGAAGGGAGGGAAAAGGACAGGAGACAGGATGAATGACGCAACATTCAAATCAAACGGCGTAATTGCAATCTCTCTCTACTGCATTCGCCAGTCGCCTAGCCCTCCTGGCCTGGTCTGGTCACTCTGGTCCAGAGATGGGCACGTGACGTAAATTTCACCGTGTCACGGCGTGAGAGTGTACACTTCCCGACAAATAAAACTAGGACACTTTATTTTAGTTCTGTAAAATAGCCTTTGACAATTCAGTTTTGACAATTGTTGATTTGTCAGAAATTATTATTTTTAATTTCCACAATGCCAAGATCGATTTACATAACTAAAAAATACAGTTTTCAATGAACAAGAGTTGTCCTACTTTTATTTGTCGGGAAGTGTACATTTAAGGTACCAAATCACGGAAGATTTCGTGAGTGTGCGTGAGTCAAAAGATCCCGTGCGTGAGCGTGCGTGAGTTTGCCTTAACATATATCAGTCGTACGTGAGTGTGCGTGAGCTAAAGGTTTAAAGTCGTGAGCGTGCGTGAGCGTGAGTCAAAATCGACTCACGCGCCCATCTCTACCTTAGAGGTAGAATGCTCAGTGCGCTTTTTTACATGTTTCCCCAGGAGGCCTAATCCATGCCGGATCTTAAATCAGTCAATATTTCCGACTCCTTCGGTATCTGAAACGTTATCTTTCAATGACAAATCGTCGTCATTACTTTCATTCTAATAAGATTCTACGTCGTCCACTTCGTCATTCATAGCAATGGGCCTTTCCCATGTAATGGAACTTGATGATTATTTTGTCATAAATCATTTATTAACATCTAATAAATATTGTATATCCACGTCATATCGTATAATATTTTAATTTTAAATGGATATTTTAAAAATAAAAATATTGTCTAATTCACTCCCTATTTCGAACAAATAAACGCGCTCAAATTACGTCATGGGGGAAACTCCAATCAAAATTAAACAATAGACCATTCCAGAACACGTGACTTTGACAGATCCGCCATTTTGTCTGGGTGGCACACAAACCGATTATTCTCCGTTTGTTTAAGTGCGTTTCTGTGTTCTTTTGTGCTGTGAATTGATTTATTTTGTGATTTTTTGCAATTTTTTTCACCAAGATGTCTCGAAGTGTATACTATTCAACCCTTGATGGGATAAAAAAATCGAAATTATAGACAGCATTGACCCCTATGCAATTCCTCCTGAGGAATGCAGGCTTGAAATTTATAAGTTGCCCAATATTACCATGATGGACTTAGTGAATTATTTAATACTAACCCATAGTTATTACACTGGTCAACAATTGAAGGCTTATAAAAGTTTGCAAGCCTACAAATATTATGAATCTGGCTCTGTTCAAGGGATTTTGGCAAAACAAATCAATGATGAGTCATTTATTGTCATTGGCAAGGTAAGAAATCAAAGTAAATGTGTAATTTTACAGTATAATTAGATTCTGTATAGTAATGTTTATCATTTTAATATGCCACAAAGGTTTTAAGCGTGGACCTTTCAAATCTCGAGGATGCAGATTGACTCGGTTGGATGCTGGAAATGTATCCCAAATTCTGGTTGGGTATCCAGTCTGGATTAGTTTTATCCTCTAGGGAAGCTGGTTTTCCTAAAATCGTACATATTATTATAATACTTAATATTTATATATTTGCACATTTAATTTTATCCTCGATTCCAACCTTAAAATCTAAAAGGAATTTTGTACGAAAATTAGGTACTTACCAATTATAAAATGTTTGGAACAAATACGGCCGTTTTTTAGATGGCTTTCACTTAGGGGCCCCCGTTTCAAACTATTAATCCAAGCATTTCTTCTTTCTCTAGACAATGCATTAAAATTAAAATTAAAAAATTAAAATTAAAATTGCGGGAAATCGAAAGAACGATACATTATCTCTTTCAGCACGCATTGAACATTTAACAACACTACAAAAATGAGTCATTTTCTATAAATTAGACCAGGATTAAACAACTTTGTAATGAAATACTCTTAATGTTTACATACACAAATGGTATTGTGTGCCACCCAGCAAATATGGCCGAACTGTCAATGACGTCATTCTGGAATGGTCTATTTCTGGATGCATAGGGCATTTGCACGTGACGTCACAGCTAACCTCAAAAATATGTGTTTCTTAAGATTTAAGAGTATTACCCAGCTATCATTAAAAATTCTGCTTGGTTCCCGTATTTTCAACTAAAGTCTAGTTCAGTGTAATGTTTATGAAGTTCTAAATACCTTGTCCTAATAAAATAGGACTATTTTTGGAGGTTGGAAGTCTAACCTGTAATTAGCAGTCTATTTTTATTAATCAACAATGTTGAAAAAATATTTACGTGAATTTTTAAATATTTGCTTGGAGCCATTGAATAATACCACTTCCTATAATAAAAATGATAAAAATTAACAGAAGAAACAACACACTTTCGACATGTTGGCTCCCAACAAATAACTGACACTTGGCAACAATGATGGAAATAAAATAAATAGATAGGTTATGTTCTCTTATTTACGATTTACGTTGTGATCGCACGGATTTAGTATTTTGACTTCATAACTGTGTTTCTTAATTATTTAAAAGTGTGTGTGGTGTACTGTGTAGACATAAAAAAAATGGAGACAGATTTTGAGAAGGCAGCAAGTGATAATCTCCCTATTATTGACAGTGAAATGGTGAATGAAAATTCCTGTTTACTTAAATAAAATAACTGATAAATCTTTAGATTTAATAAGTAGTCTTTTATTTGCATGAGGATCAGGTCACTTCTGAGTCTGGTCACATAATTCAGCAGTTTGTCATATTTTATTTACAACTGATCTAAAGTCAGAAGTAATCAGGTCAGATCTCCCCTTCTCGATGCTGATCCACCCCGCACAGGATACTCACTTCTGAACTTTTGGTTAGTTAAGTGGTGGGGTAGAATTACTGACGTTTTTGACAGTTTTTTAAATATTATTATATATTTAACTTTTTAAATTGTCAAAACTCCAAACAGAACTGTCTTATTTTATATGCTTTAAGTCAGGTCAATTTTGACCTGGTCAGATGTGACCCATGTGAACTAATCCTCATGCAAATAAAAGACTACTATGATTTTAAAAATTATTCAATAAATGTAAAAGAAAATGAAACACTTAAACCTAGTTGTTTATATTTATTAACTGTAATTCAACTGTAATTTAACTGTACTTCGAAAGTGAAATGGATCATATTTTATTTTATTCAGTTTTTGTACATACCTATCTAGTTTTATAAATTCAGCAGGTATGAAATACCTGTAACTATAAATGTATTATTATATATTAGTACAGTAACCAGAGGTTTTAACTTTGGAATAATGTCATATGATTTAGATTTCATTCATTTTTGGCAACTTGATAGTAAATACATCAAAGAAAGTTTCTGTAGTTTCACACGTCACTAGACTAGAACTAACAAAGCTTGATGACATATCTGTCAATTCGGTAAAGATAGAAAGAGACAAACACTTATACGTACAATCTGCTCATATGTAGCCTCTACCAAGGATGCTAGAGTATACTGATTGGCCATTCCCCCCATTTCGTCATCAGTGCAGAAATATTGCCGCCAATTTTAAATTCATATAACATAATAATTTTTTCTGTAGAAAAGAAGCAAATTTCATAAAAAAGAAAAAATACGGGTGAGTTTTTTTAAAGAGAATTTTTCAAATATTCAATAAAAAAAAACGTGGGAAAGGCCCATTATAGGTGCGGTATTCCAGCAGAAGTGACCGTGGCAATGGCCACAAGCTGTTGAACAATTCAGTCCTACTTTCCTACAGCTACATTTTCCTGCACAACCCTTCGTACAGTTGTAAAAAATTGAACTAAACAATATGTCTGGTGCTGGTGGTAACTGCGTTGGTACTGGCTGCAAAATATCATTCTTCCTAATCCAGACCTACTGCTCAGGATCAATGTCTTTTCCCAACCGGTTTGAACTTGATAATACACTCTACACAAATGCTGCTGAACTGCTGAAGATGCTGGAGGAAGTGATGCATTTTTTACTTAGTCCGCGTCGTATCTCCAAAACCGTTAGGCGTACGAAAAAAATGTATAGGATCTCTAAGGTAGAGAATTTACAGATGTACAACTTCTATAATAGATTTTGTTCCCGTTTGAGCCATAAAAACTGAGTTAATTGCGAATTCGCAGTTTCTGTGACCTTCCGACGCGATTTTCAAGAAATCCTCCAGGTGTATCGTGGCTTAACTTCCAAGTGTTATTAAAGACGTCCAAATAAACACAATAAAAACAAATTATTTTCATATGGCACGAATTTGGCACAGAAGTCAATTTTACAACTAAAACGCCTGGATTATTACTAGTTTACCTTTTTATATCCCGGATAGGGATTTATTCTCTTTCTTTTAAATAAATAGCTGGGCAATATTTTTTCGTCCCTTTTTGGGACTTCATTAACTTATTTACCTTTAAGAAAATAACGACGTTATAATTTTAGGACACTCAAAGAAATAGTATGGGTAAATTCAACAAAAAAAAAAATAGTTAACTAACAATATCGTTAATTTTGTTAAACTAAATTATATTGATGGTATTTTTAAACAAGAGCTGATTGTTATTTTAATTAATAAAAAGTTGTCGTACAACAAAACAAACATTAACTTAAAAAATAGATGCATAAGACTATTATTTTTTTCGTCTGATTATTATTTTGTTGAATTCTGTCAAATTAAACTAGATAATAGTATATTTTATTTTTAACTATTATCGAATTGTAATTCTAACCCAGTATTAGTTTGCTGTATTATTGTACTTGGTAGACAAACCAATATTATTGTCGTCTTCTAGAAGTTCTAAAAGAATTACCATAAAATTTGCTTGCTTACCACGTAGTCTATTACAGAAATTATTCCCAGATGACGCCACATACAAATCACTGACAATAATCAATCATGCATTATCTTATACTCTTATGAATTTATAGAAAATTAATAACATGATTGCAATGTTCAAATTCTCTCAGGGATCATCGATATATTTGGATGGATCTTATAAACGATCTCTAATCTTTGGTTTGGGTGGTCTGATGTCTCAATACTGAGATTTTGGCTAACCAAAAAAAAACTTCATCATACAATAAAGTGTAGATCAACCTAAAAATTAGTTGGTGAACAAAAAACAAAGTCGTTGTACTATTTAATTGTAGACCAAATTAAAAATGGTTAGTGAACATAAAAAAATGTCATTGTACTATTTAATTTGTTACAAGAAGAGATGATTATTAAACTAGTATTTGTTTACGAAAACAAATAAAGTTGTATGACTATTCTTTTCTGATTGATTTAACTATGAAACTAGATAGGCGCGATTTCATATGCTCTTTTTGGTTGAATTTACCTATCATTTTCTTTGAGTGGAGGATACGAGGGAGAATACTTGAAAGTTGACAAACGTGTTTTATTTTCCATTCTTGTTAATTACTCTCTTTCTTTGTTTTATTTAGGAAAAGACCTAAAATTGTTTTCCGTCATGTAACCACTGCGTCCATTTACGCTGAACTCGCCAGGTGCGTTGTAAATAATGAAAAGTCATTATTATTAACAGAGGAAGGCCTTGATTTCCTATCAACTTTGGATGCGTTGGAGAAATATACAGGTGTACCACCTATCATAGACGAATATACGCACAATATAATTTGTAAGCATAGAAGATTACGACTCGAATTTGAAATAAGGGTAATATTACTTTATTATTATATTTATATTTATGTTATAATTGCAATACGTACCGGGTGTCAACGAGGTCACTTTCAGGATGCCATTTTCTTTAATTTTTAAACGGGTCCAGATGAAATTAGGAATATGTCACATGTCACCAAAACTACATTTTTTTGTCCATCTGTCAAGTTTCTGTGACCTCTACTTTTGATTTTTAAATGTATGATTTTGCCTTTTTGGAATCTGGAGACCATTCTGCATATGACTGTTCTAACTTCATGGCTCTGTTCGCCTTTTGAAATTTTTCGCATATTTTTGTGTTTCATTTTGTAAGGCAAAAAATAAAATGTAAAACTTTTGCAGACTTTGCTTACGCCCCGAGTCTCAGTGATGTAAAAGATATACAGTGTGTCCCAGGATAGATGTAACAAGAGGTGTAATGGACCAAAAATTTTGGAATTTTGAAATGGTATTTGGGGATTGAGTCCTGCTTGTTGTAAAACTAAAGTATACCAAAAATGACTTGATTTGGTGTTTTATAAACAAAGTTGTAAAAATCACCACTAATAAAGTACCTTTATTTTTCAAAATATGAAAAAATTCCACTAAGAAAAGTTATTTAGAATGCAATTTTATACCTCTATACCAAATTTCAGGAATATAAAATTATTTTTTTGAAGCTTCCCATTTTTTGCGAATTAAGAGTTGAATTCATTTAAAGTTGTGTAGGAGCAAATGTTAATCATCCACTGCTTTTCTCATAGCCTACTTTTAGCTTCTGCATAACTTTATATATTAATTCACAAAAAATAATTTCTAAGCAGTTTTAATTGAATGGTTCAAAATAAAATACTAATTTATTGAAAAAATGGGAAGTTTCAAAAAAATAATTTCATATTCCTGAAATTTAGTACAGAGATATAAAATTACATTCTAAATAACTTTCCTTAGTGGAGTTTTTTCATATTTTGAAAAATAAAGGTACTTTATTAGTGGTGATTTTTACAACTTTGCTTATAAAACACCCTGTAGAGCACCAAATCAAGTCATTTTTAGTATACTTTAGTTTTACAACAAGCAGGACTCAATCCCTACATACCATTCCAAAATTCCAAAATTTTTGGTCCATTACACCTCTTGTTACATCTATCCTGGGACACACTGTATAAGCCAAATTCCAAGAAGACCGGATAATATTCACTTTTATCTGAAACTAGTGAAATTTCTAATATTGAAGTGCTTTGAACTAATGAGCATCTCATATATTTCCTTCTTCTTTTGCTAAAACCAAAAATCAAAATTTTGTTAAATTCTGAATATATCATGCTGATCAATAAAATTGCATTAGATTTTCAACAAAAAATACCTAATATGATTTCTCGAAAAATCGACCATTTTTTTCTTAATAAAAATGCACGCCACTGACTGAAATAAGTTTTGTTTTATTCAAAAAATAAATATTAAAGACCTTTGATACCGATCCAAATTTGGTTAAAATTGGATGCCCAATAATTGAGCTGCAAAGGTGTGTCCACTTGAGACGGGTCACACTGTATATAGGATATCCCAAATTTCAATCATCTTCAAAACTTAAGGAGAAAAGGGAGAGTGTACCATGATCTTGTTACACCCGGTGTAGGGGTATTTTTTGTTCCTGAACAAGTTTTCTTAATAAATTTTTGCTGTGCCTCTAAGGCTAATATAAATAAAATATAAAAAAATCTCATTTTCGAGTGAACATACTACAATTTAAAATATATTTAAAAGCATGGAAAGGGTGCGCCTTGAAGAGTTTCATAGCTGAAGAAAATTTGAAATCGATCTGTCGAATAACAACCGAAATATGAAGTTCTGTACACAAAGGTGTAGGACATAGTGATTATTTAATTTTCGTCTCTTCCAAGAAAATCATTATACCGAGTAACCACGAAATGACGCTCGGCCCTATATCTTCTTGATCTCACAAGATATGAATTTCAAAGGACAATGTTAAAAAAAGGGATTTTTTGGCCCATTCCTGGTAAAGGAAGCCATCGTTTTTTACTAATTTTAGGGTGCTGAAAACGTTTTGGCGAAAAATTTCGAGAACACATTAAAAAACAACCCTTATTTGGGGGTGACATTGGAATTGATATGAGAACTTTTCACCAGAATTGGAACTACAAAAAGTTATTCTTTTGCAGTAAATTATCTTAAAACACTAAGTTTCGATAACTAAGTAGAAAAAGAAGTAAATAAACTAAATTCACCCCTTCAACTCTCCTCGCCATTCCCTCACCATCCTTAAGAAAGTTGTAAGCTACTATAACTACTATATAGTTATTTACATATTTTTAAAAAATCAGAACACCTCATTGAGTGGTTGGTGGATACGGGTGTTTGGGTGCCATAAAGTGAAGATTCTCATTTTCCTAACCAAAAGTTATTTAAATAATAATCAAAGGATTTTTTAATATAAGAAACAAGTCATATTTTTTGGATAGTGATATGCACATGTTGTAGTGTAACCCAGGGGTGAGAATTGACTAACTCACCTTATTAGGAAAAAAAAAACATCAAACTGGATGATTAGGGATTTCTTTTGCAATTAAAACCAATAAGAACTCTAAAAAATAAAATCCACCACCTTAATTGGTGGGGATGGGTGTAAGAGTATTCAGAAGTAATCACATTTATAGAAATATTCGACTCATTTATGACTAATTTTAAACAACTAATTAGTTCGCCAACTAGATCAAGCAACGAATGATTATAGAGGTAAATTTTAGGGACAGAAAATTTGACTTCGGAACTTTGTTTGGACTAGTCTAGAAATGAACATATCAAAAGTCCCCACTCCTAGGTGGTGAGCGGGGCACTCTAAAGGTCCCATTTTTTGGTTTTTCGCTTATATCTCGGAAACTATGCGTCGTATGGAAAAAGGTAATGTATGCAAAATTAAACATAATTAAATTTCCTACAAGAATGTTTATATTTATTTTCTTCCTGTGTGTTATAGTTTACGAGATATGCGCCAGCCAAAATAGATAATTAAAAAAAAAAGTATTAGGTACCTTATCCACCTTGAATATTTCTATCAAAGCGGTTTACCGTGATCTGCTAATAAATCACAGTCACAAAACAATTTTTATTTTACAGCATTCGACGTATTTACTGACGTAATGTTTTGCCGAAATCCACGCATTTCCTTAAATATACAGTGCGACCGTGGCCTACGTAAATGAATGAAATTATTTACGTAGGCCACGGTGCGACTCACTTAAAATGAAGACGCCCTTATAACTTTTTTATTTTGTTTCCGATTTGAATCTAATTTTACTCAAGTATAGAACAAATTAGGATCTACTTATGACCAAAAAAGCATTCATCTGCTACAAATGCAAAGCCACCTGTGGTGCCAAAATATGCTGAAAAAATAAATAATAAACTAGAATTACTAATACAACAGAATCATTAATAGACTTTATTTCTGTAAGTGATAATTTAAATGTACTAGACTCTGATACTTTAGACCTAAGTAATATAACGGATCACTTATTGGTATATAGCTGCTTAGACATAGATATTAAAAAATATAAAAGTGCACTGTTTTATTGTAGATCGTACAAATATTTTAATGTAGAAGAGGTTGCACAAGATGCCACTAGCATCGACTGGAATTTAATTTTGGAAATAGAGGACATAACGACAAAGTTGAAATTTTAAATAATTATATAATGGAACTGTTTGACAAGCATGCATAATATTAGTTAAACCTAAGAAAGATAATCCGCCCTATATTACTTATAATATTAAAGAAATAATGAAGACAAAAAACAAAGCGCATAAAAAATATTTACAGTCAAAAACAGAGAGAGATCGAGCTTATTATATAGATTTAAGAAATTATGTCAATAATGCTATTCGTCGAAAAAAGAAAGCATGTATTAATTTTATATTAAAAAAGAATGAAAAAAAATCCGTGTGATATCTGGAAAACTTTTAAGGATATGGGTGTCGGAGATTTAAAAAATAAAAAAGATTTGCCTGAATGCTTGCAAAATTCGCAACTGTTGAATGATCATTTCTTAAATATCGCTGGAAGTACAGCTGTTGATGAAGACCTATTAGAGCTTTATGAAAATAACAAAATGAACAATTCAAGTTTTCAATTTAATGGGGTAACAGAAAGCGATATTTGTAGAGCAATTTCATCAATAAAATCAAGAGCGTATGGAGTGGATAATATTAATGCTGAGATGTTAAAATTGATTTTGCATACATATTTTAACTCAACTGGTCAATTATTTTTTAAACACCGGTACATTCCCGAACATATGGAAAAGAGCAGCCATGCTACCGATTCAAAAAAATAATAGGCCTCTAACATGTGACGACCTACGTCCTATGAATATTTTACCCTCCTTATCTAAAGTTATGAAAAAAAATTGTAAGTTTTCTGTTTAAAATTTATCTAGAAAATTTTAACATTCTTCCTTCAATTCAATCAGGGTTTCGACAAAAGCATAGTACCAATAGAGCAATGTTAAAGGTTGTAAATGATATTGGGGGTGCAATGGATAATTCCAACTCTTATTTGGGGGTGAAATTGATATCAGAACTTGCAACAAAATGTCATACTTTAGTGCAAGAAATTGTTTCAAAATACTCAGTTTCGTTATGTAAGTAGAAAAAGAAGCAAAAATTCTAAATTTACCCCCCCCCCCCCCCCCCCCCTCGTTTCCCTCACCTTTCACCACCCATAAGAACGGTGTAACCCAGTAAACACACACACACACACACGTTAAAAAAACTTTTGAAAATGACGATAACCGACCGTTACATAAACGTAACTAATATTCGTTGGATAAACGCAAAAATGTCGCCGAGATCCACGGAGTTTTCCACTATTAAATAGACTACTAACCAACGTTAGTTAATTACGTGTTTTTCACCAATAATAAAAACGGTAAAATACCTAATTAACGTTTTTATTATTGGTGGAAAACACGTAATATTATTTACTTGTTTTATAGTAAACCAACATACGTGAGAAAGACATTTTAAAATCACTTTATATAAACGTGAATACATTCGTTGAATAAACGCAAAAATGTCGCCGAGATCCACGAAGTTTTCCACTATTAAATAGACCACTAATCAACGTTAGTTAATGTTTTAATGTTTTCATTATTGGTACAAAAACGAGTAATATCATTTACCTGTTTTATAGTAAACCAATATACGTTGTAAAATCATTTTAAAATCACTTTATATAAACGTGAATAATAATCGTCGAATAAACGCAAAAATGTCGCCGAGATCCACGGAGTTTTCCACCACTCAGTGGGTACACATTTTGGTCGCCATTTTCCACCATATCATGGGTTACAGGATGAGCCATCTAGACAATTAATAGGTTAGGCACCCACTGGTTTTATCATAAAACCAGTAGGTGATTAAAACCTATTAAACAGATAGCATAAAATATTTATGCTCTCTCGGTCCAGCCACAGAATAATGATCTTTAACCTGATTGTTATAAGATTCATCCAAATAAATCGATGTTCTCTGAAAGAATTTGAACATTGCAATCTATGTTATTTATTTTCTATAAATTCATAAGAGTATAAGATATGACTGATTATTGTTAGTGGTGTAACGCCTCCTAGCGGAGTTGTTCCAACGTATAATAAATTCAATAGTATGGACGGAACTGCTTAGCCGTTTTCTGTAAACTGATGCGTGAAGCAGAACCCCTCGGTAGTTCGTTGAAAGGCCGACGCGGCACTAAAATCTTCCCTTGGGCGATGTGAATAATTTTGACGCGAGCTCGGTCTCTTTTACGTTCTCGCGGTGATGAAAGCAAGTAGCTAATGGCGTATCGTTAAATCAAACGTAAGTGTTCAATATCTTTAGTGGAAATGGGATGTAAGTTGACCATTTTCTACCCTATTTTCCAAGCTAATTAAGTTTTCTATTTATTTTAGGGTTCTCAGATTGAATACTTAGCATTATACTAAGTTACTTAGCAACATACTAAGCAATATACTAAATTACCAAGTCATACTAAGCCATAATAATATACTACGTCGCAATGAAATACTAAGTCACATAAATCACGGAGTTATAATGTTATAATATAAATTAAGTACACTATTTGAAATGATTGTTATTATTAAATTCTCAATAGATCATATTAGCCGTAAATCACCATTATTATTACCAAGTATTAACTAAACTTACTTCATCGTTAAATTACGGAACCACCATGTTGCTTTCACCTTACACCGTAGTCAAAACGGCCGAACTCGTTCAATGATTGTATGATCACGTTACTTGGAGGAAGTTACGACGTTCAATTAATAATTTTATTGGAAACTACGTCATAAATGGTTATTTGCTATTTAAATTCACATGGGTGGATCACGAAGAAATCTTTTTCTTTAAACGTAGGAGCCAAGATTTATTGCAGCCATTTTCTCGGTACGGGACCGTGGAAGCCACGGGGTGTGTCATTTTCAAGCGACCGATTCCAGCTAGAGGGATTTCTCCGAATGCCTGGCCAGATCAGCTGTTCACAAAGTTAAGTTCATGTTAATAATTTATATGTTTCTAAATATCACCTCTCTAACAATTTGCGAATTTTAAATGGCCTATGCCAGATTTAATTATTGATTTAATTAAAATCTTACGAGCTACGTAATCACCGCGTTAACTAAAGAGCAAAAATTTTAGAGTGCCCTATGCATCTGCTAATCTTATTAGTGTTAAATGTTATGTATTGTAAGATACAGGGTGTTTATAATCACGTTGTAGTAGACGTTTCCATTTAATTTACCGCGTGATTGGAGGTTTGTGTTGAGACGTCAACACAAAGCCTACAAGGGGTGGAATCTGTCGCCTTTTGCGTCCACTTCCCTTTTTTGTAACTTTTGGTTATTACCAATTTTACCTTGTGTAGATTTATTGCTTGTTACATTGTGTAATTTTGCCGTGTGGTTCATTTTTTATTGATTATTACCAAATTTTACCTTGTGTAAAGATATGGTTTGTTACATTTTGCAACTTTGCCGTGTGGTTTGCCTTAGAGATTCTTTTGGTTATTACCAATTTTACCTTGTGTATATATTTTGTTACCTTTCATAATGCTGCCATTTGTTTTTATTGTAGAGTAAATTAATGTTATCACTTGTACATTTTATTAGCGGTTACGTGTTAAGTCAGTGATAAATTTATGATCGATTTATATTTGTTGCGTAATAAATCGCCAATTTGTGATCATTATATTGCCTATTATAAATTTCTGGTTATTACGTAATTTTTATATTTTTGCTAGTTATTGCTAGAATTTTTGGGTATCAAGCAACAAACTGTTTGAATTAAATTACCTACTAAATTGTTACTTTTATAGTAGTGTTTGTTTGTTCAGTATTTAGCTGCAGTATCTACATGCGATATCGTTAATTCTTTTGTCAGTGACTATACGGTAATTAATTTTTTTATAATAAAATCGTTTCATAACCTCTGTTAAGTATTCTGCCTAGCTTAAGACAATTTTGTGTAAGAAATTGATTAAATTGATTAAATCTCAACCACATTTTATTACCACGAACTCTAAGACAGATTGAGTCACAATTCGCTATTATCGCGCACTTATTATCATTTTAATATCGTTTTTTGCTCGAACTGCCTTACTAACCCACACTGTATATATTAGAATATTTACTTGAATCTCTTACCAATTTTTTATTTCGATTATACATCGAAAACCTGTACTATTGTCCTTAAATCGATATTAAATCGATACTATCATTACTTCTTGTTTTATTTGTGTTGTGTAGTACTTTCTCTTATTTCACGGCTTCACTAGAAGGCCTGGCGCCCATAAAGTTTTGAGTTTTTTTGTGTACCAAAATCTGTTTTTTTGCTAAATTATTAGTCAGTTCCTAACTCTAACTCACGCCCTTGCCTCCAACAACACTGACTAGCCTGGGCCTAATCTTATTTGCGGCAGGCCTTTAGTTTACCTGGTAACATATTCGGTCACCCCAATTAGATTAGCTTTTGTCTGTGTTTTTATGTCTAAGTAGCTCGGTTAAATTTCATTATTAGAGTCACGTGGGTGCTATAATTTTTCTTATGTGGTAGCTGACTTATATTATGTACTATAGTTTTTCTTTTGGGCATTTTGATATTTTTTTAGTCGAGTGTTTAGCTACGAGGACATTTTACTTCATAGTAGGAGCCATTTTATAAAATGGCGTCTCAATGCTAGGGTAGAAGGTTGCAGTGGTTTGTATGTGGCGTTATCTAGAAATAATTTCTACAAACTACGTGGTAAGCAAGCAAATTATGCATTAATATAGATGAGTAGAAAAACGTTAAAAAAACGACGTCATCTACCATTTATTTCACCTGTAGATTTAGAATGCCTGCATTTTAATAAATCGAAAGCATCAATTATTTTAATGTTGTATAAAAACGTTTTTTCCTTTAAACAAAATTACTATATTACATTAATGCAATTTTTTCGTTTCAGAAACGTTACATTTAACGGGTTGTTACAAGTTCTCATTTTATAAACATGTATTATACGTTAATATATCAGTTAAATAAACGTTCTGATCAAAACGTTTTATTTCAGTAATCCCTTCCACTACTGGTTGAGAATGTGTGAATGAGTAACGTATTTTATAGGTTTTATTTAAATATAATATTTTACAACCGAATTTTATGCGTTGATATAGATTCGTAGAAAAACTTTTAAAACACGTAACCTTCTACCATCTATTTCACTTCTGGATTTAAAATTCTCTTGCATTTAGTAAGTTGGAAACAACAGTTATTTTAACGTTGTAAAAAATACGTTTTATTTTTATTTAAATAAAACGTTTGAATGTGACGTTAAAAATTTCAAGGTAAAAGGTTTAATCAACGACTACAATGTTTTAAAAACGTTTATTAAACATACGTGTGCCCATTGGGTATTAAATGGACTACTAATCAACGTTAGTTAATTAAGTTATTTTCACGCTTTTATTATTCGTCATAATACTACGTTTATCGGATATAAACCACCTATAATCAATATATGGTTGATTTTATTTATTATATCAATGTTTCTTCATCGTCAAATATTGTCCCTTTTTTACGTTATAATATTATGTTTAATAAATGTTTGAATTAAACATATGACTAAAACTAATAGTTAATATATTTTCTTTCATCAATGTCTAATTGACGTCGAATTTAAACGATAAAATTTCCTTGGTAAATCAATATTGTGTCAACGTAGTTTTGTTGGTCTCTTTCATCGTCATAATATTACGTTTATCGGACATAAAATAAACCGCCTATAATCAATATATGGTTGATTTTATTTATTATATCAATGTTTCTTCAACGTCAAATATTGTCCCTTTTTTACGTTATAATATTATGTTTAATACATGTTTATTAAATAATATCTAATAATCTAATAACGAATAGTTGTAAAAAAGGTCTAGGACATGTGAGAATCAACGTCGCTTTATAAACGAGTTTAACGTATCATAACTACTTTAATAATTACTATATGTTAATATGTGGTTATAAAACAGGCACAAAGTACATATTGTTCAACGTCATATTGATCTGAAATATAAACGTTTTAAAAACACGTTGAATTAAACGTACGATTAAACCTAATAGTTAATAGATTTTCTTACATCAACGTTTAATTGACGTCGAATTTAAACGATAAAATTTCCTTAGTACATCAATGTTGTGTCAACGTAGTTTTGTCGCTCTTTTTCATCGTTATAATACTACGTTTATCGGATATAAAATAAACCACCTGTAATCAATATATGGTTGATTTTCTCTATTATATCAATGTATATCAATGACTAACGTCATATCAACGCTTACAACATGATATCGATGTTTAATAAACGTAGGTGTGTTTACTGGGAAGTTACGGTATCTAATATGCGGTTATTTATTTATTTAAAAAAAAAACTCGTTAAATGGCTATTATCAGGTTATAATGTGATTACTTCTGAATACTTTTACATCCATCCCCGCCAATTAAGGTAGTAGATTTTATCTTTTTAGAGTTCTTATTGGTTTTAATTGCAAAAGAAATCCCTAATCACTCAGTTTGATGTTTTTTATCATAATAAGGTGATTTAGTCAATTCAGATGAATATTTCTCATCTCTGAATATTTCTCACTATTTTGGGGTGTGCATATCAATATCCAGAAAATGTTACTAGTTTTTTATGTTAAAAATTCTTTAATTATTTAAATTACTTTTGGTTGTGAAAATGAGAATTATGGCACCCAAATAAGGGTGACTCTTTAATATGTTCCCGAGATTTTTCGCCAAAACGGGTGACGGATTCGTTTCCAGCACCCCAAAATTAGCAAAAAAAGGATGCCTTCCACACTTCACCACGGATGGGTCCAAAAAGAATTTTTTTAACATTGTTCATTAGCTTTTCTTTTTTTTAGATGAAAGGCTTTCAAACACAAGTTGCAGACGGAGAAGCTACTATAGCCACTTATCAGGACCGGTTAACATTGAACAAGGAGAGATGTGTTAGGCTGCAGGCCGAGTTGGAAAAAGTTAATAGAGACTATGCATATCTGATGCATAATTTAGAAGTTCAAATTGTATTAAGAAGGGGGTTAGTTGAGATTCCCCTTACTGGAAGTTTAACTGATTTTACCGATGCTATTCTAATACCCAGGAAGGAAATTGAAGATATAAATAAATTAATAAAGGTAAAGTAACTCAATATCATACTTAATAAATAAATAGAACATATTTCATTAGAAATTACTATATTACATATTAACATAAATTAATGAAAGCTGATAAAAAAAAATTCTTTATCATTATACTGCAGGGAAATTAGACTAAAAAAAAAATGAGGAAACCCGGACAAAATTAGTAGTTCTATACAAATCTTTCGGAACTCACTCTTAGAAGCAAATAATATTACTTTTTGACTACCTACGTTTTTAAATCAACTCGAGCCCCCTGATCCCGAAAATTGCTATTGTCTCAAGCCCAAGCCTTTATAGATGATCTGGATAACTTTCTGTCCAACAACCTGGATAAAAACATCGAAATAGTCGTAGGTGATATAAATATTGATATTTTAAACATTAATGACCCATTAGTAAATAACTATCTAGAAACATTAGCTCTACACGGTCTGCAGCCGTATGTGGATTCACCAACCAGGGTTTCAAATGACTCAAGTACCTGTATTGACCATATATTTGTCAAAAAGAAATTAAATATTAACAACACAAATTATAAATCACTTATAATAAATTATGATATCACAGATCATTATCCTATCATGTTAAATATTAACCAGGAAAACATAAACAATGTACAAACGCCTATAACCATAAACAAAATAGTAAAAACAGACTTTAATAAACTAGAAAGATTATTTAAAGAAGCAAATTGGTCAAATGTATTAAACGCAAATGACCCAGAAGTCGCCATGCAGAATTTTATGACTCAAATCTTAAACTTTTTAGAACAATCAAATACCATAGTAATTGTAAATCAAAGGCAATACAAAAAAATAAAATCCTGGATAAGCAACGGAATAATTATTTCCATAAAAAAACGAGATAATGAAAAAAAAATTAATAAGAAATTATACCGCTACTAGAGAACATGAATACAAGGCCTATCGTAACACTCTAAAAAAAATCATAAATGATGCCAAAAACAACTACTATATAAGCGAAAACACAAACGACATAAAAAATATGTATCAACTTAATATCTGAAGCCACCAATGGAGCCAATAAGAACTGCAATAAAAACGTACAAATATACGACAACACTAACAACGCCTTTAACAATGATAAAGATATGGCAGACTTTTCTAACAATTATTTTTCAAGTATTGGTATGGACATGTATAAACAAATCCCGCAACATAACAACAATATAGACACCTCTCTGCATGTAGATAGATCCATGTTTCTGAAACCGGTAAAGGTTAATGAAATAATCAGACATATAAATAGTCTAAAAAATAATGGTACACCTGGTCCAGATGGAATCACCTCAAAAATGATTAAAAACATACATTTATATATCCTGGACCCGTTAAAACATACAATAAATTTAACCTTCAAAACGGGATTGGTTCCAAGTCAATTCAAAATAGCGACAATTATACCCATTCATAAATCAGATAATCCCAAAATAATCAATAAGCGTTTACCAAATGAAACATTATTTGTATATTCAAATAGCAGGGTCATAGTTTTAAGTATTCAAAATAATGGACATTTTTGGACATGGACTATGTGTAGATTAAGAAAATTTGTTGAAAGTGACATCTTTCAAGGCCGGCCGAGATGTTGGAGCCAAAACCGGCCCTGGCGAAAACTAATATGTGGTGGGGGGAATACCGCGAAGGTTCTAGTTCTTTTCTTCAGTTGGACATTACATTTTTAAGTATGCGGAAGTTTGTTCTAACCACTTTGTAAAAATATCACAGTTTAAGTTTAAAATAAAGAAGTTGATTAGGAATTGTTGTTTATTGTGCCCATTTGCACTGGTCCACTTAATCGAAGGAACAATTATTAAAATCAAATATAGCCATCATAGTGGCCGTTGAGGAGTGCTTCAACATCTTTATGAAGAGGACGATGAAGTTGACACGGAATTAGATCTGCTAGAAGAGAACAAATGATTTATGCAAAGGGTTGTTTTGAGTGTCAGATGTGGATTAGGCCTACTGTTTGTTACTGTTAAAAAAATGCAGACATTGTAACTTTCCGTAACTTTTGCTCAAAAACGATTGATCCTACGAAAAAAAGTGTAATAACTTTTTTTGTGTACAATTTCATAATAAGTATTTTTTTGCTCATAACTATTTTTTCGAAAGTGATACTTTTCGAGATAATGGCAAAAAACTGAAAATTCCCCCTTTAACCCCTAAAATAAGAACCCATGGCTCAAATTGCTCGAACTTCCCAGGATGTACTAAGGGCACCTCAATGAAGGTCTCCAGAAAAAAACAGCTTTTTCGTAATTTTTTCCAGTCGCAATGTCTTTATTTACTGGGCTATTATTATTATTAATATTTTTTTCAAAATGACTAACAACGAATAGATTAAATCTAATAATAAGTTCAATAGTTTATCGGAGTGCTCTTTGTTGAGAATATTTATAAAATTATAATGTTTTTAATTTTAGGAGGCTGGAAATAATAAAATAAATGCTATTATGCGAAATACGGCTCTCAGAAGAAATATAATGATCAGAGAGTGGGAACATCAAAGGATAAGAATGAGTATTAATGATCTTATAGAACATATAAGCGACATTGAAAATGTAAAGGTAATTGTTATATTGTCTAAATGTTGGTTGTGGCATTTTCTTATTTTTTTCGTGAAAGTGTATAGAATAATATCCTGAAAAGTTTACATTTCGCTCAGATGCAGAACATAAGAAAAAAGTGAATAAAAAAAAAATTTTATCCATTTTTTCAAAATTTTGAAATTAAGTCAAGATAGGAAAAAATAAAAAATACAGGTGGGTAGACCACATGTTTCTGAACAAAAAATATCCTAATAAAATTTATCGCTAAAGCCACGGTATTCCTGGAAAAAAATAGTGAAATAACTTTTTCACTCTGCGCGGCCAGCGCACGGTTAAATGCATACTATGGAACCTCTAAAAATTCTTAGCTGTTCTATTGAGTAAAATAAAGCTTTTTTCTCTTTCTGATTACGCATTTTTGACATTTTTCTTAGTAAATAGGAGGATAAATAGTGAGTATGGAGTGAAAATATATAATTATGAACCCATACACAGACACCACACATAGCCGATGAATCGCTCGCATGGATTTTTACGTGCCTTTACTGTATTGTATTTATTACAGGTACACCTATCCACATTTCAGCTATATCCAATGGATTTCTTATACATTTGTTAATGTATTGGAAAAGTTCCAGAATTTATATTCAAAACAATCAAAGATATTTTCATAGTTATAAGGATAAGATCGTGAAAATCGCAATTTTTTATCATGATCTGATTGATCATAGTTTCGAAAAAATGCATACAAGTAAACGAATTTGTGTTTGAATATTCGAAAAGTATACATTTTTTCGGAAATAGTAATATTTCCTTTTTTCCAATTAGGGTCAATTTCTCGACAAGTTACAGCCTCCAATACATATATTTATCAAAAAACTCATCAAGCAAGGAAATTAAAATGATTTGAGATGTACTTTTTTTTAATCCTCATTACAAGAACTTAATAAACCATAATAAACATGAAGTGTACGTACTTTTTAACAGTTCTCAATGAAGAAAGAATTTTTTTGAAGGGCTTTTATTTTTTTCTATATTTTTTATTGCGACGATTGCGTTCGGGCGTGATAATATATATAAGTATATTTTTCCCATCCATCCTTTGCTTGTATTGTTTAAAACAAAAGAGCATCAGAAAGCGACAATTTCCATCTTTTAAATGAACCAACACTCATAGCCCAAGTAGCACATTAAGTCAGAATTACGTAATGTAGCCCTCGTTTTGGTCCCGTTTTCCCGTTTAAACTAACATAATTGACTTAAAATTTACGTAAAATATAAGTAAATGGGGAATGAGAGGACGTCATGAATACCTCTTAAATAAGGCTGCTCAGTTATAATGACCTATTGGTTATAGAACATATTTCCCTGGACAGGTAATTTAAACGTAAAAATTTTGTTTAATTGTGGTCGTTAATAAGTAATATTTACCAAACCAGTTATCTTCTTTCAACTGCAATCTTTCTTTCCCAGAAATAACTATAAGATTTTATGTACAACAATAATGATTTACTTATAAGTCACGAGGCATAAGCAGCAAACACATAACTAGAAACCATCAGACATCTCTATTATAATGACGGAGTAGGAGTGCATCATATAATGTAGTAGTTGTGAAATAATGTGTCCACTTCCCCTCTGTGTGTATTTTTTACTGCCAATCAATTTTCATTGTAAATATATCCATTCTACCTCGGAATATTAAAGGGGCCTCAAGTATTTTACGTTTTTAAAGAAAAAAATTTTTTTTAGCTTAAATGTATTTTAAAAATATTTGTAAAAGCCTATTCAATTGCCCGGCAAGACTTTCCTGGAGCTTAAAATATTATAATATTGTACTTTGTATCTGTTAAATAACCTTATATTAATGATTTTTTTCAATTAAATACTCATCAAAATTTCATTATAAAATGGCCTCTTACAGCTGGTTGAAAAATATGGCGAACATAGTGCCATGCGACTTCGAAGTATCCTCTCCCAATATTTTAGGCCTCATTGACGTTTTTTCTTGAGGCGAAGTGTTAAAACTTATATTATTTACTTTAAAGTTAAATGGGACCAATATAGGTTAAAATAATTTTGTAGTCTTTAAAATTGTAAAGTCTTTAAAGTTCATGCAGAACTAAATTGGTCATATTTCCCAAATTAGGTTAGAGAAGGCGGTAAATTGAGTGACGTCACTTCTATTTCTAATCTCAAACTAATTTGGCTGCAATTGTTGTTTTGTGAGTTTGTGGTTTATTCCTTCAATTTTCTCTTGTATTTTGTCAATAAAAATGGATGTGTTTTGTTTTGAATGTGAGAAAGTATTCTCCAGCCCGTCAGCGTTAAATCGGCACAACAGAATTGTGTATAAATAAACAAATCCGACGTATTTATATCAAATCTACGGTGTCCAAAAGATACCTGTGCTTAGAGTGCAAATTGTGTTTTAACTTTAATAACGACTTGCGTTTGCATTTGATAGAAAAACATGATCACATCACGGATTCAGTGAATTTGGAATTTAAAAATATTTCAGGTAAAATAATGAATCTTTTGTTAGTTGGTTAGTTTAATACTTTATTTTTTATTTGAATAAATGTATTAACAGAAAACACATCATATGAAACTTGTTTTTTAATTCTTAATTACTACTTCCCCATTAAATTTGTTCATAGGTATAGGTTTAAACCTTCTATAGGGCCATAAACCATTTTTATAACTTCTCTTCAGTGAGTACATTCAGGAACACTGAATACAATCCAAATAAAGTCACTTAGTTACACTACTAACACTACTGAACTTCACTTAGCTTTTCATTCTGCAAACTAAGTACTGAAATCTAGAGAGAAAAAATAGTTATATTGTACTAAACTCTCTGAAAGATTAACTGTTTTACCTGATATAATGTAGTCATTACTTCGAATGCAAACAAGTCGGTAATATAATAAAATTACAAGTATCTTTAAGTACACCGCATATTCGATATAATTATAATTATGTCCTATTTGCTTATGCACTTTTCAGTTGTGCCGACTAAAGGTTAACTGGCTGTAGAATACTTTCTCGCATTTAAAGCAACACACCTTCAATTTTATTTTTAAAAACACGAAAACAGAAAACCCAAACAACAACAAAACAAATTGCTACAAATTAGGACATTATCTCTCTAATAAAGTACAGTTGAACTGGGAAGAGCATCAACATAAAACAATCATTATAGTCCTTTGAAGTAATTTAGACAATGAAAACGTAATTTTGCTTTCCAGGGAAGGGACCTAATTCTATTTTTTTTGTTTTAATATTTGCCTTTAGGTTAAACACATATGCTAGGTTAGTGGAGAAGTAAAATTAGGGTAAATTTTACCTAAAATTGGAACTAGTTGTGACCATGAGGTTAAAGTTATAACCTAAATCTGACTACAAGGACAAGACAAAACTCAGGTTATACTTACGTAAAAAATTGATAAAATTTCCCTGTTTTTATTCAGACAAAAGACAGCGACTCCAAAGTTAATAATTTAGTCTAAAATTATATAATATTTTCTTACACATAGACCTCAATATGCACTTTAACTTTAGAGTTAAATTTTAAGGAACAGTAACGTAAATATTTCTTGTAAATTACACTAAAGTCAATGTGACTTTATCAGGCATTTCATAAGAAAATATTACCTAAATATTGCTTACTAAATTACTATTAAGTCCATATACCTTCAAAGTTGAAAGCAATGGTTGCAATTACGTTATATCAACTATCTTAGGTTAATGTGGCTTTAAACTGGTCAAATAAATTAATTGTGCTGCTTGGGAGACTGAACAAATTCTGATTTAGTGACATGTAATTTACTGTGTCGGTGTCACAGTAATGCGTACTCAAGCGCGCGCACGCATGGATCTCGCTACGACTTATAACGTTGCACTTGACTATTTTTTTACGGGAAAACCGTGGCTTGAACGATAAATTTTGTTAGGACATTTTTTGTTCATAAATACGTGATCTATTCATCTGTGTTTTTTATTTTTTCTATCTTGATTTAATTTCAAAATTTAAAAAAAAATGGATGAAAAATTTTTTTTCACTTTTTTTATGTTCTGCACTGTAAAAAAAACTCATTAAAAATGAAATTATTCAGCTTGCAAATTTTTGTGGGTAAATACCTTCATCGACTGAGCTATAACCAAAAAATGCACAGCAGGTCTACAACTTGTTTATCAACAGTTATAATCCAGTCAACGAAGACCAAAAAAGGCCGATAAGGGGAAATAATTCGTATAGAATACAATTTTTGTACAGTTGTAGGAGGGGGGGGGTCTCTGAAAAATCCTGGCTGGTGGCGGTGAGTGGGGGTTGGGGGGTAGTTTAAAGGTCCTCTTTTCACGTTTTTCTTGAATAACTCGAAAACTGCGACCTCTAGCGAAAAAGTGTCATTATACAAAATTAAACTAAGTGAAATTTTTTACAAATAAGTTCCAATTCATTTTTTATGTACCATCAATACTTTACGAGATTTAGAATTTTTAAAAATCATGTTTTAATGGTATAAAATGAAAGTTTGATATTAAATGAAGTCGGTTCTGTAAAACATCTAAGTGCAATAGTGCTGGACAAAGTATGTTTGTGTAGGAGACCACACAGAAACACGTGGAATAAATAATATGGAATCCATTGTGACGTTATAGATCATTGTCATGATTTGACAAATTAAAAATAGAGTTGTCAGAATTTTCAATTTATTTGAACATCATTTTATTTTTTCAAAACATATCTTCAGTTAATTTGTTATCGCTTACTAAACAATCACCCTGTATATTAAAACAAATAACACATTTAAACTATTTAACACATAATAGTATATTGTTTTATTAGGAGCAAAAATGATACTTTTGTGAGCCTGTAGGTTTGCCGGCAATTACAGACGAGTCACAACAAATGACAGCTTTTACTCCAAATAAAACATGTTATTTTACTTCCACATCCTGGCAACATCCCTACACCGTTCAATATACTACATCTGTTGTCCTTAAATAAAAAGGATATTTTTGACTATCTTATGGATTTCTTGGAAGAGACAAAAATTAAGTTTTTTTTGTTCTTCACCTTTGTGTTATAAAAACCCTCCTAACCGTGGTCTTACTTTGTATGTTAGAAAAATGCCCTGAAAGACCCCTGGGCGAGAAGTTTGTGACCTATGTACATCCTTTGTTTTGTTTCTGACAGTATGTCAGGTAGTTTATTGGTTATTGTTTAGGTTAGATGTAGGTTTGTAATTCCTCTTGTGGCTGGCTGTATGACCTCGGCTTTTATGCCAAAAAAAAAAAAAACTTCCACACCCAGTGGAAGTGTAGTAACGAAAAAAAAATTTGGAAAATTTTTATTGTTCAAACAGGCTTAGAATGTCATGAAACGTCGAGATTTTAAATTTGAGAGAAAAAAAATTCTGTTTGTCTGTCGGTCTATCTGTCGGTCTATCTGTCGGTCTATCTGTCGGTCTATCTGTCGGTCTATCTGTCGGTCTGTCTATCTGTAACTTTTTTTTGTGCGCATGTTTACTCTGGAACCGTTTAAGATATTGACTTGAAATTTGGTACACGTATGTACTTTAACGGGATCTGGAACTAGATTATCTTTTCACCTTATTCCGTGGAAGGGTTGGAGGGTAAAAAGCGGTAAAGGGTAAATCAAGCAAGTAAGAGTCCATAAAATTGGTATTTAGTGTATACAAGAGAAGCTAAGGTTTCAAAAAAATTTTTGGCATTAGACACCCCCATTACCACCCCTACACCATTATTAAAGAGGGTAAAAAAAAATTGTGATTTAGTGTGTGTATAAGAACCAAAAGCTTCAAAATATTTTTTTACTTCCTCCACCCCCACTACCGATGTGGCATATCGTTTTATAGGTTTTTGGGATAGACGATTTCAAACATTATGTTGTTAAAGTTACCTCGAGTAGTATGGATGCGCAGTGGCTTTCCTCGACTAATATGGATGCGCAGTAGGTTTCCTCGAGTATTATGGATGTGCAGTGGCTTTTCTCGAATATTTTTGAAGCGCAGTGACTTTTCTCGAGTAATATAGATCGCAGTAGGTTACCTCAAGTAGTATAGATGCGCAATGGCTTTCCTCGAGTAAATTGGATGCATAATGGGTTCCTTGAGTAGTATGGATGCGTAGAAAATGCTTGAAGTAGAGGCTTTACTTCTGCCGTGTAGTTTACGCCACACAACGATTTTTTATATCTTTGCCGTGCCATTTTCTGCGTATCACTTCCACATTCACTTGAAGTATATTAACGCAAAAAAATTTGGAAATTTTCCTTGTTTAACATTTTCGGACCTATAGCACACTATCGTGTACATAATTTTCATTACGTTGTAAAAAATTCTCACATATTCTGTGTTTTAAAACCGTGTGGTACTTCCAATGTACATGTGTTTTGAACAACTGAAACCTATAGCTACCCCTAGTGGGCATGCAGTGAACTAAACTGTCACTTGCTCATCACTCACCATGGCTGCCGACTATACGAGTTTGTCTGGTAAATGCAGCTTTATTTATGTTTTTCTCTGAAATGTCTAATTTGAACCAAATTTTTATATAAAAATATAATATATTACATGTACGGTTCCCTCGGATTATAAGTCATAAAATACTGTATTTGATATTGAAAAAGGCTTTTCAACTTCATGTACACTATAATGTACATTTGGTCCTAGTACTAATTTGTTTATTTCTTGAATTGTACATTGTAATGTACAATAGGTCTCGAAAAACTATCAGAAGAGGTGGGAAAAGGCCCATTGCTAATGTTCAATGTGATACTATCGATCACATGCCTCAGTATGAAAAAAACAAGGAGTCTACAAGATGTAAATTTTCAGGTTGCAAACAGCGAAGTCATATTTTCTATAAAAATGCAATGTACACCTTTGCCTTGTTAAAAACCGCAGTAGGTAGTTTTCTAAATTTTCACAGGAAATAAATGATTACAATAGCAGGTGTTGTTTGTTCTAGGACCTTTTGTACATTGCTGTGTACATCTAAAAAGAGTCAGCGGTAAGTGTTGAGTCCCAGTGGACTGTATACGTGCCATATTTTTTTTTGCTAAAAATAAAAAATATTACCTCAATATGTTTCTTAACTTAGCTGAAAATCACTAAAAAATATTTTTTTATGCCGAAAAATAAAAGTCAGGCCTGAAAGGGTTAAATAGGCTTAGAATATCATGAAACGCAAATATTTAAGTCTGAGCAAAATGAATTTGTTTGTCACATCGCACACTAGGGCTTTTCGTAGTTGATAGCCCCAAAAAGGCCTAGAGCCTATAAAAGTTGACCGATAAAAATAATTTTTTTTCTAATCTCTTCCTTAGTATTATAGTATTTTGTTGTAAGAGACTTGGATGTGGAAGTAGTGATTCCTCTGGCAACGGTTTTTTCTTCAAACGTCGATTAGCTATAAAAATAAAGATAAGAAATCTCGAATTTCACCACCAAAAACGCATTGTGTTAATATCGCATCCCCGGTGTACTAAATGAAATACGCGTTGCTATGGATAATACTTTTTCTGCTACTCACAGCATCAGAAAAAGTACTTTTTTCTGAAATCGATCTGCAATGTCTACATTATCGGCGCGATTTGAGACCGAAAAATGCACAATTCCAGTATTTTAGTCCGTTGCTAAGAAACTATCAGAAAACAGACCGGAAAAGATCCATTGCCAAGCAACGATCAACATTCCCGTACGGTTTTTTATGTATATTTTAGACAGTAAATAAATACACGCAGACAAACCAACTCACATTAAAATTGCATTTATTAGTAAGCAGTTAGATTGTAATGAAGAAATGTTATGCATTAATACAAATTCCTTAATTTATAATACTATTGATTGTGATTTCAGAAAAAATAGTATATGTACTTCGGTGTGAAAGCACATTCCCGAACTTTGATGCTTGTTGGCCTCAGCTAGCGCCTCGGCCAACAATTTGCATCTTCGTCCGGGAATGTATTGCTTTCACACCTAAATACACAATATATTATTACCTCCGTTGTTGATGGCAACAAAGAGCCGTCTAAAAAGTCAAACGTGAATGTCATGAAATGAGTTAAGAAATGTTTTTCCTTTGAAGCAAAACACATGTTTAAATCTATATAATTTTAGATTTTCCGGCTCGTCGAGAGTGGAAGTGAATTAAAATAAGTAATCAATATAATATAGTTTTTCTGTTAGATTTAAATTCATTTAGTATTAAAATTTCATTTATGTCATTAAAACTCGATTTTTTTTTGTTCGCCCTCTGTATCTGGTAAAGTACTGATCCCACCGGTCTGGACTTTTAGTGTATTGTTCAGGGCACTCCCGTCGACAACTATACATGAATTATTTCCCTTATTTTTCCTTCGTCGATTGGACTATTATCAGCGTTCCAAATTATTTGGATCATTCAACAAATCGCATCACATGCAACAAGTAACATTATATATTTTTCAATCTGCGCTTTTTTCAGCCTCTATGTTTTAATGAATTCACCAATTCACCATTTTAGTTCACCAAAGAAATGCAGCAGTTCTTGAGCGCCAAAGCTAAAGGGCGCAAAGTTGATCATGAATCCGTCGACTACGAATTAGAGAGAATAGCACTAACCTGCCAACAACGCATAAAAGTGAAAAGAAAGAGGTTTTCAAATATTACGAAACAGATACAAACATACAAGGATCACAACTATGCTCTTGATACAGCTATTAAGAATATTAATATAGACATTTGTGATTTGCACTTACAGAAAGACGACCAATTGAACAAGATAGAAAGTAAAGTACTACGATTAAGGTAAGCAAGTGTGAACGTAAAGTATTGACATTGCCAAATATGAGCGGACATTTTTGTCAAATGAAATAGCACGTTGTTAATTACGTTCTACTACAGATCTATTAATTAGTGGAGACAAATTAGACCTAAAAATTCCGAAATGTGAATTGTCCTATATGTAGCCCTGTCAATGAACGTTCAATAAGGAGGCCTAGAGGAAAATGCCGAGATCACAATTTTTGACTTGAGAGCTGTGTTTGGACTATTTAGGAGGTAAACATACCAAAAGTCCCCGAACGTAGGGGGGGGGGGGGGGGGGCAGGAAGAAGGTCCCGGTTTTTGGTTTTTCGCTCATATCTCGAAAACGTGGCTATATGCAAAATTAAAGCTGACTAAATTTTTTACAATAATGTTTCTATTAATTTTTTTCGTATCTGTTATGGTTCAGTAATAAATTGTATATCTTTTGACTGTATTCTAACTTTATTATAAATTTATTATAAATTGAATAAAAATTTTAATAACCATCATAGAAAAAAATTTCTTGTATTCACTGCAGACTAAAGTCAAATTTCGAATAAACAATGTTTGCGTCTGTAAGTGTATGTGTGCGTGTATATGTATGCAGTTGCGCAGCCAGAAAATTCATCTGGGGGGATGAAGAAAATTTTTCAGAAAATGGTTGTAAACGGATGTGTATGTAGATTCCTCTATTAGATAATATTGGCATTAATTACAAAATATCTATTTCAAGGGATAATTTAGATACTGCTTTGTACTGCTTCTTTATTTTTTGGCTCATAGCTGCGCCCATGTATGTATGTGTGCGTGCATACCGTTTCTTGTAAACACGATAACTTGTGTTAGACTTAAAATATTTAATTACAATTTGGAACATATGTAAAACAGCATATTATAATAATCCCTATTGAAATTGGGCCATATCTGTAATGCATGGTGATAACCAGAGGCCTACACTCTCATGCGTAAAATATGTTTTATTTTAATTTCAGAGCAAAATATTACTAAGGTTTTTGATTAAGCATACAAAAATAAAAAGATGTATAAGATTTATAAAAAACTTGTAGAAGCGACATTTCATAACACAGACACCAAAGCAGAAATCTATGCGACTAAAAAATCGCAAAGAGGTAGCAAAGACCAAAAGAGGAATCGGAGCACGTATGCGCTCATCGTAGAACAAAAAGGAAAAGAATACAAAGAGGTCCTAAGCAACGTCAAGGACTGCATAAAAGGAAACGCTGCTACTAACAGCATCAGAGGCATCAAGAGTACCAAAGATGGTAAGCTTGTGATAATGTAGAAGAACGCACTACCGGGCGTCAAAATGACGCGACACCAATTTATTTCTCAGGGGGCGCCAGTCGCGTATTACCCCGTTCTTCTACCTCCCAGGCGGGTTCGAGATAAGATGACTTCGGTAGCCGAAAAGCGGGACCAAGGCTGCACTACCACAGATCGGAAACTACGCTCTCTCTGGACCCGAATTCCCTCGTTAGGGGTTTAGGCACCTCTTAATTTCCTGAATTTTTGCATAAAAAAATCCCAACCGAAGAATTTCTCTGCGGAGGGATTAGTTTTGGTACGCGAAAATCGCGTTTTGGTCCATTAATAACGGAATATATTTCTCAAAAAACGCATAAAAAAATCCCTATCGAACCTCCGTACAACAACCAGAAGGTCGAACGTTAATGCGAATTAACTCGACACATCCGGTTTTCTATACGAAAGTTCCAGGGATTATAGACCGTCAACAGGCCTCAAGATCAATTAAGAAACATTAGTTCAAAGAATCCGTTTATTTAACAGAATTGGTTATACAAAATTCTCAAGAAAGAATCGTGCCTTCCCCAATCAAGGTAGTGACTTTCAGACCATACAAGCGAGAGCGCTCGCGCTAACGATCGATTAGGTAGAAAAGATTCATACGTACCTTCTCAGAATCAAAATGCGAGCTTTTAGAATCATTTCAGACTCTGGGTAAATGAATAATTAAGGCTGACTGAAATTAACTTAAAAAAGTTTTACTAAATGAATTTAGTTTCGCTAGAGACTACCTAGCTTTAAAGTTCTTGTATCGTGGAAATTCACGTACTCAAACACATTCTGAGGACTTATTACTGCATAAGTTGAGTGGCGTTCGATCAGTCCACGACTTACTAACCCTTATCACAGTCGATTAATAATATCGATTTGGCAGCGTCTCACCTTCGAGCGACTATTAGGCAAAATTGAATTTTTGGATTTTTATGCACAAGGCGTTTTCCTCTATAACTTTGTCATTTGAAAAGCCCCGTTATTGGCTTTTCTACCATCGCTTTGTCTGAACTACTCAACGCGCTCGATCAAATTACGAGCCGCTGGGTCAATCCAAACTCTTTCCATGCGAGAAACCGGCCTTGTACATGTGCATTGATTTTTATCAATTTTTGCTTATCGGCACTACGCCGGCTTTGACAAAATCTTCTATTTTGCCTTTTGGATGCAGTGCATCGTTAAAATTTTATGCTCATACTTTAGAATTGGGCTTTCAATGATCGTACCTCAAAGGTCAATGTCTTTGGTTGAGGAATAAAAAAAAAAAAAAATAAAAAATAATTTAAAGTATATTTTCGTGGTACTTTTTAAACTGACTTCGTGGTACTTTTGAAAAATCCAGTTTAAGACCAATTTTAGCGTACTTTTGAAAAATCGATTTTCGAGCCAAATTTCAAGGTACTTTTGAAAAACTAATCTGCGGGTGAAATTTTGGCGTACTTTTGAAAAATCGATTTTCAAGCCAAATTTCAAGGTACTTTTGAAAAGTTAATCCGCGGGTGAAATTTTGGCGTACTTTTGAAAAATTGATTTTCAAGCCAAATTTCAAGGTACTTTTGAAAAGTTAATCTGCGGGTGAAATTTTGGCGTACTTTTGAAAAATCGATCTTCAAGCCAAATTTCAACGCAGTTTTGAAAAATTAGCCTGCAAGTGAAACTTTGGCGTACTTTCGATAAATCGATTCTTGGGCCAAATTTTGACGCCCTTCCAAAAATATTATTTTTCAAAGTCCAATTTATGGTACCTTTGAAAAAGTTTATTATTCATAAATCTTTGTCATTATATACTTCTACTCTGATATTCTGAACCAAAAACATTTTTCCTAAGTGAAAATTCGGTGTTCCTTCGAATTTTCGCCTGGTCATTTCCAACGCCTTATAGAACCCAAAACGGTCCTTGTGGACTGATCTGCGCCTCTGCAGACTCCCGAAAATGTCTTTAAATGAAATTTTTTGCCTAAGTCGAATTTTGATTATGTCTTCAACTTAGGACGATTTTGGAGAGTTCTACAACACTCCCCTCCTTTGGTTGAATCTTTTCTACTCATCGATTGCCTTTAATTTCCATATTCACTTGTATGTCTGTATGCCTTCATTTGACGGTCTGACCTATGGTACAGATGTTTTTAAAAATAACGGCCTTAATTGGGGCAGACGGCTGATTCGCCTATCTAACTTAAAATAAATACATTTTTTAAACAATACGACAAGTTGATACAACATTTTTATCAACTTAATTACACCCGCGTCGAGGTGCGAAGCGAAGCGAAGCGTAGCACAATTTTGATTAGCGTCCACTCTCACTAACTCGTTGCACTCGCTTTTTTGCCTTGGTCTCGCTCTTGCTTAACTTCGGTCCTTTCTAGAAGAGGCTGTCTATATCTCCATGCCGCAGCTTGGACGGTCCTCGCCTTTGAGTTCCAGACTTCACCATGCCGCGCCCTTGCGACAGGCTGGGTCATCTTTCCATTTTTGCACATGGAAAATGCAGTTCTGCAACTAGATTGACTTTTTAGCAAGTCGTCGACTGGAACGCGTCGACTAACAAACACAATGTGTTGTTTTTAATGAAATATTTTTCTAACATGAATTTTGTTAACTTATAATGGTTAGAAATTGGTTCTTCGTAAGGTAGATTGAATCGGCTTACGATACTCGTGCGGTCATCACTACTTTGTGAAAAAAGTATAAAAAAAAAAAAATTGAAGCGTCTTCTTGAGCGAAGAACGGCTTCTGAAACTCGTCTCGTAGTTTCTCCTTCGTAAGGTAGATTAAATCGGCTTACGATACTCGTGCGGTCATCACGACTTGTGAAAAAAGTATAAAAAAAAATTGAAGCGTCTTCTTGAGCGAAGGACGGCTTCTGAAACTCGTCTCGTAGTTTCTACTTCGTAAGGTAGATTGAATCGGCTTACGATACTCGTGCGGTCATCACGACTTGTGAAAAAAGTATAAAAAAAAAATTGAAGCGTCTTCTTGAGCGAAGGACGGCTTCTGAAACTCGTAGTTTCCATTTGGGGTATACGTTAATTTTGTTGACTTAAAATGATTAAAATTGAAGTTGTCTTCTTGCATAAGAAAAACAGCTTCCGAAACTCGTACTGATTCGTACTTATGCCTACGTCCATTACTCGAACTTGGCGGCTCTCGCTCTTGAGAAGCTAGGCTTACCGGATCGCGCTCTTGCGTCGGGTTCGCCGTCTTTCCATGTCTGCTCATGGAGTAGACTTTAAATTTTCGATTTGACCGCATATAGGTCAAAACCGCCACTTAGAATTTTGAGAAAAAATATAAAAAAAAGCGAAAACGGCTATTAGCCGTGGTCGACCTCAGAAATATCTAGAGGTGACTCTTCTATATCTGGCTCATCTCGAGCATCTTCGGGATCTCGACTTATTACATCCGGCTCATCTTGAGCACTTGCGGGAACATTGATTTGAACTAGTGTGGTATCGCTACGTCGCTCTGACCTGGGCGCGATCTCATTGTCTGATGAGGAAGCGTCGTCACTAAGATGAATTTCATCCGGACTATCTTCTGATTCTTCAGACAATTCCAATTCAACATCGGGGTCTCCCTTAGGTGCCGGCCTGATGGCATCGACATGTAATCTCGTCGAAGTTACCCCCTTGTGAATGAGGTAAACTTCATTGGACAATCTCTTTAAAACCTTGTGTGGCCCACTCCACGACGGTGTGAAGGTATGATCCTTCCTGATCCTTTTAGTCATTACCATATCTCCCACTTTATATACGACCGGCGTTACCGCCACTTTGGGCGCGTAACGCCATTGGTAATTTGTTTGATTTTTACGAATCTCTTTGACTCTTTCAAGGCGGGGAACGTCCGCTTGATTACGACGTTCTTGTCTATAAGCGAACATATTCCAATCACCAATCTGCGGTAATTCATAGCCGAGCACTACGAAACTGGGCGTATGCCCCGTAGCGGCGTTTTTTCTTGTTCTCAAGATATATGCCATCTGACTAACATGTCGATCCCACTCGTCGTTGGGTGAACCATATAATAAGGTTTTTAAGATCTTCTTAGCTTCTTGCACCCTCCTTTCTATTGGATTGGCCTGTTGGTGGTAAGCTGCTGTGAAGAATCTTTCAATATTGTTACGTGTACAGAACGTATCGTAAAAGCCGGAATTGAAGTGGCCTCCCTGGTCGGAAATGATGACCCTCGGAACGCCATATCTCGCCACTAGTTCCTCTTCGATAAATTGTGCTATTGTTTTTCCACTGACTTGGGTGAACGCCTTGGCTTCGACCCACTTACTAAATACATCCTCTACCATTAATATATATCGGTTATCTGCATCTTTGGTTCGCTGAAGCGGTCCGATTACATCGACGCTTAGAACTTCGAACGGATGCGATGGAGCATGGCTTCTGAGAGGAGCCTTCGGTTGTGATTGTCTGCTTTTTACGGAATTACAAATAATGCACTCATTTAAATATTTGTTAACTAGTCTCGACAAATTATTAAAATAATAGCGGCCCGAGATGATTCTAACAGTTTCATCGCGGCCGGGGTGACCTACTTCCGGTCGGTCGTGAAAATGAGATATTACTCTCATGACCATACGTTTTGGTACGTATAATTTTTCTATAACATTTTCGCCTCTCGTCCAAAGTGTGCCGCCTATCACTTGTCTTGTATTGACGAATTTCACCTCTGCCTCGGTTTTATCTGCTTGTCGCACTAGAGTATTCCATCGTTCGATTTGGTCTTGGATATCTCTGGAGTGCGTTTGCGCTTCTCTGACCTGATCGTTTAATTCCAATGTGGTAATCACTGATATTCGTTCCTTGTACGAGAATTTTGGTGGGTACATTCTCTCCTCTTCGTCGTCTGCTTCGACGTTTGGGCCTTGAGGATTTCTGCTCAAATAGTCTGCCAATATATTTTCCTTGCCGGGACAATGTTCTATTGTGAAGCTGTATTCCTGAAGTAATAATGACCAACGTGTAAATTTCGTTTTCTCGTCCTTATGCTTATTTAACCATAGTAAAGCTCGATTGTCGGTTTTGACTATAAATGGACGGTCTGCCAAATATATTTTGTATTTCCTTATATAATTAACGACGCTCAAACATTCCAATTCATTGATATGGTATTTTCTCTCCGTCGGAGATAACGTATTACTAGCATAAGAGACGATGTGCTTCTGGTCATTATCCCCCAATTGATATAATACTGCAGATAATCCTATTAAGGATGCGTCCGTCTGCAGTATGAACATTTTATTGAAATCTGGCCGGTGCAGTCCTAGAGGTTTATTCAATACTTCTTTTAGTAAAATAAAAGCTTCTTGGACTTCCGGATTCCACTTGAAGCGCCAGTCTTTCGAGAGTAGTCGGGTCAAGGGCTTTGTAATTATTGCAACATTAGGGATATATTCACGTACCCAATTACATAGACCAAGGAAACTCTGAAGCTGGCGCCTTGTCGTAGGGGCCGGATAATTTTGTATCTGTAATATGTGTTTTTCTAATGGTTGAGTGGTGTTGGCATTTATTTGATGCCCGAGATAGGTTATGCTTGACGTGGCTACCACACATTTTTCCGGTGACACCTTTAAATTATGCAAACGCAGGCGTTCAAAGACGGCTCTCAGATGGTTTACATGCTGTTCTATATTTTCGCTGTAGATGATAATATCATCGAGATATACTTTGCAGAAATGATGCAAGTAGCCGGTCAATACGTCTCTTGCCATAAATTTTTGGAATGTACATGGAGCGGTCTTCAATCCGAAAGGCATCACGTTAAATCGGTAAGATGCTCCATCTAATGTTGTAAACGTAGAATAGTTTTTTGACGACTCCTCAAGAGGGATTTGCCAATATCCGCTCTTGAGGTCCAACACCGTAAATATGTTGGCGTTTCCTAGATCCTTTATACTCTCGTATATCTTTGGTAAGACGGATGCTTCGTCTTCCGTTACTTCATTTAAGTGACGATAATCAATGCAGAAGCGAGGCTTCTTGCCGGGCCTTTCAATTATAATGGGAGGCGAACTGTACTGAGCGGTACTCGGTTCTATGACCCCGGCTTTCAGCATCTCTTCAATTTGATCGTACATAACTTTTTTCTTAGAAGGAGACATGGGGTAGGGTTTGATATTGAACGGGCGGTCATCTTTAATTTTTATTTTATGTTTTGTTGTCACCGTGGTAGCTTGGGTAGGCACCGCGGTGAACAATTCAGCAAATTCCTCGAATAGAGGTTTTAAATTATCGTTTTCGATGATCAGTTCTTCGGGAAGCCGGCATTGCTTCCTTGCCTGATGTGCCGCTTGATTCCAGAAGACGGTTATTCGCTCTTCGGTGCCGACGTAGACACATTTACGTTGATAATCGAATACGACATTGTGAGCATATAAAAAGGGGGCTCCCAGAATGAGCTCTTCGTTTAAATTTTGAATGACCTGAAACGTGGTCTGAAAGGGTACATCTAGTACATTAACGTTTATGGTCGTAGTCCCGAGGGATTCTACTAAACCATCGCCACAAGCCATAACAAAAGTTTGGGGAGCTGTAAGTTGATCAATGTCGTTCAAAAATTTCGGTTGGATAATATTCCTTGTCGAACCTGTATCCAATAAAGCGTTAACCGCTCGATTATTAATTATAATCTTAATGCGAGGCAGAGGGAAAGCGTCGTTGGTTTGATTGATAGATTCTAATGTAGTGAATCGGTGGGGAGATAGGTTGACTTCTTGATCCTTAAACAGGTAATTAAGGTCAGGAAGGTCATCGAAGTTTTTTAATTTAAACTTCTTGCTTCGGAGCTTCCTCGAGGGTCGCTTCGAGCCTGCTGGGGCCTGGTAGGCGGGGCTGGTACAGTTCGGCCTGGGCCATCGCCTCTGACCCCCGCTTGGTTTCCCGTATTCATATTACGATAGGGATTGTTTGGGCATTCCGCATGAAAATGCCACTGCTCTGTTGGGCAATATCTGCAAGGGCGATACGGGACTCGGGAGTTCCTTACGTCTCCAGTACCCCTTCTCGGTATATCCCCTCTAGGCAGCGAGGAAATATTATTTGCAAAATGCACCCTTGGTGCTGGCGGATTATCTCTTCTTTGAGATCCATTGAATGGTGTCCTAGATGCACCAAAGGAACTGGAGGACGGCTTCGCTAATGCGGAGGGTTCCGTTCTCCAGTTACTGCTCGATTGCTGATTCCCTTGAGCTGAAGCGGTAGAGGTGGACGCTTCTCGGTCTTTGCTTTTCTTTGCATTTTGCAGAATCTCGAATTCTTTATTCTCATCCATGATTTTGGCCATTTGTTCGGTCATCGTCACTAGTGTATTTGTATCTAGTATGACGGCACTCTTTAGGAGCATTTTCATATCAGGTCTCAACTGATTGAAGATGGTAGCCGCCTTCATCGCCTCCGGCTTAAACGGATCGATCCTGTTGAAGAGGCATACCTTCCTGGAAATAAATACTGACGTATTTTCCTCGGCATCTTGTTTCTTGCCATATAAATTAGCTACTGCTTCGGTGAGTACTTCACCTGAATCGTAACGGCTTCTGAACCGCTCGAGGAATAGAGGATACGTGGTAATTAGGGTTCGGTATTGTTCGAACCATTTCCTAGCATCATCTTTGAGCTGTTCTGATATTTTATATAGTCGGTCGTTATCCTGCGTAATTCGTACTCGGACGAAAAATTCCTCCATTTGATAAATGAAGGTTTCAGGGTCTTCGTGTTCGAAGCCATGAAATTCCGCATTTGGATGCTTCGACCGATACTTATGCTCGTGCGTGGCTTCGCTTAGAGCTTTGGCAAGACCTGCTGCCATTTGGGCGAACACTTGTTCTGAGGAGGGCTGTATGACTCCTTCAGTGGTACTCGGGCCAACCCCCGAACTACCCAGTACATCCTCCGCGCACGGCCTCTCTAACCCTCTAGAGACGTTGTCCATCACAGATGTCGGCTCGTCGTAAAACTGGAAAGGCGTTGATTCATCCATATCCTTTCCAGAAAGCCCTGCTGACTAACAACGCCCCACGTTGGGCGCCATGTAGAAGAACGCACTACCGGGCGTCAAAATGACGCGACACCAATTTATTTCTCAGGGGGCGCCAGTCGCGTATTACCCCGTTCTTCTACCTCCCAGGCGGGTTCGAGATAAGATGACTTCGGTAGCCGAAAAGCGGGACCAAGGCTGCACTACCACAGATCGGAAACTACGCTCTCTCTGGACCCGAATTCCCTCGTTAGGGGTTTAGGCACCTCTTAATTTCCTGAATTTTTGCATAAAAAAATCCCAACCGAAGAATTTCTCTGCGGAGGGATTAGTTTTGGTACGCGAAAATCGCGTTTTGGTCCATTAATAACGGAATATATTTCTCAAAAAACGCATAAAAAAATCCCTATCGAACCTCCGTACAACAACCAGAAGGTCGAACGTTAATGCGAATTAACTCGACACATCCGGTTTTCTATACGAAAGTTCCAGGGATTATAGACCGTCAACAGGCCTCAAGATCAATTAAGAAACATTAGTTCAAAGAATCCGTTTATTTAACAGAATTGGTTATACAAAATTCTCAAGAAAGAATCGTGCCTTCCCCAATCAAGGTAGTGACTTTCAGACCATACAAGCGAGAGCGCTCGCGCTAACGATCGATTAGGTAGAAAAGATTCATACGTACCTTCTCAGAATCAAAATGCGAGCTTTTAGAATCATTTCAGACTCTGGGTAAATGAATAATTAAGGCTGACTGAAATTAACTTAAAAAAGTTTTACTAAATGAATTTAGTTTCGCTAGAGACTACCTAGCTTTAAAGTTCTTGTATCGTGGAAATTCACGTACTCAAACACATTCTGAGGACTTATTACTGCATAAGTTGAGTGGCGTTCGATCAGTCCACGACTTACTAACCCTTATCACAGTCGATTAATAATATCGATTTGGCAGCGTCTCACCTTCGAGCGACTATTAGGCAAAATTGAATTTTTGGATTTTTATGCACAAGGCGTTTTCCTCTATAACTTTGTCATTTGAAAAGCCCCGTTATTGGCTTTTCTACCATCGCTTTGTCTGAACTACTCAACGCGCTCGATCAAATTACGAGCCGCTGGGTCAATCCAAACTCTTTCCATGCGAGAAACCGGCCTTGTACATGTGCATTGATTTTTATCAATTTTTGCTTATCGGCACTACGCCGGCTTTGACAAAATCTTCTATTTTGCCTTTTGGATGCAGTGCATCGTTAAAATTTTATGCTCATACTTTAGAATTGGGCTTTCAATGATCGTACCTCAAAGGTCAATGTCTTTGGTTGAGGAATAAAAAAAAAAAAAAATAAAAAATAATTTAAAGTATATTTTCGTGGTACTTTTTAAACTGACTTCGTGGTACTTTTGAAAAATCCAGTTTAAGACCAATTTTAGCGTACTTTTGAAAAATCGATTTTCGAGCCAAATTTCAAGGTACTTTTGAAAAACTAATCTGCGGGTGAAATTTTGGCGTACTTTTGAAAAATCGATTTTCAAGCCAAATTTCAAGGTACTTTTGAAAAGTTAATCCGCGGGTGAAATTTTGGCGTACTTTTGAAAAATTGATTTTCAAGCCAAATTTCAAGGTACTTTTGAAAAGTTAATCTGCGGGTGAAATTTTGGCGTACTTTTGAAAAATCGATCTTCAAGCCAAATTTCAACGCAGTTTTGAAAAATTAGCCTGCAAGTGAAACTTTGGCGTACTTTCGATAAATCGATTCTTGGGCCAAATTTTGACGCCCTTCCAAAAATATTATTTTTCAAAGTCCAATTTATGGTACCTTTGAAAAAGTTTATTATTCATAAATCTTTGTCATTATATACTTCTACTCTGATATTCTGAACCAAAAACATTTTTCCTAAGTGAAAATTCGGTGTTCCTTCGAATTTTCGCCTGGTCATTTCCAACGCCTTATAGAACCCAAAACGGTCCTTGTGGACTGATCTGCGCCTCTGCAGACTCCCGAAAATGTCTTTAAATGAAATTTTTTGCCTAAGTCGAATTTTGATTATGTCTTCAACTTAGGACGATTTTGGAGAGTTCTACAACAATAACACTGGACAAAAATGAGGAAGCTCTCAACGAGATCCAGAAAGCAATCAAGACTCCGAACGAAGAGGTTAGCCTACACACCATGGGGCTGGATGAGGACATGGAGACACTCCATATAAGGGGCATCGACGCGGCCACCGCGAGGGACGAAGTTATTAACGCGATCGAGTGTAAGGTCGGTAGCCTGGACAAAATAAGGTACAAACTTAGCGAGCTTAGAGCCAACGCGCGTGACACCCAGGCAGTGACTCTCCGAATCAATAAGAGCGACGCGGCGAAACTACTTGCCAGCAAACATATAAGGATCGGGTACGTCAAATGCTCAGTCGAGAAGAGGGTGGCGCTAACCAGGTGCCATAAATGCTGGGCCTATGACCATGCAGTCGCGGACTGCAAGGGCCCAGACAGGTCTGGCATGTGCTACAAATGCGGCTCAGATGGACACCTCTCTAAAAACTGTCCCAACCCTGAACGTTGCCCCACGTGCTCCGAAGAGGGGCATAAAGCCGGAGACGGTAAATGCCCTGCATTCAGGCAAGCGCTAACACTGACACGAAGGAAAGTTAAGCCCTTTCGGAACGCCGGAGGGACCACAAGCGGTAGAACCCCCGCAGAAAACCGCAATAGTGAGAAAGCCGACCTGCTTCCTGCAGGTCAACTTGAATAGGAGCCGTGAAGCTCAGGACCTCCTCTACCATGCTAAGGAGGTCCATAAGGCAGATGTCCTACTGACTACCGAGCCCAATAAAAGGCACATTAGCGACGATGGCAGATGGATTAAAGACAACAGAGTGGATACGGCAATACGAGTCTACAACAGGAGCGTCTCCAATCCCGGCGGCGCCGACGGCATCTCTTGGTGCATCGTCGACGGTGTTGGGATTTTCTCCTGCTATAAGACCCCGAACTGTACCATCGAGGAATTCGCGAACTTCCTAGATGAACTCACGACGTGCGTCAGGGCCCTTGGGCACACACGGGGAGTCATTATCACGGGTGATTTCAATGCAAAAAATCCGTTGTGGGGTTCTGTCATACAAGATGCAAGAGGTCAAATGCTGGCCGAATGGCTGGCGGGCCACGACCTCATTGTGGCAAACGTAGGCAACGAGGCCACATTCAGAAGGGGTGATAGCGAGAGCGTAATCGACATCACACTCGCCAACGCCGAGCTGGCGGGAAAAATTCGCGATTGGCGCGTACTGGAAGATGAAACTCTCAGTGACCACCAACTTATCACCTTTCGACTCCTTGAGGAGCATCCGCTAAACGCCCCAACACGGGAACCCCCCCACCAAGGGAACTAGGTGGCGCTATAATCCCGACAAGGAGGAGGCGGTCACTGAGAAACTACGGCACGAGCTGGGTCAACCCCACGACCCAAACGCCGACAACGTAATCGAGGCCCTAACTAGGGCCTGCAAGGCCGCGTTGCCGGCCGTGGGCCATCCACGTGGTAAACCAGCATACTGGTGGAACCGCGAAATTGCGCAACTACGCCAAAAATGTCTCAAACTAAAAAGGATCTGGACTAGATCCAAAACAGCGCGTTTCGTCGACGTAACCGCCAGGAACTATACGGCCTACCGAGAGGCCAGAAACGACCTACGTGCCAGCATCAAAGCGTCCAAGCGCAGATGCTGGAATGAAATCATCGAGAGCGTCGATAACGATATCTGGGGAGACGGCTACAGAATTGCATGCAAAAGAACTGGCGTCCGTGAAAAACTAGTACTCAGTACGGACCGTAAATTGGAACTAGCGAGTGAGCTCTTCCCAGTACGCCCAACAACGAACTGGATAAGGGCAATCGGGGCCCCCCACCACCCCCAGTTACAGCGGAGGAAATTAGCAACGCGGCTGTTAAGCTAAAATCCAATAAGGCCCCGGGGCCTGATGGAATACCCCCCGAGGTGGTTAAACTAGCGGTCACCCACCACACAGCCTACTTCGAGAACGTCTTTAATGGCATCTTTGTAAACGGAGAAATCCCCCACAGGTGGAAAAGAGCAGTATTAGTGCTTGTTCCCAAACCGGGCAAGCCGCCGGGTACGGCACCCAGGCCTATCTGCTTGATCCACACTACGGCGAAAGTCCTGGAACGCGTCATTGCGACTCGCCTCACCGCGGAACTCGACGCGAGAGGGGGCCTCTCTGACAGCCAATTTGGCTTTAGAGAGGGTTTCTCCACGACCGACGCTATCCAGGAGGTCATAAGAGTAGCACGCACCGCAAATGCGGGCAACTGGAGGCAAAGAGAGATCTGCTTAGCTGTGGCGCTCGACGTGAAGAATGCCTTCAACACGGCCCCCTGGGGCCCAATTGTTGAAGCGCTAGAACTCAAAGAGGTACCAGCGTACTTGGTACAACTTGTGAAGAGCTACTTCACGGAAAGATCTTTAATCATCGACGACCACGTCCGCGATGTCACATGCGGCGTTCCGCAGGGGTCGGTCCTGGGACCACTCCTGTGGAATGTTTTGTACGATGGCATCCTCGCACTAAAAAGCCCCGACATCCCTGATGACTGTCGACTCATTGCATTCGCGGACGACCTTATCGTTATCGCCATAGACAAAACGGAGGAGCGCGCTATGACCAAGGCCGAAGCCGCCATACGTGCAATAAACAGGTAGATGGACAACCACAGCCTAGAAATTGCCCCTGAGAAATCGGAAGCAGTTGCGCTGACCGGGCACAAACGTGTGAACAACATGAGCGTCAATGTCCTTAATGCGGAGGTGACCGCTAAACCAGCTATAAAATACCTAGGGGTTTTCATCGACCAAAAGTTGTCGTGGAACCGGCATGTTGATTACGCCACCGACAGAGCAGAGAAAGCGACCATGGCCCTCCGCAAGATCATGCCACGAATTGGAGGGCCCAAGACCTATGCCAGGAAACTCTTGAGCTCCGTGGCAAACTCCATCTTATTGTATGCCGCTCCGGCGTGGGTCGACGCGTTAAAGACCGCGCGTAACCGCAACCGGTTACTGAAGACACAACGTCTCATGCTGATAAGGGTGTGCTGCGCCTACCGGACAACCTCCGCCTCGGCTCTGCAAGTCATATCGGCGGTGCCACCCGCCGACTTGCTCGCTAAAGAGCGTGCATACGGCCACGGCGCAGACAAAGCTGCCAAGATTGTCTACAGGAACCATCTGATGGAACGCTGGCAGGAGCGATGGGACACCTCTGAAGATGGCAGATGGACGTACCGCCTTATCCCGGACGTAAGAGCCTGGACTGCCCGAAAACATGGAGACCTAAATTACCATCTAACCCAAACGTTAAGTGGCCACGGCAACTTCGGCAGCTATTTATATAGAATCGGCAAGCGGGAAGCAGACACGTGCATTTACTGCCCAGCACCCGATACTCCGGAGCACACCATGTTCCACTGCCCTAGGTGGAATGACGAGAGGAGCACGGCAAACAGAGACGTTGGCCTTATAATCACGCCACAAAATTTTATGGTAAACATGCTCACCGCCGCTGAGAAGTGGGGGGCTATCAACACCATGTGCTGCAGCATCATGAAGCCAAAAGAAGAAGAAACACGGATATTAATTCCATAGAACTCGTTAGCCTCCGAAGAAATGTTTAGCTACAGTTCCGGAGAGGAAGAGGGGGTTTTTTTAGTGCGGTAAGAATCCCACATATCCCTGCACGCTTGGACACCAGTGCAGGTTGAACCTTTTGAAGGTTTTTCCCCTCGGAAAAAAAAAAAAAAAAAAAAGGTAGAAATTTGTAGATAAGATTTTATTACGGTAATACACTTAAATTTTACTTAAAATACAAATATCTACCTCTTTTCTCATAATGTTTTATTGGTGTAATTATTTCCTAGAAATTATTTGTTTTGGAAGTTTGGAAATATAATGCACCTACGGTAGGTTTTTATGTCAGTTTGCAATTGTGTTTTACAGTGGTGACATTATAAGTTCTAGCATACGTTCCTTTTTGAAAAAACATTTAACGATGGCTGATGTTAGATCCTTACGAAAGGATACTTTCATTTACTTAGTTGGACACTATTCGTCAATCATTGGCAATAAATTGCCGTCTAATAGACAAGTATTACAAGTGCTCTTTTATAACATTCGTGAAGTGAAGCTAAGTGTACATGAAAGTGCTAAATTGACAATAAAAGAGGTGTCAGTTTTTTGGGATAAAGCTCGCATTCCGACACGTCAGGATTTTCATTGTGTTAAACAACTAGATAAACTTTATGCAGAGTGGAGGAACTTACAAAAATCGGCTAAAAGGGCCAGTGCGGGAGGTAAATAAAAAAATTTCGTTGAAAAATTGGACGATCTTTTTGACATTTCTCATGCAAATGCATTGGAGTTGATGAAAATAGATGAAGATAAGCAGTTTTTAATTAACCAAAGAAAAAAGGGACGTCCTGGATTTATGCATGGTATTGATTTCCAACTTGCTTCTCAAGAAAAATCAGCTGAGGAGAAATTACAGAAATTATCCGAACGAATGCAACGAAGTCAACAAGAAAAAGCTAGATTAGAGGAAACAGTCACCTGTCCATCATCAAGTAGTAATTCAGCCGACTCCAACGAAAATGAAGATGAAATAATCGAAGCCCAAAAAGAGTTGTTACAAGACCAGCCTGGCCCGTCACAGCCAAAAAAGAGGAGATTGTATGGAACATGTAACATCATCACACCAAAAATAGCCGCTGCATTTGATGCTTGCAAAATAAGCGACAGGTATGGAGTCCATATTTTGACGGCAGTAGCAGAAGCACTAGGACATGACACCACATCTTTGTCCATCAGCAGAACCACACTTCAGCGCTCTAGACAACGCATCCGCGAAGAAAGAGCTGAAATATTAAAAACTGCCTTCGGTGATTCTGAATTGCCGGCCCCAGTCATCCATTGGGATGGAAAACTTTTACCTTCTCTCACTGGAATGGGAAATATCGATAGACTTGCTATCTTAGTTACTAGTGGAGATATTGAACAACTACTTGGAGTACCAGCTTTGCCCAATTCAACTGGAAGAGAACAGACTGAAGCAGTTTATGATGTGCTTTGTGAATGGAATTTGGACGAAAAGGTAATAGCTTTGTGTTGTGATACAACAGCATCAAATATGGGTTATATAAATGGGGCAGCCACACTATTGCAACAAAAATTAGAAAGAGATATTCTATATTTTCCTTGTAGACATCATATTTTTGAAGTGGTTTTGAGAAGTGTGTTTGACACAAAAATGCCTTCCTCATCTGGTCCAAATGTGCCACTATTTAAACGTTTTAGGGAATTTTGGCCTAAAATAGATCAAAATAAACTAAAAACTGGATTTCAGGTATCAAAAATTAAACACATTTTACTTCCAGTTAAAGCTGAAATTGTAAAGTTTCTAAATGCAGCTTTAACTTTGCAACAGCCTCGTGATGATTATAAAGAATTTTTAATGCTTTCTAAACTTTTTGTTGAAGAAGAGCCCACTCACACGACATTCTATCAACCAGGGGCATTTCATCATGCACGTTGGATGGCCAAAGCCATTTACTGTCTAAACATATTTTTTTTCCAAGATCAGTTCCAACTAACTAAAAAAGAAAAAAATAGGTATTGAAGCTATATGTCTCTTTATTGTAAAGGTTTAAGTAAAGACCTGGTTTACAGCGTCATTTGCTAGTAAAGCACCGCTTCATGACTTAGACTTTTGTAAAGAACTCATTAATTATCAAAATATTGACAAAGAAATATCTCAAGCCGCAAGTAGGAAAATAGTGAACCATTTGTGACACCTTAATTCAGTAAATGTTGGCTTATCTTTCTTTGATGACGATATTTCAGTTACCACTAAAAGAGAAATGGTTAAAGCTTTGAATAGAAAAACACCAAATCAAGAGGGTATTAAACGACTTATGATTAGTAACATTACTGACGTTGAAAACAAGGAAATTCAGGACTCATATGCGAGAACACTAAACAGTTTTTTTCAAAAATTAGGTTGGTCTATGGAATTTTTGGAAAATGATCCAACAACATGGAGGGAAAATGAAAGTTATACCCGATGTTTCAATATTGGAAACAAAATTAAAGTTGTAAATGATGCCGCTGAGAGAGGAATCAAACTTATTACTGACTATAATCACATTTTAACAAAAAATGAAGACCAAAAACAGTTTTTACTCCAAGTTGTAAATGATTATAAATCACAGTTTCCAAATGTAAAAAAAGAAACCGTGTCGCATGCTTTGGCCTAGTGCAAAAAATATTGTTTTTATTACTATATGTCTTGTAGATTTAGGATAATATTTGGTACTATGTATGAAAAAAACGTTTCATAATAAAATACACAAAGATAAAACGAGAGTTTTATTTCAAAAACTTCTAGTCTAGTTTTCTTAGACTACGAATTTACAGTAGTATGACACATGTCATAGTCACAACAGATAATGTCTTTGATATTTGTATGACTTGATTAGTCATTCTAAAGGTAAAGTTGCTGATTAAAAAAAAAAAAACAATGCATCAACCAAAGAATGTAAATAATTCCATTTACTTTTATTATTGCATAATGCATTCTGCGGCACCCCTTGCCTTCAATTTGCCTCAATAATATTTTGAGGGGACTGTTTTTTCTTCAAATGGAACCATTTGCAGGGGTGAGAAATAAAAAATTTCAATTTCGAAAAAGATGGGCCACCCTAGGGTGTATGTTGGGCAAACCAACATTATTTAAATTAGATGATATATCAATGTTATCCTAAAATAAGGAGCATGGTATTTTTAATAAGATTATTATGAAGTGAGAGTTTGTAGGCCTCTGGTTATCACCATGTATTACAGATATGGCCCAATTTCAATAGGGATTATTGTAATATGCTGTTTTACATATGTTTCAAATTGTAATTAAATATTTTAAGTCTAACAGAAGTTATCGTGTTTACAAGAAACGGTATACACGCGCACATACATATACTCGCACAGACACACTTACAGACGCAAAGACATTTTTTATTCGATATTTGAGTTCAGTCTGCTGTGAAACAAGAAATTTTTCTCTACGATGGTTATTAAAATTTTTATTCAATTTCTAATAAATGTATAATAAAGTTAGAATAGAGTCAAAAGATTATTCATTACTGAACCATAACAGATACGAAAAAAATTAATAGAAACACTGTTGTAGATAATTTAGTCAGCTTTAATTTTGCATATTGCCACTTTTTGATTAGGGCTAACCGTTTTCGAGATTTGAACGAAAAACCAAAAACCGGGACCTTCTTCGTGCCCCCTACACCTCCTACGTTCGGGGAACTTTTACCTCCTAAATAGTCCAAAATTGTGATCTCGGCATTTCCCTCTAGAAGCCATTCATTGACAGGACTAATGGGCAACTTTTTACACGAATTAAAAGACCTTGAAAAGACGATCAATATACAGTGTGACCATTTCAAGTGGAAACACCTTCGTAACTCAAGTACGGCAGCCCGTTACCAATAACTCCTATCAGTTATTGGTGATCCAATTTCAACCAAACTATATCCTTTTTAAGCAATACAAGACTTATTTCAGTCATTGGCGTGCATTTTTATTAACAAAAAAAGGGTCAATTTTTCGATAAGTCAAATTAGGCATTTTTTTGTTGAAAGACGAATGCAACATTATTAATCAGCATGCTTTAGAACCTCTATATCCAGAATTTAACAACATTCTGATTTTTGGTTTTCGAATTACGGTCCCCTTAAAATTATCTATTTTAAACATTAAATAATCAATAAATTGGTAACGAAATTTTTTTCGAAGAAAAGTCATTTCTTCATTTTCTCTTTAAATCCATTTTTTCTACTATTGCATATCATCGAAACTTTCAAATATCGAAGGCAAAAATTTTCATTGAAAAATTGCTACAAATTTTGGATCAGACCTGTAAATTATTCGGGCATTAAGGATTACCGAATTTGAAAGTATCGATGAGATGGGGTGGTAGAAAAAATGAATTTAAAGAAAAAATAATCGTTACCGGTTTATTGATTACCTACCTAATGTTTAAAATAGGTAATTTTAAATGGGCCATAATTCGAAAACCAAAAATCAAAATGTTGTTAAATTCTGAATATAGCATGCTGATCAATAATATTGTATTAGTTTTTCAACAAAAACATGCCTAATATGATTTCTCGAAAAATCGACCCTTCTTTTCTTAATAAAAATTCACGCCAATGACTGAAATAAGTCTTGTTTTACTCAAAACGGATATAGTAGAGATCTTTGATACCGATCCAAATTTGTTTAAAATTGGATGACCAATAACTGAATTACGAAGGTGTTTCCACTTGAAATGGGTCACACTGTATATTCCAAAATTTTTTCATCATCAGATTTACTTATTTTGAGGTTCTACTATAAACGTATGCTGCATAGGTAGGCTAAATAATTTTTTTATCAAAGTTATTAACTTTTATTTTACCCATAATTTCGCGAATTTTAGAGCAACATTTTTTTTTTAATTTTCGTAAAAAAGAGGCGTTCATTTAATGTTTAAGGTAAATCCTCTTGAACCATCTTAAAGTACACATTTCAAGCTTTAAAAATCGCACCTACAGAGATCCAACAACGCGATTTAAACCAGAGAAATAGGTGGTTAAAGTTAATTATGTATATCAAAGGACCACGCAATAATCTTATGGAAATTGGGTTTCGGTCAAATCGTCTGAATTTTGGATATGTTTTAGGTTTCGTCATCCCAAGCAAAAGTCTCAATGGGCACAAAGCTCGAAAATCAATACTTTGGCTGCTACGGAGCTTGAAAACTCCAAAGCTCCACCACATATTTATTTATTCATGCAGTCTTTATAGATTTTTAAATAACTTATTTTTTCGATTTTAATGTCTAGGTTTATGTTTTTGAATTCAAATCCGATGTCAAATTGTCCAAATTGGAACTTGACAGCTATCAGTTAGCTGTCAAAGTGCCTTAACAAAGTGCAAATCTTATTTTTATGTTATGAGTTTATGCTGTTTAGGTACTTAACTGAGTTCATGTACGATGTGAATACAATAATTCGACAATTGCCAGCTGTCAAAGTGCAATAACAAAGTGCAAATCTTATTTTTTTGTTATGACTTTATGCTTTTTAGGTAACTCAGTTCATACATGATGTGAATACAATAATTCGACAATTGGCAGCTGTCAACAGGCTGTCAGCTAGCTATCAAAGTGCAATAACAAAGTGCAAATCTTATTTTTTTGTTATGACTTTATGCTTTTTAGATAACTCAGTTCGTAAAACATCAAACAAAAATATTCATCTTCTCTTTCTAACGTGTAGTAAGAATCAACTTTTCCTCTGATTTCTAATATTTCAAAGGTGCGTTTCACGCATTTATCTAAAATGCATTTACTTATAAAAAATGTGTCCAGCTAAAAGCTTTCGAGATCTATTAAGAGAGAGGGTGCAAGCTATAGACATGCGCTATCATACCTCTTCTGTTGGAGAGAGAGAGAGAGAGAGATGAACAGTAGCGCAAAATTAGCGATTATGTTCATTTAGGTAAAAGAAGAGGAAAATTGAGTTTTTATAAAAAAAAATTGCAGTACAATTTTACCTATAGAATAAAAGTCCTTAGATTATTTTTCTGTGCTAATGAATGCATGTATGATTTATTTTTTAGAATGGATGCATTACTCAAAAGGAGCAGCTTGATAAATCAAATACAACATAACCACAACGAGATATTGATTTTGCAAACTGAGTTGGAACTGCTTCGCCTGAAAACATATCCAACGTTTAAATATAAATTAATTCACACTTAATTATTTATTAATCAACCTTATATACATTTTATTTATAATTTAATTATACGTAATATTATACAAATAAATTAAAAATATATATAGCAATTAATGGGTTATTATTTTTTCAAACATAAGAGACCCGGCATCAAAAAGAACTACAACTGTACTAAATCCAGTGTACAGCAGAGAAAATTGTTCTCCAGTGCCAGATGGTCGGGCCAGCTCCAGGTATTTTGCCGCCTCGGGTAAAGTTTAATTTTGCCGCCCCTTTCATTTAGGTAAAGTGGTATTACCATGAGAAGATGCTTGCAATAAAAATGAACGGAACCGAATTTTTGTGAGTGCATACTATTAAACCAATGAGAGCGAATTGCGTCATATTCAAGGTTGAGACCAGCGTCACCGGTAGCTTGCAGTGGAGTTGTGTTCGTCGGCGGTGATTAAATTAAATGATATTAACCAATTTCGAGTGCGAAATATCTTCAAGTTTTTTCGGTGGTGGGGAGCTGTGCGTAAACTATGTAATTACCAGAGTTGGCAAGTTTTGATCTACTGCATTACACAGCTCCCCAATCTCGAAAATTCTATTGCAATTACACATCCTTATAGCCGAGATGATGCTGTGTCTCTGGTAACGCACGTTGTCTCCGCCCCAAGCATATTCTCATAATAATACTACCCCAATATTTAAGAACCACCTATTTATTAAATGTTTTTTAAAGTTTGATTTTTTATTATAACGTTTAGAGCAGTTTTTGGATTTTTATGATATGTAATATCACTAGTGCTTAAAATTTTATCGGTAAAATTTTTGCGGAAGCTTTTTTGCTTGGTAATATATAATATAATATAATATAATATAATATAATATAATATAATATAATATAATATAATATAATATAATATAATATAATATAATATAATATAATATAATATAATATAATATAATATAATATAATATAATATAATATAATATAATATAATATAATATAATATAATATAATATAATATAATATAATATAATATAATATAATATAATATAATATAATATAATATAATATAATATAATATAATATAATATAAAATATAATGTAATGTAATATAACAATGTATTATTTATACAGGGGGATTCTTTTAAGGCGGCCATTAGAATATTTTCCACTTGCAGATGAGATGGCAATTTGAGATTTCGTACCCTACTCTAGTCGACCGTTGCCTGTCCGAAAAGACTAATTTCAAAATGGCGGCACTTCCGGAAATACCGGAAGCTTATATTAAACGGATATATTTTCGACTTTTCGAAATGACCATGAAATTCTGAGTCAAAACATGTAGCACACCCTATACCTAAACCGAGAAATTTCGGAGATATTTGACATTTTATAAAAAATTTTTGTTTTGCAAGAACCGTTATAACTTTCTTCGTGTAGGAGATCCTTATTTGCTCTTTGGTACGTAGAAAGAACACAAGATGAACTACTCTCTACAAAAAAAAATAGATTCCAAAATAGTATACCAAGAGTTTTATTTTTCACGTTACACTTTGTCAAATTCAAACCTCAAAAACTTTTTTATTTCAAATGGAACATCATGTATTTTTTTACATCAAATTATGTTAAATTAAATTCCCTTTTTTCTGGTATAAATATTGTAAGGGTTACAGTCATAACTTCTCGAAATATTGGCGATTTTCTTAAATGTCCAAGAATTTTTAGTAAAAATTGCCTTCAACTTACATCCATGATTAGAAACATTCAATAATGTCAGTCACTCTCTTTTGTTAAAAAACACCATCACGTTTATATTACACCCACGAAGACTTTTAGATTTGTTTATTATTTATGGAGAATGTGATAAAGTAATAATACCAAGAACATGTAACACATTTGCTACTCGATACCCATTTTATTGTTTCAATTGTTTCATAGGCTTCTACGTTTTTTGGATAAATTATAATTTATATATTATAATAGATTTTGGTTGAAAGTACAGGAACCATGCAGAAATTTTAATAATAGCTACGTAATACGTGTCAATCTTAAATAATATATATTTTTGAGGTTAGCTGTGTCGCCACGTGCAGATGCCCCATTAGGCAATCCAAACCACGTGACTTCCAACATGGCGCGGAGGGCAAACATTCGTTTTCATTCGTTAAACGTTTGTCTTTTTCTGTTGTCTTGGCTATATTTCCGGAATTTAATAAAAATAAACCCGTGTTTGCCCTCCGCGCCATATTGAAAAGAAACTTTGACAGGTCGTTGGATCGCTGAATAGACGAATTGCCATGCTGCATGTAGTGTTGCATATATTGGGCCCGTGTACCATTTGGTTTTTAATTTAGCTATTTAATGTCAGATCTCACTGGACTCTCGTTTCACTGAACAGCGACATAATAAGGAGAGACTGGAAAAGTTGGCGTGGCACATGGCCAGAACATATTCAAGCAACTAGTCCGCATGGGCGTCACTTGAACTTAACGTTATGGAATTTGCGAATATTTTTAAAATGTATAGAGCAGCATTTACTCCTTTTTTAAATATAATATAATTTATTACTACTTCTACAGCGTTGACTAATATATTTGAGCTCAACTAATAATAGAACAGTGTAATAAAAAACAATATTCATTTATTAATTGTATCCCTCAAAGCAGTACTCCACTGCAAATCTTGACAACTAGGGCCAACAAATGCACCCCCACTGCGTCCCTCGGGCGTTTATTGTATGTCCAAACAAACCGTACGTATTATACTGAATTGGGATTGCCCCTCTATACTTTAGACCTCGTTGTCACTGAACACCAGCGAAAGGCCGGAAATGTATGCAACACTGTATGCACGTATGTACAGAACCTGCAAAATTATCTTTCTATGCGTAAGTAACGACGAACCTATATACAAAGTAAGCACTTATGAAGCCACTGTGGGAGCTCTTGTCGCATCACCTATTTAATACACCCTGATTAATACATGGGGTTCCCTGAATGAAATAAAAAAAAATGCAAAATGTGATCTCAGCCGCCGGTGCCGCCATATTGACAAAATGGCGCACAAAACAGTTTCCTTGAAATATCTCGCTTAGGATGCCTCATACGGCAAAAAATGTATGGAATTTTTTTCTGCTGGAATGTATATTAGTAAAATATAAAAATGAATAATAGGAAATAACATTTCACAAGATATTAATCAAATAAGTATTCGCAGTCGAACACACCCGATTGAAATTTCTTCTCATTTCTAGCGAAACCAAAAGTGGACAAATCATTATCTCTATAGTAAACTAACTGATGCCTGCGATTTTGTTCGCTTGGAATTAAGAACATTGGCATATTAAGTTATGCCTATAAAGAAGTACTACATACTGAGTGATTACCCCTATAGTACTCAGGAAGTACACTCGATGAACTCACTGTGCATCCATAGTACTCGGAGAAAACCACTGCGCATCCATAGTACTCGGGGAAGCCCATTGCGCATCCATAGTACAGTTGATTTAAAAAAAACTGGTACAACTCTTGTAATCGAAAATCTTAATAGTTTAGTTGTGTGCATATGTCTGTAAATAGGGCTGGCCAGGCATGTCGAGAGGGGGGTGGAGAAGAGGTGATTTACCCCGGGCCTGGCTTTTTTGGAGGAGACCGGTTTTCTTAGTGTTTTAAAACTTATTAAACCTTTCTTTTTTATTTTATTCAAATGGAATTTTAAAAAATAATTAGAAAATAACTTTTTCAAAACATTTTCAAGCCTGCCATATTATTGTTAAAAAAATAATATTCGTTACGGATAATTCTACTAATGGTTGTAATTAAAATACTAACTGAATAATGATAATTCTATTTTTAAAATAAGAACACAAAAATACCACTTGAGATTAAAAAAAATGTAAACAATGCAAACTGAACATAAAAATACAATAAAAAAAATAAAATAAATGAACTTCAACTACGTAATACAGAATTAACTAATATTTTGTCATTGCTCCATTAGCGTCTAAAACTGCCTGAAGTCTTGCAGGCATGGACAAAATCAGATTTCTTGCAAGGTCAACTTCTTGCGACAAGTTCTCCCAAGTGTCTTCAATTATCCCTTCCAATTCTTGGGCATTATTTGGATGGTTATTTAATTTTCTTATATGTTTCACCATTAGTCCCCAAACATTTTCAATTGGATTTAAATCCGGACTTTTAGATGGCCACGGTAACAACTCTATGTTTTTATTAAGAAACCATTGCCTGACACGATGGGCCGTATGTATGGAGCAGTTGTCTTGTTGGAAAATAAAATTATTTTCCGGAAACACCTCTATTACTGACGGCAACATAATATTGTCTAATATTTCAATATATTTAATGGAATTGAGATGACCACCACTGTTCCAACACACACCTAATCTATTTAGGCTCATCCAAGCCCAGACATTGACTGAAAACCTTCCTGATATTTGTGGATCGAAAGTATATTTTTCGTCGTATCTGGTGGAAGGAGGCCTATATACGCGACCATGTCCATCGTTACAGGATTTAAAAACCTTTTCGTCAGAAAAGACAACTTGTCCCCAGAAGTTTTCATCATTGATTATATAGTTGAGTGCAAAAATAATCCTACCGTGCTTCTTTTATTCTGAAAGTTTGTAATTTTTAGCCGCTGAACAACTCTTCAAGTCGCTTTGTAGTTTTATTCTTCTGCAAGCAGTAGACACAGAAGCAGGGAAATTTGTCCCTGAAATTGCATTTACTGCAGTCTGAAAAGGGTTTTCTCTTAGGTAATTTATAAGATTTTCATCTTCTTGATTATTGCTCTTTCTGGGCCTACCGGAACCAACTTTACGGGATACCGTTTGGTTGGTTTCCCATTGTTTTTTGACACTCATTATCGTGGTTTTACTCACATTGTATTCAGCAGCAAGTCTTCTTATGGGCCAACTATCTTCAATTTTAGAAACAATTCGAAATTTTTTAATATCTGTTAGATGTCGAACCATTTTTAATAATGACGCCACTGATTAACGTCAAAGTGACATTTGTAAGATTATTAATATCAATCAAAGAACGAATGATTTACATAGCTAAAAGAAAGTGTACCAGTTTTTTTTTTTTAATTAACTGTACTCGGGGAAACCCACGGCACATCGCAATTTGGTAACAATTAATTATTCTATGTTTGTGTCAGAGCAAGTTAAACGGAAAAATAATTATTTTAATCGACAATAGAACATATGGGCGGGTACGTGTCAAATTTCATGCTTAATACCATCCCTCTCCCTGTTCACCCGTTCGGGGTGAAAACCGTCGAATACATGTCTCCTTATTTCCTCATCTATCACGTTTCTGACTTACGCGATTTCAAAGATACGGGTATCCTTTAGACCATCTAGCACCCCCGTATTCACCTTCAAAAAGTGAAAATCGAAATTTTATCTTACACGTATTTAACAGATTTCAACAAAAAATATTTTTGCCAAATTTCATGCATCTAGATCTAACCGTTGACGAAAAAGCCTAAAATTTCAATCCTCTTTTTCACTCTTTCAGGGGTCGAATTTCGAGAAATCCCTTCTTAGTGGTTGCCTGCATCATTTGAGGAACCTCTATGCAAAATTTGAAGTTATAGACCCATCGGTTTGAGCTGTTCGTTGATAGATCAGTGAGTCAGGGTATTCTTTTATATATATGTAGACTTTTATATAACGGGTGGTCCCTGGGAACGGGAAATTTTGAAAATGTTATTTTGTCACTATGTATGGCTGGCCATGGATTTATTTGTCATATTGTCTGTCATTATATGCCATTTGGTAACCATTGATCAGTGGTCCGGTGAGCAGCGTGCTTTTGCAATAAAATCGTATTATAAAAATAACGGCAGTGTAGTTGCTGTGTGGATTCGTAAATTTGAAGGAACAGGTACAGCCAATAAATCCAGACTTAAGGCTGCGTTTGCACGCCACAGTCAATTCTTATATAGAAATAGCGAACTAATGGTTCTACCAGTAAAACAGGAACCATGCAATTTTCTAGTTATAAGCTGAGATTTACTTATTTGTTGTTGGCAACAGAAGTGTTACAGGGCCGTACGGCAAAGATGTTTTAGATCTTTGCCGTACGGACAGTATCGAAAATAGTCGACTAGATTTACAATAGTGAATTAAGTGAATTAAAAAATTATTCAGCACCTAGGGACGCACCCAGAAAATTGCTGAGGGGGGGGTGGGCTACTACAAATAATAATAATAATAATCGTATATTTCGTACAATGTATTTTGCTTTTATATATTGTTTTTCGTTTATTTATATTTCATTTTTACTTTAAAACATATAATCCTGGCCTCCAGGGGGGCTTAAGCCCCCAAAGCCCCCCTTCAGTGCGCCTCTGTCAGCTCCTATTCTATTTTGTAACTTTTGAAATAGGATTTGATGTTCGTAAATAATTAAACAATTCATGGTATCTAATAGTAATAAATTCAATTATCATTGGATTAAATTTGACGTGTTTTCGTGACACAAAAAACACGGGCTCGTCAAATTTCAATATTTTTTTCTAGAGAAGCACTTCTCTAATGACCCCTAAACAATATTGAAAAGGCAGTTTGCTAAAAAAAATTTGAAAATTCGGTAACCTCCCCTGGGTCTAGGGACTCCTGTTTATTATTTTTTGTTTTTGTCATATGCATTTGACTTTTCATAAAAATACAACAATACTTTTTGGAGTTTATGAAAATATTTTCATTACTAACTGAGGTACAACGAATTGAAATTTGCTAAATTGTAAATTACAAAATTTCAGTATTTCAGTTAATAATGAAAATATTTTCATAAACTCCAAAACGTATTGTTGTATTTTTATGAAAAGTCAAATGCATGACAGAAACAAAAAATAAAAAACGGGGAGGCTACCAAAATTTCAAAAAATTTTTCGCAAACTGCTTTTTCAATATTTTTTAGAGGTCATTAGAGAAGTGGTTCTCTAGATGTATTTCTCATATTTCGTATAGGTCCCATGCGCCACAGACGAGAAAAAAAATATTGAAATTTCACCAACCGCCACTGATCTTCGGCATGTTCATACCCTTATACTTTTTGATCTAACTAGTTTGACCAATAAAATTACTTTGAACACCAGGAAATGAACATTTTGTTTAGGTTTGTGTGTAATATAAGTGCAAGTATTTACAGTTATTTATTTAATAAAGAAAAAAATTATAGTGAACAATGTAGATTTTTTTTACACCCTCATAAACATTCATACCAGAATGCAATAAAAAATTTTGAATATTCACTTCTTAAAAACAATATTTTTGTACTGCAAGTTTAATTATCATTTTCAAATACTAAAGTGTCAGTCCCAGAGACAATTTGAGCTCTCCTTCGGGAAATAAAAGAGGCATTTTACTCTTTCAAAATAATTATTGATTATATACACTAAAAGGGTGTGTGCAGAGATAGTTTGTCCATATACCACAATATTATAATTCTTTTGTATCCCTTGTGACATTGATTCTTCACAGTCGGAATTAAAAATAGGTAAATTTAGTTCTTTGATATAATTGTAATCGCTTTTTCCAGTAATGATATACTAATAAGTTATTAGCAAAATTACTAACAAAAAGTTATTGAAAATGTAGAATAAACAAGAAATGTAGAACTTCAGAAAAAATAATAGAAAGTAAAAAAATTCTGGATTTGTGCAGGAAGGCTGAAATTATATGCTCTAATATAAAGAATACAACTTCGTGTAGCAATTTTATTATTAAAAAATTGTAATAATAAAAAATCGTAATGGCTACTTTGTTTTTACGTACAGCCTGAGACAGGTCCGCGTCTAACGGGCGTGCGATGAGTGCTCCGCACGCGGGCGCATGCTTCTGGGGGCGCAAAATTACTGCAGAAAAAATTTTTTTCTTGGATTTCATCCCCCCCGCTCTTCAAAAATTTTTTCGGACAAAAAAATGTTTCTTGGATTTCTCCCCCCGGCTCATTAAAAATTTTTTTGTATTTCTCCGCCCCTGGCCTGAGAAATGCATAAATAGCCGTTGGCAATTCTCTTTGTATTGTAGTAAGTATATGTACTTAAGAGACCGAGCCCTATCAATCATAATAAAGGTAAATTAAACGATCTTAAAAACGTGATCAGTAATAGATAATGTGGACAATTCAATCGGTAAGTAAATTAAAATTATTTTAAAATCTATTTCAAACACTGGAGAAATGAAAAATAAGTCCGACCCTGCTCATACTGTCTTTCTAGTATTATTATAGCAGTGTTACCACTTCGAACGACTTCTGTCGCGGCATCTACTTGCAAAACGTAAAACTAATATTGGTATATTTCGTCAAATTTTTCTAAACAAGTAATCTTTCATTGTAGCAAATATTATGCGGATTTTTAACTTTTTTTGCGCTAAATATATTTATTCTATTACGTATCACATTTTATATTTGAGTTCCATTAAAAAATATAAAATCATTATAGATGAATTACGGACGATTGACGGGTACGTTCACGTTTAATAATTCAGAGGAGAAAACTTTGGAAACTTAATTTCATTTAGTATTCAAATATAAGATATGGTACGTAACAGATTTAAGTTAACTAGTTTCAATAATTAAATCAAATCTGAATTCTGCTGATTCGTTTTTAAGAATACTTTCCCCGAAATAATTACAAAATGACGAATTAATGAACGCATATTTGACTTTGGTAACACAGCCTTAAAGGACCCAATAGAAGTGTTGAAAACATTGAACAAGTCAGAGCATCTGTTGAACACAGTCCAAAACGTTCAGTTAGAAAACGAGCCCAGGCGTTGCGCTTAGGTAAATCTTCTTTGCTTAGAATATTACACAAGGACCTGAATCTTCATCCGTATAAAATCCAAATAGTTCAAGAAATAATACCAACAGATTTCCCAAGACGTCCACATTTTTCTGAAATTATTTTAGAACGTGGAATTAATCACAACTTGTGGTTTTCTGATGGGGCTCATTTTCATTTATGTGGCTACACCAACAAACAAAATTACAGATATTGGAATTCCGAAAATCCACAACAACTTCACCAAAAACCGTTACATAGCCCGAAGGTAACAGTTTGGTGTGCAATTTCTTCAATAGGAATTATCGGTCCCTATTTTTTTGAAAACAATGATGGAAATGCTGTGACAGTCAATGATCAACCAGTTTCTGACACCACAATTAAACATGTTTCCAGGGATTCAAGATTGCTGGTTTCAGCAAGATGGAGCTACTCCACACACCACAAGAGAATCAATAAATGCCTTGCAGAGATTATTTCCTGGTCACATTATCTCCAGACGTGGAAACACTGAATGGCCCCCAAGGTCGCCAGACCTTACGGCATGCGATTACTTCTTGTGGGGCTACTTGAAGCATAGGGTTTTTGTTGACAAACCAAGAAACATTCAGGAATTGAAAATAAAAATCGGTGAAGAAATTGCCAATATTCCATTAGACATGTTGCATCGTGTAATAGAAAATTTCACCAATCGTATTCAAGAGTGCGTAGAGATAAGGGGAAGAAATTTACCAGGAATTATTTTTAAGAAATTAAAAATGCATATAATTACCTAGCCATTGTTATATCTTATTTTAAAATAGTTAAGTTACTTTCAAAATTATGATGTTTTTAAAACTTCCTAGGGACCCATCATATAGATAATGTCTCCATTTGTATATCAATTTTAATATAATTGTGCTTAATAAATATACGAGTAAGAAAAAGAGGATTGAGTATTCGTTACACTAATGCAGTTCAACAAATTGAAGTTGGTTTATTTCTTAATGTTCAACTAGCTTTTTAACGGCCATTTTCAAAAGGAAAAAAAGAGTAACATAATTCTCTACCTAGGAAAAGTGGTCGCTTATGCATAAGATAATGATAAAAGTAAAGGAAAGTTTAAAGTTAGCAGGTAATTATTTTTCCATTACTCTGGTTATAGCCCAGACGACAGAGAACATTTTATAGTGAAACCCACAAAAATGGTAAACTGATTAATTTTTTTTAACGAGTTCGTGAAAATGTATAGAATAATATCCTGAAAAGTTTACATTTCGCTCGGATGAAGAACATAAAAAAAAAAGTGAAAAAAAAATTTTTTTATCCATTTTTTCAAAATTTTGAAATTAAGTCAGGGTAGGAAAAAATAAAAAATACAGGTGGATAGACCACGTGTTTCTGAACAAAAAATATCCTAATAAAATTTATTGCTAAAGACAGTATTCCTGGAAAAAAGTAGTAAAGTAACTTTGACACTCTGCGCGGCCAGCGCACGGTTAAATGCATACTATGGAACCTCTAAAAATTCTTAGCTGTTCTATCGAGTAAAATAAAGCTTTTTTCTCTTTCTGATTACACGTTTTTAACATTTTAGTGAATAGGAGGATAAATAGTGAGTATGGAGAGAATATATATAATTATCAATGCATACACAGACACCACACATAGCCGCTGAATCGCTCGCATGAATTTTTACTTGCCTTTATAATCCAGGCAATAAATGCTCAAAAAGGGTGTAGAGGGAAATGTTAGGGACAGAAAATTTGACTTCGGAACTTTGTTTGGACTAGTTTGGAGAAGAACATATCAAAAGTTTCCACTCCTAGGTGGTGAGCGGGGGGGGGGGGGGTACTTTAAATGTCCCATTTTTTGGTTTTTCGCTTATATCTCGGAAACTATGCGTCATATGGAAAAAGGTAATCTATGTAAAATTGAACGAAACGATTTTGAGTTGGAACTTATTTATTTTGTCTTCGCTTTAAATGAATAATACCTCATAAAATAGATAATTTTGGGTTATGTTCTTTTGTTTACACTAATATTAAAGAAAAATATCAAGCTGTTATGAAACTAGATTTTTCTGTCCAAAACTGTGTACATCTACTAAAATTACTGGTTGTATGTATGATAAGGCGCCCTGTATAATTAAAAAGTTTCTATAAAATATTACAAATTTAGAATTCACCGTTTATTGGGTGTTAAATCAGGGGTGTTCAAAAATTGCATAAAGCAATTTTTTTTTTAAATACGACATAACACCTTTATCCACTTAGGTCTTCAATTCTAAAAAATGAATCGGATCGACGCCACAACCGTAAATACAGCAAAATTTGATTTGATTATAGATGGTTGATTTTTCATACCTAAGCTCATCTGGCAAAGGGGGTCCTCAGTTTTCGCAATTTGTGGTGGATACGTAAAATTAATATGATATGAAATTAATATGATTTTTAATATTTTTCGGCATATTTTGGTACCACAGGTGGCTTTACCTTTGTAGCAGGCGAATGTTTTTCTGGTCATAAGTAGATCCTAATTCGTTTTATACTTGAGTAAAATTTGATTCAAATGAGTAAAATTTGATTGAAACAAAATAAAAAAGTTATAAAGGCGTCTTCATTTTAAATGAGTCACACTGTATATTTAATGAAATGTATAGATTTCGACAAAAAATTACGTTAGTAAATACGTCGAGTGTTGTAAAATAAAGATTGTTTTGTGACTGTGATTTATTAGCAGACCACGGTAAACCGCTTTGATAGAAATATTCAAGGTACCTAATACTTTTTTTTTAATTATCTTTGTTGGCTGGCGAATATTTCGTAAACTATAACACATAGGAAGAAAATCAATATAAAAATTCTTGTAGGAAATTTAATTATGTTTAATTTTGCATAGATTACCTTTTTCCATGCGACGCATAGTTTCCGAGATATAAGAGAAAAACCAAAAAATGGGAACTTTAAAGTGCCCCCCGCTCCCCGCTCCCCGCTCCCCGCTCACCACCTAGAGCGGGGACTTTTGATATGTTTATCTCCAGACTAGTCCAAACAAAGTTCGGAAGTCAAATTTTCTGTCCCTAAAATTTCCCTCTATAACCATTCGTTGCCTGGTCTATTACTGTATTATCTTTATTACAGGTACACCTATCCACATTTCAGCTATATTCAATGGATTCCTTATACATTTGCTAATGTATTGGAAAAGTTCCAGAATTTATGTTCAAAACAATCAAAGATATTTTCATAGTTATTAGAATAAGATCGTGAAAATCGCAATATCTTATGATCTATCTGATTGATCATGATTTCGAAAAAATGCATACAAGTAAACGATTATGTGCTTGAATAATCGAAAAATATACATTTTTTCCAAAATAGTGATATTTTATTTTTTCCAATGGGTCAATTTCTCGACAAGTTACAGCCTCCAATATATATATATTTATCAAATAAAATCATCAAGCAAGGAAATTAAAATGATTTGAGATGTACTTTTTTTTAATCCTAGTTACTACAACTTAATAAACCATAATTATCATGAAGTGTACATACCTTTCAACAGTTCTTAATGAAGAAAGAATTTTTTTCTATATTGTTTATTGCGACGATTGAGTTCGGGCGTGATAATATATATAAGTATATTTTTCCCATCCATCCATTGCTTGTATTGTTTAAAACAAAAAAGCATCAGAAAGCTACAATTTCCATCTGTTAAATGAACCAACACTCATATAGATTGAACAAATTCTGATTTAGTCACATGTAATTCAGTGCGTCGGTATCACAGTCATGCGTATTCAAGCGGGTGCACGCATGGATCTCGCTCCGAGTTATAACGTTACACTTGACTATTTCTTTTCCGGGAAAACCGAGGCTTTAACGATAAATTTTTTTAGGACATATTTTGTTCATAAATACGTGATCTATCCATCTGTATTTTTATTTTTTTCTAGCTTGATTCAATTTCAAAATGTTGAAAAAAATGGATACAATTTTTTTTTTCACTTTTTCTTTATGTTCTGCATTCGAGCGAAATGTAAACTTTTCAGGATATTGCTCTATACACTTTCACGCACTCATTCAACAAAAGTTTACTTAGTTTGCAAAATTTTGTGGTAAATACCTTCATCGACTGGACTATTAAGTGCGTTTCCTAGCCGTATTTAGTTGCAGTTTTGTTGACACTAATAGATCAAAATATCTTAAACCATTAGCAACTTTCAAAAACTCCTTATTGAAAACCTAAATACGTATTACCAATATGAAATTAGTAACGGCAATATATTTTTCGCTAATTTTCATTGAACAAGCAAAAAGCGATTTAATTGTCAATGCTTTTAAAAAGATAATTGAATTGTCTTTCTCAGAAGAAACTTCAACTTTGTGTCTTTTTATTGACTCCGGATTTCAGGAAAATAAGATTTTACAAGCCCTGAAGAAACAGAACAACCAGTGTTGATAGCGTCATATGCCGAAATTCAAAATATTCCTCGGAGTTGTTCAGGGTATATTATACAAACCGGCAACCTTAAGAATGTACTTAATAGCTTACTCAACTCTACAATCAAACCTCATTCAACAGTTCTAGTGTTTTGTGAGCTATTTGACTTTAACATTAACTATTTTACGTTTAAAATGTCAGCACTGAACGTGATTAGAGTTTCAGTCGATACGTTCCCAGTTGCTAATATTGGATTTAAAAGTAAACAAACAACTTTGCATCTGCAGCATTTGTTAAATGACGAATTTTTAAAATGGAATTTGCCTGAAAATTTGATAGACCCTAACTTTTTCCTAAGCAAATGGTCCCCATTAAAAGCACTTGTAAATTCAGGAAAAAATTTCCGAATATCACTCTTCCATTGCCCCATTTATTCTTTTGTTGAAAATAACTCCATCACTGGAGTGGAAAATGAGATAATCAAGATGATAACGAAAAATTGGTCAGTGGAGTATTTGGTTGAAGATGCAAGGAATGACGCTATTGGTGAACGTTCAATTAAACTCATGAATAAACTTCGCAGAAAAGAAACGGATCTGGTAATTTGTATTCCGAAAATGATGCTTGCAATGAGATATGGATTAGATGCTACTACTTCATTTTGTCAGTCTTGTTTTACTTTCATGGTACCAGGACCAAAGATATCACCTAACAGTACTTTCATTTTTCGACCCATTAATGTTGGTATTTTGTCTTCATCAATATTATCATTAGCTTTTGTGATTATATTCTACAACCTGATGGTTAAGTTACACAAGAATGTTTACAGGAATTTATATTATTCGAGACTGGACATAATAGGTTTGTTTATTTTGTATTACTTATAGCCAGGGTAGCGACAGATTTTTCGCGTTAATATCTAAGAAGCTAGATTTTTTCCATGATAGCTTAGACAGTATCAATGATGAAAGTGCAATTCTACCAAACTATATAGTACACTCAAATTAGGAAAAAAAACGCCGTTTTAGGGAAAAATTCCGAAGAGCAGTTTCTCTACATAGGAAGTAAGTATTCAACTTTTAGAACAAGGTTTTGCTTATGTGCAGAAAAAAAAAGACATAATTTTCAAGATATATACATATATACACGATTGCTCGTGTTTTTTTTTTTTTCATTATCTCGAAAAGTACGAGTTTCTAAAGCTAAACGAACATAGGTAAATGCATTCAGAATACGATTTCCTACAAGAAAAAGGTGCTATACATTTTTCTGATTATCCCTTTGCTTTTTCCGGAAAAGCGACTTGAAAAATATATATGTTTTTTCGTGTTTTTTTTTTTATTTTGAATGCAAATATCTCAAAAAGTACGCGTTTTTGTGGCTAAACGAACATAGGCAAACCTGTTCAGAATGAGATTTCCTACAAAAAAGTCCTATACATTTTTCTGGTTATCCCATCTGTTTTTCCGGAAAAGCTTCTTGAAAAATATACAGTGTATGTAGTGGCGGGCTAGGCATAGGGAGTAAGAATTACATTGCGTCTGCCAGCTGGCTGAAATGAAATAACTGAGAGCTGGAATGCTTCGCCGACGAGCGAGTTTGCTCTGCTGTGTTGTCATATCTCTCGCGCTACGTGAATGTACATGCCTAATAGGCAATTACACGCACTGTATCTATTTGTTTTATAGAATTTTTACTATATATGTACAGGGTGTCCCAGCTCTATTTAGACAAGCATTATCTTGGAAACGGTTAGACATAGAAAGAAATGTTTAATAGAAAAGTTATTCTGTTTAAAAAGATGCACTTAACCATTTTATTTTCAAATGTACAAAGTGCCTCAAAAAGACGGCAGGTTATGCAACTTTACTTTTTTAAATAGAACACCCTGTATATTTTTGCATTTTTGGATTTTTCTTGTATTTCCGAACAAATTTTATTAACCATATCCTATACCTATCATTAACCATTGTTGAGATATTTGCAGTTAAATTTTTGGGATAACATTTTTTTATTAACGTAATTATAAGGAACAATACAATACAAAAGACAGTAAATATTATAATCATTATAAAAGATGCTCAAATTCTAGCCCATGTTCTATTTGACACAACTCATACCTCCTTAAAAGTTCTCGTGTACAAGAACTCCTTGTGACATCTGGGGTTATTTGGCAAGCATGAGTTATCCTATTTTTTAAATCATTGAGATTATTTGGTTTCTCAGCGTATACAACTTGTTTTGAATGACCCCATAAGAAAACATGTAGGGGGCCCATATCAGGTGACCGTGCAGGCCATTTAACAGGTCCCTGACTACCAATCCAGTTCCCTCCAAATCTCTCAGTCGGGAAGCGTGTTACAAGGTTCGAATTATGCGGTGGTGCTCCGTATTGCTGCCTTATTAGTTTAAGAACATGGAACATGACTGAATCAAGATTAAACCGTCGATATATCGTAAACCGTTAATGATAGGTATAGAACATGGTTAATAAAATTTGTTCGGAAATAAAAGGAAAATCCAAAAATGCAAAAATATACGGGGTGTTCCGTTTGAAAAAGTAAGGTTGCATAACCTGCCGTCTTTTTGAGGCGCCCTGTACATTTGAAAAATAAAGTGGTTAAATGTGTCTTTTTAAACAGAATAACTTTTCTATTAAACATTTACTTTTATGTTTAACTGTTTCCGAGATAATGCTTGTCTAAATAGAGCTAGGACATCCTGTATATATACGCCATGAAGACATTTTTTGTGGCAGTCATTATCTGCGGATGCGTATTTATATTTTAACGGAAAACCAATGGAAAAATGTTTTGGTATGAAATCTGATTCTGAACACATTTACCTATGTTCGTTTAGTCATAAAAATGCGTACTTTTCGAGATATGTGCATTTAAAATTTAAAAAAAACACGAAAAAACATATATTTTTCAAGTCGCTTTTCCAGAAAAGCCTATGGGATAATCAGAAAAATGTATAGCATCTTTTTTGTAGGAAATCGTATTCTGAACGCATCTACCTATGTTCGTTTAGCTGTAAAAACGCGTACTTTTCGAGATATACACGTCCATATGAAAAAATAAAACACGAAGAAATGTATATATATGTATATATCTCAAAAATCATGTCTTTTTTTTTCTGCGCATAAGCAAAACCTTGTTCTAAAAGTTCAATACTTACTTCCTATGCAGAGAAACTGCTGTTCAGAATTTTTCTCCGCTTTTTTCCTAATTTGAGTGCATTAATAAGTGTGCCAAAAATGAGTAAAAAATTAAACATTTTGCAAAAAGAGATATTGATTTTCTGAAATGTCACAAAATTCGTTCGAGCCGAGCCGAATATTCGAATTTCTCCGTGCAATTAACGATCAGATTTATCTGGAAGACTTCCTCTTTACGTCACGACATCGTATGGCCACACAGTGGTTTCAAATTGAGTTTTTTGGTTTAAAAATGGCTAGAGAGCGCAAATCTTGTCGGAAATGAACAATTTTTGTTTTAAATCAAAGTTTTCTAAAATTCTAACAAATCCTCGGAGCCCGAATTTTGAAAAAAAAAATTCCTTTTTTATCATACCTATTAAGTTAAAGGCCAAGAATGTTTTTTTTACTTTCGCAAGCTTCACCGCTGTAATTTTTTTTATGATATTGAATGCAGTGTTCTCTACATAACCTGTGAATTGCAGCTGCCTATAGGTGGCATTTTTTTGAGTAAAAGCGTTTTGAATACGTTAATGCAGGTTAAAAATACCCAATTTTAGGAGTAATAATAATTACTGATATTGCAATGACTGATTTATTTCAATTCATGAAATCGTTCAATGGAATTTTTTACCATCTTTCTTCGAGTTTGGAGGCAATATTCTAGTCGAATCCAATGTTTCAAAATTTTATCCAATTATTTCAATTTCCACCCCTTGAAACCTACCCTTATACATTTGTGGAATTTTTAAACCATTTTTCCTAGAATTTGGAGGCAATATTCTATTCGAATCCAAAGTTTCACAATTTTATTCAGTTATTTTAATTCCCACCTCCCTGAAACCCACCTCTATTTATCTATGGTATTTTTTTAAATTGTTTTTCCTTTAAACGCTAGCTGATTTTAGGGCAAAAAAGTTAAACCACTGTGAGACGGTTAAATTTTTTTTTCAAAAATTTTTATTTGCTTATTTTTTATATTCGTTCATTTTTTTATCGATTAACGAACTGAAATTCTAATGATTTTTGTGGAAATCAGGGACATTGCCTACTGGTCAAAACAGTTTGCCTGATGTGCAACTTTTCAAAGTTAGATGTTATCATTTAATGAACATGAAGGTTCTTATTCATAAATAACTAATTCTATTTTATTTTTAGATTTTCTGATGGCCTTAACATCAGGATCGTTTTCTAAAGTACCCCCAAAAGTAATGAAAGGACTTCCTTACGTGTTCTTGTTGTGGTGCATTTTATCGATATTCCTTTCTATTTGCTACTCCGCTGGCTTGACAACTTCGCTACGGATTCCTGCATACTATGAACGAATAGAATCTCTTGAAGATATGGTTGCATATGGAATAAAATGGCAGGAGCCTAATTCATACTTGCGCGATTGGTTAATCAAAACTGATATAGAGCTATACAAAAAAATCGCCAGCAATTTCGTACTTGGTGAGAGATTCCATGAAAACCTCAAACTAAAGAATACTAAATTCGGACTTTTAGTGGGTGTAATACGAGATAACCACTATGTTACAATATACAAACCATTGGGAGACTATGGGAGCTCGCAGCCCAAAGTTCTACCAGAGTGTCTGCTCAATATCGATGCAGGATTTGCACTCCAAAAAAATTCGGCTTTTACAAAGGTTTTTAATAAATATATAACCAGATTCATTTCCCAAGGGTTAATAAAATATTGGTTTGAGGTCTATATGCGGAAGCCTCGTTTTAAGTACATGGAAGAATTTTTTAGAACTGTGGAACAAGAATTGTTCCAATGTGTCACTTTGGAGAAGTTGCAAGGTGCATTTTATTTTTTAGGACTTGCTTACGCTTTGAGTTTTGCAATTTTTGTTATTGAACTCATACGGTTCAAAATAATAAATAATACTCATTAGCACCAAAAATGATTCTAATACGTACCTATATACAAAGACAGTAAATGTATATACTTTTGTTTCATGTCACGATTAATAAAATAAACATTAGTACCTAACTTATGCGTTTTATTTGCAATCCAATCAATAGGTAAATGAAAATGGATTCGTATTGCAAAAATAGTGTAAGTCAATTTTTCTTGTTAAAGTGCTCGGGGTATTTTATCAAGTTGGCAGCATAGAAGGGAGGAGTTGACGTTAGCCGCCATCTTTCTGAAAGGTTCAAAAGCAAATATTTCGCGAACCGTTGATGCCACAGCAAAAATGGTAACAACTCTTTTGTTCAGCTTTTCTTTCATAGGTTCATTTTCGTAAAATTACTGTAAACAGTTACAATGCGTCAAAGGTTATAAAAGTTTATATTTTCCTTCGCTTGTCCTCGATATAATTACAAATACATATACACCCTGTAGTTTCCGTCTGATTCACTCACCAGCAGGAACGTTCAAAGAAAGAAAAACTTATCACAGTGGGCTGGGCTTATCGCACCAGTCTTCATTCCGTTTTTCGTGCTCATCGAGTGAACGTTAATTTATTGTTTGGTTTTACTTATTTAAAGTGAATAGTTTTAAGTAAAATATTTAGTGGGTGAAAGGTAATAATGGCAAAAGGAAAAGCCTAATTCAAGGAAAGTGTATCGCCTAATTCAGGAAAAAAGCGTAAATACATACAGTTGAAAAAGAAACTAGTCATAAAATAACCGCAGTTTTAAAAAGTCGCCCGATTCCAATAGTTCAGGTAGGAAATATTCAATATACGTTTTATTTCAAAATAAAAATTCTCAGTATTGGATCAGATATATATTGACCTAGACAACATGCATTGCTCTTTATTTTGATAGGTACCTGAACTATATAACACGCGTTATAATATAAATAGTTCCAAGACAACACTCGTTGCTCGTTAGAATTTAAAATAGTGCTTAGACAACATGCATTGCTCTTTATTTTGATAGGTACCTGAACTATACAACACGCGTTATAATATAAATAGTTCCAAGACAACACTCGTTACTCTTTATTTTCATAGGCACCTGAACTATGTAACACGCGTTACAAATAAATAGTTCTGGACAACATGCGTTGCTCCCGCCTAGCCTTGGTACTTTTTCATATAAAAAGGATTCTCTATCCTGATTTTCATGCATACGCACTAGAAATACGTAACAGGTATTCCAACATAAAATAGTCTGAGCAACATGCGATGCTCTTAAAGTAATAAAATCTCTCTACAAAATATAAATCTGATAACAATTTGCAGGTTATTTTGTTTTCTTACTGGAATTATCTGCCATATGTATTTTTTTTTTTATAGAAACATTGTCCGTAAAATCTACAAAATAATACAATAATTATCCAGTATTTTACTGGAAAACAGCCTCTACGCCTGTGACTTTTACGTCAAAGGAACAGGCGTTTTCTGACAAATGATAAATAAAAACAGAAATAATAAAAATAATGTATTTTGTTGACGTTCGGAAACCGAATTAGTTTATTTTCACAAAGATTTTTACAAAACCTGAATGTGCCGTGTACATTAAATACAGCTTTAACTCAAGGCCAAGCGACCTCTTAAACAATCTATAATATGCACGTAACTCTTGATATAATTGATACTTTTATTTTACCATTACTACAGGCGACCTCAATATAAAACAAGACTCAAATAGAGAAAGAGGGGGACGGATACATTCAGGGATCGATTCAAGTGAACACGGCAGAAGAAGATGCAATATCACCGCAACTAAAGGTTCCAACATCCCAGGTAACGAATTATGCAGGCTCTCTAGCTAAACTCATTACCAACTAGAGAAATGTTACCAAGAACCAAGTGAACATTTGCTGTTTAAAATGAATTAAAATATCATTTCATAGTAAACTTCTTCAATCAGGGGACCCTAAAGTTTAGATCTCTGATAACAATTTAAAAATTACAAAAACGCCATCCAGGAACTCTCTTAGAGATAGGTGCTATAAGCAAATGTCAGCAAGTCAAAGATCAAGTCTTCTCGACTTCCCTTTTAGTGATAAAAACTTGATTCTAAAAGACTCCTATTTTCTTGTTTCTATTAAAAAAAAAAAAAAAATCTCAGATTTTGATCTAATGATACATTATTTCAGTGTAGTAACCCCTTTGGGTTCAATTATATGACACCATTTCTCTTTACTACATTGCTTAAGCAAAAAAAAGAAAAAAACCTCATAGTGATTCAAAATTATTTGTGTGTTCTAGTTAAACGAATTTTCAATCATAGCACATACTAAATTGGAATGCTAAACGAATACAGATATATGCAAAGTTACTTAGAACCTCAACCGTCCAAATATATGTATGTGTATATATGTGTATATATATATTTTTTTTAGTTTCTTTATATATTACAATAGATATGACAATAACTTTACCTGAAGATAAAATCATAATAAGTAAAAAATCACAAAGAAAAATTCCACGTAACAACTATCCAATTTGCAAATTAGTTAATAGTTTGGCTTCTGCTTACCCCGTGACAAGATTTGGTTTTAATCATATCAAGTCTTTCGAGAAAATAAAGCATAGTTCTTTAAGAGGAAACTATAAAAATTATAGCTCTGAAATGCTTATTCTTAATTCTTAATAAACGAGTTACGCAATATTGGAGATGGACAAGACATTAAGCTGAAAAATTTGTTTAGAAATATTCTCTGATAGGTCTCTGACAGGCTGAAGTAGTTGTTGCAAGGGACTACGATTTTTGGGGCAAAAAAAAGAAAAAAAAAATCAATGCATACTAATTTTTTAGAAATCAAAGCAGCTTTCTATGCATTGAAATCATTTGTTAAAAAAAAAAAAAAACGCGAATACTTTACTTTCAAGATTTGATAATACAACAACGATTTCTTGGATAACTGGAGGAGGAAATATCAAATTTAATTATTTAAGCGAAGCCTTAAGAGACTTGTGGTATTGGTGCATACTTTATAAAAATTACCGGCTAAAGCGTATCATGTGGCGAAATATGCTGGTCGCACTACCTACATTGTACTGGGTCGACTCCCAGCCCGAGCCCCATCTCTGATAATGTCGGTGAGTATGGATGTGTGTCTGCATTATTTTTTCTCAAATGTGTAACCCATTCCGGGCAGCTTTGGCTTTGGACCCAGGGGGGAGTGAGTTGTCTACTGAATGTGATGGATTTATGTATTTATGTTTATATGTTTATTAGTATATGCAACTTACAACATATTAAGCTATAATAAGAGATGCGGACAAGGAGTTATGAGTAATATGAAATTAGACACAGAGTATCAACTTAATATCAAATAAATTGAAGAAACCAGGATTAGATTTATTGATAACACGTATTAATAAGAAGTATGGTAAATATATTTCATGGTTTCCCGAGCCGGATTTCTTGTCTGTAGATGCATGCATTTCAAAATGGAAAGAATGCGATTTTTATACTTCCCTTCCTTTTTCAATAACGTATTGGAAAAATCATACAAGAAAAATATCTAGGTATAGTTGTCGCCCTTTATTGGACTCTCAGCTTGGTATCCTGTGTGTCAATACTTATTATAAACACGAAAAATATATGAAACAATTCAAAGTACATCTAATATACATCAATTGAAATATATTTTTGATATATTTCATAAATGTTTCATTACGACCTGAATGAGGTAGTACATCCAAAGTAAATGAATCTATTTCATAAATGTTTCAGAAACAAAAGAATTTTTACTAGGGAGCCAATTATTTTAAATCAGAAATATGTCTACTCATTTTTCATTTCAGAAAGAGTCGCCCACTTTACAGAAAAATTTCCCTCGCGCAAACAAAAAAAAAAAATATATATATATATATATATATATATATATATATATATATATCTATTATTATTATTGAATATAAGAATATCTTCATTCCAACTCTAATTGATTCCCTTACAGATGTTCACTGAAATAATATTCAACTTGTTGTAAAAAATGTTGGACCTTCTGTGAGTGAAAAGTTCATCCTTATGAATATAATTTTAATAACACATTCTTTTACATGCAATTCTTAACCGAGATGCTACAAGATGGCAATTATTTCATGCAGGTCGGCTCTTAATTACCCACCCATTTACATGGATTTCCGAAACTCGAAAATAGAGTTTTTATCAAAATAGAATCCTCACGTCTGGAACAACTATAGTATAAATTGATTATCTTGATAGCATTAATAACAGGTCATAGAGTGCACATCTTGTCATTAATTGATGTATATGTGTGTATATATGTATATATATGTATATATGTACGGGAAAAAACTGACATCCGAATATCAGGAAAAAATAAAAACGTCTTGACCTAATAAACCATAACCCGTATTAGTTTTCCATACATGGGAAACAAACCAAAGATATATACTTTTTTTTATTTATTAAAAACAATTTCTTTCCGGAATTATGACCATCACTTAATTATTGCACATAAAATTCCCTTCCACTACGCTACTCCATAAAAAAAAAAAGACTTTTGGTCTAGGCGGAATAAATATAACACAATTTTCTAGCCATAGCGCCACGCATCAACAGCTGTTGATGTTTTTATGTACATGGTAATTGTTAAATTAAATATAAATGGTTATAACTTTTCTTTAATTATACGTTACCTTATTTAGCTACTGTTTAATAAATTTCCGTTGTTACAAAATCGCCGTTTACTCTAAACATCTACAGGGTGTATATGTATTTGTAATTATATCGAGGACAAGCGAAGGAAAATTTAGGGATTAATCGACTTACCTGTAAGGAAGGTTAATCCTAATTTTCCGATCTTGTCCGAAGATATAATTACAACCCACCCACCCTTATTCCCTCTCAATAAGCGATTTTGTAATTAGCTAAAACCGGAATGAAGACTGGTGCGATAAGCCCAGCCCACTGTGATAAGTTTTTCTTTCTTTGAACGTTCGGATTAACCTTCCTTACAGGTAAGTCGATTAATCCCTAAATTCTACGAAAATGAGACTGCGAAGGAATTTATAGAGAATTTAATGGTGTAATGCTGAACAAAAAAGGTCCTTACTATTTTTGTCGTATTTCAATTTGAGCTCTTCGTAAAGATGGCGGCTAATACCAACCCCCCGCCTCTTCCTCCCTACCCGCAAACACTTTGAAAAAGAAAAATTGACCTACGCTACTTTTGCAAAAAAGTACCTATTGATTATTCTACTGGCCCTGGTTTTGGTCTAATTCCGCTTCAGTGCTCTTTAAGCTGAGAGTACAAAGTCAATTTCATTGGAAAGTTTCAGCTGGTCCAGAGCTGGGCACTACTCGAGTAAATTGTACTCATAATTGCACTGAATACCCAAAGTACTCAGTACCAGGTACTCATGAATATCTTTATTTTAACGGTACTTTACATTATTGATTATTCAGTACTTCTGATGCTCATATGTGATGAGTACCGAGTACGAGTAAAAATTAAAATTCATATTAGTGAATAGGGTGTTTTCCATATATAACAATTCACTTCAAATGATGCATTAATATGAAGTAATACATAAATATGAAAGCCTAAACGCATTCATATTAATTATATCGTCAGATTAAAATAAATATTTAATAAACAAATCGACTTAAAATTCAAATATTTGAATAATTTCGAGAACGTCACCTTATTGGGTAATGATCCTGGTGACGTCGCTTCATATATCTGTCAGAAGACAAAATAGCTTTGTTCGTATTCTGTTCAACAATTCTCCACTATCTGCACCAGTGCAAATCTGTCTCTCTTCAACTTATGTAGAGTCACAATCTATCTCCTTCTAATAATTGCACTAGTGCAGCTAATGCGAACGGACCGGACCTATTATTGTTTACATGCAGTGATGGTAACCCTACGAATTTATCCGTAGATCTACGGATTTTTTGTGCCAGTTCCGATTTTCCGATAAACCGTATTTATCTACGGATTTCTAACGATATTAATTATAGTAATATTAATTAATTGCGAAATAAGAACACCAGCCAATTCGTGGCTATTGAGCCGACGCGACGCCATCACGGTTTACGGTTTTAATAGTCATAACAGAATGCATTCTATCATCTGTGTTCATGATCCATGGCTGTGAGTTAGCATTAGTGATGGGCGATATATCACGAACTGTGATTTAATCACTGATATTAAGAAATCACAGGTAACGACTGTTAGTAAAGTTGGCAGAAAAGTGTGACGTGATCACGACTTTCCTTCCGTATTTCGTTCAACCAAGACCAATATTATAATAATTAACAATTTCTCCCGTACGTCGTATTATGAAAGTCGTGATCACATCACGTTTTAAATTCACTGATATAAGAAAATCACAGTAACGATTTACGTTGTGATTGAAAAATCACGATATCGCCCATCACTAGTTGGCATTAGTAGTCTTATTTATAGTGATGGGAATAATCGAATGATTTCAAAAATCGAATACTTGGTACTCGAATGATTTTAATAATCGAAATATCATTCGGATGATTCGAGCAACTCTGTCTCGTCTTGGTTAATCCGAAAACTGTTTTTTCGTCCCAAAATTTTTTTGATGAGCGGGGGGGGGAGAAATCCAAAAATTTTTTGATGAGCAGGGGGAAGAAATCCGAAAAAAAATTTTTTTCGTCATTCGAAAAGCAGCGAGCGCCCGAGTCACAGACCGAAATGATAGAATTAACTTTCGTGCGATGATGCTCAAATGTCGGATAATTCGAATGATTCATGGAAAGTTCTCGAATATCTCGAGATATTTTAATAATCGAATACATCCATTATTTTCATTCGAATGACCCCATCACTATAATTATTTAGGCCAAGATTTGTAGAGTATCAGGTTCCCTCATATTCTGATTTTAGAAAAAAATGTTGGGTGTTGTACTTTTAGTTCCATTCCTGCGATTATTTAGTTATTATTATTATTTATTATTTTTTATTTAATTCTACGGATTTATTATCAGGTTCTACGGATTTTTTTGGGCTTGTCTACGGATACGCAAGCCAGAAAAGTTACCAACGCTGTTTACATGTTTACCATATTTGGCTTGGATATTCCTAGCGTTTCTCACAAATTAAAGAAAGTGAACAATGGTTACAGACAATTTTGTGAAAGCTTCTACAAACAATTTACCTAGTTTAAATATTTTTAAGTATTAAAAATGATGATCGATTTCATTCAACCGAGTTGAAGGGCGTAAAAACAGCAGCGTAAGTATTTAAAATAAATTAATGAATTAGTTGTTTGCAGCTTGAGCCTAATAGAGTTATTAAATTTATGATTTAGTTTTTGTATTATTACACATTATTATGTTATATTTAATTTCATTAATTTACGATTATTTATATTAACAACATAACCTTAAAAGAAAGCAGAATTAATAGTCTGTGCTAGATATATAATTAAATGTTTATTTGCAGCTCATCTCGAGAACAACGTGAATAGTGCTTTTGGGTATGTGAAGTTGAAACCAGAAGACTCATGCACTGTAAAATGAAGAATTTGCCCAGAGCACCGTTAGACAAGAATTATTAAATATTGGGATACAAAATCTTCTCGGTGTACAAATAATGAAATATAATTCAGATGTATGGTTCAAGACAAATTTGTCAGTTTATAAACTTTTGTTGAAATTTGCTTCTGATAGTAGTAAAAAGTGCAGTGATTTTTATAATTTGTTAAAAATAAAATGTCAGAGAAATTGTGTGAGGAAGCTGAGAATTTAATCGTTCGCTAGCTGTCGAGTCTATAGTAGGTGCATACAAAATAAGGGATAATAAATATACGGAAAGGGGCCGCAATTTAGAGAAGGTGGTGGCCGTTGTGGAGGAAAAATTAAAACTTAAAAAGTGAAAGATTGTGGACTTTTCTTGTCGCCATTATATCTCGTTTTTGCAGCTTTACCTGATTATTTCAGAGTATGTGGAGAACTAAATAAAAAATGATCAAATTACAGACAAATTTAAAGCGCAAGTATATTTACAAGTGTTATGTACAAATCAACAAAAGGGACTTTTCTGTGTTGCGAACTCAAATTTTGAAAAAACCAAAATTGTGGACATTTTAAACATGGATTATGATAACTAAAGGGACTTTTCTGTGTTGCGAACTCAAATTTTGAAAAAACCAAAATTGTGGACATTTTAAACATGGATTATGATAACTATAAATAACTGTTGTTGACAATTAAAATTATATATATTGAAGATATGTCTATCTGAATAATAAAAACCAAAATTTGTATTTTTAGTATATTGATTTTTTTCTTTATAGGGGAAAACTACAGTTTCATATTTACTACACAAACTACTTTATTTAATGATGGAAGTTTGTAAATTAATAACAGCACATGCAATAACAATAACACTGTGTGGGCAATCAAATCATGATCTATTAGAGAGTGAGATTCTAAATATTTAAGAGATTGTTATGGTGCAGACGCTGCTCCTTTTCTGTCTGGTTGGCAGTTAAATATGTGTGGAACTGCATCTTCCTTCAGAATAATTTTTCCTCCCAAAATTTTGTATCGGATGTAATTTTCCATGATTTCCTCAAGCTGAAAATAATAAACAAGTATTTTTATATATTTGTGACGTCGAATATCACTAGCCATGACATGCATCGCTTGGTCATTTTAATTAATAATCATAACCTAGCAAAATTTCATTATAAATGTTCAATAATACTAGAAGCTATAATATATTACTTTCAATTCAAAATAAATCTCATACCATTACAAGCATAATTTTACGGTAAGTATATATGATCTATTTATAATATTGGAGGTAATTATCCATCTAGCTAGCTATCATCGGTTAAATTTTACCATGATGAGAAGAGATAAATTATACTTACATTAAAATAATCTTTACAACAATAATATGTCGATTTCGTGAATAATTCGCTATAGGAACACATGGGAACTTTTTATTTGGAGCATTTACTGAAGTATTTCTGCACCTTGTCACAAAACACCACTTATTTGGTGCACTACTCATGTTTTTGACTTACAATTTACAATAACAACAAAAGTCATTAAGTAAGGTTAGATTTTATAATCATTGACATATATAGGCAGTGACGTCACAGATGACCAGTAATACTAGATTTGCCTTTTTTGGCGGGAAATATTTATTATAAAAAAAAAAAATTTTTTTGCCGATAAATTGTTTCAGCTGTAATATTTACCATTTGTATTTTTCGACTTAAAAAAAAAGTGAAAACACTCTATTTCACGTATCCACCACAAATTGCAAAAACCGAGGATCCCTTTGCCAGATGAGCTTATGTATGACAAATCCCCCATCAATAGCCAAATCAAATTTTGGTGTATGTACGTTTGTGGCGCCAATCCCATGCATTTTTTAGAATTTTTAACATTCAAAATGTTTTTGTTTTTTCCGCATATTTTGGTACCGCAGGTGGCTTTGCCTTTGTAGCAGGCGAATGCTTTTCTGGTCATAAAGATCCTAATTTGTTCTATACTTAAGTAAAGTTTGATTCAAATCGAAAACAAAATAAAAAAGTTATAAGGGTGTATTCATTTTAGGTGAGTCACACTGTATATTTAAAGAAATGTATAGATTTCGACAAAATAATACATTAGTAAATACGTCGAGTGTTGTAAAACAAAGATTGTGATTTATTAGCAGACCACGGTAAATCGCTTTGATAGAAATATTCAAGGTTCTTAATTAATTAATTTATTAATTATCTATTCCGGGCTGGCAAATATCTCGTAAACTATAACACGTAGTAAGAAAATGAATGTAGATATTCTTGTTTGTTTAATTATGCTTAATTTTGTATTAGGCAGTCCAAACCACGTGACATCCAATATGACGTCTGATGGAGTCGAGGGCAAACATTTTCATTCGTTAAACGTTTGTGTTTTTCTGTTCTCTTGGCTACGTTTCCGGAATTTAGTAAAAATAAACCCGTGTTTGTCAATTGTTTGAGAACGACGTCAAATTTTGACAGGTCGTTGAATTCCCTAATAGATTACCTTTTTCTGTACGACGCGACGCATCGTTACCGAGTTACAAGCGAAGAATCGAAAAAAGGAATCTTTCCACCCCCCTCCTCCCCGGAAGCGGCGGGGCTAGGGCGGCGACATTTAGTATGTTTACCTTCTAACTACCCCCAACACATTCCTGAAGAGGAAAATTCTCCCCTCCTCCATGTTCTCTACAATTCCCTTTTGGGCATTCATTGATTGGACTATACGGGAAGATTTGGAAACTACAGAGTATACCCGATTTTACAGGTACGGTATTCGTATAGACCTTGGTTTTTGGAATTAATCCTCGTGAGTTGGAGCACTTATCTTAATTTAAGAGCACTTACCTTGGGAAGTACTGAAATGATATACTATTTATACTTAAGTGAAATTACAGGGCCTAATACATTAGTTCACAAGTTTAAAGCCGTGTTCAGGGCCGTACTCAGACCGGTTTTCTCGGGTCATTTGTCCGGGACCCGGTCCTAGAAGAGGCCTCGCCCGGGCCTACAAAAAAAATAAAAATCCTGACAGGGGCTCGTCAGGACGTTTGCTTTTTGTGTAATAAATTTTAATAATTGTTATGTTCATCAAAATTATCGTGTTTTTTACTAAATTTATCGTATCTTATCAAAATTATCGTGTTTTTTGATACGATAACATCCTTTCAGATTTACTTTACCCGGGGCCCGGCAAAGCTAGATACGGCCCTGGCTGTGTTAATTCTTGATAAAACTGGTATTGGATTCGGAATGACGTCTAGAAAAATGTTCAAAATTTTCAAACCCGCACATAAACAATTGCAAAAGTTATAAACAAATGAAGATTGAAAAAATAACGAGTTTTGTTTTTTGTAAATAACTCGAAAACTATTAGTATTTAAGAAATTTTAAAGAAAGTTTCTTAAAGAGGAAGAAATTTCCAATAAAAAAGTCCCGACTCCCGAAACTCTATCTCTATTATTAATAATTTTAATTTAATGTTGAAAATAGAGCTCCGCACGGCGAACACTAAGCCGTTACGATTTTGCTCTGAAACCGAAAATTATGGTATTATTTAGACATTTAAAGGAACAATATCCCGTTGGAAAAAAATTTTTTCACCGATTTTTCATTAAATGGGCCTATTGTTAATAGTCAGGAATCTGGAGACGTTTATCTTTCAGTCCTAAGTACCTGTGAAACATACGGCTGAAAAGTGTAGTACTCGATGTAAAATTGTCTGCTGAATCCGAATCCGGAGGACGCATAAAAATCAAGGATTGCCTTCAACCCTTAATCCGCGAATTTACTTTATTTCGGAAATTGTGAGAAATTGAATTTTTAAAATATAACTTGCATTTTCACCCACAAAACATAAGCTTAAAATCTAATATTTTTTTAATTATAGCCTACAGTGCACTTAATGTAACACTGTAGTCAAACCACACCTAATATTTAAAAAAAATTTAGAAAAAAATATCACGTGAACCTCTACACAGTCGGCGCATTGAAAAATGTAGCATGCGAGATTTTTTTATTTTAAGAAATTAACAAAAACTAGATCGTATGAAATTACAAGGAAAGACCAAAATTATTTTTAGTGATTAATTCATACTAATATCTTGAGTGAAACGGAAGATAATGATTTTTTTAATTTGGTCGTCCTGTGATCGAGCGCGCTAAAAATCGAAACCGACAGATGCGGACACTCATCTGCGGTATATTGAGTTATTTTGTCCCCCTTCAAACTTACTAAACAGGGACACAAACACATAAAAAGAATGACAAATCTGCTACTATTATTCGAGTTTATTTACAAATTACAAATCCATGCAAAGAATAAGTTTCCAAGACTGACACTCAAAAGTCTAGTTTTCAGCTATACTCATATATATATATATATATATATATATATATATATATATATATATATATATATATATATATATATATATATATATATATATATTATTACATGCCTAATCTCAACAATATTTACAAATATCTCTTCCAACGAATGTTACCCAAAACTATTACGCAATCTCAACACTAGATATTTAAGACAACGTAATCGCAAGTTAAAAAATATATATATTTGAACTAATAAGTTTACTAAATAAGCAGAAATTAGTTACGTATAATGGTTAAATGGTAGAACCAGAAATTCTATCGTTTTAATGTAGCTTAAGCTTAAGCGCAAGAAAACACACCAACTTAATATTGCTGGAATAAGAAAATGTGTTAGTTAAAACTAACTTCCGCTGTACACATTATATATTGATTGGAAAGCAATTTTACCTAACGACAAATTTAATTACTATATTATATTTAGACACGTTAATCAGAGCGTTGTCCGACCGACTTTATATACAAAAAAAAATAAGCAAAACATATTTTCGCAAAAAAAAAACTTATAGTATATGACTTAGCTGGCTGTCTGTCACCATCTATTTAATCGATGTGGGAGTGAAACTGTCCTGTATCGTACTGGATTGCCCTCCAAGGAGATTATATGGGGGACCAAGGAAAATTTAAAATGGGTCCACGCAGGAGCTTCCGAACCAAGGAGAGACAAGACTGCCGCTGTGGTTGGTGGAGTAGCCTGCCCATATAAAGACCCTTTATAATCAAGAAAATCTCAAATTAAGAAACATCTACAAAATGTGGCTGTTACATACCTTCAACGAAGGGTCTTATATTCCTGTTTTCTCCAAAGAAAAACAACAAATTTGCACTGCGACTAACGATTATGGATAGGATTAAATCTCCCAGACCATGTGCCACCAGGCATACTTACAAAATTGCCAATATGATCCCTCTAAAAGGTGTGATTTGAAAAATACGTCCAAAATTCAAAATTACAATTCAACAACTTCAAATCACTATTTACTGTACGAAAATTAATCCCTTAGAAAGGATGACGCTTGGTCAAAATGTTTTCGTTTCAGTAGCTTCAGCAAAAATAATGAGTAGCATCGTGGCAGTTATCAGCGGAAATTTTAAAAAAAAATGGTACAAAAAGGGATAAATCGTGTAAAAACTGTCATAGTAAGTGATGCAACCAGGAATACATTTCTGTAATTTCACATGCAAGATCTCTGAAGTGATGCTAATGCCCCAGAGATGTCGCCACACAAAACATTATTTTTCAATTAATTGTTCACATAGGAATAACAACAATTAATAACCATATATTTTAAATATGTCCATATATATTTTAAATAAAGAAAAGCTATTGCCATAGTAGGATTGATTTATTAAGGAATTCTTTTATTACTCCGGTCAAAATAGACATTCACCCTTGCATAAATTCCCAAGAAGCTGAAAATTTACATGAACGTTAGGGATACCATTATAATGAAGTTGTGAAAAGTCCCCATTGATCCCGTGTGTGCAAAAAATTTTATGCGAGGTCAAAGTTCGCAAAAATGCGTTTTTTGGATTTTTTAGCGAAACGGTTAGTTTTATGACAAAAATAGTTTAGACAATAATTGTAGATCTTCCAAAAATGTTCCTTATACTTTTTTTTCTAAATTCACCTTTTTTTGAGAAAAAGCCATTCTAAAGTTATATTATCCATAATATGCATGACTACGCTGCCTATGTACTATTCTGTGCAAAAAAAAGCGCACATCTACTATCTGCCTGTATAAGTCAGAGTTCATTTCACCGCAAAAGCTCATGTTCAAAAATACAGGTTTATCAAAATAATGGCATAGTAGGTTACAGTAAAATCAAAGTTGTTGATTTTGATTATGAAAATGAAACAACAGTATCTTTCCTCAAAAAAGTCGACGTGGTATGGTTCTATGGCAAATGGAAAAATTTATCGTTACCTGGTTGGAATGGTTACATTGAACACCTAACGAAAAATGGTATGAATTTTTCAAAATCTAAAATTTCGTTTTTACCTTTTATTCATCAGCCTGCTAGCAACTACAGTACTATATACACGACTTTACTTTGTGCATTGGAGAAAGCAAAACGTTACCATCACGATGTATGCGTTGTTACTTTTGATCAACCTCTGTATGCAAAAGCTCGAGAAATTTTATCAGCTGCATCTGAAGGGTCCGAATTATCGAAGATAATACATAATCAGGTTACGAGGATTTCATATGCTCATGTCGTTTTTTGGAGCAATTGGTTACATCATGCAAGGAAACGGCATGAAGGAAGTACTTTCTTTGATTTATGCTCCAAAGTCATTAGAAAAAATGCTCAATGGCCATGCTTACGTGAGAGCTGTCCGAGCTCATACATTACTTTAACTTACTTTAGCAATCATAATATCTAAAGAACCTGTTCTTGATGACAACATAGATGTAGATCTTATCATCACTATTGAAAACGTATTAAATAACACTATTTCTTATAATGATATTGAAAATGACGATGAAACATCTGAAGAATTGCTTCATCAGTTTAATAAAAAGCTGTGAGAATATGAAGAACGAGGACCTACGGCTAAACTATGGACATAATATTTTCACAAGGTGTCAATTGCAAAAGAGTTTATAGAGCCGAACGTATGGGAGATTGGCAAGCTCACTTGAACAATGTTAAAGAAATGCTTCCTTATTTCCACGCATCAGGACATTTCCCTTACGCTAAGTCTGCGCACTTATATCTGCAAGACATGCTAAAATTAAATGAGTCTATGGATCCTACTGTTTACCAACGATTTACAAGACGATTTTTCACGTTTAGACGTTCTAAAAAGTTAAGTTGTGGGACTTCAACGGATATGGTGATAGAACAGTCAATGATGAAATCTATGAAGACAGATGGAAGTATTGCTCGAGGAAGAAGTACTAAAGAGAGTGTCATCAGCAAATGGGTTTATAGCATGCATGCAATGAATACCGTTTGTGAAGCATTGGAAGATCTCGCGAATGTAAGAATAGATACAACAGATCAGCATGTTGATGCAAGCGACTCACGAGTAAAGAAAGATGATAGGGATGTACAAAAACTTCAACGGAATTCGCTTTCTTCTTTCTGTATATAGAGCTCCAAAAAAAATGACTTCCATAGATAAGTTACGTTACGTACACGTAATGAAAAAAGGGTTCAATTAGCTTGTCTTCCTCTAACCTCGGCTTCTGCTGATCAACATTTTTATCCAGTATATTACCAGGTTCAAGTGTGGCTTGGTAATCAACTGGACCCAGAAGAATGGGATTGGAAGCTAATTAATAATGTAATGGAACCAATCCACACTCTACTTCCACCGGCACCAGAAAAGCTCCTAAATACTATTTTTTGCAACTGTAATTTGAAATGCGGCTGCAGAAAAGTAGACTCACTTTGTTCACCAGCATGCACCAGCTGTCAAGGCCAGTCGTGTTCAAATACTGAATCTCCAACAGAGGATGATCCTTACATCAACGACGAAACAACTGATGTATCGCTGTTTGAACAATTTACGTCAACTCAGGAAGACGAAGAAGAAAAAGGTGGAGGAAGAGAATAAGAAGAAGGAGAAGTTGAATAAGAAGATCTAATATTATATTAAACTTCAATAAAAAGACCGTGGAGTAGTCCTACCGGGGAAACCACATTAAAAAAGACGCGCCAAGTACACTACCTCATAGGTGGCGTGGAAACGTGTGCATATTATGGAGAATATAATTTTAGAATGGTTTTTTCTCAAAAAAGGTGAGTTTTAGGAAAAAAAGTGTAAGGATAATTTTTGTAGAGAATTGAAAGATCTACATCTATCTTTTGTCTAAGCTATTTTTATCGTAAAACTAACCGTTTCGCTAAAAAATCCAAAAAACCCATTTTTGCGAACTTTGACCTCGCATTAAATTTTTTGCACACACGGGATCAATGGAGACTTTTCATAACTTCATTATATTGGTATCCCTAACGTTCATGTAAATTTTCAGCTTCTTGGGAATTTATTATTTTTAGGGCTAACTTGACCGGATTATATCTAAATGAACTTTTAAAAGTAATGGGAAAATTGCGATCTAACTGGTAACTAGTTCGTAACACTGTCAAAATGTCAATAATATTGACATCGAATCCGTCAAAACTGGAAATTCAAAATAGCTAGACAATCAAATAAGACGAAAAATGGGAAAATACAATGGAAAAGATAGCACTAGCGATATTTTCCTGACGCAAAACGGTAGGTGTACTTGTTTTCAATGACGTTCTTTTACTCCCTGAACCGTTTCACCCACATTCAGTAATGACCAAAACATTTGTTTATTACACCAGATACCCATCATTACCATTACAAGCTACTCTCTGAAGACATATACAGAAAAATGGCAGTGATTATTATGATATTATATCCCAGTTATTCAACAGGCTGTCTGAACTCTGATTCGACAAAGTTATTAGGCAATCACAAGCACTCAAATTAAATGTATACAAGGCTCTGAGTACGAAGATTAGTGAGCACAAGACCAGGTGAAGCCACCGAATGAAAGGCAAACAACGGTAAATTGGGATTACACACACGATCTCGTTGCAGGACCTCCTTGCACAACCACACTTGCGTTACCTACTTATCAAAACATACAGAAATTGTGTTATAACTTTAACTCAGAAGGGTTTAAAAATACTATGACGTGACGAGTCAAATATACTGTAACAACATATTATACTGAATTGCTTTCAGTGTACATCAAACATGAAAGTTCTCTCAGTGTAAGAGGTTGTGTTTCACTGTTCAATGACATTAGAACCGGGCCACAAAATATCAAACGAACCGCCGATATCGTAAGTTCTCTGACACAACCATAAACTCATAAACTAGATCAATTTGATGTAGTTTCCTGGTAACACAGCAAATAAGACAGTTATAACAATTATTCTATCAAAAATGAGAGCTTCTGAAAATAATGTAGAGTAAGTTTTTAATTAATATCTATATATTATTATTCATTTTTGCTGAAAATCGGAAACTGTAGGTTTCTAAATAATTTAAAATTAAAAAAAAAATTGATCACATTTTTCGACATTATTTTACAAAATTTCTCATAAAAACTGGCCCTGTCACTCTCCATGACACAATTGATGTCATATTAAAATTAACAAATTCGGTTGGACAAGATGACTATTCTGTAAAAATAATTAAACAATGTACAAGACAACTTGCGGAACCACTAACACAAATTATTAATGAATGTTTTAAGAGTGGCTCTTTCCCTGACCTCTTAAAACTTACAATAACTTATACCTCTGCTAAAAAATTGAGACAGTAAGCAATTTTCTAATTATCGTCCGATATTATCAGTATTTTTTAAAATTTTTGAAAAATTATTAGCTAAACGTATAATTGCATTTTTAGAGAGTAAGAAACTCTTATCATCAAATCAACAGGGTTTTAGAGAAGACAGCTCAACAATATCCCTTAACCCTTAACCCTTTGACTGTGTTGGTCATACTATCCTGTTAAAAAATATAGAACGTTATGGTCTGCAAGGTACATGTAACAAACTATTAACATATTTACGTAACCGTAAACAATTTGCTGATTTTTTTATGTGTAAGATCTGAGGAATTGGAGGTGAATATTCGAGTTCCCCAAGGGAGTATGCTGGACCTTCTTTTATTTATTTTATACAAAAATAATCTGGGTAATTACCTATCTACATTCTTTTGCGCCTTTGTTAATGGTAAGCCTTAACTGATAACACTTTTTGAACACTAACTTGCTCTCCATTTCGGAGTATTTCAGAATTAAAAAACTTGTGTTGAATCAAAATAAAGCTTCTCTAGTTTCATCCTGATGGATCACATTACACATCAAGTGTATATGTGAGAAATGATGGAAAATCAATTCGTCGTGCAAATTGTTAGGTATTAATATATGTATGTGGTAAGTGTGCAAACAGTTGTTACGCTTTAAAAAAGATTATGAACCATTACAAGTATAAGTCGTTATGGGATTACTATGTGGGGTAATTTCAACATGAACAAATATAGTATTTGTGTTGCAAAAAAGGGCCATACGTTGTATGTTCGGAATTAAATATGGGGAGTCTTGTAAAATGACATTCAAGAAATAGAAAATATTTACTCTACCTTGTTTATATATTTTTGATATTTTGAATTGGTAAAAAAGAAGGTATCCAATTTTAATTCGTTAAATACACACCATAGTTAATAAACTCGTCATGGTTCTTATGGAGAGCCAGATCCAAAACAATTCTCTGAATTTACTAAGCCTGTTTTTTTGCCAGTTGATTACAGTAGTTGTGTACACTAATATACTGCGGTAAGTTAAGCGAAATCGAGAATAGGTGTCTCAGGTACGCCATCAAAGGTGTCGTAATTACGAAGGTAATAAAATGAATTTACTAAGGTTGAAAATCGTTACACAAATTAGATATTGAATATAAATAACAGTTATGTCAGTCAGTCAGTTGAATGTGAAGACGGAGCTGGTCAGTCAGCCCCAATGTATGTACAAAAAATAAATAGCGTGCAATTCATTTACTAAACTTCAAAATCTTTGTAAAGGTATTAAATGATATATTAATCATAAATAAAATGGTCAGTCAACCATTTTGTGGGACAACGCCCGTCAGTCAGCGAAATAATTAAAAAAAAAATCGCGCTCACGATCGGTGTGGCAGGCGGCGGCTCGCTCGTTTCCTTATTATTACTTAACGAACTATTAACTAACTTTATTTTAAAGTGTAATTGACAGCAATGTTAATAATATACATTTTGTATATAATTAAATTTGTCCTAATGGGCTCATTTAATTTTTAATTTGATTATCTGAAAGTTCTTATCATTTTAAGACCCTGTGAAAAAACCTAGAATTTTGTGAGACCTATAGATCGTCTTAAAAAAATCATAAAATGGACCGCACCGCGGTCGAGTATCGGCCGTGACATCACTTGATAGGAACCCGCTAGCCGAAGCGGCTAGCTGCAGCGTGTTATTATAGTTTCACAAGATTACAAATCGTTAACTCAAGCAGTGTGTTTTGAAACTTATGCGTGTCTGTGAAGAATTTTAGCTTATCAACTATTTTCACCGATTTATATTACTATTCTCTGACGTCACGATGTTGGTCGCACCTCTTTAAAAGTCGTATATTTAGAAAACCACATATCGGATTCATCTGAAATTTTCAATATCGTCTAATTTTAAGCAATGCCTTATCCACAAAAAGTAACAACTACTAAATGAAATTCATTAAATGAGCCCATTACATTGACATAATAGTAAAATACATAGTAAATTTTTTTGATCTCCTTTAACTTTGATTAAATGTCTTTTAAGAATTCATCTTTTCTGTAGAAGGCTTCCTTTAATAAAAATTCATTCAGCAGCTGCTTATATCTCACCTCCGGTAAGACTTTTACCCAGCCGGGAATTTTATTATAAAATTTGGGGCCGTAACAATTAAAACCACAGCCACTATATTTTAATCTATTAAAATCAATTGTAATATTATCTAGATTCCTTGTATTGTAATTTGTTCTTGTTTTTTTATAAGAGTGTATGTTTTTTTAGATATATACTAAGCAATGAAATATGTAAAGTAAGGGGAATGTTAGAATTTGCAATTCAATAAATTTTTGCCTCAATTCATCTCTATATCCCAAGTTATTCTAACTTTTTTTTTATGTATTACAAATATTTTATTGATTTATGTTGTTGTAATAGTTGTAATAATGTTGTAATAGTCTTTTTATAATAATAATATATGTTAAAATATAATATTTTAAGTGCATACATTTTTCAATATTTCTTTCATTATGGTCCATTCAATGTAATTAGGACAAATTTAATTATTTACAAAATGTATATTATTAACATTGCTGTCAGTTACACTCTAAAATAAAGTTAGTTAATAGTTCGTTAATTAATAATAAGGAAAAGAGCGAGCTGCCGCCTACCAGACTGATCGCGCGCGCGAATTTTTTTTTATTTCGCTGACTGGCGGGCGTTGTCCCACAAAATGCTTGACTGACCATTTTATTATGATTAATATATCATTTAATACATTTACAAAGACTTTGAAGTTTAGTAAATGAATTGCACGCTATCTATTTTTTGTACATACATTGGGGCTGACTGACCAGCTCCGTCTCCACATTCAACTGACTGACTGACATAACTGTTATTTATATTCAATATCTAATTTGCATACCGATTTTCAGCCTTAGTAAATTCATTTTATTACCTCTGTAATTATGACACCTTTGATGACGTACCTGAGACACCTGTTCTCGATTTCGCTTTACTGACCGCAATATGTTAGTGTACACAACTACTGTAATCAACCGGCAAAAAACCAGGCTTAGTAAATTCAGAGAATTGTTTTGGGTCTGGCTCTTAGACTATTATTTGCAACACGAAATACAAAGACTTAATAATGTATACAAATCGAATCCATATTATAGAGCATAGCTCTATAATAAACTCATTCCAAATTTAAAAAATATTGGTAGCATAAAAACATTCTTGGCAAAGTTAAGATTATTTTATATTTCAAGTGCATTTTATTCTAATGTATTAATTTATACCACTACTTCAGTAAAAAACCGCTGCCCAAGGAATCACTACTTCCACATCCAGATTCTCTATCCAAGTCACTCACAATGAAAAAAACTTTGTATGTGGAAATAATTGTTTATGGAACTTTAATAATATAATATTTGAAATCCTCTACCCCAAAAAACCCATAAAACGATACCCCACATCTGTAGTGGGTTGGGGGGTGGTAGTGGGGGGTGGATGAAGTAAAAAAATATTTTGAGGTTTCTGGTTCCTGTACACTAAATCACAATTTTTTCATAAGGGGGTGGGGGGTGGTAATGGGGGTGGCTAATGCCAAAAATTTTTTTGAGACCTTAGCTTCTCTTGTATCTCCTAAATACCAATTTTATGGACTCTTACCTGTTTGATTGACCTTTTTACCCCAAATTTACCCCAATTTACCCCCCAACCCTTCGACAGAACAAGATGAAAATATAATCTAGTTCTAGATTTCGTTAAAAGTCCATACGTGTTCAAGTCAATATCTTAAACGGTTCCAGAGTAAACGTGCGCACAAAAAAAAGTTACAGACAGACAGACCGACAGACAGACAGACAGACCGACAGACAGACAGATTTTTTCTTTCGCTCAAACTTAAAATCTCGACGTTTCATGACAGTTTAAGCCTATTTGGACAATAAATTTTTTTTTGTCGTTACTATACTTCCACTGGACGTGGAAGTAATTAAATTAAATTTGGACCAAACCCGGAACAAATCTGTAACAAGCTAATTTCTTCGGGATTGTATTCTATATCTATCAAGGAGTCTCTGACTGATAATCCTAAAAAATCCGCCGTGCAGAAATAAAGAAAAAATGATCCGCCATGTTGAAATTAGGCACTTTTTTCCTTTAAGCGGTAATCGCCCACACGGATAGCAACTTAAGAAAAAAAGTAAAGAGGCAAAATTTTGAGAGAAAGAGCTAAGCTTCAATATGGCATAAATCGGTTAAATATTAACAAAGTTATGATTGTCAAAATGACAGATTCCTTTCAAAAAAGGATATTTTTTGTAATTCAAAAACAATAAGAATGTAACAATAGTCAACAAAACTTTTGTTGGTAATACTAATTAAACATGGTTTATTTAAATATGAAATGAAACATAATATACCGGTTAGTTTATTTGATGATATTTCGTTTCGAAAACAACAAAATCATCTCTTTTTTTCTTATTTTGATAAAAAACTTACACCAAGTCCAACTTTGCCTAAAAGTGCTAAACAATTTGTAATAGACGAGGGGTTTCTCCTTATAGTCCGTCGGAATTATACAAAAAAAAAGGGTAGTTCTCGATATTTTTAGTGCAGCAATGTGATCTATACTAAATTGAAGGTTTTTACATTAGAAACAAAACTGTCACAACTAGGCTATTGTCTATGTACAAAAAAAGAGGGTTGAAAGGAACTAAAACGTTAAAGGGTTTTTATTGTTTATTATGTTCAATTGATCCCAAGATATGAAAAAATAGCGGAGTGCTACCATTTAAAGTGGTGCGTTTTTGAGATCGAAGTAAAAAGGTCCACGTTTCATATTTTTTTTTGCTCGAAAACTATGAATTTTTTCTATAAACATGTCAATAGAAAAGTGTGTAGAGATTTAAATTTCCAATCGAAATGGCACCTTCAGAAGTAAAAAAAAATATTTTTTTTTTACAAAAACACGTCCAAAAACAAAACAAAAAAAACGAAAAAATGCAATTTTTTATTTTTTTTTTATTTTAGCCTGTAACTATTTTTCGGGTACATTTAGGCATAGACATTGCTGCATAACAAAAAAAGCTGGCGTTTAAAATTAGATTTTGTAAACAGTTTTACGATTAATAGTGACCGTTTCAAAGTTTGCAACTTTTAACTTTTTTTGCTAATTTTTACTATTTTTTTTCAAATTTCGTCCTGTAACTTTTTTCTGTGTGAATTTAGGTGTAGACATTATTATATTAAAGTGAAAGCTGACTTTACGCCCGTTGAAATGGTGGCTGGTAAAAGTCTCTACGACAAATAGAAACCTAGATACAGCGTTTCGAAGAGTGTTACTTTTATTAACTTTCTTCCAAGAGGATGCAGACGTACTAATTGTAAATACTGCAAAAGATAAGGCATCCCAATCAGAAAATATAGTTATAGTTGGTCAAGATGTCGATCTTCTTATTATCCTATCATTATTACCAGAAGAAAATGAAAATATATATATTTTTAAACCTAGTATAGGAAATGTAACTGCCAAATTATATAACCATAATAGTTTCAAATTTAATCATCTACAAAAATACCTTGGTTTCGTCCATGCATTCAGTGGCTGTGATACAACCTCTTCCTTTTTTGGTATTGGTAAAAAGAAATTCTTGAGTTTCATTAATAAGAATATTTTGCTTTTGGAAAAGTATTTAATTTTTGTGTGAAAATGCAAGTCCAGCAGCCATCGGTTCTGCTTCTGAATGTATTGTAACATTACTATACGGTATGAAAATTGATGGCCAAAGCACCTGTCGCTATAAGGTATTTCAGAAGTACTCAACAGGTGCGAAATTCTCATTGTCCCGATTGCCTCCAACAACTGATGCTGCTAAACATCATGGTTTAAGAACTTACTTGCAAATGCAACATTGGAAAGGAAATATTGTAAATCCTGTCATCTGGGGTTGGGAAACTTCAGAAAATGGACTAGTACCAATTTTGACAAATAAATCTCCCGCACCACAAGTTTTGCTGAAAAAAATAGCCTGTAAATGCACCAAAGGATGCAGAGGAAACTGTGGTTGCAGGAAATTGGGAATGAATTGCTCCATTTTTGCAAAGAATGTATGGGAATGAACTGTGAAAACGCTGATGTACCTCAAATAAGGGAAGACGATGTTTACATAGATGCCGATGAAGAAATCGACTTTGATTTTGACAATATGTTAAATCCAGCATTTGAATTATTTCATAATGTAAGTTATTAATCTAAGTTATTTGAACAAAAAAAACAGAAGTGGAAAAATGTAAAAAGTTATTTTTTAAGTACAATAATCTACTATATCTAGACTGTATCTTGGTTACTATTGATCACATAAACTTCCATTGCAGACCATTTAAACAAGAATGCTGCGAGTACATTCCATGTATTCGACAAATAAGTTATAGGCCGAAATTTAAAAAAGAACGTAAAAATTGGAAGAATGTTAATAAAAGTAACACTCTTCGAAACGCTGATCTAGGTTTCTATTTGTCGTAGAGACTTTTACCAGCCACCATTTCAACGGGCGTAAAGTCAGCTTTCACTTTAATATAATAATGTCTACACCTAAATTCACTCAGAAAAAAGTTGCAGGACGAAATTTGAAAAAAAATAGTAAAAATTAGCGAAAAAAGTTAAAAGTTGCAAACTTTGAAACGCTATATCTCGGTCACTATTAATCGTGAAACTGTTTACAAAATCTCATTTTAACGGGTAAAACGCCAGCTTTTTTTGTTATGCAGCAATGTCTATGCCTAAATGTACCCGAAAAATAGTTACAGGCTAAAATAAAAAAAAAATAAAAAATTGCATTTTTTCGTTTTTTTTGTTTTGTTTTTTGGACGTATTTTTGTAAAAAAAAAAATTTTTTTTGACTTCTGAAGGTGCCATTTCGATTGGAAATTTAAATCTCTACACACTTTTCTATTGACGTGTTTATAGAAAAAATTCATAGTTTTCGAGCAAAAAAAATATGAAAAGTGGACCTTTTTACTTCGATCTCAAAAACGCACCACTTTAAATGGTAGCACTCCGCGGTTTTTTCATATCGTGGGGTCAATTGAACATAAGAAACAATAAAAACCCTTTAACGTTTTAGTTCCTTTCTACAGTACATGGACAATAGACTAAACCCGCAGTCATAAAAAAGGGTGATTTCCAAGCAATAGACATATATATAATTTTTCGCGTTTTTTCGCCTTTTTTCAATTTTACTTCAAAACTATGCATTTTAGAGAAAATATTCAAGAGACAAAAATTGTAGAGCGGGAAATTTCCGATCGACACAGATTTTTGAAATTTTCCTTTAGTAGTTGGTTTTCCCGTGTGAGCACGCTGGTCCCTGAATGTATACTTCTTTGCACAATTTTTCTTCTGTATTTTGAGCACAAACAATGCATTTTATGAAAAATAACAACAGGCAAAAGTTGATGAGCGGAAAATTTTCTTTTTTTTTTTTTTTCATAAACTTGTGCCTGTTGTTATGTTTCATAATCTTGTGCCTGTTATTATTTTTCATAAAAATGCATAATTTTTGTGCAAAATACAGAAGAAAAGTGCAAAAGCATATATACATACATGCACCAGCGTGCTCATGCGGGAAAACCAACTACTAAGGGAAGGAACATTTGAAATACCCATGTTTATCGGAAATTTTCCGCTCTACAACTTTTGTATCTTGAATATTTTCTCTAAAATGCATAGTTTTAGAGTGAAATGTGAAAATAGGCGAAAAAAACGCTAAAAATTATATATATATATATATATATATATATATATATATATATATATATATATATATATGTCTGTTTATGACCAGTAATAATTGTTGTTGCCTTTTGTTGCATTTTATGGTATTAAAATACAAGAAGTATTCTTTCTTTATACAAATCTGTCATTTCTTTCTTTTTAGCTCTTCTTTGATATTCTGTAAATTTAGCGGAAATGCTTTCATTAGAGTAGCCATCGAAAGTAATAATACAATTTAAACCATAATGATAACAAATGAAACACACTGATGAACAATATCTTTACATTGAACCGGGCGTTGCCACACAACTTTTCTAATAGACCGTCAGAATTAGTATTTTTGGTCGATATTTTTAGTGCAGCAATGTGACCTATACCAAATTGAAGGTTTTTACATTAGAAACAAATCTGTCACAACCCGCAGTCATAAACAGACATATATATATATATATATATATATATATATATATATATATATATATATATATATATATATATATATATATATATGTCTGTTTATGACTGCGGGTTGTGACAGATTTGTTTCTAATGTAAAAACCTTCAATTTGGTATAGGTCACATTGCTGCACTAAAAATATCGACCAAAAATACTAATTCTGACGGTCTATTAGAAAAGTTGTGTGGCAACGCCCGGTTCAATGTAAAGATATTGTTCATCAGTGTGTTTCATTTGTTATCATTATGGTTTAAATTGTATTATTACTTTCGATGGCTACTCTAATGAAAGCATTTCCGCTAAATTTACAGAATATCAAAGAAGAGCTAAAAAGAAAGAAATGACAGATTTGTATAAAGAAAGAATACTTCTTGTATTTTAATACCATAAAATGCAACAAAAGGCAACAACAATTATTACTGGTAATACTAATTAATTAATCAGAAAGAAATTTATATTGATCCACAAAAAAGCAGACATCTGAAAACGAATTTTTAGCATTAGTATCAAATAAAGATCAGTTAATTAAACTTCTAACATCAAATTTCAATCAAAATAATATCACAGTCAAATGTGCGGATGCAGATGCTGACTATTTAATTGTAAAAGCTGCTATTGATTGCTCAGTTGATATGTGTAACTCTGTTATAGTTGTTGGTCAAGATACAGACTTAATAACGTTACTTATTGAGCATTGCAAAACAAAAAATGTATACATGATGAGACCCGGTGATTGAAGTAAATCTGATAAAATAACGAATATCTGCAAGTTACGTTAAGAACTAAGTGAAAATGTAGTAAAATATACTCCATTTGCACATGCCATTCGGATACGATACCACCTCTAGAAAATAATACTGAACTAAGTAACCTATTAGTTTTCAAAAGTTTTGCTGAAGCAAATCAGCTTGCAGTAATTGGGGAAGAATTTATTTTAAGATGATATGGCAGTACAAAAACTAATAGTTTAAATGATTACAGGTTCGTTAGGAATAATCAGATTTTTGCTAGGCAAAATATTTTCCAGCACTTCGATCTAACAGTTCTTCCGCCAACATCCGATGCCACTAAATATCATACTTATAAAGTGTACTGGCAAATTCAAGTCTGGTTAGGCGACAATCTTAATCCAGAGAACTGGGGTTGGAAAAACAGCGGTTATCTAGAACCAATAAAACCAGTACAGAACAGAACAGTACAAAAGTGTGCCCCTGATTTCATTTTAAATATTTTATTCTGTGGTTGCAAGAAAAATTGCAAACAGTCTTGAAAATGTAAAAAATACAACCGTAAGTTGCATTGGACAGGACTGTGATAATGCGTCAGAGGTGCTACTGTCTGAGAGTGAAGCTAGTTTCTAGTTAAAGCTCGTATTTGAGAGTTTTTTACGCTTATTTAATTTATTCATGCTTTTTAAAGAGTTTGTAGTTTATTTTTTGACCATTGTGTTTGTTTTTACGTTCTTTTGTTTTTAGAATGGATTTTATTTTACGAATGTATTATTTCAATTAATTAGTATTACCAGTAATAATTGTAGTTGCCTTTTGTTGCATTTTATGGTATTAAAGTACAAGAAGTATTCTTTCTTTATACAAATCTGTCATTTTGACAACCGTAACTTTGCTAATGTTTAACCGATTGCAATATTAGAACATGGCTCTTTCTCTCAAAATTTTGCCTCTACTTTTTTTCCTAAAGTGTCATCCGTGCGGGCTATTACCGATTAAAGGAAAAAAGTGCCTAATTTCAACATGGCGGCGCATTTTTTCTTTATTTCTGCACGGCGGATTTTTTTGGTCAGTCAGAGACTCCTGGATAGCCGTAGAATACAATCCTGAAGAAATCAGCTTGTTACAAATTTGTGCCTGGTCAACTTTTAATTTTACTGTATACTATACGCACTGAAAAATATTTTTATTTTACAATAATATTTTACTGTTTTTTTTTTTTTTTTTTTTTTTTACGGCATCGACTGAATATTTTACTGTTATCATATATTTTATATATTTTTTCTTTCATTTCATCTGTAATGTTTTTGACTTATCCGATATCATGTATGTGATCTATTATTATTCTATTCTATTCTATTCTATTCTATTCATAATTTTACTTAACAACATTCTAATTTTTTTGTTTGGCCTGATGTGCGTTAGTGTCTATTCCATACCATTCAGTAAAGTTAATTCTTTAAAATTTCAGATGGCTTCACGTTGGAAGCATAAAATATTTTAGTTTTCTGGGCAACGATGTGATCATGTATGGCAGTGGTTGCTGCCTAAAATTTTATAATTTGGTTACTGGTGAATATCATGCACTGATTGCCAATAGACATTGTGTTAATGGCGATGGTTTCAAAGCTGTTAAGGGACACAGATCCATTCATACATTCGCCTATGCTGAATGCACTAGTGAACCCACAATACATGTTAGAGAGTATCCAACTTTAAAAAACCTTGTAACATTCACAGGTAAGAAAATAAAATATTACAGTATTGAATTACCTATAAATTTTTCGGAAAATCAAAAATTCTCCTGGCTTCCCGTCCCATTATTTTTTACGGCAGTAGGTAGAATTATTTTTTTATGAACTGTCAACATGAGGAATGCCGTACAAGAATATTTTGTTTGAAGAGCTCATTTTCGAACGGAAAATTCAATTTACATGTGTACTCACCTTTACCGCCCAAAAGCGACGGCATAGTGCCTAAAGTTATGGTTTCACATACCAGCATCGTACTGAATATAATTCATTTCATTAAAAATTACGATGGGCTTGTAGTCTATATATTTTAGCGAAAAACAGTATATGGGAATATATTTTTTTAATTGCTAAATTCATACATTAACAAAATAGAGAGGTTAGAGAATATTATTTAGGTATTATGCAAATCAAAACATACACACTTTTTTATTTATTATGAAAATACCTATTTTCTGTATATTGTTGCCCTAATCTGGGCACGCTAATATACTAGTTAGGTAAATACTTTAAAACACATTGGAGAACCAATCAAAACAACTACTCTTCTAGCTAATACTGACGAAGTATTGAAATACATGATAGGATTCTTAGCATTTTAAAGAAAAAAAAAAATTGAAAATACTTAAATCATTCATTTACATTTAGTCATTCACACCTTTTTTTATTTAATATGAAATTATCTACTTTCTGTATATTGGTACCTTAATCGGGTCACGCTAATATACTACTTATAGTCTAGGTGCCCGCGTACATAAATGCAATTTATACATATCCTCGTATAACTTCTTGTACGGCATAATTGCGCCTATCACTATTTTCCTCTGCGAAAATTTTCGTAAACGCGGCGTTCCTCCTCGGCATGAATAAGACTATTTCCACGCGTCGTACTGGAAAATCGGCAAATATATTTTGTCGGACAATTTGAGAATTGGATTCTATATATATATTCTATATATTTCTACAAACTGTCCGACAAAAATTTTGGAACGTTAAGGGTGTCTACCACCCTAAACATAACATAACATAACTTTAAAACTTTTATTGATAACTAGCTGATTTTTTCAAGATTGCTTAATAAAAATATGTAGAATCCAATTTTCGAATATCGGACAAAATATATTTGCCGATTTTTCAGTCCGACGTGTGGAAATCGTCTTTTTCATGCCGAGGAGGAACGCCGCGTTCACGAAAATTCTCGCAGAGGAAAAAAGGGATAGACTAGGCGAAATTATGCCGTACAAGAAGTTATACGAGGATATGTATGAATTGCATTTATGTACGCGGGCACCTAGACTATTAAGAAAACACTTTAAAACACTCATTATTGGAAAACCAATCAAAACTACTCTTCTAGCTAAGATTAGGGCAACAATATACAGAAAATAGGTATTTTCATAATAAATAAAAAAGTGTGTAAGTTTTGATTTGCATAATACCTAAATAATATTCTCTAATCATGATAAAAGCAAATAAATAAAAATAATTAATTATAAAAAAAAATAGAGACGTATTTATCAAATAAATTTGAAAGAGTACATTGTTTCTGTCATAACTTCTTTGTTTTTTATGTTATAGAAATAAATTCATTTGAAAGCTTTACTAATAGTCTTTCATTTTCGTTCTTACCGCTTTTGACCTAAGTGCCTTAGTTTCTAAGATATCTAACATTTAAACTAAATACTTCGTCTTATAGACGTTCGGAGAACCAAGCGCGGATCTAGAAATTTCAATAATTTTTTTCTCGTCTGTGGCGCATGTGACCCATACGAAATATGGGAAATAACATCTCGAGAAGCACTTCTCTAACGACCCCTAAAAAATTTTGAAAAAGCAGTTTGCGAAAAAATTTTTCAAAATTCGATTACCCCCTCAGGTTTAGGGATTCCTGTTCAAAATTATTTTTTTTGTCATACGCATTTTACTTTCCATAAAAATATAGCAACACGTTTTGAAGTTTATGAAAATATTTTCATTACTAACTGAGATACAACGAATTGAAATTTTGTGATTTACGATTTAACAAATCACAAAATTTCAATTCGTTGTATCTCAGTTAGTAATGAAAATATTTTCATAAACTTCAAAACGTGTTGCTGAATTTTTATGAAAAGTAAAATGCATATGACAAAAAAAAATAATTTTAAACAGGAGTCCCTAGACCTGGGGGGGGGGTAATCGAATTTTGAAAAAATTTTTCGCAAACTGCTTTTTCAAAATTTTTTAGGGGTCGTTAGAGAAGTGTTTCTCGAGATGTTATTTCCCATATTTCGTACGGGTCCCATGCGCCACAGACGAGAAAAAAATTATTGACATTTCTAGATCCGCGCTTGCGGAGAACAAGTTTATACTTACAGATCTCCGAAACTATTACCTCTAGAAATTATATAAAAAAACCAAATTCATCCTCAGTTAGCTAGCTTTCTTATTTGTCTCTAACATTTTTTCGCTCAATGTAACACTTTTCGAGTTATTTGACGAATATTGTTTTGAAATACCCTTTTGTTAAGCTAAAATCCCAATTTTCAAGTCGTTATAACTTAAAGGCTATCTACTTTTATGAAAAGTTGCATAAAACCTTTTCTTCTTAAAACTGCATCTTCTTTTGGATCCAATGTTTTTAATTTTTTCTGAGTAGCTACCCCCTGAAAAGGGGTGGCAACCAAAAGGGTTCACAACCACCCCTATAAATCAGCAAGCCACCGCATAATATAGAAACCTTTCTTTGATACATTTCTCCTCATCCCTCAAACGGGCAGAAACCACTCCTCACTCACCGTTTGAGGGATGAGCGGGGGTTGGAGCTAAAAATGAATATTTTTCCCGTGATCAGCGACCCCGAAAACAGGGGGATACGCGTTTGAACCGAATAATTTGCAAAAAAATGATTTTCCACTCCTCGGGAGAGTTTAATCAACCCCTTATACTCCAGTCACATTAGGCGGGAAAAAACATCATCTGCAAAAAAATCCAAGTGAGCTGAAATTATGCATACACCTTTATTTTGACATTAATAATAGTGTCTCAAAAGTCCCCATCGATATCGCGCTTGCATCTTCAGTTATTCAAGGTCAAATGTCAAAGAAATCAGTTTTTCCAAAATATCTCGCTTCCTATGAGTCACATGACATTTTTGGCTATTACAAGAAATGAAGACTAGGAAATTCTCTATAAAAAAGGTTATATAAGTCTTTTACCATTCAGTAAATAACACACTGCTTCTGGATTGGTAGACGTGGAGGGGGGGACAGAGAACGAGAATGAGGATAAGCTGTAAAAGTCACTAAAACAAGCAAAATTATGGATTAGGCCTACTGGGGAAACCATGTAAAAAAAACGCGCCTTGCCACCCCATCTCTAAGGTGGTATGGAAACGGATGCACCGCTGTTCATTATTTCTCTAACGTATAGTTTGAAAACGGCTGGCTATACGTAAAATATTTATATACCTTTTTTGTGGAGAATTTCCTAATCTTCATTTCTTGTAATAGCCAAAAAAGTCATGTGCCTCATAGGAAGCGAGATATTTGGGAAAAACTGATTTCCTTGACATTTGACCTTGAATAACTGAAGACGCAAGCACGATATCGATGGGGAATTTTGAGACATTATTTATAATGTCAAGATAAAGGTGTATGCAAAATTTCAGCTCACTTGGATTTTTTTAGCAGACGGATCCTAATGTGACTGGAGTATAGGCCTGCCGTCTGGATTTCACTTACTTCCACTTCCTTCACTTTCATGTTATTTCAAATATAATCCGTCGATAAATCACTCCCCAGATCCATTTATATATGAAAACATAAAGGGATCCACAAAAGAGGTGGCCGTTTCAGGGAGTTGCGGCGGTCAAAAACTTCTCCCAAAACTTGAATCGTGTTCAGCACCCTCGAAAACGGGGGGGGTTGGGGTATTAATCTCGTCTCTGCACGAATTATTTACACTATTTCTCCCTTCATTACATGACTACTGTACTACTCTATTTTGAAATTGCGATATAACTTAATAGTCGGAAGCCCTCCCTAGCTGTACGTGCACCCCCCGGATCTTTGGGGACAATATTTTTCATAAAGATTAAAGCCGAAGGAACAATTCTAGACATGCCCTAAAAAAAAACTGGCTGTACTTTCAAAATGGCGGCTATATTGTTAAAAAAACTAGTACAAATGTTGTTTTTGTCATTTAACACAAAAACTAAAAAAGATGGAGAAAAACAAGATTTTTCACAAAAAACAACGTGCATAAAATTTTTCACAATTTTTTCTTGTACGATATTTGGATAGGAGTTGCCGTTTTAGAGATAAATATCTGCAAAGTATGGCGCAGCGCAGCGGTGGGCAATGATTGCCAATTTGAAGTAACAAATTAGAGATGCAACGGATATCCGGTTACTATCCGGTTTTCGGCCTATCCGGCCACTTTATTACTATTCGGCTAGGCACCGGATAGTGATCTAATATCCGGCCAAAAATAAAAAGTGGTATATAAAATGAAACATTTTTTTATTTTTCATTTATCCTGCATTACAATTATTACTACAAATTGGGAATATCTATAGATTAGTTACTAAATTAGTACCCCAAAGTTTACCAATGGTAAATTATGGTGAATAAAGATGAGTTTTTCAGTGTTTAGAGGTAGTAGACGATTGCGTTTCTTTTCGTATACGTTGCCAGCTTCAGAAACGGGTCTCTCACTGTATATACTACTGCAAGGGACTGAAACATGTTTACAAACTTTGACAAAGGGCTATACTGATTGGAGTTAGTATACCACCATTTCTTTGAATCCGTGCTCCTTTCAAATAATAATTAATCTCCTCGGCCATTGAACTTTTCTCCGAAACGTTTTCATTAACGCTACTATTTTTTTCGCCACTTCCTCAAAACTGTCCCGAAAAGTGTTTACTCCAATCATTTTAGACAAAAATATGGCTTCTGATCTAACAAAATATATCCTTCATTTTTTTTTTGAAATCGATTTATTTTGGTGTTTTAAAGAAAATATTAAAAATCGACAACGAGATCACTACGGCATAAAAAATTATTCAAGGTCAAAGTTCACAAAAAACGTTTTTTTGCGAATATCGTGCTTTCTATGGCTCGGAGGCCAATTGAGGTTATTATGAAAATGAAAGATAATGAAATTCTGCACAAAAATGATCTCTTCCATTTTTTCATGTACAACGAACGGTTTAGACAAAAATGTGCTTCGAAGTTTCCGCGCAAGGGCATAATATATATTTTTTTATTTTGATTAAATTTTGGACCTAAGGTTTTTGGACAATACTGAAGTTTCGTTTACAAAATTCTCCGATAAAAAAATGCCTAATATGAATTCTTGATTTTCTCCGCATATTTTGGTATCGCAGGTGGCTTTGCATTTGTAGGAGGCGAATGTTTTTCTGACCATAAATAGATCCTAAGTTATTCTATACTTAAGTAAAATTTTATGCAAATTGAAAAAAATAAAAATAAAAAAGTTGTTACCATTTCAAGTGAAACACTGTAAATATATAACCAATAAATTTTAATGTGATTATTTCACTCATTAACGCTATAGCCAATGAGAGCCCGTTTTTCCACAACATTGCACCAATCAAACGTCATTATTAGTGGTAATTCAAGCTAGATCGGCTTTTGGCAATACCAACATACAAAATTTATCGCTCTAATTTTTTAGGTCGCTGCAGCGGCAAATATTGCGAAAATTTTTTGACGTTTTGTGTCGTCAAATGTTTTCGGCAAATAGAACAAATCGTGCTTTTATATGTTATCTATAAATATCTTCTCTAGCTTATTACTAATTGTTAACGTAAATTGTAAATTGTTGTATTGTATTAATAACGTAAAAATCCAATGCTCTGTGGAACTTATATAGGTTGGGGACAAGTTATACACAGCTTTCAATGGCTTAATACCTAACGTAATTACAAAATAATTTTCACAACTAAAATTAAATATAAATATCCACGAAGCAGACAAATTAGTTATTTCATGATAAATACACAAATGTAGGTACTCACGTATGGTAATTCATCAATCATCACAAAGCAGCTAACACTTATTCAGAAAATCAAAACTCTGCACTATCACTATATATATTATAATTCGTTGTACTTAAAGTCTCTCTACTTAAACAAGCAAACCTTAACTTAACCATTAAACTTCTCAAATTAGAAACAAGGATTAAATACATAAATATGTATTAATAAACACTTTAATATAATAATTCAATTCACTGTTTAGCCCAGCAGTTAAGTTAAGCTAGCGTTACTAGATGGCGGTACCATACCATCTGAGTCGGCAGCCTTAGAACGTAATAGCGATATATCGGTAATATGCAATTTGTGTCGTTTATCCCGTAATGTGATTGGTCGAAGCGTGCTTTGTTGGGATGACTAGTCTTATAAGTTACAGTACCTATGGTTTAACGTATATTGTTTTTCTTGATTGTCATAATTTAAACCTACTTTGTTTTTTATTAGATGAGTCGCTTTGGAAATGCATTTTTATGTGACGTAAATGATGAAATTGAACATAAAGGTGAGTAATCTCTAAAAAGTAACAAGGAAACGTCTGAAGGCAATTAATTACTGAACATAATATTGAAGATGTACTTAATGAATTATTTATTCCTGAAATATTCTCCACAAATAACACTCGTGCTTCTAAATTTTATCTATAATTTTTTTCTCAAGCTAAGTTGCCATAAGGTTAATATAACTCGTGCAAATTGACAGTTTATTAGCAAAGATTAAATCCCTCCCGCTAAGGGCCGGTTTTATAGGTACAGATTAAACCAAAGTTTAACTGGAAGTTTAAACTGAAGTTTCACTGGAGGTTTAAACTTTAGATTTTAGTGTTCGCTAAAATGCCGTTTTATAGGTGCTTGTCAAGATCGTCAGTTCCATCGCCATTTTGTTAGTTGGTAGCATAGTGACAAATTGGCGATTGATGTCATTTTCATTACTGGTACTTTGACTTTTCGCGATGGGTAAAAGATCTTTAAATTTCAACGTCAGTGAATTGAATTAGTTAAAAAGCGTAAAGATGTAATCGAATGCAAGAAAAGTGATTGGAAGGATGAAGCAAATGTTAGTCGAGTTAAATATGGACTAATATTATATGCCCAGATTCTTTAGATATTCGAAATCGATCTATAAATTTTTTGTTATTCCATATCTTGGTCTCTCTCTCGAAATTTTCGTGCACAATGAGGTGCTTCCATTATATTTATAACACCATCTTCATCGCTTGAGAAAAGGTCCCCAAAAATATCGAAAATATTCATTTTCTATTCCTTTTTCTTTACAGAATATATCATAGGTAATTATTTATAGGTTAAGTTGAAATTTGAAGTTTGCATTGAGTACAACATCTTTCAAAATATTGCGAATTAATCAACGTAAGCATGTATACCTAAGTTTGGCGTTTAAACTTAAGACTGGTAGTTACTGGCAGATATAAAACGTACTTTTAGATAAAACTTAAAGTTAACTATCAGATCTGAGTTAAACGGAACCTATAAAACCGGCCCTAAAGCGGTCGGGATTTAATCAGATAATAAACTGTCAATTTGCACTCTTTATATTACCAGGCAACAACGCTTTCGAAAAAATTTTACCGATAAAACTTCAAGCACTAGTGATATTACATACGAAGATTTAGCAAATATTACTGTATACGACGGTAAATATATATCGATCAGCTAATAAAATATACTTAGAACAAGCACGTATTCTATGAATGGACTATATGAAATGGAGCATATTATGCCTTGCGCGGAAACTTCGAAGAACATTTTTGCCTACACCGTTCGTTGTACATAAAAAATGGAAGAGATCATTTTTGTGCGCAATTTCATTATCTTTCATTTTCATAATAACCTCAGTTGGCCTCCGAGCCATAGAAAGCGTGACATTCGCAAAAACCGTTTTTTGTGAATTTGACCTTGAATAATTTTTTATGCCGTAGTGATCTCGTTGTCGATTTTTAATATTTTCTTTAAAACACCAAAATAAATCGCTTTCAAAAAAAAAAATAAAGGATATATTTTGTTAGATCAGAAAAGTCTCATTTCACTGGATTAGTTGTGAATATCAGCAGTAAGATTATCTAATGGGTTTCTCTTACTTTGTTTATTGGAAGGAGAAGAACCACTTTCATTATCATGCTTGAACATAAATCATCACAACTATTTTTTTAAGCCTCCAGCAGAATCATTTGAAGGAATTTTTCAGCCTGATTTTTTTCGAAAAAACTTGTTTTAAATCTGGAGAATCCTTCTTTTAATGTAAGCCGGATATTTGGCCGGATATCCGGTATCCGGTACAAGAAGTACGCCGGATATCCGGTATCCGGTATCCGGCCAAAACAATATCCGTTGCATCTCTATTAGAAATAATAGTTTTGGGAACCCTTAAAGTCACCCCGTGTTATTTTACCGCTTCGCTGCTTATAACTTCATCCGTAACGCTCCTAAATAATATTATATATGTAAATAAATCAATGTGATTAGCTACATACGTCTAAGTGTTAGATATAGGTAAGTTTTATGGTATTTTGTCATTCTGAATTGTGTAAATTTAAAGCATAGAATATTTTCATTTTGAGGTTAAGTACCATCCAGATTAGCAGAAGAGTACGGACTTCAAAAATGTTCGGCATTACCGGGTCTTCATTCATTTACTGGATGCGACTCAGTCAGCGCAATTATAGTCTAAGAGCTGGCGTGATTTTTTTCCCATCATTTGTACCAAAGGATAAGCACATTAATGTTGAAATATGGTTTAAAGTGAACAAATATCCCTACATCTGCCGTTGCAAACCGGCAGCGTTTGGCCGGAGGCGGCTACTCAAATTTGTTTTTTCTTTAACTCCTTGATTTGTACCACCTACAGACTATGAAATTCGGCTTTAGGAACAAAATTTGACCACAAAAATGAAATGGCAGACAATGAAGTCGGTAGCGTTTCTTAATTACAGCCAATAATAGGTTCCGCCGTGAACATCGTAGCGGTCTGTGAGTGCAAGCGAGATGAGTTCAGTTGAAGTTGCCGCACCTGATCGATCGATCGATTTAGAACGTGTTCTTGAATATCCACTGACTCCTGTTCCTCTGACGTTAAGCCACATTGATGGAACTATGTGCAAGACTGCAAAATCTACCCTGTTTACACATTTGGAAAAGCAAGTTGACAGTGAAGTGCCTGATTCTGTACAGTGTACAATAATAGATGGTTTTTACTTTTTACACCTTCTTGGAAATAATATTTCGCAAACGTTTGGGCTAGCTGCCCTGTATATACTTAAAAGAATTTGTAACCTGAAGGATTGACATTATATTTGATAAGTTGTCAGCCCTGTGAGAGGCAACCATCAAAGAGATGCCAGGTACTTTATCAGTGGACCAGAACAACGCAACGCTGTTAGAGGTAGGTACAATAATAATTATAGTGTAATGTTTAAAAGTATTATTTCCAAACAAGGGACAGCTTCAAGAGGTCATTAGTTGATTTTATCCGAACATTTCAAGATTTGGGGAGCAGCTGGACTATAGAAGAGTTTACATGTGCCATATATGGATCAAAGAAATGCGCTAGCGTGAACGAGCTTCGCCTAATTGCCATTTATTAGACAGAAATGCGGTGACAAAGATTTGTCTTTATCAATTGACAGACAAAGTTGATTTTTCTTCGATTCCACCATCATCAAGAGCTTGTCTTACCGAGCATATTAAAATGAGTGTTTACCAAACGCTTATTTGGCGATTAGCCGACGAAGATATTCACAATATTCCATGCCTTGGAACGCTTATGGATGGCAATAAAATGGAGAACCTCTTTGGTGTTCAGCAGATAAAATATTGCCTCAATCGTTTACTGAAATTCTTCAGGAGATGATTCCAAATCAAATCGAAAGTGAGGATGATAACGATATCATAAATGAAGCAGTAGAGGAAGAAGATTTGGAAGAAATATCCGATGTATCGGGAGACAGCGATAGTGAATCTGAAAACGAATGAGGTGTTATAGACCACAAGCCCATCCTAAATTTTTAGGGGGGTCATATGATACCGCTTGAAAAGGCATAATTTTTAAAGTCCTACAGAAATAAATCACTTTGAGCTCTATGCCGTACATTTTACGTGGGACATGGGAAAGCCGCGGAAAAGTGAAAATAGTAACCCACGGGGGTACGGCCTTTATGAAATTCGATTTTTATATTAACAAGGATGAACTTTTTTGCTATGCCGTACAAATCAGTTGGACCATGAGATGCCAAACGCGAGATTAACTCTCTTCCTGACCTCTATTAAGGGTGGTGATTTGATCCTGTACGGAATCAATTCCAAAATATATACGACATTTAAAATCTTTAAAAAAAATGACCCGTCTAAAAAGAATGGGTATTATCAATGTAAATAAAAAAATCACCCCCGAGAAAGGGAAAACTCACGTTTTCTAGGGTAAGTTTATTTGATACTATACGGCTATTTATTTTTTGGATTAATATAAGTTAGAATTTTTATTTTATTTAGTAGCCGTACAAAAAATAATGGACAATAATAAAATTAGAAAATTGCAAAACAAGTGAAATTTTTTAAAAATTATGCAAATTAAAAAATCCTCTATTTTTTAATACAATGGATAGATTTTCAACTTTACATCGTTTTTCCTTTCCTTAACTATAAAATAATACAAATGTGTCCATGCCGTACATTTGCATTCTTGGGATTTTAGACACTAGATTACGTTATTCATGCGATTTACACGACCCTTAATGGTCATTAGATACCGTACGTGCGTTTGCAAAATATCATTGAAAATAGCAAAAGTTGATAAACAATCACAATGCCATACATTTTAGATGGGCCGCAGTGAAATACCAGAACCAAATATATATTTCAGAGACGAATTTTTCTTGAAGTAAAGTAAGAAATTGGTATATATCACTATTAAACTTTAAAATACAATGTAACGTAATTAATTATAAAAAAAATGCGTACAAATTACCCAAAATTTTCTTTTTTGGGTTAACTCATTTGGAAACTTTATGAAATAATATTTTTCAGCTTTTCTATTTCATCTTTTGATAAATATTAATTTTTATAAAGTATAATTTATTTACGCACTGTTTCGACTAGGGATTGCAATACCGGTTAACCGGTTAACCGGTTATTAGGACAAAAAAACACATGACGATAATTACCGGTTATTTGAAGTTTTTACCGGTTATTTCGGTAAATTCTGAACTTACGATATGTCACGTATTCAACATTTCTGTTTATTTCAGTGACTAGTATTCACTAAATACAGAGTGACTGTCCCAACACTGATCACTTTTAACAATAAATAATATTATAAAAAGTAAAATCCAAACACCAAGCCCTAAGAGCTTAGTGTTTGGATTTTACTTTTTATAATATTATTTATTGTTAAAAGTGATCAGTGTTGGGACAGAAGAAATACAAGAGAGACATTGACAATATCTTGCGACAGGAAATTGAATATTTTACTGCCGCAAATATCCCTGGAATACATTTATTTACAAGTATGTTATTACCAATTCTTATTAACTTATCGACCCACCAATATCGATTGAGGAAGGGCATCTTCAGCTGGTGGTATTCTATGCGCAAATATGAGACTACTAACAGATATAGCTTTGAAAAACTAACCCTTTTAACGGGTTGTTTTTTAAAAAATATTGTATTTTTAGATTAGGTATTCGGTAAATGCCCTATTTGAGTTTATGTTTATAACTTTTGTTATGTGAGTTGATATTTTTGTTATTTACAGAATAATTATTTATTTATATTTTTTCATTTTGATAAAAAACCTATTGTTTGTTCATTATATTAAATATAAGTATATAAATTGTTTTTTGTTAAATTTAGATAATTTTGTACATGGAAAAAAAATTACCGGTAAATACCGGTTAACCGGTTATTTATATTTTTATTTACCGATTTACCGGTTATTAAATCTTCCGGTAAATTGCAATCCCTAGTTTCGACATAATACAGCGAAAAATTTTCGGAAAACCTTTTGCGTTTCAAATCCACTAATTTTGAACTATTGGTTTCGAATAATTACAATTGAATAAAATAAAGTCTTACAATAATTTTTTATTCAGAAAAGCTCACTCTGGGACGCAAAATTCAATTTTGCAGACATATGTACCAACTAAAATGTACAGCATGATAATAAGAATTATTATTATATAAATAGTACTAAAATAATCAAGCTTTATGTGGTATCAAATCACCACCCTTAATAGAGGTCTAAGAAAGGGGTTGATCTCGCGTTTGTCACCCCATAGTGCAAACTGATATGTACGGCATAGCAAAAAAGTTCATCCTTGTTAATATAAAAATCGAATTTCATAAAAGCCGTACGGTACCGCATCACCTTAGTACATAGAAGTCACTTTTCGGAAAACGAAAATTATTCCTGTACTTCTGCCCCATTATTTTTGTACGGCATTCTCTTTTTAAGAGCCACAGATTTAAATACAGTCCAAATAAACGTAAGCCGGATCGTTTGAAAAAATGCAACTCCCATGGGTTATGATTTTCACTTTTCCGCGACTTTCCCATGTCCCACCGGCATAGAGCTCGAAGTGATTTATTTCTGTAGGACTACAAAAATTATACCTTTTCAAGCGGTATCATATGACCTCCTAAAAATTTAGCATGGGCTTGTGGTCTATTACTTTTTGAATTGAATTTTATATTTTATTTTAAGAGCTGAATCATTTATCTGGAAAATGGTAAGTCCTAATCTAAATATCGTATAGGACTTGGCACTTTGGTTTTGTGCAGGAAGTTTTTCTCCATCTTTTTTAATTTTTGTGCTAAGGCTGTGTTACCAAAGTCAAAATATCGCGTTCATTAATTCGTCATTTTCTAATTCTTTCGCGAGGTTGTTCTTAAAAACGAACCAACAGAATTCAGATTTGATTTAGTTATTATAACTAATTAACTTAAGTCTGTTATGTATAATATTTTATATTTGAATACTAAATGAAATTAAGTTTCCAAAATTTTCTCCTTTGGATTTTAAACGTGAACGTACCTCTCAATCGGCCGTAATGAATCTATAATTATTTTATTTTCTTTAATGGGTCTCAAATATTCAAATAAAATATGATACATACTAGAATAAATATATTTAACGTGAAAAAAAGTTAAAAATCGGCATAATATTTGCTCCTATAAAAGATTAACCTCGTGGAAAAAATTGCTGATTTTGTTAATATTAGTTTGACGTTTTACTACTAGATGGCGGGACAGAAGTTGTTCGAAGTGGTAACACTGCTGAAATAACACTAGAAAGACAGTAAGAGCAGGGTCGGACTTATTTTTAATTTCTCTAGTGTTGGAAATGGTGTTTAAAAGAATTTTTATTTACTTGCCGATTGAATTGTCCACATTCTGTAGTACTGATTATATATTTTTAAGATTGTTTCATTTATTTTTATTTATGATTGACCGGGCTTGATCTCTTAACTACATACTACAATACAAAGAGAACTGCCTATGGCTATTTATGCAGGGCTTTTTTCTTAGATTGTACGTAGAAACAAAGTAGCCATTACGATTTTTTACGATTAACATTTTTTAATAATAAGATTGATACGCTAAGTTGTATTCTTTATATTAGAGCATATTTCACCCTTATTGCACAATTCCAGATCTTTTTTTCATAAAAGCTAATTTTTGTACTCTTTTTTTTTTTCAGAAGTCCTATACATTTCTTGTTTATTGTTAATATTGCTAATAAATTATTAGTATGTCTAACAAAATATCATTACTAAGAAAAGCGATTAAGATTAGGATAACTATTTTTAATTCCGACTGTGAACAATCGATGTCATGGAGAGATACAAAAGAACTTGTGGTATACAGACAAACTCTCTTTGCACACTCTAATGGCGTATATATAATCAACAATTATTTTAAAAGAGTAAAAGAGTCTTTGACTTCTCGAAGGAGAGTTCAAATTCTCTCTGGAAGTAATAAAGGCGCGTTTGCACGCATCCAGTAATTTAGTCGAGTCGTTTAGTAATTTAGTACTCGACCAATGCGGACAGCACTTTCCACTAAGTCACTCGACTTAAGCACGCTCTCCGCATTGGTCGAGTACTAAATTTCTAAACGACTCGACTAAATTAATGGATGCGTGCAAACATGCCTTAAGTGACACTTTAGTCTTTGAAAATTATTATTAAACTTGCAGTACAAAAATATTGTTTTGAAGACGTGAATGTTCAATTTATTTTTCCATTCTGGTATAAATGCTTTATGAAGGGTGTAAAAAAAATTTTTACATTGTTCACTATTTCCTCTTTATTAAATAAAACAACTGTAAATACTTGATATTAATTTATATTACACACAAACATAAACAAAATGTTCATTTCCTGGTTTTCAAAGCAATTTTATTGGTCAAATTAGTTATGTCAAAAAGTATAAGAGTACGAACATGCCGAAGATGCTACGCGTTAGAAGTTCAGGAAAGAATGTTAGAGGATGAACTGCTGCTAGCATCCTCGGTACGTGCAGTCACATTTAAATACAGGTTTGTTTTACAAATTGACGTCTTCGATGCATCGACTGAAACTGCAGCCTCAACTTCCAGCTGCGTAGCATTTTTGGCATGTCCGTACCCTAACTCAACACTGCTCCACATACAGAGTCAGTGAATAGTGTGTGGAGGGTCAATATCTTCCTCAACTATTTGAAATTTAAAAAAATGTTTCAGATAAAAATTGTGATAGTAAGAGTAGCATATGCTAAAATTGTTTTTTAATATACATACAACAACAACAACAACAACAAGCATTTATTAATATTCACATACAATAATGCGTCATTCCAGAGTCCGGCCCGGAGCCAGCCAGGGCCGGTGTTCCACATATCGGTGGCAAGCAAAGGCTCGAGTTTTTTATAAGACCAGGCGCGCACCGAAGCAGTAAGTAGGTAAACGTGATAGTGGCGTGGTAACCGTGTGAAAAGAAGCGTTAGATAAGTACTTAGGACTGGTTTCCAGGCGTCAGAAGCTTGCGCATAATGATTTTAAACTGATCAATTTCATTATACGCAAACTTCTGACGTTTGGAAATCAGTCCTAAGCACTTACCTAATTTTTTCCTGTCACATGGTCACCACACCACTGCCACACTACCTACTTACCACTTCGGTACATGCCTTGCCTAAATTGAACACATATCCAACATTTTTATATATATTTGAATTTGACCATATACTCTATACTGCTGTATATTATTTTAAACTTACACTGCGGTGCCGTCACATTATGAAACTTTTTACTAAGAAATTTGTATTTGTAGTGAACGTCATCAAGAGCAAAAGCAAAAACATATTTTCGTAAGTGGAACTGTCCTGTCCTATCACTTTGAATGTTAAGGATGGAATTTTGCAGTGAGAGGGAAATAGGCGTTTATTTTCGGCTTATTATAAACATGTTTAAAATCATAAGTGGTACCATCTTTAAAATAGTTTCAGGTACTTCCCATTGCTCTAAGGTCACATTTACAGTTTTTATCATAAATTTTGTATATAGTTAAATGCCATGCTCTAATAACGTAATTGGGAACTATTTCCATTGACAAACTACAATATATTCAAGTACAACAAAAATAAACAATAAAAAACATATATAGTTGTATTCGTTAGAACAATAGCAATTATCTAAAACAATTTTAAAGATTATACTATGTTTGGTTTTTAAATATTTATAATAAATCGAAAATAAACTCATATATCTCCCTCTCACTCTGCAAAATCCTGTACTTAACTAAGATAGTTATAATGTGCGAGGATGCCGAAGAAGAAATTTGCAACTGCTTCGGTTGCTCACCGGATAGTATAATGACATCTGCGCAGATATTACTTCCCTATCTAACATTATTAAAAATACCTTTATTCTCATCTTATGCATTGTTTGTACCTTTGAAATCTAGGACTGGCCAGCATTGTATTAATTTTCAGGCCTCTCAGAGTTGAACCAAATTCTACAGGGTATTTTCCATGCTAATTCAAGTTTTACATATTTGAACTGAAAGCTCAATTTTTCAAAATCGAACACCCTACATATTTTTGTTTAAAATGTTTAAGCAATCAATTATCATGCTGATAACCCATAGTGATTTTTTTTTTTTCGATGATTTGTAGAGCATTCAATTTTCGAAAAAAGTAGTCGCTAGAAGCCCTGTCAAAAAAATCTCATCAATCCGTACTGAAAATTATCAAAAATTAATAAGTATCTATGAGAACCTATATGGTCAATAAGTTTCTATAAGAGTTAGGTAATGTTGCTGTTGAAATTGTTATCAGTTTATATCAGAATTGACCAGCAAATCGAGTCAAGCCATATCCATTTGTAAATCCAAACATTTACTTATACCACATCAATGGGAATTTATGAGCACAGTATCTAATGTAATTCGTGCGGTTTTCCATGATTAAAAGACAAGTGTTTCTTTAAGAAACGAGCTGCATTAGGTTAGAACAGTTTTGATTTGCAATTGAAGATTACAAATTATAATGTTTAAATAGGGATTTATGAGATCAGTTTCTATGAGTATTAATGTTTTTTTTTCAGTAATATATTAAATGTGTTTTCATTTGTTTGAATGGGTAAAAAGGAAGGTCAGTTTTCAACTGCAATTACAAATACAAGTTTAATCGCTTCGAATGGGGTTATATGCGATCAATTTCTAACAGTATTTGTGCTGTTTTCCGAATATAATTGTGATGAGGTTTGATCCGTAACAAATTGTTCACTACATGTTACGATATGGTCGGAAATTCCAGGTACATATTTAGTATTCCTTCAAGAGGATTGATGAGAGCAGTTTCTACGAGTATTTATTTGTTGTTCCTACAGTAAATTATATAAGTCTTTATCAATATGCATTCGGATCTAATTTAAATGCAAAAATCATATCAGAATGAAACCTCAAATATTTTAAACAGTGTCCACCTGTAAATCCAAACATTTAAAGATAATATTATAATGAGAATCCATCAGAACAGTATCTATAATGTAACGTGTGCGGTTTTCCGTGGCTAAATTTTAAAATTATTTGCAATAAATAAGCTTTAAGGGATTCGAACAGTTTTCATTTGCATTTCCAGATAAATAGTTTTAATTGTTAGGGATCTATGAGGTCAGTGTAATATTTTTTTTTCAATAAAATGTGTTTTTATTAAAAAAAAACATTACACAAAGACACTGATCTCATAGATCCCTATTTAACAATTAAAACTATTCATCTGGAATTGCAAATTAAAACTGTTCAAATCCGTTAAAGCTATTTATTAAAAATGCTTTTAAAATTTAGCCACGGAAAGCCGCACGCGTTACATTAGATACTGTTCTGATTGGTTCTCATTAAAATATATCTTTAAATGTTTGGATTTACAAGTGGATACTGTTTAAAATATTTGGTTGTTTCATTCTGATATAATTTTTGTATTTAAAGTAGATCCGAATGCATACTGATAAAGACAAATTTTCTATTGGAACAACAAATACATACTCATAGAAACTGCTATCATCAATCCTTTCGAAGGAATACTAAATATGTACCTGGAATTTCCGACCATATCGTAACATGTGGTAAACAATTTGTTACTGATCAAACCTCATCACAATTATATTCGAAATGCTGATCGCATATAACCCTATTCGAAGTGATTAAACTTGTACCTATTTGTAATTGCAGTTGAAAACTGACCTTTCTTTTTACCCATTCAAACAAATGAAAACACATTTAATATACTTATTACTGAAAAAAATAACATTAATACTCATAGAAACTCATCTCATAAATCCCCATTCAAACATCATAATTTGTAATCTTCAATTGCAAATCAAAACCCGGTCTTCGAAGCGTGTCGCCCGGGTTGGCTCCGGCGGGTTATATCGCCTGTAGTCCCCCCTCAAGAAACATGTAATTAGCTTCTAAATAAATAAATAAATAAATAAAAACTGTTCTAACCTAATGCAGCTCGTTTCTTATAGAAACTCTTGCCATTTAACCACGGAAAGCCGCACGTTTTACATTAGATACTGTCCTCATAAATTCTCATTGAGATAGTATAAGTAAATGTCTGGATTTACAAATAGATACTGTTTAAAATATTTGGTTGCTTTATTCTGATATAATTTTCATATTTAAATTAGATCCGAATGGATACTGATAAAGACTTATATAATTTACTATTGGCACAACAAATTCATACTCGTATCTGCTATCATCAATCCTTTCGAAGTAATATGAAATATGTACCTGGAATTTCCACACGTAACATGTAGTGAACAATTTGTTACTGATCAAACATCATCACAATTATATTCGGAAAACAGCATAAATACTGTTAGAAATTGATCGCATATAATCCCATTCGAAGTGGTTAAACTTGTATTTGTAATTGCAGTTGAAAACTGACCTTTCTTTTTACCCATTCAAACAAATGAAAACACATTTAATATATTACTGAAAAAAAAACATTAATACTCATAGAAACTGATCTCATAAATCCCTATTCAAACATTATAATTTGTAATCTTCAATTGCAAATCAAAACTGTTCTAACCTAATGCAGCTCGTTACTTATAGAAACACTTGCCATTTAACCACAGAAAGCCGTACGTTTTACATTAGATACTGTTCTCATAAATTCTCATTGAGATAGTATAAGTAAATGTAAAGACTTATATAATTTACTAGAGGAACAACAAATAGATACTCGTAGAAACTGCTATCATCAATCCTTTCGAAGTAATACTAAATATGTACCTACCTGGAATTTCTGACCATATCGTAACATGTAGTGAACAATTTGTTACTGATCAAACCTCATCACAATTATATTCGGGAAACAGCATAAATACTGTTAGAAATTGATCGCGTATAACCCCATTCGAAGTGATTAAATTTGTATTTGCAATTTCAGTTGAAAACTGACCTTTCTTTTTACCCATTCAAACATATGAAAACACATTTAATATATTACTGAAAAAAAACCATTAATACTCATAGAAACTGATCTCATAAATCCCTATTCAAACATTATAATTTGTAATCTTCAATTGCAAATCAAAACTGTTCTAACCTAATGCAGCTCATTTCTTATAGAAACACTTGCCATTTAACCACGGAAAGCCGTACGTTTTACATTAGATACTGTTCTCATAAATTCTCATTGAGATAGTATAAGTAAATGTAAAGACTTATATAATTTACTAGAGGAACAACAAATAGATACTCGTAAAAACTGCTCTCATCAATCCTTTTGAAGGAATACTAAATGTGTACTTGGAATTTCCGACCATATCATAACAAGTAGTGAACAATTTGTTACTGATTAAACCTCATCACAATTATATTCGGAAAACAGCATAAATACTTTTAGAAATTAATCGCATATAACCCCATTCAAAGTGATTAAACTTGTATTTGTAATTGCAGTTGAAAATTGACCTTTCTTTTTACCCATTCAAACAAATGAAAACACATTTAATATATTACTGAAAAAAAACATTAATACTCATAGAAACTGATCTCATAAATCCCTATACAAACATTATAATTAGTAATCTTCAATTGCAAGTCAAAACTGTCCTAACCTAATGCAGCTCGTTTCTTATAGAAACACTTGCCATTTAACCACGGAAAGCCGCACGTTTTACCTTAGATACTGTTCTCATAAATTCTCGTTGATGTGGTATAAGTAAATGTTTGCTGCTCCATTCTGGTAGAAACTGATAGAAATTTCAGCAGCAGCTTTACTCCAGGCTCCAGTAGAGGGAGCTGTATACGTGTCGCTAATTCATATCTACTCTAATATGACCTAAGGAACTGACGTGTGTTTGTTAAATTAAAAGTAAAGCAGTCTCTTTCACTGCCAACTCATTCATTGCTTCTAGGCTAGAACAAGAACACCCGAGGAAATAAGGATTTTGCAGTATTTTGTGTTTACCACAATATTAGTATTTCTATTTGAAATATGCAATTTAAACTGTTCTTTTGTCGGCATGCATATCCAAATTAATACTAATAAAAAAGCAAAATGGAAGTTTACAATAAAAATACATCTGTAAAATATACAATTGAAACTGTACATTTGTTGACATGTATATCCACATTAATACTAATAAAAAGACAATGTTGAAATTTACAATAAAAACATGTTGATAAATGGTGTGTTATATACGATAGATACTGGAGAAAGGACGGACTGGACTCTTATGATATTACTTATAGAAAAGTTTAGAATCTCTTTAAAGTTGTATCTGTAATTCCATATGTTTACAGATATAAGGGCAAGGGTGCATTTGCAGACACTAAACTGTAGATTTGTTGATGTATATTTCATATAAGTACTCATAAAAGGGCAACATGATAATTCCAAATAGCTCATTCGGAATTACTGTTTCATAACCGATTTAAAACTTAATAAAACAGATAAAATCCTGTCTATATAATAATAATATAACTTATAGGAACGATAAAACCGCATCACTTTTTTTTTATAAGTTTCTATGTGGAATTTTTGGCAGGGAGGTAATCGATTGCAAAAACATTTTAAACCAAAATATTTTGGGTGTTTCATTTGAAAAAATTGAGTTATGTTATGAGTTACGACAGTTCAAATACAAGCACGTAAAAATTTGAATTACCCTGTAGAATTTGGTTCAACTCTACATAGATTTAAAAACAATTTTAGAACGCATATCACTCTCGATTTCTCACAATTTTAATAATCTGCTGTATAAAACTTATACTGTCAGGTTGGAGTTGGAAATTCAAATGCCTACTGCCACGAACCGATAACCGATTTGGTATTCGAGTTGGTAGCAATGTCAATGCAGTATTTTTTTGAGTGAATACCAGTGTAACTGTGAGAGGCCCAGACAGGGTGTATTAATTACATTCAATGTAAAGAATCCAAGAGCAACTCACGCAACCCGTAATACTTTGACGTGTTCGGTGGGTAATCTAAAAATAATTTACATTATTAGTTTGTTAGATATTATAGTGCGCAGTGCGCGATTGTTTAATTATTATTTACGAACATCAAATCTTATTTCAAAAGTTACAAGATAGAACAGGAGCTGAATAATTCGTTAATTCATTGTTATAAATCTAGTCGACTATTTTCAACAACGTTGATCACTTTGCAATACCTCCGTACGGCCCTGCAACACTTCTGTTGCCAACACCAGATAAGCAAATCTCAACTCTTAACTAGGCAATTGTATGAATCCTGTTTTACCGGCAGAACCATTAGTTCGCTATTTCTATACAAGAATTGACTATGGCGTGCAAACGCAGCCTTAAATTACAAAAACAATGTTTGCATCAGTTTTTTTTAACATATGGCCGCCATTTTGAAAGTACAGCCAGTTTTTTTTTTTAGGACATGTCTAGAATTGTTCCTTAGGCTTTAATCTTTATTAAAAATATTGTCCCCCAAGGCATAGAGGGGGTGCACGTACAGTTGGGGTGGGCTCACGTAGTATAGTTTAAATGATGTACTATAAAACATAATATATTGTAGATAGCCCACCTCAAGGCGTAGCGAATTTGTGTTTTTCGGAAACTGCCCTTCTTATAGTAGTGGGTACTTTACCCGATTTCCCTATTGTTATATGGAACTGGAGGAAAAAAGAGAAGTTGGGGCAATTAGTTAGTAATTGTGGGCTGGAAGAACAGACGCTCAGGTAAAATATAGGTTTGCAGAGGACAATTTAAAAAACCAAATGATTTACAAACATAAAATTAAATGAGAAATTTCTCTTCATAATGATCAGAAAATTTTAATAAATTTGGCAGAATCTACAACTAAATAAAAAAAAAATACATAATATCTTGTTCCAGTATCCTTTATTTTCGAGTTATTCTTGAAGAAAATAATCATGTTTTTTAAAATGTCTCACGAACTTCTATATAATATACTTATGAATTTTTGTTGAAAAATGCAGATATATTATAGAATTGTATGTATTTATGGTTTAGTAGTTATAATATTTATGTTTTTTATTATTAGTTTTTCTACTGGTTCATTGTGTTATAATTTTTATTATTTGACAGTTTACTATATTTCTTTGTTCATATATACGTATACATATGCATATATACATGTATGTATATATACATATGCATGTTTATATGTGTATATACACTCTTGATCAAAAGTATTGCATATTTACAATTTTTAAAATAATTTAATAGGTATTCTTTTCTTCTTTATTAATTTTTTATTTAGAAAACTGTTTCCCTAGGTTGTTTGAGAATACGAAAAAGTCGATTAGTGTATATGAAAGTGTGCCAATATTCCCATTTGTTTCACATCTACTTTATACAAAACAAAAACTTGAGCAGTGACCGGCTCACTGCAATTAGGCCTACATTCCAATTGATAGATCAGTACCTAATAAACGTTTATGTCGATACTCCATGTATGACTGTGTGAAATAATGTAGCATTATTTCTGAAACAATGTGGTGTAATGAAGCGTATTTTCAACCCGAATAAACCGTTTATATTTTCCAAAAATAAATATATTTCTGTTGAACTATTTAATAAAAACTACCAGGCTATGAAAACAATTATATCACCGCATAAACTGATAGGCCCCACCAGGCCCAACCGTTCTGAAAATGCATACTAAACCGCGATCTCTGCAGAAAGCATTCAGTTGCTACCAGTGAACGACAGCGAGCAGAAGTGCCTTCTCCAGGGAATCCGCCAGCAGACGTAAGTTACAATATTTGAATTATATTTCCGCGACACTGTAGGTAAATTCGGGTTCTGAAAATTACCGTCCGAGAACTGTCAGGAGTTTGCGCAGTTGCTTTTGACGCGTTCGAATTTGGAACTGCGCAAACTCCTGACAGTTCTCGGACAGTAATTTTCAGAACCCAAATTTACCTTGTACTAAGTTGCGCCTACGTCAATCAATATCCACGCGCACCGTCTCCCCGTCATTACCGTGAATAGAGGGGATAGTGGACTAGATACTCGAGGCGCCGAGATCAGAAAGTTAAGTGTTAAGTTCCTCACGAGCTTCAACAGCTCCAAATGTGCCCACTGCAGCCAGCTCCGGAAATAAGAGTAAGTGAAATTTTTCTAAGACCGGGAGACAGAAAATAATGGTAAAGTCCGCGATTTCTGACTTGTAAAATATTCTTCATTTAACCGTTTCACCTGTAAATAATACAAGTATTCATTTACCGCTACGCACCGTGTCTGCACATTCTCCCACTCTACCGGCTTGTTGAAAGAGGAAAGTCTTTATTAAAACTCGTGATATCAAACAGTCGTGGTCGGCGGTTGGCCGCTCCACGACTCTAGACGCAGTAAACAGGAACCTGTCGCATTGCCACTTCGCGCCGTTAACCGTCCAGCACCGCATTACTTCGACTTGATACCGCTGCTTTGCTTCTGCCTGCTCTAGGTAACATCACCGTAACGTCACCGTAGCATAACCTTAACCATAATATCATAGCCTGGAAGTTACTGTTTTCTCCACTGTAGCTATCCCAGCCCTACTGTAACAGGCTGTATTAAGAGGCTAGTGTGGGACCTTTGCCCCACGTAAAAATTGTAAAGGTGGCGCCCGAGCAACCGAACCGTTGCTAAGGTGCCAAAAGTGACCGCTTTCCGGCCTCACCGGAAACTATACGTCGCAGTAGTAAAAAAAAATTGAAACACCAAGAATTTTTCTTTTTAAGTGGGGATCCGGTTGTTTACCTTAAATTAGTGCATGGCAACAATTTTTGTTATTCAAAGCAATGTGTTTTTACGTTGTGGCTAAAAATATTTATAAATACGCAGAACCTTTCTCGTAGCACCAAATATTAAAAATATGCAATACTTTTGCTCATGAGTGTATGTTCATATAATTAACTTTTAATCTGTCTTTTTCTATGCCTGTTGTTTGATTCCTTTCCTATTTGTTTATTCATTTTTACATTGTATTATTTTTTCCTCTGTTTTTGACTTGCTATATATACATAATTTGTATCATTGGAAATGGTTAATTAAATTGTCAAAAATATATACATACACAGGATGTTACACTTTTCCTGAGTACAACTTTGTTTACCTCAAAAGCCTCCCTTTATAAGCCGAACCCAGGATTATGGATAATTTTTTAAATGGTTTTTGACATTACCCCTAAAAATTAATGACTGCATACTTGAAACACACTGTATAGCTAAAAAAATGCCATTATTAAAATTATAACCATCTTTTATCTATACGCTTAAAAAATGAAAAAGCGGCCATTAAAGGGGTTGGAACTGTTTGGACTGCATTACTGTTAAGGCTATTGCAAAGTGAGAGGGAAATATGCGTTTATTTTAAATGTTTAAAAAATCATAAATGGTAAAATCTTTAAAATAGTTTCAGGTACTTTCCATTGCTCTAAGGAATAAAACCATGTATAATCCAGGCGTTTTAGTTGTAAAATTGACCTCTGTGCTAAAATTTTTTCTTTATTATGTTTATTTGGACGTCTTGAATAACACTTGATAGTTACACCACGAAACACCTGGAGGATTTCGTGAAAACTGCGTCCGAAGGTCGCGAAAACCGCGAATTCGCGATTAACTCAGTTTTTATGGCCCAAACGGGAACAACACTTATTATAAAAGTTGTACATCTGTAAATTCTCTACCTTAAAGGTGCTATATATTTTTTTTTCTGAAATCGATCGGCAATGTCTACATTTTCGGCGCGATTTCAGATCGAAAAATGCAGAATTCCAATATTTTAGTCCGTTGCTAAGAAACTATCAGAAAACAGACCAGAAAAGATCCGTTGCCAAGCAACGATCATATTTTAGACAGTAAATAAATACAGGCAGACAAACCAACCCTTATTAAATTGCATTTATTACACAACCCCACAAAAAGAAACAAAGTTCAAAGCAGCGAACCAGACCCATGTATTCCCATGTATTTTCGGTCGCTGAATCCGAATCCGGGGTCAAAAAAAATCGTACACCCCAAAATCATTAGCTAGAGCCAAAAAACACCCCTGAAATGGGGTAAAAAGAATATTAAGCTACGAGAATAGTTGTTACATATTAATCAATCGAATTATACAAATTAAGGTTAAATAGCATCGTACATACAATAGATATGCCAAAGGGAGGGGCGAAAACTAGACCCTATATGTAATAAAATCGATCCAAAACAGCAATGACTGCTGAAAAAGCTCAAAATGTTTTTAATGGATGCTATGATTGGCTGAAATTGCGCAGTACTCTAAAATACAATTAGAAACTTACGTACCATCAACATTCTACAGTGTCAACCCTCAGAGGATGTGAAAACTACCCCCTATGTAAAGTTTGACTATAAAAAGTTACAGTGACTTCTATAAAAATTCGAAACACCTGCGTTGTGTGGAAGAGAGAAGAAACTAGACTATGTTCGACGCTGTGCTTGAAAACCACCCCCACGGGGTTGAGAGACGCCACCCCTATAAAAAAAAACTATGGAAATGAAACGAATAAGCAACAGTATAGCTTTTTCATTACATCTTGAATTACGGTAGTTTACATCTTTTCTGGGGGTGTTACTTAATGACATTTATAGGACATGAGTTTCAAACTCTAAGTGTGCAACACGATTTTTGCCAATCATAGCATCCATAAAATGTAAATCCGGTTAGTTTCTCTCTGTTTTTCCAGCATCCTACAGATGTAGGGGTAGTATCTCGCAACCCCGTGGGTGTGGTTTTCAAGCACATCGTCGAACATAGTCTAGTTTCTTCTCTCTTCCACACAACGCAGGTGTTTCGAACTTTTATAGAAGTCTCTGTAACTTTTTATAGTCAAACCCTATAAAAAAAAACTATGGAAATGAAACGAATAAGCAACAGTATAGCTTTTTCATTACATCTCTTACATTACGGTAGTTTACATCCTTTCTGGGGGTGTTACTTAATAACATTTATAGGACATGAGTTTCAAACTCTAAGTGTGCAACACGATTTTTGCCAATCATAGCATCCATAAAATGTAAATCCGGTTAGTTTCTCTCTGTTTTTCCAGCATCCTACAGATATAGGGGTAGTATCTCGCAACCCCGTGGGTGTGGTTTTCAAGCACATCGTCGAACATAGTCTAGTTTCTTCTCTCTTCCACACAACGCAGGTGTTTCGAACTTTTATAGAAGTCTCTGTAACTTTTTATAGTTAAATCTTACATAGGGGGTAGTTTTCACACCCCTCTGAGGATTGACAGTGTAGGATGTTGATGGTACGTAAGTTTCTGGTTCTATTTTAGAGTACTACGCAATTTCAGCCAATCATAGATCCATGAAAATAGAAATCCTGCTAGATTTTACGTTTTTTCTTGTTTTTCTCGTGTCCTTTGAACTCAAGGGTGGTTGTTCTCGACCCTATAGGGACAGTCTATGAAGATTAGTCGAACCTGATGTATTTTCTTAACACTTTAACAAAACTTAGACATTTCGAGCTTTTTAGCAGTCATTGCTGTTTTGGATCGATTTTTTTATATATGGGGTTAGTTTTCGCCCCTCCCTGGGGGTGTGCTTCATAATTATTATGAAAAAAATAGACGATATACATGTAACTAGGTGTGAAAAACGAGCCAATCTGACAATTTTGACTTCAGATTCGGTTTTAACGGATTTAAATAAATAAGGATACACTGGTATGGTCCGTCGGACAGTGCTTTTCGGGGTTAGGGGTGAAAAACGAGCCAAACTGTTAATTCTAACTTCGAATCCAGATTCAGAAAGTCAAAATACATAAGGATATACTGGTATAGTCCGCCGGACAGACCACTTTGTTTTTGTTTTTGGGTTAAAATATGGGTTTTAGCAAATTTAATTCTATTTATCTAGAGTAGTCTTTTGCCGTAGAAGCCAAGAATAAAAAGTTGCCAACTGTAGAATATTTCAGTACCTATAGTCTGTTTTTAAACCAGGAGGACCGTTTCAAATTTACCGCGCCAAATCATACATCTGTGATTGGATATGCCTTCGCCAGTTTTACACAAGGCAATAATCGTAAATTATGACATGCGTGTCAACTACTATTCAATTTTTAGGTTGGAAATGGAAACAAATTTTGAATTTGAATTGGTTGCTAAACCCGGCTGTGTCGGGGTGCCATACGTTCCATTCCGTGTCTAGTCTGTTAAGAAGGGTATGCCTGCTGAAATAACATAAGTAAATCCGTTGCTGGCTCTTGCAACGGAACACATAAAGGTCAAATAGAGGTCGATGTATTATATTGTATAAAGTAATAAAATGCTGTAAAAATACTGTAGTGGTGTATTGTTGATTGCTCAAAACGCCAAAAAGATTCTAGTGTATTTTCTGGTTACTTCTATGGTGTGAATGGGACCTCTATATTTAGTCCTTCTGGTTTAAAAACAGACTATAGTATCTCCGAAATAAAGAAAAAAAATCATAATTATGATGTAATCAAAAGATTCGTTGTGGAAAATACTCGTTTGACATTTTTTTATTTCGAGCTAACTCTCGGAGATATCTGCGAAAAATAGCAAAAAACAGCTTGCATTTCGGAGCCGAGAAAATTGCAAAAACATGCAATTTTGACACGTTCTTATTTTTCGAAAAACACCATTGGGACGGCCCTACGATGTCGTGACGCATAAAGAAGTCTTCCAGATAAACCTGATCGTAAATTGCATGGCGAAATTCGAAAATTCGGCTCGACACGAACGAATCAAAAGTGACATTTTGTGACATTTCAGAAAATCGATATCTCTTTTTGCAACATATTATTTAATTTCTTACTCATTTTTGCAGGACTTATAGATTGGTAGAATTGCACCTTCATCATTGATACTGTCTAAGCTGTCATGGGAAATAATTTAGCTTTATACAAACGATTTCACGAAAACTGTCGCTACCTGCCTGGCTATTAAGTTTTTACCGAAAACGCGATTTTTAAATCAGTACTTTTATTTGTTCATTCTAATACGCAAAAATTTGAAGTACACCTCTGTGGTACTCTTGTCAGCATGTTATAGCGCCGACTTTGATATTTTTACGGCCGGGTTTTATGGCCTTTCTTTATAGTCCAGTCAACGAATGACCTCAAGGGTGGTGTAGAGTGCGTGAGTGTAGAAGAACGCACTACCGGGCGTCAAAATGACGCGACACCAATTTATTTCTCAGGGGGCGCCAGTCGCGTATTACCCCGTTCTTCTACCTCCCAGGCGGGTTCGAGATAAGATGACTTCGGTAGCCGAAAAGCGGGACCAAGGCTGCACTACCACAGATCGGAAACTACGCTCTCTCTGGACCCGAATTCCCTCGTTAGGGGTTTAGGCACTTCTTAATTTCCTGAATTTTTGCATAAAAAAAATCCCAACCGAAGAATTTCTCTGCGGAGGGATTAGTTTTGGTACGCGAAAATCGCGTTTTGGTCCATTAATAACGGAATATATTTCTCAAAAAACGCATAAAAAAATCCCTATCAAACCTTCGTAAAGCAACCAGAAGGTCGAACGTTAATGCGAATTAACTCGACACATCCGGCTTTCTCTACGAAAGTTCCAGGGATTATAGACCGTCAACAGGCCTCAAGATCAATTAAGAAATATTAGTTCAAAGAATCCGTTTATTTAACAGAATTGGTTATACAAAATTCTCAAGAAAGAATCGTGCCTTCCCCAATCAAGGTAGTGACTTTCAGACCATACAAGCGAGAGCGCTCGCGCTAACGATCGATTAGGTAGAAAAGATTCATACGTACCTTCTCAGAATCAAAATGCGAGCTTTTAGAATCATTTCAGACTCTGGGTAAATGAATAATTAAGGCTGACTGAAATTAACTTAAAAAAGTTTTACTAAATGAATTTAGTTTCGCTAGAGACTACCTAGCTTTAAAGTTCTTGTATCGTGGAAATTCACGTACTCAAACACATTCAGAGGACTTATTACTGCATAAGTTGAGTGGCGTTCGATCAGTCCACGACTTACTAACCCTTATCACAGTCGATTAATAATATCGATTTGGCAGCGTCTCACCTTCGAGCGACTATTAGGCAAAATTGAATTTTTGGATTTTTATGCACAAGGCGTTTTCCTCTATAACTTTGTCATTTGAAAAGCCCCGTTATTGGCTTTTCTACCATCGCTTTGTCTGGACTACTCAACGCGCTCGACCAAATTGCGAGCCGCTGGGTCAATCCAAACTCTTTCCATGCGAGAAACCGGCCTTGTACATGTGCATTGATTTTTATCAATTTTTGCTTATCGGCACTACGCCGGCTTTGGCAAAATCTTCTATTTTGCCTTTTGGATGCAGTGCATCGTTAAAATTTTATGCTCATACTTTAGAATTGGGCTTTCAATGATCGTACCTCAAAGGTCAATGTCTTTGGTTGAGGAATAAAAAATAAAAAATAATTTAAAGTATATTTTCGTGGTACTTTTTAAACTGACTTCGTGGTACTTTTGAAAAATCCAGTTTAAGACCAATTTTAGCGTACTTTTGAAAAATCGATTTTCGAGCCAAATTTCAAGGTACTTTTGAAAAACTAATCTGCGGGTGAAATTTTGGCGTACTTTTGAAAAATCGATTTTCAAGCCAAATTTCAAGGTACTTTTGAAAAGTTAATCCGCGGGTGAAATTTTGGCGTACTTTTGAAAAATTGATTTTCAAGCCAAATTTCAAGGTACTTTTGAAAAGTTAATCTGCGGGTGAAATTTTGGCGTACTTTTGAAAAATTAATTTTCAAGCCAAATTTCAACGCAGTTTTGAAAAATTAGTCTGCAAGTGAAACTTTGGCGTACTTTCGATAAATCGATTCCTGGGCCAAATTTTGACGCCCTTCCAAAAATATTATTTTTCAAAGTCCAATTTATGATACCTTTGAAAAAGTATACTATTCATAAATCTTTGTCATTATATACTTCTACTCTGATATTCTGAACCAAAAACATTTTTCCTAAGTGAAAATTCGGTGTTTCTTCGAATTTTCGCCTGGTCATTTCCAACGCCTTATAGAACCCAAAACGGTCCTTGTGGACTGATCTGCGCCTCTGCAGACTCCCAAAAATGTCTTTAAATGAAATTTTTGCCTAAGTCGAATTTTGATTATGTCTTCAACTTAGGACGATTTTGGAGAGTTCTACAACACTCCCCTCCTTTGGTTGAATCTTTTCTACTCATCGATTGCCTTTAATTTCCATATTCACTTGTATGTCTGTATGCCTTCATTTGACGGTCTGACCTATGGTACAGATGTTTAAAAATAACGGCCTTAATTGGGGCAGACGGCTGATTCGCCTATCTAACTTAAAAATAAATACATTTTTTAAACAATACGGCAAGTTGATACAACATTTTTATCAACTTAATTACACCCGCGTCGAGGTGCGAAGCGAAGCGAAGCGTAGCACAATTTTGATTAGCGTCCACTCTCACTAATTCGTTGCACTCGCTTTTTTGCCCTGGTCTCGCTCTTGCTTAACTTCGGTCCTTTCTAGAAGAGGCTGTCTATATCTCCATGCCGCAGCTTGGACGGTCCTCGCCTTTGAGTTCCAGACTTCACCATGCCGCGCCCTTGCGACAGGCTGGGTCATCTTTCCATTTCTGCACATGGAAAATGCAGTTCTGCAACTAGATTGACTTTTTAGCAAGTCGTCGACTGGGACGCGTCGACTAACAAACACAATGTGTTGTTTTTAATGAAATATTTTTCTAACATGAATTTTGTTAACTTATAATGGTTAGAAATTGGTTCTTCGTAAGGTAGATTGAATCGGCTTACGATACTCGTGCGGTCATCACTACTTGTGAAAAAAGTATAAAAAAAAAATCGAAGCGTCTTCTTGAGCGAAGAACGGCTTCTGAAACTCGTCTCGTAGTTTCTACTTCGTAAGGTAGATTAAATCGGCTTACGATACTCGTGCGATCATCACGACTTGTGAAAAAAGTATAAAAAAAAAAAAAAATCGAAGCGTCTTCTTGAGCGAAGAACGGCTTCTGAAACTCGTAGTTTCCATTTCGTAAGGTAGATTAAATCGGCTTACGATACTCGTGCGGTCATCACGACTTGTGAAAAAAGTATAAAAAAAAAAAATTGAAGCGTCTTCTTGAGCGAAGAACGGCTTCTGAAACTCGTAGTTTCCATTTGGGGTATACGTTAATTTTGTTGACTTAAAATGATTAAAATTGAAGTTGTCTTCTTGCATAAGAAAAACAGCTTCCGAAACTCGTACTGATTCGTACTTATGCCTACGTCCATTACTCGAACTTGGCGGCTCTCGCTCTTGAGAAGCTAGGCTTACCGGATCGCGCTCTTGCGTCGGGTTCGCCGTCTTTCCATGTCTGCTCATGGAGTAGACTTTAAATTTTCGATTCGACCGCATATAGGTCAAAATCGCTACTTAGAATTTTGAGAAAAAATATAAAAAAAAAGCGAAAACGGCTATTAGCCGTGGTCGACCTCAGAAATATCTAGAGGTGACTCTTCTATATCTGGCTCATCTCGAGCATCTTCGGGATCTCGACTTATTACATCCGGCTCATCTTGAGCACTTGCGGGAACATTGATTTGAACTAGTGTGGTATCGCTACGTCGCTCTGACCTGGGCGCGATCTCATTGTCTGATGAGGAAGCGTCGTCACTAAGATGAGTTTCATCCGGACTATCTTCTGATTCTTCAGACAATTCCAATTCAACATCGGGGTCTCCCTTAGGTGCCGGCCTGATGGCATCGACATGTAACCTCGTCGAAGTTACCCCCTTGTGAATGAGGTAAACTTCATTAGACAATCTCTTTAAAACCTTGTGTGGCCCACTCCACGATGGTGTGAAGGTATGATCCTTCCTGATCCTTTTAGTCATTACCATATCTCCCACTTTATATACGATCGGCGTTACCGCCACTTTGGGCGCGTAACGCCATTGGTAATTTGTTTGATTTTTACGAATCTCCTTGACTCTTTCAAGGCGGGGAACGTCCGCTTGATTACGACGCTCTTGTCTATAAGCGAACATATTCCAATCACCAATCTGTGGTAATTCATAGCCGAGTACTACGAAACTGGGCGTATGCCCCGTAGCGGCGTTTTTTCTTGTTCTCAAGATATATGCCATCTGACTAACATGTCGATCCCACTCGTCGTTGGGTGAACCATATAATAAGGTTTTTAAGATCTTCTTAGCTTCTTGCACCCTCCTTTCTATTGGATTGGCCTGTTGGTGGTAAGCTGCTGTGAAGAATCTTTCAATATTGTTACGTGTACAGAACGTATCGTAAAAGCCGGAATTGAAGTGGCCTCCCTGGTCGGAAATGATGACCCTCGGAACGCCATATCTCGCCACTAGTTCCTCTTCGATAAATTGTGCTATTGTTTTTCCACTGACTTGGGTGAACGCCTTGGCTTCGACCCACTTACTAAATACATCCTCTACCATTAATATATATCGGTTATCTGCATCTTTGGTTCGCTGAAGTGGTCCGATTACATCGACGCTTAAAACTTCGAACGGATGCGATGGAGCATGGCTTCTGAGAGGAGCCTTCGGTTGTGACTGTCTGCTTTTTACGGAATTACAAATAATGCACTCATTTAAATATTTGTTAACTAGTCTCGACAAATTATTAAAATAATAGCGGCCCGAGATGATTCTAACAGTTTCATCGCGGCCGGGGTGACCTACTTCCGGTCGGTCGTGAAAATGAGATATTACTCTCATGACCATACGTTTTGGTACGTATAATTTTTCTTTAACATTTTCGCCTCTTGTCCAAAGTGTGCCGCCTATCACTTGTCTTGTATTGACGAATTTCACCTCTGCCTCGGTTTTATCTGCTTGTCGCACTAGAGTATTCCATCGTTCAATTTGGTCTTGGATATCTCTGGAGTGCGTTTGCGCTTCTCTGACCTGATCGTTTAATTCCAATGTGGTAATTACTGATATTCGTTCCTTGTACGAGAATTTTGGTGGGTACATTCTCTCCTCTTCGTCGTCTGCTTCGACGTTTGGGCCTTGAGGATTCCTGCTAAGATAGTCAGCCAATATATTTTCCTTGCCGGGACAATGTTCTATGGTGAAGCTGTATTCCTGAAGTAATAATGACCAACGAGTAAATTTCGTTTTCTCGTCCTTATGCTTATTTAACCATAGTAAAGCTCGATTGTCGGTTTTGACTATAAATGGACGGTCTGCCAAATATATTTTGTATTTCCTTATATAATTAACGACGCTCAAACATTCCAATTCATTAATATGGTATTTTCTCTCCGTCGGAGATAACGTATTACTTGCATAAGAGACGATGTGCTTCTGGTCATTATCCCCCAATTGATATAATACTGCAGATAATCCTATTAAGGATGCGTCCGTCTGCAGTATGAACATTTTATTGAAATCTGGCCGGTGCAGTCCTAGAGGTTTATTTAATACCTCTTTCAGTAGGATAAAAGCTTCTTGGGCTTCCGGATTCCACTTGAAGCGCCAGTCTTTCGAGAGTAGTCGGGTCAAGGGCTTTGTAATTATTGCAACATTAGGGATATATTCACGTACCCAATTACATAAACCAAGGAAACTCTGAAGCTGGCGCCTCGTCGTAGGGGCCGGATAATTTTGTATCTGTAATATGTGTTTTTCTAATGGTTGAGTGGTGTTGGCATTTATTTGATGCCCGAGATAGGTTATGCTTGACGTGGCTACTACACATTTTTCCGGTGACACCTTTAAATTATGCAAACGCAGGCGTTCAAAGACGGCTCTCAGATGGTTTACATGCTGTTCTATATTTTCACTGTAGATGATAATATCATCGAGATATACTTTGCAGAAATGATGCAAGTAGCCGGTCAATACGTCTCTTGCCATACATTTTTGGAATGTACATGGAGCGGTCTTCAATCCGAAAGGCATCACGTTAAATCGGTAAGATGCTCCATCTAATGTTGTAAACGTAGAATAGTTTTTTGACGACTCCTCAAGAGGGATTTGCCAATATCCGCTCTTGAGGTCCAACACCGTAAATATGTTGGCGTTTCCTAGATCCTTTATACTCTCGTATATCTTTGGTAAGACGGATGCTTCGTCTTCCGTTACTTCATTTAAGTGACGATAATCAATGCAGAAGCGAGGCTTCTTGCCGGGCCTTTCAATTATAATGGGAGGCGAACTGTACTGAGCGGTACTCGGTTCTATGACCCCGGCTTTCAGCATCTCTTCAATTTGATCGTACATAACTTTTTTCTTAGTAGGAGACATAGGGTAGGGTTTGATATTGAACGGGCGGTCATCTTTAATTTTTATTTTATGTTTTGTTGTCACCGTGGTAGCTTGGGTAGGCACCGCGGTGAACAATTCAGCAAATTCCTCGAATAGAGGTTTTAAATTATCGTTTTCGATGATCAGTTCTTCGGGAAGCCGGCATTGCTTCCTTGCCTGATGTGCCGCTTGATTCCAGAAGACGGTTATTCGCTCTTCGGTGCCGACGTAGACACATTTACGTTGATAATCGAATACGACATTGTGAGCATATAAAAAGGGGGCTCCCAGAATGAGCTCTTCGTTTAAATTTTGAATGACCTGAAACGTGGTCTGAAAGGGTACATCTAGTACATTAACGTTTATGGTCGTAGTCCCGAGGGATTCTACTAAACCATCGCCACAAGCCATAACAAAAGTTTGGGGAGCTGTAAGTTGATCAATGTCGTTCAAAAATTTCGGTTGGATAATATTCCTTGTCGAACCTGTATCCAATAAAGCGTTAACCGCTCGATTATTAATTATAATCTTAATGCGAGGCAGAGGGAAAGCGTCGTTGGTTTGATTGATAGATTCTAATGGAGTGAATCTGTGGGGAGATAGGTTGACTTCTTGATCCTTAAACAGGTAATTAAGGTCAGGAAGGTCATCGAAGTTTTTTAATTTAAACTTCTTGCTTCGGAGCTTCCTCGAGGGTCGCTTCGAGCCTGCTGGGGCCTGGTAGGCGGGGCTGGTACAGTTCGGCCTGGGCCATCGCCTCTGACCCCCGCTTGGTTTCCCGTATTCATATTACGATAGGGATTGTTTGGGCATTCCGCATGAAAATGCCACTGCTCCGTTGGGCAATATCTGCAAGGGCGATACGGGACTCGGGAGTTCCTTACGTCTCCAGTACCCCTTCTCGGTATATCCCCTCTAGGCAGCGAGGAAATATTATTTGCAAAATGCACCCTTGGTGCTGGCGGATTATCTCTTCTTTGAGATCCATTGAATGGTGTCCTAGATGCACCAAAGGAACTGGAGGACGGCTTCGTTAAGGCGGAGGGTTCCGTTCTCCAGTTACTGCTCGATTGCTGATTCCCTTGAGCTGAAGCGGTAGAGGTGGACGCTTCTCGGTCTTTGCTTTTCTTTGCATTTTGCAGAATCTCGAATTCTTTATTCTCATCCATGATTTTAGCCATTTGTTCGGTCATCGTCACTAGTGTATTTGTATCTGGTATGACGGCACTCTTTAGGAGCATTTTCATATCAGGTCTCAATTGATTGAAGATGGTAGCCGCCTTCATCGCCTCCGGCTTAAACGGATCGATCCTCTTGAAGAGGCATACCTTCCTTGAAATAAATACTGACGTATTTTCCTCGGCATCTTGTTTCTTGCCATATAAATTAGCTACTGCTTCGGTGAGTATTTGACCTGAATCATAACGGCTTCTGAACCGCTCGAGGAATAGAGGATACGTGGTAATTAGGGTTCGATATTGTTCGAACCATTTCTTAGCATCATCTTTGAGCTGTTCTGATATTTTATATAGTCGGTCGTTATCCTGCGTAATTCGTACTCGGACGAAAAATTCCTCCATTTGATAAATGAAGGTTTCAGGGTCTTCGTGTTCGAAGCCATGAAATTCCGCATTTGGATGCTTCGACCGATACTTATGCTCGTGCGTGGCTTCGCTTAGAGCTTTGGCAAGACCTGCTGCCATTTGGGCGAACACTTGTTCTGAGGAGGGCTGTATGACTCCTTCAGTGGTACTCGGGCCAACCCCCGAACTACCCAGTACATCCTCCGCGCACGGCCTCTCTAACCCTCTAGAGACGTTGTCCATCACAGATGTCGGCTCGTCGTAAAACTGGAAAGGCGTTGATTCATCCATATCCTTTCCAGAAAGCCCTGCTGACTAACAACGCCCCACGTTGGGCGCCATGTAGAAGAACGCACTACCGGGCGTCAAAATGACGCGACACCAATTTATTTCTCAGGGGGCGCCAGTCGCGTATTACCCCGTTCTTCTACCTCCCAGGCGGGTTCGAGATAAGATGACTTCGGTAGCCGAAAAGCGGGACCAAGGCTGCACTACCACAGATCGGAAACTACGCTCTCTCTGGACCCGAATTCCCTCGTTAGGGGTTTAGGCACTTCTTAATTTCCTGAATTTTTGCATAAAAAAAATCCCAACCGAAGAATTTCTCTGCGGAGGGATTAGTTTTGGTACGCGAAAATCGCGTTTTGGTCCATTAATAACGGAATATATTTCTCAAAAAACGCATAAAAAAATCCCTATCAAACCTTCGTAAAGCAACCAGAAGGTCGAACGTTAATGCGAATTAACTCGACACATCCGGCTTTCTCTACGAAAGTTCCAGGGATTATAGACCGTCAACAGGCCTCAAGATCAATTAAGAAATATTAGTTCAAAGAATCCGTTTATTTAACAGAATTGGTTATACAAAATTCTCAAGAAAGAATCGTGCCTTCCCCAATCAAGGTAGTGACTTTCAGACCATACAAGCGAGAGCGCTCGCGCTAACGATCGATTAGGTAGAAAAGATTCATACGTACCTTCTCAGAATCAAAATGCGAGCTTTTAGAATCATTTCAGACTCTGGGTAAATGAATAATTAAGGCTGACTGAAATTAACTTAAAAAAGTTTTACTAAATGAATTTAGTTTCGCTAGAGACTACCTAGCTTTAAAGTTCTTGTATCGTGGAAATTCACGTACTCAAACACATTCAGAGGACTTATTACTGCATAAGTTGAGTGGCGTTCGATCAGTCCACGACTTACTAACCCTTATCACAGTCGATTAATAATATCGATTTGGCAGCGTCTCACCTTCGAGCGACTATTAGGCAAAATTGAATTTTTGGATTTTTATGCACAAGGCGTTTTCCTCTATAACTTTGTCATTTGAAAAGCCCCGTTATTGGCTTTTCTACCATCGCTTTGTCTGGACTACTCAACGCGCTCGACCAAATTGCGAGCCGCTGGGTCAATCCAAACTCTTTCCATGCGAGAAACCGGCCTTGTACATGTGCATTGATTTTTATCAATTTTTGCTTATCGGCACTACGCCGGCTTTGGCAAAATCTTCTATTTTGCCTTTTGGATGCAGTGCATCGTTAAAATTTTATGCTCATACTTTAGAATTGGGCTTTCAATGATCGTACCTCAAAGGTCAATGTCTTTGGTTGAGGAATAAAAAATAAAAAATAATTTAAAGTATATTTTCGTGGTACTTTTTAAACTGACTTCGTGGTACTTTTGAAAAATCCAGTTTAAGACCAATTTTAGCGTACTTTTGAAAAATCGATTTTCGAGCCAAATTTCAAGGTACTTTTGAAAAACTAATCTGCGGGTGAAATTTTGGCGTACTTTTGAAAAATCGATTTTCAAGCCAAATTTCAAGGTACTTTTGAAAAGTTAATCCGCGGGTGAAATTTTGGCGTACTTTTGAAAAATTGATTTTCAAGCCAAATTTCAAGGTACTTTTGAAAAGTTAATCTGCGGGTGAAATTTTGGCGTACTTTTGAAAAATTAATTTTCAAGCCAAATTTCAACGCAGTTTTGAAAAATTAGTCTGCAAGTGAAACTTTGGCGTACTTTCGATAAATCGATTCCTGGGCCAAATTTTGACGCCCTTCCAAAAATATTATTTTTCAAAGTCCAATTTATGATACCTTTGAAAAAGTATACTATTCATAAATCTTTGTCATTATATACTTCTACTCTGATATTCTGAACCAAAAACATTTTTCCTAAGTGAAAATTCGGTGTTTCTTCGAATTTTCGCCTGGTCATTTCCAACGCCTTATAGAACCCAAAACGGTCCTTGTGGACTGATCTGCGCCTCTGCAGACTCCCAAAAATGTCTTTAAATGAAATTTTTGCCTAAGTCGAATTTTGATTATGTCTTCAACTTAGGACGATTTTGGAGAGTTCTACAACATGAGCAGGGACCCAAGCGATTACTTTAGAAAGTTGTTCAGGGTGTTTAGGGAGTGAACATACTGAAAGACCTGAGGTCTAGGAGGTGAGCCGGAGGGGGGAGGGCACAAAAAAAGTCCCACTTTCGGTTTTATCGCTTATATTTCTAAAATAGTGCCTCCTAGGGAAAAATTTTCTGACACACAGAAAGTTAGAACGAGTTCTTTCTTGCCCTTTTTTAGGAAATCGATACTTTTCGAAAAAATCATTTTTACCTAACTCTTTTTGTCAAACATTTGCTTCTAGTGCCTCCCACGATCGTTTCTCAGAAAAATTGTCAGAAGCGAAGTTGTAGAGCATTAAATTTCCTTCAATTTGATATACACTTAAAAAATATTTTTTTCGAAAATTATCGATTTTGTAGTAAATTTAATTAGCTTTCATTTTTATTTAGAACATATTTTTCTACCGTTTCAGAGATATAATCGAAAAATCCAAATATGGTACCTTCCCCCCTCCCTCCCACCGTAAGCTCACCTCCCAGGGGCGGGGACTTTTAGTATGTTTACCTACTAACTATACTACCCCTAACAAAGTTCTGAAGTCAAAAAGTCTCGCATATTCCATGCATTCTACAATATATTCATTGACTGGACTATATGCTCACTTGTCATTTTATTTTAGGTGTAACTGGAGTTCACCTGTCAGTGTGGTCCAATTTAGTATAGGCAGCGACAAGTTATTTCTTTGGGATGTTTTCTTGTGTTGCAAAACGGCAGTGCTAGCGAAACATGAATTAAAATTTCATAAGCATCAATTTTGTCTCGCGCAATTTAGTGACTGCATGTGGACTACTGAAGGAGATCTGTATGCGGTAGACCTCAATGGGTGCCTTTATACTGTAAGTTTTTATGTAAAGCTATTATTATTGTGTTAGTTTAGTTATTGGTCCTTCTATTGCCAAGGTTTTCATCGACCCATTAGGCCAGTCTGAATAGATGGAAAAAGGATCATTTTACGAAATATCGTTTACCCGCAATTCTTTTTCTTAAAGTATAGTTTGGGATCTCCACAAACATAAGCCAACTATCCGCACGCGTGACAGGTGGGGAAACACACTTTATAATTAAAAAATTGTCCATTTTTGCCATTTTTCGTTTTATTTGCAATATAACTCGTAAATGAAGTATTGTTCGAAAATATATCAAGAGATAGAAAAGTTGAGAAAATTGATTTTGAACATTTTATTATTCTTGACATTTTCCTAGAAAGTTTTTCATTTAAGAGACGAAAGCACAATGCTACATTCGAGGAGTAAACCGCTGACGAAATTTGTACAAAAGATTACCCCTTTGGGATTGAGTTCCTCTGAGTTCCCTCTGAGTTCCTCCAGAGTTCCTTGGAGTTCCCTGAGTTCCTCGGAATTCCTCCTGAGTTTCACGAAGTTCCCCTGAGTTCCTTCAGAGTTCATCGTAGTTCCCGGAGTTCCTCCCTTTCAACTTTCCTTGATCTGACCACTCTTTACCTATAGTTTTTTAAAAATAAATTCAAGTTGCGATAATAAATTAGGAAATTATAAAATAAAAGAAATCATCTGGTCAATAAATAAAACAGTCAGCGATTTGATCGTGCCTCAAACCTGTACACTAACCGCTATAGAAGTTGCTCGTTCGAATTACAAGGAATGAGTAGATTAGATCGTCAGTTTATAAAAAGCATTGGAAAGGTCAATCGAACTGTCGCTTAACGAGTTCCTAATAACCAAAATACAGAACACTTAAAAGATATGAGCGAAATTAGCACGTTCGTCGTACTTGCCATGTGAAACTATATGGGAACAGATGAGCGGTCGACCGCCGAGTGATGTGACGTCACACTGCGTTTTCGCGCGCTCTATTTTCTATAAGGAGTTGAAAAAAAAATGTAATATTTTGCACATTTACTAATTACAAGTAAGCCAGTGGAATTAGCAAATATGCATATTGTAATTCGTTTCAGGATGCCACGTGGATTAAAGGATAGTTTTATTGATTGCGAATATGACCCTGAATTTGGTCCATTTTTTTGACCGCCGGAACATTGTTTATTTAACGATTTATTGTTGAAAAATTCCAAAAAATCGACTTTTTTAAACATAACTCAAAGACCTTTGACGATAGGTTTTTCAATTTGTAGATACTGTTAGAACTTTGAAAAACGGTTAATTTGAGAGGTGTTTCGTTTAAAACGCTTGAAAATTTGTTTAAATAGTTGCAAAAAACCGCGAGAATTTTCACAATTTGCAAATATTTTTCATTCTTTAACAAAAGCACTTTAGTGCTTGAAACTTTGACAAAATATGTCTTTTATCACCCCAAAGTTACCTCTAAAATTTCATCAAAAATTTTTTATAAGTTTAAGAGATATTCAATATGTTTATTAAAAACATGAATAATGTAAAATGCAAATTCATATAGTTTCGTTGTCGTAGAGGGTTAATCTGGATATCATTTTTTTTGCTGAGACTTAAATTTTATGCTTTCATTAATAGTAAATCAAATTTGCATTATTTTCAACTTCAAAATGGCGTTTGAAAAAGTGTCACATTTAGAGGTTAGGTTTTTTGGTAATAACTTTTAAACAAATGAAGATTTTGCAATATCGTTCTGATATCTTTATTTCTGAGGTTTTTTCACACATTTTCAAAAAAAAATGTCTCTGTAGCCTTACTAGAAGCCTAGATGATTTTTTTTTTTTAATAAATTCGTAATTTGTTTATTAATAAACATTAACAGCTGAAACTTGGCGAACAACTAGTTTAATAGTCTATCTTTGTAATAGAGCTGAGTTTGGGGGAAAAAATTCAATTTGTAACGATAACAATAATTAATTTTAAATCAGCGTCAGAACAGGAGTGAGAAGCATGAGTCATATCTGTAACACGTTCATAAAATGATCGAGACGAGTTCAAATCCGTCAACCAAAGATTTACGGTTTCTCCGATTTTGACTTTTCTTTTAATTTGGGGTAGCGTGATAATATCTGTCATGTCGTTTTTTTCCTAATTAAACAATAATTTGCTATAAACAATTATTTTTTGTTAAAATTTTTTTTACGAATTTATTAAAAAAAATCATCTCGGTTCTAATAAGACTACAGTCATTTTTTTTTTTTTGAAAATGTGTGAAAAGACCACAGCAACAAAGATATGAGAACGATATTGCAAAATCTTCATTTGTTTAAAAGTTATCAGCAAAAAACCTAACCTCAAAATGTGACACTTTTTCAAACGCCATTTTGAAGTTGAAAATAATGCAAATTTCATTTGCCATTAATGAAAACATAAAGTTTAAGTCTCAACAAAAAAAAAGGATGTCCAGATCAACCCTCTACGACAACGGGAACTGGGTGAATTTGCATTTTACATTATTTATGTTTTTAATAAACAAATTGATTATCTCTTAAACTAATTAAAATCTTTTGATGAAATTTTAGAGATATCTTTGGGGTAATAAAAGAGATATTTCTTCAAAGTTTCAAGCAGTAAAGTGTTTTTGTTATAGAATGAAAAATATTTGCAATTTGCTAAAATTTTCGCGGTTTTTCGCAATTATTTAAACAAATTTTCAAGCGTTTCAAACGAAACATCTCTCAAATTAACCGGTTTTCAAAGTTCTAACAGTATCTACAAATTGAAAACCTATCGTCAAAGGTCTTTGAGTTATCTTTACAAAAGTCGATTTTTTGGAATTTTTCAACAATAAATCGTTAAATAAACAATGTTTCGACGGTTAAAAAGTGGACCAAATTCAGGGTCATGTTCGTAATCAATAAAACTATCGTTTAATCCACGTGGCATCCTGAAACGAATTACAATAAATTTCAGTCTTTTTTTTACTAATTCTACTGGACTAAAGGTATACTTTCGAAATATAAATTTAAAAAAATGCTAAATGAGCCCATTGTGTTCGCCGGACTACGTCTCGTAGTCTTCAAAATACCTCAAGTAGAGAAGTAATTATTATTGAATAGAATAAACTATCCTGGAAAATGATGTCCAAAGTCACTAATTAATAATAAAAAAACCCTGCCCAAAAGGAATCACTACTTCCACATCCAGATTTTATCCAGGTTTCTCACAACGAAAAAAATATTGATACTATATTTGCACTCCACTATGTGGCAATCATTGTTTATGGAACTTCAATAACATACCCTAAAAACCTAAAAAACGACATGCCACATCGGTAGTGACGGTAAGGGCTGGTACTGGGGTGGGTGAAGTAAAAAAAAAATTGAGGAATTTGGTTCTTGTATACACACTTAATCACAATTTCAATTTTTTCACCCCCTTTAATAATGGGGTGGAGGTGCGGTAATGGAGGTGGCTAATACCAAAAAAATACGTTCTAAATACCAATTTCGTGGACTCTTACTTGCTTGATTTACCTATTTACCCCACATTTACCTCAATTTACCCCCTTCAACGGAATAAGATCAATAAAATATAATCTAGTTCCTGATCTTGTTAAATACGTACCAAATTTCAAGTCAATATTTTAAACGGTTCCAGAGTAATCGTGCACACAAAAAGAAAGTTACAGATAGACAGTCAGATATTTTTTGTGTACAACCTTATAATCTCCACGTTTTATTCTAAGCCTATTTGAACAATAAAAATTTTCAAATTTTTTTTGCGTTACTATATTCCACTAATGTAGAAGTACATGTAGCAAAATCTGGTGCAAAATAGGATGTCTAAATTGGTACTTTTGTAATTTGACTTTCAAAACGAGTAGGTTCAAAAGATATTGAGAAAACTACAGATAATTTTTTTAGAACTGGAGACGGGCATGGAAATTTCCTTTAAAAAAATGTTATACGGTTATTAATGCGAGAGAATTATTAGTTTTCATGCTAAAGTTGTAAATTGTTGTTTCCTCATCATTTTACGGAGTTATGTTTTCGACTTTAAATATCGATCGAGATATCAATTAATTTCTAGTAATTTTTTCAATTTTAACCCGACAACGACACTCAAAAGACTTCCGCTGCCTTCGAGGCTGCGTTCTTTCAATATAATATCAAAATGGATTTCAACGTTTTTCGAGACGTTTTCTCATTTTTAGTTCATTTTTCAGTTAGTATTTTGTTATTTATTCACTCTCGTATTCGCTTATTTCGTCGTAATTTTTTTACTACTTACTACTACTATTAAATAAGTAAAACGGCTTGCGTTACACGTATGTTATTTGAGTTTGTTTTGATTTTAACTATTACGCTTGCTATGTAGTGATTTTATTGGGTAATAACAAGACGCGCATGCAGGCACGCATGCGTAAAATGACGTTAGTGTCACGTGTGTCGCAGGAGTTCCTTGGAGTTCCTCAAGAGTCCCTAGAGTTCCCCTGAGTTCCTCAGAGGTCCTGTAACTTGTACAAAAGATTTCCCCAGCGGTTTACCCCTCGGCTACATTTCTATTTTTTAATTTTTTTTAAAGTGAATATAATAAATATTAACACGAAATATATCATCGGTATAATGTAAATTATGTTTAAATGTCCAATTTACAGTTAAAATAATAGTATATTATTATATGAGCGTTTATGGTAGCCATTATTCACGAAGATGATGTTTGAGCCCATGAGCCGTAGGCGCAAATCATCTGAGTGAATAATGGTCATAATCGCGAATGTAATACTATGCTTCTTCTACACCTATTAATCAAATAAATTAGACTGAAATTTGATAACATTAATCGGTACCTATTCGTAAGAAGTAGTGATGTATCGTTCATGAACGATCCGTTCACAATGAACGGGTCTTCCAAAAGACCCGTGAACGATTCGATCACTCTCCGTGACCCTATCGTTCATATGACCTGACTGAATGCGGAATTTCGGACGTATTTTCTACTAAGATATTCACGATCGGTGCACGGCGCACATAGACTCTATGGCGGCGAACGAGAACCAACATGTGGAATCAACAGAATGAACTGGGACCTTATTATTGACTTAAGAGAGTAGAATTAGTGAGAGAAAGAAATAGGAAACATAATGAAATAAAAAGAGAAAAAATACCCTGATTCACTTCTCCTAAGCTGGAAAGTTAGGGTCCTGACCATGTACCCACCGGGGTCGGGGTGCCACCGTGTCGTTCATATGAACGAATCTTCGTGAACGAATCATTTTAGTCATTGACCTGGTAAGACCCGGTTCACTCAAATGAGCCGGGTCTTACCGTCACTAGTAAGAAGTCGAAAACGTAAACAAACAATATGGTACACTTGTCACTGTCACAGGAGTAGATTGTCAGCCGCAGCAGCAAAAGTTGATCGCGGTCGATTTAAAATATCACTGAATCAGCGAAACAATGATTTTTGAATTTGTATTTGTGATTGGCTGGATGCAGTGAATTATGAATCGATAATTCACTACAGCGAATTATAGGTACGATTTTTCACCAAAAAAATCCTAATAGTTGTCATATAATTAAATAGGTGTAGAAAAAATATATTTACAGACCTATAATATATAATTTACATGTTAAACAGAAAAAAAATAATAAAACATTTCGGGAATTAAAATGATGGGAAAATAAATAAACAAATACATATTTTCACAAACAGACTATTTATTTTATGCATAGTACATTGTACATGCGTTTCATGTATAACTTAATAGAATGGAATAGAATAGAATAAGTTTATTTAACAATTGTTCTGTTAAAGTGCTATTTAGAGTACTTGAGCGTGCATTGGGCACACAGAAATATATATAATATATATTTATTGCTCTAAATAGCACTTAATGTGGGAGCTTAGTTCATTTATCGTAATGTTTCAGTTTTTAACAATTACATTTTAGTAGAACAATTTGTTAAATAGACTTATTCTATTCTATTCTATTCTATTCTATTCTATTCTATTCTATTCTATTCTATTCTATTCTATTCTATTCTATTCTATTCTATTCTATTCTATTCTATTCTATTCTATTCTATTCTATTCTATTCTATTCTATTCTATTCTATTCTATTCTATTCTATTCTATTCTATTCTATTCTATTCTATTCTATTCTATTCTATTCTATTCTATTCTAGTCTAGTCTAGTCTAGTCTAGTCTAGTCTAGTCTAGTCTAGTCTATTCTGTTAAGTTATACATGAAAAGCATATATACTCTATGTTGTATATTAGCACATAAATAAGAACACCTACTGATGAGAATCACTTTATTTATCTCACAAATGACAAACTAAACTTCTAACTTATTATTACCGTAGTTATGCTCAATTCGGCTTCCTTCTTTTTAACATGTGACTAACCTAATATATATTCTATCTGACAGAGAGTCAGTGTTACCAACCGCTTTTCTTACAAACTGTTTAAATATATAACACTCTACTATGGATAAAATAAATAGTCTGTTTGTGAAAATATATATTTGTTTATTTATATTCCCATCATTTTAATACCTCAATACCTGAAAAGCTTTATTTTTTTTTCCTGTTTAACGTGTAAATTATATATAGGTCTGTCAATATATTTTATTTCAACTGTAAATTGGACATTTAAACATAATTTACATTTAGACAGGGATCCAGATCCCATTTACTTTGAGTTCTATGCATCTGTTGGACATACTTTTAAAATTAAGTCTATGTTAAGTAAAATTTTCTGCCGAATCCATTTCCGGAGGGCGATTTGCGATACAAGCTGGCGTTCATCTCCTATATTAATTTCGGCGATACACGATATTTAACATTTTTCAGATATATCTCGTGTTATCTCGGAAACTATAAAATCTACAAGGATCAAACTTTAGACGGAGATTAAATAATGTATGGCGATTACGATAGCTGTACTAAAATGATATTTTGATTATTGATCTTCTAAGAAAAAAATAAAAACTGCGGGGATGCTGAAATATTGTAGGGAAAATTGTAGCATCGAGGTACATTTTCTATGTGAAGAAATATTATATGTTATGTGAGCAGTATTGTAGTAGAAACATCAAATTTAATTTTATTAAAAACATTTTTACAATCGGATCAGTCTGGCAGAAGATATAAATTATTTAATATCGGAGAACTTATCGCGTGAAATGATCTTCACACAAGAACGTGTGCTGTATGCGAAGAGGAAATCAGTAATGAGTGGGTAGTTAATGAAATATGCTGGTTGCTAATGATACAGATATCTTCGTACTGTCATTGTAGTTCGCTACAATATTTCCTATTGATTTATGGTTATTTCGATCAGAAAGCGATATATTATCTAATAAAATCATTGAAGAATTATCAATACATGCTGCAAAGTCATTTTCGTATGTTGCAAGTCAGCTTTTAGCAGCTTATGTACTCAGCGGTTGTGATAATACAAGTTATCCGTTCAAAAAGAGCAAAAAAAACAGTACTTAAGACTCTCTTGCGAAACATTAACGCCAATGAAATGGTTCCTTTAGCGCAATACCCTCAGAAAGCGGATGTTTTTCAATTCACTGCAGCAACTTCTTACTTTTTCAAATGCTTGTATGGTCGTCCCAATTTTGAAGATAGTTTAGATCCTTTACGAGCACATTTATTTAAAAACTGCAAAATGAATTTGAGGGCGTTGCCACCTACTGAGGATGCCTTCATTCAGCATGCAAAACGAAGTGCCTAGACAATATTTTTATGGAAAAATGGTAGTAATCTGTCCCCTGAATTACTGAATATTCATGAATATGGTTGGAAAAAAGAGCACAACATTTTCATTCCCATCATGATCAGAAAAAACCCGAAACCGGATGTGACAACCTGCAAGTGTAAAAATAATAGCTGCAGCATTAGATGTTGTTGTAAAAAAATAGGAGTTGATTGCATAATAAGCTGCATATGCATGGGAAATTGTAAATCTGACTAGAGTATTTATTGAATAAAATATTTTTAATCTATTTACATAGATAGCTTCTTTCTGTACGACATTAAATAATGAGTTGAATTAAATTTTTAACTGTTTGGTATATACGCAAATAAATATATTCCCCATACAGAATAAATAATTGTTTTTAAAATTAATGATTAATTTACTTTACATTTTTGTTAATCTTCGAAAAAATATTGTTTAGGTATTCAGCAAATCAAATTTTTTACAATTCTTTATTCATTATTTATTATGAAATTGCATATCGTTTCATTTTTAATAATTTTGTCAAGAAAGTAATGGGTTTTAATAAATCATTTTATTTATAACAAATTTTTAGAACTTGCCACTAAAATATATGTTTATATGAAGAGTTTGCTAATTTGCGCTTATATATGAGACGAAATATTCTTGATTCAAAATTAATTTCATCTTTGTACACAGACAGACTTATCCCAATGTCACAATTCTTTTCTTACATTAAATTTGCAAACGAGCATTTTTGTATACACACGTTTCTATTTGCTATTTCAATCGTATTCAAATAATGCCTTGCGATGTCGAATGATGCGAAGGACGCGTTCTACCCAGTGCCGATTTATGAACTTGTGCGCCTAGACACTAAATTTTTTTGGCGCCCCCCTTATATAGTGGCTAAACAAAATGGCGCCGCAAGCGAAAATTTTTTGCGGCACCACTTGAATAGTTTGCCAAAAAATGATTTTTTTGGGATTTTTATTGCTCTTTAATTTTAATTTTGTTATCTTAAGACGAACCTGAACCAACCTCCATTTGTTTAAAAGTAAATACAGATGAGAAACTCATTTTTGTTATATTTTACTGAAAAACATAAGTATAGGACATAAAAAAACAGCAAAAAAAAAGACTTGGAAAAACGGTTCAACGAAAACTATACAACTAAAAAAGCCAACAAATAATAAAAAATATTTAACAATAAACAAATCTAGGTTCTAGAAATATATCATTAAATAAAACGAAACACACAAAACAAAACAAATTGTCTTTGCAGACTTAAAAAAATCTGTTCTCTTGCTTTCTCAGATGCGAACTGATCTATTATGCTGTTGGAGTCTATTGTATCTAACAGGTCACTATTTAAGTGTAGGAGGGCTAATTCACTTAGTCTTTCGTTTTCTAACGAATTTCTTAATCTTAATTTTTTACAAATTATAATGTTGAAAAAATCTCTCCCCTGTACAGTTCGTAACTGCCAAATTTATAAATATTCGTAAAGCGACTTCTATGTTAGGAAATGTTAGGAAAGAGGTAAGACCTTTAGATCTAATAAATTTTAGCATTTCTTCCATCCAAAACCTAATTAAATCCGTCATTATCCATTGTTCATTTGATGTTTGCTGTTCGCTTTATGATGAATTAACACTAAATAATACTGCCCTCCTAAGCCAAAAAGACGTATCTCAAGGTTTCACTGTTTTGAGATATAAGGCATGTTTTGAATTTTCGAAATCGCGTCAATATTTTCAAATATTTACTAATATTTTTTTTTTTTGTAGTTGTACTAATGTAGAGGTTAATAGTGGTGTAGATATGAATTTATATTAATTAGGTTACTAGTTTTTTTTACAATGAGATACGTCTAATTGGCTAAATAGCTTAGGTTTTCTCATATTTTTTTGATACGTCAAACTTTGTTAGCACTTTAAAAATACTTAACGATTGAAATACGTTTATTTTGCTATGGAAATATATAGAAAATAGCTCCAGCTATCCTAAGATATAAAAATATGCATTTCGGTCAAAACTTGAGATATGTCTTTTTGGCTTAGGACGGCAGAATAGGTAGGTATTACAGGCGTCTCTGCATTTTATGTTTTAGGTTTAAAAATTTCGTTTTTTTCCGGAATTATTGTTATTGAGGATCCCCTTCGGCGCCCCTCAGAGTGTTGGCGCCCCTAGGCACGTACGTACGTGCCTAGGGGGTAAGCCGGCACTGGTTCTACCACAGTTTACAACACTTTATACATGTGCGATCAAAGCGCAGTGTATCGCTCCCGATACTAAATAATTTATATCTTCCGCCAGACTGATTCGATTGTAAATTTTTTTTAACTAAAATTGAATTTGATGTTTCTACTACAATACTGCTCACATAACTGATATAATATTTCTACACATAGAAAAAGTACCTCGATGCTACAATTTTCCCTACAATATTTCAGCATCCCCGCAGTTTTTATTTTTTTCTTAGAAGATCAATAATCAAAATATCATTTTAGTACAGCCATCGCAATCGTCATACATTATTTAATCTCGGTCTAAAATTTGATCCTTTTAGATTTTATAGTTTCCGAGATAACACGAGATATATCTGAAAAATGTTAAATATCGTGTATCGCCGAAAAGGGGTGAAAAATTAATATAGGGGACGAAAGCCAGCTTGTATCGCAAATCGCCCTCCGGAAATGGATTCGGGAGAAAATTTTACATAACATAGACCTAGTTTTAAAAGTATGTCCAAAAGATGCATAGCTTTGAAGAAATTAGCGGACTTTAGTTTACTGGATCCCTGTCTAATTATACCGACGATATATTTCGTATTAATATTTATTATATTCACTTTAAAAAAAAATCAAAAAATAGAAAAGTAGCATTGTTCTTTCGTCTGTAGTTCTTAAATGAAAAATTTTATGAGAAAATGTTAAGAATAATAAAATGTTCAAAATCAATTTTCTCAATCTTTTCTATCTCTTCATATATTTTCGAACAATGCTTCATTTACTAGTTTTATTGCAAATAAAGCAAACTTGTCAAAAAATGGACGATTTTTTAATTTTAAAGTGTGTTGCCCCACCTGTCACGCGTGCGGATAGTTGGCATATGTTTGGGAACTTTAGAAGAAAAAATTGCGGGTAAACGACATTTCGCACAAAAAAACTATACCGACTGGTCTACATCGAGTGTAGAGAGTTTGACCTCAGAACATTAATTGGGAAATCTGTAAGGTGGACATCCCGAAAAATGGAGGGAAATCCGCCATCTTGGTTTTTATGTCAAACCGGATGCGCTATTCGATTTTAATTTTTTGTTTTATTTCGACTAGAAATTTTAAGTAGAATAAGAGTTGCTGAGTTGGTATGAATTTTTATGTATTTATTGAGATAACATTGGTAAAAATTGATACAATAAATAAAATAATATTTTGTACAATTTTTTAAAACTCAATATATCCTGACGCCTCGCCTACTAGATGTAGTTGTTTTCTTACTGTTATATTTCTTCTAGATGAATGCCGAATTACGCCTAGAGAAAGAGATTGACGTAGACATAGAGGGAAATATCCCAACAGCAATATGTACTCATAAGTTAGGGATAGCTATTTCTGGACCAAATAGTGAAGTTAGGGTTGGTAATTTTATACTATTTTAATTTAATATTATTAAAATTTAAAACAAAATTTCAACCTATTTTTCTCATTTTTAAGTTTTTTGTTAGCTTAAATAATTAATAACTAATAGTACAATTAAAAACATCGCAATGTCATAATCCATAAAGTATAGTTGACATAAAGTCTTCACGAAGCGAAATAATTGTAGTGGGTTTTGTTTAACAATTATCCGACATGAAATATGAACGCAAACTCTAAAAAAATGTGTTAATCAACAATATGCTCATTTTATGAAAAATCAGTGAAAACATATTTTTCCAACGGGATATTGTTCATTTAAGTGTCTAAATAATACCATAATTTTTCAAAATTTTTAAATTAATATTTAATAACATAAAAAAATATTTTTACTTGTAACGGCCGTTTCAGAGCACCTTAACGGCTAAGCGTTCACCGAACGGAGCTCTAGTTTCAACATTAAATTAAAATTATTAATAATAGAGATTAGAGTTTCGGGAGTTAGGACTTTTTTTAATGGAAATTTCTTCCTCTTTAAAAATCGTTCTTTAAAATTTCTTAAATATTAATATTTTTTGAGTTATATGCAAAAAACGAAACTCGTTATTTTTTCAATCTTAATTTGTTTATAACTTTTGCAATTGTTTATGTGCAGGTTTGAAACTTTTGCACATTTTTCTAGACGTCATTCCGAATCTATTGAGCCTCAGTCATATTTTTACGAGCTTTATCAAAAATTAACGCGGCTTTGAACTTGTGAACTAGTCTATAGAATGGCAAAATCCGCAAGGTTATTCCATATAATAATGTACGAATTTTTTCAAAATGTGTCTTCGAGTGACATTGTAGGGGCGTCTTTTCCCCCCATATGTCCTTGTATGTAACTATACTGAACTATATACTTCAGTAAAATAAAATAAAATTTGGACCAAACCGGGAACAAATTTGTAACAAGCTAATTTCTTCGGGATTGTATTCTATGGCTATCCAGGAGTCTCTGACTGAAAATACCAAATAATCTGCCGTGCAGAAATAAAGAAAAAATGCTCCGCCATGTTGAAATTAGGCACTTTTTTTCCTTTAATCGGTAAGAGCCCACACGGATGAGACACTTTAGGAAAAAAGTAAAGAGGCAAAATTTTGAGGGAAAAAGCTAAGCTTCAATATGGTATATAGAGCAGCGATTTCTTAAGTCTATCGTGTCGTTTTTTTTTTTTGGCGTAGAACCAGTTCAAACATATTAGGTTCCTTTGAGTATGTCACCGGGCATATGAAATCATATTTTACGACATTTTTTTGTGGTCTCGAACTTTTTAAATCAATAAAAAGTGAAAAAAATGTATTTTTAAAGAAAATTGTTGTTTTTTGTTTCCACCGCCATATCTTTAAAATAGTAAAGGTACCGAAATTTGTTTTGTCAAATTAAAGCACACACTGTAGCGCTTTTACCAATATAAACGGTTTGGGCACAATTCGCACTTTCATTTCTCTAAAAATCAAATAAACTAAAAATACATATTTTGTGTATTGAAATCTTCACCAATCGATAAACTTTTTTATTTTTGAAAATATTTGCATACATGCAGCGAAGAAAATAAAGCCTAATAATCACAAAAGTTTTTGAAAAAATATGTTTTTGCCTAAAGTGTACCGTTTGGCAACAGCGATTTTTTTTATCAGCGCTAAACGCGACATTGGGACGCAATTAATACACCTCGCATGCAGGTTTTTTAGATTAGTCGCGTAGAAGTAGCGTTAGTTGAATCTAGATTAATATATGGCATTCTAGGTTGGGGTGGAGTTGCTTACTGTCATCTAAAAAATTAGATATCATTCAGAAAAAATGTGCCACCCCCTCTCAGGGGGTGGCACTTAAAAAATATATATATTTATTGGAGCTGTAATGGAATCAAATTTTAAGAAGAAAAGGTTCCATGCAATTTTTCACATAAATTGATAGTTTTTAAGTTATAACGACTTCAAAATTGCGATTTTAGCTTAAAATAAAAGCTTTTAAAAAAGGTATTTTCAAACGGCTTTCGTCAAGTATCTCGAAAAGTATTACTTTATCGAAAAAATGTTATAGACCAATTACAGAAAGCACCCTACAAACTGGGAATTAATTATATTTTTTGTTTATTGACGTAGGATTAATAATTTCGGAAATATTTAAGTTTATATTTGGTATCCAAGGGTTTCGAAATTACCTTTAAAGTTTAAAATGCATTTTTTTCTAAAGCAAGTGCTTTAAATGAGCAAAAAAGAATTTGAGCATTTAGGTAATGCTACATTTTAACGAAAAACTGTATTTGAGATAATTTTTTTAGATTATTGGCTAATTAGAGTAACAAAACGAGTAAAAAATAATTTGAAAGCGCAATTAATTGTCTTTAATTTCCTTTCTTAGCATGCGTCACAATTTCTGAGGTATTTAACATTTAAACTGCATTTTTCGTCTTATGAACGTTCGGATGCCATTTGTAAACTCATATCTCCGAAACTATTAAATCTATGTAAATAAATAAACAAGCGAAATTCATTATTATTAGTTTATGAGCTTTATTTTTGGTCTCTACACATTTTTGAACAAAACTAATATTTATTGAGATATTTGGAATAGGAAAAAAAAATACGTTTTATCGAAAATACCTTTATAGTTTAAACTGTATTTTTTCTAAAGCAAGTGCTGTATACGAACCAAAAAATTTGAGCATCTACGTCATGCTGTATATTAATGAGAAACCGTGTTTGAAATTAATTTTTTTTTAATTACTGGCTAATTACAGTAACAAAATGGCAACGTTGTTATTAAAATAATGTGTAGACGGACATTGCTTCGGTCATAACTTCTTTGTTTTTTATGCTACATAAACAAATAAAAAAATAGTTAAAAGCTTAATTAATAACCTATTATTGTATCTATTAGTATCCTTGGCGTAGGTGTCACAGTTTCTGAGATATTTAACTCTCACTCTACATAGTTATCTTACGAACACTTGGATGCCAAATGTAAACTTAAATATCTCCGAAATTATTAATCCTACATCAATAAACAAAAGATATAATTAATTCCCAGTTTGTACTTTCTGTAATTGGTCTATAACGTTTTTTCGATAAAGTAATACTTTTTGAGATACTTGACGAAAGCCGTTTAGAAATACCTTTTTTTAAGCTAAAATCGCAATTTTGAAGTCGTTATAACTTAAAAACTTCAATATATGTGAAAAATTGCATAGAACCTTTTCTTCTTAAAAAATGATTGTACTTCATACATTTTTTAAGTACCGCCCCCTCAAAGAAGGTGGCATCCACCCCCTATAAATTAACAAGCCCCCGCTCAATATAGAAACTTTTCTGTGAAACATTTACTATTATACTGCCAAAAATGAACGAAATCCGTTCAATATGACATTACTTCGAAGTTTTTTTTACCTCTAGGTACTATACTACTACCACCTGTCTTTTTATTATTAAAAGGAGACTATTTAATATTTATTATACAATTTCTTAATATTAACAACATATGATCAATACTACTGTACAATATATGAAATATTGAACAATAATATTGATCCCCTAGATGCTTTTGATCACTACTGGTTTTGTACCCATTGATATAAGTTAAACTATTATATACACCCCGACCGGGATCGTCAGATCGTTGCAGTCGGCAGGCTTGCTACAGCCGAGCGCGCAAGAATATGACTTTGGCCCGTTAAAAAAAAATCGCTGACTCAATACTATGAACGGGACATGAAAAATTTTTATCCTAAAAACTTTTTTCAACTATTGGCTTCAATTTATACGCAGTATGTATATACAAATTTTCATAAATAAACTATTTTCTCGATTGCCTAAAATTACGTTACTGAAAATAACAAGTTTGAGTTTCCTATTATTTTACCAACTTAAAAAAAAATAAATCGGGTTCACGTGGGACGTTGTTCGAAGCGCTATTGTGTCTACTTTAATCTAAAAAAAAAATAGCTTGATAGCACAAATATTTTCAGAGATATAGCGGTGGAGACGTTAAAAAATATATTTCATTAAAAATCTATTTTTTTGAGTTTTTCCGAAATAAAAAAGTTCTCGACCACCGAAAAATGTCGTAAAAAACGATTTCGTGTACACGATTATCTTACTAAAGAATCCCACTAAGTCTGGTTTGGTTCTACGCCGGTTTTTTTTTCTCGAAAACTAAGCGACTTTACTTCCCGATTTTACTCTACTAATACATCGGTTAAATATTAACAAAATGACAGATTCTTTTCAAAACAGGGTATTTTTTGTATTTTAACACCCAAGCGCGGATCTAGAAATTTCAATAATTTTTTTCTCATCTGTGGCGCATGGGACCCATACGAAATATGGGAAATAACATCTCGAGAAGCACTTCTCTAACGACCCCTAAAAAATTTTGAAAAAACAGTTTGCGAAATTTTTTTTCATCCCCCCCCCCCCCCCCCAGGTCTAGGGATCCCTGTTTAAAATTATTTTTTTTGTCATATGCATTTTACTTTTCATAAAAATACAGCAACACATTCTGAAGTTTATGAAAATATTTTCATTACTAACTGAGATCAGCGAATGGAAATTTTGTGATTTGTTAAATTGTAAATCAATTGATAGTTTTTAAGTTATAACGACTTCAAAATTGCGATTTTATCTTAAAAGAAAGTATTTCCAAACGGCTTTCGTCAAGTATCTCGAAAAGTATTACTTCATCGAAAAAATGTTACAGACCAATTACAGAAAGTATAAACTGGGAATTACTTATATTTTTTGTTTATTGATGTAGGATTAATAATTTCGGAGATATTTGAGTTTATATTCGGTATCCAAGTGTTCCAAAATTACCTTTAAAATTTAAAATGCATTTTTTTCTAAAGCAAGTGCTTTAAATGAGCAAAAAAATTTGAGTATCTAGATAATGCTACATCTTAACGAAAAACTGTATTTGAGATAATTTTTTAAATTACTGGCTAATTAGAGTAACAAAATGGCGACCTTCTTATATAAAAAAAATATGAATGTGCACATTTTTCCGTCATAATTTCTTTATTATACTCTTCGCAAAAACGAAGAGTATATTGTATTTGATCGGCACGGCACATTTCTAAATCAGTAAATATCGCTCGTAGAGAAAACATTTTTATATCGTTATATTAGTGAACGAATTCTGAACAACTTTCAAAATGTCCGTCTGTCCGTCTGTCCGTCTGTCCGTCTGTCCGTCTGTCCGTCCGTCACGTTTCTTGAAAGCACGATAACTCGAGAAAGAAAAATCCGATTGTATTGAAATTTGGAGAGTAAGCTAGAGGAAGAACCCTATTGTTTTTTAACAAAATAGATTGGTAAATAAAAAAGTTATTAGTAATTTAAAATTTAAAAAAACATTTTTTACATTTTTTTATGGTTTGTAATAAATAGAAATCTTGCGAAATGTTATTTCCTATCACTATTTTTTTTATACATTTTACTAATGTGCGTTTCCTAATAATCACAAAATAAATTTACTAATAGTATATATTACACTCATTAACAATTTTAGTAATAAGAAATGGTGGTGTAGCGGCAAGAGTTTCTTTAGATATTTTCATATATCATGTTTTTTAAAAGTTATTGTTAGTTAAACAGGAACTCTAACCACCTCATTAATTATTGTTTAGTCGAACCGAACCTGCCCCGCCCTACACTCACCACAACGCTGCGCGCCGTGATTGTCTGTCTGGCTCCGGGACAGTTTCCGGGGAGACACACATTTATAATTTAATTTAAATAAAGCATTGTTTGATTTGATTTGACTTGATTTGATTTGATTTGATTTGTCTCGCAATCCAAGGGTCCCGGGTTCGATCCCTCACATCGTGATTTTTTTTTTCATATATTTTTTTTTCACAACACAGTTGGTATCACAAAATTTAGAATGTCCAAACAGTAATATTATTTACAAGAAAAATGCGAGGATTATCCTATAGAATGTGTAACAATTATATAAAAAGCTCAGTAAATCGGCGAAGAGTATAATGCTTCCACTAGTTTCGTATGCTACAGGAACGAGTAAAAAATAATTTAAAAGCGCAATTAACTGTCTTTAATTTCATTTCTTAGCATGCATGACGTAGGTGTCACGTCACATTTAAACTGTATTTTTCGTCTTATAAACGTTCGGACGCCGTTTGTAAACTTTCATATCTTCGAAACTATTAAATCTATGTAAATTTTCAATTTTCAATAAAACTAATATTTATTGATATTTGGAAAAGGAAAAGAAAATTACGTTTTATCGAAAATACCTTTATAGTTTAAACTGTATTTTTTTCTAAATCAAGTGCTGCATACAAACGAAAAAATTTGAGCATCTACGTCATGCTATATATTAATGATAAACAGTGTTTGAAATTCCTTTTTTATTATTAATGGCTAATTACAGTAACAAAATGGCGACGTTGTCATTAAAAAAATGTGTAGACGCACATTGCTTCTGTATTTGTGCTAAAGAAACAAATAAAAAAACAGTTGAAAGCTTAATTAATCTATTATTCTACCTATTAGCATCCTTGACGTGGGTGTCACAGTTTCTGAGATATTTAACTATCACTCTAAATAATTATCTTATGAACACTTGTATGCCAAATGTAAACTTAAATATCTTCGACATTATTTTTTATTTTAACTATTTAACGTCGGCCTATTTCCGCTACCAGGGCCCATCACCGACGCCAGGAGACGAGCTACCCCCAACCTGGAAATTTTGCCGAACCTCTTCCCTTAAGAAGAGTAGGGTTCGATCTTTTACTTGCCTAACATTTAATAGACAAGGGACCGCCTGCTTTACATCCCCTCCGAAGGATGGTATATCCAGTGTTGCCGATTTGCAAGTAATTGCTTACATTTGTAAGTATTTTGAATGCTTGTAAGCAATGTTGTAAGGATTCACAGTATGTAAGGATTTTGTAAGGATTTTGCACCTAATGGTCGGGACATACATTTTTATACTTTTTGAAATGTTTTAAAGATATTCAATTAGCAAACATAACATAAAATTAAACAACTGGCAACGTTAGTTGCCCTACACAAACACCACCACAGACTAACACCACCTAAGAACAGGTGGTGTTGGCTACACGTTATTAGTCAAGACGTCAAGCTCTTTTTCTCTTATCTTCGTGGGGTGGGCTGTGTTCTGTTTCTGTTCTGTGTTGTACTGTCGTATTACTCGTATTACGTTGCGTTAAAGTGTGGTCGTGGTGTGGTCTGACGTCTGACAGCAGTGAAGGACGCTTAAAAACGTTAAAATTTAAAAATATAACATAACCTCATGCGTGAACCTCATTCTGTAACTTTGCAATCCATAGCCGCGTTAGTAATCTCTTGCGCCAGTATTTCAAATAATCCCATTGACCAATACGGTCCTACTAACGGTGCTGCCATCACGCGAACTACGTTCTGACCCCTTTTTTACGGAGAATATCGCGGAAATGTCTATTTCGATAGTACTGAGTTCTTCTAGTCCTTTAAACAGCGCAGCGCAAGTAATATATACTTTTTTCCAGTTAAATTTAGGAGGAAAAAAAATTGTTTTGTATCCCCCCCCCCCCGCTCATCATTTTTTTCTGACTTAACCAGAAAGAGGGGCGCTTGAGGAACTAAGGCCGGCCTTGCGCATAAGGATTTTGCAAGGATTTTCCATCATTCGCAAGTAAAATGTAAGGATTTTGGCGTTCAAGAGTAAGCACTTTGCAAATTTAGGATTGGCAACACTGGGTATATCCACTACGTAATCCTCGTCTGAAATTACGTAACTTCCGAGTATACACTGATATACAAGCCTCTAGAAGTTGGGGCGAGAACGCTGTATTTCCCAAGATAGGTGGGTCGCCCATCCAAGTACTAACCGCGCTCGACTTTGCTTCAACGGAATATCGACTGATATTCACGCCTCTACGCTCGCGCCATTCGACATTATTAATCCTACATCAATAAACAAAAAATATAATTAATTCCCAGTTTGTACTTTAAGTAATTGGTCTGTAACATTTTTTCGATAAGGTAATACATTTCGAGATAGATACTTGACGAAAGCCGTTTGGAAATACTTTTTTTTTACGCTAAAATCGCATTTTTGAAGTCGTTATAACTTAAAAAGAATTAATTTATGTGGAAAATTGCATAGAACCTTTTCTTCTTAAAATTTGATTCTACTTCAGCTCCAATAAATATATATATTTTTAATGCCACCCCCTGAGAGGAGGTGGCATCCACTCTCTATAAATTAACAAACCCCCGCACAATATAGAAATTTTTCTGTGAATCATTTACTATTATACTGCCAAAAATGAACGAAATCCGTTCAATATGACATTATTCCGAAGTTTTGCATATTTGTTTACCTCTAGGTACGGTACTATATACCGGTTAGTTTATTTGACGATATTTCGTTTCGAAAAACAACAAAATCATATCTTTTTTTAATATTTTGATAACAAACTTACACCAAGTCCAACTTTGCCTGAAAGTGCTAAACAATTTGTAATAGACGGGGTTTCTCCTTGGAAAAGTTTTGTGGCAACACCCGGCTCAATGTAAAGATATCTATCGTTCATCAATGTGTTTCATTTGTTCGTTATCATTATGGTTTAAATTGTATTATTATTTTCGATGGCTATTCTAATGAAAGCACTTCCGTTAAATTTACAGAATATCAAAATTTCAAATTCAAAAAGAAATTAATATTGACCCACAAAAAAGTAGTAGAGATATCTCAAAACGAATTTTTAGCATCAGCGTCAAATGAAGATCAGTTAATTGAACTTGTAACATCAAATTTCAGTCAAAATAATATCACAGTCAAATGTGAAGTTGCAATATTGAAATATTTAATAGAAGCACATTCTAAACTTCTAGTTAATTTAGCTGTAGGATAAAGTGCTTAACCGCGCACTGATAAACCGGTCCTTAGTCTGTATCTTGACCAACTATAACAGGGTTACACATATCACATTTGACTGTGATATTATTTTGATTGAAATTTGATGTTAGAAGTCCTAACGTTACTTATTGAGCATTGCAAAACAAAAAAATTATACATGATGAGACGGCGATTGAGGTAAATCTGATAAAATAACGAATATCTGCAAGTTACCTTCAGAACTAAGTGAAAATGTAGTAAAAAAATACTCTATTTGCACATGCCATATTCGGATGCGATACCATCTCTGCATTCTATAAAAATGGCAAAAAACAGTATTTTCAGTTTTAGAAAATAATACTGAACTAAGTAATAGCCTATTAATTTTCAAAAGTCTTGTTGAAGCAAATCAGTTTGCAGTAATTGGGGATGATTTATTTTAAGATGGTATGGCAGTAAAAAAACTAATAGTTTAAATGATTACCGGTACGTTAGGAACAATCAGATTTTTGCTAGGCAAAATATTTTCCAGCACTTCGATCTAACAGTTCTTCCGCCAACATCCGATGCCACTAAATATCATACTTATACAGTGTACGGGCAAATTCAAGTCTGGTTAGGCGACAATCTTAATCCAGTGAATTAGGGTCGGAAAAATAGCGGTTATCTAGAACCAACAAAAACAGTACAAAAGTGTGCCTCTGATTTCATTTTAAATATTTTATTCTGTGGTTGCAAGAAAAATTGCAAACAGTCTTGAAAATGTGAAAAATATAACCTTAAGTGCAGTACCAGCTGTGTAAATTGCATTGGACAGGACTGTGACAATTCGTCAGAAGTGTTACTTTCTGAGAATGAGGCTAGTTTTTAGTTAAAGCTCGTATTCGAGAGTTTTTATGCTTATTTAATTTATTCATGCTTTTTAAAGAGTTTATAGTTTATTTTTTCACTATTTGTGAGTTCTGTTATTGTGTTTGTTGTTACTTTCTTTTGTTTTTAGAATGGATTTTATTTTAAGAATGTATTACTTTAATTAATTAGTATTACCAGTAATAATTGTTGTTGACTTTTGTTGTATTTGGTATTAAAACACAAGAAGTATTCTTTTTTTATACAAATCTGTCATTTTGACAACCGTAACTTTGCTAATATTTAACCGATTGCGAAAAACTTTATATCACATTAAAATTTAGCTCTTTCTATCAAAATTTTGCTTCTTTACTTTGTTTCCTAAAGTGTCATCCTTACGGGCTATTATCGATTAAAGGAAAAAAGTGCCTAATTTCAAGATGGCGGCGCATTTTTTCTTTATTTCTGCACGGTGGATTCTTTGGGATTTTCAGTCAGAGACTCCTGGATAGCCACAGAATACAATCCTTAAGAAATCAGCTTGTTACAAATTTGTTCCGGGTCAACTTTTAATTTTACTGTACTAATAACAAAGCTTTTAAAATGTAGCAATATACCAAAATCTAGAAGTACTTTTCTTTGTTCGTACAGCATTATATCAAAAATGTTTCATGGGAGTGTGACTGGAGAATTACTTTGGAGGTCGGCGTAAGACGCATGTATGGCAGCAAGTCAGATTTTCTAATAGGACTGACACTGGATGAAGAAATCGTCCATTTGTCCAGAGAAGAAGTTACGAGAGTAAAACGAAACAAGAACTGTTTCAATGACTTTTGCATGATCTATCCTACTGGAGAGTACGTTGCGGCACTTAGGCAAAATAAAATTTTAGATATATATACTACTACAAATGGAAAAGAGGTAATTAGAAATTTTACTCTAATAAAACTAAACATTAGGAATACGGTTTCAGTTACTTATAGGCGAGTCTGCCTGAGGTAAAAAAGAGGTGATTTTATAAATTTTGTATACCGTTTGAGTTAGCAACGGATTCTTATAGAAAAAATTCCGCTGAACAAGATTTTCTTATGAAAAGTTTTCCTAAACCGCGAGCTTCGGGGTCAAATAATTGTTTAAACAATTTTTTTTTCGTTTTTATTTAATAAAATGAAAACGATTTGACGGATCCGAAAAAATCTTGTTTCAATCGAAAGATATTTTCAATACGCGTCGTTTGGCGACAGGCACAACCAGACACATTTTGTCAACCCTTTCATTTGTTATAGCCAAAATAAATTTCTTAATTAACAAATTGATTACTCCGAAACTAATGAGGTCAGGATATTGTTTTTTTTTTCAAAAAGCATGCCTTTTATACCAAAAAATATACCATATTATTTTTTGGCAGGATATCTTTGATTGTTTAAACAATTGGCATAATTTGTTAATTTGCAAATAACTTTTTTTTCGAAAGTTTGATCGACTTCAAACCAACTTTAAACGATAAATATTGATGTCGGACATAACCCTTATAGAAGTTTGCAACTTTTTGCTTTTGTTTATTTAAAGTTTAAATTAATTTTGCAAATTAACAAATGGAATATCTCGGCTCAGGGTAAGCGTATCGAAATGGGGTTTTGTGCATATGAAAGTGCTAGGAAAAAGGAAAATTTTGAGACCAGAAAGAACTTGATCAGATAACCGGAACCGGAAATATGAGTGATATTGCGTTAGAGGCTCTAATTTGTTTATCAACAACTTTTTTGACACGAGGCTTGATGCAAATGAAAGCTAACAAGTTTTTCCATCAACCACAAAAAGTTCTACAAAAAATATTCAATCCCTGAAGAGTTATACGCGTTTTTGAGCCTTAAAAAAATCTCTCTCGCAACGTGAAAATAGAAAGATTTGACGCGCAATGAAAATATTTTTGGATTGAATCAAGATTTTTTCGGATCCGTCAAACCGTGTTCATTTTATTAAATAAAAATGAAAAAAATTTTGTTTAAACAATTATTTGACCATGAAGCTCGCGGTTTAGAAAAATTTTTTATAAGAAAATCTTGTTCAGCGGAATTTTTCCTATAAGAATCCGTGGCTAACTCAAATGGTATAGAAAATTTTTGGGAAAAATCCCAGGCAGACTCGCCTATTATTGTTTTTGGTTTTTTTTTTTATGTTATCAGGATGTTATAGTAACGTTTTGTTCAGTCTGGAAGGTAAACGTTTCTTAGAAATTAAGGATAGTATTTTGCAGAGTAGAAGGCGTTTATTTTCGGTTTATTATAAATATTAATGCAGGGAAATTAGCCAAAAAAAGGGAGGAAACCTGGACAAAATTAGTGAAAAAGCACAGACGCTCTTTGAGGTGTCCCAAACCCAAATCCACAATAATTACAAAAATCCCAACAAGATATTGAAGGTCAAGGTTTGGTTATGCGCCTTAATTTTAATTGTAGAGAATAAATAAGTATTTTCTATTCGTCTATATATTTAGTATTCTTAATAAAAATGGCAAGGTCTGAACGTTACCAAAAAAGGTGCGTAAAGATGATAGCACCGGGCAAGAAAGACGTTAATTGATTGATAGGTAGTAGATAGCATAGCACGCGCTTCACGCACATATATAGTTATCAAACGCATATAGTTATCAACTAGAAAAGTGAATTATAATATATTTTTTATTTATTAGTTATTAATCAATAATAATTTAAAGTGTCGGAAATTTGACATCCCTAATTTCTTATCCTTTTCACCTTACCGACATCAACGGTGAAACCACGAGACATCCCGAAAGTAGGTAAGTTATTTTTCTTTTGTTTGGAAATCTCACACCTATAAAATACAGTTCACTCAATTAATTATTTAGACGCACCCGCTGATAAGGCTTAGGCCCATTCAAAGTTTTTTGCAAATATCTCGTCCTATGCATCGAATGCCTATGAGGTGAACGTGAAAGTTGTAGAGAATCAAATTATCTACAAGTCGTCTTTTTAATTTTTTTCCAAATCCCCCCTTTTCGAAATATTCAAGGTCAAAGTTTCAAAAACATGTTTTTTCGCGAATATCTCGCGCCAAAAAATCGGACAGCAATAAAGTTAACATGAAATTTGTAGAGAATTCATTTGTCTACAAGATTGGTGTTAAAAAAAAACGATTTTTTGCAAATACCTTGCTTCCTATGCATCGGATGTACAATGAAGCATTATAATAATTATTATCGACAATATTCTCCGAGGAGAGGTGGAGGTGAAAGGAATAAGAGACGAACAGGGGCGGCTTAAGTGCCGGGCAACCCGGGCGACTGTCCGGGGCGCCAGCACGTAGGGGCGCCAAACTGAGGGCAAAAATTGTTTAATTTTTTTTTGTGTACCATTTTTATTACCATTTGTTGGAAAATAATATCAGTATCTATATCAGCTAAAATGGTAATAATACCGATTAGTCGAATAACATTAAAACCTCCTAAAAAATTCAAAAATGTAACACAAACGTTTTTGTATAGCTATGAGATACCTCACTACTTATACCTCAAGCTTCTCGTCCTGTTATTGACTGACACGGAGTCGATCATTAAAGATTTTTTATAATAGTACAGTAAGTGAAGCTTTTAAATCCCAGCCTGAAAACGATATAATGAATTTCCATTTTTTTTTCTTCAACATGCTTCATAAAGTATGTACATAAGAATCTATATTGTCATTTTTCCTGCTTTTTAGGGGTTGTCGCAAAAAAATAAATAACACACATCATCTGATAGAGAATCGAATTATAAGAAAGAAAGGTCTTATACACTTTCTGCTAAAATGCATATTTTTCGAGATATTGCGAACTGAAAATTGCAATTTTCACCCTTTAAAATCAATATACCTAGACGTTTTTTTTTAATTACTTGAAAACTGTGGACTTTAATAAAAAATGCAAGGGTACAAAATTTAAGCTTTTACGAAAACAAATCGAACAGATTTTTCTTTTTTTTTTTTTCTCCGATGTTTAGTTTTGGAAATATGGCATTTTCAAAATGGCGCCGAAACGTTCAGAAAAAATATACGACGTTAAAATCTAAAATTACTCAAAATCTACAACTATGAGAAAAATTTTTATTCTTGTAAAAATCAAATAAAAAAGTTACAAACAAAAAAGTAGCGCATTAAAAAATTTAGGCGTCATTTTTTTTTTAGTCGCATTGCTCTAATTTCTTATTAATTCAAATTTTTTAAAAATCCTTCTAGATAATGTTAATGCATATTATTACTAACATGCTCAAATTTGTATAATTTTTAAGATAATTATTTTTCATTCTGTACCCATTTTCAATAATGAAAATTTTCATAATTTTTTTGAAAAAAAATCGAGTTTTTGAAAATTGCTCAGAAAATATTTTTTTTATAGAAACTGGTAGAGTACAAAAATGAAGCTCATAAAAAAAGGAATAGTTTAGTTTTTATTTTGTTTTCCTACAAAAAACTGTTTCAGAGATATGAAGGTTTAAAGATGGCGTTTAAGCGCATACGCAAAAGAATTATGTATTTAAAATTGAAATATCTCAAGAACTATAAGATTGATAAAAACATGATATAAGAATGAAATGGAGCTTATAAAAAAATGAAGAGTTTGGGTTTTTATTTTTTTTCCTACGACAAACTGTTTGAAATAATATTGAAACTTTTCAGTTTATAAGCTCATTTTAAATGTCTATAGTAAGGTAGAGAAACGAGCAATAGCCGTCTATTTTTCGAATAATGCGGAGAAAAAGCAGGTTGCATTGCACTTTAGTATGTTTTATCGTGCAGATTAAAAATGTTATTTAGTTTACTTAATTGTATTAATTTGATTTATTTGTAACAATCTCTATTTTTAATAAAATTAAATCTAACTATATACTCTTTTATGACCATTTTTATTCCACCATTTTTTTTTAAATGCAGACCTCATAATTATATTCAGAACCTAAAAAATATAAGTACATGTGTGGATTTTAGTGAATTTATTTGTATTATTAGAAGAATTGTTAATTTTTCAGTATTTAAAGGTGGTTTTAACCCTTAATATTTTCGTGTTTCCTATGTTTTGACCTCATAATCATATTCAGCGACCAACATAGGGTAATGGATGTTCGTGATATTTTTTTTTTAACTGTTTAACGTCGGCCTATTTCCGCTACCAGGGCCTATCACCGACGCCAGGAGACGAGCTACCCCCAACCTGGAAATTTTGCCGAACCTCTTCCCTTAAGAAGAGTAGGGATCTTTTACTTGCCTAACATTTAATAGACAAGGGACCGCCTGCTTTACATCCCCTCTGAAGGATGGTATATCCACTACGTAATCCTCGTCTGAAATTACGTAACTTCCGAATATACACTGATATACAAGCCTCTAGAAGGTGGGACGAGAACGCTGTATTTCCCAAGATGGGAGCCCATCCAAGTACTAACCGCGCTCGACGTTGCTTCAACGGAATGGACCACAATAGTCGTGACGTCATGCACGAGGCGGTTAATTTGAATTGCATTCCATGCAGTCTTAGAAGCATGCCTTCTGTACATGGGTTTTAAGGGTCAAAATAAATTACTTAAAAATGGATTGGTACGTTATTTTTTATATTTAACTATTGAAACCTAACTACTGATGTAAAAATAGAGCTGGATTATAAGTTTTTTACATGTGGTAATCAATTTTCTCTATCGAAAATAATAAAAAAAATATTTTCTGAATGGCTATTTCTGCGCATGCGTTCTACAAGTGTCTGGAAAATTATTGGGAACGTAGTTCTTTGATTATTTCTTTGTATTCTAACCTCAAAGCCCGTTTTATTCATTTTCATTTGAAATTGAATTGCTTTCCATTATTTTATACTATTATCATAGATTTTCAACCTATAACTTCATGTTTAAATATTTGTAAGTAAGTATTTTCACTTAGAAACGCAAATAAATAAAGAAATTACATATTGTATCATTTATTCACAACTTATTTTTATTAAATCTATAAATGATTAAAATAGTTTAAAATTGATACATATTCCATGAACATGCTTCATTTGTTAGGTTACGAACATGCTGAAGATGCTACCCAGCTAGAAGTTCATGCCGCAGTTTCAGCAGATATATCGAAGCCATCAACGTGTAAAACAAACCTATACATTTAAATGTGACCGCACATACCGTGGATGCTAGCAGAGTGAACTGCCTTTAGCACAAACTGATAGCTGACTGCGGCCTGAACTTCTATATCTGCGTAGCATCTTCGGCATGTTCGTACCCTTACAGAAATATTATAGTGTGCAAAGAGAGCCAGAGCAGCTATATATGATGTCATAACCATATCCCCTTCGACAAGTACATTCTGCATCTGTTATATTTTTATCGTTATTCAAAAATATCTGAAAACAATTTATTACGTTAAAAGTCAAATATGATAATGTTTAAAAAAAATGCACACACCCTACTTTATAGATTCTATCTCTCATGCTAGCATGAACTTGTCCCTTAACAATCGGTACTTCGGGATCATAAATCATTCCTTTCGCGTGGCTCGCTTCAACAGAACTTTCTGCCTTGACCATGAGTTTTCCTTTATCTTTAAAAAATTGAGCCATCGCAGAAAAATGCAATACGTGTTTTTGAACCATTTTTCAATGCTAAAAATAGGTAAGTATATAGATACATACATAATACATATTTAAAAATTACTTTGTTATAATTTCAATCACAAACGTAGGTACTTACGATGCCGTTGAAATATATTATTATTGACTCCAGTACAAATTTGGAATGCAAACGCTTTAAATACTGTAAAATCCTTGGAAATTATAAAAGAAATAATCCACTATACATAACCTTAAACTTCTTCTAGTCCAGGTAAACAAATGAAAAGATGCAGATATGCTCGACATACGTATACACGCGTGCGCAATAAAAAATTAATTTCTGAAAAAATTCCAAGAGGACTTTAAAAATTACAGTTTTATTACAAGAAGACGCAGATTTTAAAGTTAAAACATTTGTATGATAATTCAATAGTTAAATATTCACAGATTTTCTAAAATTTCAAATTCAATTTTGACCAGTGTCTTATGTACAGTGGTAATAAGGTCGATGTTAGAAATAGGATGGAATAGTTAGAGTGGGAGTGAAACGTCACACTATTTCGGTCCATATCGATTGATATTCACATTGAAGTCACCTCTACGCTCGCCCCCAAATTTTAGGTTAATGTATCCGTTAATACTACATTAAATGTTCACAAAATACAACGAGATTTGCACATCTTCAATTTGACGTATAAGTTATACAGTCAAATAGGGAAAATTAGAGGGAAAAACTGATAAAGTTTTGAAACTTGGCAGAGATGTTCATTAAGGTTTACTATTAAACATAGTAAAAGTCCTGAACGTGATATTATTCGTAAAATTAGAAGACATTAATTTTTCAGTATTTGAGGATGATATCAACTCTTTATATTTTCGTCTCATAAGTTTTGACCACACAGTTATATTCAGCTACCTCAGAAACATAAGTATATGAATTTTCGTTAATTTATTCGTAAAATTAAAAAAGTGATTATTCAACTTTTAGGGCTGGTCCCCACTCTCAAAAATGAAAAGCGGGTAATGTGACAATATAGATTTTGATGTACGTATTTTATAAAGCACATTGCAAAAAAAATAAGGAAATTTCTTTCATCGTTTTCTGGCCGGAAATTTTATCATTTTTACTGCTTCGTTTACTGTACTATAAATGAAGGCCGGCATTCATTCCCAAAAAAATCAGAATATTCAGAAAATTGTTATATCAACATACCGTTGTATTTCATTGTAGATAATTTACTGTTTGTAAATAAATAAAATAAATAAATAGCAATTCGTTTTGTGTGAAATATTAAAATAATAAACAGGGACCTTCCTCTAAACTTATGGCGAAATGATCCTCTCATTATAATAGCATTCGTGTAGACAAAAAAATTTATATTGCAAATTAATTATTATTAAATATTGTAAATGCACATTGATGTGTAAAAATAAATTACTTGAGAATGGTTTATGGAAATGCAATAAGAATATTTTTTTATATTTCTAATGATCTGAAAATTATTTTTTATAAGAATATTTAGAAATATGTAAGAAATAAAAAAGTTACAGGTAAAATACCGACAGCCACCCCCTAAAACTACACCTTAAGCAGAATAGAGGATACTCTGATACTCTGCATTCTACCTTGTGGGTGGTGTGGAAACGAATGCAACTTAACAAATATTTTTTGTAAATTTACCAATCTTGCAGGCATTCAAGTTCTCTACTACATAGGGAGCGAGATATTCGCGGAAAACCGTTTTTTTTTAACTTCGACCTTGAATATCTCGAAAAGGGCGAGGCGAGGTTTTGGGAAAAAATGCAAAATACCAATCTTCTAGATGATTGAATTCTCTTCAACTTTCATGTTAACTTTATTGCTGTCCGATTTTTTGGCCCGAGATATTCGCGAAAAACCATGTTTTTGAAACTTTGACCTTGAATATTTCGAAAAGGGGGGGGTGGTAAAAAATAAAAAAAAACAACTTGTAGATAATTTAATTCTCTACAACTTTCACATTGACGTCATGGGCATCCGATGCATAGAACGCGAGATATTTCCAAAAAACTTTGACCTTCAATATCTTGGGTAGTCATGTTGGGATTTTTGTGATTTTTGTGGATTTGGATTTGGGGCACCTCAAAGAACGTCTGTGCAAAAATTCAGATTTTTACTAATTTCGTCCAGGTCAAATGCTAATTTCTCTGGACTATATATAAAAAATCGTAATTGGTATAATCTTTAAAATAGTTTCAAATACTTTTCATTGCTTTAACCGTACACAGTTTTTATCATAAAATTTGTTTATAGTTAAATGCCATACTCTAATAATGAAATTAGGAACTATTTTCATTGACAAACAACGGTATTCAAGTACAACCGTTTACAACAAAAAAAAAAAAAAATATATATATATATATATATATATATATATATATATATATATATATATATATATATTTATATAAGGTATCCGTTGGCATCCTACCTAATAACGTTCTCACTTGGCATCCACTAATATACACACTGATATACACAAAATTTATTTAAAGGCTAAGTTAGCATCCTACCTACTTTACGGTTTAATTGGTGTCCTTATGAATATTTTAATCGATGCGTAAAATGACACCCGAATATAAAAATTACAGGTTTAACTGACTTCCGGCGGCGTTGTCAGATGTATGCGATTCTGCTTTATCGTATTTGCCTAGAAGAATATTATTACAATCTGCAGTCTGTCGACGTATAAGTAAATAAGGAAATCTCATCCTGTGAGAATACTAATTTATGTCACAATTTAAGTTCGCGTAAAAGTGAATTACTTTTTATTTGCTTATAATTGTTATAAAACATATTCTTTATGGCATTTGGCAAACAGTAGAAAAAACAATCCGTATGAACTAAAAAGAAAATCTATCTGCAAAGATTGGAAATTAATTTTGTAGATAGTTTTTCTTTTTAGTTCTCACAGATAGTTTTGTTCTGCTATTTGTCAATTTATCAAATTTTCTGTACGAGATAGGACAGGGTGCTGTAAAGAAACATTATTCAGAAAAATAAAACTGAATTTGTTAAAATTTTGCTCACTTGCAAAGTGACCCTATAAGGGTAAAGTTGGAGTATCACGTATTTTTAACGTTTATTATTATTTATTTGAGTTCTCTTTTACACAAATTATTATTAATTAATCACCTTCTAGATTGTGTTAATATTTTAATGCTTTTCAAGTGTATTAGACAATTATAATTTATTCAAAAAATTATATTTTGCTATAAATTTGTAACATTTCCAACTTTTTTTAAATTTCACAATAGTTCAAAGAATACGAATTAATAATTATTTGTTCAATTACACCCCCCATGAGAACTATTGGGCCTCAAAATGACCCCATAAGGACAAAAGTAGAGTATCATGTATTTCTAGCATTTATTGTTATTTATTTGCGACTCTTTTTGCAGAAATTATTTTTAATTAGTCTCAAGAATGTTCTTTATTTTAAATATGAGCAGAAAGTCGATGAAAAGTTCAAAATTTCTTAAAACCTGCACAACTCTAGCTCTATTCTGAAGAAAGTTGGCAATAAACAGGAATAAGTTGCTTAAATAATTTGCAGGTTTCATTAGCAAACTCTTAATAAACAAAATTGTGAAACTAAAAAAAGATGGAAATGCTACAAATTTGTAACAAAACGTAATTGCTTAAATAAATTATAATTATTTAAGTAAATTAAAATTGTTTAAACAATTTGAAAAACCTTAAAATATTAAGACAAACTGAAATCTGACTAATTCAAAACTATTTCTATAAAAAAATCTCATTCTGAATAATTCTTTCTAAGATTTTGTCCTATCTCTTACAGAAAATAGTATATTGTGTATTTAGGTGTGAAAGCAGTACATTCCCGGACGAAGATGCATCGAAGTTCGGGAATGTGCTTTCACACCGAAATACGCATACTATTTTTTCTGAAATCACAATCAATATTATTATAAATTAAGGAATTTGTATTAATGCATAAAATTTCTTCATTAATGAATAACATTTCTTCATTATAATCTAACATTTCTTCATTACATTTCTTCATTACAATCTAACTGCTTACTAATAAATGTAATTTTGATGTATGTGTAAGTGTAAATGTAAGTTTGATTGTTTGTCTGCGTGTATTTATTTACTGTCAAAAATATACATAAAAAACCATACAAAATGTTACTTACTGTATATTACTACTACTGAAAGTAACATTCCCGTACGGTTTTGTTGATCGTTGCTTGGCAACGGATCTTTTCCGGTCTGTTTTCTGATAGTTTCTTAGCAACGGACTAAAATACTGGAATTGTGCATTTTTCGATCTGAAATCGCGCCGAAAATGTAGACATTGCCGATCGATTTCAGAAAAAGTACTTTATAAATGAGAGAAATTACTTTTTTTTGGTAAATTTCCAAGACATATGAATTGCTCATTTAATCATGCGTCGCTCCCTGGCACACTGTATATGCTTCCTTAGAAAATGTAAGGCTCTTACTGAAACGAGAAATTGGAGATTTTTTAATTTTTAAAACATTGAAAATATCAACTTTATGAAAAAAATTATCGAACATTTCTTGTTGGAAATCGATAAAAAAATATTTAAAAACATAGTTTCATTGAAAAAATGTAATATTTCCTTTTGTTGTAAACAAAATTGTTTTAAACAATATCAGACCGGGTTACCGTCTGGTAACATGGATGCTCATAATCAGTACCCAATGAGAACACAATCGTTAAAAAAACGTTTTTTATAACGATAACCATCCGTTGAATAACCATTTTAGTGCACCGTCGATATTACGTACAAATGTCCCGCTAAACAACGTTGTTCTTAACGTAACTTTTAACGGTTTTTTTCGTCATAATACCACTATAATTTAACGTTGATATTAGCGTTAGTAAAACGATATATCTTCCAGTTGAATAATCATTATAGTGCACCGTCAATTTTACGTACAAATGTTCTGCTAAACAACGTTGCTTTTAACGTAAATTTTAACGTTATTTTTTCATCGTAGTAACACTATAATTTAACGTCGATATTAGCCTTATTATTGATGGTTTATACAAGGAATACAAGTTAAATAATCACGTTTTTTTAACGCGTCTTTTAACGTCTTTTTGACATCATAATACAATTACAATTTAACGTCGGTATCAACGTTTTTAAAGGTTTAAATAACGTTAAATATTCACTAATTATGTAAGTTAATTAAACGAAATTAAACTGGCTCTAGGAGGTCCCCATTTTCAAATATATGATGGGTAGAGTCGTCATGTAGATGAACGGTCAATTAATAGGTTAAGCACACTGGTTTTATCATAAAACCTGGGTGGGTGCCTAACCTATTGAACAAATAGCACAAAACTTTTATGCTATCTCGGCCGAGCCACAAAATAATGATCTTTAATCTGATCCTTATATATCCGTCCAAATAAATTGTTGTTCCCTGAAATAATTTGAACATTGCAAATTATGTTTTTTAGTTTCTATAAATTCATAAGAGCATAAGTTAAAGCATGACAAATTATTGCCAGTGGTTTGTATGTGTCGCCATCTACAAAAAACTTCTGCAACAACTACGTGATAAGTAGGCAAATTTTATGCATTAAGATAGATGATTAGAAAAACGTTAAAAGAACGTCAACATCTACCATTTATTTTACCTGTAAATTTAGAACGTCAGTGTATTTTAATAAGTGGAAAGTATCAGTTATTTTAACGTTGTATATAAGTTCAATATATTATAATAGTTATTAATGATACTAGTTTGATATGAACATTATATAACGAAACGCATGTGAAGTTAACCAGGAGGCGGAGCCGAGTGATTTTATCATACTAGTTTCATTAATTGTCATACACGTCTATCATTCAAAATTTAATACATTTAACTTTAAACTTTAAAATAACATTTAGAGATATGGTATATTTGTCATTAATTTCTTACGTCAAAAATACGTAGAAATTTAAATCATTAAATAATTAATATGTTAACGTAAAAATTGCATTTGATTTTCACACAAATTTATCTTTGGTATAATTTTGCAGTCAGTAGAAATGCTTGGAATAAGCATTATTTAATAATTTACTGAATATGTAAAAATAACGTTATATTTTATAGCATGATTCATTAATATCTTATGTTTAAAACTCGTCTAAACAAAACGTTTTTTCAAATATTATTTGTAACGTTATAGCCAGTGAAATTTTACGCAATTAGAACGTTCATAACAAACGTCACTAAATAATTAACTTTGAACGTTACAGTAACGTCTAGTGTTAACACATGGTATATTTATCATTAATTTCTTACTTTAAAAATACGTAAAAAATTAAATTGTTAAACTGCAATATGTTAACGTGAAAATCACATTTGACTTTCACGGGAAATATATTTTTAGTGGATTTTTGTCGTTACCAGAACGTTAAAAATAAACGTTATTTAATAATTCACTGAATTCGTTATAATAATGTTTTAATGTATGATTCATTTTTCATTAATATTTTAATTTCAAAAAGCATCCAAACAAGACGTTTTTGCATATGTTATTAAATTTATAATGTTACATTTCAGTAAATATTTACGCAATTAAAACGTTCAAAACTAATGTTGGTAAACATTTAACTATAAGCATTAAAATAACGTTCAGCTTATTAATCTGGTATATTTTTCATTAATTCCTTATGTTAAAAATACGTAAAAATTTAAACCATTAAATAATTAATATGTTAATGTGAAAATTGCCTTTAAATAAGTTTACGTTATGTCTTAAGGAATGATTTATTTTTCGTTAATATCTTACGTTTAAAACTCGTCTAAACAAAAAATGTTTCCATATTATTAATAACCTTATATTCAGTAAAATTTTATGCAATTAAAACGTTTAAAACAAACGGTGATAAATATTTAACTTTGAACATTATAGTAACGTTAATTTTTAACACATGTTGTATTATCACTCATTTCGACCATTAAAACACGTAAAAAATTAAATTGTTGAACATTAAATATGTATACGTGAAAATCACGCTTGAATTTCACAGATAATTTATTTTTAGCGAATTTTTGTCGTTTTTAGGACTCTAAAAATACACGTTATTTGATAATTAACTGAATACGTTAACAGAACGTTATGTCTTGAGGTATGATTAATTTCTCGTTAATATCTTACGTTTAAAACTTGTCTAAATAAAACGTTTTTCCATGTTATTTATAACATTCAGTAAAATTTTACGTAATTAAAATGTTTAAAAACAAACTTTGATCAACATTTAATTTTGAACGTTACAATAACGTTTATTTTTAACACATGGCGTATTGATCATTCATTTCTAACATTGAAAACACATAAAAAATTGAATTGTTAAACAGTAATATGTTAACTGGAAAATCACGCTGGAATTTCACGGACAATTGATTTTTGGTGAATTTTTGTTGTTTTTAGAACATTGAAAATATACGTTATTTAATAATTCACTGAACACGTTAAAATAACGTTATGTCCTAAGGCATGATTCATTTTTCGTTAATATCTTACGTTTAAAACTCGTATAAAGAGAACGTTTTTTATATGTTGTTTATAACCATATATTCGGTAAAATTTTACGCAATTAAAATGTTTAAAACAATCGTTGATAAACACTTAACTTTAAACGTTACATTAACGTTTATTTTTAACACATGGTGTATTTATCATTCATGTTAAAAACACGTATAATATTAAATTGTTAAATGGTAATATGTTAACGTGAAAATCACGCTGTAATTTCACAGACAATTTATTTTTAGAGGATTTTTGTCGTTTATAGGACGGTAAAGATAAACGTCAACCCAACATATTAGTTTAACGTTTCTTAATAGTAATTTTAACACTTTAGGTTATTTTGTGCTGTTACATTAACGTTTAAAAAATGTTCAGTTGAAAAAGAGTTTTAGAAAAAACGTTGTTTTTTTAACCATAAACGTTATTTCAACCAAGGCAACATTATTTTAACGTTTTTTTAACTATGGTGTTCTCACTGGGTAGTGTCTCCAGAACTGATTCCAACAAATAAACTGCGTCCGAAATGTATTCGAAACTCATACGCCCATACTGCCTGCTATATAACTAGACCTCCCAATTTTATAGACCAGTAACAACTTCGTAAAAAAAAAAATGAAAATCGGCAAAGAGACCACGGTGTTTCATTTCTACATAAAAACTTTTAAAAAGTCAAAAACCTAAACCACATTCCAATTTAAAAAAATATAAATGACTAAGTTTTAAAATCTAAAAAGGAAGTAGCAGGACAAGCTTTATTTGAAAACGTTTTTATTGAAAATAAAATTATATAAAAAAAAGCATTTTTAAGAAAAAGCTTTTATTTGAAAAAACTGTACTAAAAAGTAAAAATAATTTTTTAAAATTCATACACCTGGAAACCAAAAACTTTGCGGACGGTCATATAGCACTATTGCATAGTTACTTTGCTCAATTGACCGCCCCCAAAGCTTTTGATTTCCATGTGAATGAATTTTAAAATATTATTTAAACTTTTTAGTACAGTTTTTTCAAATGAAGGCTTTTTCTTAAAAATATTTTTTTTATATAATTTTATTTTTTACTTTTTAGTCTACTTATTTTACAGACAGACAAAACCCTTTCATTTGATACAAATGGCAAGGGAGTCGTGAAGAAAGATAATTTGCCATCCTAGGGCGTCCGCCATATTGGATTTATAATGGCGTTACATAGTTCATCGTATTTTACTCGTCAAACCCTTTCATTTGATTCCATATCAAGGGGGTTGTGAAGAAAAAGGCGATCTGCCAGCTTGGGACGTCCGCCATATTGAATTTAGAATGACGTCACATTGTCTATCGTATTTTACTCGTAAAACCCCTTCATTTGATACCCATATCAATAGGGTTGTGACTAAAAAGCCGGTCCGCCATCTTGGGACGTCCGCCATATTGGATTTAGACCGATAGTGGCTATACTATGTTACATTGTCACCGGGCTTATACACGTGTGCCAAATTTCAAAGCTCTAGTATAATAACAACTAGTCAAAATTCAGCTTGCAAGATTTCACCAAACAAACATACATTCATACATAACACATTGCAAGTTAAGAGTATAATCTGCGGTCAGTGAAATGAAGAAACGAATTATTCGGCTTATTTTTGAAGATAGAAACTTCAAATTTTGTACGTATGTATTAAAATATATATTCTAGTTCGTCACGTTTTTATTTTTTTGTTTTAGTCAAAAACACGTGATCAACGAAAAAATGGACGTCGAAAAATTGGAATTTACAAAAAACGAAATCGTGACGACCTAGATAGTCCATAATTAATTACGTGGATAAAATATAACCTCTTGTTTTTCAAACATAGATTCAATAAATAGTTTCCAATTTTGCCGTCAATAGATGGCACTCGCCTCGGCATTCGCATAGCTTTACACGCTCTCAGACTTTAGGGAGGAACTTGTTGTCATGGAGACCTGACGCGAATGAATGCTTGCCAGGGAAGCATTTAGGAGTTCTGGTAATATCTTAAATTTATTTATAAATTATTTTATCTTACAGGAATGACTTAATAGATGAAATTCTTGAAAATGTTAATACATAAATAAAAGGTGCCAAATAGAGAGGACCGTTTTGTATAAACACTCCTACAAATTTTATTATGAAAATTTGAATGCGGTTTTTAGTTAGGTCAGAAATCAATTTATTCGAAATTATTACCAAGCAAAATGTACAGGGTGTCCCAGTCAACGCGCTATGCTGGGTTTTCTCGGTAGTTTCTGAGATAAGTTTATGGTTCAAAATCCAATCTGACGTAGGTTTTCCGAGGAATCTCATACTGCTAAGATATTTAGGAATCCAAAATGACGGACGAATTTCGTCATCTACGATCCTATTCGACTGAAAATCGATATCTGGGGGTTTTCGGGGATGCGGTTTACGAATTTTTGGTCAAAATTTAGGAATCCAAGATGGCGGACGAATTTCGTCATCTATGGACCTATTCGACTGAAAATCGATATCTGGGGGTTTTCGGGGATGCGGGTTATGAATTTTTGATCAAAATTTAGGACTCCAAGATGGCGGACGAATTTCGTCATCTATGGTCCTATTTGACTAAAAATCGATATCGGAGGGTTTTCGGGGATGCGGGTTACGAATTTTTGGTCAAAATTTAGGAATCTAAGATGGCGGACGAATTTCGCGATCTATAGTCCTATTCGACTGAAAATCGATATCTGGGGGTTTTCGGGGATGCGGGTTACGAATTTTTGATCAAAATTTAGGACTCCAAAATGGCGGACGAATTTCGTCATCTATGGTCCTATTTGGCTGAAAATCGATATCTGGGGGTTTTCGGGGATGCGGGTTACGAATTTTTGATCAAAATTTAGGACTCCAAGATGGCGGACGAATTTCGTCATCTATGGTCCTATTTGGCTGAAAATCGATGTCTGGGGGTTTTCGGTGATGCGGGTTACGAATTTTTGGTCAAAATTTAGGAAACCAAGATGGCGGATGAATTTTGTCATCTGTGATCCTATTCGAATGAAAATCGATATCTGGGGATTTTCGGGATGCGGGTTACGAATTTTTGGTAAAAATTTAGGAATCCAAGACAGCGGACGAATTATAACTATATTTTGACCCCCCTTTATTTATGTTATTATTGGAGACAAAAAAAAGTTTCGTATAAGAGTTGTAAGGTTGTATACATATTTTTTTAAATGCAATTAAAAAACAATTGCTTGGATATGTCACGTGATATAACAATGAAGGTTGCTTTTTAAATGAAAAACCCTGTATATTTTTACATATTCTTTTAGATCCTTTATCCCCGATTTCAAACATATAAGGATCTAGCTGTAATATTTTTTGATATATCGGACATTAAATATGCTCCAAACATGCATATAGGTATTTTAGGGTTTCTGACGGAGCGCAGTCAGTGGCGGATTTAGGGGGGGGGGGGGGGGGGCTATAGGGTAAAATCCAAGCGCGGCAATTTTTTTGAAAAACACCAGACATAAAAACAAAAAATTATTATTATTAATATGTTCTATCAGAACATGTTTAATTTATTTGAGAACGTGTTTTTTTATAATAACTAGACTAAAGTTCCTTATTATAGTCAACAGTACAGGGTGGGTGTGCAAACGTTAGAACCTCATTTAACTTCTTTATTTTTGGAGTTACGTAAATACGTTCAAAAATAAAAGTTATGAGATATCACATGTATTTTCCAAACATCATTTCAGCAAAACAATTCAAACAAGTCGAATTTCGGAGATATGAGCTTTACCTTGGTTTTACTTCCACATCCAGTGGAAGTATAGTAACGCCAAAAAAAATTTTTTTAAATTTTTATTGTTCAAATAGGCTCAGAATGTCATGAAACGTCGAGATTTTAAGTTTGAGCGAAAAAAAAATTTCTGTCTGTCGGTCTGTAACTTTTTTGTGCTCACGTTTACTCTGTAACCGTTTAAGATATTGACTTGAAATTTGGTACACAAATGTACTTTAACGAGATCTGGAACTAGATTATATTTTCATTTTGTTCCGTCAGAGGGTTGGGGGGTAAATTGAGGTAAATTTGAGGTAACCAGCTAAATCAAGCAGCTAAGAGTCCAGAAAATTGGTATTTAGTATATACAAGAGAAGCTAAGGTCTCAAAAAATGTTTGGCATTAGCCACCCCCACCCCATTACTAAATTTTTTCGTTGTGAATGAGTTGGATCGAAAATCTGGATGTGGAAGTAGTGATTCCTTGGGCAGCGGTTTTTTTAAATAGAACACCCCCATATATTTTTACACCATTTGAAAGGCCATAGAAAAATCTTTTCAATGATATATGACCCAGTATTTTTCTTAAAAACTATAGTAGATATTAAGTTTTATATTTTACATTACATTACATTAAGTCATGGTAGTCCGAAAAATATATACAGTATGTTTCACTTTTTAAATTTTTTTTCCGATTTGAATCTAATTTTACTTATGGAACAAATTAGGATCTACTTATTACCAGAAAAAAATTCACGTCCTACAAATGCAAAGCCACCTGCGGTACCAAAATATGCGGATAAAATCAAAAAATCATATTAGGCATATTTTTATTGGAAAATTTTGTTAATGAAAGAATTGTTCAGAAACCTTAAGTCCAAAATTTAATCAAAAAAAATATATAAATTTTTATTAAAATAATGTCCAAGTCCGAAAATATCATTTGAATGGGTTTTTTCGTTTAGAAAACTGTACTATGACAATTTTGTTTGACATTAAACCCAAGCTGCCAGGTAGTTGTAAAACAGTTTTTTTTTTAAATACCTAATTATTTTCAAAATTTTTTAAATTTCAAGTTTTTCATTTTTTAATTTTGATTAAATTTTGGCCATTTTGGACAATTCTGAACAAGTTTTATTAACAAAATTTTCCGATAAAAAAATGCCTAATATGATTTTCCGATTTTCTCCACATATTTTGGTACCGCAGGTGGCTTTGGTACCGTAGGAGGCGAATGTTTTTCTGATCATAAGTAGATACTAGTTTGTTCTATACTTAAGTAAAATGCGATTCAAATCGGAAAAAAAATAGTTATTGGGATGTTACCATTTCAAGTGAAACACACTGTATCAATTATTGAAATTCTCCATTTTATTTAAAATAAAGTGAAATTAGACAGAACTAACATATTGTTTATTTTAATTTACATACTTTTGTTTTCCATGGCTAATTTGATAAATTGTAAATTTATAATAAATTAGACAAAATTTGTTTAAGATAAGTACCATGTATTATATTATAAATACAAAGCTTTTTTTATGGCGTTTCAAATGGTACATATATGGAGTGTTCCTTTAAAAAAAAGCAAAGTAAAGTTCATATCTCCGAAATGCGACTTTCAATAGGCATGTCCACAAAATTTTAATTTCAATTGGGAATGGTAGAATTATCGATATTGTACACTAATTTAACAATAAAAAAAACCGCTGCCCAACTTCCACATCCAGATTTTCTATCCAAGTCACTCACAACGAAAAAATGTTGTATGTGGAAATAATTGTTTAATAATATAATATTTGAAATTCTCTACCTCAAAAACCCATAAAACGATACCCCACATCGGTAATAGGGTGAGGGTGGTGATAGAGGGTGGTAGTGGGGGTGGATAAGGTAAAAAAATATTTTGAGGTTTCTGGTTCTTGTACACACACTAAATTAAATTTTTTTTCATCCCCTTTAATAATGGGGTGGGGGCTAATGCCAAAATTTTTTTTGAGACCTTAGCTTCTCTTGTATATAGTAAATACCAATTTTATGAACTCTTACCTGCTTGATTTACCTATTTACCCCAAATTTACCCCAATTTACCCCCAACTCTTCGACGGAACAAGATGAAAATATAATCTAGTTCTAGATCTCGTTAAAGTACATAAGTGTACTAAATTTCAAGTCAGTATCTCAAACGGTTCCAGAGTAAACGTGCGCACAAAAAAAAAGTTAGACCGACAGACAGACAGAATTTTTTTTGCTCAAACTTAAAATCTCGACGTTTCATGACATTCTAAGCCTATTTGAACAATAAAAATTTTTAAAAAATTTTTTTGTCGTTACTATACTTCCACTGGATGTTGAAGTAATATATGTATCCTTATTTTGCCAGTTATTCGTAATAGGCATCACCCCAACATAACGAGGATTTTTGGTAATTTTTCAATAAAAATTCTTGGCCTATGAAGTAAAAAAATATTTTGAGGTTTTTGGTTCTTGTACATACACTAAATCGCACTTTTTTTCGTCCCCTTAAAAAGTGGGGTAGGGGTGGTAATGGGGGTAGCTAATGTCAAAAATTTTTTCGAGACCCTAGCTTCTCTTATATATACTAAATACCAATTTTACGGACTCTTACCTGCTTGATTTACCTGTTTACCTCCCCATTTACCCCAATTTACAACCCAACCCTTCGATGGAATAAGATGAAAATATAATCTAGTTCCAGATCCCGTTAAAGTACATAAGTGTACCAAATTTCAAGTCAATATCTTAAACGGTTCCAGAGTAATCGTGCGCACAAAAAAGTTAGACAGACAGGCAGAATTTTTTTTCGCTCAAACTTAAAATGTCGACCTTTCATGACAGTCTAAGCCTATTTGAACAATAAAAATTTTCAAAAATTTTTTTGTTACTATACTACCACTGGATGTGGAAGTAATCAATATTCTATTTTCAAGAAAAAGAACGCCATTGCCATGTAAACCGGAAGTGATATTTAAAATTTACATGCCTTTTTTTACTTTCCTTTAATGCTTTAATAGTCAATTAAGAACATAAATAATCCGATCAATTCTTCTTTGATGTTCAATTATATGTTTCTTAGCGGCATCGATTCCCCGGAAAAAAATACTTATCTCAAAAACTACCGAGAAAATCGGACATAACACGTTAACTAGGACACCCTGTACACTGTAAATATACATTATGTACCTACAGATAGTTTTTTCTTTTAATTAAAAACCACTGCCTAAGGAATCACTACAACCGCATTCAGTTTTCCTACTCAAATTACTTTAAATAAAAATTCTTGTGCACCCAACGCGAAATTCGACTCTGTACGACAGAAATATGTTTGAACTATTTCTCTTATATATTACACAATATGTTATTCTCCGCCTTTTTACTTGGTCGGCATATTTCATTGATCAAAGGTGCACGCCCACCCGTATATACCTTTTTCATATATATCAATGAAAATATGTTTTGTCTTAACGCAGATTATCCTCTTAAATAGAAGCTTTTAAAAAAATGAATACAACACAAATATTTAGCATTTATGAAAATGTAAACATACGTATTTCAAACCAAAATAATACAATAATGGTAAAATGAAACAAAAACAGAACATCAACTCTTAAAAGGAAATTTATTTTCTCTGTCTATATAATCCCAGGATTATGTTATGTGTACTTTGTAGTTCTAACACATTATAGTGTAGGCAAATTAGCATTCTGACTAAATGGTTTATCGAATGAATGGATTTTCACAAAACTTTGTGGATTCTGTTCGTTTTGAAGTCTAGATCAAACTCCAAAAAAAAAATGGCCGCTAATATTGCCTCGCAATTATTATAAACAATGATCTTGTTGCTAATTTGTTAACTAGTAAAATTGAGGTAAATTAAAAAAATAAAATGTCTTTTTAGATAATTTTATGAAAAATAACAACTTTTTACTCTCGTAAAATTTTCGAAAAATGCATATTTTCCGAGATATAGCGGTTGAATTTTTCCAAAAAGGTGGAAACTGAAGGTGGAAAAAAAAGTGACGAGAAAAATCCATACATTCGAGTGAATATATTATTAAACTACAAGACTTTTTTCCTTTATGACTTTTTCCTAAAGTGCACTCTGTCCAAGTTTCCTGGAAAAAATCGAAAAAAAAGGCCCTTATCCGAAAACGGAAAATATAGTAAACTATGAAATTTAAAAATCTGGAAAAATTCAAACGTATAGGTTAATACATTCTTTACAATTTTGCTCTGTTCTAATTTTTTTGTGACGTACATATTTTCCGAGTTTTCAACAGTTTTTTACTATCAAAATGTATCTAAATTTTTTCATGACACAAAATGCATGTAATCTCTAAAATTGTAATTAATTTATATATATTTAATAGAAAAATATCTAATTTGTGAAGAAAAGAAAGAACGAAAAAATTTCTACTGCAGTCTCGTAAGCAAATATTAAACCACCTTTACCCTTTCAAATAGAAAGACGTAAATTGGACTGTAAGTCGATGAAGTCTACTTATTTTGAACAATAGACATCCTTTAAAATATCTGTAGAGAAAATGTTTATGAATTTAAAAAACAAAACATATGGTTGAAATAATTATATTTCGGAAATGGTTTCTTACAATAGAGGCCTTACCCCACAAGCGTTCATAATAAGACGCAATAAAACTGTCTTTCAGAACTAGCAATCCTTCATTTCAAAAAGACAAGTCAATTAGTTTCAGATACAACCCATTATTGTCTGTTTAACCGAAACTAGAATAACAGACTCCGAAACTAAAAAATTACCAAATATAAGCCACTTTTCGAGCGGCTTTTACACCGTTATTGTAAATACATTTTGGCGATTAAGTAAAATGCTAGAATCTCTAAAACGATTATTTTTTGTGTAATTTTATAGCAATGTGTTCCAGATCTTTTTATAATACATACACGTAACAACTATTAAGTTAATATCTTAAACCGTCCCACAGGAAACGTGCGTACAAAAAATACAGACAAACCGATAGATACAATTTTTTTTTGCCCTCAAATTTAAAATCTCGATATTTCATGACATTCTAAACCGATTTCAACAAAAAAAAAATGGAAGTTTTTTTTTACGATTACTATCCTTCCAATCCACTATTTGGATGTGGAAATAAAACTTACGACTCAAATCATCCATTGTCCCAAATTGGGATACAAATTATGCGAAAATTATTAAGTAATTATAAATACTGATTTAATGAAGCTAAAATATTATGACATGAGGGTTTATTGATACATCTGAAAGTGTATTTTAAATAAAAAGAAACATTTCTTATTATAAAAACACAATTTGTAATGTTAAATGTTAATAAAATTGAACATGCCTCAAGTTTAACAACAGGTAGTTTTCTTTATAGTAGTGTAAATATTATAAAAATTATGAGGCTTCTAGTAGGTATACTTATTCACCAAAACTACACTAACATTTTTCTTTGTATGTCTTACAAAACATTTTTTGTAATAAATATAAAATGTTTTTTTCCATGATTTTATTTTAAGGATAACTAAATGAACTATATTTCACAATAGAAATATGAAACATTTCATTTCTTGTTTTTATTAATAACAAATTCGGATAAAAACATACATTATTTTTAATGAAAATATATGCCATTTGATTTATTACTTCCACATCCACGTAGTGGAGTGGAAAGATGTACAGGGTGCGCCACTTAAAACTGCCCATACTTGTAACTTTTTTATTTTTAAAGCGATGACCTTGTTGGGCACATCAAATTGTAGACATTTTTAAAGCCTTAAACACGCATACAGAGTGATTTAAAAAAAAATTGAAAAAATTGTTAAGATAGGAAACTTAATTTCTTTGAATATTTTTTTACCTCAACTTGTACATGAAATGTGTTAATGTTTTCTTATAAAGGTTTTAATTAGCTTCAATTCATGTTAAAAAAAAGTTTTAAGAATAAAAATTCCTATTATTTAGTACATTTTAATAGAGTTTGTTTTTAAAAATATTTATTTCTTTTGTTTCTTGTTGCTGTTTTATTACGTTGAGGATTTTTTGTGATATGTCTTTTACAAATAAAGCATAAAATTGTTATTTACATTTTTTCAGTTATTTTAAAAAAATCAGGAGTTGGAAGGAGTGTTTTTAATTTCTTTCTCTAAAACCAAAAAGAATTTCGGATATGACGTAATAAACATAACATAAATTGAAGCTAATTAAAACTTTTATAAGAAAACATTGACGCAGTTCATGTACAGGATGAGGTAAACAAATATTCAAGGAAATTAAGTTTTCTTTCTTAACAATTATTTTAATTTTTTTTTAAATCACTCTGTACACATGTTTAAATGCCTTAAAATTATCTACAATTTGATATGCCCAACATGGTCGTAGTTTAAAAAATAAGAAAGTTGCAAGCCTGGGGAGTTTTAAGTGGCGCACCATGTATAGTAATCATAAAAAAAAAAAAAAAAATTTCAAAATGTTTTTTGCGGAAATAATAAATGTCATAAAACGTCGAGATTTTAAATTTAAGAGAGAAAAAAATTCTGTCTGTGTGTCGGTCTGTAACTTTTTTTGTGCGCACGTTTTCTTCGCATCGGTCGTCTAAGATACTGTCTTCAAATTTGGCACACATATGTTCCATGACGAGATCTGGTACTAGATTATGTCTTGCGCTAATTCCGGTGAAGGGTTGTGAGTTAAATAGGGTAAATAGGGAAAAACAATAAAGCAAGCTAATAACAGTCCAGAAACTTAATTTTTAAAATCTTCTATTTAACTTCATTTTAAAAGCTTTGTACGGTAGTTGGTATGTTTGGGTCAAATCGTGCAACCAAAATGGATCCTGGAGGTATTGTTTAATAGTGGATTCGGCAGCGCCCGGAAAGATTCGAATATTGATTCGGCAGCGCCTGAAAATTGCCTTGGTATTCGACATGGTCCGGAAGTCACCTTGGTGTTTAGCCGTTCCCGAATATGGATTATGCAGCGCTCGAATATAGATTCGGTGGCGTTCTAATTTGGATTTGGCAGCGCCTGGCAGTTACTTTGGAATTCGGCAGCGCCCAAAAATGGATTCAGCGGCATCCTAATATCGATTCGGCAGCGCCCAGAAATTACCTTGGTATTCATGCGCGCCCGGATATGGATTTGGCACTATCTTAATATGGATACGGAAACGCCCGGAATTTGCCTTCGTATTCGGCAGCGTCCGGAAGTTCTGGAGGTTTGGCAACGCCCTCTTATTAAAATTCTGTGACCAATTATTTCCACATACTAGAGTGCAAATATGGTCAAGATGTTTTCTTTTAAAGAGATTTGGATGGGAAATCTGGATGTGGAAATATTGATTCCTTAGGCAGCGGTTTTATTCCAAAAGCTACAACAAATTTTGAATGATTTATTTTATCACAACTCAATTGGATGACGTTAACGGATAAGGAACCAGGCGCCAAAAAATATTGATTTTTAAAAACTCAACGGGGCGAGCATAGAGGCGACTTCAATGTGAATATCAGTCGATATTCCGTTGAAGCAACGTCGAGCGCGGTTAGTACTTGGATGGGCTCCCATCTTGGGAAATACAGCGTTCTCGTCCCACCTTCTAGAGGCTTGTATATCAGTGTATACTCGGAAGTTACGTAATTTCAGACGAGGATTACGTAGTGGATATACCATCCTTCGGAGGGGATGTAAAGCAGGCAGTCCCTTGTCTATTAAATGTTAGGCAAGTAAAAGATCCCTACTCTTCTTAAGGGAAGAGGTTCGGCAAAATTTCCAGGTTGGGGGTAGCTCGTCTCCTGGCGTCGGTGATAGGCCCTGGTAGCGGAAATAGGCCGACGTTAAATAGTTAAAAAAAAAAAAAAACTCAACGAAATTAATGATGGTAACCTCTATGAAACAGTAGGCATAATAGAGTCATTTATTTACTTTTGGCGCTTGGTTCCTTATCCGTTAACGTCATCCAATTGAGAGTAATACTCCAATTTCGATTTTCATAAAAAAAGTAGTCTTTTAACAAATAGCCATAACTTTGACAATTTTTATTGTAGAAGAACCGGAATGTATTAAATTGAATTACCTTTCAACGTTGTAATAACCAATTTCAGACCCTTCGGTTTTAAAGTTATTCACGAAAAATACGTGTAAAAATTTGACATTTAGAAAGGGACGAAAAAACACAAAACCTTAAAAAAATAATATCTCGAACAATCTTTGAACGGGACTAATCTGAAATTTAAGGTAAAGTTAATTTCTTATGTTTCAAGTCGTACAAATAACAGTTTTTGACATAATTCGTAATTTTCAAGATATTTCCAGAAACCCATTTTTTAACGAATTGCTAGATACAACGAATAAAAAATCACGGTCATTTACATTCAAACTATACAAATTGCGCGGAAATATTAACAAAATTGTATGACTTTTATATCAACTTTATTATTCTAATTATAACATGTTTGAGTCACCTATAATAATTAATATCATGAGAGAAATAGAAGTAAAAATTGTTGAATTACTTAAACACTATCAACGAAAAAACTAGCTCGAATTAAAACTAAAATATACTTTACGTGCAATATGTACAATATGTTTACTTAAAGTAAACTGCAATTAAATTTTAATTTTATTTATATAAATATATACTTTGGAAAAAACTTTGTTAGTTTAGATGAATTATAGTTTTACAGATATCTATGAACTTACATTTAAAATCACGAGGTGTAGATGCTCCAAACTGATTAATTTTGAAGCACAGTGGCAAGTGTAAAGTAAAAAATATATTATAATTTAAGCTATCAAACTTTATCGTATAATTTTTTCCATCTTGTTAGTTTCAATTCGACAGCTTTATCTTTAACGGTGTCTTAGTAACTCTACAACTCTTTCAACCATGCATTTCTCTACAAGAGGTTGTTCTTGGGTCACCTACTATACTTTTCTTAAATAGAATCCAATAAGAAATCCAAAAATTTAAACAAAACGAATTAAAATAATCTCCAACATACACTAGTTCACAAGTTCAAAGACGTGTTAATTCTTGATAGAGCTTGTAAAAATGTGAGTGAGGGCACATTGGATTCGGAATGACGTCTAGAAAAATGTGCAAAACTTTCAAACCCGCAAAAGTTATAAACAAATTAAGATTGAAGAAATAACGAGCTTCGTTTTTTGAAAATAACTCGAAAACCATTAATATTTAAGAAATTTAAAAAAAAAGATTCTTGAAGAGGAAGAAATTTTCAATAGAAAAGTCAGAACTCCCGGTATTCTATCTCTATTATTAATAATTTTAATTTAATGTTGAAAATAAGGCTTCGTGCGGCAAACGCTAAGCCGTTACGAAACCGGCCGTAATAAGTAAAAATATTTTTTTATGTATTAAATATTAATTTAAAAATTTTAAAAAACTATGGTATTATTCAGACATTTAAAGAAAAAAAAATCCAGATTTTTCATAAAATGAGCCTATTGTTAATTAACAATTTTTTTTTAGTGCTTACGTTTATATTTCAAGTCGGATAATTGGTAAGCAAAAGCCACTAAAATTATTACGTTTCCTTTAGACTTTATATCAACTATACTCTACGAGATTATGACATGGCGATATTTTTAATTGTTATAGTCTATTAGTTATTAATTATTTAAGATAACAAAAAACTAAAAAATTTAAAAAAAAAGGTTGACATTTTTTTTATTAATTTTAATTATTATTACTGGTTTTATATTCAAAAATAACATAAGATTACATAAACTTTAAATTTTTAGTGTTATTTGTTTAAACAAATTTTATAAACAAATAGATAAATTACTTATTTTTGAAAAACGTTTTTTGCCATTTTATTTGTTATAAAATATTATGAATTAAAAAAAAAATTTCTTAAAAACATTTTTTAATTGTTTATAATAATTTTTTTCCTTTCTTCATTATTTAAACAAGTTATTAAGTAAAAATTTTAGTCTTAAAACCTATTATTTGCAATTCTCTACAAGGTGGAATTTTTTTTTGTTGTTAATTTATTTTTTATTTAATAAATAATTTGTTATTAACAACCTCCGAATGTGTTTATATTTTTTTAGATAGAAAAAAAATTAAAAAAAAACAACCGTATACATAAACACATAAAAAAAAATGTTAATATTTCTTATAGAATTTTAAATTTTAAATATTAAAAATGTTTTTTGACATATTTATGTATACGGTTGTTCTGGTTATTTTTTTCTATCTAAAAAAATATAAACACATTCGGCGATTGTTAATTAGAAATTGTTTATTAAATAAACAAATTAATTAATAACAAAAATTCCACCTTGTAGAGAATTGCAAATAAAAAATTTTAAGAATATTTTTTTTCTTAATAATTTGTTTAAATGAAGAAAAACGGGAAAAAATAATTATAAACAATTAAAAAAATGTTTTAAGAAAAAATTTTTTTTTCAAAAATACGTAATTTATCTATTTCGTTATAAAATTTGTTTAAACAAATAGCACTAAAAATTTAAAGTTTATATAATTTTATAGTATTTTTGAATATAAAAACAGTAATATTAATAATTTTAAAATTAATAAAAAAAAATTTTCAACCTCTATTTAATTTCTTAGTTTCTTGTTAGCTTAAATAATTAATAACTAATAGACTGTAACAATTAAAAACATCGCAATGTCATAATCAAATAAAATATAGTTGACATAAGGTCCTCACGAAGCGAAATAATTTTAGTGGCTTTTGTTTAACAATTTTCCGACTTGAAACATAAACGTAAACTCAAAAAAAAAATTGTTAATTAACAACGAGCTCATTTTATGAAAAATCGGTAAAAAAAATTTTTCCAACGGGATATTGTTCCTTTAAGTGTCTAAATAATAACGCAATTTAAAAAAAAATTATATTAATACTTGAAAATATAAAAAAATTGTTTTGCTTCTTACGATCGGTTTCAGAGTATCGTAACGGTTTAGCGTTCGCCGTGCGAAGCCCCATTTTCAACATTAAATTAAAGTTATTAATAGTAGAGATAGAGTTCCAGAAGTCGAGACTTTTTTATTGGAAATTTCTTCCTCTTTAAGAACCTCTTTTTTTTAATTTCTCAATTATTAATAGTTTTCGAGTTATTTGCAAAAAACGAAACTCGTCATTTTTTTCAATCTTAATTTGTTTATAACTTTTGCACATTTTTCTAGACGTCATTCCGAATCCAATGAGCCCTCACTTATATTTTTACAAGCTTTTTCAAGAATTAACACGTGTTTGAACTTGTGAATTAGACTAAATAAGATTCTTTTACATTAACATAATTTTGTAGTTTATCACGTATCTAAAATATTTTTGCTAATAACTTTTCTCTTACTTCTGTAGTTTAATTAAACTACAGAACACTATTTTACTTATAGCCTTGCTGAACCATCCTTAACAAAAGTTGTTTACAATCAAGAGGTACAAATTCCGTCCTCATTTTAACAGTTACACGAATTGTCTCCACTAAGTTTACTTTTCCTAGTAGTAATATATTCGAGCAAACTAAAACATCTGGATCAACATGTGGTATATAATAACCTACTTCCACGGTGTTGCCAGCTGACTAGATGCCATCTAAACCGCTTCTGTGGTCAGCAGGTATTCAAAATGAATATTTTTCGAGCGACAGGCACGGCAGCTAGTAACAAACCGCTGAACTAAAATATTCACTAGGGTGTTAAAATGGGTCACTTGACCTCCAACTTAAAATAAGTTTTAATGGCATAATACGACATCTACGATGCCCCTGCGTTAATATCTCTAGCAGGTCAGATGGCATCCGAATACCGGATGCCATCTGACTCGTGGATGCCAACTGAACCTAAAATTTTACATTGTGAGATGCCAACTAATACCTTATATAATATATATATATATATATATATATATATATATATATATATATATATATATATATATATATATATATATATATATTTACAGAAATGGTATAAAGCTGAACCAGAAATATGATTTTTTATACACCATTCTGAACCAGCCCGACGTACCTGAGCCATATATGTGGTTCAGGTTTGTTTTCCTCAATAAACTTGTTCATAACGTCCCCGCCCATTATTGATGACATCTTTTTCTGTAAGCTTAAGATTGGCTGCTCGTCTGCCATTAACTTTTAGCGGGAAAAAAAGCGCGGGATGTTTGATATTGCACGTTTTATGATGGTTCAGGTTTGATAGAAAGATATGTTTTCCAGTTCGAGGTTTGTCCGCATTAGGTTGTGGCGCTGTTTTGAAATCTGTATATAGTGATATACAAATATAAATATTTTTAGCATCAAGCTGAACCAATAGATTTGGCAATACTGTATTTATGGTTCTCTTGTTTATTATAAATAATTGAGTTCGTTTCATATTTGATATTAATATCAGGTATATATCTGAATTACACTAAATTCATTTACGTTGGAAAATAAACGTCTAAAAATAAAAAAATGTCGTATTTCGAAATTTCAATTGATAATGTTTAAATGCGTCGGCTCGTAGAAGTGTAATTTTTTTTTAATTGTAGGTAACATATTATGCAATGCAATTAAGAAGTTTTTTTAATTTAAACTTTTTTGGAATTTGTTTTTAATTTTCGCAATTGTAGTCAATACAAATTCAAATAATTCTGGATTTTTTGTGAAACCAAAAACAGTAAAGAATTATGAATGTAGATGAGAAATTTACATTTAAAATAAAGAATATGATCTACCTGCATCTGGAGCCGACATGCGTTAGTTTTTGCATTTCGGTCGCTTATAAATAAACAAAATGATATTTCTTCTTCAAATTTGGACCGGCTATTTCGAAATGCTCGTATTTTTAATTGTATGAGTAATGTTAAAAGTTTTAAAAACCTGCGCACAATACATGGACTTAAGATTAGTTGTTCAGGTTAGATCTTTTTTCGCGGCAAAATTAAGAAAGCTATACAAAAAATGCACTTTTTGTAAATAAAAGCTAAACAAATTACTTTACGTAAAATTAAAGTGAACAATCAAATTGGCACAAAAAGAAATCAAGTAATTTAAAAAGAAAGAAAGTTCCAATAAGACAAAAATAAAAAAAATTAAAAATCTATTGATTTTTCTATACAAAAAATTGAAACAAAATATTTTATGTTAAATTAAATAAAAAATTTAAAATTTTAGAAAAAAGACAATAATTAAAGGAAAAAATTCCGATGGATTGAAAATTGAGAAAGATTAGTTATTATTATAAACGCTAGTTGCAAAATTCGAGGGGTAGGAACGGGAAATTGTTCGTGTGGAGCATGCGTTATGCTTTAGTTGTAATTTTAAAAATTGTAGTTCCAGATTGCTTTTAACTAACAGAGATAAAATATAAGCATTGAAGAAAAACCACAAGAAATTTCAAGAAGAAATATCAATTTGTTTATTTGTAAACAACTGAAACGCAAAAGCTAACGTATCTTGACCCCCAAATGCAAGAACAGGCACAGTAGGTATTGTTATTTTTTGAATATTGATTTTCTCATCTACTTTCACAATTCGTTTACAGTCTGGTTTCTTAAAAAATCCACAGTGTGGAATTCGTTCATAACTACAATTGTAAACAAATTTGAAAAAATGGTTTCAATGAAGAAATTTTTTTTTTTCTTGTCAGCATTGTAAAATACATGTAAAAACCTACATATAAAGAAAATAGTCCTATTACGTGTGATTAAAATTTCGATTTTTTTAGATTTCGGCAGTTTAAATAAATATTTTGCGCTAAAAGAAGATTTAGTTCAATAAAAGACATGGTTTCATCTACTTTCGTTAAGATTTATGTATTATTATATTACATTCTGAAATTATCCAAAAAAGAATATTTCTAAGGATTTTACTTTTTTTATTTGTACATTTAATTTTATTCTAAATTTTATTGTGAATAATTTGTAACTTTTATTTTTGCGGCGGAACTACTAGGACCGAAAATAATAGCAGAGAGGAAAATAGCACCAGATTTGTCAATAGTTTTTGTTTAGAAATTAATACCAAACGACGCGCACAATAGCAAACACATGATTTTCTTTATACCTGCCATATTTGACTCTTTTTAAATGCCGAAAAATGGAGTTATTTTTAAAATGTTCGAAAAATTTTAGAGGAAAAGTTGTTTATTTTTAAATTTTACACATGTATCAACTTTCAACTCTATCTTGAATTTTTTTAAATTTAATGCATTTTTAGAGATACGTTAATTTTACTTTCATATCCACGTAGTGGAGTGGAAGTATAGTCATCGTAAAAAAAAGTTTTTTTCTTCAAATAGGCTTATACATGAAATGTCAAAATTTTAAGTTTGAGCAAAAAAAAATTCTGTCTGCCGGTCTGTTTGCAACTTTTATGTGTGCAGAATTACTCAGAAACGGTTTATGATATTGACTGGATATTTGATACACCTTATGTATTATACCGCAATCTTGAACTTGATTATATTTTGATTTTATTCCGTTGAAGGGTTGGGTGTTTGGGGGGTAAATGGGAGAAAATGGCGGTAAAGAGGTAAAGCTAGCAAGTAAAATTGTGATTAAGTGTGTATACAAGTAGCTAATGCGGTCTATGGCATCAGCTCCCCCCCCCCCCTACCATCCCCATTACTACCTCCATCTCATTATTGAAAGGGGTAAAAAATGAAATTGTCATTTAGTGTCCATACAAGAACCAAAGGTTTCAAAATTTTTTTAGCATTAGCCACCCCCTCTACCATCCTCATTGCATTATTCAAAAGGGTAAAAAAGTAAAATTGTTATTTAGTGTGTATACAAGAACCAAAAACTTCAACATTTTTTTAAATATTAGTCACCCTCTCTACTATCACCAAACCATTATTAAAGAGATTAAAAAAATAAAATTGCGATTTAGTATGTATGAAATAAAAAAGGCCTCAAAAATGTATTTGGTACTAGCCACGCCCTCTACCTATTGTTAAAGGGGCAAAAAAATTAAATTGTGATTTAGTGTATATACGAAAACGAAAGGTCCCAAAAATTTTTTCGGCATTAGCCACTCTCTGTACCATAACTATCACTACCACTACTCCATTATTAAATGAGGTAAAAAATAAAATTGTGATTTGTTGTGTGTACAAGAACCAAATGCCTCCCAAAGGCAACTACCTCACTACCGTGTGGCATATCGTTTTATGGGTTTTTGAAATACATGAATTCAAATATTGTATTATTGGAGTTCTATCAACAATTATTTCCACATAGTGAAGTACAAATATAGTATCGATATTTTTTGGTATTGTAAGGGACTTAGATAGGAAATCTGGATGTAACAGTAGTGATTCCTTAGACAGCTGTTTTTGCATTTTGGTCGCTTATAAATAAACAAATTGATATTTCTTCTTAAAATGTGTACTAGTTATTCTCCAATATTTATATTTTTGTGTCAGCTGGTAGACAATAATCCAAAACCACAATTGTTAAAAGGACGCGCATTGTTTCTATATTTTTTATAATGCAGAAACAATAAACATACAACCATTTTAATGTTTAATTGATCGTCTTTAATTCTGGTCCTTCATAGTGTCGTGGTTTCTAAGATATTTGACATTTAAACAAACTACTGAATCCTATAAACGTTCGGTTGCCATCTTTAAACTTAAATTTCTCCAAAACTATTAATCCTATATAAATATAAAAATATTTCATTCTCAGTGTATAACCTTTATTTTTTATGTTCCCCATTTTTTGCAATTTATTGAGATATTTGCAAGGGAACAATTTCACGTTTTTTTCGAACATTTTTAGTTAGTTTAAAATGCATTTTTTTTTCTTGTCAAAGGAAGAAAAAAATTGAGCGTGTGATCCTGATCATACTATATTACTATACTGTTAACGAATTTGAGTATTTGAGAATTTTATTTTTGCTGACTACTGACAGTAATAAAATGGAAATTTTTATTAAAAAAATGTGAAAAAGCATGTTTTTTTTTCTCACAGCTTATTTGTATTTAATGCTATAGAAATATTTAAAAAAATCATTTGAAAGCTTAATTAATATTTCGTTGTTTTGGCTGATATAATTTTTGACGTAAGTGCCATAATTTTTCAGGTGTTTAACATTTAAACTAAATGCTTCATCTTATAAACACTCGGACGCCATCTTTATAATCCCAGATCTCCGAAACCATTAATTCTGCAGAAATTAGGGAAAAAAATTAAATTTATCCTGTGTTTAGTAGATTTCTTATTTGTCTCTAGCAGTTTTCCCTAATTGTAATCTTTTCCAATTATTTGACGAAAATCGTTTCGAAATATCTTTTTCTTAAAGCGAAAGTATCAATTTTCAAGTCCTCATAAATAAATAATATAGAAACTTTTCTGTGATGCATTCACTACTAAACTGCCAGAAATAAATGAAATCAAATTCAAATGATATTATTTTGAAATTAAAACCTCTAGTTACTGTACTAACGTGACATACTAGGATTTTAGTGTGGGCAGAATGAAAAAAATATCGAATATTTTAACTACAGAAAGGTAATTATTTTATATTTTATATTTATTTGCTATTATCACGATTTGCATATAACCTAAATAATATTCTCTAATACAGAAGGGTATTTATCAATTTTTATCAGTATTTTAATTTATTCTCCTAAAATGTCTTTAACTAAATGTTCAGCTCTTGTTATTGCCATTCAATATGTTTGAAAACTGTAATGCGTAAAATGCGGCAAAAAAGACAATAATGTGACAAACATGTGTTAAAGGGTGCACTGACCTGACCTAAATTCGAAGTGAATAATCCACCACGGGGGTCCAGCAAACTGGCCCGTAAACCTTGGAAGATACTTCTATATTACATATTTTTATAATATATATTATAATATTTTAACTTTATTAATTGAATATTTATAATTTCCTATTTATTTTTCTCACAATGTTTTCCTTACATTAAGGAATATGAAAGAATATTTTGGAGTCACCGTTTTCTTTTTAAATTTTTTAAACACCAGACTCGTAATTAATGACATTTAGGTGAATATTTTCAAGCCAATATAATAGAAAATTTTTTGATTGTAACATTTTCAACACAATTTTTCATAAGAAATCGATTTTTTTGAATTCTAAAAAATAATTTTGCGGGCAAGGAAAAGTGGAAATAGTCCAATGCAATAAGTTTTATACCTGGGAACCAGCTATAGTGAATGGATTTGAATGATTTTTTTTTTGTTGGATCTCTAATGTCATAAACTAAAAAGTTTACCCATTGAAAATTACCGCCATTTCGAGAATCCGTAAATAAAAAATTAAATCAAAATTTTTAGAAATCCCAACAATAAACACAATTATCGGAATTTTTAAATATTTCTTTTAAGAAATTAATGATTGTTATAGTTTTCGAGGTTGTTTATAAAGAATTTGTAATGAAATGAAACTTTAATCTGTATTTTTAAAATATATATTATCGCATTATCAGCTTTTTATTTTTAAAGGTGGAAACCAACTCTAAAAACTGAAGAATTAATTATGTTTCTAATTTTACGAATAAATTAACGAAACTTATGTTTTTGAGGTCGCTGAATATGACTGAGATCAAAACATATGAGACAAAAATATTAAGGGTTGAAACAAATTCTGAAAAATTAATAATTCTTCTAATGTTACAAATGAATTCACGAAAATCCATATACTTGTGATTTTTAGGTTGCTGAATATGATTATGAGGTCTAAATTTATTTTTTAAAAATGGTGGATTATAAATGAGTACGGTAATATGTATAATTTTATTAAAAATACAGATTGTTATAAATAAATCAAATTAATACAATTAAGTAAACTAATTAAATAACATTTTTAATCTGCGCTCTAAACATGCCAAAGTGCTATGTAACCCGCTATTTTTGGGTATTCTTCGAAAAATAGACGGTTATTGCTCGTCTCTCTACCTATTATAGACAATTAAAATGCGCGTACAAATTGAAAAGTTTCAACATTATTTCAAATTGTCATATCTCTGGCACAGTTTGTCGTAGGAAAAAAAAAATGAAAATCCAAACTCTTTTATTTTATCAATCTTATAATTTTTGAGATATTTCAATTTTAAATACATAATTTTCTTGCTTAGGCGCTGAAGAGCCATCTTTAAAATCTCTCTTTATATCTCTGGAACAATTTGTCGTAGTAAAACAAAAACAAACAAGCTATTCGTTTTTTTATAAGCTTCATTTTTGTACTCTTACCATCTTTTATATAAAAATGTCTTCTGAGCAATTTCCAAAAACCCGATTTTTTTCAAAAAAATTATGAAATTTTTTGATTATTGAAAATGGGTACAAAATGAAATATGCTTATTTTAAAAATTCTTTAAAAAATTGAGCATATTAGTAATAATATGTATTAACAATATATAGAAGGATTTAAATAAAATTGAATTGATAAGATATTAGAGTAATAAGACTAAAAAAAAATGGCGCCTAAATTTTGAAATGCTCTACTTTTTTGTTTGTAACTTTTTTAGTTTTCAGTAGGAAAGGTCGTAATACGTCTCAACCGAGAGAAAATTTTAATACCTTTAACTTTTACAAGAATCCTTAACATATTTTGAGTATTTTTTTCTGAAAGTGTCGGCGCCATTTTGAAAATGCCATATTTCCAAAACTAAACATTAGAAAAAAAACCATTCGATTTGTTTTCGTGAAAGCTTTAATTTTTTTAAAGTCCACATTTTTCGAGTAATTTAAAAAAAAAGTCCAGAAATACTGATTTTAGG